>CM060905.1:244252605-246752605 GCA_030737815.1 Allium fistulosum | reverse complement strand
CATGGAGGAGGGGCTGGAGGAGGGTTTGGAGGAGTGGAGGTAAGATTTGGGGAAGAAGAAGAATTAAAGAAACTGTCAGTCTGGGCTTCAGCTATTCGCGATTTTTTGACGGCTTTCGACGGCCGCCAATGGCTTCAATTGCGACGGCTTCCGATGGCTAATTTTTTTTAATTTCAATTATGTTACGGAGATTGCTTGCCATCGGCAACCGTCGATAATTGGACGACGCACCGTCGGCGTACGTCGCACTTTAGTGTGTTTCTAATAGTAATAATCATCACATACAAAATATAGTAGTAAAATGGAAACATACTAATGACTTAATCACAACTAAATTATAAGAATTCAAAGTTACTGGAAGACTACGGTTATACACA
This sequence comes from Allium fistulosum, assembly GCA_030737815.1. Lineage (NCBI taxonomy): Eukaryota > Viridiplantae > Streptophyta > Magnoliopsida > Asparagales > Amaryllidaceae > Allium > Allium fistulosum. Next base: position 246,752,228 of record CM060905.1, on the reverse strand, counting down.
AGATAAAAGGTCAGACTAATGTTAACAGTTGTTCTATCCCATAGCCTGCTTAATGTACGGTAGTAGCAGAATAACATGGATCGATATTCAATCTAGAATTTGACTAAAAAACAATGTAAATTAAAATGAATTTTAAATAAAAGCAAAATAAAGCTTTTTGGACTTTCACAAACCTAAACCTACTTGTAGTCTATACCCATGGTCTTTAATCGGTTAATTCAAATAGCGTTAGCAGCCTCTAGTCAATAGCACACAAGCTCATAATCCAGCATCTCTGAGCAACTCGAGCATGCACACTACAGTACTTCATCCCATCGCTTGCAGGCTTGCAACTCGCAGTATCATCGACGTCTTTCAGTCCAAACTTCCCAGTATTTTGCAGCACCATCATATGCACACAACACATCTTTCAGACCGACCTGTTGCAGCATCTTGCTGTATCATTCCTTCAGGCCTATCATTGCAGCTACCTGGTAGAACATAATCATTCAGCACATATTTGCAACTATAGGTTTGTTACAGTGCATGCAACATCAGCACTTTCGACCCTTACAACTCCTTGGATGACCTCTCACATTAGCATCTTATCCATACCTGGCACGCATCAGCAACTCCTCATTCCCTATCATGTAGCAACCACAGTTCATAAGGCTCTCTCATCGCCTCGGCTTCACGAACTCATGCCTATCCCCTTCAGCCGGGCTGCACAACCCGTGTTATATTCATTCACAAAGTTAGTGCAGTATTATCAATGTCAATACATATATAGTGCAGTATTATCAATGTTAATATATATAATTGTAAACTTATTTTATTGCTTTACTTTTACCTATCATATTCCGTCGATCATCATAGTGATGATCCCTAATATTTGTAATAGTTATTTCCCAACAAATTATCGTGCGGATTTTGATTTTTTTGCTTAATAAATAATGAGTGCTCTATATAAGGGTCACTCTTTCATCAAAAAATAAAATAAACAATAAAGCTTTGCTATTTATGCTGCACAAATATAGCCAACTCACCGATTATATTTTTAAAACTAATGTGTTTTAGTGATAACTGTCCATCGTAACACATATTTTTCTTTCAATAAAGGCAAAGAAGAAACATATTTAATATTACTTTATAATTGAAAATATTTCAAAGATATATAGAACTATGCATGAATTTATAAACAGTTTACAATCATATTATACCCTATATCGTAACTGTAATAACCATTCATCTTCATGACAGACATACCTCAACATAATCCTGAAAATGAAGTTGTAATATATAGAAATAATATATGCAGTTGTACTTCATGCAAATAGTCAATATAAGGAAGAAAGAAAAAGATTCACAACACTACACATGTTATTGCTCATGAACTCATAACTTCCCACACCAAATAAGTTTACATATGCATGTAATCTATTAAAAACATTACGCAGAATTAACAAAATATAGTTTCCATATGCATGTAATCTCAAAAATTAGTTATAACTTATTTTAGAATATATCTAAGATGACTAAACAGTAGTTCCTGGTGAAACCATGTTAGTTGAAGTTTCAATAAATCCATATACTTAAATCCAGTGATATCGACAAATTAGTAATACTACATGTTTGCAGTCAAAATGATCATATAATGAAAGTTATAGACGAACGGTTCACACTCTATTTTTATTACTAATAATATGCTAATGGGAACCAATTATAAGATAAAGTGCACTAAACTAAAATTGCAGGTCTTGCTGGTTTCAACTGGAAATGAATAACATATCTTTAATAGAATGAACACCAGAACAAAGAGAAATGGGATCTAAATCCTTTACAATATGTACATAAATGCACAGATTATAAAAAATAAGGACTATAAAATGACAGTGATGCAAATATTATTGTACCACTATAAAACAGTTTGACGTAAATGGTTAAAAAAAAGCCATGAAGATACTTCTAATACAATAATATCCGTAACAGTATTAATTATAAAACAGTTACATTGCACTAAACCTGAGATTGAAGTCCAAAAAGTGAAACATATATGAGTACCCATTTCTCCAATATATAAATTAAACTAAACATATTTGAAAAAAAAGTCGTATAGAAAACCTAATGAAGGGGACGAAAATACTTGAATAAGCTGACAGTTTGATGATAGGATTCTGTTTCATACAGGATTAGTATAACAATTATGAACAAAATATGGCATAGAAATATGGTTTATTCGTTAAAAAGTAAATAAGCAATGACAGTAAAATTAAATTTCACATTTTAAACTACCATTTTTAGAAATAACACATAAAAACAGTAATGTTAAACAGGAGAAGATTAGAAAATTACCTGAACCAAGCAGATGTGATAAATTGGATCAAAACATGATTTGTAGTAAATGTTTGTTTGAGGAAAATGTCATACAGTCGATCTTGGATTCAAGGTTGGTGGTCAGCAGGAATGGAATTTAATGAAATTGTAGATTTAACGTTCAATCACTTTCAATGATTACCTCAGAAGAAGGGAGATGTCAGCCATCCAATCTAAATTCGTTCGTGAAATGTGTGGAAGATCGGTAGTGGACCGCGATCAAACTTTACTGTCGACTGAGTTTGGCCAAAATCAATTTTGTCCAACTTAGAGGAGATCGAAATAGATTTGGAATGGTAGGTGGTTAGCGACCGTCGTAGAATTGGGAAAAGATAATGGGATTCAAATTGTTTTGGCTTTTGGGGGAGATAATGGGATGCAAACGATTTTGGTTTTCTAGTTTTAGGAATAAAATAACCGTCTTTAAAATTTTGAGTGACAAATGACACGATACTCTTCTCATTTTGCAGATGGTCTCTTAGAGATGACACGTGGAAGAAAATAATAGTGTGGTTCTCCTTTCCTATTTAAGTAATAGATAGATTGTCGATCCCCTTTGTCCAGATTTATAAGCACAAGATATTCAAAATATCTCATTATATTCTTCTCATCTTATGTTTGCCCAATCTCTCTCTTTAAAAGAGATATCCATGCCCTTCTCCTATATAGCATGGTCAACCCTCCTTTGTCCTGGTTCAATTTAGATCCCAAGCCTAATTAATAACTTTTATATATATATATATATATATATATATATATTCATTTAGGTCCACTTAATTAATTAAATTAAGATAAAACTTTTATATACTATTTTGGTTAATTTTACGGCATAAAATAGATAAATATATAATAATCATATAAAATTAATACAACATTTATATTAATTTTCTTCATTAATTTTAACATTTATAAACTAATTTAATCAAGTTGAACTTGAAGAATTGTTAACAAATATTGTTGTGTTAACTCACTGATGTGAATTCGATCCTCAGTAATTGTTGATAAGATATTTGCTCTCATGACACCTCAAATGATCACGAAAGTAATTGTAGCGTACTTCTGTGGATTAGAATCAACAAATTTAAGTAATATTAAATTTGCCTTTAGGTAGTAATTATGTTGCAGGAAGCTTACATAATTATGTAGTTGCACTTTAACTGCCTATTAAAATGTCAAGTTGAGTTTATATTTAACTCAAGCAAATTAAAAAGAAACAAAGTAGAAAAGAATCTAACGTTGAAAACTAGGTAGGAAAAGATGTAGGAAAAAGTAAAGGCACGAAGAATTTTACGTAGTTTGGATGTTAAAGAATCCTACATCCACGGAGGGAATATCACCTTCTTCTTTTATATTCCTTGTACAAGCATTAATGGCAGACAATACATAACTTTTCATTATTAATCTTAAAAACGCCAAATCGAGAGAAAGATCTCTTTTTTGCTATAGTGCATTTTCTATTTATAACATACAAATGCACGTGGATCGCCGTCACTCTTCTTTTGCTATTTTAATTTCCATCTATTGATTCTGCCATGTGTCATCCATCGTCTCGTTTGTTTGGTATGCATGGATTGCTGTTGTGTCTTTGGGGGAAAGTCTCAATTTGAGCAATTGAATTCTGGGCATTGGCTGAAAGTTTGAAATTGAAGTGGGAACATCTAAAATTGAGGTGGGAAACTAAAATTTGAATGGACCTTGCACTTCTGATCCGAGAGGCAAATGGCATATCTGCCATTGTTTGTGAATGAGAGCGCATTGAGATGTTCCCCTTTTCTTCAGTGCAGCTGCATCATTTCTAGCACTATTACCATGAAGATGTTGAGAGTTATTTCTTTGTTTTGCTTTGGGGTGCCGTTGATACATATGGAGCGGAACTATGCCGTTTGTATGATACTGCCCTAGGGATGGTTAGAATTGAGTTGTCTTACCTAGTTTGCAATGTTTGTTCGATATTGTGCTGAGGATAAATGAAGTTGAGTTGCTTTGCCCCAACTTATAGTATTAGCCCAGTATTTGTATAAATTTGTTCTGAGCTGCTCTTAATGTTGATATGCGCAAGTTGCTTGATAAGGACCTCTTACGCCATTGCTATTTTCTAACAAGTGAAGGACTGTGGCAGAGCAATGCTTGGGTAACCCTATGTTAATCCTTAGAATGCTTTTGATTTCCCATGGTACTACTTAAAGAGTCCTCAGTAAGCGCAGCGTAGGTCTGCACTTGAAAGTGTTAGAAAAACATAAGATTTTAGGAATAATAGTTGGATTTAATGGATCATTTGGTATGTTGAGTATTCACTTATGGCTTGCTTAGAGTGACTCTAGAATGTTACTAGTGAAGGGTGAGTGTAGTGCTTGTGCAGTCTGCTATGAACCTATCATGAACAAGCATCAGTGATTATCCAACATAATTTACCTTGCATTGGTTTAGAGTTGTCAGAAGGATAGGATATGTCTAGTGTAGTTCATTAGTTTAGAGCAGAACTCCCTTAAAATTCAGCATAGTTTTTTCATTTTAAAGTCAGATAGAGATGGCGGCACATACCCATAGCTGTATAGGTTGATGTAAGATCATGGTGCAGGCTCGAGAGCTGTGTTTCCATTCTGAGTATTACGGTTGCAGATCGTTTCCTACACCTTTTAACCACTTTAGGTTTTCAGGCTCAGTATCAGAGATCGGCGTAGTATTTTAGTCTTTGTCGTCATCATAATATTTTTGGGCGTAGTATTCCTTGAACTTCGAATTATTCTTTGTTTCCTTTTCTTGTAGTCTAACTTCTAATATGAGAGTAGTCCATTAGGCTTGGTACTTGCATCATCTCGCCTTAAATAGGGTTTGATAAATAAGGGTGTAACACTTGTCCTTCATGCCTGCAACGATCGTAGATGGATGTGGACTTGTCTTCATTTGCATTCGCTCTCTACATCCCATCACTTCTGCCTATTCCTTTCTTTCTTTTCAAGAAAGGGAAAAAATCTTAGTAGCCATTTTGCATTTAATGCTCTTGCACATGTGTCACTTCCCCATTGGTTGATCCTCTATAAAGCTTTAACATTAACCACATCATTTATCAAGTAAATCTATCTTGATCTTCGTGCTCATTATTCTTGCCGTCTAATCGATCGACTGACGCTTCAAATTTTTTTCGTCATTTCAATTATGTGGCAAAAACTCTTGTAAGGTATGTATATATTTTTTGGCTCTTCTTCTCAATCTTTTACATCCCTTTGTTATTGCAAAAGAAGAGAGAAAGAAATAAATGAGAAAATTTATATCCATTAAATTGATTCTTTTCCCAAGTTCAGATTCTGTTTCAAATCGAAGTAAGGACCTTCTTCTTTTGTAGATCTCTTTATTTTAGCAGTTCCCCACAATTAAAATCAAGATTTCAAAATGATCTCTTCTTTTCCCTTTTGTCTTTGCCTTCTAAGATAACTCATTTGAAAGACATTAAAGGCATTTTAAATCAATTTGGGTTCGTAGGTTATGAGGCTAGGGTTCCTGAACTTCACGAACGTATTTGCACTCCTCCAGATGGGTTTACCTCTTTTACTTCTGAACATATACAATGCGGACTCTATCTTCCCCCGAATCAAGTCCTCCGCGAGTGGCTGACCGCCATCGATCGCTTTCCTATCCAGCTTTCTCCCCTTTCATACTCTCCTGTGATTGCCACCTCTATTCTCTATGTGAAGAATGGTATGCTCCTACTTGTGAGGAGCTCTAGTTTTTTCTTGATATCAACAAAAGTCCGAGAGAGGGTGATGTTGGTTTTTATTATGCTCAGGCTAAAAGGTCAATTTTAGCGCCTATCCCTCGCAAGACTTAGAGATTGGTCTACCGGTATTTCTTTATTTCAAATTCTAACAACTTGCCCACATCCTAACTGGTCCATTTGCTCTACGTCTACCGCGAAATCGTATGAATCCTGCGGAGACCATATTTTGGGTATAGGTGAACTGGAAAGAAGAATACAATCATTATTTACCAAACTGATGCTGGAAAAGCATGGATTTCTGTGTTCGAATCATAATTCTCTCATTCTATCTTTACATTTTCCCCAATTTCGGATGAACCTAGGGGTATAATTTGTTAGAAATAGATCATTGACTTATTATTTTGTGTTTTTGACATTCATAGGGGTTTTATTAATCCTAACGTTTTTTTATGTACAGGTGAAATGGATGGTAGCCTTTCTTCTCTATTTCTTAATCCTACGACCAACCTTCTAAATGGGTTACCGTGACTCTCCTACTTCTTTGGATGTGCTCTCTATTCCATCTCTGCGGTCTATTCAAGATCCACACACTCAATATCTTCCCCTGCCTGAGGGTGCTATAACCGACCTTGCCGAAAGGTTTGGGAAAGTTGCCTTGGATATTATCCAGCTTCATTTCATCTCCTCCTTCTCTTCTGCACTTTCCATTTCCCGAGCTCTCTTCCTCTGGGCTCTTGGCTGAAATGAATAGATCTTGGACTTACATAAGTGTCTCCTTATATATATTGATATTATTGTTATCCTTATCTTCCTTTTTTCTCTTAGCTTGGAACCTTGACAACCCAAAAGAAGTGAGAAGGTGAGTAGGTTGCTTCTTCGTTCGTATTGCTGCGCTTGAAACACAACTTACTTTAGCCACTTCTGAAAAGGTTAAACTTAAGGAAGATCTTAAAACATGTCAGGCCACAACTGAAAAGGAAGCAAAGGCTACGACAGAGGCTCTGGAGTCAAAGGATCACAATTTAGAGGAGAAGGAAGCGGCTTTGAAGAAAGCTATGGACGACCTCGAGCGAATTAGATACGAAATACTTTCTCAATTGTATGCTTTAGTTCATGTCAATTTTCCATTGAAGTCGACCTTATCTTCGTGGGCAAGCTTGAGAAAATTGAAGCTGAACTTGATTATTGCAGAAAGAAATGGGCCGAGGTGTTAATCATAGAGGATGTTTCTCCTTCTGCTTCTAAGCTACCAAACGAGGATGTTGCACTCAAGGGATCTAAAGTGCATGATGATACTGATGTGTCTAAAGAGACTACAGCCATGTCACTTCCTCATGTACTTATTTAACCCTTGTATATGAATTTTAAATTTTCAAATATGTAATTGAACGAGACTTATTTCTTAGCTTTGTCATGAATGACTATTTATTGTTTTCTCTAATTTATGCCTTTTGAATGGTCGTTCTATCTCCATTCCTTTGTTGGTTTTTAGTCTTTTGAAGGAGTTTTATTTACTAAACTTCTGAAAAAAAGTGAGGAAAGGCTTAAAACTCAAACCCTAGATTATCTTGATCTTTATGTCGTGGCTATCCATAGCCGTAAGAAATAGTTAGATGAGTCTTTTACAAAACTTAGGGATGAAACCCAAGGATTTCTCTCTAGGATTAATCAAGTAGTTAAATAAAAGGAGACACTCGGTGACTTTGTATTGCACCGGTGGCAATACACCATAGAGTGTGGATCTTTCCCACCTGATAGTCCTTACTTGGAATGATTTAGGTGCAGGCTTAGAAATTTACACAAGGATTGAGTTATGCCTAATCCTGTCATTTTCTATATATGGGTTTGTTAAATTTGTCGTTTGACAACGTAGTTAATAATACATGTTCCTATTTTGATTTTAACGTGGTGCATTTCGATTTTCTTTGAGTCGAACTTTTAATTATTAACCACTAGGTTGGTCCTTGAATCCAACGTTCTTTATGCCCCATTGTTTATGGCTTTGATGAAACGAGTGTGCCTGTATTCGAGATTAAAGTGACAACTCCTACTATGGCATCAGAAGAGGAAAATATCCATGTGACAATCCTTAATGAAAGGCTTGAGAAAGATTTGCAGGAGGCCAGTATGGAGCTTAAGGAGGCAAAAGATGCACTGAGCCATCGTTGCCAACTTAATGTTAAGTTACGTGAAGGGGTTTTGGCAACTAAATCGAAGTTGGAGGACTTGTAGCGATACTTAAAAGACGGTGAAGCACTTTATAATGTCATTTATTGGATAGTAATAGAAAATTTGAATAATAATATAGAATATTTATCTGCTCAACTTCCCCATCAAATTGAGGAAAAAGAAGGTACTGAAGAAGGAAGAATGATAGAGGGGTCCAGTTTGGATTTGGTTCCTGCTCCCCCTGTGGGCGTTAATCTTTCTTTGGAAAATGAGTGGAAGAGGAGGGTGGAGCCAAAGGTGTTTTCCCATCCATGGAGAGAGGAGTGGTGGACTGACACCCATAGGTATTTTGGTGGCTTCATCGGAAATACCAAGAAAAATAAGGTTAAGCTCATTGACACTTTAGAAAGCACGAGGGAGAAAGTTGCATTGAAGATTTATGAGCTTGAGGATTCTTTGCGTGAAGCTCCAGGTAGGATCGCCTCCTTCTCAGAAAAACTTAGACGGGAGAAAGTTAAAAGCAAGATGGAGCAGATTTTCTTGCAGCGCCCCAAGGACAACTTTACTTATTTCTACCGTATGCTTGATCTGAGCTTCCTATGCAATGTCTTGGGTTTCGAGGTAGCCGTAAAGGGGCCAATGGTTCATTGAGCTGGCATTTTTTATGACCCTTGAAAAACTATTCCTATCAGTTCAGTCCTACCTCTGGATAGCGTACCATAAGTGTTTTTAGTGCAGTATTTTGGGGAATTATAGCTATTAATGACTTTGTAATTTTATATTGTTGGATACTTTCCTTGGGTTGTACATACATTACGTAAATTAAGATTTCTTTGCAAAGTTTTTGAATTTCTTGTACATTCTTTACCTAGTTTTACTTCTTCTTAATTTTTCCTCATATGGATTTGTTTGATTTTCAGCCTACTTCTTTTAATCGAGATCCAGATATGGCCGCCCTTGATAGGAAACTTAATTCTGCTTTGACCAGGGTCACATAAATGGAAGGTTTTTTAAGGGACGCCGAAGGCTTATACAGGGTCATATATGCAAACAAAATTAAGTCCTTAAAATGCAAAATTGAAGAGTTAGCTGAGCAAATTGCAAGACAAATTAGTATTGAGGACGCTCCTTCCATAGCCCTAACTCAAGGTGCAGTTCAAAACCTAGTGTTGCTCCTGCTTCCCCACCTAAGGCAAATCCTGACATCGTTCTTGTATGGAAGAATGAATTGAAAAATTATTACGAGGCCAAACTTGTTGAGTTAAAAGATCATTATAAAAAGGGTCGGAAACTACTAGTACTGGCAACCCGCCTTATATTTCTACAGCAAAAGAACGTTTTGGAACTTATAACAGAACAATTGATGAAACAAAGGATCATTTGGATAAGATTGATTAGATTGTGGGAGTGACTATGAGATGTGTTAACAACCTTGAAAACAAAAAATTTAGATTATAGTTTGAGGCACACCTTGATGCTGTTGCTACTTCTCGAGGTGGGTTAGACTGGGCTTCCTTATTGGAGCAGCTTCAAAATAAGAAGGTAGGAAAGGTTATGGCGGAGATCAGTGTGAAGCATATAATTGGCATTTTCACTCGCTTTTGGCCGAGGCTTGATCTGACCTTCCTATACAATCATGCAGATTATGAATTTGATCTGCAAGACTATGGTGATGCTTGGGCCGGTGCTAATATTATGACCCTCGTACCACTTATGGCCATGTTGCCCCCAGTCACTCATCAGTTATTATCACTAAATTAAATGACCGATCTCCTACTCTCCAACTTAAGGATAACTCTTCTCGACGCCCAGCACCGATGTCCAGAAGATCATTTCGCTAAAGAAGGAATATAACCGACTCTTCCTCTGAGTCAGATTTGTGATGTTGTTTAGTTTTGCTGTAGCTTTTGATTTTTTTTTCTTTTGCACTTTTAAGGTGTTTGTAGAAGCATGGGTTATGTAAATATTAGCACAATATTCAGTGAATATTAATAGGACTAAATAAATATAATAAATCCTTGTTTTTTGACTTTTACCTAGCAAGCTGTAAGTAATGTCTGGGATCGCATATGTTTCGATAATTATTGTGCATCCCATGGTTTTTCTTTCTTGCCATCTTTGAATGCGTTGTCTGCCTAGTTCATGCTTCCTGAACGCTACTTTTGGTGTTTGAAACCTGTCGTGAGCTTGGCACAGTCTGCCCCGCTATTTGGGGATGGACTGTTGTTCTGACCGTGAAGTCAAGTCCTGTATCTACAACTTTCCCGATTCATGCGCACAGTTTTTTATACTGATTTGGGCTATTTAATATCCTTACGTCTAGTGTGGCTATGTTAACAAAATTAACATAAAGAGATATTATCTGGCTGAAAAAGCCGAGCTGCTTTTTGTGCAGTTTTATTTTGGTAGCTGGTTCGGGTCGTCTAATATCCCTACATCTAGTGTAATTACGTTGCTATGCCAAAGAAATTAACACAAAGAGATTTTTATACTTGTTCGGGCCATCCAATATCCTTACGTTCAATTCATTGTATTATTACTTTTTATAACAATTACAATGTTTATTACATAAGTAGCGTAGATCATACAAAATAGGGCCTGAGGTGGGTTGCCATCAAGTTTCGATAGTTGGTACGCGCCATTGGCCAGATTGTTTGCTATAACTAATGGGCCTTCCCAATTTGGGCCCAGAATTCCATCTGCTGGGTCTTTTGTGTTGGCCATTACCCTTCGTAGTACCAAATCTTTCTTGCAAAAGTTTATTTCTGGAGTCTTGTGTTGCAATATCTTTCAATTCTTTATCGGTATATGGTAGATACTATTGTTGCCTCGTCTCTTCTTTCTTGAATGAGGTCGAGGGCAGCTTCCTTTAGTTTCCTGTTCTTCTCTGTTGTGTAAGATATTCTTTTATGTGAGGAGTCTTCTACTTCAACAAGGAGCATGGCCTTGTATCCATAGATAAATGAGAAAAGGGTATGGCTAGTTAGAGATCTGGCCGAAGTTCTGTAGGCCCATAATACTAAAGATAATCCTTCTGCCCACTTTCATTTCGCTTTCTACAACCTTTTCTTTAGTAACTTCTTAATAGTCTTATTTCTACTTCGATTTGTCCATTTTCTTATGGGTGCACGACAGAGGAAAAACTTTTGATTATGTCATTTCTCACAGAGTTCTGTGAATTCTTTTCTTTCAAACTGGTTTCCATTGTCAGAGATTATCTTGTTGGGGATTCCAAACCTGGTGATTATGTTTCTTACCACAAAGGTGACTATCTTCTTTTTGGTGATTGTGGCAAAGGGCTTTTCCTCCACCCATTTAGTGAAGTAATCTATTGCCACTATTGCGTATTTTGCTCCGTCTTTTGACATAAGAAGTGGACCTATTATGTCTATGACCCATATATCAAAGGGCCATGGACTTGTTAGTGGGATGAACTCATGGGATGGCTGTCTAGGGATACTTGTGAATCTTTGATATTTGTCGCATCTTCTCATAAATTCCCTTGCATCCTAGAGTGATGTAGGCCAGTAAAAACCATGCCTCAACACCTTCTTTGCTAACTTGGCTCCCACAGGGTAATCCCCGCACTACCCCTCATGCACTTCTCTTATGACCTGTATCCCCTCTTCATTGGAAATGCACTTAAGATAAAGGGTTGTGTACCCTCTCTTGTATAACGTGCCATCAAAGAAGGAGTGGTATGGAGCTTGATACCTTATTTTTAGGCTTCATTTTGGTTTAGGGGCAGGACTCCGTTTAACGGGAATTGTTTAGTGGGGGTCATCTAAGTGTTCTCCTCAGTTTGTTGAAGCATGGATTCAATTGAGGATTGCCCCTTAGTTTTTCTCATTTTCCTGGTCCTGAGATCCTTGGACGACTATTCCTATTGGGCTCGGGTTAGGACCAATACTTAGTTAGCTTCTATGATGCTCGGTTCTGCCTGATGCCCTATTGGAACTACTTTCATTTCATTTGCCACTTTGGTGCTTGCATGTTTAGCTAACGAATCGGTAGAAGAATTTTCTCACGTGGAATTTGTTCTATACCAAATTGTTCGAACTGCTCTAGTAATTTCTTGGAACATTCCACATATTTGGCCTCCTTTGTTTGGTAATTTCCCTGCACTTGATTTACAACTAATTGGGAATTGCTGTAAAATTTTATATGGGTTAATTTCATTACCTGAGCCATTCTCAAGCCTGGAAGGAGAGCTTCATACTCTGCTACATTATTGGCTTCCTTGAACCCAAGCTGCACTGCTCTATGCAGTTTCTGCTTATCTGGAGTGACCAACATATATCCAATTACCGCCCCTTGTTCATTTGAAGCTCCATCTGCAAATAGTTTCCAGAACTACGAGGTGAACGTTTCTTCCTCTGGTTGGGGCTCAGTTGGAAGTGTGTATTCTACAATGAAGTCTGTTAGTGCCTGACCTTTGATCGCTTTTCTCGAACTGTAGGTGATGTCATATTGGCTGAGCTCCATTGCCCATTTTAACCAGCATACTAATGCTTATGGCTTTTGTAGTATTTTCCTTAAGGGTTTATCTGTGAGAAATTTGACAGGATGTGCTTGGAAGTAAGGCAGCAATTTCCTTGCCATGAGGAGCAGGTTGTAGGCTAGCTTCTCAATGACCGAGTAATTTAATTCTGCTCCTGACAAATGCTTGCTTATGAAGTAGACGGGCCTTTGGATCCTTTCGCCTTCTCCAGTCACTGTAACACTAACTGCTTTATTTGTTACATCTAAATATACATTCAAGTCCTCCCTTTTACCGGTTTAGGTAAAATGGGAGTGTTGATAAGATGGTCCTTCAGGTTTTGGAATGTAGCTTTACATTCCACCGTCCATTCGAAACTTCGCCCTTTCTTTACCAAATCAAAGAATAGTATGCACTTGTCGGTTGCTTTCGAGATGAACCTGCTCGGTGCTGCCACCCTGCCATTTAAGTTCATGAGATCCTTCGGCTTTGTTGGGATTCCCATTTTCCTTTTGGCTTAAATCTTTTGGGTTTGCTTCAATGCCACAAGCGCTTACTTTGTATCCCAGGAATTTTCCCGATTGAATAGAAAAAGTGCATTTCAATGGGTTCGGCTTCATATTATATTGTCTTAGGATGTCGAATGTTTCTCCTAAGTCCCGGATGTGGTCTGATGCTACTTTTGATTTAACCAGCGTGTCATCTACATACACCTCAACATTTTTTCTGATCCGATCCGAGAACATCATATTAACCAGCCTTTGATAGGTTGCCCCAGCAATCTTTAGCCCGAATGGCATGACTTTGTAGCAAGACAAGCCTTTGTCTGTCACAAAACCAGTATGCTCCTGATCTGGTTCAAATGTAGCTATCTGATTGTATCTTGAGTACGCGTCCATAAATGAGAGCAGTTTATGCCCGCTGGTTGCATCTACTAAATGATCAATTTTGGGTAAGGGAAAGCTATCCTTCACGCAGGCCTTGTTGAGGTTGGTATAATCAATGCAGGTCCTCCATTTTCCATTAGGTTTCTTTATAAGCACTAGGTTGGCAATACGTTTTAGGTAATATACCTCTACGATGAATCAATTTTCCTCTAACTTTTTGACTTCTCTATGTAGAGCATTATATCTTTCTTGATCTAAGATTCTACGCCTTTGTTTGACTGGATGGATATCAGGATCGATGTTCTGTGCATGGCAGATGATGGCTGGGTCTATCCATATCTGAATGGGATCAAGCAAATACACCCGCTGATTTCTTTAAGAAGTCTATTAGCTCAACTCGGGCTTCTGCACTAAGATTCTTCCCTATCTTGAGAACCTTTGTTGGGTCTTTCGGATCTATCTGTGCATCTTCGAGGTTATCAACTAGCTCCAATTCTTTCTCCCAATCTTGGGTCTATCTCATTTTCTATTTCCTACTCAGGCTGAGAATTGACCGAGAGTGCTTGTTTTTGAGCCCCTTGGGAGAAGTACTATGCTTTAGCCCAAATTGTATTCGTTATTGCCGATCATGTGCACATTTGTTCTTTTCTTTCATTTTGTGGTTGTAGGATGACTTATTTCCGCATCAGTACTTGCATTTGGTACCGGCACAGTTTTTCAATTGGTTTGATATCTTGTTTATTACTATTATCGCAAATACCAAAAGAGACAACAGAGTAATTTAGAACAATTTTATTGCTAGAGTTAAGATTTGCATTATGTAGTTCCCTAGTAAAAAAATGTTATTCCCTCTTTGATCCTATCCCTGTAAAGCGTTGAATTCCATAAGTAGGTCTTTCTAAGAGATGATTACCTCCAAGTCTATCGGCATAGGTTATCCTAGGAAGGCATTGTATGGTGATGGCTAGTCAATGATCAAGAAAACTTACGTAGAAGAACTTGGCATAGGTGTTGTTCTAGCTGTGATGAGCAGGCATGCTGACCCAACAAGAATAGTTGCTGTGTTGTTGAAGCCGTAAATTGGATCAGGATTGGGATTTATAATTTTTTATGTAAGCTTCATTTGTCATATGATGACTTGAAAATTACACTGACCGAGCTTCCAGAATTTACAATGCTAATCCTGGTGCAATTTGAAATCTGCATCATGACTGTGAGCAGGTACTAGTGTGGAAAAACAATTCCTGCTGCATTACCTGCTGTGAAAACTATTTCCTATGCCAGATTTTGCTTGATATGGAAAGATGTCTTCTATTATGCTCTAGCCTCTTGCATATGCTTCTCTTGTGCTTTCTTGCTTGTTCCAGCGAGGTGTGGTCCACCATAAATTGAGGCTATGAGGTTTGAGGGATTTCCTATCTGATTTTCATTTAGGTTGGAAGTGAGGTCTCTGGCCTCATTCTCGTTGTTGGTTTTCTGAAAGCTGCCCAGGTATCCTTTTTGGATCCGTCTTCCTATCTCGTTCTTTAGATGTCTGCAGTTGTCAACATGGTGGTCGTTGGCTCTATGGAAGCAGCAGTATGCTCCACCCAAATTCTATTCTGCTTTCTTCCCCTTATTCGGTACGTTATATGCAAGCTCAGTCCTGGTCCTCTCATATATCTGCCTAGGAGTGTGAGTATGTGGAGTTTTTATGGTGAGGTTCAATTCCTTTTATCATTTTGTAAGTGATGATACACTTCTGCCCCTTATTCTTGTCATAGCTAGGGACTGAGTTCTCTAAGGTTGCACCACAGATCCAGCCTCCTCTTCCATTCTAATATAGTCACTAGCCCTTTCATAGAAAGCCTTCATAGCATGACACAATTTTCTATTGTTTTTCTCCCACATTGATATGTTTCTTCTTATCCTAGCCCGGGCCGCCATAAGTAGCACTTCTTCACTGGCTATTCCAATCTAGAGTGCCTTAGATTTGAAGCACTTCACGAAGTTGCTTAAGCTTTCATTCTCTCCCTACTTTATGCATGATAAGGTGTTTACATCTAGGAAGGCTTCTCTTCCCAAATTGAATTGCCTCAAAAAGTTTGCGGATAGTTGTCTCCAAGTTCGGATCTTACCTGGTCCGTACCTCCTGAACCATTAGGAGGCTGCACTGGCAAAGTAAACAGGGAAAAGTTTACATCGGACCATTCTTTCTGCTTTTATAATGTCCATGTAATACTTAAAAGTGCGGATGTGGTCATCGGGGTTGGTAGTTCCATAGAATCTATCGATTGATGGGGCTTTAAAGTTGTTTGGAAAATCTGCTTCTATAATGGTCTCATTGTATGAGGAAGAGCCTTCTTCCCTGACCTTCTCCCTAGTGTTTTGTTGGCAAATCTTTGCCAGATGTTCCCCTCGTGCTTTGATTGCCGGATTTCATTTTCCCTTTGGTCCATCTGGGATGAATTACCCTCAAAAGTGGTGTCATCATCCTCATAGGCAGATTGGGCATGTTTCTTCAACAGGAGCTGGTTATTGTTGGCTGGCTTAGATTTGATTTGTGGGTTTATTTGGATCTTGCCTTTTAGTTTAGGATCAACCTTTTGGCCTGCATCACTATTTCTATTTCTGGGAGTGTCGTTTTTACTTGCTCACTACATGGTGAGCACAATTAGCGAGTGATGGCGATGAGTTGTGATGTGTGGAGGAGACGTTAGCATGGGTAGTATATTGGGCCATCGTTTTCTCTTACCCCTCCATACATTGGTTTAATTGGTTTGTGAAGGAATAGATCGTGACCAGAATTGGATCTATGGGGGCCTCAATTGAAGCTTACGCCTCAACTTGAGGTTTCGAGATTATGAGTGGTCTCTTTTTCGAGGCTAAGTATGACTGTTCTTGTGTGGAAGGAGTAGTGGAATCGATGGGATTCATGGTATATGAAGGGAAATACAGGTAAAGTTGACTGGAAATAGGGAAAGTAGGTTCACGCCCTCCTTTAGAGCCAAAAAATGTTGCTGAGATTTTTGGTCTCACAACACCTCAAACTATCACGAAAGTAATAGTAGCGTACTTCTGTGGATTAGAAGCAACAAATTTAAGTAATATTAAATTTTCCTTTAGATAGTAATTATGTTGCAAGAAGCTTACACAATTATGTAGTTGCACTATAAATGCTTGTTAAAATGTCAATTGGGTTTATGCCCAATTCAAGAAAATTAAAAAGAAACAAAGTAGATAAGAATATAATGTTGAAAACTAGGTAGGTAAAAATGCAGGAAAAAGTAAAGACATGGAGAATTTTGTGTGGTTCGGATGTTAAAGAATCCTACGTCCATAGGGGAAAAATCATTTTCTTTATTTATATTCCTTGTACAAGCATTAATGGGGGAGGGTACAGAATTTCGTTATTAACCTTAGAAATGCCAAATTAGGAAAAGGATCTTTCTTGCTGTAGTGCCTTTTCAATTTATAATATAGAGATGCACGTGGATTGCTATCGCTCTTCTTCTGTAGTTTTAATTTCCACCTTTGGATTCTGCCATGTGTCATCCATTTGTCTCATTTGTTTGGTGTGCATGGATTGCTGACCTGGCTTTGGCGGGAAGCCTTAATTTGAGCGGTTGAATTCTAGGCATCGTCGGCAAGTTTGAAATTGAAGCAGAAACATATGAAATTGAGGTGGGAAACTAAAACTTGAATGGACCATGCACTTCTGATCCGAGAGGCGAATGGCCTATGTACTACCGCTGTGTGAAAATGAGAGTACATTGAGACGTTCCCTTTTTCTTCAGTGCAGCTGCAACATTCTAGCACTCTAACCACGAAGATGTTGAGAGTTATTCCTTTGTTTTGCTTTAGAGTGTCATTGATACATATGGAGCAAAACTGCTCCATTTTATGATACTGCCCTGGGGATGGTTAGAATTGAGTTATCTTACCCAGTCTACAATGTTTATTGGACATTGTGCTAAGAATAAATGGAGTTAAGTTGCTTTGCCCCAACCTGTGGTGTTAGCTCAGTATTTGTATGAATTTGTTCTGAGCCACTCTTGATGTTGATATGCACAAGTTGCTTGATAAGGGCCGCTTGCGCCCTTGCTATTTTCTAATAAGTGAAGGACTATGGTGGAGCGATGCTTGGGTAACCCTGTGTGCAGCCATTTGAATGCTTTTGATTCCTCGTGGTACTTCTTAAATAGTCCTCATTAAGCGCAGCACAAGTCTGCACTTGAAAGTGTTAGCAATGCATAGGCTTTTAGGAATAGTAGTTAGATTATTGGGGTATTTGTCATGCAGAGTGTTCACTTATGGCTTGCTCGGAGTGACTCAGGAATATGTATCAGTAAAGGGTTAAGCATAGTGCTTGTGCAGTCCACTGTGAACTTATCTTGAATAAGCATCAGTAATTATCCGACATAATTTGCCTTACTTGAGCTTAGTGTTGTCAGAAGGATAGGATATGTCTAGTGCAGTTCATTAGCTCAGGGTAGAAATCTCTCAAAATTGCAACATAGTTTTGTCATTTTAAAGTCAGATAGAGATGGTGGCACATCCCCATAGCTGTATAAGTTGACGTAAGATCGTGATGTAGGCTCGAGAGCTAGGTTGCCGTTCTTAGTATTAGAGTTGCAGATCGTTTTCTACACCTTGTAACCACTTTAGGTCTTTAAGCTCAGTATCATAATGTAATGCCGGAATTGGGAGATTGGTGCAGTCTTTGTCATCGTCTTAAGAATTTTGGGCATAGTAGTCCCTAAACTTCGCCTTATTCTTTGTTTTCTTTTCTTGTAGCCTAAGTTTTATTGTGAGAGCAGCCCTTTTTGGTTTGGTGCTTACGTCATCTCGCCTTCAATAAGATTCGAGAAATATGAGTGTAACAGTAATATTTAAACCATTAAATATTGAAGCATGCACAAACTTTTCCAAAGTATAGTGTGGAGCACTAGTTCAGCCGCTTACAGATCATTTAGGAAAAATTCAATTTCTAGTCTTTATTAAGCTGCATCTATAGTAAGAATATCTTGTGCACATTTTCTTTCATCATCACTATATCGCTAAAATATCTATAATTTTGTTAATGGTTAAAAACTCCAATAATATCCATAGTTCATTACGTAGTGCCACTTCAAAGCCCTTGGTTAACACAATAACATTTATTAATTAATCGATTTATTCTGGCTAAAGATTTTAACTTTAAGTTGACTACCAATTACAATAATGCAAATCTTCTACAACGAAGGAGACGATTCCTCTCTTGAGTGGTGTTTCACTTCAAGTGGTTCAACGTGTACACAACTATGATCGTGATATCATGTGATTGACCATAAGCAAATTAGAGTTTACATACTTGTTAGGCCAGAATTTGGTCCTAACGTATATGCTTAGTCAATGAAAATTAGTGATACTTAGGCAAGAGATCAGGCTCTTAGGCAAGTATGCTAGTTCATTATGTCCAAAAATAGTTAATTATGCAAACAGGTAATTGTCCAATAGCTAAATCACGAAGTTACAATTTGACCTAATCGGCCGTTAGAGTCTCAAAGTCAAACTTTCTTACTTATGCCATAGAAAATGAAAATGAGGAAGAAGTACAATTTGGAATCCGTCCCTTCTTAGTAGGACGATTGAGATTTTTCTTTCGTGGCACACTATCGCTTTGACACGTGGCACAATTTCTTTCCAATATCTTAGTGATGACGTGGCCAAACTAGACCAATCAGGGTTTGCCACGTGACTGATCAAAGCCTTGTCTCTTAGCAATTTTTTCAATATGCAATAGCATTTTCCTCAACCTGCGATAGCTTATTAACATCAACTTATGATATCTTTCTTCTCTTTAACCGTTGATAGCCTATTGACATTAACTTGCGATAGCTTTCTTTTCTCAACTTGCGATAGCTATTTAATGTCAACTTGTGATAGCTCATTAACATCAACTTGTGGCAGCTCTTTAACATCAACTTGCGATACTTTACTGACATCAACTTGCGATAGCTTATTAACATCAACTTAACATCAACTTGTGATAGCTTATTAACATCAACTTGCGATAGCATATTAACATCAACTTGCGATAGCTTATTAACATCAACTTGCAATAGCTAATTAACGTCAAACCATGATAGCTCTTTAACACCAACTTGTGATAGCTTTCTTCTCTTCAATTTGCGATAGCTTTTAATTTCTTCAACATGCGATAGTCTTTATCATCAACCTGTGATAACTTCTGGGTATAACATTTACCCCCTTTCAAAAAAGGTATTTTATACTATAGTACAAACATATATGCTCTTACTTTCTTTTAAATCAAACCCTTTGTATTCCTTAAATTCATCATCTCATCCATCCCTATTATAAAATGACAGTTAAATCGCTTGCCCTCTTTTCCTATAAATACTTTTCTTCTTCCTCATTTTCGTTTTTACCAATTTGTTTTGAAATCGATTTAAATTCAACTTCTTTCAGAAAAGTTCAATTCTTAAGGTAATTAGTTCCTTTCGTTACCGCTATTTACTTTTTCAATTTCGATTTCATGTCTTTCATTGATTTAGAACTTTTTGGGAGCCAATTGATTTTGAATGTTTGAATCGGTACATGAAATTTCTATATGATTTCACTTTGATCTTTAATTGTTCTAGTTCTAATTAAATAATTGTTGATGGGTTTTGGGTCTTATTACTTAATACCTACTTCATTTTTGATATGTCACAACTTTAATCTTTAATTGCTTTAACATGCTTCGGCTTACTAGCTCGACGTGCGATACTAATATGTGATATCATCATATGGCAACTCAATAACTCATCATACAATAGCTCCTATTGTATCAACACGTGATAACTAATTGGTTCAACATGCGATAATTTGTTAACTTAATATGCGATACTAATACGTGATATCATCTTATGATAACTTAATCACTCATCATGTGGTAGGCCCTATTATCTCAACATGCGATAACCCATTAGCTCAACATGCGATATCAACATGATTATGTGATAGCTTAATATGACGCCTTCTATTATTTCGTCATTTGATAAATTATTAGTTCAACATGCTTAACCATCATGCGATATCAACACATGATAACTTGGTAATATATTTTACAACAGCCTCTTTTTTGAACTCATCATGTGATTTAACATGAGTTTTTTTAGAACTCATAGCCTTAATGATTTTGAGATTGGTAATTTGAAGATTTGAGTTGGTAACTTGCCCATTTCCTACCTTTACTTATTACCATATTTGTTTCTTACTCATTTAGGTACCATGTCTATAAGTAAAAGTGGAACTGCCGAAAAATCTCCAAGCACTCGTAAGCTTAGTAAAAAACCTTTTGAAGAGAAACTTTACACTAGTTTTCAATCCTACTTCAAAAAACAAGAGGAAATAGATTCTCTTCGTCATTTTTGGAATTTCTATGAGAGTTCCTAGTCCCGTTGATAGAATTGATACACCTCCCAAGAGATTTTTTGCTTTCACCCTTATTCTCATCTGACACTCATGTTATCTTCCTTTTAATGACATCATCACCGTGATTTTATTTTACCTTGGGATTGCCCCTATTTTGCTTACTCTTTCTCCTATAGTTATTTTCACTGTCTTTATGTGCTATTCAAAGAGCAAAATGGAGGAGTTGACCCCATCAACTTTATGCTCTCTCAACACCTTATAGACGATCATATACCAACCTAAAGGTTCCATTTTCCCCTTCACTTTGCTGATAACGGGTTAATTTTGGATTTTGTTAATAAACCCAAAGACCGGAGTCACCAATTCTTCTTGTGAGATGCTTTTCTCCCATGATTTCTAAAAACTTTTCTTCTCCTAGTACATTGTTGGTTTTCATATTATATTCATTGTATTATTGCAAAAGTATGTTGACCTTTTATTTTATAGATCCTGTTTCGAAAGAGATTGACTCCAAAATATCATCAAGGATCGATAATTTGGGAGATGCCACTAAATATTTTAGGAGTCGGTTGAAGCTTCTCACCAAAGAAAATCTAAGGAATATTCTTGGATTTAGCCATTCCATTGGGCTTTAGGTGAACCTCCCATCGTAAAGAGAAATTGACATGACTCTTCATCAATAATTGCTGCGACAACTAATGTTTTCTAGTTAATACTCCGATCCAACATTCGTCTTCATGGAACCATAGATATTTGTTGGTTTTTTATAACATTCCATTTATTTATTTTTCTTAAAAATAATGATTATGTTTTATTATTTCTTTATCTATTATCATTATTATCGTTTAAATGTTAGTTTAGTTGATTCGACTCTATTGTTAATGAATAGGGACTCCTCAAATCTTCCTTCCTCCCCACGAGTTTCTGGTAAACTACCTCTGGCGCCTTCTTCCAAAGCGGGCCCTTCATCCCTTACTATTGGGATAGGTGACACTTTTTGAATGGACAAGTCTTGGAAGCATAAGGATTTTAGAAACCTAAAGATTTCTTCTATGCACTATATCGAAAAGCCTAGAGAAGATAACCTTACTTCAATGATGATTTTTGTTTTTGCTTCAAATACTGTTACAGCCACTATTTCTACCACTCTCCCCTCTTAAAGCCTGGTTATCAATGTCACGAGCGCCCTCTTGAAGGATATTTTGACTTTCTTGCACCAACAGTTGGGCTACAATTCTCTACTTCTTCATAATGTTCCCTTACCGGGTATTAGTGAAGGAGCTTCTGCTTCTCCTAGTTTTGAAGAACTATTGGCACTTATCCATTGTTCTCATATTATTTCTTCCTTGGGGACTACTGGACTCTCTCTTTCTTTACCAAAGGATATACCCATTGACCTTTTACAACAGCTTATTTTGGTATGTTTTATCTATTCCTTGAAGTATCAAATTAACATCTGGTTCTAACATTTTGCATTTTAGGTTAGGAAACATTTATTCCTCCTCCAACAATCCTCTTCAACTTCTTCTCAAGACATGTAAATTATGAGTTAAACTCTTCCTTTTCTTAAAAGATAAAGGCTTTAGAGGACAAGATCAAAAACTTCAATCTGATAATAAATCCTTAACCGCCAAGAATGTATAGGTCTCGTATTCATTGGATTTGGAGAAGAAGAAATCCTATGGTTTGGAAGAGAGATTGAAAAATCTCGAGGATGAAAATTCACTATCCTAAGAGGAAGTGAAGCGAGCTAAGCTTGAGATCTCCAATCTTAAAGAATGTTAGGCTAAGGTGCCCGTTCTTGAGAAGAAATTAGTCAAAAAGAATCTTTTTCTTAAGAGATCAAATGCTTCTCTACGTGATGCCAAGACCAAAGTTTCTTCTTTCCTTCAAAATTCATTCCTCTTGGAAAGAACAAAGCTTAAAAGTAACTTTGTTCATGGCATATAAGGACAACATCAATCGATGCTCAAATTTGGATTTCCCTTCTCTTCACTTTACATGGGTCGATTACAAGAAGAAATTTGACATCATTCTTGATCAGATTCCTGGGGATTTATCTGAGTTTGGATATGAAGACCCTATTAACCCAGAAGTGCATCTAATCCTTGATGATCCTCTATCTAACGACGATGAGTAAGAAAATAAGGAAGGAGAAGAAACTGATGATGATGACAATAACAGAGATGATAGGGTTGAAGATAATCCCAAAGGTGACTCGCTTGGAAAAGATAAAGATAATGATTAAGGGGACAATGGTTCATATAAACATGATGCTACTTGTGAGTTAGATCATATTGCTAATTTTCCTTCTCTCAACACTAAACCCAGAAGTGATGGCATAGCACCCCTCATAGGTCCGTATGGTGGCCCTGCTAAATCTTCCCTAGATGAATTCAGTCACTTACCTCTTGCATCATGAAAGCTCTTGCTTCAAAACTAAAAACCTTAAAGCCTTTTCCTTAGGTAAACTACTTTCCTTACCATGCTTATTTATTATGAATTTATTTTATAAAATCCCAAAAATCTTATTTTTAATAGCAGAATAAAAAGAAAAATTACTTTCAGATTTTACTAGACAATAATAGGGATAAAATTTAGGGCTCAACGGAGAAGGAGAGAGATTTTTCAAAGAATTAAATGAGTCTAATGATAAGTATATAAAAATCTTAAAATGTCTCAAGTGCTTAGAAGACTTTAGAAATAAACAATTCATGCCTTTGCTTTAAAAATCGCGCTTTCATCAATTGAATTTTTATAAAGAAAATGAAGAGCTTGCTACCCTCTTTTGGATGCTCATCGGGTTTCCCATGACCGACTTCTAATCCTTGGGCAATGACTATAGAGGCTTAATTAGGAAGCTCCACAAAAGAAACCATGATGAATATGGATCAGACCTACATCGTGGAGAGTGGTGGAGCATACTCAAAGTTAATACCACTCCACAAAATATTAATTCACTTCCTCTGGATAAAGCCACGTTTAATAAGGATAGGTTTATCTTTGAGTATTATAAGGGATCCCTTATTTAGGAGCCTTCATGATATTTGCTATGTAATGTAAATCTAAGCTTTTGTTGATGTAGTAATGAATGTGTGCCTTGGCCGGGAGTTGTGATGATCCACATTTCGGAAGGTTTAAATCGACAATAATCCTCACATGTCCGACTTAAACAATCCAGAACATAGATAATCAATGGGGTTAATTAAGAAAAATAAGAAAAGAAGAAGAAAACAAACACAGGATCTTGCAGCGGAACGAAAAAATATAATAATCAAATAAACAGTTCATGAAGCTATTTACTATACTTTTGATTATAATTTATACAACATTTATCAGAGTTATATATATACAAGAGAAACAAAATATAATGCAGCAGAACAACATGATGCTGGGAATAATATTAGTAATAATAATATACCAAATCTTCGTCTTCATCCTCCAGAGAAAAATCTTCAATAAACCGAAACTCAGGGCTGACCCGAGCGTAACAAAAAGGCAAAACACTCGAGTTAGGACTAAAATATTCTTCTGTGAGTCAAATCGATATAGCATATAACATGAGTGCCGTGGTGTCAGAGATGTTTACAGGTTTTCACATCTCCTATCCAGTGTATAACGTGCGTGTAATAACTCAAGAGATGTTATAGGATTTTCCATCTCTTAAGGATTCCTCAAAATATTTATATGTAGTAGAATACGCTATATATATAATGTCTAATCAGTAAAATAAATATTAAAATAGCATTAAGGCTTTACATTGATCCCCCTTAACGTGTTTTAAGAATTGTCGTATAGTTTGCATATAAAACACCAGTAAACCGTCAGTGGATAAGGATGCGCCGTGATACGACAACACTAAACCAAAATCGTAGTGGTCTTATATAAGGATAAAAGTATGACAAGGCACGTGAGGCAATGCCCAAGGTAGGATACTACCAGTTTACCCTTCTCAGCTAGTGGTAACTCCTAATGGCCCACCGCGTCCAACACTCCCAAAATGCAAGGGTGCGCACCAATCAATCACAATGTAAATGATGGTAATACGAAGAAGTGTGTCCGCTAGAGCTAGCTAGCCTCATCGACTGGTACGACTCCTGTTTTAGTCATTTCAAATTGACACAAGTGTTAGGACAATCTATCATCTTTCTCTTTCTTCAAATCCAGCAAACAACGCCAAATCCAACCACTTCGTTCTGGAGTCACCCCCACGTACACAGTTGTTAAAGTGGTTTTAATATTGATAGAGTGTATGCTAATAAGAGGCCCCGGTCTCTTTAACAACCAAACATCGTTTTACACACCGGTTGGTACTTTTACATTTCGAAACAATTCGTACTTGATATCAAAATATCATATTCACTTCAAAATCAAATCCATTTAGAAATCATCATATTTACTCAAAATATACCATTTCATTTCAAAATCAATTTCACATTAATATCCCGATTTCGCTTCCAAAATTGTTTCAAATTTCAATTTAGGTTATAACTTCATTTTAACCCAATTCATATTTAAATCCAAGATTTAAACAATAAACATTCCACCCTTTTGACCAGTTTAAATTTTTAGAAAATAGTTTAAATAGTCTTAAAATAGTTAAATAGTTAAAATAGTTTAATAGAAAATAGTTTGAGTATTGAAAATGGTTTATATAGTAAAATAGTTTGGAAAATCAAAATAATTTGAATATTTAAAAAAAAAAGATTTTTAATAGTTTATACTAAAATAATTTATTTGAAAATAGTTCCAAAGTCAAACCGATTCAATTCCAAATTTCCCGATTCAAATCACTTTAAATTTCCACTTCGATTTAATCGATTCAATTTCGATTTCAAGTCGAATTTTACTTCGATTCCAAATTAATTTCGATGTCAATTCCAAATAAATTTCAATTCCAATTTCAAATTAATTTTAGTTATAATTCCAAAATAATTTCAATTTCAAATTTAAACCATTTCGATTTATATCAATTCTGAGTTCGATTTTCAAAAATCGATTCAAAACACTTAAATCAAATTTACCTTCAATACACAATTTAAAATCCAAATTTTCAAATATAATTCAAATCCGAGCTCAATTTCGAAATATCGTTTTATATCACTTTTACTTGGTAATATTCAAAGTTCGAATAAAAGTCCAATCCTTTAAATGAAATCAATTTCTGAAATTTAAATCATATTTCGATTATAACTTAAAAATCTCAACTTCAATTATTTAAAACATTTCGTTTACCAAATTTAAATTTCAACATTTCGAGCTCCAGTTCTAAAATAATTCGATTTCCATAAATTCAATTTTCATTTTCTTAAAATTAAATCATTTAAATAAATTTCAAATCAAAAATTTTAAAATCATTTAATTTAACCAATCCGGTGTCCGTATATAATTTTCTATCATATGGCGAAGTGATCAGTTATTTCAATTTAATTTTAGGGATGGATATATATCATTTCAATCCAAAATGAATGTCATAGTTATATATCATTTCAACCTATTTCTTAATTTATTCGAAACAATTCGATTTACAGTTTTATATACTGTAAATAATATACAAGAGGATAATAGGATATATCAAAATAAATAAACAACCAAATCATCCAAAACATCAATCAATAGCATCCATCACAATCAGCATCCAAATCAGCCAATAATTCACAACAATTTCATAGTTATCAATATCAGGTAATTTACTGGCAATTAAATTCCAATTCCAAATTTAACTGTCAATTTTAATACCTATAGTCAATTCATATGTCAATTTCATTTTCAAATAACAGTCAATAAAATTAGATAACTTCACGATTCCATTTTAACGAACATAAAAATATTATAGTATGTCGTGAGCGTTAAAAACACTCACCTTTTATTTTCTGTTGTCGCTTTCGCATTTTGGTTTCATTAAATTCGAACGCGTTTGAATTTAACTGAAAATTCCGCGAACTCTAAATTCAACCAAACTGATTCCATAGCAAAGATTTTGCTAATACGAACCCAATGCGACTGACCGCGTTGGATTTGGACCTAAAACGATTGAGATATGAATTTTATAAGAATTTGAATTTATTAAAAACAATTTATATAACTTAAGTCAAAATTAATTATATTACCCACTCACAACCCAGCCCAAGAATCAACCTACAGCCTAACTTTCCCCCCTTCCTTCATTCTTTTCTCCTTTCCTTCTCTCTTTTTTTTCTCTTTTTTTTCAATGGCCCAAAGCCTACCAAACAGACTGGCCCAACCTTCCTTTTTCCCCCCTTCTTCTTCTTCCTCCCCTCTCTTCTGTTTCCTTCATATGCCCATGACCAAAACTCATGCACGCATATCACTGACAAACCAATCCCATCGACGATTCTCCCAACCAACGACGTAATCGAACTTCTCATTGAAAACTCCACCTTCCAGTCCCTTCAGATCAAGGCCGAACTCCCCTAACGCATCGCGACTCACCCCCTCCCCTACACTGCCACTGTTCGATCGCGACTCCCAAACTTCGACCGCGACCCATAAAAACTTCGCCGTAGGTGCTTCCGATCTCGAAGAACTCAAATTCCATGCCTGAATCATCAAACTCCATCTCCATCAAGGAAAAATCAAAACCCTAGTTCTAAAGCTTCCATTGTACTCGATTCGAGCAACACCAGACTTGGCCGCGCCTTCCCTAATTCATACCAGATTGAAGCTTCAGATGAATTAGGATTTTTAGAGTTGGTTTCATATTTTTTGTAGGGTAGATTTCAAGAATTTGATTTTTAAAATTTTCTTTGCTTTACTTTTTCTTCTTCTGTGCGTTTGTTCAACTGTGATTTAAATAATAGAGTGAGGAACGTAGATAGGGTCGCTTGCTACAAGTAGGTAGGGTGGATGATGGAACGACTAAAATGAAAGAATGAGGCTGCCTAGTCCAATCAACATATATATATATATATACAATTTTATTTTCGAAAATATCTAGCTAAAATTTTTGGATCCCAATCGAGGTGTGCCGCCAGGCGTTCATAATGTTATACCCCTATTTCGAACGCAATGGAATAAGTTTCGGGACCTAATTCGATCGTATGGAGAAGATAGCTTTTTGAACCTAATTATAATATTAATTTTCGATATTAATTTCAACGCGTTTCTATCCCGTACAACCAAACGGTAACTCCAAATGCTACGAAATTTGAATTCCGATAAAAATACACTATTATAGATCCAATGGAACTAGTTTCATCGAATTTTGAGGTTGTGCCCCGAAGGGCTATTTTCACTGGTTAATTTAAACGAGTCATTTTAAAAATCGAGTAAAACACTTTTAAATTCAATTTAAGAATTTTATTTACCTTCATTCTTGTAAATGGAATATAAATAAGCTTTGAAATTATTTTTTATCTAGCTTAGAACTTAAGATTCTATTATTTAACCATTTTGATTTAATAATTACGTTAAATTTAATAATTTCAAATAGTTAAAAATACGGGTCGTTACATTCTCCCCCACTCAAAACTTTTCGTCCTCGAAAAGACATTATGTAAAGAATTTAACACTTGTTATATTTAATTCAAACAATCAACTTATAAAACATTAACATCTTATTTACAAAACATTTACTACGCTTCGACTACGCCATTCCGATCGGCTTACGAAAATTACAATTTAGTTATAAAACAAGTTATAATTTTTTTTTAAACTTCAAAAATTTTCTAACTCCCAGATTTACGGAAAATTTCGACAGAGTCTCCTTTGCGCGGCCTGATTGGAAAAAATTTATAATACAATATATAACCCAAATATATATCAAATATACATTTCATCTCAATGATGAGGCATCCCGTAGGGAAAATATAATAGTGCGGCATGTAATCTGAGATCCAGATCTACATCTCAAAACGCAGAAGGAAACGAAAACACTAGCATCCAACAAGGAGGCCCAAGCAATCTAAAGTAGATGGGAATGCCACCAATCCAGTGGATGTCTAGAATCCGACTGATTCCATCACAAGAACTGATTTTCAGAATCTGATGAGGGAGCTAATGGATAGCCGCCGATAATTGAATCAACAAATTCAAGCAATATCGATCTAATGATCCAACTTAGTCAGCAACAGTGTGGGAAAGCTAAGAGGGACCCTACCCCTTACTCTATATCAGAGATTATAGTTCGTCAGATGATTATCACAGACACAGACATCGTAGAATTGACAGATATAATGCAGAATCTTCAGGACATCAACAGGCAAACCAAATTAGCTTGCCAAAACCGATCGGTACCGATCCCTCTATAGGGATCGGTGTCGATCCCTCTTCTAGAGGAGGGAGCCTACCTTTCTATGCTGGAGCCTAAGCTGGAGCCACTGCGATTGATCTGGATGCTGGAGTTCTGGTGGATGCAGATCAGTTACTTCCTCGAAATGACGATGAAGTGAACGTACGTGATATACATCGAGAGGATGTTGAGCCATGAAGGCATGGAACGGCCTATAGACATCGACTAGACCATTCACATGAGGTGTAGAATGACCACTGCTTGGCTCCAAATATCCAAACGTCGGACTTGTCGGCTACGGTTAGATAGCTAATAAGGGAAAGCCAAGGCTTGACCAATAATGATCGGGGCATCTCAAGAAGCCATACCCCGTTCACCGATAATATCTTACATGTGGAGTATCTAAGAAGGTTCAACATGCCGTTAATGCCTACCTATTAGGGAAAAACCAACCTAGGCAGCACATTATGAGATATAAATGGCTGATGGATTCCACACGAGCTGATGATGCAACAAAGTGTAGATGTTTTCCTATTACTCTCTCTGGCATGGCGACAATGTGGTTTACGAGATTATTCCCGCGGTCAATATCTAGATTTGACGATTAAGCAACAAAGTTTGTGGAGAAGTTCCATATGCACACAACTCGCCCTAAAGATGTGATGTCCTTATCCAGCGTGATCCAGGCTCCGGGAGAATCGTTGAAAGACTATTTGGAGAGATTTCATACAGCTGTCACAGAAGTCAGTAATTTGAATGACTATTCAATATTGATGGTGGTAATAAGAGGGATTGATCCGAAATTCAACTTTGGCGATTGATTAGCTGGCAAACCACTCATAACATTGCCATGCCAAAGTAGCTCAATATTTGAGGAAAGAGAAAGCTAAATGCTCTAGGAAGAAGAATATTATGGGATCAAGTGGAGAAGGACTGCAGAGTAACATTGCACTGAAACGGTCTGGGGAGATTCCAGAAAAGTCTAAGTAAATGTCTAAAATAAACCAAGTCAGCAAAAGAAAGGCGGTGATCGAAACCATAAATGAAAGAGGGATTCTGGAAGAGGAAAGCCTAGGATTCCAATATATGATACCTACACACCACCGAATACATCTTTAGAGATCATTTGCTTGTTTGCATGCAATAACATGCAGTATAGGAAGCCACCTCCGAAAGAATCAACGGAGAAGAAGACTGGAAAATATTATCGGTTTCATGAATGCTATGGACATAACACGAATGAGTGTAGGCATCTCTAGGATATTACCGAGAAACTGATTCAGGATAGAAAGTTACAGCAGTTTGTTAAATCCTTGTAGTATAGCGGGCATGGGACATCTGACCCCAATCGAGGACAAGCTCCATATAGGGCCGAGGAGCATGCGTGGACTGGTGGAAGTGATCAATACAATAGTTGGAGGACCGCATCCAGCTGATAAGAGTTGGCATGAGATGGAGCGCTATGTTAGCACAATCAAGCATATGAATTTTGAATGTTGTTCGAGTATAGAAGATGGAGCTCCAGCAAAATAGCAGCTTACAATGGCAAATGACATTGTGTTTAGAAATAGAGATACAGACAAGGTGATGGCACCGATGATCAACCCAATAGTCCTTTCGGCTATGGTCGGCCTCGTCTTAGTAAGAAGGATTTTGGTTGACTGTGGAAGTTCCGTAAATATAATTTTCAAAAAGACTTACGATCAGATGAGGATGGAAGCTGAGGACTTGAAACCATCTAAAGCCCGCATTTATAGCTTTAACGGTGTTGCGATCGAAGATGTCGGATATGTCTAATTGCTTATGGAGTTGGGAGAAGATGACCGCAGGAGAGTGCAGATTTTACCATTTGTTGTCTTGGATGTTGACTCTCCATACAATGCTTTTTTGGGCCGACCAGCGTTAGCGGGCGACTCTTGCCCAGTGGTGTATGACTTTGAAGTTCTCAACTGATAATGGTGTTGGAGTGGTGCATGGTGGTCAGGTGACTGGACGTGCCTACTGTGTGGCTGAATTGAGAGACGCTCAACGGAAGGAGAAAGGTAAGGGTGTGGGCAAGTCTCTCTGCATCCAAACCACCGAAGATTGATAACCAGCGCCTGGGCCTTGGCTCAGGTACAATAGTCGGTTCTATAAAGACATAGATCTAACGGATGACAAGGAGGAGCACAAAGAGACCACGGCTACACCGGTTGAGCTGACAATAGACATAACGGTCAACCGCGATGACCCATCATGGGTCCTAAAGATCAGATCATAGGTCAGCCCACTAATGATGAAAGAACTTGCTAGATTTCTTCGAGCAAAACTTGACGTGTTCGCTTGGACTCACTGTGACATGTATGGGATCTCACCTGCCATTGTGAGCCACGCATTAAATATCGACCCGAAGCATGTCTGGTGAAATAGAAAAGGTATGGCATGGATCTGGAGAGACCCGCTACCCTTAAAAAGGAGGTGGATAGACTTAAAGGTAATAAGTTTATTCGCGATCCCTCTACTCTAATTAGGTTTCTAATCCTGTACTTGTGAGAAAGGCGAATGGAAAATGGTGGACATGTGTTGATTACTCGAACTTGAACAAGGCATGCCCTAAAGATGGTTTTCCCCTTCCAAGAATCGACCAGCTGGTAGACTCAACTGCAGGACATGAATTTCTATTTTTCATGGATGCGTACTCTAGATTTAATCAAATCCAAATGCACATTCCTGATCAGGAGCAAACCAGCTTCATCACCGATGTTGGATTGTATTGCTATGTGGTAATGCCATTTGGATTAAAGAACGCTGGAGCGACTTATCAGTGCCTAGTCAATAGAATGTTTAATGATCAGATTGGAAAGACGATGGAGATATACGTGGATGATATGCTCGTGAAGTCACGATGATTAAGCGACCAGGGACTTAGAAGAAATGTTTGATATCCTCCGATATTACAAAATGAAGATCAATCCTCTGAAGTGTTCATTTGGCATTACATTAGGAAATTTCTTGGGTTCCATCATTAATGCTCACGGAATTGAAGCTAATCCCAATAAGATTCAAGAAATTCACAATATCCAAGTGCCGAAGACCATCAAACAACTACAGAGCCTAAATGGGAAGGTTGCTGCCCTAAGTCGATTTATGTCTAGAGAGATCGAGAAATGCATTCTTTTCATCGATTTGATTAGAAGAGGGAAAAGTAACTATGAATGGATGTAGGATTGTGAAGATGCATTCTGAGCTTTGGTGAACCACCTAGAGAGGCCTCCCATCTGGTCAAAGCCGGTGTATCATGAAGACTTATATCTACTTAGCTGTGTTGGTACATGCTATAAGTGCCGCACTGCTTCACGAAGTGAATCAGATTCAGAGACCAGTCTATTATGTTAGCAAACTATTAACAAGAGTTGAAAGGAAATATCAGATGATAGAGAAATTGACATACTGCTTGTTGATTGCTTCATGAAAGCCCCACCCCCACTTTTAAGCTCATCCCATCAACGTTTACATCGATCAGCCATTACGATAGGTCCTACAACGGCCTAAGACGTCTGGGAGGTTGCTCAAGTGGAACATCGAACCGAGTCAATTTGACATTACTTATCTTCCCTGGAAAGCCATCCATGGATGGGCACTAGCAGACTTTATAGCAGAATTCCGTGCAACGAACAATGAAGCTGAGTATGAAGCTCTGATTGCTAGACTCAAACTTGCCAGAGAACTGGGAATAAAATCACTTGAAATCTTTTGCGACTCACAGTTGGTAGTACAGTAAGTCAGGGGAGATTACCAAGCTAAAGGACAACAACTTGCCCCATACCTTATCCAAGTCCAAGAGCTATTGGCTGGCTTTGAGTATTATGATATCGCATATTCCCGGGGATCAAAACAAAAAGGCCGACTCATTGGCAAAGTTTGCTAGCACTGGGGATGCACAACAAATGGGCTTAGTTTCAGCCGAAGTGCTAGTCACTCTGAGCATAAACCAGATGGAAATCAACTGGGTACTAGAGACGAAGCTTGAGGAGTCATGGATGACTCTGATTAAAGACTATTTCCTACAGGGAGTGCTTCCCGAATGGAGGAATGAAAAGCGATAAGTCCTTCGCAAAGCTTCATGGTATATCATTCATGAAGGAGTCATGTATATGAAGGGCTTTTCCATTCCCCTACTCCGGTGTATCGCTCATGATAAAATAAAATGAGTCTTAAAGGAAGTTCATGAAGGGGAATGTGGCGATCACACTAGGGAGCAAACCCTAACAAAGGAAATACTCCATTATGTGTATTATTGGCCGACTGTCAATCGAGATGCTTTCGATTATGCTAGGCGATTTGACAAGTGCCAAATGTATACCAAAGTTTCGAGAGCTCCGCTGATAGAAATCACACAAATAGTCAGTCCATGGCCTTTTGCCATATAGGGCATAGATATTAACGGTTCCTGACCGATCGCAAAAGGTGGTGCGAAGTACGCCATAATGTAGTTGATTACTTCACTAAATGGGTCAAAGTGGAACCTTTAGCCATGATCACGACAAAGAAAGTAATCAACTTCATTGTTTGAAAAATCATCTGTCATTTGGCCTTCCACGAACCATTATGACTGACAATGGAATCGAATTCAACAGGGCTGAACTTAAAGACTTCTACCGTCGACATCATATTGAGAAGAGATTTGCTGCAATTGTTCACCCTCAAGCAAATGGACAAGTTAAAGTTGTGGACAAAATCATAAAGTCCATTCTAAAGAAGTGTTTGGAAAAGGCTGAAAGCAAGTGGTGGATGAACTCCCATAGCATTATAGGCTTACATAACCACCCATAAGTCTGCAATTGGCCATAGTCCATTCGCCCTTACTTATGACTCCAAAGCCGCCATTCCTATTGAACTCGAAGTCCCTTCTCATCGAGTGACCTACTACGACCCCAAAAAGAATAGAGATCTCCTCTTAAAATCTCTAGAATTTGTACATGAGAAGCACGAAGAAGTTAATTTGAGGGCAGTTGCACATCGACACCGAGTCGCCCGATACTACAACACTAAAATCAGGCCTAGAACCTTTGAAATCGGCAATCTTATTTTGAAATGGGTTTTTCCTATCCCGTCACACATGAATCCTATTTGGAAAGGACCGTACGTCATTGAACATAGGCTTGGAGAAGGAACTTTCAAGCTAGCGACTGTTGACGGCGTCACAATCCTAAGGGCGTGGAATAGTGAGCATTTATGATGCTACTTCACTTAGTTTGTTCATTCTCTTCAGTTGTATTCAATTTATGAATTTGCTTTAATATTTGATTTTTGAGATACTTAATAAGACAAGTTATGTCATTTCTTTCCATTTGGCAAATAAAGTTTGAAATTTCCTTCATATCTATGATTGCTGTAGCATTATATATTAGTTACGATTCCCGATGAACTAATATTAACATGTCTAAGTAGGTTCCCAGAGTTTGGAGCTAGCCGATTGTATAAGTTCATGATTAAACTAAACAAAATGAACATTGTTCGACCATTCATCTAAGATTCTTGCTCACCACCCGATGGACGAAATACCTAACAAGGGATGGATGTGATTTGACCATCCAATAACCAAATTAATCCCACTGAATGATGGGATAAAAATGAATCAAAAGTGATCATGATACGACCGATCGCTCGCTAAGTTAAACCCTGGATTTGATGGGAAATCAAATAATTAAGGAAAATACGGTCCGACTACTTTCCAAAATGACTCTAAGTCCCCAGAGTGTGGACTTAAGTATAAACACGAATTAGGTTTGATTCGATCACCCACCAACTAACTCTTATCTTCATAGTGTGGATATGAGTATAAACAAATAGATGAGTACGGTTTGACCACTCACTATTCCATAAACTCTGACTTGA
This sequence comes from Allium fistulosum, assembly GCA_030737815.1. Classification (NCBI taxonomy): domain Eukaryota; kingdom Viridiplantae; phylum Streptophyta; class Magnoliopsida; order Asparagales; family Amaryllidaceae; genus Allium; species Allium fistulosum. The sequence continues at coordinate 246,717,099 of CM060905.1, read as the reverse complement.
AACTGACATAAGGAGTATAAACTTGCCGAGGATGGAGTTCGACCATCCATTATACAACTCCGCTAACCAGAGACTAGGGCAAGAGTATAATCACTCAAACCATTGAATCCAATAGCGTAACACTAGGGCTCAAGCCCCGTGTTTGGTACGACTCAGGGCCACGACAACATGAAGGACTTGGTATAGAGTTAAGGGATTATCATTCGAATCAATGAGCAACGAATTACAAGTACATTGAATAGAAAAGTAATAGCTTGACTACTTGGACAAAATTCACATAAGAGTTCGATAGAAAAAAAGAACTTTTACTGGCATGCTAAACTTCAAAATTATGGTACAAGTTTATTCAAAAGCAAGGGTCGTACCTACACAATCATGGCCAACAAATGAGAAAATAGCTATACAAGTTATATACAAACTAAGCTGAAGCAATGACTATTTATTCTACCCTTTCTCCCTTTTAGATTTCTTGGGAGTGGCACCACCAGAACTTTCGCTTGTCCTTTCCCTCGATCCTTTGTTGCCCTTAGAAGGAGAGCTCTCAGAGGTTGGAGGGAGTTCTTCGAGAACAAACCCTCTGGGTGGAATGATTTTAAGTGGGACGAGATTTTGATCGTCGATGTCCACGTCAGCATGTTCAGCCTGATCTTTTCTCCTCAACAACTCCTCTCTCTCGATGCGCTTTTTTAAGTTGAGCTCATCGATATGTTTGGTGGCATCGGGGATCACAACATCATCTAATTCATTTGCCAATGGTGGGTCATTAGCATTTTCATCAGTAGGTACTCTGATAACTTGAGCGTCGGGTCCTGGAATGTCAGTGGCCGCCAGAATTCCAATAGATGTCGATTGTTGCTCCACGGCGACACGACGACACCGCTTCCTGGAGTTTAGTTGGGACCCGAAAGACCTGTCGATTCATGAAAAAACAACATAATAAGCTCATGACTATTGGGCATGAGGAATGAAATCTCTCGAATAATGGAGAAGAAAACGGGATACCTATGTCCGGTTGACTTTCAGTTGTCGCCAGAGTGCTCCCCTCTAGAATAGGAATCAGCATCTTTGATTGATAGCTGGGTATGTCCGAATCATAGCTCAGATCCTGTCCCAGCCCAAGAGAAACTGACGCTTCGGAAGTTTGAAGAGAAGGGGGACCTTTGGGATCGGACTCCAAAGACTCAGCAATGTTTTTCCCTGTGCTGGAAACTGCTAGAATATCAAAGTATCTGAGTCTTGCAGCAGCAAGGTCTAAAGGTTCATCTCCGCAAAGAATCTCCCATACTAGCTTCTCTTTATCTAAATTAGCTTCACCGAGGGCTTTCTTCTTCATTTCAACAATGTATTCCCAAGCCTCGGCGAGTGATTAAAGATAGCCCTCTTCAAGGAAACTCAGGTCACGATGAATTAAGACTTTAACATGATATTCAACGATCAGAGGATCAAACATGTCCTTAATTTCATTTTCACTAGCTTCTTTGGCATCTTCTAACTGGGCATCGATCTGCTCTTTAATCTCATTGCGGCCCGCTTCTCTTGCCTCTTCTATAAGGACTTCAATTTGAGTTACTTGCTCGTCAAGCTTAATTTTCAATCCCCGGGCTTTGATGACCTCTTTGCAATATCTTTGTGGCTCCTCCCAAGCTTCGAGCTTGTCTTTCTTCTTTTTTTAAGGAGTTCTTCAAGTTCCTCAAGGCGATGGGCCAGAATATTTTTCTTTTTTTGCAGTGCATGTTTTTCCAAAGTAAGAAGACTGGTGTGATTGATGGCAGCATCCAGCTCCTTTTTATGAGCTGCTTCTAGACGACTAACCACCTCAGATGTTTCTTTAGCACTTTTTTCTACCGCGGTTAGCTTCAACTTCAAGATCTCATTGTGTTGATGTTTAATTATGTTTTTGTAACGGATCGCCTCAAGCTTGAGATGATCAGTATCGTGTTGTCTCTCGATAGATACCTCAGAGATTTTTTCGGCCAAATGCTAGAATGCTTCATGCTGCACAAAAACGTCATTGATGCATGCGAGGGAACTTGCATTAGCACTCCCTGGAATTGTATGAATGGAAGGAAGGAAATTAAGCCCGTCGAAACAAATTTTTGAAAAATTGACCTTAAGTTCGGTCTAATTTTTCTGCTGTGGAAGCCTCAGGATCTGTAGTAGGCAAAGCAAGATCAGAAGCAACAAGTGGGCATTTACTCGACCTACGATCACAGGACTTTCTGGAACTAGATGAACCAGAATGCAACTTAGGTGGCACACCAATTTGAGGAGCATGGAAAGAAGTCTAATCTCCACTGTGTATAGGAAGATTGGGTTGAATTTCCTGATAAGATGATTAAGACTAGGACTTATGTTTGGAAGATGAAGACTCCCTCGAGCAACGACTTCTTTTTCGGCCGTCATCTCTCTCTCTCTACGCCTACCCGATTAAGGACCGTGACTGGATCCGTACTGTGTTGACAAGCTACTCAAATGATCGAAGGCGCGGGATTGAGACATTGCACCTATAAACCAAACAAGAGTGTATAAGTGACCATTGAACAAAAGATAGACGAAAATCATGCAGTGAAGTGCACGTGATTGTGAGTGTCCTAGTGTCCCACCAATGGACCAGTTGCTCCAGCCTTACTCATAGGATTTCTCCCCTTTGCTAGTGGGAGGAATGTTGTCACCACTGCCGGTGAGAGAATTGAGCCCCCAATACTGATGTTGGGGAAGTCATAAGCCATGATATCATCAGGATTGGGATATTCGAAAACCCTTCCATCAAACTTTATAAATGTTAGGAAGAAGACTCTTCATCAACTGAGGTGATGATGAACTCTGGCTCTTTGGCATTTTTTCTCCCACGGAGTTTATAAGTGAGCTTCTTTTCCTCTTCTAGTGGGCATGTGTGATTATGCACCTTGTGATTGTTCGACCACATGCGCATTGCCCTGACCCACGTCAGCATCGCCAGACTTGTTGGCTTCACCGCCTCTAATTTCACCCTCTTCCACGTCATCCTGAGCCCCCTCGATTGGGGGCACAACAGAGCTACTGGCACCGCCTTCTAGTTCTGCCACATTTCTTGGTGATGCAAAGCTTCCTGGAAGCCCGATGCTGTGACCTTCTTCTAGCAGCCCAAACAAAGATAACGATTCATCGGTTATAAAGGATCTGATGTCCCTATTCTCAATTGGGGTGGCACGAATTGTAGAAACCGCCCTTTGAGAAACTATCACCTTTTGGACGTGGATGGACATCTATAAATTTTCAAAGTATTATTTAGTTCAGAAAATGACTTAGAATAAAGAATTTGAGAATAAGTGAAGACAACACTCATGTCGTTCCAACCATCACCTCGCAAAGCCAGGCAGACAACGAACGAAAAACCATTCGTGTTTAAAGATGCTAAGCTTATTCTAAGCGCCAGTTAGAACTTGATAGTTGGGCGAAGGCTTGAGGAAAGTGTAAGAAAGGCTTCCTGCCCATCGTTTGAAATTGTAAATAAACCCGATGTCCTCAGGAGATGGCGGATGGAATAGGGCATCCATAAATAGTAAGAAAGTGCCATGGAGAAAAGCATAGCTGTTCAGATGCAGCTGAGTAGGAGCTATTCCTAAATAATTTAGCATTTTTCGAATGAAAGAATTGAAAGGCGGCATGCATCCGGCCTAGCACATGAATTTATTGCATGCCGTACATCCCTCTAGGGGAAAATGAGCCCTATCATTCGTTGAAGGGATTGAAACATCTCCAAATGGAATCCTATGTTTAGAGCATAGTCCGCGAAGATCAATCTCGCCAATTCTGGAGGATTGGGAATCTGTCGAGTTATTTAGAAATATAGCACCTTCTATGACGTCGGGGACATGAATTATATCTTCTGCCGGAAGGATGGGAACACCAGAGAAAAGGTCGATCGATGGGTCGGAAACTCCGTGTTGCTCGAACTGACGATCGGGGAAGAGTCTGTCGAAAACAGCTACAGAACTTGACTCGGCTCTAGGATTGCTATATTGTTAAGGTTAACCTGAAGGCATTGCAGCTAAATGCTCTGAACTTCTAGAGCCCATATCAACTAAACTCATTAGATTATCAAGATTAATTTTTTTTACCTGTATCACCGTGCTAAGTGTGAACTAGTGTGGTGCAGTGTTGTGCATTGTAGAGCTAAGCAGTTCAAAATTAAAAGCAAAAGTAAGCGATGAGACTTTGGATTCCGACCAGAGTGACCATCATCACTGACCGTCTCAATTGGCATTTAGATTAATCGGTTGTGTAAGTTTTGGGATCAACCATCGACATATCGAAGTGTAAAATCCATTATTAAAGTCCATATGTTAAGTTTAGTTCATATTCTACATCCCAGGAGTTTGGTCATTCGATTTTGTGTTCGATATTGGATATGCTAGTCCTGTTGTTCGTTATCGTCATATGTTCAAGTTCATTGGGATGGGATTGTTCTAATTGTTTATCCGAATGAACGTGGATTGGTTTTCAAGTTTAATTCAAACTTAGAATTGGCTAAGTGCCCATAGCTGATCCCTTTATGCAAAACAACTGATCCCTATTACAAGGCCTACAGTCGATCCCAATTACAAAGTTGAATTACCGATCCCTTTATCTAAACTATTTGTACCGATCCCTTTCCTTGATAACAACCGATCCTTCCATCCACATACACAAAACCACAAATCCCTTCACTGAACCGCATTTACACTCCTCTTATAGTAAACAGCCGATCCCTCTACTTAGCAATGCAACCAACTCCTATGCCTAACCAAACATAACCGACTCCTCTTCGAACTTCAAATACCGATCCCTCTACTTCAACGTTTTCACACTTACCTCCAACATTCACTCCGAACCCTCTCCATTCGCCTACGTTGCAGCAGATCCCTCGCTTAATACATAAGTCTTGTCTCCCCCGAAAAATCAACCATTACCTCTCCATTTAGTTGCAAAGTTACAACTCCATTCGCCTCGAACTCTAACCCATCCACCAATGCGACAGAACCCATCATCTCATCACAAGTTAAAGGCTAAAAGCAAGAAAACCTACATAAGTTTAAAGAATGCAAGTTGCTCGAGAGAAGATTTTCAACTTCGGTTCAGGTAGAAGATGGAGTTATGACTTGGAGTAAGAGAAGATGGCGAACCAAAGGAGGGAGCCAATGTTTGGTTCGAAGGAATAGGATCAGGTTGATGAAAGGATGAAGGGTTCGGCTCTAAAGAAATGAGAAGGGAGTTCGGTCGTGAAGAAAATGAAGACGAATGAAAACGAAATGAAATGAAGTAAGGGATGGAATGGAGAGCGCTGGCTTATATATAAAGGTTGAGAGTTCCGCTTGCCTTTTTATCTTCCACGAGGCCAAATGAGTTGAGTTCCCAACATGATGAGGAGGGATCCGTACGATCCCTTGTCTTGGGGATCCATTCGATCCCTGTCAATGCCAAAAAAAAGAAAAGTAAGAGGGAGGGGGGATCGACTATGAGAATGTCGATCCCTATATATATAAAAGAGAAAAGAGAGAAAAGGGGGGGGGGAAGGATCAACTAAAAGAATGTCGATCCCTACATACATAAAAAAAATTAAAATTACGTAAATAAATATAAAATGCAATGGAATTTCATATAACTCAACAAAAATTGGTGACGGCCCGTGAGCATACAAACACATTTGGAGCCAAAAATAAGAACGTGTACCTGAACGTGTATATGTACAGTCCAAAAGTTTGATTTTTGAAATCAACAGAAATTGAATTCGAACCTGAAACTTTCAAGGCTGAGACCGGATCAGATAGCCAAAGTTTACTAGTCTCGTAGAATCGGACATAGATATCAACCGACGGAGTATAATCCTGAATTTCTACTATTGGAAATCGACCAAGCGTCATAACGATCAAGGATATATACGACACTTTGAGAAAATAATTCAACGGAAGGACAACAACTATTCGGAAATTCGGATGGATTTCTTTCCGACGACTCTGACTTGCTTCGATTCAAAACACGTTATGTTCAGCACAAGAGGTACTTTAGGGGGTAAGTGTTACCCGACGTTTTGACTCGACTATATTCAAACTAATTGGGCAAGTTAGTTTCGACTGTCATCTAGGCCAGTAAGTCCAGAGCGATGATTGTGGAGTCCAAAAGGCAAGTACAGATGGCAATATGAAGCCGTGGTCAAACGAAATTGAGAGATATGCAATGCAAAATGTTCGAAGTATGGAATTTAGTTCAACATAGAGGAGGGATTGGCTATAATCATTCTCTAATATAAGGATCGACATATTTCCGTTAAGTAAGTGCAAGTCAATGGGAAACAATCAACATCTCAAAATCCATAAGTCCAATACATATGAAATTTTGTGAGCAAGATGTGTGGAGCCTAGGGACCTACCCAGGGATCACACCTTAAGGAGATGAAGCAAGAGGGATCAGCCCTCTTCCCTTAATAGGGATCGGAAAAAATCAAAAGACAATTCACGTTGAAGCAAAGATCGAGCAATAACTCAAGTTTTACTAATCCAATCGGCATGAAACTTGGAGGCTAAGCATATTACAACATGGGGGAGCTACCATATGGATTGCACCCCCAAATTACTCTAAAATAGGGATCGGCGCTGATCTTTATTCCTTAGTATTTGGACTATGTGACCCTTATATGGGTCCATATGGTTTTGGAGATCCTTCTGCCGAATATTCAGGGAGATATTTCACCATCTTCATCTATAAATATAGGCTTGGTTGTTCATTTTTGGGATTTTTACGTTGCTAGTTGCTTTGTACTCTATTGTTACTAAGGATTTTCATCCTATCCCCATTGTACTAAGCTTACAAAGTGATTAATATAGCAATCTATTCAAAATGGACTTAGGCAAACAACGCCGAACCACTATAAATAGTTGTGTTTTTGTTACTTGCTTGTTTCTTATTGTTTTAATTGCTTGTTTCCTCTGTTTATTTTATATTCTTCATTTATTTCTCTAAAAAACTTCTATTGGGTGTTTGTGCCAATTTTTGGTACAAACATCCATAGTTACAACACATTGTAAATACTATCACAAAATGTATCATTTATGGATTTTCTGTTAAATATACTTAAACACAATAATAAATTATTTATAACACATTATAAGAAGTATATAACAAAAAGAAAATACCTTTTATTTTGAACAAGATTGGTTGTCGAGTTAGATTTATGTAACAAATTACATAATTGCCCTTAGGGCATACTCCTAACTCTATCAATCTTCCACTTGCACTTGAGGTCAATTATGGAATCTTATTCCAAAATCTTTTTTCAATTTTCTCAAAACTAATCAGATCATCCCCTTAGTGAACGGGTTGCTATTTTTTTTTAATTATCTACTCTATCAATGTAACATCCCCTATCTAGAGGCCCAAAGCTAAGCGCTACAGATGCTGCAGTCATCCATAGTATTAACTTTCGACGACTAAATACGGCTATGTTGATGGTATCTATAATATCAGAAGCACATGAATATGAAACAAAATCACAGATTTCACAAAAACAACTTTTCTGATTACCTTTCACAAAACATGTTTCATATTCCATTACATAATCCCATAATCATTTCCCAGGTTCAGATAAAATATAATTATTATAAAATACGCCAAGAGCGACATATGAAGATGCCCCATTGGTTGACTAGAGTACTATATAGTCATATCTGACTTAATACAGCATAGCGGAATCAAACAAAATAAAACAGCAACTCCTAAATTGCTATCAGTCAGCCACCTGCTCGTCTTCGAAAGCTTTATTCGCCAACCTACTAAACTTGTAAAACCTCAGCCCTCAGCCTACTCATATCAATTTTGAGCACTCAAGAGTTTAAGGGGGAAAACATAAACTTCGAGTCAGACATAAAGCCTGGTGTGAATAATACTATACATCTCGGTTATTTGATATTAAGTGAGACTACGTTGCTTAGCGAAACGGGTTTCCCCTCACTAATATCCTTTTAAAACATATCTTTTGCAAACCTTTATCCTGCAACCCAAACTGGTTAAAACTGTAAAGCATTATTATGTAAACATACATATCATGTAACAAATGAACTATCTGTCTGAAAACTATAGTTTTGTTTGGCTAACTACTAACCTTTGGCTGACTCGGGTCTACTATACAATATAATCAAAATAATCTAACACATGCTAGACACTCCTCTTTTGGAAGGTCTGTCCTTAACTATATGTTAAATACTCCTCTTCTGTATGGTCTGTCCTTAGCTATCTGTTAAATACTCTTCTTCTAGACGGTCTGTCCCTAACTTAACATCTCCCAGGGTCACCTGATCCTAATGGTTTAGCGGGCTCGCCAATAACCTATCTATATACAAATATATATTCCCTTCTGTGTGTAATCATAATTTTAGTCTTACCCGTGACAAAGCCCTACACACTGAAATTTTGGACTAAATTAGCTGGGGCTAATAGCTAATGTATAGGGTGTGACCCTATACCAGTCCCATTTGGTATTCTAATATCTGAGTCATTTTACTTAGGGTAATCTTCCCTTAAATTTTCCTTGAAACCCTTTTCACCTCAAATTGATTAAAAACCTTTAACCAAACTTAAACAAGGAAAATATACACTCTATGCTTTACTCAAATCACCTTGCCATGTTACATATACTTTACCCAAATCTTTGTTGATGAAAAAATTTAAACCTTTCAAAGTACCCCTTTCGAATCCATTGGAAGTACCACATTCGAAACCAATTAAAACCCTTCTTTCACCTAGGTCGAAAGGCCAAAACATTCCTTTCGAAACCATTCATAATCTTCCATTCAAAAATGTTGAAAAACCATTCCTTCGAAAGCATTAAAACCTTAGACATCCTTCTTCAAAACCTTTAAACATTACCTTACGAATACATTGCAAAACCTTTCCTTTCAAACCTTTCGAAACCATTGGGGAACCCCCCTTTGAAACCACTCTTTAAAACCTTTCGAAAGCAATAAAACATCAAACCTTTCGAAAGCCTTTGCATTTAAGTAAAACATGTGGAAATACCTTTCGAAACCATTAAAAATTAACTCCTTCAAAACCATTTGGGTTCTACCTTCAACATAGCAAAAGGGTCATAAAACATTTAAGTCGAAAGTACTCTTTCGAAAGCATTTCCTAAGCAAAGAAGTGATGGTGTCGAAACCAACCTTCCAAAAGCATTGGAGAAGCGGTTAAGTTTTAAAAGCAAAGTATACCTTCCAAAACCATTGGCGTCGAAAGGTAGAAAGTGGCAGCTAAGGGGTTTCGACCCCGATGAAAGCATTTACTTAAAACAAAGGCGCAACCTCTTAAAACTATTCTTTTAAAACCGTTGACCTAGTTGAAAGCAAACCAAGTCGAAAGCAAACCATTAACCTAGTTAAAATACCCCTTCTCCTTTTATAAATATATAAAACATTTAAGTCCCACACCTTAAATAATTTTATATACCTATCAAAACACTTAGGAAAATTCTAAAAAAAATTCTAGAAAATCATTTTTAATATGTTTTCTAACATATGTTAATTATTCAGCCGTAAATAATTTAAAACCCAAATAATCATTTTATACACTAAAAATTAATATAAAATCCACATTAATTCAGAAAATTATGAAAATTGAAACCAATCTCTAAAATATCATTTATGATGTATATCTAAAATCGCAAATGATGCCCATGCCTCCTCTCATGGTGCCCATGCCTCCTCTTCCATTCCCATCCCTGGTCCCTTACCATCAGTCCTTGCTTCTGCATTTGTCTCTTCATCCTCTCCTACATCTGTCCTTGCTTCTGCAACTGTTTCAACTGTCTCTCCTCCAACCGTCCTTAACCCTGTCAGGCCGCTGCTTCCCCCACAACCTCCAGATCCATCTCCTCCTTCTTCCTCAGTTCCTACCAATCCACTGTCCAGCCTATCTTTCCCTCCTCTTTCCTCTGATCCTTCCACTCTTATTCCTGATCCAAATCTAGTCCATATCCCCTTGCCTAAATGGTCATCTCTTTTTACTAGTAAACCCAGGAATGCTGGTGTTTACACTCCTGTGCACTTTGACTTACAATACACTGGTGTCCCCCTTGAACCACCAACGGAAGTAGTTAATGAAGGAATCAAAGCTTGGTCTGAGTGCTTGGTTGGGTTTTTTCTAGCTGGTACTGTCAACTTTATGGCAGTTAAAGCTCATTTGGATAAAGCTTGGAAACTCAAGGGTTCATATGAAATATTTTTTGATAAGCAGAACTATTACTTCAAGTTCTCTAATGAGGAAGATAAGCTTAATATTCTTATGAAAGATCCAATCTTTATCAAGGGGCAGATGTTCATTATTTCTAAATGGAGCCCATCCTTTGCAACTGCTCAAGCAACAGTTAAGTCTGTCCCAATATGGGTTCAGTTTTATAGGATTCCAATTCTTACATGGTCATTGCTAGGCATTAACTGGTTAGCATGTCATCTTGGGAGATTAGTATGCTATGATGAAAATACTGAAAAAATGAAACGTTTTGAGTATGCCAAATGCTTAATCGAAATATCTCCAAATAAAGAATTGCCTGAATTTATTGCTGTGGGTGATGATTCTTGCCCTAATGTATTGATTGAATATGCTTGGAAACCTCGGATCTGTACTCACTGCAAGGTGTTCGGTCATGCCTCTAGTCAATGTGAATTCAAGCAAGGATCAGAAAAGGAAGAAGTTGTTGATAAGGAAAAAATTAATGTTTTAGTGGATGGGGATGGTGAGTCAGGCAAAACTAAAAACAAACAAAGTAACGGGAAAGTGGTGTTCTATGTCAGGACAAAAAGAAAAGCAAAATCTGTTCAGAGGGTCTGGAGGAAGATTGTTCCAATTCCTGAAGTTAATGTGGGTAGTACAGATGAAATTTCAATAGATATAGCAAGTGATAAGGAAAATGGAATCCAGGGAGATGTAGTTGACAATGAGGAAGCTGCAGGAGAAATTGGAAAAGATATAGGAAAGGAGGATGAAACGAATAATATAGCAGCATTAAATGCCAATATGAATGCTCCTATATCTCCTAATACTACTTCCATGCAAGGCATTCTGCATGGCTCAAATAATAAGGCTACGTCTGATGTGAGTTTGGAAAATGCATCTATTTCAACTTCAAATCCTTTTTCCATTCTTCAACTTTTGAACAATGAGGCTCTTCCAACTGGAAACTCTATAGTTTCCTTCTCTAATGAGAATCCCTCAAATTATACAAGTCCCCATCTTGTTGACATGCACACTGACATGCACGTATCCCCTCCCTCCCTCCCTCTACAACAACCTTGTCTCCCCTCCTCAATCTCTCCCTTGAAATCTCCTTATTCCTCTATCTCATTGCCTTCCCACTTATTCAATGACATTTCCCCTTCTGTTATCAGTCCAACTGCTCGTATGAACTCAGGCATGAATCTATCTTCTCTTAATTCGCCTAATTTGGAATCCTCCATGAAATCTAAAAAAGGCAGGCCCAGGAAAATGGTGCTTTCCTCAAATGACAATGACAATGGGATCCAATATTCCATAGCTCAATCTGCAATTCAAATATCCAATTCAGTGGATATTTCTGGCTCTCCCATTGGTGTCAGAACCAGAGCTTCCTTATCTAAATCTCAATGATGATTGACAGGATAGGGTTCTGGAATATAAGGGGTGCTAACTCCCAAGCCAAACAAATGGAAATTAGCAACTTTATTACTTACCATAATATTCATCTGATGGCCATTGCTGAGACTAAGTTAAATCATCCTAATTCTATTAAAGCTGTGTCTTTTATTAATCAGAATTTGAGCTATATCCATAATCTGGCTCAAGCTCCATTTGGTAGGATTTTGATTATGTGGAATCCATCCATTTTCTCCATTAACCCAATATGTGTTCATAGGCAGTACATTCACTCTCGTATCATTCATATCTCTTCTGCTATTGAATTCTTCTTAACTGTGGTTTATGCCAAGAATTGTGTGTCACATAGACAACTTTTTCTTGATAAGCTTCCTAGTATCCACACATCTAACTCTCCTTGGCTATGTATTAGTGATTGGAATTGCATGCAACTGTCTACTGATAAAAGTGGTGGGTCTCCACTTACTTATCATCATACTAGGCCTCTTAATAACTCCATTTATAATGCCCATCTCCTTCCTATTGCTTCCTCTGGATGTTTTTATACTTGGAATAACTCTAGCAGGTCTGGTAACAAAACTTTATGCAAACTGGATAGGTCTTATCAAAATTTTGCCTCTGTGCTGAAATGGCCTAAGCTTAATACTATAATCCCTCCTCCATCTTTATCTGATCACTCTCCTTTGATTATGGACTGGGGCATGGCCACTGAGTGAAGACAATCCTCATTTTCATTTTTTAATAATTGGACTGATAATCCTGAATTTTTAAGTATTGTTGCTAACTGCTGGAATATGCAGCTATTTGGTAATCCTATGTACATTTTGCAGACTAAGCTCAGACATTTGAAGGACAAGTTAAGGAATTGGGCAAAGGAAAATTATGGGAATGGCAATAGCATTTCTTCTTCTATTAGAGATAATTTGTTGCAGGTCCAGAGCAACATCCAGGCTGACCCTAACAATGATTTGTTTAATGAACAGGAAATTAATCTCAAACGTTGCTTAGCTATGGCTCTTGGGGAAGAGATCAAAATGGCTAAGCAGAAGGCCAAAGTTAAATGGCAAATCCATGGGGATAAGAACTCTGCAATCTTTCATAATTCCCTAAAGATAAAACAAGTTTTGTCTAATATTAGTAATATTAATGATATGAATGGGAATGTTTGCTCTAACACTGCTTCTATTCAGGAAGCTTTTCTGGCCTACTATAAGACTCTACTTGCCAACCAAGACACTTTAGATATCTCCATGCAATTATTTTCTCATATTTCACTTCCTGCCATCTCTAACAGTAATAAGGGTATTCTGATTAGAGAAATTACGCATAATGAAATAAAGGATGCCATTTTCAATATGAAGGGTACCAGCAGCCCGGGGCCTGATGGCTTTAATGCTCATTTTTACAAAGTTTCTTGGGAAATTATTGGGCATGATGTTTCAAAGGCTGTCCTGAATTTCTTCAATCACAATAAGCTATTAGCTGGGATTAATGCCACCAGACTGACTTTGATTCCAAAGTCTCAGCATCCTACTTCTGTTACCCAATTTAGACCCATTGCTTGTTGCAATGTTATATACAAAATCATCTCCAAAATCTTGGCTGCTAGGATGAAGCATGTGCTTGCCTCCACCATTTCTCATAACCAAAGTGCTTTCCTTCCCCATAGAGACATTACTGATAATATTCTACTATCCAATGAGCTTCTGAGAGGCTATAACCGTAATAATATCTCTGCCTGGTGTGTGATGAAACTTGATGTTCAAAAGGCGTATGATACTATTAGTTGGAAATCAATCATATATATTCTATACAAAATGAACTTCCCTACCCCTTTTTTGGCTTGGATTTTCACATGTATCTCTACTGTTAAATTGTCTATAACTCAGAATGGTAGTACCTTTGGTTATTTCCATGCAACTCGTGGCATTAGGCAAGGGGATCCCATTTCTCCTTACCTCTTTGTGTGTGTCATGGAATTATTCACTGGCCTTATCAACAATGCTATGTCTCTAAAACTCATTGACTACCATCCTCTATGTAAGAGTCTGAAAATCTCTTCTATTCTATTTGCTGATGATCTACTGTTGTTCACTAGACCTAATGTTAAGTCTATAAATGGTGTTATGAATGTCCTGGCTAATTTCAATCAGTTAACGGGATTGGACATTAATAGAAGCAATTCCAAGATCAAAATTGATGGATTGGATGATATCCATAAGAGCAGTATTACTGCGTTATCTGGTTTATCTTCCTTTGATGATAATGAGACTTATCTTGGTATGCCGGTCTACTCTTCAAAGATTAGAACTAGTCAATGTCTGCAGTTGTTTGAAAAAATCACTGCTAGACTATCGTCATTGTCAGATTCCTCTTTATCTATGGCTGGCAGGTTAGTTGTGGTTAAATCTATTGCCTCTTCCATGTGCTTATACTATGCTAGAATATATATTTTGCCTGCTAAGCTCTTATCCATGATTAATTCTGCCTTAAATCATTACCTCTGGCACAGCAATCTTTTTTCTAGGAAGTTGATCCCCATTGCCTTTAATTCTGTGTGCTGTCCCTTCAACTCTGGTGGTCTTGGAATTTTGAACATCAAAGAGTGGAATAAGGCTTCTATTTCATCTAGAATCGATAAATTGATGAATAATGTGAATAATCTATGGGCCTCTTGGACGAGGACTAATTTAATCAAGAAGTTGCATTTTTGGACTATGGATATCCCTATGGATTGTAGCTGGGTTTGGAGAAATATTCTAAGAAGTAGTTCTGTGTTCCTTCCCATCTTCCAGAAATGTATTAAAGATGTTGATACCTCGTTTTGGTTTGATCCTTGGTCGGCTCAAGGCTGCATTCTTGCTAATATAATCAATTTTAACTTGAGGGTTCAAACTGGGATCAATGATAATGCTAAGGTTAGTACTTACTGGTCTGATGGTTACATTAATGTTCCCTACTCTAGTTCCTATGATATCAGACAAGTGTGGGCTAATATTCAGAACAAAGTCTACTTAATGGATAATGTGCTTGATTTATGGGCTGGGAAGATTCATTCTATTGCTACTGTTTATAAGCATATTACCATGCCTAATCATCTGTCCTGTTTCCCTTGGCATTCTAGAATTTGGAATTGCAGTTCTATCCCTAAAGAAAATATTATGCTCTGGAAGGTGATAAGGAATGGTATTCATACTCTTGATAAGCTTAGGGTTAGGAATTTAGTTCTGTCTGCTACCTGCCTTTTGTGTTGCAATGAAGATGAGAGTATTCGTCACCTTTTTTTTAACTGTCAGTACTCCTTGTACATCTGGAAAAGAGTTTTGAGGGCTTTTAACTTCCACAACCCTAGTGCGAACTCTACTATTGAATGGTATAATATTTTTAAAGCTACTAGATGGAAGACTGGTAACAGTGGTTTGCTTCTAAGGCTTCTTAAGAAAGTTGTGTATACTGTTTGGATGGAAAGGAACAATAGGGTGTTTTATGGTTCGTCTACCCCTAAACACATTTTGTTCCTCGCTATTGCTAAACACTTTAGGGTTTCCTGAGGTTCTTGCAATGTTTTTGGCTCTCTGTATGGGTAGTGCGGAGCTGCTTCGAGCCTGCTTGGTGTCTCCTGTGGTTTGCTCCGTGATTCTCTGTTTTGGGCTGTTGACTGTGATTGGCTTCTGTGCCTTTGAGTCTACTGATGGCTCCTTGGTAGCTTCCTCTACATTATTTGTGTTTCTCTTGGTAGTTATGTTCCTTTGCTAATTTCTGTGTGCGTCTCTTTTTTCCTTGTTTATCTCTGTATTTCTGTATTTATACTTGTATCGTTGCATGGTATAAATAAAAGGTAGGGGTCCTTTTAACCCCGCTGGCTATGCCAAAAAAAATCGCAAGGCATTTGGATGTCATTAAATATGGTTTTCATATTAAAACATATCATAAAACCTATATGATTAAGCATAAATCATCAACAGGCATGTATAAACAATTAATCATTCAAAAACATGGCATAATCATGCAAAATACTTCATATTCATCTTAAGACCGGAAACAATTAGAAAAATGAGATGTATTCATTATTCTCCTTAGCTTTTGAGATTAAGGATTTGATATTTGATCTTGACTAAGTTGCTTAAGCTTTTCCTCTTAAAGTCTTCTCTTTGCTTTTCCTAATGGTGGCCGGCCTTAGTTTATATTTTTGTTTGCGAATGTATGAATGAATGTGTGATTTGTATGGCCTAAGGGTTTAGGGTATAAGAATGTATTTATTCCTATATTGCCCCTTATCTATTATACTTAACCATTTTATTTTAGTTCATTTGTTATCAAGGCACGGCTACCTCTTGTTAATTACAAATCTAAATCCCCTAATCATTATATTATTTTATTTTATTTAGCTAATAAAATATCCTAAATAATGTTACTAAAAATATATGGTGTTATAATCTCCCCTCCTTAAAGAATTTCATCCTTGAAATTACGATAAGGTACGCAACAAATCAAACATAAAGGTAAAACATACCATCACACAAATCAAGATAAACGTCTCTAATCCTGCTCTCAGTCTCCCAAGTACAGTCTCTCTCATCGTCGCTCCACTGGACTTTCACTAATCTGACTGTCTTTTTCCTTAGCCTCTTCTCGTCTCTCGCTACTATATGAATTGGCTTTCTAACTATAGTCAAGTCTGGTTCTACTACTAAGTCATCTAACACAGTCGGTGCTATAGTAGACCCTGGATCTCTAACACACTTCCTCAGCTGAGAAACATGAAAAACATCGTGGACTCCTGCCAAACTGCTTGGTAACTCTACTCTATATGCGAGTTTCCCGATTCTCTCTACAATAGGAAATGGTCCTAGGAATCTCGGTGCTAACTTCTCTGATTTCTTGAATCTAATAACAGCCTTCATCGGTGATACCTTAATAAAAACATGATCTCCAACAGAGAACTCTAAGTCTTTCTGTCTTCTGTTTGCATAACACTTCTGCCAAGACTGAACTTCCTTCGTCCTAGATCAAATCAACCCAATCTTCTCTGCAGCTTCTCTAACCAAATCCAGACCAAGAACTAACCTATCCTCGGTCTAACAAACAAACTGATGATTTGCATGGCCTTCCATACAAAGCTTTAAACAGTGCCATCCCTATACTAGTCTGATAACTATTGTTATACGAAAACTCGACTAAGTGTAGATGGTCTTCCTATGATCCTCCAAAATCTAACACACTGGCTCTTAACAAATCCTCCAAGACTTTGTTAACTCTTTCCGTTTGCCCCTCGGTTTGTGGATGGTAAGTGGTACTCATCTTGGGGTTGGTTCCTAAAATCTCCTGTAGATTCTTCCAGAACTCACTAGTGAACAAGGAATCTCTATCACTTACTATACTACTAGGAATTCCATGAATTATAACCATATTCTTCATAAATAACTTCGCTAAAACAGGTGCTGTCCTAGTTGACTTAACTTGAATGATATGAGCACTCTTAGTCAGTCTATCCACTATGACCCATATACTTTCATTTCCTCAACTAGATCTTGGCAACCCGTCAATAAAATCCATAGAAATAGAATCCCATTTCCATACCAGAATATCCAATGGCTGTAGCAACCCACTTGGCTTCTGATGTTCGGCTTTTACCTGTTGACAGTTCAAACACTGCTTTACCCATAAGCCTACATCTCTCTTCATAGCTTCCCAGAAGAAACTCCGCTTCATATCCTGATACATCTTAGTTCCTCCTGGATGAATAGTGAACTTTGAACGATGGCATTCCTCCAAAGCTTCCTTCCTAATGTCTCCCATATCCGGAACACACAACCTTCCTTTCTTTCTCAACCACCCATTCTGGTCAAGACTAAAATCCTTCAAGTCATCGCTCTCTGTTCCTTCCCTCAACTTCTTGATCCGTTCAGCCAACACTGGATTCTCCTCCTGTTTAGAAGCAATCATTTCAATCATTACTGGTCGAACTTTTAAATAAGATAACACAACAGATCCTTCACTCGATCCGACCTCAGATCTCTAATGAACTTTACAAGTCGACAATGCTTTAAAATCTTTCCACTCTGCTATCATTGTCAACACTACATTCTGATACTTTCTGCTAAGTGCGTCTACAACTTTGTTGCCCTTTCCTGGTGTGTACTCAATACCAAAGTCATAAGCGGCTAAAAACTCTAACCACCTTTGTTGTCTCATATTCAGCTCCTTTTGAGAGATCAAATACTTCAATGACTTATGATCCGTATAAAGCTCAAACCTCTCTCCCAAAATGTAATGTCTCCACACCTTCAAAGCAAAAATCATTGCAGCCAACTCCAAATCATGCGTTGGATATCTAACCTCATGCAGTCTAAGCTATCGAGAAGCATAGACAATCACTTTACCTCTCTGCATCAATACAGATCCTAATCCAGTTCCACACACATCTATAAAAATTACCAAACCTTTCCCCTCCGGAACAACTAATACAGGTGCATGGGTCAATAAGTGTTTCAAGCTCTGGAATGCTTCCTCACACTTATCGGTCCACACAAACTTCACATCCTTTCGCGTTAGCTTGGTCATCGGCGCTGCTATATGTGAAAAATCCTTAATGAACCTCCGATAATATCCAACCAATCCAAAAAAACTTCTTATCTCAATCACCGTTTCTGGTCTCTTCCAATTATTAACAACTTTGATCTTATCTGGATCGATTGACAACCCCTTCTATGAAACCACGTGACCAAGAAACTTCACTTCCTTCTTCCAGAAATGACACTTCGAAAACTTTTCCTTCAGCCGATTCTGCCTCAGCGTCTCAAGCACAACTCTAAGATGTACTTCATGCTCCTTCTCATCTTAAGAGTATATCAAAATATCATCTATAAAAACCAACACAAACCTATCCAAGTACTCTTGGAATTCGATTCATCAAATCCACAAAGAATGTCAGCGCATTAGTTAGTTCAAAAAGCATCACTAACCATTCGTACGATCCATATCTAGTTCTAAACGCCATCAAAGGAATACTATCCTCTGCTACTCTAAGCTGATGAAAACCTGTTGCCAAATCCAACTGAGAAAATACCTTGGCTCCACTCAGTCGGTCGAACAAATCATCAATTCTAGGCAACGGATATCGATTCTTTATCGTCTTCTCATTCAACTTACGATAATCGATACATAACCTCAACGATCGGTCTAGCTTCTTAGCGAACACTACAGCTGCTCCCCAAGGAGAACTACTTAGCCTAATAAAACTCTTGCTTTCCAAATCCACCAACTGCACATTCAGCTCCCTCATCTCTGTAGGTGTCATCCTACTTGGCGGTCTACTCACCGATTCTGTTCCAGACACCAAATCTATCTGAAACTTAATGGCTCGTTTCGTGGCAATCCTACTACAGGCTCGAAGACATTCACGAATATCTAATCACAAAAGCGCGATTCAACTCATCTTCTAACTCCACTACACCCAACAAAGCATTCACCTCACAATTAGGTCTTTTTACGGTATATACAATCCAATCCAATCACCACAGTCAGGATGTCTAAGCGATATCTTCCTATCATGGCAAAATATCCTACCATCGTACTTACTTAACCATTCCATACCCAATATAATTCTGAACCTACAAAGTCAAGCACATGCAAACTGCAAACAAAGGTATGACCTAGCAAATCAAACTCTAAGTGGTCCCACTTCATCCCAAGTGTCGCATACCCTCCTTTTGGATTTGCAACCCTTAAGGAAGTAACTAAGTATGTGGGTTCTTGGTTAAGCTTATCTACCAAACAACGAGATATAAAAGAATGTGATGCACCAGTATCAAGCAGAACACTAACAGACATACCATAAATTTGAAGCATACCTCCCAACACTGCCTTTCCTTTCTCCTGTGTTGTTGGTCCTAATGTAGCAGACTCCAATGCAAATACCTTGCCTCTTCCATCCTTAGTGGCGCTTTGCATTGATTCTTATAGTTGCCAATATGATCGTAGTTAAAACATCTAATGTTCTTCTTTCCTATCACTTCCTTCGCCTTTCCAGTACGACACTCATTCACAAAATGCCCCTTCTTGTCGCACTTGAAGCACACAACCTCATACTTTCCCTTCTTTGCTACTCCACCTTTCTGAGCACCCTTCTTATGAAAGAACTTCCTCTTCCGGCTTTGCCCAACCTGGAACTCCTTCACCTTACTCTTCTCTAGACAAGCAAGCATCTCCTCGTGTCTCAAAGCCATCTCTACAACCACATCACAAGGGTCTCTGATATGAAGTAATGTAGCCCTTGCCAACTCAGGCTTCAACCTCCTTATGAATTTCTCATATCTCTTCAACATAATATCCACAGTAGCATACCAATACCTAGCCAAATCCTCAAATCTTCTAGCATACTCCAAAAGAGACATCTCCCCCTACTCCAACTCAGAAAATTTCCTAAGCAAAGAAGACTACACCATCACAGACATGAACGTCTCGTGAAACCTTCTCCTAAATTCAGCCCATGTCATCTCCTCTTCATTTACTCCTATCGTCATACTATTCCACCAAAATAAAGCAGCTCCCTGAAGTTGTCTCGAAGCAAGCCTCCTCTTCTGCTCATCATTGAGCCCCATGTCTATAAAGATCCTCTCACAATGCATCAACCAGTTCTCCACTTCTATAGCATCCTCAATTCCAATAAATTGCTTTCGTCCAAGCCTAGCATAATCTTTGCTCAAGATAGCATAATGATTGACCACCGGAGCTTTCTGAACTCCTACTCCAGCATTTACTCCAACCATTCCAACAACAACACCCGCCTACATCGTATTTACAAAAAACTGATACATAGCTCCCATATCCACTTGTGGGACTCCAGCACAAACATTCGCTACTTGTGCCTGACTTTGGTTTCTCCTGGTATTCGGTCTAGCATTACCATTTGTGGTTGTGCTTCCTCCAAGGTTCACTCTTTCACTTCTAGCATCCATATCTGTATTCAAGCCTCGTGAGATACAGAAGAATAGCCTAAGAGATCGGAAACTAAAGATATAGCATATACTTATATATAGCAAATACAAGTATATTACTATAGCGTTATCCCATACCCCAATCTTACTCTAGTTCCTTTGGATTATGTTTTCAAAAATCATTTTTAGTTGAATTTTTCATAAACCTATGCTCTGATACAAAGTTTTAACATCCCTTATCTAGAGGCCCAAAGCTAAGCGCTACAGATGCTGCAGTCATCCATAGTGTTAACTTTCAGCGACTAAATACAGCTATGTTAATGGTATCTGTTAGCGCCAAAATTGGTCACTAACCCCCAAATGCAAATGAAAGCACCAAATAACAATCACCGCTCACAGATAGAATGTATGTAGAGGATGTTAATATGAAGAATAACATAAATTAAAATGAAAGCAGTAAAGACAAAGAATTTATAGTGGTTCGGCTGACTCCGGCCTACGTCCACTCTAGAAATTTCCTTTTTATTGATGTTCGAATCAATTACAGTTACAAACTGGTAGGATGGCCTTAGCCTTAGGAAATAGAAAGTTAGAGAGTAGGAGAGAGGATCCCCTTTTACTGTGCCCCTGCCTCTCTATTTATAGACAAAGATGGGTTGGACTTCCCTGGTGGGCCTGGTAGCCGAGTACCTCAGCCCAAATGGAGTGGTCTCCATATGCCGAACCATGGATGCCGAACGCTGAATGCCGAATGTTGGGAGGTGCGAGGTACCGAGGTATGGAGGTGCGAGGTACGGAGGTATGGAGGTGCGAGGTATTGAGGTATGGAGGTGCGAGGTGCAATGCCGAGCGATCCTTAGTGCCGAACCTCCATCATGCCGAACATCTCCAGATGCCGAACGATACTGGGGTGAGGTGTGCCGAACAGTCTTGGAGTGGAGGTATGCCGAACGACATTAGAGTGAGGTGTGCCGAACGGTCTTGGAGTGGAGGTATGCCAAACGGTCTTGGAGTGGAGGTATGCCGAACGATACTGGGGTGAGGTATGCCGAACGGTCTTGGAGTGGAGGTATGCCGAACGACATTAGGGTGTGGTGTGCCGAACGATACTGGGGTGAGGTGTGCCGAACGGTCTTAGAGTGAGGCCGGACGCTCTGCATGCCGAACGACCTTAAATACCAGTTGACCCATTCGTGTCGAATCGTAGAATAGCCGAACGTTCATGGATGCCGAACGTTCCTTATATGCCGAACAAAGCAGTTGTGCCGAACGTCATTTGAGTGAGGTGTGTCAAGCGACACCCGGGTGAGGTGTGCTAAGCGACACCCGAGTGAGGTGTGCTAAGCGACACCCGAGTGAGGTGTGCTAAGCGACACCCGAGCGAGGTTGATTCCTGAAATTTGTATCGATCATAACTTGAGCATATGAAGTCCGATTGACTTGAAACTTGCAACTTTGGCTTCCTCCTCTTTGATCGTCGTGTCATATCAATTCTAACTTGATTTGGACTTGGACAAAATTCATCGATGTCCATAGTGAACCTGCGGTATACAACTAATATTCGGAACAAGTAATCATTGATTTTTTGCTAATTCCTTGATATCTCGACCTTGCCAAAAAGTGGGTTAACACTTTGCCCCCCAAAACATGCCTTTTGGTAAAAGGCGTGTTTTGAATAGCTTCAGATCGAATGCAGTGAGCTTATGTTCTATTTATTTCTTTAGTATTGTCAATCAGATTTATGGCTATTCGAAGCCGAATCAGTATCTACTTCCCCTTACAGAAGTCAGTAACCAAATTCTATAGCCTCTCTGAACTATCGATGGTCACTCCGGACCCTTGCTAAGTCCATTCCAGACTTAACGATTGAATAGAAAGATCATGTTGCACTCCGGCGTTGCTTTTTATCCCTTGCACTCCGGCCCCAGTTAGGGCATATAGCGATGTCTTGGTTGTTCTAAACCGATCATAGCCTCTTCGGGCTCTTGCTGGATCCCATCCTGTCACTCTCCGGTGAAGGGGAAACAACGTTGAGTGAGCCGATCCTGTCGCTTTTCGGCGAAGCGACTCACTTCTTGCACTCTGGTTCAGTGTGTCTGAACATTAAGCGATATCTTGGCCTAAATCGTCGGCCGATCATAGCCTCTCCGGGCCCTTGCTGGATCTCATCCTGTCACTCTTCGGTGAAGGGGAAACAACGTTTAAGCAAGTCGATTCTATCGCTCTCCGGCGAAGCGACTCACTTCCTGCACTCCGGTTCAGCGTTTCTGAACATTAAGCGATGTCATGGCCAAAATCTTTAAGCCGATCATAGCCTCTCCGGGCTCTTGCTAGATCCCATCCCGTCACTCTCCGGTGAAGGGGGAAACAGCGCTCAAGTGAGTCGATCCTGTCGCTTTTCGGCGAAGCGACTCACTTCTTGCACTCCGGTTCAGCAGTTCTGAACATTAAGCAATGTCATAGCCAGAATCGTTAGGCCGATCATAGCCTCTCCGGGCTCTTATCGAATCTCGATCCAATCACTCTCCGGTGAATGAGACACGGTGCTTAAGTGAGTCGATCCTGTCGCTCTCCGACGAAGCAACTCACTTCTTGCACTCCGGACCCCGTCTCTCCGGGTAGGGTCATAAAGCGATCATCATTTTGTATCAGTACGTAATATTCGTCCTTTAACTCTCCGGTCAAAGGCTTATTCAGGAAATTCAAGTTTATTTATTAAATTCAGACCCTAGATGTTCAATCTCAAACATCAGGGAAAAACTAAACAACGCCTCTCCGGGCTGAACGGTCTATACCATCTCAGAGCATGCCTAGGGATCTCTCCGGTTCCCATACATGAGTGAGTGGAATAGCCGTTTTATTTTGAAAGCAAATCTAAGAAAAGTGATTGACCAGAGTTCATATCTTGAACTTGGCCCTTGCCATCATGATCAGCTGATGA
Organism: Allium fistulosum; assembly: GCA_030737815.1. Classification (NCBI taxonomy): domain Eukaryota; kingdom Viridiplantae; phylum Streptophyta; class Magnoliopsida; order Asparagales; family Amaryllidaceae; genus Allium; species Allium fistulosum. The sequence goes on along the minus strand of CM060905.1, from coordinate 246,693,582 downwards.
CGAGTCGTGATCCCGATCCTGGATCGTTCCTGTTACGTGGAGGCGGTGGCTGTTCAGGCCTTACCGCTGCTGTCGGTTCTCTGACATATTGTGGCAATCTACCACTCCTGGCATGTTCTTCCACCTCATCCTTTAGGTGGCGGCATTCATCGGTCGTGTGCCCATCCAGCTCATGGAATAGGCAATATTTTCCAGTTCTGCGTTCCCGCTCTGTGGGATCTCTTCTCGGCGGCTTTCGATAAGGGAGCTGCCCCCGAGTTTCAGTGTAAATTCGTTCCAGGCTTGCCGTCAAACCGGTGTATTGCCTGAATCTGGGTTCCCGGAATTTCTTCCGTTTATCAGGACCGTCCTGTGCATCGTCCTGCTTTCTCTTTCCTTTGTCTGCTCCAGACTGTCCTCCTGCGGTTCCTTCGCTTCGTGTAGTGTTTATTTCCTGCCTCTCGGCTCGTGATTCCTCTAGTCGAATGAATTTTTCAGCTTCATGATAAAACTCTCCTAGATCTTGCGGTGGGTCTCTGGTCAGAGAATCTTTGAATTTGGTGCCTTCTGCAATTCCTGCTACTGCCGCCATCAAAATCATTGATGGATCCGGGCGATCTACAGAAGCCACCGCTGCATTGAATCGCAATAGAAAATCTTTTATGGACTCTCCGGTCCTTTGCTTTATCGAGGCTAAAGTCATCACACTCTTAGGTCGCGTCACATGGACCCTAAACTGTCTCATGAAGCATTCCACTAGCTCACCCCATGTCCTGATTGATCCAGTCTCTAGTTGTCTGAACCAAAGCGCAGCCAAATCTGATAAAAATAAAGGGAAGCATCGTGCCATCACTTCCTCGGATGCCCCCAGCACTTCCATATGCCTGATGTATCTGGTAACGTGCATGGTCGGGTCTGACTTTCCATCAAAAGTATCCAGCATGGGTAACTTGAACTTTGGAGGATTCCTCGCATTCCTGATATTCGGAGTGAACGGGCTCCGACTGACATCCTCTAAGCCTCCGCTTGACAATCCTCCTCTCATTATTCGCCGCACTAATCCAGCCATCCTTTCATCTCCATCAAGGGGTTGTCCCCTCAACATGCCTCTATCCTGCCCCCCAGGTCTCGAAGGGTATTCTGGGTAATATTCTTCATGTGGTTCATTAATGCTGGCGTTAGCTCTAGCCTGCTGAGCTCCGTCCGTGGGTCTTCCAATGTCAGATCCTGAGGGTCTGCCCCCAAGCCCTTGTTGATTGCCTTCGGGCACTGCATTCTGTTATTGGTTCTGACCTTCAGCGTTCTCTGTAGCTCTAGTCTCCTGCCCCATATCGGCAGCAACTGCAGCCAGTCCTAAGTTCTGTGCTCCGGCTGTTCTCATCTGTTCAAAGAAGCTCTGCATCGCTTCTTGTTGGCTCTTCATCAATCTTTCGTGAATCGAGTCCATCATTGCCACCATCTCGTTTCGAGTGATGTAGATCGAGGCTCGGCCCTCTCCAGCTCCAGAGGAAGCTTCTTGACTCCCTTCCTGATTGCTCCTTCCTGTCGCTTGCTTCCTAGTTGATGGCCTGGCCATTGCTTTCTAGAATCCAAGTTCCTAGCTCCAAAATTCCCTGAGTTCAATTCTCAGTGAAAGCACCAAAGTGTTAGCGCCAAAATTGGTCACTAACCCCCAAATGCAAATGAAAGCACCAAATAACAATCACCGCTCACAGATAGAATGTATGTAGAGGATGTCAATATGAAGAATAACAGAAATTAAAATGAAAGCAGTAAAGACAAAGAATTTATAGTGGTTTGGCTGACTCCGGCCTACGTCCACTCTAGAAATTTCTTTTTTATTGATGTTCGAATCAATTACAGTTACAAACTGGTAGGATGGCCTTAGCCTTAGGAAATAGAAAGTTAGAGAGTAGGAGAGATGATCCCCTTTTACTGTGCCCCTGCCTCTCTATTTATAGACAAAGATGGGTTGGACTTCCCTGGTGGGCCTGGTAGCCGAGTACCTCAGCCCAAATGGAGTGGTCTCCATATGTCGAACCATGGATGCCGAACGCTGAATGCCGAACGTTGGGAGGTGCGAGGTACCGAGGTATGGAGGTGCGAGGTACGGAGGTATGGAGGTGCGAGGTACTAAGGTATGGAGGTGCGAGGTGCAATGCCGAGCGATCCTTAGTGCCGAACCTCCATCATGCCGAACGTCTCCAGATGCCGAACGATACTGGGGTGAGGTGTGCCGAACGGTCTTGGAGTGGAGGTATGCCGAACGACATTAGAGTGAGGTGTGCCGAACGGCATTGGAGTGGAGGTATGCCGAACGGTCTTGGAGTGGAGGTATGCCGAACGATACTGGGGTGAGGTATGCTGAATGGTCTTGGAGTGGAGGTATGCTGAACGACATTAGGGTGAGGTGTGCCGAACGATACTGGGGTGAGGTGTGCCGAACGGTCTTAGAGTGAGGTCGGACGCTCTGCATGCCGAACGACCTTAAATACCAGTTGACCCATTCGTGTCGAATCGTAGAATAGCCGAACGTTCATGGATGCCGAACGTTCCTTATATGCCGAACAAAGCAGTTGTGCCGAACGTCATTTGAGTGAGGTGTGTCAAGCGACACCCGGGTGAGGTGTGCTAAGCGACACCCGAGTGAGGTGTGCTAAGCGACACCCGAGTGAGGTGTGCTGAGCGACACCCGAGCGAGGTTGATTCCTGAAATTTGTATCGATCATAACTTGAGCATATGAAGTCCGATTGACTTGAAACTTGCAACTTTGGCTTCCTCCTCTTTGATCATCGTGTCATATCAATTCTAACTTGATTTGGACTTGGACAAAATTCATCGATGTCCATAGTGAACCTGCGGTATACAACTAATATTCGGAACAAGTAATCATTGATTTTTTGCTAATTCCTTGATATCTCGACCTTGCCAAAAAGTGGGTTAACAGTATCCATAGTATCAAAAGCACATGAATATGAAACAAAATCACAGATTTCACAAAAATAACTTTTCCGATTACATTTCACAAAACATGTTTCATATTCCATTGCATAATCCCATAATAGTTTCCCAGGTTTAGATAAAATATAATTATTACAAAATACGCCAAGAGCGACATGTGAAGATGCCCCCTTGGTTGACTGGATGCTATATAGTCATATCTAACTTAATACAACACAGCGGAATAAAACAAAATAAAACAGCAAATCCTAAATAGCTATTCGCCAGCCACCTGCTCATATCCGGAAGCTTTATTCGCCAACCTACTAAACCTGTAAAACCTCAACCCTCAACCCTCAGCCTACTCAAATCAAATTTGAGCACCCAAGAGTTTAAGGGGAAAACATAAACTTTGAGTCAGACATAATGCCTGGTGTGAATAATACTATACATCTTGTTTATTTGATATTAAGTGAGACCACACCGCTTAGCGGAACAGGTTTCCCCTCACTAAATCCCTTTAAAACATATCTTTTGCAAACCTTTATCCTGCAACCAAAACCGGTTAAAACTGTAAAGCATTATTATGTTAAAATACATATTAGGTAACAAATGAACTATCTGTCTGAACATTATAGTTTGTTTCGCTAACTACTAACCTTTTGTTGACTCGGGCCTACCAGACAATATAATCAAAATAATCTAACACCTACTACAATCCTCTTCTGGACGGTCTGTCCTTAACTATCTATTAAATAATCCTCCTCTGGATGGTCTGTCCTTAACTATCTGTTAAATACTCCTTTTCTGGACAGTCTGTCCCTAACTTAACATCTTCCAGGGTTACCTGATCCTAATGGTTTTGCAGGCTCACCAATAACCTACAAATATATACTCCCTTCTGTGTAATCATAATTTTAGTCTTACCTGTGACAAAGCCCTACACACTGAAATTTTGGACTAAATTAGCTGGGGCGAATAGTTAATGTATAGGGCGTGACCCTATATCAGTCACATCTGGTATTCTAATATCCGAGTCATTTTACTTAAGGTAATCTTTCTTTAAATTTTCCTTGAAAACCTTTTCATCTCAAATTGATTTAAAACCTTAAAACCAAACTTAAACAAGGAAAATATATACTTTATGCTTTACTCAAAATTTCCTTCCCATGTTATATATAGTTTACTCAAATCTTTGTTGATGAAAACATTTAAACTTTTGAAAGTACCCCTTTCGAATCCATTGAAAGTACCCCTTTCGAAACCAAGTAAAACCCTTTTTTCACCTAGGCCGAAAGGCCAAAACATTCCTTTCGAAACCATTCGTAATCTTCCTTTCGAAAATGTTGAAAAACCATTCCTTCGAAAGCACTAAAACCTTAGACATCCTTCTTCAAAACCTTTAAACATTACCTTTCGAATACATTGGAAAACCTTTCCTTTCAAACCTTTTGAAACCATTAGGGAACTACCCCTTCGAAACTATTCTTCAAAACCTTTCAAAAGCAATAAAACATCAAACCTTTCGAAAGCCTTTGCGTTCAAGTAAAACATGTGGAAACACCTTTCGAAACCATTAAAAATTAACTCCTTCGAAACCATTTGGGTTCTACCTTCAACAGAACAAAAGGGTTATAAAACATTTAAGTTGAAATCACTCTTTCGAAAGCATTTCCTAAGCAAAGAAGTGATGGTGTCGAAACCAACCTTCCAAAAGCAATGGAGAAGCGGCTAAGTTTTAAAAGAAAAGTATACCTTCAGAAACCATTGGTGTCGAAAGGTAGAAAAGCGGCAACTAAGGGGTTTCAACCCCGACGAAAGCATTTACTTAAAACAAAGGCGCAACCTCTTAAAACTATTCTTTTAAAACCACTGACCTAGTTGAAAGCAAACCAAGTCGAAAGCAAATCATTGACCTAGTTAAAATGCCCCTTCTCCTTTTATAAATATATAAAACATTTAAGTCCCATACCTTAAATAATTTTATATACCTATCAAAACACTTTGGAAAATTCTACAAAAATTCTAGACAATCATTTTTAATATGTTTTCGAACATATATTAATTCCAAACCCAAAATATTAATTATTTAGCCATAAATAATTTAAAACCCAAATATTCATTTTCTACACTAGAAAATTAATATAAAATCTACATTAATTCAGAAAATTATGAAAATTTAAACCCTTCTCTAAAATATCATTTATGATCTATATCTAAAATCGCAAGGCATTTGGATGTCATTAAATATGGTTTTCATATTAAAACATATCATAAAACCTATATGATTAAGCATAAATCATCAATAGGCATGTATAAACAATTAATTATTCAAAAATATGGCATAATCATGCAAAATACTTCGGATTCATCTTAAGACCGGAAACAATTAGAAAAATGAGATGTAGTCATTATTCTCCTTAGCTTTTGAGATTAAGGATTTGAGATTTGATCTTGACTAAGTTGCTTAAGCTTTTCCTCTTAAAGTCTTCTCTTTGCTTTTCCTAATGGTGGCTGGCCTTAGTTTATATTTTTGTTTGCGAATATATGAATGAATGTGTGATTTGTATGGCCTAAGGGTTTAGGGTATAAGAATGTATCTATTCCTATATTGCCCCTTATCTATTATACTTAACCATTTTATTTTAGTTCATTTGTTATCAAGGCAAGACTACCTCTTGTTAATTACAAATCTCAATCCCCTAATCATCATATTTTTATTTAATTTAGCTAATTAAATATCCTAAACAATGTTACCAAAAATATGGGGTGTTACAATCAATCAACTCTCTTCGTTGACTATAAACTACATTTATCACATGGAACTGTTCAAAGTGTGTTTCTTGACTTCCAGTAAACTCCAGATTTTTACGAACTTATCATGGCATTGTTATCATATAACAATGTCATGAGATTTTCAATATCTAGAATCACTCTCAACTCAATTATAAATTTGTGCATTTATACTTATGCATTACTTTTATTGTGGTGCTATTCAAGACGATGTACTTAGCCTTTTCGTTGAATCAGCCATAACCTTTCGTTTAGAATATTTCTAACTTAAAGCTCCTTAAAAAAGTTTTGAGCATGAGTTTGATATCGACAAATTATACTCAATATCATTTGTGAAGTTTGAATCTGAATATTCCTTCACAAGGAGTTTGTTGTTTTTATAAACTATTTTATAGTGTTTCATAAATACAGATGAACGCTCTAAACTACCATTTAGTGATATTAATTTTGATTTTATATTTGCTTCATGCATTAAATAGATAAGTAAATTATGATATTGTAGACAATACAACATGTATGATGATTCATACTGCCAATGCACAAGAAATCTATCTTACATGTCCTATATTAAACATTTTAATAAGGTATCTTTGCATTTCGTGTGGATAATCCTAACATTCTTTATACTTATTATAAAAGACATAATTTACAAATCCAATATTGAATATAAAAAAATCAAAATATAACTAATTTTAACATAGGTACATCGTTAACAATTAGCAATATGTTGTTTACTTATATTTCAGAAATATTTATGTACCTTTTTAATGCTCTTTTCTATAGACATATGCTTCCTCTATACTTTGACTAAAAATCAGACTATTTGATATTTCAATCAAAATACTTTATTCAGCTATCCGTTCTTCGATCATATCCTAAAAATCACAAACCGAATATTGCTCCCAATAACTTCAAGACTTTTTGGTTATTGTATGCAAACGGTCTATTCTTAATCATTATTTAGAATTTTATGTTTCAACACATATGTACCAAAACACAAAGTAATATTAGGGGATAATTTTATGAGTGAAATTCAATTTTACTTGAGCATATTGAGAGATGAATCTGTTACACTAATTTCACAAATTGATATATTTATTGCATTATTCTTATCAACGTGGATCAAAATATTCCAACTGCTTAGTCTTTCTCTTGAAGACACATTTGCAACCGATAGGTCATATCCCTTCATGTACAACTTTCAAAATCATATTTTGATAATGTGCTTGGAATCTATTTTGGATTTGTAACTTATACCATATCCCAGAGTCAACACTCTTAATGGTTTTATTGACAATCAAGGAATATCTATTCTCAACATTGATAAAAAAACTCATGGTTTCTCTTTGATAAGCGACAATACTCATTAGATATTCTAATGTGTTGTGTTTATTAAGGTTTAGTTAATTTCATTTCATTCATTATGATCAATTTTATCTTGTGATCGTATTGTAATAACTCGCATCGAAATGGGCCAAATTTTTGGCCCAGAAAAGGCCCATCGAACCTTAGACCCATTCCAAAGCTGGTTGCTGGTTAGTAATATTGATACAAAGAACAATACATAGAGCTATCCATCTACACATTCAGAATCCCATAATGGAAGGATAAAATATAATATCAAAACAGTACATATTTTATTTAAAAAGTTTCAAGTGTCAGAAACATACGCCATAATCACATATAACATTGCCAAATATTCGCAGTGCAGTATTTCAAATTACATAATAATTTCAATGGGTACTTCAGAAACATAAAAATAACATAGACAACTAAATAACTGCCACAAGTCTGCGTCTCCGCCACCATCTCCGAAAATCTGCATCATCATCTCTAACCCGTGTTGTAACAAGGAGGGAGTCAGAAGAACAATGTCCGACGAATAAAAATCTCAAGCCTTTCTATAATAGTACTTTGGCAGTATATTTTAAATAAGAATATGTCTTACATATCCCAACTATATTTTAAGTATTTCCAATTATAAGCCCTAAGGTCCCAATCCACTTCAATAACCATTACTCTTTCAATTAAATAACCCATATCTATCGTTAATAATGTCCTATCGATGTAAGAGATAGAACCCAAGCCACTTAATACTTTTCTAATGGGAACTAGGCAGAATCTGACCATTTAATACCTTATTTAAGGCAGGTCCCCGTAATTTAATACCTATTTCTAGGCGGACTCCTCATCGGTACTTATCTAGCTGACATTGCAGGGATCTCTTCAGGCCACTTAATACTTCATATCAAATCGAACCCTTCCTGAGATATCCTCTACCATGCCCAACTTCTAACCCTGAATATTTAGTACTTCCTACATAGAGGAGAGGCGGGCCCTCACACAGCCACTTAATATCTTCAATCACTGAAGCAAGTCCTTCGTGTTATGACTCGTACCGCACAGTGGCATCTCATATTAGTTTGACTATTTGTAGGTATTGGTAGCCAGATTAGCTGGGTAGGTTTACCTTATAGAATTTGGGACTAACATCGTGTCCTCCATGGTTACATGTTATAGGCGATGTCTCACATCAGCCCTAAAGTTACATTGTTGGTAGTTAGATTAGCCGGACAGACTTCCATGTACTTTTGATTGCGTCGCATTCTTATAACTTAGTCATAATGTACACTCTCTTGATATATTATCACACATCTCACCGCATACACTATTAAGGCCTTATAAGAGACTTCTTATTTAACCTCTACAATTAATTACTTTCCTAAAGATGATTTAACAATAATAAATAACCTATTAACTATGTAATTAATACGTTATAATTATATGTTGTTTACGCTGATACACACACACACACACACTCCAAAAATATTTCTTAGCGTGTGAAAATTGCACCTTAAACTAACATTTAAATGTCAAAACTTCAAATTTGTACAAGTCAAATTCCATATCAATAAATATACTATAGATCTAATATCCACAATTCAATCAACTGACTTGTATAAAATAGAATCCATACCTAAGTTATTTAATACTAAAATAGAGGAATCAACATAGAAACTTCCAATTCATATATTTTTACGCTCTATTCATCTTCTTTGCATAAAATTGAAAAGGATAATTTCTATTTAAATTGCAGAAATAAGTAGTGCAAACTATGAACAAAAGAATCCGTACCTTACACACCATTTCCTAATTTATTCTTTTCAAAACCCTTAATCAGGTCCAAAGAAAATAAAAAAGTGGAATAAAATGTAAAACGTTAAAATTGCAGTATCTACACAATTCCATTGTTTTAATATAGAATAATTGAGATTCTAACTTAAGAATTGACATTTCGCTTTAAGGGAATTTCGGGGTTTTAGTGTGATTTTTTCGTAAATGAAATTCACCAAAGGCATATATCAAATCCAAGTTATATTATACAATTACTAAAATAAGAAAGACTAAAATTTCAACTTAAAAGGTCATTAGGTTTTCCTCTTGGATTTGTTTATTTTTGCTTAAACCTCTTTTACCTTCCTTTAGAAATATACAACAAGTGGGTTGTATATAGATTAGATTCAGAATTTCAGGGATAGACGGAGAATATAATTTAAAATTGAATACTAAAACCTAAAATTACTTAACTAAAATCCTAGAGAATTTCTGAATCTTAAAGAAGAAAGAAACTAGCGGAGCTTCGCTTCGTTCTCAAAATAAGTTATGAATAAAAGCGAGGACTCTGGGCTTTTATTTATAGTGGTTAGAAAGCACCAGAACCGCTGAATTTAAGTCATTATAAAATAATAAAATCCGGACGTTCAAAATATGAAAACCCTAGCCACTACCAATTTTCACCGGTTGATTGGTATACCCTAAGCAGTCGACCGATCCTAGGGAGCGGTCGATGGGTCACCTATTTTTTGGAACCGTTCAATTATTTTCCATTGATAAATTTATTTAATATCTTAATTAATTTTTAGCGTCACCATTTATTTTAAAGTTTACTTAACCCCCAAGTCTAATTACTGTTAATTTTTTAATTTCAAATTTTGGAATTAACCGTTTATTTGAATTTGAATTCTATTTAAATTATTTTGAATCCGAAAACTTCAAATGTGCATAACTTTTCCATTTGAGCCCCATTTTCAAAACATTATTTATGGAAATTGATCGGTAAATCGCCACGGATGCAACGACATGACTTCCGTTGTCAAATTCTAAATTTTACAAAATTTTCATATTTAGCATCGGTAGCCACTTAATAAACATGTGTGTGTGTGTGTGTGTCACATAATAATCACTCAAATCAAACATACACGAATATAAATATGGCATACCCTCGATAGCCAAGGCCATCTCTCAAGTAACCCCGTATAAGATATGTACAGCTCCAACTCCATGCCCTCAGCATGTCTAGCTATAACAATATCATCGATGCGTATGGGGTTACACAACTGCATAGACTCTCAATCTCATAAATAATCCAAGAGATCAATAGTCACATAATAATTATCTAGACTTCAACCTCATATTAATTGACTTGGATCTCAGCCAATGAAATAATAATATGGTCTCTCGGACCTCAACTAATCCACTCGACTCCCAGTTTTGTGGATAGTCATCGGGATCTCAGTCCTATGTGCTCCCAGCATCATAAATATATATTTCAACATCAGTCTCGACAAATGATCCAATTGGCACTCAGCCGCAACATAATGATCTCGTATAGGTGAATAAGTAGGTGTCTATAACATCTTATGCATCACAATAATAATAACCAGAAGGAGACTGATAGCTCTCAGTTGCTCCAAGAGTCTTCCATACATGTTCTCAGCCTACTTTTACAGTCTTAGTTACCCCGACGGCCATCGTGACCCAATATCCATCAAGTGCAAGACTACTTTATGTGTGGACACAACCCTACAAGTGCCATTAATGGTAACAGATTGCTGGCCTATGTGACACTGGGGCAGTGACTCTCAGCCATATACATCAAAAGGTGTGCCATGGATTCGGGGAGCGACCCGCAATCAGGCCGCTAAGATGGATACTGGACAATTTGGTTTACTCCACATCGTATAATAGGAGTACACATACAATAGATAGACACATTTACAGCTCTCAGCCTGCTCACTATTAGTGCCCATCACCACAAATATAATACCCCACACACTTGACCCTGTTAGAGTGACATCTACTTATAGAAAGTAATCAAACAAATATCAGCTCAATCGTCCCATACCACCTAGTGTTGCTCACCCATTTATTCAATGCTCATAAATTACACTCAAAATCACACTCAAAATCACAATATTTTATATAACAAGTCCAAAGAATTACTGAATATTACCGAAAATCTCATACTAGATGGTACTGTATCTCCATTTATTCTAATTCATCGTTACATAGAAATAAATCAACACACATTACTATCATTTATTTATTTGAAAGGGGTTTTATTATAAAATACACTTCTCCAAAATCTTCAATACAACTTTAAATGTCAATATTCAACTAAAAGAAGATTAAATTATAAAACTCACCTTATTCCCATAATAATTCAATTCAAACACCTTTAAATATGTATAAGTATATTTATAAAAGCTTTTAAAACAATTTCCCTTTATTTGGAAATAATCAAATACAAATTATATATATATAACTTCCAATGTTATTCTTAATAAGATATATTTTAAATTTTATTACCAATAATTTCCATGCAACAAAGTAAATCATACACATCTTATTATAGTTCCAAAATATCACTTTCTAAATTTTCCTTATCATTAAATAAATTGCATTCAATGTATTATTACTTCAAAATATTATTTTATAAACTTCCAAATTATTAAATCCAAATAAAATTAACTTTTCACTTTAAAATATAAAATTTTAATATATTTATAATATTCCTTGAAATATTTTTATAATTATCGACAAATAATTAACATATAAGTATTCAAATTCACTTATTTAATCATATTTGGAAAAATCATTTCTCTTCAAATATTTCTATTCGCACAATCCTCAACATTATTCAAATTATATTTTCTATCAATAATAACATTTTTAATTTTTAAATAAAATAACCCATTCTAAAAGCACTATTTTTGTTTAAAATATTTTATATTTTTTAATGCTTCTAACTCTAATTTTTATATTTCCTTCTAATCAATTTCTAATTTCGTATTTGGCTATTACTAGTGTCCATTTATTATGCAAATCTAAAACATACATGCGTGTTCAACAATTAACTAATTTTCATCACAAAAAGAAGTAATATAATAGTTTACATACAATTCTAAATTCATTCAATCCATATCAACCAAATCAATATTTTAAATCCCAAAAATCATTGTTCAGCACCTGACCCAAAATAATCTTGCCCAAGCCATTAACAAACCATCGACATCACTGCCTTCGACCACTGTCCGCTAGGTCCCTGCATCGTTACTCCTGCAGCAAATCTCCAGCCACCATCAATCTTATGCGCACCTCAATCTGGCTTCCATTCTTCATACGTCACCTTACCTAAAAGCCTACGAACTCACAACCCTTCCACTACCATACGCACGCGATCTGATTTCATGGTTTTTTACAAGTATTGTGAATTCTGATTTAGACTATAGGGCAAAAACTGGTAAGTAAAATATGGGTTTGGGTTTTTGGGTTTGAGAGAGGAAGCAAGTAAAGATTTCTAGAAGCAAGGGAAGAAACGAATGGGCTCGGGCCTTGTTGATTTTAGCTAGTTTTATTTAAGTTACCTTGCCCATTTATTTCCCCTTTTCTTTTCATTTAACAACTATTTTAATTTATTTGCAAATTTGTTTCAATTTAATTTTAAATAGATTTATACTTCATTTTACAAGATATATTTCGATAATTGCACGATTTCCTTCAATTCGATGCCTACGTATGTTTTTATATTTAATCATTAATTGTAATATTACAAAATAAATTTATTTTTCAACTATTCCAATCATATATAAAAATTATATAAAATTTGAAAACATTTTATAATACAATTAATTTTTTTATTTGATTTCAATAAATTATCCGAAAAGAATTTATTGCTCTAATTTAATTTATTAAAACCAAATCTTTTATTAAATAGAATTAATTAACTAAAAATTTATTTTAAAAAGGTCAATTATCAAATATAGAATTCGAACAATTTTCTTTTAATTAAATTTATTTATTTCTACGGCGTAGAAAGTAGGGTTGTTACAAACCCCTCCCCCCCCCCCCAAGAAAATTGCGTCCTCACAATTTCTTATAGGGAAGACGTCATACGTAACTCGTACCCTTAGCTTTCTTCGTATTTACAAACTTCTATCATGCTTAAGCTACTCAATCCTCTATGTGTCTCTCACACTCTAACTCACCTTATCGTATGCTATTATTTTATAGATACAATTAACGACTTTCTATTTTCACATGCGGTAAAATTTTATGAAATATTTTCTAAGTGTTGGATTTTTCGAAAAATTTCGTAGAGTCTCCTTTGTACGGAGAGTATTTCGAAAAATAAAAACATGATATAATCACGAAATTAATATACATCCCCGCACAAGATATCTCAAAACAGGGGAAAATAAGATAATATCACAATATATATCGATATAGCATAAAAACATACCTTTATTTTGCATTTTAAGCAAGTTCGCTTATTTTAAAGTGAGCAAAAGCGAGCCATTATCGCTATTTAGTCCAACTATGCTTCATAAGTTCCTATACTTAACTAAAGTTCGAATATTAGCTTTATATAAGGAAGTATAATAAGTATACATTCATGCAATATAAAAGAAAACACAACATTCATATTTAACCATTTTGCAAAAAAACTTTAAATATAAAAACACCAAACTAAGTAACGGCTTGAAAGGGTGAATTATGGCATAACATGTTAACTTTTCAAAACAACTTCCGGATCGCAAAAATGTCATCTATAACTTGAGTTATATCATTTTTACCAAAGATATCAACTTCTAAAATAGCAAAACAAGTGCATGTCAACCTTTTAAATCTGCGTTTTAGCTTAGCATATATCAAAATTTTGATAATCTAAGCAAAAACTATTGCTTAAGTTATAAGCTTTCCGTAATGTGCAAAATCGTTGAAATTGGACAAATTATTTGAAAATTATGGTCAAACGAAGTCAACGCTGTTTTATGGAATTTACATTTTAGGGACAGCAAGCACTTCTTTTATTAACTCAATGTCTAAACCTTTGCTATCTTCGAAATTTTACATTGCATTATAAACAAAAATATTTCTTTGACAACATAGCTTTCCAATAAAATTACAATCATCTCTAACATATCAATAGTTTGAGATTTACTATTGCTAACCATAGTATTTCAAAAATACTATAAAACTACTTCACTTCCAAAAATACTTCCAAACCATTTGTCAAACATTCATTAAATTACAAATCTCTTTCGATGAAAATTTATATCATTTGCAAATATAAAAAAACTTCACTTCCAAAAATATTTCCAAAACCGTTTATCAAACATTCATTAAATTTACAAATCTCTTTCGATGAAAATTTATATAACTTCCAAATGTATCTTCACCATCTCAAATTTTTTTAATAATTTGAAACCAATTTACTTCAACACTAAACCATTTCAATATATTTCCTTAGCACCAAAATTCAAATATATATTTTATTATTTTATTTTTTCAAATTGCCAAACATTTTTTTACTTAAACTTACTTGCTCGTAATTCAAATATATATACCATTTTCTATATAGAATTCAATTAAAGTGTAAGACAATGATGATATGAATACTACAAAATTCAATTTACATAAACTACATTTCCTCTAAAGTACTTTTATTCCACAACATCTTATGTTATTTATTTTCTCTTACATATATATATATATATATCTCTGTGTGTGTGTGTTTTTGTGTGTTTACGAATTTAGATTTTTGTAAATGATATCTTATTCATCATCATTTTGTGTTGATTTTTAATTTTTTTTCTAAAGCCCAATTTTAACATCATACAATACTCATTACTTCAAAAAATTATTTACACTGCTTTGAAGACATTTTCCAAAATTCTTATTTATTCACAACATAGTTTTCTCAAAATAATCAATTTCCTGTTTATACTTCGTAACCCTATGTTGGTTTCAAAATTTATTTTAAGTTAAAGCTTATGCTCATAAACTGTTATATCAAAATGTGTCATATCATGAATATATTCACAAAATTTATCTAAGTCACAAATAACCATTTAACATGGCAGGCGTATAATCACAACATAACATACCAAACACTTTCAAATTCAAATCTATAAATATATCGATGGTGCCTCGTCATGAATTTCTAATGGCTCACTTTGTTGATTAGCTGCAATGTTAACCGTGTGATCAATATTGTTCGATGGCTGGAATCACCACATCTAAATTCTGGACATAGAAAAATATGATTATTATTTTTCAAAACAATAAATCTCCATTTTCTAAAATATTTCTATCTTTTCAAAACTTTAAATATAACTCCTTGAGAACAATACTTTTAAAGATAGCTAAAATATTTTACTTCTTTCTAAAACATTATATCACTTCCCAAAACTTTATGTCCATATGTCTCGTCCTGGTGTTTAGGAATCCCTATCGATAATGTTGATTAGGCGCATCGACCAGAATTCTTAAATCACTCAATGGATAGATTAACATGAAATCAACTTTTAAAATTTTCTTTAAATATATATATATATATCTATATGTTTTCATATATAAAACTATTGTTTGCAAAAATCTAAACATTTTCTAGTAACATAAAAAATATGTACCTATAATCGAAAATGTTCCAATCAAAAAATATGCTTGCTTTAAAATATTATTGTATATTCAAACCATCCTTTCAAAAATCAATAATAATATTTATCATCCAAAATTTCTATTTCTTTCAAATTAATATTCAACTTATCTTAAACTATTCTTTTTTCAAAAATCTCAAACATCACTCGAAAATATGATTTTCAACCACTTTATACAAATTCAATCACTTTATAAAATGATATCACTATTTTATTGAATTATATGCTTGTTTGAATAAAAATATTTATTTTCAAAATGTGTATATACATTCAATTCAGCAACCACTAACAATAATACAAACCATCCATAATATCAAATAAGCATTATATAACAATATACACATTTTAGATAAACAAACAAACGCCTCCAACGGAAAACTATCAATCACTTTTCGCTGCGGAACTCCAATCGCTGCTAGATATTCTAACTCATCTCACCTCATCACAAATTTGGAATTGTGAAGTATTCAATATGAGATTCAAATTAGGGCTTTTACAGCTTCCCTAACCAAATTTCATTCTTACTTCAAAGCCAAATATAGGTCTAACATTCATCATCTATACAGACACTACTGGCCGACTAACAACTTCTACCTTCGCAACTTCCATCAAATTCTATGCATCTCATATAGAGACTTACATTCAGAAAAAATAGAAGAAATATATTATATAATAAGAAAAATGCAAATACGTCCCTAGATGATTACTCCAGTAATCATCGTATACTCCTACTATCACATAAATATAAACATTAATCTACCTCACACCCACGGGGACATGGACTCTAATTCTCATCCAAGGCCAGGACTCGTGTCTCTTATACTTCGTATTGTTCCAAACCTGCTTTGATACAAACTAATGTATGTCTCATTGTGGCCATCATGGTACCTCTATTACACTGGTTTCATGGCCAGCCTCTCGGCTGTCATAACCAACCCCAAACAGGACATGTAGGGGTAAGATCAAATCTTTGCCATTGATCATAATGTGAAAATCCCCTCACACTGCTCTCAGCAATAACCAGCTCTAATTCCAACTGTAACACCCCACCTCTATACCCACACCACCAAAGAGTATTACTAGGTAATACTGTCTGATAGTATAGAGAATGAGGCGATATTGAGATGTCATACGTGGATATTCCATTGTGCTAACACTGGTACATATTTCAAAAATCATAAGAAAAACTCACCAATACATACTCAGTATCGATACAAAGCAATAAACACGTGCGCTTCCAAGATAGAACAATACACAATATAAAATAAATCATAAAGTACATAGAGTCATCCACGCAACGCTAACATATAATAATAAATATACATGAGTCTAAGTGGGATATAAAATAGGTCAAACTCCCACTATCTCAAAAATATACAATGATAAATCCAATACATACATCTTAACATCATTAATATAAATGAGGGTACAGAAATAGATAATGCTACACTAATCAACTAATAGTCATGCCTCCGTCTATGCCCAACAATCACAATCTAATTTCTTCATCCCTGAAACTATAATGTCTATCTTGAACTGACCCAAATATTATATAAGTAACATAGGAGCCAGACTATGACTAGAATGTGGACGTCAATATAGACTAATAGCTGGCATGGTGTAAACAAGTGCAACACAGGTGGCACGTGTATATCCCATGTGTCAGCATATCTCAGACCATGCACATAAAAGATAATCCATCTCTAAGTAAAGTAGATCAACACATCAAACATGCATATCATCATGTAGGTAAAATAATATAATCTAATTACCATTAGGTATAAAACTCATCAGCTGTTAGGTTTTTTTCTAGGATCCCTACACAATTAGATTTTAAAAGAGATAACAAGTGAAGAAAAAACAATGAAAATAGATTCCTCCAAACAAAACATTTATTAATTCACCAAAAAATTACAAAAGAAAGCCTAAAAATTGAAAAGATATCTCAATCCCCAAAACCGTATTAAAAATAAACCTTTTCCCACACACATCTAACGAACCCTATACATGCCTATTTATAATAGTCTTGGTAGGAAGTCTTCTTTAAGAAGATGTTGATTACTTCCATCTTTCAAAATAAATCTTTCCCATGTAGGTAATCATTGCCATCTTTAATTTAATAAAAGAGGCAATTTATCACTCTCCAAAATCTACAAAATCTATAAAAGAGGTAATGTATTTGATTCACAATTCACCATGACTCAAATATCTCCATAATCTACTTAAATATAGAATATTATATCACCAAAATCTAACAATCTCCGCCTTGATACGATATTTTCGTACAAACCTACCAACCTCACCTACAAGCAAATACTCCAAACAATCTCTAGTATCACAACGGAAACAAATGTCCCCATCAAAAAAAATTAACCCATCTCAAAACCACCTAAGTATGCATGCCCCCTAATTGAACATGCATATCATTAATAATTCAAAACTACTTATCATACCATAAAGGCCTCCATGCGGTCTTTGTGGCTTTCCATTGCTGGCCTCACCTTAATTCAGAAGAATTTGCCCCTCCAATACCACTTTGGGAACTCCCAACATTCTCTATCATTTTTCCAAGTAATTTGTATAAATTGTTGCTTCCTCGTTTTGTGTGTAGTACCTCGCTGTTACCCTTTCATACCCTTGTGACACCATCTTGAGTCAAAAAGTTACAGCCTTTTACCTCCAACCGTCCCACTGAAACAAGATTCTTCGTAATTTCTAGGACATGCCTAACTCCCATGAGCTTCATCTGCCTTCCATCATACATCTTTAGCCTCTGAACTTATACCCTTTACGTTAACCCGCCTTTTGGCAAGGCCATAGACATGCAGATTTAACTCAAACGACTGCTCGATTATCGAGGCTGGAATATGATGGTATTGGTTCAGATGATGGATGAACGATCAATCATGGATGATAAACATGATTATGAGGCCGTGATTCAGCATAGTAATTGGACAAAAAGTGTGGGATACTTGGAATATGGGTTTCAAAAAAATTCAAGCTGCTTCGGGTTGCTTGGAGTTTGCTTCGAGGCATATTTGGATTTACTTTGGGTTTACAGGCAGGTTACTTCAAGTTAGGCAAAGGCATACTTCGGGTCACTGAGGGATCGACATATTTGCCTGGGGTCAGTGTTTACTTCGGGTCGGCATCCATCATGCTTCGGGTCGGCGTATGCTCGTCTTTGGGTCGGCATTAAGCTCTGGGATCGACATCATATTAGGATCGGCATGTTCGAAGGACTTTGGGTTGGCACTTCCATGAACTCGGGTCGACATTAGGAATATGGGATTGGCATATTATGACACTTCAAGGGATCAGCATAATGCAGTGCTTCGGGTCGGCATCTATAGTTCTTCTAGTCCGCACTTGGGAAATTAGGATCGGCTATAGGAATTCTGCTTTGAGCCATCGAACAACTTACTTCGAGTCAGTGTTAGGGTTGCTTCGGGTCAACACCTAGGTTATTCGGCATATTCAGAACTCGAGGTCGGCATTAATGAAGGATATAGGCTCGACTATGATTTTGGTGGGCCCATATTAGTGAGGAAGCCCCGTAACCGGGGTTTTGCCTATAAATACAGTAGGTGGGGCTTCAGAAAAAGGGATTCTCATTCTATTTCCCTTCATCTTCTACTTAAAGGCTACTCTATCATTCTTTTTGAAAAACTTCAGATTGTAATTATAGTCAATTCTCTGGTAATAAAAAAGGAAATTTCTGGAGTGGACGTAGGCCAGAGTCAGCCGAACCACTATAAATCTCATCTTTTTACAGCTTTCATTTTAATTTTTATTGTTCTTCATATTTATATCCTCTTCATATATTCTATCTGTGATCTGTGACTGTGAGTTGGTGCTTGCATCTGCGATTGAGTGTTTGTGACCATTTTTGGCGCAAACATTTTGGTGCTTTCACTGAGAAAGCTAGCACTCAGGGATTCTAAAGCTTGGATTTTGGATTTGAAAGCTTAGGAACTCGGATTCTAGAAGCTATGGTTAGGCAATCAGCAAGGGGACAGGTGACAGAAAGGAGCCATCAAGAGGGAAGTCAAGAGGCTTCCACCAGTGCTGGAGCAGAACATGCATCCATCTACATCACAAGGGATGAGATGCAGACTATGATGGATTCCATGCAGGAATAGATGCTGAAAAGGCATGACGAGATGATGTAGGATCTCTTCAGGCAAATGGGAACATCTGGCACATAGAACCTAGGAATGGACCAACTGCAGCTGCTGGCGACGTAGGACAAGGAGTCAGAGCTGTAGAAATCTCTAGAGGTCAGAACCAGAACCAGAATGGAGAACTTAAAGGGAATCAGCAAAGACCTAGGGGCAGACCTTTGGGATTGGATATTGGAAGACCCGTAAATGGAGCTCAGCAAGCTGGGGCCAACGCAAACGCGAATAAGCAACATTAAGAGTACTACCCAAAATACCCTCCAGGACATGGGGGCAGGTTGGAAATGCAAACAGGGGACCACCCTCGGATGGAGACGAGCAGATGGCTGGATCGATAAGAAGGATTATGAGAGGAGGGCTACTGAGCAGAGGCTTTGAGGAAGTTAGTTGGAGTCCGTTCGCTTCGAATATCAGAAATACAAGGAACCCTCCAGAATTCAAATTACCAACGCTAAAGGCCTATGATGGGAAGTCGGGACGACTATGCACGTAACCAGATACATCAGGCATATGGAAGTACTGGGGCATTTGAGGAGGTGATGGCAAGATGCTTCCCTTTACACTTGATGGATTTTGCTGCACTTTGGTTCAGGCAGCTAGAGAATGGATCGATCAGGACACGGGGAGAGCTAGTGGAACACTTAATGAGACAGTTCAGGGTCCACATTACACGACCCAAGAATGTAATGACACTGGCGTCAATGAAGAAAAGGACAGGAGAGTCCGTGAGGAATTTTTTGATGCGATTTAATGCAACTGTGGCTTCGGTGGATCGCCCAGATCCATCAATGATTTTGATGGCGACGGTAGCAGGAATTGCAGAAGGCATTGAATTCAAAGATTCATTGGCACGAGATCCACCACAGGATCTTGGAGAGTTCTATCATGAGGCGAAAAGATTTATTCGGTTAGAGGAATCACGCATCGAAAGGTAGGAGGTAAACGCCATGCAAGGCGAAGGAACGTCTGGAGAAGGACATGGGATAGATAAAGGAAAGCGAAAGCAGGACAACAGATATGGTGGTTTTGACAAAGGAGGAGAGACCGGGAACCCAAATTTACAACATACATGGACTTGACAGAGAATCTGGAACATATCTACTTGGAAATACGGGGCAACTCCCCTATCGGAGACCACCCAAAAGGGATCCCACAGAACGGGAATGAAGGATCAGAAGATACTGCCTATTCCATGAGCTGGAAGGGTATGCCATAGATGAATGCTGCAACTTGAAGGACGTGGGGGAATAACACGTTAGGAATGGAAGATTACCACAGTATGTGAGAAACCGGACAAGAGCGATAGAACATGAGCAGCTACCGCCTGCACCAGACAGGAACGACCCTGGATGGGGTTACGACGCGTCATCAACTAATCGTGATGGCAAGTGCTTAGTCCAGGATTTGAACTCCAACCACCGAATAATTTTTCTGATTTTGTTTCAAAAATAAAGCAGCTATGCCACTTACACATGTAAGGGAACTGGAGAAATCCTCGGGCATGCTCTTAGATGGTAATAGACTGCTCTGCTCGGAGAGGCAGCACTGAGTTTTTTCTGTTTTTTCTTATTAGACATTTGGAACTTGGATTTAATAAATGGATTTTTTGAAACAAATCCCTAACTGGAGAGTTATGAGATGGATAATGGAAGTCAGTTGGAGTGCAGGGAGCGACGCCGCTTCGCCGAAGAACGACAGGATCGGCTCGCTCGATGTTGTTTCCCCTTCACCGAAGAGTGACAGGATGGGATCTAGCAAGAGCCCGGAGTGGCTGTAATCATTCTAGGACTTAGGCCATGGCATCGCTTAATGTCTAGGGATACTGGACTGGCGTGCAGGGAGAGACGCCGCTTCATCAAAGAGCGACAGGATCGGCTCGCTCGACGCTGTTTCCCCTTTACCGAAGAGTGATAGGATGGGATCCAACAAGAGCCCGAAGAGGCTGTGATCGGTCTAGGATGACCAGGGCATCGCTTAATGTTCAGGGATACTGAACCGGAGTGCAGGGGATAGGTAGCTTCGTCGGAGCGCGACAGGATCTGCTTATTCAATTGTTAAGTTTGGATCGAGCTTAGCAAGGGTCCAGAGAGGCCGTCAACGATCCGGAGAGATCATAGGATTCGATTACTGACTTCCCAAGTGTGAAATGGATATTGATTTGGCTTTGAACAGCTGAGGATTTGGCTAAGGACCCAGAGTGGTCCCGGATTTGGATATGGACCCGACGAGGTCTCGGATTTGGATATGGACCCGGATAGGTCCCCAGATTTAAATAGGACCCATAGTGGTCCCAGATTTGGATAAAACAATCTAGATAGATCGTGGATTCGGTTAATGGATTTGAAATGGATTCAGAATTGGATAACGACTTGGAACAGTCGCAGATTTGGCTATCGGACTTGGATGGAATTGCTTGATAATGGATTGGATTATGGATTGGATGATACGGCTATGGATGGAATTTGGACTTTGGATATCAGATTTAAAGCTATTCAAAATACGCCTTCCAATAGTAAGGCATGTTTGGGTGGAAAATGTTAACCCGCCTTTTGGCAAGGTCGTAGACATGCAGATTTATCTCAATCGACTACTCGATTATCAAGGATGGAATATGATGGGACTGGTTCAGATGATGGATGGATGATCAATCACGGATGATAAACATGATCATGAGGCCGGGATTCGGCATAGTCGATGGACAAAAAGCCCGGGATACTTGGAATATGGGTTTCGACAAAAGTCGAGCTGCTTCGGGTTGCTTGGAGTTTGCTTCGAGTCATATTTGGATTTACATTGGATTTTCAGGTAGGTTACTTCGAATCAGGCAAAGGCATAATTCGGGTCATTAAGGGGTCGGCATATTTGCCTAGGGTCGGTATTGACTTTGGATCGACATCCATCATGCTTCGGGTTGGTGTATGCTCGTCTTCGGGGTGGCATTAAGCTCCGGGGTCGACATCATATTGGGCTCGGCATGTTCGAAGGATTTTGGGTCGGCACTCCCATGAACTCGGGTCGGCATTAGGAATATGGGATCGACATATTATGACACTTCAAGGGATCTTCATAATGTAGTGCTTCGGGTCGGCATCTATAGTTTTTCTGGTCGGCACTTGGGAAATTGGGATCGGCCATAGGAATTCTGCTTCGAGTCATCGAACAACTTACTTCGAGTCAGTGTTAGGGTTGCTTCGGGTCAACACCCAGGTTACTTTGGGTCGGCATATTCAGAACTCGGGGTAGGCATTGATGAAGGATATGGGCTCGACTATGGTTTGGTGGGCCCAGACAGTGAGGAAGCACAACAACCGGGGTTTTGCCTATAAATACAACAGGAGGGGCTTTAGAAAAAGGGATTCTCATTTTATTTCCCTTCATCTTCTACTTAAAGGCTACTCTGCCATTCTTGTTTGAAAATCTCCAGATTGTAATTGTAATCAATTATCTGGTAATAAAAAAGAAAATTTCTAGAGTGGACGTAGGCCAGAGTCAGCCGAACCACTATAAATCTCACCTTTTTACTGCTTTCATTTTAATTTTAATTGTTCTTCATATTTATATCCTCTTCATATATTCTATTTGTGATCTGTGACTGTGAGTTGGTGCTTTCAACTATGATTGGGTGTTTGTGACAATATAACTTGATAATATGGATGTTAAACCCTAGGTTAAACAGATTACTATAAATTAAATATGATTAGGATTTTGGATAAATAACACTTTGATTTCACAGAAATTGTTAAACATGAAACGGTTAGTTTACGGTTGAAATTAGAGAACAAACAAAAAAAATAAACAATAATTAATCAAAATCGAACAAAATGAACAAATTAACCTAAAATTTTCACTACGACTGGTTGACCACATTTACCAAAGCGATCGACAGCTAGCGGTCGACCGCTTCTAGAGTAGACGGTCGATCGGTTGGCGTTTTCTGAATGTAGAACCTTGGCCTAGGGCCTAGGTTATAAATAAAATAGTTGGTATATATATGGGTGTTAGAAGTAGGGAAGCTAGTTCCCATCGAGGCGACACTAGGATGTTGTGGGACTGTGTAAATGGTATTTATCCAACAGGGATTGATATTCGACTGGGGCGATTCAATCATAAATGACACTTAGAAGAGGTTCTATAGTGGACGCACAACACTAAATGATGCACGATGAAGTGTGTGGGCTTGACATAATAGAAGTTCCTTGGTATTCATGGATGACGCGACGTGAAGCTGTGTTGTTGGTGGATCCCAATGCTTGCAATAAGGGATGTATGCTATGATTGAGAGCCGGACACAGATGCTGACAATGAGATACTTCGATGAGTCAACATTGCGGGCTTCCCTCGATGCATAACTGGGGTCGTGTTGTCGTAGTTGTGGGAAATTTAGTCCTATGTGGAAATTGTAGGGAAACCTATGTAAAGTAGTTACGCATAGCCATAATGTGAGTGATGTCACCCCATAGAGGAAATTGTAGGATAATCCTATGTCAGAGGAGTTCTAGTAGCTATTAACCGATCGTTAATTATTTAAGGTTCGATTAGTTATTCGATCCTCGTATGCACCTGCGCAAGCCATTAGTGTATGTGTGTATTAAGTTAAAACTCCTTAGGTAAAGAAATCTAGTAATTCATGGGCACTTATAGAACACCTTTGGTCACATAGAGTATTACCAAAGTCAACTGCATATGATTATCGTATATTAATGATGTACTCATTCACCAGACTTTTGTCTAACCCACTCTTTCCTTTCTTTTCCCTCCACCAGAGGATAACAAGAGGGTATTTGATTTGGCACAAAGTGTGGAGAAAGGAGTTAATCATTAGAGTTCCACTACTCTTGGTTGTCCCTCATATAGCTATTTGTAGTATTAAATGTCCATTAAACTTATATTGCACTTTGGAAATAATAAATATGAATTGAGCATTTTGAAGGTTATTTTTATGAAATGTCTATTTTCAGTACTTATATTTTATTCCTTCTACTGTGAGAACCAAAATTGTAGAATGCCTTAGATTTATCCTTATATTATTAATCTCTGTAATGTTTTAAAATCTCCAACTGCTCTTATTTCTCGGCATCGACGCGAGTACAAAAGTTACCCTAGGCTATGGATCGGTATGTCGGGAGGTGCGGGTTGACACAATTGGTATTAGAGCTTAGGTTTAAGATTCCTTAGGGATTAGGTGTGTATTGGGAGAACGAAAAAAAAATGAAAAAGAAGTTTTCCATAAAAGTTTTCAAAGATTTTTTAGAAATGGGTATCCAAAAAGCATATATATATATACACGTATAGATAAAAAGCTTTTCAAATGTTTTACATATATAAAAGCATAATAAGAAAGAACACTATCACTTATTCTTGCCAGTATTATCTATGGAAAAGTCGATCATAATTCCTAATCACAAATAGTGAGAATGAGCAATTTTGATAGGAATGGATCAGAGGAGGCAGCTAAGATTCCAGGCGTAGACACCCTTACATGGTTCCGCGGGTATCTATAAGCGTGGAGACAAGATGAGCCTAATCCGACCAAGGGAGCATGTTCATAAATTTCCCAATATGAATATTTATTAATATACAACACCTTAGACATTTTGACTCATGAGGTAGTTATTGGCTTATTCCTTATATAAGCCAATAACTATGGTTTTGAGTAAATGTTAAGGGTATAACAGTAGAGTTGAAAAATAAACCCTTCATGGTTATTATGATTTACTCCATAATGAAATGCTAGTAGAGATTTTCTATACTAATTAGCAATAGCAAGTAAATTAAGGATTTAAGGATGAGTGAAGAAGGTTAGTACCATGGGACCCATACAATTAAAGTGAAATGTGATTAGGCAAAAAGGGAACATGGAAGGAAGACTTCACAAAATTAGTGCAAATTTCACCCAGTTAAAATGGAAATTTGTAATAATCTGCCTCGAAATAGGCTTAAATTCCAACCCCGAAAAGGCCCGTCGAAGCTTGGATCTATTCCAAAGCTGGCTGTTGGTTGGTATACAGAACAAAACATAGAGCTATTTATCTACACATTCAGAAACTCACAGTGAAAGGATAAAATATAATATCAGAACAATACCCATTTATTTAGAATTAAAATGTCATAAAAACTATCCACAATATAGTATTCCAAAGTTACAACATCATTTTAATGGCTACATCATGAATAAAGGAAATAACACAAGTAGATAAAAAAGTAACCATTACAGGTTCCCTTATCGCCTTTGCCCTCTCAATAAGCATCTTCTTCTCTAACCTGTGTTGTAATCAGGAGGGAGTCAGAACAACAATGTTCGATGAATAAAAATCTCAAGCCTTACTATAATAGTACTTGGACAGTATAATTTAAATAAGAATATGTCATTCACATTTAGCCAATATAGTAGGTCTTTCCAACTATAAGCCCTACGGCTTTCCCAATCCAATTCCATAATCATTACTCTTTTAACCCAATAACCCATATTTACCGTAAATAATGTCCTATCAATGTAAGGAATAGTACCCAAGCCACTTAATACCTTTCTGAAGGGAACTAGGCAGACTCTGACCATTTAATACCTCATTTAAGGAAGGTCCCTGTCATTTAATACCCGTTTCAAGGCAGACTCCTCACCGGTACTTATCTAGCCGACATTGCACGAAATCTCTTCGGGCCACTTAACACTTCATATCGATGTGAACCCTTCCCATCCTTTACCATGCCTAACCGCTAACCCCAACCATTTACTACTTCCTATATGGAAAAAGGTGGGCCCTCACACAACCACTTAATACCTCCAATCCTTAAAGCAGGTTCTTTGTATTATGACTCGTACCTCATAGTGATGTCTCACATTAATTCGACTATTTATAGGTACTGGTAGCCAGATTAGCTGTGCAGGTTTACCTTACAGAATTTGGGACTAACCTCGCGTTCTCTGTGGTTACTTACTGTAGGCGATGTCTCACATCTGCCCCAAGGTCACACTGTTGGCATCCAGGTTAGCTTGGCAGTCTTCCCTGTGCTTTTGACTAACCTCGCATCTCTATAACTTAGTTATAATTTACACCCTCTTTACATACTATCAAACTTCTCACTGCATACATTATTAAAGCCTTATAAGAAACTTCTTATTTCGTCTACAATTAATTACTTCCCTAAGGGGGATTTAATAATAATTAATAACCTATTAACTGTGCAATAAATACATTATAATTATATGTTATTTACACTAATACACACGCGTGCGTGCACGCGCACACACACATACACACACACGTGCACGCGCCTAATACATTTCTATGCATGCGAAGATTGCCCCATAAACTAACGTTTAAATGTCAAAACTTCAAATTTATACAAGTCCGATTCCATATCAACAAATATACCATAAATCCAATATCCACAATTCAATCAACAAACTTGTATAAAATAGTATCCATACCCTATTCATTTTATACTAAAACAACAGAATCAATCAATAATATAAACTTGCAATTCAAATACTTTTATGCTCTATTCAATTTCCTTTTGCCTGAAATTAGAAAAAGGAAATTTATACTTAAATTGCAGAAATAGGCAGTGCAAATTACGAATAAAAGAATTCGTTCCTTACACACCATTTCCTAACCTATTCTTTTCAAACCCTTAATCCAATCCAAAGAAAAAGATAAGAAGTGGAATAGAATGTAAACTAATAAAACTGCAACATTTACACCAATTTTATTATTTTAATATAAAATATATGAGATTCTAATGTAAGATTTGCCATTTCTCTTTGAAGGGATTTTGGGGGTTTTAATGTGATGTTTTCGTAAACCAAAATTCCTCAAGGCATATATCAAATCCAAATTATACTATACAATTACTAAAATAAGAAAGACTAAGATTTCCACTCATAATAGGTCCTTTTGTGACGACCGCCCTACACCTCCAGAACGCAAACACATAAGATAATGCGCTGCTGCTGTGCCTAGTCGATATAGGACGATTACCAAGGATGAAAAGAAAGAAGACTAAACACAGAACCTATAGAACATCTCACAACACATAGATAAAATATAATATAAAAACATAGATGTAAAATAGGCGAGACAGTGAAATAATCAAATGAAACATAATTAGGAACATCATAATAACCACAGTACTACACAGCGAAGTCCAACACTAATGATTCTAAGCTAACATTATCTAACTAATAATAAACAATGGAATAAAGAATGTATCAATTAGCTACCCACAACACAGCCTGCATCCGCTTTCCATACCTTCTTTCACTTTTATCTGCAACCTCTCATCTGTACAGATAGAAAAAATAAAAAGGCAAAAGGTTTCAACTATTTTCGAGCTACGTCAATTTCTATATACCCCACCCAACCTAAGGAATCCGGTGGTTATTGCATAGAAAAAGACTGCCTAAGTACCTCTTTTGAGGGATCAAGCCTATGTAGTTCTGGTTCTGGCTCTTCTCCTACATCCAAATAGTTGTTAGCACATAACAACTATAGCATCCATGCAACCATTTGTAATCATCACAGCTAATTAAATCAATGCAACTAATGCAACCATCACAACCAATGCAATTAATGTAAGCAGGAAACACTACTCCTATGCAACCACCAATTCATCAAAGGTACTAACCCACAATGTAAGTTCACAACACCATGTCACCAAATCACCAAAGGTACTAACTCACTATATTAGTTACACAACGTTCACAACAACCAACTACATGCTACGTAGTAATAATAGCAAATAGGGTATAAGCTATGAACAACTATACGTAAACTGTCCCTGCATCCAAAGAGTTAGTACATAAACATAGTATATGCTAAAATACTATCACAAGAGAAAAATATAGGATATAGGCATACCACACGACACATCAAAAACACGACAACAATGGCATCCATCACACAACTTCGCTTCTCTCACTCAAGTGAGTCCCTGGTTTGTTGTAGTGCCATACGAGTTATCGAGTAGATTCCACTGCTACACTCCATTTTTCATCCTGTATGCCCTCTGTATGCATCGGTACAACTCCTAATTTCTTTGAGCCATCAAAGTTCGGTTTCACGGTGCCTAATCAAACACTATAAAAGTGGAGATTTGCACACAATACGATGTATCCGAGAATTTCAGCCAAGATCTGATTTTTCTTTCCTAAAGATGTAGATCTAAAGCTCATTGATGAATCTCCTTGCTTGTCTAAGGTTTGAATAAGATTTGGATGTGAAAAGAGAAGGTTTTGGGTGAAGAGTGGAATAATGGAGGGTGTGAGCTATTTTAGAAAATGGTAGAAAAGTGATTTAGGGAGAGATGGCTCACCTACTTATAGGCAAAATCCTGAAGCACCCCCCATTACATAGGATGGACCTCCCTCCTAAACAGAACACCCCTTAACAGAGCACCCTCCGAACAGGACTCCATGATCGGCACCGAGCCATCCACCTACCGACCTAGATTCCATGACCAACTACCTAGCCATCCACCCGTTGACCAAGATTCCATGATTGTTCGCCGGCCCCATTCTTCTGTCAAACCAAGCCTAGCCTGAACTAAACAACGCCTAACTAACTACTATCGAACAGAAAAAATCTATAACTCCAATCTTCAAAATACCAAATCTTCTAGTCATAAAATTCAAATTGCTATTATGACCACTTTATGGAAAGAAAAACCATAATATCTTTCCAATGGAAGTGGTATTGGATGCTAATTCGGCTTCTGCCAAAAGTTATAGCCGATACAAGTTTTCTAAGGGTAAAATCGTCTGGAAAAATACGGGTCGTTATACCTTAGCACTTCCTCCCTTTTGATTTTTCATGCCTTCTATAATCTCTTTTAGATCTCCTCTTTTAGAAATATACAATAAGGGATTTTTATGTGGATTAGATTCAGAAATTTAGATGTTGGAGGAGAATAGAATTAGAAATTAAGTAATATACACCTAAAATTTCTTACCTGAAACCCTAGGGAATTTTCTAAATCTTTAAGGAGAGAGACTGATAGAGCTTCGCTTGGTTATCAAAATAATACATGAATAAAAGTGAGTGGGCTAGATTCTTATTTGTAGTGTAACGAATGCACCGGAACCGTTGGATTTAAGTCAGTTAAAAATAATAAATCCAGAGCCATTCAAATGCTGAAAACCATTAGTCGCTATCAACAAGGACCGATCGACTATTCCTACTTCACCAGTCGACCACTAGCAGTCGATCGGTCCATGGTAGGCGATCTACCAATAGCTATTTTGTGAACATTTTTATTGTGCCGTTGGTTGTTTTATTTAATACCTTAGTTAATCATTTAACATCAACGTTAATTTAAACATTTACTTACCCCCAAGTCAAATTGCTATCACCTTTTGAATTTCAAATTTAGGAATTATTTATTTATTTGAATTTGAATTCCATTTAAATTATTTTGAATTCAAAAAATTCAAACGTAAATAACTTTTTTGTTTGAGCTCCGTTTTCAAAACATTATATAGGAAATTTATCAAAAAATCACCATGAATGCAAAGGCATAATTTTTGTGGTTAAATTCTAACTTTTACAAAATTTCAATTTTTAACCTTATCTTAATTAATTAAATAATTCATTTCTTATTAATTTTACGAGATGTTACATTTTCCCCCTTTAAAAAGGATTTTTTCTCCCCGAAATCTTTTAAGGAGCAGATAGCGTATTGCGCAATAACATCCATGTTATACAACTAAGTCATCTACACATCCATCCACTCAACCAAAAGTGCAATACCATTATGTATACAGACATACTTTATGCGAGCTCAAACCTAGCGCAAGTGTATGATCGTGGCATATAGGTATGTATGAAAAACATCCTAAAATGCATCAAATTTCTATATGAGTGCAAAAAGTGGTAGTGAAGAGTGTATTAACTATCTCTTACCATCCAATCAAGCAACCATGGTGCAACCAAACCTAATTTTGGACAGAAAAGTTTACTAGTGAAAAGCTCCGGATGAGAAGCCCTCGTCTTCAATTTAGTTTCCCATATGCTTTCCGTCGGGTTGTCTCCCCATTGTACTCAAACCAAAGTAATTTTTTTATTGCGGAGCATCCTAGTTCCGTACTCCACAATTCATGTGGTGGCACATGATGTTATCGGCTCAATCTCGATATCCCCCAATTTATCAAGCTCTGCCACAATGGTTGTGCTATAAACGTGAAAAACGTCATGTACTCCTGCCAGGTGCGAAACGTTAAAAACTTCATGTACTCCTACCAATTTATCCAGTAGCTCCACGCAGTAACCAAGTTTTCCTATTCTTTCCAAAATTTGAAAAGCCTAACAAATATTGGTGCCAACTTTCTCTATTTTCCAAATCTCACGAATTTCCTCAGAGGGAAACTTTAACAAACACAATGTCTCCAATCCCGAACTCTAATTCTTTTCTTGTTTTGTGCGCATAGGATTTCCGGCAGTCTTGCACATCCTTCATACACTACCTAATCAATTCTACCATTTCTAAGTCTCATGAATTAAATCTGATCCAAGTAGGACTTTATCGGTGATTTATCACCAACAATTTAGCGATTTGCATGTCCTTCCTTAAAGCATTACATAAGGTGCCATACCAATCATTGTTTGGTGAATATTATTATAAGAAAATTCTACTAAAGGTATGTGATGCTTCTAATGTTCTCCAAAGTCCATGATGCAAGCTCTTAATAAATCGTCAAAGATCTTATTCATCCTTTCCATTTGACCATCTGTCCGTGGGTGGTAAACAGTGCTAAGATTCAATGAAGTTCCAAATGCTACCTGCAAACTCCTCCAAATTCACTAGTAAATAAGGGTTCCTTATCACTAATGATGCTCATCAAAATTTCATGAAGTCGGACCACATCCTTGATGTAAATCTGCACTAGAAATGTTGTGGTTCCATCGCTTCTAACGGGAATAAAATAAGCGCTTTTAATGAGTCTCCACTGTGACCCAAATTGCTCCATTACCTCTTTGGCTCCTAGGCAACCCATCTATAATGTCCATCGATATATGCTCCCATTTTCAAGTTGGAATCTCTAATGGCAATAAGATTCCTCCAGGCTTTCTTTGCTCAGCCTTTATCCTTTGGCACGTTAAAATCTAGAAATAAATTCAGCTACTCTCTTCTTCATACCTGGCCAATTGGAAATTCATTTCATATCCCTATACATCTTACTCCTCTGGGGTGAATGGTCATCCTTGAATAGTGACACTCCACAAGAACTTCCTCTAACACATCATCAATTTTTGAAACAAAAAGCCGTCCATCTCTTCTCAAACATCCCTTTTTGTCAACTGCATATGTACTGACGTGGAGAATATGTTCTCCTCTACTTAGCTTACCCAAAATATCTATTATCTCCTCATCCCTCTTTTTCCCAAGTATAACGTGGTCCAACAATGTTGGCCTAACCTCCATTGCTATTGAATAGCCTTGAGTGGGTTCTGTTGGCTATTAGAAGTTGAAATTCGAGGGGAACTCCAACTACCTCCACTCAAATATAGCGTGTAAGGGAATCGGCGACAACATTCCCATTTCCGATGGTGTACTGTATCCCAAAGTCATGAGATGCTATAAACTCCATCCACCTTTTCTGCTTAAGATTTAAATATTTTTATGAAAATAGGTATTTGGTATGATCGGTAAACATCTCAAACCTTTCCCTCAAAAGATAGTGCCTCCACATCTTCAAGGAAAAAACAATAGTCGCTAACTCGAGTTGGAAATCTCTTCTCTTGATCTTTTAATTGCCTACTAGCATAAGCTTTCACCCTTCCTTCTTGCATGAGAACTGCACCTAATGCTGTGCCACATGCATCCTTGTAAACTATGAAAGGCTTCATCCCATCGAGAATGATAAGTATTGGTGCACTTGTTAATAGTTCTTTTAGCTTCTCAACTGATTCCATGCATTTTTCATCCTATCCAAAGAATAGATTCTTCTTAGTGAAACGAGTTAAAGGAACCGTTATCATTGCAAGTCCTTTACGAATTTCCTATAGTAACCCGGTAACCCTAGAAAACTTTTAACCTCCGTGGCATTCTTCAGAATCTTCCAACTTTAGATAGCTTCCACCTTTGCGGGTCCACTGCTAAACCTTGCTCAGAAACAATGTGCCCTAGAAATCTCACCTTCTTCTTCCAAAAGTGACACTTCGAGAATATAGCTTTAAGTTAGTGCCTTCTCAAAATCCTTAGTATCTCTCTTAAGTGTTTTTCATGCTCTCCTTCACTTTGGAGAATACTAAGATGTCATCAAAAAACACTATGGCGAATTTATTTAGTTGTCCCCTAAATACTCTACTTATAAAATATACAAATTATGTGGGAGCATTCATCAATCCAAAAGGCATTACTTCCCATTCATAAAGCCTATCTGGTGTGCGAAATATGATCTTTGGTTTGCTATCCTCTACTATCCTTAATTGATGAAATCCAGTCACCAAGTCTAATTGGGAGAAGATTGTGGCTCCCACGAGCTAATTAAACAAATCATCTATCCAAGGTAAGGGATACCTATTCTTCTTCGTCAACTTGTTGAGTTACTTTTAGTCGACGCATAGCCTTAGTGAGCCGTCTACCTTAGTGGCAAAGGCAATAGGGGCTCCTCATTCAGAAGTACTCCGTTGGATGAAACCTTTTTGCAATAGCTCAAAGATCTGCTTATTTAACTCTCGCCTTTTTTTGAAGACCAAGTGCCTTAATGGTAGAGCGATAGGTCTAGCGTCCTTCTCTAAATTAATCCTAAACTGGGTATCCCATCGATCTCCCAACGAGGTAGGGAACCCAAGACTTCTTCAAAGACATTAAGGAATTCTTGAACTACTGGTACAAATGATAGTTCATCTTGTGATAGGTTCATCGAGTATAGATAGCTTAGCTCGATTGAGTTTTAGAGTGTATAGCAAACTTCTATATCTCGTCCTTTCCTACTTTTCATCCATACAGCCCTCCTACCGTAATCTAAGACAACCCGATAGTACGATGACTAATCCATTTCCAAGATAAGTCCATACCCTTTAAAATTAAGAACATGTGCATTACATATGAAATAAACGTTACATATGTCCACAACTAGGTCTTTGCAAATTGAAGAAAGATGTTTCGACCCTCTAATAGGATTTGAGACTACTATTGAGTTGGTGACAAATTGGGTTTGAAAACTTAAAGAGTTATATACATTCCTAGCTATAAATGAATGTGATGCTCCAGAGTCGAATAGGGTACGCATTGTATTCCTAAAAATAGAAGTTATACCTTCCATTGCTGCCTTCCCTTAGTCTCTAGAGGGCGTTCTACTCGAGATAGGGATGGCCTCAATGGCGTGAGCTTGCCCACTCTGCCCTTCCTTCACAAGCATCAGACATTGATTCTTGAAGTGTCCCTCTTTATGGCAGTGCTAGCACTTTCCCTCAAAAGCTTCCTTCAACAGATTCACCCTACAATCTTTAGCGATATGCCCTTTCTTGTGGCATCTCTTACATACTTTACCCTCCATCTCGAACTTCCCTTCCATCCTCTTATTCGCCCAAAACCTCCTTTCTTGGCACTTCCTTGATTTTGAGTAGGTCCCGCTTTCTCTTTCTCCTTCTCCATCTCTTCACTACAAGAAAATAAGCGTTTGGTTGCAAAAATTGGTGGCGTTTGAATGTAAATGCAACTAATAATATTTCACCTTATTATATAAATGTAACAAAAAATATTTCACTTCCCGCCTTTATAAAAAATTCCGCATTTGCCTAAACAAATGTAACCCAAAAGATTACCGCCTTGTTAGTCCTCTGCTACTTAGAAAAATTCAACACTTTCCCCCAAAATAAGCAACCCTAAATCATATACGTTCCCTAATCCAAATTTGTAATGCTCAGTTGCTCTATAAATTAGGTTTCACCAAACTATATATGTATTCACTTAAATTACGTTTCACCAAACTCAATATGTTCGGTAGATAAGAAGGCGCAAAAAATCAGCGATTGATGTATTCGAACTATTCTTCTCTTTTTTCTTTTTTTCATTGTAAGACTGAATCGTAGTGGTAGTCTACCTCTTGGATTGCTTCTGCATTGTGTTTAGATATTTTTCTTTTTGTAAATTTGCTTGTAGGGTTTGATAAGGTATTTCAATTGGGTGAAGATTTGAGCTGGTATATCTGGAGGACTTTGCGGAAATTGTTTAGGTGGAGAGGATGGATTCAGATACTGTGCTCGATTTTGCTCAGTTTTAGTTGTCTCCTCGAAAATCAAGATAAAATTGATTAATTTTGAAATAAAGTCCAGTTTTGTTTTCCGTTCACATTTTTTGTAATTTGAGCTATGCTACGTTAAATTATTCTTGTTTAAAGTAATGAAAGTGAAGTGCAAGAATATTCTTAACTTAGTCTTAGTAATGAAGATGATAGGAGTTGATGAAGTTTTCATTATGTTGGCTACATTCACTTTCAATATATTTGGTAGTAAACTTATAGAAAGATTGAATTTTGGTAGATGTGAACTGTTCATTTCTGGAGGTGGTAATACCGAGAAGATCGCACCTAGATTCTTAAAACCATTTCTGATGCATTTGACCGTTGTGGAGGAACAGGTTGATCAATTAGTTCCCTTGATTAACCTTGAAACGGAGAAAAGGAAGAACTGGTTCAACAAAGGTACTCTTGAAAGGTTTTTAATATGTACTAAATAGTTATTTATTTAGCAATATCAATGATCTTGCAATCCATGAAAATTTTGATAAAACTACTATAGTTTCATGTAAAACTAAGAGAAATGCTTGCTGGTTTAATGAACTTGGGGAGTGATTAAATGGCAAGTAAACTTAAGACTAGCCTCTTTGCTTGTGATTTTTTTGGCAAGAATGTATCAAATATAAATCACTGTACTAGGAGTTCACAATAATTTCACGACCTAGTTAAGATAATTTGGTTGTGTCTGAAAAAGTAATGGGCTGTTTTGCTAAAGCGGAGTTCAATTTTGCTTACACTTAGAGATCACTTTTGGGCAGCTTCTTTTTTAACTACTTAAAAATAGTTGCAGGTTGCAACTTTATGTCAATTTAAATGAATATAGAAAGTAGAATTGTTCGGATAAATAAGTTGGAATTAGTGATAAATTCAACAGTAAAAGAAGAAGCAAGTCATAAACAAGTTTTTCTTACTTATGACCCATCAATTTATTTATTATTTTTATGTCAATTTTTTTTAATATTTTTCAAACAATAGTAACCATTTCTACGACATACAATTAATCAACTTGGTTGAGTTTAGTGGCAGATAGATGATTAGTCTTTCCATTATCCCACTCTCATATAAATCTTTATACCATGTTAGATAGTACATGTTAGATAATAGGATCACAAGGAAATATATACATAATGATGGAAGATGGGTTTGTTATTATCTTTTACAAATAATAGCCTAGGAGAATGAACAGTTTAATTGCTGGCGGTTCAACGAACATTGTTGCTGGAGTTTTGATGGCCCTGGAAGTAGTCAAGGCATGCAGATATACTAAAGGTCATACACCTGCAATCATGGTTATGTCCGATGGTGAAGCTGACTGATGATATTTCCACACTTGAAATGACAGAGGTGCATGTATTCACATTTGTTTTTAGCGAAGGCCAAGACCCAATGGTTAGTTCAACAATAATTAATATTTTCACATAGCTTATGCTGCTGTAACATATACATCCTAGTATACTGCTACTGGTCAAACCTAATAAACATCTATGTAGTAGGTGCTGAATAACATTGCAAAAGGTAGCAAGGAAGGAATGTACTTTGATATTCAAAACACAAGAAACTCGGGCCTTGCATTTTCGTAGTGTTTGGCAGGGCTTCTGACTCGGGTTATTGAGGACCTGATGTTGACTGTGACACCACTCACTATTCCGGACCTCAAACCAATGGTGATTGAGAATGCGAACACTGGCTACTACCCAAGGCCTAAAGACCTAAATGTTGGAGGATCCATGACTGTTTCCTTTGGAAACCTCTACGACCAAGAGGTTCATAAGGTCATGCTAGAACTTCTTCTTCCCAAAGCCACTGCTCGCATCGACATAGATGTTCTCTGGGTTTTCCTCACATACAAGTACGATAATGCTCTCATTTTCTACTTGTTCGGTTTATTTTATGATGGTCACTTGAATGTTAGCAAACTAATCAACGGGAACCAATGATAAAAATAAAATATGTGTGCAGGTCGAAGGGAGAAGTTTTGGATGCCCCTCCTACACTTGCAACCATCAAATCAAACAAAGTTTTTTGTAGAGAAGGAGAAGGATGAGGTGATTGCTGAATTGAAACGTCTGAGAGTGGCAAGGACGATAAGAAAAGCAAGATAGTTGGGTGATGACAGGAAGCTAAGCCAAGCATGAGAGGAACTCACTAAGATGTAGGAGGAGCTTGAGAACGTTGTTGTTAACAAACATAGTGCATTGATAGTTATGCATATATCACAACTACAACAATTTTCGATTATATGATAGACCAAGACACCTATAAAAAGTCTGGTCGGCCTTACACGCTATCTACAGAGACTTTGCACTCTCTACAACGTTTCGCTGCAAGAGAAGATTTTGAAAACCGATGTGTGTTTGCGACTACATGAATGAACGCATACCTTAAGCAAGCTAAGGCCTTTGAGAGGTATCTCGATGTAAAGCTGTCTAGATCGGCTAACCATATAAGAAAAGAAGTTGTTGCTAATCCACTTCCTGCCATCATTGCTGCTCTTAGCGAACATATCTTGACTGCGGTTAAGTCTCTGAAATCCATTAAGAAATTACTCGATATTGGCGGTCTCTAAATAGTTCTCTATTTGTTAATTTGCTTTATCTCTTTTGTGCTTCAATAAATTTAATAACTATAACTAATTTGATCACTCAATTCACTCATAACCAGTCACATAGTTAATGCAGAATCTGAAGCTTCTTGTCGAGTGGTGCTGGATGGGGAGTAGTACCCATATTGCTAAATTAAAACAATTAACATTTGCCAAGTAAGTGGCTATCTTATTACATAAAGAAATCATATTCATTTAAAGATGCGAATAGGTATGCTTAATGTTAAATTTTAATTCATGCATGCAGCTATGCTCTTTTTGGTACAGATGGCCATTAAATTCCTCAAGAACTTGTAACTAAGGTTGGCGAAGTATTCGATAATATGATAAAATATGTATGTATCAACAACATACATTATATTTCACTCATATTTGTTTTCTATTAAGATGTTAAGCCAGTTTAATTTTACTGGCAGATAAGTTGATGTAAGAAATTAGTGAAGACAATGTGCAATCATTATGTTTGATGTCACTGCCTGACTTACCTACAAGAATGTTCCTACATGGCATAGGGATCTGTGCAAGTAATATTTTGAAATTTAACTTGATATCTAGTTGAAAATAGATTCTTGGTACTACTATAAGCAGGCATTTTCAGTTCAATTCACAATATAATCCTTTTATACTATTATTATACAGGGTCTACGAGAATATCCCTATTGTTCTCTCTGGCAACAAGATTGATGTGAAGAACAGACAAGTGAAAGCAAAGATGGTCATATTACATAGAAAGAAGAATCTTCAATATTATGAGATCTCTGCTAAAAGCAACTACAATTTTGAGAAACCCTACCTCTATTTGGCTAGAAAACTTGCTGGGTAAGAGCATTATATTTTCTAAATACCACAACTACACGAATATATATGTAGCATTTATTTTATATTTGCAACAGTACTATATAACTTTCTTTTCTTAATAATTTTTCATGTATGTCTTGGGCAGTGATATGAATCTTCACTTTGTCGAATCCCCAGCCCTTGCTCCTCTAGAAGTTCAAATCGACATTCAAGCACAACTACAGTAAGCAAGCACATCATATTATCTGATATGATATAGATTAAAAGTTAAAATAAATTGTACTTTTATAATGGTTCTTTACCTAGTTGTGTTCTTGAAATGGGTCAGGTATGAGAAAGATATTGCCGAAGCAGTAGCACAGCCACTTCCAAATGATGATGATGATGCATTTGATAACTAAACGGCTTCAATTCTGGATTTGGAAGTTCAGAGGCAGTGTTTTTGGGTCTTGATTTGTTTGTCAAACGTCGAGTCAATTTGCATTTGATAAAGATGCGACATCGAAATTGGGTATATATTATTACTATAACCGATAGGGATGCTGAAGCTATGCAAGTATAGTAATTCTAATTTCTAATATGTTTTGAATTTGCTAGTTTTGTTTCTTTATGTTTGTTTAAAACTATCTATATGTCATAGGGAGTGGGCGGAATATCGACATTAGCTCCAGGTTACTTTCTTGTTGTGTATACAAGTATAAAGCAAGCTAGTGGCATATGCATAGCCGATGAAGTATAATCAGAATTTACATGCACTATACATTTTTGGGGATTGAAGGGCATGGTGTGACTCTTGATATTGTGACAATAGCAAAGGTAAGTTTGAACTTAAACTCACTATCGCATTTTTAACCTTATATTAAAGTATTATAATTAATAATATAATAATAATAGACAATTTTGGTAAAAAATTAACTAAGTTTATAATAATACTAGTAGTAGTAGTAGTAGTAATATACTAAGTTTGATAAAAAAATTAACTAAGTTTATAATATAATAATAATAACAACAACAACAATAACAATTATAGTCTGTAGTTTGATGTAAGTCAAACAATAATAATAATAATAAACTAAGTTTGATAAAAAATTAACTAAGTTTATAATAATATAATAATAATAACATTACAATAACAATAATAGTCTATAGTTTGATATAAGTCAACTAAGTTTATAATAATAACAAAAACAAAAACAATAATAACAAAAACCAAGTTTATAAAAATTAACTAAGTTAAATACGTTTTATGAAAATTTACTAAGTAAGTTTATAATAAAAATAAAATAACTAATTTAACATAGTTTTATAAATGATGATGATGAATTAACTAAGTTTATAATAATAATAACAATAACAATATAACTAAGTTTATGTTAACTAAATTTTATAAATAATAATATTATAACTAATTTAATAAAGTTTTATAAATAATAATGATGACAACGATGATGAATTAACTAAGTTTATAAAATTAACCAAGTTTATATTAATAATAATAATACTAATAAAAATAATACAATTAAATTAACCTTGTTTTTTAATAATAATAATAATAAATTAACTAAGTTAACCAAGTTAACAAAATTAACTAAGTTTTGTTAAAATTAAACAAGTTTTATAAAATTAGTTAAGTTTAAGCTAACTAAATTTTATAAATAATAATATAACTAATTTAACGAAGTTTTATAAATAATAACAATGATTATGATGATGAATTAACTATGTTTATAAAAATTAACTAAGTTTATAATAATAATAAAAATTAACTAAGTTTTGTTAAACTTAACTAAGTTTTAGTTAACTAAATTTTATAAATAATAATAATATAACTAATTTAGCAAAGATTTATAAATAAAGATGATGATGATAAATTAACTTAGTTTATAAAATTTAACTAAGTTTATAATAATAATAATAATATAATTAAGTTAACTGATTTTGAATAATAATAATAATAAATTAAGTTAACCAAGTTAATAAAAATTAACTAGGCTTTGTTAAAATTAAACAAGTTTTATAAAATTAACTAAGTTTAAGTTAACTAAATTTTAAAAATAATATAACTAATTTGACAACATTTTATATATAACTGTAAGATTGGACTTTATTTATTTCATTTTTTTTATAACTTTGATTATTTATATGACATTATTTATAATATGATATACTTGTACAATGTTGTAGATGTTTGATATTAGATTTGGAGTCCTACAAATTAACATAATTGTTTGACTATATGTTGCGCTTTCACTTATGCAGGCATTGGATTTTCGAAGAGAGCAAGGTTGGACTTTTATGGTGCTAGCTTTCACTTGTGCATGCAACAAAGAATTATGGATAATCAAGCGTTTTGTTAGCACCAGTTTGGTATAACATTTTATTAGTACCAGGTGTGTAAATTTGTATATGAATGGTTATTGTGTGTGAGTTTGGTCATTTTATCAAAAAACTATTGTATTAGAATGGTTATGGATATCTTATTTGATTATATGATTAATATTTTTTTAATTGTTTGAATATGATGATTATGTGAGTGATCGTTGATTGATATAGTAGAAACAAAATAGACCATCAATAGGAAATAATAGCATGAAAAAATGG
Organism: Allium fistulosum; assembly: GCA_030737815.1. Taxonomy (NCBI): domain Eukaryota; kingdom Viridiplantae; phylum Streptophyta; class Magnoliopsida; order Asparagales; family Amaryllidaceae; genus Allium; species Allium fistulosum. The sequence continues at coordinate 246,652,667 of CM060905.1, read as the reverse complement.
TGCAAAATGATCAACAACTTTTAGCAGCGTTTAAAAAACGCTACAAAAATACATATAGTGGCATTAAGTAAACGCAACTGTAAAGTAGGGGTAAAGTTGGAAACTCTATTGGAAGCGCCAAAAAACCTTTTGGCGGCTTTTTTAAAATGCTACAAAAAGATTTATGATGGCGTTTGAGAAACTATAATGACTCAGAATTTTAGTTATTCGAATTTGGAATATTTAATTGTTTTAAATATTGAAAAGTTAATTTTATAGATTTAATAGCTTGAATTTCAAATATAATGATTTATTAGATAATTTAATTACTGAATTTAATAATCAAAAATTGTTTAAATAATTTAAATCTTGGATTTTTATTTGGATAAAAATGATTTAAAGGCTTATTAATTTCTATTAATAAGAGTAAAGGTAATAAAGCTTTTAAAATGGATTTAAAAATGATTTACTCGATTTTAAAAATAACTCGTTTTAATTAACGAGTGAAAATAGCCTTCCGAGGCACAGTCTCCGATTTCGACGAAACTAGTTCTATTGGATCCGTAATAGTATATTATTATCGTATTTCAAATTTCGTAGCGTTTAGAGTTATCGTTTGGTCATACGGGATAAAAACGCGTTGAGTTTAATATTGGAAATTTAATATAATAATTGGGTTCAAATAGCTATTTTCTCCATATGATCGAATTAGGCCTCGAAACCTATTCCATTGCATTCGGAATAAGGGTATAACGTTAGGAATGCCAGGTGGCACGTCTCGATAGGGGTTCGAGATTTTAAGTTTCTAAAACGAGATATTTTAGGATTAAATAATATTATAAATTTTTAAAAAGTCAACTCCTCAGCCCAAAAACTTACCATCAGCTCCCTACCTACGTTCGTACATACTGCTTCTTTTTGACCGCGCTCATTCCTCTTTTTTCAGTTTGAACAAAGAAAAAAAAAGTATAAACTCTTCAATACTTCAAAATTTATTTTTCCGCTATGTGTGTATGCTGTATATTCAGCACTTGTGAGGACAAGTTATTATAACTGTCCATATTGATTTTTTAATTATTGTACTCTAGTGATGGTATGTATATTAACAGTTATAGTTTCTTTTGTATAAAGATATGTTATTATTTATTATATATTTTTCCGCTGCGATTGTGAGATTCTGTGTTATTGTTTTTGTTTCTTCTATCTCTTCCTTTTCTTTTCCCCTAACAATCGAGTATTCCGGCATTCGATTTCTCGGCATGTAATACAATAGACATATTAATATCAATTTTCAACGGTCGAAAACCCCGATCATTACAGAAACGCTGCAATAAAAGGATTTATAATGGCGTTGAAATAAATGCAACTAAAAATCATGAATTTTTAGTTGCGGGCTTTATCAGGGCGTTTATGAAAATGCTACCATAAGTTTTGGTAGCATTTTTTGTGCGCCACCAAAAATAAAATTTCTTGTAGTGCTTTCTCCTCCGCACGAGCCGTCTACAGTAAAGCCATCTCGATTAGCGTCTCATATGTGGCGCCAATGGATACTTAGGTCAATAACAATTCTCTAGGTGGAGAATTCAAGCGCTTGACAAATTTCATGGCCATTTTCTTGAGGGTATCAATCAAATTCATTTTGAACTTAGCTACCTCTGTGAATTTACTAATATACTCCTTCGGAGTGGAGTCTCCCTACCTAAGCTATTTAAACCTCTCCAACTGCAAACTTGTCTTAGCTCTCGACACGAACCGTGATTTGAATCGGTTCTTGAACTCATCCCAAGTAATAATCCTATCAACATTCTCCTTATCCATAATATTCCACCAATCTAAGGCCTCTCTTTTAAGGTGTTGAGTTGCCATTCTCGGCTTAGTCTAATCCTCCCAACCAAGCTTCCGAAATATCCACTAGCAATCATTTATCCAAGCTTTTGTCTCCATGAAACCTTTTATTCCTAACTACACCCTTTCTCCTATGTTTAGGAAATCCTTGCACATCTTGGGGAAGTCAATGGGGCAGAGTTCTGCTTCAGTAGGCGAGGCTGCGGGTGCCGTTGGTGTAACTTACTGAGGAACGAGGACTTGTCCCACATGACTAAGGTATTGTTTAAACCACTCAAGCATTCCCCAAATAGTAGATATCTCTCGAGAGGGTTTCCTAACCTCAGAACAAGAATTTTCAGCCATAATCTACTATCTGTAGGTTAAGCTTTTGGTTATAATTTCCTAAGATAGTATTATATCCTGAAATAAGTATTTGCATATTGTGTTTGCATATGTTCAAAAATAGTATACAAATGGTAGGGTTTTTGAAAATAATTTCAACAATAACAAGTATGCCTCTCATACATATACCTATCCCTATTTATCGGGTAACCTGGCTTTGATACCAAATGTAATAGCCCACATCCAAAGTGACGTCTTATATTAGCTAGGAAGGTTTACCCTTTTGTATTATGATTTGTACCCCAAAGTGATGTCTCATATTAGTATGACTATTCATAGGTATTAGTAGCCAGATTAGCTGGGTAGGTTTACTCTATAGAATTAGAACTAATCTCGCGTCCTCTATGGTTATTTATTATAGGTGATGTCTCATATCAGTCCAAAGTTACATTGCTGGTAGCAAGATTAGCTAGGCAGATTTTCATGTGTTTTTGACTGACTTCGCATCCCTATAACTTAGTCATAATTTACACTCTCTTGACATACTATCACACATCTCACCTCATGCATTATTAAGGCATTATAAGAAACTTCTTATTTTGCCTATACTATTAATTACCTTCTTAAAAGGGATTTAATAATAATTAATAACCCATTAACTATGCAATAAATACATTATGAGTATACACTATTTATGCTAATATACATATATACACAAACACACATGCACGTGCGCGCCCAATACATTTCTAAGCATGCGAAGTTTGTATCCTAGACTAATGTTAAATGTCAAAGCTTCAAATTTATACAAGTTCTATTCTATATCAACAAATATACCATAAATCCAATATCTATAATTCAATCAACAAACCTGTATAAAATAGAATCCACGTCCAATTTATTTTATACTAAAATAGTAGAATCAATCAATAATAGAAACTTTCAATTGAAATACTTTTACACTCTATTCAACTTCCTTTTGCATGAAATTAGAAAAAGAGAATTTCTATTGAAATTGTAGAAATAGGCAGTGTAAACTACGAATAAAAGATTCGTACCTTATACACGATTTCCTAACCTATTCTTTTCAAAACCCTTAATCAAATCCGAAGTAAAAGATAAGAAGTGGAATAGAATGTAAACTAATAAGACTGCAACGTCTACACAAATTCTATTATTTTACTATAAGAGATTCTAACATAAGAATTGACATTTCACTTTGGGGGAATTTTAGGGGTGTTAATATGATGTTTTCGTAAACCAAAATTCTCTAAGGCATATATAGAATCCAAACTATATTATACAATTACTAAAATAAGAAAGACTAAGATTTCCACTAACAATAGGTCTTTAGCTCTTCCTCTTTTTTGATTTGTCATGCTTTCTATAATCTCTTTCAGATCTCTCCATTTAAAAATATGCAATAAGAGATTTGTATACAGTAGGGGTTGGAGGAGAATAGAATTAGAAATTAAATAATAAACACCTAAAATTTCTTATCTAAAACCCTAAGGAATTTTCTGAATCTCTGAGGAGAGAGACTGACAAAGCTTCGCTTGGTACCCAAAATAATTTGTAAGTAAAAGTGAGGGGGCTAGCCTCTTATTTATAGTGGTTAGAAAGCACCAGAACCTTAAGTTGGTTAAAAATAATAAAATACAAGCCCTTCAAATGATGAAAACCTAGCCACATCAATACAGACCGGTCGACCAATCTTACCCCATCGGTTGACCGCTAACAGTTGACTAACACATGGAGGCGGTCGATCGGTCCATGGTAGGTGGTCGACCGATAGCTCTATTTTGGGAACATTTTGATTGTATCGCTGATTGTTTTATTTAATACCTTAATTAAACTTTTAATGTTTACTTAAACCCTAAGTCTAATTGTTATTACATTTTGAATTTCAAATTTAGGAATTAATTATTTATTTGATTTTGAAGTCCATTTAAATTATTTTGAATTTAAAATTTTCAAACGTCCATAACATTTTCGTTTGAGCTACGTTTTCAAAACATTATATATGAAATTTGATCATAAAATCACCACGAATGTAATGACGTAACTTTTGGGGTCAAATTCCGACTTTTACAAAATTTTCATTTTTAGCCTCATCTTAATTAATTAATTAATTAATTCATTTCTTATTAATTTTTATGGGGTGTTGCAAAACAATATTCTTATATTGGTAGTTGTTGCGAAGACTCCATTTTACTTATATGTAGAGCTAGAGTGTTTCTATATTGGAGTTGAACACCATATTGGAAGATAAACTTGAGTTAACCATCCGGGGAAAGAAGGATGGAAACCCTATGCACTTTGAGCATTGTCAAGTATGATTATGCTTATGTAAGCTAGTTTGCTTTTCTCCACTACGATTTAAGTGATAAAGCAGTGAAAATGTTTTCTAAAAGTTAGAAATAGTAGACGTCTAATCTTTTAAAAAGAAAAATAAGTTGTTTAATGATTTTCTATAAATGATCAGACGAACTATGCAAAATTTGTTTAAATAGTAAAATTAAAAGAATTTGAAAAAAGGAAATTTTCAATAAACCGCTTTAAAGCTTTTGTTTTTTAGGCACATTGCTGCACTTACCCTTGAAGTGTACTTTGCTTTTATAGTGAAACTTGAAAAAATTAAGGAGTATGTAAAACCCAACTTTTGAACCACTTTTATAAATAAGAAATTGTTAGTGCTTAAAAATATCTTTTATAAGTGTTTCTGTCATACTTTAACAAAAAAAATTGTAAGATTTAATCATCACATTTTCTTTAAAAATACATTTTAGTGAGAATTTCTTATTTATGAAGAAATTTATTAGAATGATATGTTTTTGTGTACATTTTGTTAAATTAAGCTAAACCGTTTTTGATAATTTAAAATTAAAGAAAAATGTCATAATATTTGTAAAAAGGAAATGTTTGTTAAAAATGAATGAAGGGTTTTACAGTTTTAAAAACTTATTAGTTTTTGTGAAACTGGTGTTAAAATCCAAGAATTTGATTTGGAAGATAAATTAAAGTCATGACTATCACATAAATTTAAAAAGGAAAGAATCAAATTTAGAGTAGAGAGAATTACACAGCCTACAAGGACTAAATTGATTATGAAGTTCAAAAGCACTGTTATATTTAAGGGTAATGGTAGGAAGTAGTATGGATATTTAATGACCTTTCCAATCAACGTTTGAATTGGAAGGGTATGCTACTAGATCAAACTTCCTGTAATAGTGAAGAGTGAAAACCACTTTATATTTTCTACCACGATATGGTTTGAATTGTAGAATCTTTGGGTAAGAAAGTTTGGAAAGTATTACTTGGATAAAACATATTTCACAGCAAAGAAAGAGTAAGGCAAGATGTTTTATTGTATCAAAGAATACCGTAGATACAATAAGTTTTCCCTTTTTGGTTGGCAACTATAAAAAGAATTTAATTTTTCATGGAACTTGGAAAATGAACAAGCTTTTGGTTAGCTAAAGGAGTTGCTATACTAGTCATAATTGAAAGTACATGAGAAGGATTATCCAACCCATGATCTTAAGATGACAACTATTGTTTTGCTCTAAAGACTTGGAGGTGATTAAGTTGGTTGTATATTTTAAGGCCCTAAAATATTAGTTGTTTAAATATTGCCGAAAGAGAAAGACAACTAGGATTACTTGTGGGTGGGTAGCGTTGATCCGACATTTTGGGTAACGTTACGCCACATATGTTGTTTTTGGCTTGGGAAGTTATAGGTACCAGACATATTGTTTTTGACTTGGTGAATTATAAGTAACTAAGCAAGTATGCTATCATCTTATAATATAAGCTATATAGAGATATTTATAAAGTAAGTTGGTACTTGAGTTGTCGTCGCAACCACGAGTATGTTGTTGGGGATGAGGTGACAAGAGTTCCACAATATGTTTACTGGCTAGGACATTGTCCATTTTAGACGCTTCTAGATGAAGTTGTTGGGTACGATGTTAGGTAATAATTGGTTATTATATCTATTGGATTAAAATAGCAAGGCACCATTTCATATTGAGTTGTCTTGACCATAAAATAGTTAGAATAGAATGGTGGGAATTTACACTGGGAAGGAGGTCCCACTAATGGGACGACATTAAGGGATGGTAAAATTTTAGAAGCTCAAACAACAAAGGATATCCCAGATGGAGTTGGAGTCAAGATTGTGCAAGGAAGGGTTAATTCAAGGGTTAGGCTTTCCATTAGGAAAAAGATATTACTATTTGCATGCACTAAGAATGCGAAGACGATTTTGACAGAAAATAAGACTTGGAAATTTTTGGTAAGATTTGGAGGATAGAACAATAGGATTCTTTTCAATCATCACTCGGATTGGAAGAAGGTTATTTAAGGAAATTCATGAAGGACCAATTTAGGATACATAGTTTGCGTTGCATAACAGTTGCATGTAAACAATGTATCGCTTAGGCAATTACCGTCGATGCTAAAATAAACTTTAGGTTATAATTTCATTTAAATTTAGGATTTTACTTAGGTTTAGGACTTTATTTTAGGTTTGAGTAGGAAAGTAAACCAAACTTACCCTAATAGAATATTTGAGTATTTATTTGTAGAACTTAGGATAAATCCTTGTAGACTATAAACATGATACATAGGTTGTTGAAGGATTGAAGAAACCAATCATAAGCAAAATGAGATGGCTTAAGTTCAATCAAAGTGGAAAAGAAGTTATGCTATTTTCAACAATTTATGAAATCACTAGATTTGTATACCCTTAAATGGAGAAATAGCAAAAAAAAGATAAGTATAAAATACTAAGGGAGGGGGCACTGCCCATTTTCGGGATGTCTTACCTTAGTATCTATAAGATGAAGTAATCAGGCATATTACTGGATGATTTAAGACAGTGTGTATGTGCATTGAGGATTGCATAAGGCTACAGTTTGGTTGGAGCATACTTATACTAAAGATTACCTAGTATGGTGCATGTTGACGTCATCTTATTTGGGTTAGCAGCAAGGATTACAGAGGGTTGCCTATACACGTACATTTGAGTTGAAGTTACAAGCCAGTAGTAAGGGTGATAAGTGCAGTTGGAAGAACAATCTAGTTATAAGTGCTTAGAATACGTAGAAGTATAAGGACTGCATAAGATAAGAAAGAAAGAACATACTGACAGGAGATACACAAAGTTAAAGTCCCAGTAATAACATGGTATATGCGAGCATCTTGCCATTTAGATAAATTATTAGATTAGTAGTTCAAATTTTTTTGCACCGTAAGTTGTAGGGCCTTTTTTGATTTAGATAGAGTAGGGAAGTAAGCCTATGGAGTGGAACTTCCTGAAGGGTTAGCAGGAGTTCACAATGTTTTTCTTGTGTCATACTTGCAGAAGTATTTATACGATGCAACTACTGTGGTCGAACCATGTCAGTTAAGAGAAAGATGATAAGTAAGTCACTTTTTTCCATGCACCTACCTACATTTTTGGGCACGGGACAAAGTGACTCCATAATATAATAATTAAACTGGTTAGAGTCCAGTAAGGAGACCACCCAATTGAGAGTACATGGGAGACTGAAGAGAAGGTCCAAGCTACCCAACTAGAACTCTTCTTTGGTACATTTCCATTTTAGTTATATAAGTATAAATTACTTACATTTTATGTTCTAGATTAGTATAACCCATAGGTAGAGACCACTGGATACCAAGAATGAATGTGAACATTTCATTAGGACATGTTTTGGATGATGGTTGCTAATGGATGCTATTGGATGTGCTTTTCTATTTTCCTTACAAACATCAGCACACACATTCTTGTTAGTACATACACTTACATCATCATTTGTTTTATTTTACCGAGTTATATGCATATGGTTGTTTCAAACGGATTGAATGGTTGTGCACACATGTAGAATTGTAAGTATATTTTCATAGGATGTTGCATACATCTTGGATCCTGACATAAGCACTTGCATAACAAAAGGTCGACTAGACCAGGAGACCGTCTACTCTTTGCATTAGTATAGGTTCATGTACATTCCATGTTTGCATATACAAACTGCATTAGAAATTTAACTAAGGACAATGATTGACATTTGATGATTAGATGGTTTGTACTTGTTGGTTGTTGCACGTACGAGTTACATTTTTCCATCCTTGGAGATTTCAGGGAAGAAATCCTTTTAAGGAAGGAGAATGTAACACCCTAAAAATTTAAGCGGAAATTTAATAAAAGAATTAAATTTAAATATAATAAGGGTAAACATGAACTTTTTAAAGACGTCAAAATTTAGCTACGAAACTTGCATAGTTGCGTTCGTAGCGATTTTCTAGACAATTTTCATATATAACACTTTAAAATCGGAGCTATTATGGAGAAGTTGTAGACGTTTTAAAATTTGAAAATGAAAATAATTAAATAAATATGTAAGGAAATTAAAATATCCTTAAATAAATAGCTCCACTGGTCAACACCCATATGGGGACTGGTCGACCGCCATCATATATAGTGGTCGACCGATTGATGTGTAAGGGTGAATATTTTGAGCGATGAACGACCCAACTTTGATCGGTATAGTTTACTTAGGACTGAAGTAAATAGCTAATGCACATGACGTAAGCAACGATTCTCCAAGGATTGATCAACCATTAAATACTAATCTAAAACCCCTATAAATAAACAGCTAACACAAAACCTAACTCATTATAAATTTGTTTGTATATCCAAAGTCTGTCAATTACTTTTCTCCTAAACTTATAAAATTCTTCAAAATAAATAAGAATAAAATAAAGGAGTGTAAGAAGATCAAATCAAAAGAAGGGTAATGAGTCGAGGGGGAGGGGGAGATTTCCAGACGGGATTCAAAGGAAAGCTTGGATCTGAGGTGAGTGAGTATATTTTTAACAAGACGATTACTGTAGTTAATTTTAATATACCCTATCTAATCTAGTTTTTAGATACTAAATTGGAAAATCATATTATTTAAATCTGAAATTGAATTATAAATTAAGTTGGTATAAACCTGTTGGAATCGATCTAGGTTAAACCCTTTTTAATCAAGTAGAATTCCTATAATCTGCTAATATAACCTAATAATATGGATGTTAAACCCCTAGACTAAACTGATTACTATAAACTGTATCTGATTAGGAGTTTGGACAAATACCACTTTGACTTCACAGAAGTTATTAAACATGAAATGGTAGGTTTACAGTTGAAATTAGAAAATGAACAAAAAATAAACAGTAATTAATCAAAATAGAACAAAAAAACAAATTAACCAAAAAATTTCACCGCAACCCGTTGATCGCATTTACTACAGCGGTCAATAGCAAGCGGTCAACCGGTTAGTGTTTCCTGAACACAGTTTGAACCTCAGCCTAAGGCCCAGGTTATAAATAAATTAGTTAGTGTGTATGTGTATATATATATATATATGAATGTTAGAAATAGGGAAGCTAGTTCCCTATGGGGCGACAATAGGACGTTCCGGGACTGGGTAAATGCTAATCGTCCAGTAGTGGTCGATATTTGACTGGGTGCGATTCTATCATAAGTGGCACTTACAGAAGGTTCTGTAGTGGATGCATAACACTGACCGATGCCTGATGAAGTTGTGTGAGCCTGACTCAACGGAATTTCCTTGGGATTCATGGATGATGCAATGTGATACTGTGTTGTTATTAGGTCCGGACGCGTACTGTAAGAGGCATATGCTATGATTAAGAGGTGGACACGGATGTAGATGATGAGACACTTCAGCGAGTCGGCATTGCAGGCTCCCCCTCAATGTGTAGCTAGGGCACGTGTAGTCATAGTTATGGGAAATTTAGTCCTATATGGAAATTGTAGGGAAACCTACGTGAAATAGCTACGCGTAGTCGTAATGTGAGAGATGTAGTCCCATGGAGGAAACTGTAGGATAATTCTATGTTAGAGAAGTTCTACTAGCTACTAACCGATCATTAGTTGTTTGAGGTTTCATTAGTTGTTCGATCCTTGTATGAGCCTGCACAAGCCATTAGCATATGTGTGTATTAAGTTAAAACCCATAAGTAAAGAAATCTAGTGATTCATGGACACTTGTAGAATACCCCAGGTCACATAGAGTATTATTAAAGTCAATTGCATATGATCATTGTATATTAATGATGTACTCATTCACTATCCCTTCTTTCCCCCACCATAGGATAACATGACGGTAGTTGATTTGGCATAAAGCATGGAGAAAGGAGCTAAGCATTGGAGTTCCACTACTCTTGGTTGTTCCTCATATAGCTATTTGTTGTATTAATGTCTATTAAACTTATATTGTACTTTAGAAACTATGTATATGAATTAAGCATTTTAAAGGTTGTTTTTCTGACATGCCTATTTTCAATACTTATATTTTATTCCTTCTGTTGTGAGATCTGAAAGTATAAGATGCCTTAATTTATCCTTATATTCTTAGTCTCTATAATGTTTTAAAAACTCTAACAGCTTGTATTTCTCATTACCGACGTGGGTTCGAAAGTCACCTTAGGCTTGGGATCGGTGTGTCGAGAGGTGCGGATTGTCACATGCTACATGTTTGTCAAATACACATGTTCATGTTTGCAATTATTCATTGGTGAATTAGACAAAGTATGCGAAATTGTTTTGGTATTATTAAACTTACCGAGTGCATACATCTAAATGTATAAATTGGAAGAGTTCATCAACTCTTATGTCGCTCCCACTGAATGGGTGCTTTGCCCTTACCTATTTGAGATATGATTCACTGGTTCCATATGATTCACAATCATAAAATCAAATAATCATTTCTCAAAATTATGGCCTATTCTATAATTCCAAAATAATTGTAAATACAAGTACTTATGTATTTTCCAATGCATCAATTTTATTATGAAACAAATACCACTACTATAGTTTTATTTTATAATGAATATTCATATTGAAATAAAACTTTGTGTATATTTCAGTTAATAATGAAAAACGATTATTATTTCATAAATAATGTTTGCTATGATTTACAAAAAACATTTTCATAACTTGATGCGACCAATAAGTGTAATATGGCATTCTTCCACTATTTATGCTATTACTATAATAGCGTACGAAATATAGAGGTCCATTCAACCATTTAATATAGGCTATTTATTCCATCTTTCACTATAACCATTTTACAGTCAAGAGTTTTCAGATCAAATACTTAACCTCAAAAGAATAAATTCTATAGAAAATAATTTTCTATATAAAAAAATACATTTTAGAATAGAAATCATATTTCATATTCCAATGTTAATTATTATTTTGAAATTCCTATTTGCGATGATTCTTTATGAAGCATAAGTGACCATTCACTTACTTCATCCCAACTGTACCTTAAGTTACATATACCATCGTACATTCATTTTTCTCTCTGAATGGTTGAACCATTCAAAAGGAAACCATTAATAAAATATTGTAATGAACCATTTACAAAAGTGCATTTGATCATCCCTAACACTTAAGGATATCAAATATTGTAAATTGATCAAAGTGACATTTCAGTGATCGAGTTCTTATGCCCATCTTGTAGCTTTCAGTCTAGTATTACATTTAACATGATGAGATCATTATTGTAATCAATCATATTGAATATATAATCTCACACTTTGGTTTACTTAATTATTTCGAATGAACTAATTTCATCAGGGTTTCATACATTACGAACTGTGACCGTTCGCCATATTACATTAACATGTGATCGTACATGGATCAAATATACATATCCAGGCATTTCTTTTAGAGTTCAAAATTCATAAAGGACAACACGCAGTCTTAACCAAATAAACACATAAGTGACCAATTACGAATGTATTTAGTAGCTATAAAATTAGGCGCTTGCATGGGTATTAAAACAATAACATGCATAAAATATCATTAGTATGTATATTTTATATTTCTTTTGTTAATCTTTAATTCAATTCATTTGCATATCTCAATAGATATACATTAATTGCACAAATTTATCAATGTAGATTATTATAACTTTATATAGCAAATGTTCTTACATTATTAGAAAGGTTAAATGTTACCATTTTATTTTTCTAGCTTTTTATGTTTGTTAAAACCTTAAAAACATAGAAACTGATTGATTTATCTAGTGGATGTTAGGACTCGCTTGCCTTGAGATTCTGACCTTAAGGAATATCAACAAATCATAGGCCACAAGCAATAGATAACACTTTACCGGTTGTATCAAATACAACTCGTAATTCATAGTCTTTGTCCTAATCTTATCTCGACCTTGAGGAATATCAACAAATCGAAAGAGTATTCACTCATACCCACCATTTCACGATGGCCTAAATATAGTGAACGTACCTTGAGGAATATCAACAAATCCATGCATGTATCATACCTCGTCTAATCAATATACTAATAATGCTACATATAATGTCTTTAGCTTAAGGGATATCAACAATTAGAGAGTATGCAAGCTATCTGTGTAACGACCCAGAATTTCAGTCATTTGAATTGTAAATATTTAATTGATTTCAAGTATTGAAAAGTTAATTTTATAAGTTAAATAACTTGAATTTCAAATATAGCGATTTATTTGATAATCAAATTGTTAAATTTAATATTTGGAATTGTTTAAATAATTGAATCTTGAATTTAATGTGAATGAAAACTGTTTCGAAAGTTGATCTAAATTCTATTTGCATAAGAAGAAAGATAGTAAATTTTTAAATTTTAATTAAAAGTGATTAAACTAATTTTGGAAATAAATTGTTTTAATTAACGTGCAAAAATAGCCTTACAGGGCACTGTCTCGGATTTCGATGAAACTAGTTTCATTGGATCTGTAATAGTGAATTATTATATGCCGTCGAATTTCTTGGCGATCAGACGTATCGTCGGGTCATGCAAGCTTGAAACGCATAGAAATTAATTAAAGGAATTTAAATTAATATAATTTGATTTGGAAAGCTATCTCCTGTATATGATGGAATTGGGTCCTGATATATATTCCATTGTGTTCGGAATAGAGGTGTAACATATAGAACGCTAGGCGACATGCTTCAATTGGAGTCCGAAACTTTAAAGTGTGAATAGTGCTTTGGAAATTTTCTATATAAGGACCTCACTATCCCATTTTTTTCTAGGAAATTAAACCCTAACCCTAACAGCCGCTACATCCTACGGCCTAGCACCATCACGTTAATCGAAGAAGAATTAGGCTAATCATTCTACATGAAAAATGAAGGCGTTGCAAAGGGGAGTCGATTCATGATGGTGGATCGTTAAATGGACGACGATGGCAGCGGCGATTGGCATTCAAAGTGACGCAGGTCATGGACAAAATCGTGGTGGTGGGTGGAGTTTAGATGACGCATGTGGAGGTGCAGGCGGTGGCGAGGTGTAGCGCGACGTCGGCATGGGCTGCGATGGCGGTGCGATGAGGAAGGGTAGCGATCGAGTGAGGGTTGTGTGTTCGATCGAGTTTTGCCTGGGTTCGTTTGAATTTTAGAGGAGGGAGGGTAATTCAAAGGTATAAATTTTATTATTTAGGTTAATTTTAATTAATTTATTTAAAAGTTAATTAATTCGTAGCTTTTTTGTACGAGGTCCAAAACGAGCGTAATAAGTTGCATTGCAATCATAACGACAAATTCTACGTTATGAAGTTGGATTGGATGGATTTGGAGATAGTAGGAACTTGGGTTAAAATTGAATGCCTGTTCAATTTTAATTCAAACCAAAGCGCTTTGGCAATTACTGGAATTTCAGTGAGTAAACTCACCTCTCTGGCCCACTTATATTTTTATATAAGTGTGGATAATTTTATTTATGCTGTTTGTTGATTGTTTGGATGATTTACTATATTTATTAGTTGGTTTGGATATATTCCCGCCTATTAGAGTGGATGAGACCCTATTATGTTTCCGTATATGAGCGGATGACCCTTTATATACGATCCCGCTTCGAAGCGGTTGATTTATATTATTTGATTATATACTGTATGTGATGCACGAGGACAGGTTGGACGTACCCAATAAAATTCCTCACACTGTTGATTTTACTTTTCACATATTTTGATATATGATGTGTTGGATGCCATATTTGATGACATGGTTATGTTTTTGCTTATTAGTGCTATAGTAGCACCGGGCCATATTTTTAGTATTTTGAAATACTATAAAATAGTGATTTTGAATTGAAATGATTTTCATAGTGATTTTTGAAGTATATATGTTTTATTAATTATTAAATTATTAAAAGGAATGAATTTATTTTAAATAAATAAAAAGTATGATTTTTGATGTTATAAAAGCATAGTTTTGTGATTATTTTCAAATAAAGATTTTGAATAGTTTATATAAAGGATTCACAAAAGTGATATTTTATAAATAAAGAAATAGATTTATAATTGGAATTTGTAAATATTTTGTAAATGGATTTGAAATTTATTTGGTAAATGGATTTATGAATGGATTTTATAAATAAATTTGATTTATAAAGAAATGGAATTATAAGTGGATTTTTATAGTAAAATGATTTATAAATAGAATTTTATAAACAAAGAGATTTTATAAAATAAAAGTTTTATAAAATCGGAATGAGATTTATAAATATAGTTTTATAACTTTGGAAATGGTTTATGTTTAGATTTAAATATGGATTTTTATATAAAGCAAATACATTCAAGTTCTTAAAAGTTAAATAATCTTTTAAAGGAATGTTTGAAAGTAATATTTTGACGAAGTTAATGGTTTTTAAAGTTATAATCTTTAAAAGTAAAGTTGTGAAAACGACAATTCCAAATGGAATTTAGTAGTTCAAAAAATGATTTAAAATGTGTTATGTATCGAAAACATAGATTTCAACATTTATTCTTGTAATAGACACTTTAAGGGAAGTATGGAAGGCATGGACTATAACACTGTTGTTATAGTAAATGATTTCTGAAAGGAAATGTTTTATACAGTATATGGGATATATATATGTATGTATGTATGTATGTATGTATAATCAATCAAATCCCTGTACTACTGTTTTGGGTTGTCGTAATGATATTTTGCACAACATTCGTTTTGACCCAATAAATTGTGTTTTGACCTTCTATTGTAAAATACACGAATTGGTTCTTATGATCCTACTAAAGGCTTGGTGGTGCAGGAAGCATTACTTCTTATACCTAACACTCGTTTTGAGGCGTATGAACTCGGAAGTTGTACGGTTATAGAAATCTATTTGGCGTGCCTCCAAAATGGTAGTGTTATTAAGTATACTTGAAATGTTTTCCAATATCGAAAGAATAAAATGGTTTTGAGAATATATCCTTTTAAAGATAATTTAAAGTAAATATTTGGAAATAGATTTAATTAATAAAAGATTAATTAAATGGGCCCAATGACTACTTATGTGCTAGATATTGTTTGTTGCTTTGATAGTTAAATAACCAACTATCAAATTTGGCCATTTTTGGTTCCTTGACTTGATGTGGGAACTGATAGTAGTGCACTTTGCACGAAGCCATTGAGTAGGCTTGATTATCGTTTGGATTAAGAATGTTGATTAGAGTAGTGCGGAGTGTCTATGGTACTCCAATCTATCGGGCTTCCTTCTTGGACGAAGGATAACAAGTTGAAAGTTGGAAACGTGATAAGTCTATGAGACTTGGTTTCCGTATGAGGTTAAGGGCCTCTTTATCGTTGTTGGTCTGGAGAGACCATGGTCGGATTTATCCGAGAACCACTTCGGACCAATGTATTCATTTGAAAGTGCAGGTTTATGATGATGATTTTAAAGATGGATATCTTCATGATGCAGGGGTACTTGCCACTAGACCCACGATGCATATTTTATATATATATATATAGTGGCAGTAGTGCTTCGTTATGAAAATCTTCGATTTGCTAGGACTTCTCGCTATTAATCCTAGGGGTAATTCCCGACAGGATGTGGTAGGAGAGTGCCTTCGGTTTGTCCTATTCCTGGACAACTTGTACGAACGGATGTCTGACGTTGCATTTCTAATTACATTGACTGATCTCTATGAACGTATCATCTATTTGGTGGCGGAGAAGGCAACCACACTTTCCTGAGATGTACGAGCTCAGAAGTTATACGTTTGTAGATATCAGTTGTGTGATTGTGGGAATGGCAGTGTGGCATTCAAAGTGGAATGTGCTATGTGAAAGGTAAACGTTACCTTAAGCCTCATCACCCGGTAATGGCTTAAACTGGGTACCCCGTATGGCTATGTGGTTCGCAACCATAAGGGTATGATCATCACCTTTCTAAATAACCCTCTATATTTCGGGTATGTACTGTATGCTATGAGACGTCTCGGATAGGTCGGTAACGACCGAGGTGATGACATATTCGGTTTCAATCCAGGCCATGCATGAGTGCCAAATAGGAATAAACTGGTCTTGCCAGATGTGGAGGATTGTTTTTGTATCCTAGGTACATTCCTCTAGAGATGTACTGTATGGAAGGTAGTCTCTTACTTGCCATTGTATGGAAATCTATTCTCCAATATATGCCTTCCATTTTGTTTGTAAACCTATTACGCCATCAAATTTAACCAATATAACAATTTCGGCTATTTTAATTTTATTTGTATACTAGATACTAGTATAATATAACAGAATTTGATGCGAAACGTTTTGGTTATCGTAAGGTAAAACCTGTCCGTGTTTTTGTGCGGCGTGGTCTTACGAGATACCTTTGTTTGATAACGAAAACTTTTCATAACTTTAAAATTCAGCTGAGATGTGTTTTCTCACGCTGGTTTACCAGACTGATCCAGGCATTCTTCCCTTTCTGTGCTCGGATTAGACCGAGCATATTTATAAATTTAGATTTGGATGCTTTGGAGCTTCAACAAACAAGCTGGAGGTCTTCAGGTCGTATTCACGTATATGTTTATTTTATGCTGCATTGTTGTTTAAATTTTTAGCATTTGTGAGGAGGGTTTATTATAACTGTCCAGGCTGCTGATTAGTGGTTTGTTGTACTCTGATGGATTTATGTATATTATAGGTTCTCTTTTGTAAAGCTCATTGATATTGTAATATATGTTGTTCCGCTACGATTATGAGATTCTGTGTTGTTTTTAGTTTCTCTTTCTCTTCTTCTTCTTCTTTTCTCTTCTTCTTTTCTTCTTTCTTTCCATAACTATTCACATCTTCATTCGATTTGTGTTAGACAAGTGTGGTTTATTGTCAGCTTAAATTATGCGGGTTTGCGGGTCGTTACAGTTGGTATCAGAGGCTTAGGTTGTGCGAACACCTAGGCTTTGGTTGGGTACTCAATATAGATAGGGTTAGTAGCACCCTAGAATGAGTTTGAATGTCTTATAGATATGAAAGCGTACTTGCTATTGATTATAAATTTTTTTTATATTGTGTTAATTTATTTTCAAGTGGCTTATGAATTCTGGTCGGTGCGTGGGACGCCACGTTATCGATAAGGGTTTTTAAACGCTTAAATAAGGCAAACTGACACTATATTGTTTTAAAATTGGTAAATGAAATAATTTTACCTTGATTATATTTTATATATAAAGGAATAATTTTCAGAAATTATTATAGTTCTATATGGTGTGTGTTTGGTTGTTAGTGAATGATAATATTTGATTATTATCATTTGTTGTTTGTGTTCTAATAAAAGTTATTATTATTATAATGTAAACAAAGATAAACAATTAAAAAATGATTTTATATAACCAAAGTGAGATTATATACAAGTGAAATTTATAAATATGATTTGTAAATAAAAAGGATTTAAAAGAAATAAAAAGCACCGAACTCACCTCGGTCGTTGGAAAATAATTCTAGTGATGACTGCAGCATCATCAGTGTTCATTTTCGAGTTTCTAAGTGATGGATTACTACTATAGTGATTTTCTATAGAGGTTTTGTTTTGGTAAAACTAGTTGATTTTAAATTCAAAAGTATGATTTGATATAAAAAGGAATTATGTATAATATAGTTTCAAAGTGATTTTAAAATGATAAATAAAAACTGGGTGTTTAAATTCTGAAAGTTGTTATCTAAGTGTTTTGATGAAAACATAAGAAACTAAGTGCTATAATTTATAAATTTTGAGAATTAATAAGTTAAAACAAAATTTTAAAAATTGTTGAATATAAATGTTAAGAAAAGAAAATTTGAAATTGAAACTATGAAATTAAATTTAACTTAAGTTAAATAAAATGAATTTGAAATGGAATTTAATTTAAGCAAAGTTAAGTGAAATTGAATTTTATTTGTAATGAATTAATGAAATGAACTAATGAAATAAATTAGTGAAGTAGATATGAACTTGAGTTATAAAATGAAATTCAATTTAGTTGTAAAATGAATTGAATATGTTTTGGAATGTTGTTTGCTAGAAATAAATATGAACTTAAGTTGTAAAGTGAAAATAAACATTAGTGGTTGTATAAAATGTTTATAATATACTTAAGTAATGGTTTTATGAAATGATTCATAGATGAATTTAGTATGGAATAAAATGTTGTTAAACATAAAATGAATATGAAAAATGAAAGTAAATTAATGAATGTGAATAAAGCAATGTGAATAAAGCAATGTGAATAATGAAAATGAAACGAATGTAAATAAAAAATGGGATATAATAAGAAACCAATTGGAATAAATATGTAAGTTGTACGTATATTATTTTATTCACATAAATATTTGATCCAGATTCAAATATATGATTTCGAGGTGACTTATACCGATCCGAGTTAGGATTTTTCACTCAATTCTTAACAGCGAACACTGGATTTGGATTTTTGATTGATTCTGATATTCTTTATCATAGTATATGGCTATGCAAGGACAATGACAGTTTCTAATTAGGGAACCGGATCTGAGTCACGATACTAATT
This sequence comes from Allium fistulosum, assembly GCA_030737815.1. NCBI lineage: Eukaryota > Viridiplantae > Streptophyta > Magnoliopsida > Asparagales > Amaryllidaceae > Allium > Allium fistulosum. Next base: position 246,633,663 of record CM060905.1, on the reverse strand, counting down.
CGGAAGTGAAATTGTAACGACCCGTATTTTTGATAATTAATAATATTAAATTAAATAAGATTTTTTGAATTTAATATTGTTAGAAATTAAAATTTATGATTTATTAATGGAAAAAAAATTAGAATATAATTTAATAATGTTGATTGAATGAAATTGACAACTATTTAATGTAATTTCAATTAATGGTAATAATAAAGGTTAATAATGAATAAAATAAATGTTGTATAAAATGGTGAAATTATATGTTATTTAATTGAAAGTAGTTTATAGAATATGAAATTAGCTATTTGGTAAGTAGATTTATAATCTTTGTTGTAAACAATAAATGTATTAATGTGTTAAAATTATTTAAATGGAACAACTGTTCATTTCTCATCTTATTATTATTAGATCCGTTTTGGAATTAATTTGGGAATCAATGAAATTAAATGTAATTAAATATTGTAGTTAATATAAGAAAAGATGTCAACTGTAGAGTTTGAGTGAAATAAAATGGAAACTTATGTTAACAAATAAATTACATAAGGAACTGTTGATTTAATATAACAACCTATAATTCAAAAAAATAGAATTTGTTGAAATTTAAAATATAATAAACTGGTGTTTTATTACTGTTTTAATTTAACGATGTAATTAATTTAATATTTAAATCTTGAAATTAACATGGAAAATTGTATTTCAAAAGATCATTAAATTTTTGTGTAATCAAGAATGATAAAATGGTTAAATTTTAAATTTGAATTTAAAAGTGATTAAATTGATTTTAAAATAGATTGTTTTTATTAACGTGTAAAATTAGTCTTTTTGGCACTGTCTCGGATTTTGACAAAACTAGTTTCATCGGATCCACAATATTGAATTATTATAGGATTTCAAGTTTCGTAGCGATCAGACTTATCGTTTGATCGTGCGAGCTCGAAAAGCGTTGAAATCAATTAAAGGAATGTAATTAAAAAAAATGATTTTAAAATCTAACTTCTATATACAATAGAATTAGGATTTGAAACTAGTTCCATTGAGTTTAAAAATATTGAAAACCTATATTTCGATATATTGGATGATCTATTTTCATTTCGGGAATGAAATGGGCTTTTCGGGTCTTTGTTATCGCTTTCACCCATTCGATCTGTTCCATCCACTTTTATCAATCTCGCCTATATATTTGTTGTTATAAACCCTAGCTACTTCTATTTCATTTTCTGTACATACAATTCATGTTCTTATCTATTCCATTACTTGCTCTTTCTCAATGGCAAACATCCCAAACCCTAATTACTGTCTTCAAATCAACTATAAAATTCAAACTACTCAAACCCTATCATATAATATATTGTTGCGAAGCTCTCGGCGAACATATTCTGCTTTTGCAATTCGTTTTCGATTGGAGGCTCCATTTTTCCAAAAATTGGCGATTTTTCTCAGCCGTTCGTTGTTAGAGTTTCACGATCAACAGCAGATTGGTGACGATGGCTCGATCGGAGGGTGCAAGCTTGTAGAGGAGACAAGGGGCTATCGATCTATCGGGTTGGATCATGGAAAGTAGGCTCGAATTCGCCAGATTTTGATGATCTTTGGCCAGATTTTCGCTCACGGCATGGGGCTGGCATCGGCACCTGGAGGGATCAGACAGAAGGCGATGGAGCAGCGTGGCCTGGGCTTTCGCGTGGTGTGGTCTGATGGCGGTGGCAACGCCTTGATCGTCAGAACAAGTTGATGAAGATGGCGGTTGTAGGGTTCGGCGGACGTGGGTGGGTAGGAGATAAGTTTATTTACCATTTTTCCTTTTTCTTTTATTTTTAATTAAAATTTAAATATTTAATGTTCTAACGCCTATAACTTTTGCATACGAACTCGGATTGACGCGCGGTTTCTTTCGTTTGGATCGTATCGAAATTCCAAACAACATGGAATGGGTTTGGTTGAATTTGGATTTTTAATCGACTATAAATCAAAGGAGAATGATTTAACGCACTCACGCAATACTAATTCTTCTTATGTTTGTTGAATTAAATTTATGAAGTGATAAGAATGTTATTGGTTGCTGTTTGATAGTTTAAGATGACATTTTAATTGAAATTGAATTGTATTGAATTAAATTGCCATTTAAATTGATATTGAAATTGAATTGCTAGCTAAATACTTGATATTGATAACCAGTTAATTGTTGTGATTTATTGGCTGATTTCGATATTGACTGTGATGGATGTCTATTTGTTGACATTTTTGGATGACTGGATGTTTATTTATTTTTATATATCCCTGTTATCACTCTGTATATTAATTGACAGCATATAAATTGTTGTTGGAATTGTTTCGAATAAATTAAGAAATAGGTTGAAATGATATATACTTATGACACTTTGATTTGGGTTGAACTGATATATATATCCATCCCTGATATTAAAATTGAGATAACTCATGCTTTAATTCATGCTTTGAAATGTTGAAATTGGTTAAATGGAATTATTTAAAGAATTGAATTGTAAATGTGAAATTATAATCGAGGTATGACTTTAATTTTGGAAATTGAATTATTTTAAGATTCAGACCTTAAAATTGAACAATGAGGTTTAATTTGATTTAAGCGATTTAAATCAGTAAATTGAAATTGGACATGAAATTGATATAAATTAAAATGGTTTAAAATAAGAATTGAATTGAATTTAAATCATTGAATTGGATTGTTGAATCGAATTTGAAGTTAAAATGAACATTTTGAAAATTGAAGTTAATTCGAATTGAAATTGAAATCAAGTTGATTTTACACTAAATCAAAATTGAGTCAATTGAATTGAAAGATTGGAAATTGGGTTTTGTTAATTTTAAATTTGGACATGGGTCCAGATTAGTTGAAATGGAAAGAAACGGTTTGGTTTGATATTATTTTCAAAATAAATTATTTTAATATAACTTGTTAAAAATCTATCCTTTAAATATTCTAGTTAGATTTTCCAAACTATTTTACTATATAAACCATTTTCAATGCTCAAACCATTTTATATCAACCGTTTTAAATCTTTAAACTATTTAAAACAATTTAACCTATTTAAAACTATTCAAACTATTTTCTGAAAATTCAAACTGTGCAAACTTGGAATGTTTATATTTAAACCGTTGATTTAAATGCAAATGCGGTTAAATGAAGTTATAACCTAAGTTTGAATTTGAAATGATATTTTCAAGTAAAAGTGACATATGATGATTTTGAAATGAATGATATTTTGAAGTGAATATGATATTTTATTATCAAATATGAATCAGCTTTGAAATGTAAAAGAACCAACCGGTGTGAAAAATGACGTTTGGTTGTTAAAGAGACCGGGGCCTCTTATTGGCATACTCTCTATCAATATTGGAACCACTTTAACAACTGTGTACATGGTGGATGATCCAGAATGAAGTGGTTGGATTTGGGGAACGTTTGTTGGATTTGAAGAAAGAGAACGATGATGGATGACCCCGACACTTGTGCCAATTTGAAATGACTAAAACAGGACGACTTGTCAGGGCCAAGTGGGCTAGCTACCCCTAGCGAACACACCTCTTCGTATTACTATATTGATGTTGGCTTGATCGGTGCACCTTGATTTGATTTGATTTTGGGGGTGATGGTCATGGTGGGCGATCGTAGCTACGATGCGTTACCACCAGCCCTGCGACTCGAACAGGTAGTATCCTACCTTGGGCATTGCCTCACGTGCCTTGTCATACTCTTTATCCTTATTCGTGCTCATTACGATTTTGTTTTAGTATGGTACCTATAGGGGACTCACTGGCTACCGACGTTACTGGTTGTGTTACAGGACCTGCATAGACTATCTGCTTAAAAATGTGTTAAAGGGGATCAATGTAAAGCCTTAACGCTATTTTAATAATTTACTTTACTGATAGACACTATATATATAGCGTATCTTACTACATATAAATAGTTTGATGGATCCTTAGGAGATGGAAAATCCTATAACATCTATTAAGTTATTGCACTCACGTTATACACTAGGTAGGTGATGTAAAACCCCATAAACATCTCTGAAGCTATTACACTTATATTTACTTGTCATTGATTAACTAACATAAGAACTTTTGGTTATGACTCGAGTGTTTTGTCTTTTCATTACGCTCGGGTCAGCCTGAGCATTTCAGTGTTGAAGACATTATTTCTGGAGGATGAAGACGGAGTTTGTTATATTATATTATTAGTATTATTCTGCTACTTCATTTTGGTATGTTATTGATTGTACTCTGATTATGTTGTAAAACTTGTGTAATCAAATGTATATTGTAAAACAGCTTCATGAGCTGTTTATTTGATTATTATATTTTGCCATTCCGATGTGAGATTCTGTATTTTGTTTTCCTTTTTCCTCTTATTTTCTTATTAAATGCCATTGATAATATGCCCTTTGGAACAGTTTGAGTTAGACATGTGTGGTTTATTGTTGATTTAATCCGTCCAAAAAGGTGGGTCGTCATAGTTGGCATTAAAGCTTTGGTTTAGAGGTACCTTAGCCTGATTTGGGGGTTAACTCATTAGAGATAGGTTTAATAATAACCTTGAATGAGTCCGAGTGTATATAAATGAGAGAGCATATTCGTTAGTGCTATAAAAAGGTTTCGTATTTTCTGTTTAGTATCTATGAATTTTGGTCGGTACATGGGAGCCATGACATCGATATGGATTTCTAAATACTTAAACAAGACAAACAGACACGGTATTGTTTAAAAAAATAGGTAAATGAAATAATTTTACTTAATATTATATTTTGTGTATAAAAGAATAATTTCTCATGAATGGTTATAGTTGTATGTGATATGGTTGTTTGTTAGAAAGTGAAATTTTATAATTATGATTTACCAATAAAATGAAATTAAATTGAAAATTTGAGAATTAAGTCTTGGTGTTGAGATTGGTTTTCAAAAGATTTTGGAAAAGTAATATTAGTATTATTTGGAAGTGTTTGCAAATAGAAATGTTTCAAAAAAATTTCAAAGGGTTCTAGAAAGGAATGTTTTAAAAAGAATTTGAAAGGGAAATAAGTTCTGTACTCTCCTCTTCTGTAGCTGGAAAATAATTTCGGTGATGACTATGCAGCATCATCGACTTTCATTTTCGAGTCTCAAAGTGGGAAGACCGCTGTAGTAGCTTTGCTACGCATTGGGTTCGATAAACAGATTTTGATTTGAAATTTCTAAATATGATTTGATATAGGTAAAAGATATTAGTATATATATATATATATATATATTATTTCAAAGTGATTGGAAATAACCCGGTATTTGAATTCTTAAGTTCCTGTTAATTAATGATTTTTAGTTGTAGAAATAAAGTGAAATTTTAATAGTTGGAAACTTCTAAAATGAGAAATAAGAAATTAGAAGCTAAGTGTTTAATGAAACTGTAGAGAAATTTGAGATTTGTCACTTGTAAATTAAAAGATGATGAAAATTAAGAAGATGTAAACTATTGAACATTTTTGTTAACTAAACGAATAAGATAAATTTGTATAACACTCAATTACATTCTAAAAACATATATAAAACCTACCAGAAATGTTTAAAAAGTTGAAATGTTAAATACGAATATGTAATAGAATATTATACAAGTAAAAGCTTAATGACAAAAATGCTTCAAAATGAACATATCTTTACTACTAATAATGAGAATTCCTTGAAAAGGAATTCAACCGTGTCTTTTTGAAATACCAGAAATACCCCTCATTATAATAATGAAAATTGTTCACTCTATCTTTACTACTAATAAAGAGAATTCATTGAATAGATTTACTCGATGTCTTTTTGAAATTCCAAATATACCCTTTTACATCTCATAGAGAAATAATATTCAAATATGGGAATATAGCCTGTTAATTTCTAAGTACAACTGTTAGTCACCATGGAGAACTACAGTGTGTGTTCACAAGATGAAGTATCCGAGTGTACCATATTGTCCGTAATTTAGGTGGGAGTTCATCGGTCGAAGTTTTGTCAGATTCCAAGTTAGTATGAAAAAGTTATTACATTCTGAACAAAAAAATAGCGGCTTCTGCACTAGGCGGTGTTCAAATATTGGGATGTGATAGCCTGTTATTTTCTAAGTACAACTGTCAGTCCCCATGGAGAACTACAGTGTACGTTCACAAGATGAAGTATCCGAGTATTTCATACTGTCCGTAATTTAGGTGGGAGTTAATCGGTCGAAGTCTCGCCGAATTTCGAGTTAGTATGAAGAAAATATTGCAGTCCGAACAAAAAAATAGCGAATTCTGCACTAGGGGAAGTTCAAATATGGGGATGTGGTATCCTGTTATTTTCTATGTACAACTGTCAATGCCCATGGAGAACTACAGTGTACGTTCACAAGTTGAAGTATCCGAGTGTTTCATATTGTCCGTAATTTAGGTGGGAGTTAATCGGTCGAAGTCTCGCCGAATTTCGAGTTAGTATGAAGAAAATATTGCAGTCCGAACAAAATAAATAGCGGCTTCTACACTAGGCGAAGTTCAAATATGGGGATGTGGTATCCTGTTATTTTCTAAGTACAACTGTCATTGCCCATGGAGAACTACAGTGTGTGTTCACAAGATGAAGTATCCGAGTGTTCCATATTGTCTGTAATTTAGGTGGGAGTTAATCGGTCGAAGTATCGCCTAATTCCGAGTTAGTATGAAGAAGTTATTGCAGTCTGAACAAAAAAAATAGCGGCTTCTGCACTAGGCGGAGTTGAAATATGGGGATGTGTTAGCCTGTTATTTTCTAAGTACAACTGTAACGATCTGATTTTTCGACGCTCGAAAGTCGACATTAATACGTCCACTATATCAAATGCCGCGCAATCGAATGCCGGAAAATCGAACCATTAGGGTTAAAAGAAGAGGTAGAAGAAAAGATAGAAGAAAAAGAAAGAAGAACAGCTACAGAAAACACAGAATCAGAGACAATATCAGAATCTCACATTTCGCAGCGGAACAAAATATAATAGATAATCACTTGTCTTTTAAACAAAGAACTATATCAGTTTATACATACATCAATCAGAGTCAATATACAACTCAATACAACAATGGACAGTTATAGAAATCTGTCCTCATACAGAATACACGGCGGAAATAAATAACAAGTACGGAAGTACGCTTCGCCATCCAGCTTATCCCCAAAGCTCCAGAATATCCAGAATATCCTGATAAAAATAACTCTAGGCTGCCCGTGTGGAAAATTATGGGCACCCAGAGTTTAGAAGGGAACAATAAACTCCGAGTCAGTCATGGTGACTGGTGTGAGATCGTAAAACAGTTATTTTTACAAAGAAAATAAAACAGATTCGCAATGCTTTTGGAAAATGAAACTACCATAAGACCTCCCACCACACACACAATGCAAACGCAGAATTGGAGGAGATTTCTTCTTATGATAATCAAAGATGCTTACTACGCCAATCATTGGATATTATTATTAATGTCTAGTGTGGAAAACATTTCGAAGTATAATATTAATCTTAGCCAGCATAGACATTCCGAACTATGTCTACTATAGCTACCATCTAAACAGTGGGGCGCCATCATAAGTAAATGGCAGGTTCTACAACTAATACCGTACAAGGTTCGTATTGTTTCTTTGGATTTTCCAATAAATGGTCAGGCTAAGGAACTTCCTTTCCTCCTGCCGAATAGGATCGCCTCTGGCTGGACGTCCCGAGAGACAAACTGCTCTCTGCCAAAAAAGGCCGGGTTACCCCTGTAACAGGTAACTCACGAATATGTCATCACCCGGTCCTTTGGGACCTTTATCCGAGCGCTCGGTAACCAACATCACACATCATAAAGAAGGTGTATCCACATGAGTAAGTATCTGTGCTCATACAACAACTCCAACTGTTACGAAAATTGAAATTCGATAATATTACAATATTACGGATCCAATGGAACTGGTTTTGTCAAATTCCGAGACTGTGCCCCGGACCGCTATTTTTAAATTCAATTTAAACGATATAATTTCAAAACTGAACAGAACAGTTCCAAATTCAATTCTGAAAGTTCCAGTACCTTCAAAATTACTAATATAAATTTTCTAAGCCTTGAAATTATTTTTAATCGGCAAAAAATCGAGATTCAACATTTTTACCCAGATTTAACGATTAAATTCAATAATTAATTTACCAAATTCACTTTGATATTTGAATTTCAAATTACATTAAATTCCAGATATTTAAAATCAATTAAATATCCTGATTTCCAATATCAAAATTTCAGGGTCGTTACAACAACTGTCAGTCCCCATGGAGAACTACAGTGTGCGTTCAGAAGATGAAGTATCCGAGTGTTCCATATTGTCCGTAATTTAGGTGGGAGTTAATCGGTCGAAGTCTCACCGGATTCCAAATTAGTATAAAGAAGTTATTGCAGTCTGAACAAAAAAAATAGCGGCTTCTGCACTAGGGAGAGTTCAAATATGGGGATGTGGTAGCCTCTTATTTTCTAAGTACAACTGTCAGTCCCCATGGAGAACTACAGTGTGCGTTCACAAGATGAAGTATAGAAGTGTTCCATATTGTCCGTAATCTAGGTGGTAGTTAATCGGTCGAAGTCTCGCCGGGTTCCAAATTAGTATGAAGAAGTTATTGCAGACTGAACAAAAAAAATAGCGACTTCTTCACTAGACAGAGTTCAAATATGGGGATGTGGTAACATGTTATTTTCTAAGTAAACTGTCAGTCCTAATAAAGAACTACAGTGTGCGTTCACAAGATGAAGTATCCGAGTGTACTATATTGTTCGTAATTTAGGTGGAAGTTCATCGGTCGAAGTTTTGTATGATTACGAGTTAGCATGAAGAAGTTATTGCAGTCTGAACAAAAAAATAGCGGCTTTTTCCTAGACATAGTTCAAATACTAGAATGTAGTATGTTATTTTCTAAGTACAACTATTAGTCACCATGGAGAACTACAGTGAGCATTGAAGTGGGTATATAGCATGTTATTTTTTAAGTACAACTGTCAGTCACCATGGAGAACTACAGTGTGTGTTCACAAGATGAAGTATCCAACTATACTGTATTGTCCGTAATTTAGGTGGGAGTTAATCGGTCGAAGTATCGCCTAATTCCTAGTTAGTATGAAGAAGTTATTGCAGTCTGAACAAAAAAAATAGCAGCTTCTGCACTAGGAGGAGTAGAAATATGGGGATGTGTTAGCCTGTTATTTTCTAAGTACAACTGTCAGTCCCCATGGAGAACTACAGTGTGCATTCAGAAGATGAAGTATCCGAGTGTTCCATATTGTCCGTAATTTAGGTGGGAGTTAATCTGTCGAAGTCTCGCCGGATTTCGAGTTAGTATGAAGAAAATATAGCAGTCTAAACAAAAAAAATAGCGGCTTCTGCACTAGGCGGAGTTGAAATATGGGGATGTGTTAGCCTGTTATTTTCTAAGTACAACTACCAGGCCCCATGGAGAACTACAGTGTGCGTTCATAAGATGAAGTATCCGAGTGTTCCATATTGTCCGTAATTTAGGTGGGAGTTAATCTGTCGAAGTCTCGCCGGATTCCGAGTTAGTATGAAGAAAATATAGTAGTCTGAATAAAAAAAATAGCGGCTTCTGCACTAGGCGGAGTTCAAATATGAGGATGTCGTGCCATGTTATTTTCTAAGTAAACTGCCAGTCCCCTTGGAGAACTACAGTGTGCGTTCACAAGATGAAGTATCCGAGTGTACTATATTGTCTGTAATTTAGGTAGGAGTACATCGGTCGAAGTTTTGCCTGATTCCGAGTTAATATGAAGAAGTTATTGCAGTCAGAACAAAAAAAATAGCGGTTTCTTCCTAGGCGGCGTTCAAATGTGGGGATGCTACTATCAAATCTACTTCCACAGGTACTGTTGGGTATGTTTCAGCCGGATCAACACCACCGGACCAGGTCCTGCTTCATCGAACTCCAACCAACGCATATCCCACTCGCGACCGAACCAAGCCTACCGGTCCATTCGTCTCAATGCCGAACCAATCCTTACCGGACCAAGCCTCACCGGACCAACATGCATCCCATCTCAATGCCGAACCAAGCCTACCGATCCATACTCCCACCGGACCAACAACTCACTACTCAAGCTCCTACCAGACCATACCCCAAACCGGACCAAGATTCTACCACATAGCACCGGATCACCTACAACTGGTCCACTCTACACTCCAACCATCTCCGAACCAAGCGATGCCGAACCAAGACGTACCAGGCCAGATCATGTCAGCCCAGGCCCATCAGCAACTGTACACATCCTAGACCCCTACCCCCAGCCTCACTCTATAAATAGAGGGGCAGGGGTACGACAATGGGGACAAGTTTTGAGAGCTCAAGCACGGAAGGAACTTTCAAACAACTTTCTTTTACTTGTATCAAAGCTTTGTACTTGTAATCATAACAAGAGAAGAGAAATAACATATAAAGTGGACGTAGGCACATTCTGGCTGAACCACTATAAATTTGCGTGTCTTTTTACAATTTAGCCCCTGCTTTTCATATATTTGCATAAATCACTCAAATCGCTAAGAACAACATAAGATCTACTAAATCATACAACTTTGAGGTGTTTGTCCATTTTTTGTGCAAACATTTTTGGTGCTTTCACTGAGAGCTAGAAGCTCGAAGCTTCAGCTTCATCCGCTTAACAAGTTTTCCTAACAGCATCGTCCGCCACTTGGAAAACATGCCTCCCAAACAGAGAAAAGATGTTAACAAAGGAAAAAACATCGCATCCAGCAGTCTTCCAGATCCAGCTGTCACGAATCAAGTAAATCGTCCTCCTCCAGCAACAGTAACAAATGAAGAACAGGCTAACCCAACTACTCCTGCCACAGAACAGCCTGCAGCAATTACTAGAGCAGATCTGGACAGAGTTGTGGTTGAAGTAACTAACCGCTTCACGTCCCAGCAGGAAGCCTTGGTGAACCATCTCATGTCACGCTTAAGGAACGCTGAAGAATCCAACCGCAACACTGAATCATGGGCGAGTCCCAGTCTGGAGGATCTCAGAGACAACAAAGATCTTCCTTCTTCGAAGCAGTTAACGGCAGAAGTAGCCGTGGTAGGAGCCGAGACCGAGCACAGCCCGAAGTTAGGCCTGAGGAAACGTTTGGTACCGAACCCAACGGGGAAGGTACCGGGCGAAGGTCAACTGTAGCTGAGCCTGTCATGCTGCCTAACCACAGAAACGCCAGTGAACGGGGCCGAGCTAGAGTCCAGCCCGAAGTTGGACCCGAGGAAGTGCTTAGATCAGAACCCAACAGGGGGAGATCAAGGCAAGGGCCAACTGTAGCTGACCCAAGCATGCTCCCAGAAGATCAAAGGCATCCACTGGAAAATATGAGGAATGATAGACGATACCATCCCTATAGGTCATCTGGACGGAATCAATCCCACAGAACAGAACCAAACTCATTTCTATCTGCTCCAAGTTCTGATGAAAGGATGGCATGCTTATTCAGAGAGTGTGTCCAATGGGAGCAAAGAGATCGAGGGATAGGCGCTAGGGTAACCAGCCCTTTCGCCCGCAATATCGAAATTGCTATCACCCCCCGAGAATGGAAGATGCCAACAATGGAACCCTACAAAGGAACCTCCGATCCCGTTGTACACTTACAGAGGTACACGCAGCATATCCTCATGAGTGGAGCGACAGAGGGAGTACTGTGCAAATGCTTTCCGCTCTTCTTAGCAGATCTTGCTACCTCCTAGTTCTGTCATCTACCCCAAGGATCCATCAGCTCGTGGAAAATGTTGAAAGAAAAATTTATCAGTCAGTTCCGCATTCATGTGGAGCAACCTAAGGACGCTTATTCCTTATCCAGCGTCAAACAGAAACCTGGAGAAAAGCTGCAGCAATACCTAACCAGATTCAACGCTGCAGCAGCCGCAGTCCAAGATGCCGATGAGAAGCTTATCCTAATGGCCCTCTGCAGTGGTGTGCATCCGGATACTAAATTTGTTAGAAGGTTGACAAAAGAAAAACCAGCTACTTTACCCGATTTCTTTCTTGAAGCCGGGAAATACATGAGGCTTGAGGATGCTGCCGTTGAGGGGCAGTCAGGACAGCAAAATAAGACAACCCATGGCAACGCCCCTGCTGTGGCAAGGGACGTTCGAAGAAATGATTCCAGAGACAATGCTGGGGGCAAGAAGGGAGAAAAGCGCCTATATCGGCCAGGACCAAGATTCGACACTTACACCCCTTTGAACGAGACCGTCGAAAATATCTTCCTTGCCACCCAAGGCGAAGTTAGATACAAACGCCCACCATACAAGAAAGAATCAGATAACGCACAGAAGTCTGGAAAATTCTGCCGCTTCCACGAATCTCACGGGCATGATACCAACGAATGCCATCATCTCCGAGATCTGATTGAGGAACACATCAGAAGAAAGAAACTGGAACGTTATGTAAAAGGTCAGGACAGGACCCCAGCTCCTGCCAATGAAAACCCAAGGCTACCCTCACCGGGGGCCGACAGAGTAAACCGCAACGCTAGCAGCTCTAGCCAAGAAAAGATAGTGGTCCATACCATCTCAGGAGGGCCACACATCGCAGACAGAAGCTGGAAAGAGATGGAAAGATACGGAAAGTCGCTTAGAGACAATAAAGACTATGTCAATTCGGTTATAGAAGAGCGCCACCCGAAGCGGAAAGAAAGTAATGACATCACGTTCGGTAAGCGTGACCTAGAAGGAAGGCAGTACCCTCACATGGATCCCATGGTCATCTCTGCCCGACTTGGTCCCGCCGAAGTATACCGAATCCTGGTAGACACAGGAAGCTCGGTAAACATCCTGTTCAAACATGCATTCGACAAAATGAAGCTATCAATGAAGGATGTATCCCCCTGCGATAAACCACTACACGGCTTCACTGGAGATGCGAAGATGCCCCTCGGACAACTGGACCTTTTTGTTGAAATTGGAAGCCATCCCCGCTCTGCTGTACGGAAACAAACGTTTGTGCTAATAGAAACCAGTCGGCCTACAACGCCTTCTTAGGAAGGCCATCCTTGTCTGACTTCCAAATTGTCTTAGCCCCATGGTGCCTAAAGATGAAATTCCCAACAGACAATGGAGTAGGGGAAGTGGAAGGAGACTAGGACGTTGCTCGAGACTGCTATGTAACTGAACTTCGCAACAACCACAGAAAGGATAAAGGGAAGGGTGTAGAGATTGACCTCTGCACAAAAAGCCTAGAAGCATAGCAACTAAAGAAAGCCCCTCCTCTTCGATATACCAGCGACCCTTTCAATGAATTAGACCCTAGGGACAAAGAGGAGGAGGCCACCGCCGAGCCTGCAGAGGCTATGGAGTTTATATCTGTAGACAAGCACGACTCAAGTAGACTATTAAAAATTGGGTCCCAACTAAAAGCCGAATTGAAGGAACAGCTCATCGATTTTCTCCGCCACAACTTGGATGTATTCGCTTGGTCACACGCTGACATGACCGGTATCTCCCCCGACATAGCATGCCACGCATTAAACATTGATCCTACCAAGGCGCCTGTAAAACAAAGAAAGAGAAGTATGGGGGCAGAGCGATCAGCAGCCCTCGATGAAGAAGTAAAAAACCTACTCGCCAATGACTTCATACGAGAAGCTATCTACCCGGAATGGATCGCCAACCCGGTGATGGTAAAAAAGGCTAATGGGAAGTGGCGAACCTGCATTGGCTTTTCCAACCTAAACGACGCCTGCCCAAAGGATTGCTTCCCACTTCCCAGAATCGACCAACTTGTAGACAACACAGCCGGGCACGAACTTCTATCTTTTATGGATGCATACTCAGGATATAACCAAATTCCTATGCATGCTCCCGACCAAGACCACACTAGTTTCATCATCGATCGAGGTTTATACTGCTATAAGGTAATGCCTTTCGGACTTAAAAATGCAGGAGCCACCTACCAGCGCCTCGTCAACAAGATGTTTGCGGGGCTAATAGGACAGACTATGGAAGTATATGTGGATGACATGCTGGTAAAGTCAAGGAAAGCCAAAGATCACGTAAGCCACCTAGGCAAGATGTTTCAAGTACTTCGACAATATGGAATGAAGTTGAATCCACTAAAATGCTCCTTTGGAGTGTCCTCAGGAAAGTTCTTAGGATTCATCGTTCATGCCAGAGGGATAGAAGCAAACCCTGAACAAGTTCGAGCGCTAAGGGATATCAAGATACCTTCCACTCGGAAGGAAATGCAAAGTTTGAACGGAAAAGTGGCCGCTCTAAGCCGATTCATCTCCAAGGCGACAGACAAGTGCGTCCCCTTTTTTGAAGCCCTAAAGAAAGACAAGGGAAAGTTCGAATGGACTGGCGAATGCCTGACCGCTTTCCTTCACTTAATCGAACACCTCCAGAAACCACCGGTACTCTCAACTCCAAGCGAAGGAGAAGAATTATACCTATACCTCGCTGTGTCATCTCACGCCCTAAGCGCTGCCTTGGTAAGGGAAGACAACCGCACGCAACGGCCAGTTTACTTCGTCAGCAAAAGGTTTACTGGGGCAGAAGTTAGATATCCTAAACTTGAGAAGTTAGCATACTGTTTACTAATCACTTCACGAAAACTACGTCACTACTTCCAATCCCATTCCATCAAAGTTCTGACCGATCAACCACTGAGGCAGGTACTCCATCGTCCCGACACTTCCGGGCGACTACTTAAATGGTGCATTGAGCTGAGTCAATATGATATCACCTATCACCCTCGCACCGCCATCAAGGGACAAGCCATGGCTGATTTCATTGCAGAATTCACTACCAACGAGGATAAGGAGCAATTGGAAATAACAGAAGATATCAAGTGGAATCTCTTTGTGGACGGTGCATCTAACGAACAAGGCTCGGGGGCGGGTGTGGTAATAATCACTCCCAGGGGAAATAAACTGCACTATGCTATAAGGTTGGAGTTCGCTGCCACCAACAACGATGCAGAATATGAAGCAGTGATAGCTGGACTAGAAATTGCCATAGAAATCAGAGCCAATTCTTTGTGTCTTCACAACGATTCTCAACTTATTGTTAATCAAATACTAGGAGAATTCCAAGCTCGAGAAGAACGACTCATAGCATATCTAAAGAAGACCAAGTTACTTCTCAGCTGGTTGGACCACTACTTAGTCAAACACATCCCTCGGGAGGAGAACCGAGAGGCCGACGAATTAGCAAAGCAAGCAAGTGTGAGAGACATCACCATCTTCGGGGCAGTAACCATCTCAAAGCAACTGGCCCCAAGTTTTGAGCAAGTGAATCTAATAGCTGCAACCGAAGAAGCAACTTGGATGACTCCCATCTGAGACTACCTACAAAGTGGCACTCTACCCAACGGGCGTAACGAAGTCAAGAAAATCTTGAGGAAAGCATCCCGCTACACAATACAAGAAGACATCCTCTATCGGCGCGGATTCTCTAACCCGTTATTAAGGTGTGTCGCTGGGAGAGAAGCCAAGGAAATCTTATCCAACATCCATCAGGGGAGCTGCGGAGATCACACCGGAGGGCAAACATTAGCAAAAAAGATACTTCGATACGGATATTTCTGGCCTACCTTAAGCAAGGACGCCTTAGATTTCGTCAAAAAGTGTGACAGATGCCAAAAATTTGCTAAGATTCCGCGGCTACCAACGACTGAGATTACTCAAATGACCAGCCCTTGGCCCTTCGCAATATGGGGAATTGACTTAATCGGCGAGCTACCAATGGACCGAGGCGGGGCAAAATATGCTATAGTAGCAGTCGACTATTTCACCAAATGGGTGGAAGCGGAACCTCTGAATAAAGTATCTTCAGCAAAAGTTATTAACTTCTTGATCAAAAATGTTCTGTGCAGGTACGGAGTCCCACTCAAAATCATATCAGACAATGGACTTCAGTTTGACAGCGAGGAATTCGCCAACTGGTGCCGAGAGCACGGAATTCATAAAAGCTTCTCATCCGTAGCATATCCCCAGGCAAACGGACAAGTCGAAGCAGTCAACAAAATTCTGAAAACTCTGATAAAAAAGAAGCTCGAAAAGTCAAAGGGCGCTTGGGTGGATGAACTCCCTACGGCACTGTGGGCCTACCGCACATCTTTCAGAACATCAACGGGGCACACTCCTTTCTCTTTGGCATACGGATCAGAGGCTATGCTCCTAGTTGAAACCATTGTGCCTTCCCACGGTAGGATCCACTATAACCCGGAAGAGAATGAAGAGCTCCTCCACATGTCTGTGGATCTAGTTGAGGAGAGAAGAAATGATGCAGTCCTTAAAACAGCAGCCCACAAGCAAAAAGTGGCAGCGCAATACAACTCCAAAGTCAAGCATCGTACCTTACAAGAAGGGGATCTTGTCCTCAAGCGAATCTTCCCTCGCCCCGGAGCACTAGACCCCGTCTGGGATGGACCATATGTAATTCATAAAGATCTCCACAATGGAGCTTATATTTTGTCAACAGTGGACGGAGAGGTGTTCCAGAGGGCATGGAACATCCAGCACCTCCGTCGATACTTTTCTTAACTTGTACTGCCCATATGAAGTGAATTAACAAAGAGAATCAGTGGATGTAGGCCTTTTCATGCCGAACCACTTTAAAAAACTTTGTCTCTTTTTTAACTTTTTCCTTTATATCTTGGCTACTTGTTAACTTTATCCTTTTCTGTTGAACAAAATCCTATGCGTATAGCATTTCCACTCAAAGCATTCCACGGCGCAACTTCACCTGGGCAAAACCTAACAGGTACTTTACGAATCTATGCCCTCGCCAATGAGACACTTTTGCTCCAGCATCCCTCTGCTGCGGGTTAACTCATTGCTCGCGACGGCCCTTAAAGCCAACTGTAATGAGCCGATTATAAGCCACCGAGAAGGCCGACTATAGCCGAGGCAGCTCATTACGGCGTTAGGCTCGCCGGCAACTGTGAACCGGCTATAAGCCCCAACATAAGGTGTGGCCAGCCAGGGGCAGTTCACAGTTGACGATCGGCACCCACGCTAGCCGGCCACAGTAAATCGAATAATACCCATGATTACGGGCCATAATGGCCCGGGTGGTTACTGTGCGCGATCTCGGCTCCGATGTGTCTTAAGTGCGGCTGTGGTAAAAAAGAATTAACTCCCCGCGGAGGCGTAAGATGGGTGACAAATGTCTCCAAGACCCACAGCTAGGGAAAGTGGCTACAAAACCCGTTTGCCACGAACTTAAGCACATCGAAGGCCTTCCGTGATTGGAAGTTTTACTTTTTCACATATTTCAATTTTACTTAAAAAGCTTTTCTCCTATCCTCTATAACGGTCCCTAAAGTACAGGATGCAGAGTAGGAGATACTAGCCAATGGGTGTAGGGACTCACGTTTGGATGGCAGGGCACTCGACTGCATTCCATGCTCGGTCATACAAGATATTCAAAACTGCCATCTACGATTAAAACATGAAGGGCGGTATTTTCTTCTTTTTTGTACAAATACATGACTATAATTTGTTCACACCACACGCTAATATTACAAGTCATGAAATTATGTTTTAAAACCAGAACCTGACATCAAACACAATTTAATTGCAAGAATATGCATAGCTATATTTCCCGTACAAAATAGCAACAAACATTCGGAAGACAACAAAATCAGCTTAAGTTAAAGAATTACACGTCAAAAATAAGGCTATTTATTACAAGTGGCAAAATATTACAACCTAAGAGTCACTTTACTGTTTTAAGATTAACAGATACAACCCTGTCAATTCCACAAAAAGAGTTTTTTTTCCAGGTCTAATCAAGGGGCCGGTTGCTTTGAAGTTTTATCCTTGTCCTGTTGACCATCTGTCCAGTCAAAGAAAGGATTCATTAGTGATAAGCAACCAGGTTAATGGGGAGACTAAGAAAGGAAGACTTACCAGCACCTGCTTCTTGGCCATCCTGGTCATCATCCTCAACTTGCACACCTGCCTCCTCAGCAGCAAGCAACCGCATACCCTCCTTCACCGCTATCTTCTCCTCCTTGGCAAACTGGGCAGTAACCACATCCATGCTGAAAGCCACACCACCATCTCTATCCGCATCAACCTTAGCCTCCTCCAGAGCCCGAAGATAGATCTTGGCCATGACCCTAGGATAATCATCCATCCAGGATAGGTTGCCCTGCTTCCAGGTTCGGAAGTACATGTCCTGGAGCATTTCGTCCATCATCCCCTCATTCTCCTCAAACTCCCTCATCCGGGCCTCGGAAGCCGACAACCTTTCGACGGCGGCATCTCTCTCCAACTGGTATCTCGAGCAATCAGCCTGAAGGGACCTCCGCATCGCCTCCATCTCCTCCTTCAGCCTAACTTGAGCAAGCTCTGCGGCTTCAAGCTTCCCCGACATCTCCTCTACCCGCTCAAGATCCACCCTCCGAACCTCATCCACTGTCGAGATGGCCATATTTATCTGCTCCTTACAGACAGCCTCCATCTTCCGCAGCTCCGCTTTACTAGCCTCCTCCATAGCCTTCCTCAGCCGCCCGGAGGCAGCCTCATGCTGGGAAATCTGAATAGCTTGATCAGCAAGCTGTTTCGCCTGGTCCGAAACCATCAACCGTAATCGGATGTTGGCACTCCCAATTTCCTCTCCAGCCTTAACCAGCCGGGCATGATGCCCCATCAGCTTCCTAGTCTCCTCCGCCACCCGATCAATATTAGCCTTGGCCTCGTCTCCCATGGTAACTATCTGAGTAGTAAGTAGATCAAGATCTAAAGACTTAGCCTCATCGAGCACCCATACCATGGGATTGCGGGGAAGAAGGTGCTCGCCAGTAACCTCGTCAAAAGTAACATCATGGGAACTTGGATCCAGATCAGGATGACCCGCGAATGGATTACGAGCCAAGTCAGGACGATCAATCTGAATAACGGTCGGGTTTCCAGACAGGTGCGGAGAGAGTGCGAACTCAGTACCCTCCTCTGTGATATCATGAACGGGCTGAATTGGGGGCTGGGGACCGAGTGGAGGTTCGGATAAGGGATGACTCCTCTTTCTCTTCTAAATACCCTCTTCAATAACCCCGAGGAGAGGACGGTAGTCGACTACATCCCCGGAACGGTGAGTCGGAGTCTTCGGCTTGGCGGAAGCTTTGGAGAGCTTGTACTGTTCAAGCCTGTGCCGAAGATCTGAGGCCTTGGCCGTTTTACCTGCTCCTGATATGAAGAAAAAGTGTCACAAGCATACATTGATCTATAATTCGAGAAAACACGGCAAATTAAAAGATAAAAAGAAAGGAAACACATCTGTGGTTGTACAAACCCTGGGGAGGAGTAGGATACTGCAATAAGTCCTGGATTTCATTCCAGGACGGGAGCGGGTCATAAAATATTCCTAAGTCCCTATCATAAATGGAGCCCACAGGAATCAAAAGTTCACCTTGAGTCGTCGGAGCCACCTTGGCTGGAATAGTCTGAGGAGGCTCGCTTGCCAGTTCCAGCCTTGTCAGCTTTCCCAGTTTTCCCTACCAAAGCCGGATCTTCGTCCAGCCCCTCGAAAGCCTGGTGGAACGCATCGTCCGTCCACTCCTGAATCTCGCCCGCTTGCCCAGGAAGCAAGGCCCTGATGCCATCGCCACCTTTATCACCTTCCCGACCATCTCCACCCTCACCTCTTTCCTCCTCTATGTCTTCCTCCTCCTGGGTAAGTGGACAATTGCTGGGGGAGGGACTGCCCGACTTCTTGAGTTTCTTACCTCCGACGGCTGGAGGTTTTGTGAAAGGTTTCCTCTTGCTACTCTCTACAGTAACACCTCCCTTAGTCTGAGCAGCCACCCTCTCCTCCGCCGTTTCCCTCAGCTTGACTACTGACTGCTGTGGAAGGATTAAGTTATACTCCAGGAGGGTCGCATTTCTGATCAGGAAGGCAGATGATCTATACTTCCCGAGAATAGCTTCTATCTCAGCCGCCGTCTGAACCAGGCGGTCAGTCTCCACAATCGCAAAGCCACCTGTCGCTAGCAAAAAATGAGAAAGTATGAGAAGAAGCATCGCAATCGGAATGGAAATTATAAGTAAAAGCATCAACTTACATCTAGAAGTAAAGCGCCGAATTGACACGGAGTCGTCCCTGACAAAGAACCACTCCTTCTTGAACATGCTGAATTTAGAATACAAGTCCAAGACCGGCTTGAAGGTCACAGCTGACTCCAAGCTAATGTATGGGGACCCCTTCTTATAGCCCCTCAGATTATATAGATACTGGATCTCCCGGTTGGAAGGAGCACGACCATACTTCCTCTGGAAAATGACGAAGAGGCTCACCAATATAGCATAGGAGTTGGGTTGAAGCTGGAAGGGGGCCACCTTTAGATATGTGAGGAAGCTGGATATCCAAGCGTTAAGAGGAGGAATGGCACCACACATGCAGTGGTATCTGCTATAGGCGAAGTACCCTTCAGGAGGATCGTACGGCATAACTTCTCTCCCTGGCAACAGCAAGTGCGCCCTATCAATTCCAAAGGATCGGGAAATGACATCAAGCTGCTCCTCCTTGAGGGAGCTAGGAAAGCAATCGGGCGGGGAGTTCAGAAGCTCCTGAGGGCCGTACCCGTCCACTAGTGATCTCAGGGTAGATCCATGACGTTCCGGACCTGGCTGAACAGGGGGCACTGAGGAAGTTTCTCCTTCGCCCTGGGACTTCTTTTTATCCGAGCGGGTTTCTGCTTTTCGAGACATTTATCTACAACACCGGAAAAGCATATTGTTAGAACAAAGGATGTAAACAAGTAAGTATATAATATGGAATTTCACTCATAAAATCAAAATGCTCAAACTCCCGTTGTCATTCGGTAAAGTAAGTGAAAAATTCTCAAGGTCATTCGGTAGTTTCTCATGTCCATTTGGCATTTAAAGTCATCGGTTCCATCCGGTACTTGCCCATTCGGCACTTTCAAAAATCCATTCGGCATTCTCATCTCCAAAAACCACAGCCCATTCGGCATTTTCGAAAGGCTCATTCGGTAGTATAAAACTTAATAGTCATTCGGCGAGGAAAGAAGGCCTCACCTGATCCGGCAAAACTAGCCTAGTTCGGCACTACAAATGATTCGGTGTTGAGAATTTGGCTCGGCACTTTTCGATCGGTAAAGAAACAACAAGGGTATGGAGCCCCTACTTATAGAGGAAAGGAAAGATAGCCAGACCACCGGTTCGTTTCTGAGACCGGATGGGATTGTCTAGGATAGACAACCAAAAACAAAGCACGCCATATGCATGCACATGCCCTACTTTTGGGGGCAAGTGTTGGGTATGTTTCAGCCGGATCAACACCACCGGACCAGGTCCTGCTTCATCGAACTCCCACCAACGCATATCCCACTCGCGACCGAACCAAGCCTACCGGTCCATTCATCTCAATGCCGAACCAATCCTTACCGGACCAAGCCTCACCGGACCAACATGCATCCCATCTCAATGCCGAACCAAGCCTACCGATCCATACTCCCACCGGACCAACAACTCACTACTCAAGCTCCTACCGGACCATACCCCAAACCGGACCAAGATTCTACCATATAGCACCGGATCACCTACAACCGGTCCACTCTACACTCCAACCATCTCCGAACCAAGACGTACCAGGCCAGATCATGTCAGCCTAGGCCCATCAGCAACTGTACACATCCTAGACCCCTACCCCCAGCCTCACTCTATAAATAGAGGGGCAGGGGTACGACAATGGGGACAAGTTTTGAGAGCTCAAGCACGGAAGGAACTTTCAAACAACTTTCTTTTACTTGTATCAAATCTTTGTACTTGTAATCATAACAAGAGAAGAGAAATAACATATAAAGTGGACGTAGGCACATTCTGGCTGAACCACTATAAATTTGCGTGTCTTTTTACAGTTTAGCCCCTACTTTTCATATATTTGCATAAATCACTCAAATCGCTAAGAACAACATAAGATCTACTAAATCATACAACTTTGAGGTGTTTGTCCATTTTTTGTGCAAACAGGTACAAATAAAAATGCATGCAAATTGTGGTTAAATGTAGGCCCACCTGGGCGTGCATATGTACTCGTATCTATAAATGAAGAATTAAGTTGTACAAGAAATGTATAAACATAAGTTAATGATTTGAAATGCTAATAATTAAATTGAATAGTAAAAAGTGAATACTATTTAAGTAAATGATTATAAACTTAAGAAATTGTTGAAATGATTCATAAATATATTTAATATTAAATGATACTATATAAGAAAGGACAAATATGTATTAAAAAGCAGAAACACTTGAGTATGAAATGATTTATTAATGGATATTATTAAATGGAAATCAAGTATATAAGTAAATAAAATGTGAATTAAACTGTAATGAAATGTATGCAATACTTTAATAATGGATTCATTGATGATTTCAAATATTGCATGAGAAATAATCTATGTATGTAAATGAATGTAAATTAATAAGAGATAACCTAGTATGAATGAAATAAAATAAATGGAAAGTAAATGATGTGTTAAAAAACCAATAGAATAAACTTAAATAATATTTAAATTCTATGTTGTTTTGGCTTATGGGATGTTTGGGAAATGATACTTCAAATTGTTTGAGGTTGTGTGAATAATCTATTAAGTAATTATCTATGGCTGTTGAGCGTAAGATACACCTGGTAGTTTATTTATCACCCTTGTGCGATGCAAAGTGTCTGAACCCGAACAAAACATTTGTTTTTGATTGCTATGGATGTATGATGGATTCTTTTGTTACATATAATGGTTGTACTACTTTTGTTTGCATATGGTTATTGCATATGTTGTGTTGCTTGTGCTATTAATTGAAACAACTAATATATTACTATTTTTACGTAGTTTTAACCCTTTTGGATTATATAAGTGAAATACAGGTTAATGGAAGCAATAGATGTTGCTTTTGGTTTCATAAATAAAGTTTGTTTGCCCGACAAATAGGTACATTTTCGGATTACGATTTTTGTATCGGTATTTTTTTCCCATGGTTTGGGATGCTTTATTATTAAAATATGATTTATAATGTAGCGACCCGGAAATTTTAACGATTTTTATAACATAATTAACTAAATTTTCTTAAAATTAAACAATTAAAATTTTCCAATGAAAATTTGATATTTGGAATACGTCTATTTAAACGTAGCAAGGGTCGGATTTCATCATAAAATATAAAAGTTTATCCAGTTGTGGAATTTTAATTTAAAATTTAATATCAATTAAATTGATGAAAATAAAATATTTTTGAAATCTAAATATTTTTACATAAGGAAAATGTAAATCATTTTCTAAGTAAGACGTCATATTTCATTTCGCAAAATTTGTACTACTCTAACCCCGTTTATCTTATTTTCGGTGGTTTAGCAGCAGTTTGGCAGCAAATATGGAGTTTTGATAGGAGAGTCTTGTCTCCGATAGCTGTATACCATTCTGTTCGTCTCGTCGTGCTGATCTCTGCAGTATATTCATTTGTGTGTTTCGAAGTCCGTTACATGGCAAAATCTGCGAAACAATTAGCCGTATATGTTCCGCATTTGGGTCTTTTGGTTTCCTGTGTCCATTCAGTATCCACCGTGTAAACCAAATAGCCATTAGCATTTATATTTCCTAAAATTCAACGTATTGGCTTTTTCTATTCCCTATAGTCATTATATTGCTGGTTGAATTCATTTCGTCCATTCTTTCTCTTATCTTCATTTCGTTCTGTCAAAAAAAAGAAGCTTATATTTTGCCTAAGAACTTAATCTCCTTCCAAACTCTTTCCCTATATGTTGCTAGCCTCGCACAGGACCACCCTCATCGACCATCCATCACCTCTCTCTCCACCCTCTCTGTCCCATCTCCCCACCGAAACCACTCATCTTCCCACCGCCACCCGTACGCCAAAGCCTCTTCCGCCTGAACCCTCTTCCTCCCCACGCAAGCAGTCACCAATAAAAAAAACTCCACCCTGTAGCCTCGTGCCAGACCTCTCTACCACACCTATCACAACTCCTCATTCCACAACCGATAGCCACCCACAACCCACAACCCACCTAATAGCCGAGCATCTTACTCCAACCACCATGGTAGCCGAATCGCTCATCTCCTTCCCGTTCCATCCTCATCCATCTATCACTGACCGTTGCTCCGCCATTAATCCACCAATAGCTGTTATGGCCTCCTCTGCATCCAGTCCTCTCCCCACCACCGTTCCGATAGGGTAGACCCGCCTGTGCTCCTCCCTTTCCCTAAACAAATCGAGCAACACCATCAACAAACCCTCCGCCTCCTCGTAGCAGATCTCATCTACACCCCTCCACGCATACAACTTCAAGACCGACCTTCCTTAACCCTGCCACCGAACCCTTGCACCCCCGAGCATGACAGCCCACCACCTTGTCCCCTCTGCCAACCTAACTTGCTCCTTGTTCCCTGACCGCAACCACTGAGCACAACCCCTTCTCCTCCCTGACCATCCACCATCCCCAACACTACCGTTGGTCTATTTTGAAAAATATGGATTTTAATAAATATTGATTTTTAAAATTTTAATATAAAGATTTTTATTTTAAATATGTTGTTTAAATTGAATATTGATTTTTAAAATATAATATATAAGTTTATTTTGATATGTATGTAAAATTTAGATTTTAAAATTATATGTTTTGTAAATTTTAAAATTATAAGTTCAGTTTTAAAAATGTAAATTATAAATTTATACTTGTAACTTTATTATTTTTAAAATATTTAAAATAATATTTAAAATAGATTAAATAAAAAGGTTTAATTTAATTTAATAAAACTTAATTTAACTAATATATATATATATAATATGTTTAAAAATATTTATTTAAAATTTATAGTATTATTTTGAAAATATATTTTGTAATAACTTAAATAAATAAAGGTTGGGAAGATAAATTAAGGATGATTTGTAATTTAATTTGTTTAAGAATTGAATTTGAATAAGAATTGATTTGAACTTATAAATTTTGAGATTTTTAAGATATGATTTTTATAACTTGATAACTGGATTTTGATTTAAGGTGATAAAATGAATATTTTCAAATTTAAATAAAGTTGAAATTGAATATTTAATTTTGATTTAAATTTGAAATTTGAGATTTCATTTAAATATTTAAGAAGGGGATTAAGTGAATATTTTCGAATTTAAATAAAAAAAATTAAAGTGAAATTTGAAATATATATGAAACTTATCAAATTGAGTTATTGTAAATGGTTTGAATATTTAAACTTTGAAACCTATCGAATTGGAAGTGGTTTAAATTTATAGTTCAAACCTGGATTTGAAATCGATATAAATAAAATTGGTTTTAATGAGAATTTGGATTGAACCTTTAACCCTTTTAATAGAAATTGTTGAACTGGGATTGATTTAAATTGAATTTTGGAACTAAAGTTAATTTGAATTGATTTGTGAAATTGGAAGAATCAATTCTAATTTGAAACTATTTTCAATATAAACTCTTTGAAATATATAAACTATTTTAATATATATTATTTTAAATTTATAAACAATTTTAAATATATATATTTTAATATATAAACTATTTTTAATATATAAACTATTTTTAATGTATAATTATTCCAATATATAAACTACTTTCAATATTCAAACTGTTTAAGTTGGAATTGTTATGATTTAGATTTAATGGATTTAAATGAGAATACTTTGATAAGATGGTTTAATCTATTTTGTGGTTATGATTTCGAAAGTGAATATGATTTCGAAAATGATTTGATTTTGAAATGAATATGATATTTTGATATGAAGTATGAAATGAAAATGACCATGGTGTGAAATAAGCGTTTGGTTGTTAAAGAGACCGGGATCGGATATTGTCATACTCTCTGCCAATACTGAAAACCACTTTAACAATTGTGCACGTGGTGGAGATTCCAGAACGAAGTAGGATGGTTTGGTGAACGTCTGTATGAGGTATGAATGCAGCACTGACTCCCTCGGGTAGCTTGATGTGACTAAAACAGGAGCTATACCTGGGCAAAGTGAGGTCGCACCTCCGATCGAGCATGTTTCTTTGATACCATATCTATTACTTTGTGATTTGATTAGGTGCACCTTTGATTATGGGAGTGTGTCTCGAGGTGGGCGGTAGTAGCTGCTATGCATTACCACTAGCCCGGTTCTGCAAAACGGAAGTATCCTACTCTGGGCATTGCCTCACGTGCCTTGTCATATGCCTTATCACGTCCACTACGAGTTTGGTTTGTACCGTACCTATGGAGTGCTCCTTGAGTATCCCACCGGTATGATGGAGCTTACAGTATCTATATAGACTACTGGAATTATATAAAAATGTGTTAAGGGGGATATGGGTAATGCCTTAACGCTATTTTAATATTTTACTTTATTGTAGACATTATATATGTAGTGTATTGTACTATGTATGTAGATAGTTCCACGGATCCTTAAAGGATGGGTATCCCAAACATCCTTTAAGTTATATTGCATTTCACTTGTACATTTCACTTGAGTTGATTTACTTGCATAAGAATGTTAATCCTGACTCGAGTTTTTGTGTTTTGCTTTATGCTCGGGTCAACCTGAGTGTCACGACATTTGAGACTCACCTTTGGAGTTAGGAGCTTTGCTTGGAGATCTACCTTTATATGTTCAGTTTTTTAGTTATTTAAGTTATTTCTAGTTGTTTATGTTCAGACTTGTCAGTTGCTTTTGTATTAGTGACCTATGTGTACTTGGGATTTTCTGTTGTATTTATATCGGACTCCAATGTTTCTGTAGTAGCTTCGTGAACTACTATTTATCTTTTTCGCTGCTTATTGTTATATTACTCTGCGTCTGTGATTCTGTGATTGATTTATTTACTGTATATGCTAAGTTTTGCCAAATATAAATTAACAATCTGTTGTTTTGAACAATTCAAGTCTGACATGTGGATGATTGTCGATTTGCATGGTTTGAAATGGCGGGTCATTACAGTTGGTATCAGAGCTCTGGTTTAGGCAAAACTTAGCATATAGAGTAAAAAACTCATTAGAGATAGGGTAGTGGTGCCCTAGAATGAGTAGAATCAATTATAGAATCATTTTCGTTCGAGCTTGAAATTCTTTGTTAGGATCCTCTTTGATTTGGATTTCTTTTGAAATTTCGGAACTTTACCTTTGTTCTAAAATTCATTCTTGTCTTTTCCTATTCGTGCTCTTCTTGATACTAGAGCATCCCATATCTTTATTTCCGTTGATCTCTGTAATAAATTTGAACACATCTTGCAACCTCAATTGGCAACTTCATCCTTTGTGTGACTAATCCCATCGGCGGTCCCGTCAATCTTAGTATGATTTGTAAAGGGGTGAAGCTCCTTTACAACAGGCATCGATTCACCGGAGATTTCTACGTCCTCGGTTTTGATGCTATTATTTCTTGCAAAGCCCGAACCGTTCTCTAGTAGACGACCAGGGTAATTCTCTTGTGATCGTATGTCGATTGCCTCAGGATTGCGCAGATAGTTTATCTTTTCGCTAGATGCTCAACCGAGTGATCTTGACTCCACCCTGATAGTCACCCTAATAGTCAGTGATTATCCTGATGTTTGGTGAAGTCACGTCTCTACCTTCTAAGCGGGAAATTGAATTCCGCATCGATCTTATTTCTGGAGCTCAACCTGTTCTCCTTCCTTCCAGGGAATGGTTTCTATGTATGGTTAGTCATGCCATTTGGATTAACCAATGCTCCTGCCTTCTTCGTTGATCTCATGAATCGTGTTTTCCGCGATGTTCTCAACAAGTTTGTCCTAGTTTTCGTTGATGATATTCTTGTCTTTTCTAAGTCTGAGAAGTCGCATGAATCTCATTTGGGCTATGTGCTAGAAACTCTTAGGAGTCATTAGTTGAAAGCCAAATTTTCTTAATGCCATTTCTGGAGGGATGAAGTCCGATTCCTTGGGCACATTGTTTCAGAAAATAGAGTCTCAGTTGACCCGGTTAAGATTGTCGCGATTAATGTAAGTCTATTCATCTTTCCTCTTTTGTAATTTAATTATCTTATCTTCCTTTCGAGCCTATCTTCTTAGTTAGAATTCTCTTTGATTAGGGTCCCTCTAAATTTGAATCTCTATCCTTGTTCTAAAATCCATTCATGAATCATCCTATAAGGAAGCGTATTTGTAATTGATATAAAAATGTTTTATATTGTGTTGTTTGAGTTGTTAAGTTTGAATTTTGAGTTTCGATCGGTTCGTCTAGCTAACGCTATCGATAGGAATTCCAAAACACTTGAACATAGCAAACTGACATAATATTTTTTTCGAAATTGGTAAATGAAATAATTTTACGTATGATTATATTTATATATAAAAGCATAATTTTCTAAAATTAGATAGTTAAATGAATTGGTTGTTAGAAATGATAGTACTAGATTATCATTTATTGTTTGGTCAACACTCCTAAACCATTAATTATTGTTGTATGTTATAAGGAGATGAAATTTTATAAACATGGTTTATAAGTCTGATTTGCAAATGAAGTGAATTTAAACTAAGGATTTGAGAGTTTAATTTTCGGTGCTTTTCAAAATTTGGTTTTCAAAGTTTTGAAAAAAATATATTATTTGAAAGTATTTTTGAATGGAAATTGTTTCCAAAGAATTTTAAAAGAAATAAGTTAGTACTCTCCTCTTATGTCGCTGGAAAATAATTTCGATGATGACTGCAGCATCATCGATATTTATTTTCGAGTCTCAAAGTGGGGAGACCACTTAGCCACACTTTTTTTTTTGGAAAATGAATTTTGATTTGAATTTCTTGAGTATGCTTTGATGTATAAAATATATGTATGTATATATTTATTTCAAAATGGTTTAAAGTGAAATCGAAAATTTAACCCTTAAGTTTTATGTTAAGTGATGGTTTTCAATTATTGAAATGAAGCAATTTTTTTGAATAATTGGATTTTCTAAAATGAGAAATGGAATTGAAATAGCTTGAACGGTTGAAACTAGGGAAAATAATTTGTATAATACTCAATTGCATTCTAAAACATATATAACTTATCTGAGATGTTTAAAAAGTTAAATGTTAGCATGAATATGTAATCGAAGGTTATACAAGAGAAAACTTCAGTAATAAATTGTTCAAACTAAATTTTGCTTAATAAAAATGTTGTGTAAATAAAAGGTAAATTTGTATAGCACTCAATTACATTCGCAACATTAATAAAACTTTCCTGGAAATGTTTGAATGTAATGAGAATATGTAATTGAATAGTATACAATATAAAATATAGGTAATAAGATGTCCAAAAAATGAAATTTGTATGGTTTTGAGTTAATTGTTGTATCTGTTACTTCGTGTTTCGAATCTATCTTTTATTTCTGTTGCTTCTATTCTCCTATCTCGTTCCTTTTCGGGGACGAAAAGTTTTGAGTGGGGGAGAGTGTAGCGACCCGGAAATTTTAACGATTTTTATAACATAATTAACTAAATTTTCTTGAAATTAAACAATTAAATTTTTACAATAAAAATTTGATGTTTGGAATACGTCTATTTAAACGTAGCAAGTGTTGGATTTTCATCAGAAAATATAAAAGTTTATTCAGTTGTGAAATTTTATTTTAAAATTTAATATCAGTTAAATTGATGAAAATAAAATATTTTTGAAATCTAAATATTTTTACATAAGGAAAATGTAAATCATTTTCTGAGTAAGACGTCATATTTCGTTTCGCCAAATTTGGACTGCTTTAATCCCGTTTATCTTATTTTCGGCGGTTTGGCAGCAGTTTGGCAGCAGTTTGGCAGCGAATATGTAGTTTTTGATAGGAGAGTCGTGTCTCTGATATCTATGTACCATTATGTTCGTCTCATCATGCTGATCTCCGCAGTATATTCATTTGTGTGTTTCGAAGTCCGGTACATGGCGAAATCTGCGAAACAATTAGCCGTATCTGTTCCGCACTTAGGTCTTTTGGTTTCCCGTGTCCATTCAATATCCACCGTGTAAACCAAATAGCCATTAGCATTTATATTTCCTAAAATTCAACGTATGGGCTTTTTCAATTACCTATAATCATTATATTGTTGGTTGAATTCATTTCGCCCATTCTTTCTCTTAACTTCATTTCGTTCTGTCAGACAAAAGAAGCTTATATTTTGCCTAAAAACTTTATCTCCTTCCAAACTCTTTCTCTACATGTTGCCAGCCTTGCACAAGACCACCCTCACCGACCATCCATCCCCTCTCTCTCCACCCTCTCCGTCCCATCTCCCCACCGAAACCACCCATCTTCCCACCGTCACCCGTACGCCAAAGCCTCTTCCACCTGACCCCGCTTCCTCCCCACGCAAGCAGTCACTAAAAAAAACTCCACCCTGTAGCCGCATGCCAGACCTCTCCGCCACACCCATTACAGGCCCTCATTCCACAACCAACAGCCAACCATAACCCACCTAACAGCTGAGCATCTTCCTCCAACTACCATGGCAGCCGAATCGCTCCTCTCCTTCCCATTCCATCCTCTTCCATCTATCCCTGACCATTGCTCCGCCATTAATCCACCAATAGCTGCTCTGGCCTCCTCCGCATCCAGTCCTCTCCCCACCACCGCTCTGACTGGGCAGACCCGCCTGTGCTCCACCCTTTCCCTGACCAAACCGAGCAACACCATCAACAAACCCTCCGCCTCCTCGTAGCAGATCTCATCCACACCCCTCCACGCATACAGCTTCAAGCCCGAACTTCCTCAATCTTGCCACCGAACCCTTGCACCCCTTGAGCATGACAGCCCACTGCCTTGTCCCCTCTGCCAACCTAACTCGCTCCTTGTTCCCTGACCGCAACCACCGAGCACAGCCCCTTCTCCTCCCTGACCATCCAACCTCGCCAACACTATCGAACACCAGCCCCTCGCCTACCTATGCTCGGCCAAGCAGATCAGCTTCTCTTCCTTTTATATATATATAAAAAGGCATGTATATAATATGTTCAAAGTATTTATTTAAATTTATGTTAATATTTTGAAATAGATTTTTTGTAATAACTTTAATATATATATATTATGTTTAAATATTTATTTGAAGAATTTTGAAAAATACGGGTTTTAATAAATATTGATTTAAAAAAATATAATATAAGGATTTTTATTTTAAATATGTGTTTTAAATTGAATATTGAATTTAAGAAAAAAAATATAATTTTTTTTCCATTTATATGAAGCTCGTTTTGATTTGTTTTTCATCGATTCTAAGTTATCAGCTTTGCTTTGTTCATCGAATTCGTGTTTACCTTGCTTTGCTTTGGGAATTGTTGTTTGGATTGGTCGATTGTCGAGTTCGTGATTCAAAATCGTAGCTTGTTGTGTTTTCTATTTTTCTCTAGCCTTGAAAGGTGAGCGATCACTCACGATTAAAATTTTCATATTTAGTAAATTTAATTCACATGAAAATAACGATTGAAATGTGTTGTTAAAATTTAATTTGTTAGTAATTAAATTGTAAGTATGATATGTTATTATCTGCATTTGTTAACCTGTGTTAATTGACATATGACACCATAACACATTGTATATATATTATATCTTGAATTGTTAGTTATGATCCATGCTTGTCAATTGATATGTTATGCTATTTATATTATTATTCTATTGTTCTCACACTGCAAGTGCTCTGTTAGTTTGGAAATTCCCTATGGGTTGAAATGATATATACCCGAACGATATTTTAGATTAAGGAAAATCGTTATGGGTTGATATGATAAACCCAAGCAATTTTATTGATTTTTGAAATTTTGGGATTGTGGGTTGAAATGATATATACCCGTAAAATTTAAATTATTGCGGATTGTAATGAAAAATATCCATATCACTTGACCATAGTATAGAAAATTATATACGGACACCATTGGTCTATTTTGAAAAATATGGATTTGAATAAATATTGAGTTTTAAAATTTTAATATAAAGATTTTTATTTTAAATATGCGGTTTAAAATGAATATTGATTTTTAAAATATAATATATAGGTTTATTTTGATATGTATGTAAAATTTAGATTTTAAACTTATATGTTTTGGAAATTTTAAAGTTATAAGTTAAGTTTTAAAAATGTAAATTATAAAACTATACTCGTAACTTTATTATTTTTAAAATATTTAAAATACGATTTAAAATAGATTAATAAAAGGTTTAATTTAATTTAATTTAATAAAATTTAATTTAACTAATATATATATATATATAACATGTTTAAAATATTTATTTAAAATTTATAGTATTATTTTGAAAATAGATTTTGTAATAACTTAAATAAATAAAGGATGGGAAGATAAATTAAGGATGGTTTGTAATTTAATTTGATTAAGAATTGAATTTGAATAAGAATTGATTTGAACTTATTAATTTTAAGATTTTTAAGATATGATTTTTATAACTTGATAACTGGATTTTGATTTAAGGTAATTAAATGAATATTTTCACATTTAAATAAAGTTGAAATTGTATATTTAATTTTGATTTAAATTTGTAGTTTGAGATTTTATTTAAATATTTAGAAAGGCGATTAAGTGAATATTTTCGAATTTAAATAAAAAAAATTAAAGTGAAATTTGTTTTTTTGGCAAAGCCGACGGGGTTGAATGGTCCCCTACCATTTTATTGATCCACTTAGGAAATTACAAATTACAGTAAACAAAAAATACAAACCAACAGTAAACATGGAAGTGGAGAACGGTGGATCAAAGCAAGAAAAACGGAAAATATAAAAGGAGAAAAGGAAAACAAACAATAAAACAATACAAGAGGACATGTTAGACATGCACAGATCCATCACCAGGCTCAAAAGGAATATTAGCATCATGAAGGCCTCTCTTAACCTCATAAACAAACAAATCAGACAACTGCTTCCCTGTTTTGCATTTAGCTATGTCGAATACCCTGATGTTCCTCTCAAGCCAAATAAAATGAGCAAATTTCTTGAAAAGAACAGCATAGATTTTTGAGCGATCATCCACTCTAGCGGGTATCTTCAGGAGTGACTCCCATGCTTCATTTCTGTTCATTCCAACATTCATGATGCCAAGTTCATTTCTAACTGTATGCCACAGACTACAAGTGATAGGACATTCGAAGTATAAATGTTTTATAGTTTCAGGTTGATCATTACAGAAGGTGCAGTAGACACTAATGTTCATTCCTCTGTTGACAAGCTTGACACAAGTAAAGAGAGCATTGTTTATGACTTTCCAGAGCATGATATTATCAGAGGCAGGACTTTCTCATCTCCAAACAGTGGAATGCCATTTTGCACCGAGACAGTGCAGAATCACCAGTCATTAGTTTATAAGCATTTTTTGAGGAGTACTTAACCTTAGTTGGACCCCAAGCTAATTTAGAAGTGAGGGAAGATTTATATTCATAAGCCTGAATTCCATTCCAAAGAGTTGTAATATTCTGATTAGAATTGGACGGTAAGTTTACTCGGCCATTGGTGGTAAATGAGTTAACTTTAGTAGACTCCCCAACTCTAGACTTAAATAATTCATGATGATCAATAATTCTTCTAAGTATACATCCTTGTTTGTACCACAGATCATCCCAAAAACTAACCTTATTTTGAGGAGCAATGACATATTGAAGTAGAGGAAGAACTTCTTCTCTTAACTTGAATATATTGTGCCAAGTCCAACTAATATTTTGCGGTATCGAATTCCATATGTTCCTCCCTTTCGTAACATATTTATAAGATCGTTGTACCCATAAATTCACTTTTTCATTAATGAAGTCATCAAGCTATTTGGCCAAAGCTTCTTTGTTCCACTAAGACAGTCTAAGAATGCCCAACCCTCCTTTCTTAATGGACTTTTCAATATGTTTGAATGCAACAGGAGCCATGTAATGGCTTTGAGTTCCACCAGTCCAAAAAAGCTTCATCACTACACTTTTTATCATTTTGATAAGCTGTTGAGGTAGAACAAAAGTTCTTGCCCAGTAAACTGTCATTGAAAAAATAACTGATTTAATTAGGGTAAGTCTGCTAGCTTGACTAAGTTTTCTACAAGACCAGCATTCCATTCTAGTAGTAATCTTTTGAAATATAAATGAAACTTATCAAATTGAGTTATTGTAAATGGTTTATGTTAACCCGCTTTTTATCATGGCCATAAACAGACGGATTTAACCTAAACAACTTCATGACTATCGAGGTTGAAATGTGATGGATTCGGTTTATAGGGATGAAGTTCACCTAGATGTGCCGCTCGGCATTGAGGTGAGGTTATGCCGCTCGGCATTATGGTGAGGATATGCCGAGCGGTATAGGAAGTCGCTCGGCAAAGGAAGTCGTTCGGCACAGAAAGTCGCTCGGCACAGGAAGTCGTTCGGCACAGGAAGTCGCTCGGCAAAGGAAGTCGTTCGGCACAGGAAGTCGTTCGGCATAGGAAGTCACTCGGCAAAGGAAGTCGAGCGCAATAGGAAGTCGCTCGGCAAAGGAAGTCGAGCGCAATAGGAAGTCGCTCGGCAAAGGAAGTCGTTCGGCATAGGAAGTCGCTCGGCACAGGAAGTCATTCGGCACAGGAAGTCACTCGGCACAGGAAGTCGTTCGGCACAGGAAGTCGCTCAGCAAAGGAATTCGCTCGGCATAGGAAGTCGCTCGGCACAGGAAGTCGCTCGGCACAGGAAGTCGCTCGGCAAAGGAAGTCGTTCGGCACAGTAAGTCGCTCGGCATAGGAAGTCGCTCGGCACAGGAAGTCGCTCGGCAAAGGAAGTCGCTCGGCATAGGAAGTCGTTCAGCACAGGAAGTCGCTCAGCATTGTACCTCGCTTGGCATTATACCTCACTCGGCATTGTGGAAGTATGTGGCTCAATGGAAGGCCTTGATGGGCCCGGATCATTCAGGAAGCCCAACAACTCAGGATTTGCCTGTAAATACAGCATGTGAGGGTTCAGAAAAGGAGATCTTCCTTTTGCTCTCTTACTTTCCATTTTCTAAGGCTGAGGATACTCGGCCATTTTGTAACTATAATTGATTCGAATATCAATAAAAAGGAAACTTCTAGAGTGGACGTAGGATGGAGTTAGCCGAACTACTATAAAATCTGTTGTTCTTTGCTGTTTTCTTTTTAATTTTTACTGTTCTTCACATTATTACTCTCCACATATACTCTATCTGTGAGCTGTGACGGTTAGATTGGTGCTTTCATTTAAATTCGGGCATTAGTGACCAATTTTGGCGCTAACACTTTGGTGCTTTCATTGAGAGCAACTAGCACCCGCTACACCAGATTTGGAATTTAGATTTGCAAGCTTGAAGGATTCAGATTTGAAGGACAATGACGCAACAAACAACAAGAAGACAGAGAGGAGAAAGGAGCCAACAAGAGGGAAGTCAAGAGGCATCCTCTGGAGCTTGAGCAGGTCAAACATCCATCTACATCACCAGAGATGAGATGGAAGCGATGCTAAAAAGACAAGAGGAGATGATGCAGGCTCTTCTCAGACAATTTGCACAAGCAGGAAATGCAGGAGCTCAGATCCGTGGAGCTGGATCAGAAGCGCTCAACCAGCAAGCAGAGGGAGTGGCTCAGTAGGGGGCAACCCCCAATCAGCCAACGACTATCAATCTGGATGGACCTAGACTCGGGGGCACACCGCCAGGAAATGTTGGGCCAATCCATGGAGGGATACCAGATGACGTTGTGCAACCCGACACCAACAGGAGTGTAGGAGTACGAGATGAGGAGTATGTGCCAGAATTCCCTCATGAACTCGGGGGGCAAACCGGAGGCAACGGGCAAGGATTACAGCTTGGGGACAACGACAGATTAGCGGAGATGGTTAGACGAGCTATGAGAGGCGGACTGGTAAATAAAGACTTAGAGGATGTGAATAGGAGTCCCTTTACTCCTACTACCAGGAAAGCTAGGAACCCTCTGGATTTTAAGCTACCAACGTTGGAGATGTATGATGGGAGAACGGATCCCACCGTTCACCTAACAAGGTACATGAGGCATATGGAGGTGCTGGGGGGCATTGGATGAGGTCATGGCTCGATGTTTACCTTTGTATTTAATGGATATCGCAGCTATGTGGTTCAGACAGCTGGAGAGTGGTTCTATTGACACTTGGACAGAGCTGATTGAGAGGTTTATGAGGCAATTTTGGGTCCATATAGTCATACCCAAGAACGTAATGACCTTGACATCGATGAAACAATGGAAGGGAGAGTCGCTCAGGGATTTCTTAACCAGATTCAATGCAGCGGTAGCTTCAGTAGATCGACCTGATCCGTCGATGGTTTTGATGGCAGCAGTTTCAGGAATTGCAGATGATTCGGATTTCAAGATATCATTGGAACGGGACCCACCGAGGGATCTCAGAGAGTTCTACCATGAGGCGGAAAGATTCCTAAGGCACGAAGATGCGCAGGCTGAGAGAGTAGGGAGAGAGGATGAAGCTTATGCTGTGAAGGGTGGAGGTCCACCCAG
Organism: Allium fistulosum; assembly: GCA_030737815.1. NCBI lineage: Eukaryota > Viridiplantae > Streptophyta > Magnoliopsida > Asparagales > Amaryllidaceae > Allium > Allium fistulosum. Next base: position 246,597,217 of record CM060905.1, on the reverse strand, counting down.
GAAGGATCCAAGTAAAGACGATAAAGGAAAAAGAAAAACAAATGGCAACGGTGGCACTTCGAAGAGGCCTCGGAGGGAGTCAAAGTTTTCCTCTTACACAAATTTAACTGAAACTCTAGAAAGGATTTACTTGGATACTCGAGGGCACCTCCAGTATCGAAGGCCGGCAAGAAGGGAACCTTCTGAATACGAGCGAGCATCGGGAAAACATTGCCTATTCCATGAGCTGGATGGGCACAACACAAAGGACTGTAGGCATTTGAAAGATATCGTGGAGGAGCATTAAGGAATGGTCACCTGCAACAATACATAAGGAATTGAGCTGTAGCAGGGGAGCAGGAGCGGCCACCGCTTACCTCGAACGATGGTGGCACTGGATCTGGTCACCGCCGGCTTGTTATAAACTGAATGGTTTTATGGTTCTGAATAAGTAATAGTATCTGAAGTAATGCGGCTAGGTCACTTACACACGTACGGGATCGAGGACGGTCCCTAGGCATGCTCTGAGATGACGAAAAACCGTACTGCTCTGGTCTATGAAATCCTGTTTTCTTTCTGTGTTTCTACAAATTCTGGTTTCCTCTTTGGCACTTTGGACATTTACTTTTCTTTGGTATGGTTTTGGAGTTTGGATTGAACTCCCGGTTTGGTTGGTTTTTTGGTTTGCCATTTTGGTTTGGATGTTTGATTTTTGATTTGGATTTTGAGTAGGATTTTCTATATGGATTTCTGGTTTTCTGATTGGATTCGAATCAATGTAATAAATAGTCCAGGTTTGGCGATTACTATCCCGACCGGAGGGACAGGGTAATGATTGCGAGTTACGAGTCCCTTTGCTGGAGAGCGATGGAATGGACTTGAATAGAATATAAAGTCCTTGGCCGGAGTGCCGAGGCTGGTGAATATAAAAGTCCTTGGCCGGAGTGCCGAGGCCGGTGAATATAAAAGTCCTTGACCGGAGTGCCGAGGCCGGTGAATATAAAAGTCCTTGGCAAGAGTGCCGAGGTCGGTGAATACCAGAGTCCTTGGTCGGAGTGCCGAGGCCAGTGAATATCAAAGTCCTTGGCCGGAGAGTCGAGGCCGAAGAATATAAGAAGTCCTTGGTTGGAAGACCGAGGCTTGAGAACTTACAAGCTCTTGACCGAAGAGCTGGGGCTGGAACAAGATAACGCGACCCAGCGAGGTCTATGGATTCAAGGTTAAACCCGGAAAGGTCATGAATTTAATAATATGGTCATGAACGGGATATGGACTTCGGATATCGAATTTGAGGCTATTCAAAACACACCTTCCAATAGCAAGGCATGTTTTGGGGGGCAAAGTGTTAACCTGCTTTTTATCATGGCCATAAATAGACGAATTTAACCTAAACAACTTCACGACTATCGAGGCTGAAATGTGATGGATTCGGTTAAGAGGGATGAAGTTCACCTGGATGTGCCGCTCGGCATTGAGGTGAGGTTATGCCGCTTGGCATTGTGGTGAGGATATGCCGAGCGGCATAGGAAGTCGCTCGGCAAAGGAAGTCGTTCGACACAGGAAGTCGCTCGGCATAGGAAGTCGTTCGGCATAAGAAGTCGCTCGGCAAATGAAGTTGAGCGGCATAGGAAGTCGCTCGGCACAGGAAGTCTAGGAAGTCGCTCGAAAAAGGAAGTCGTTCGGCACAGGAAGTCGTTCGGCACAGGAAGTCGATCGGCAAAGGAAGTCATTCGGCACAGGAAGTCGCTCGGCACAGGAAGTCGCTCGGCACAGGAAGTCGCTCGGCAAAGGAAGTCGCTCGGTACAGGAAGTCGCTCGGCATTGTACCTCGCTCGGCATTATACCTCGCTCGGCATTGTGGAAGTATGTGGCTCGGTGGAAGGCCTTGATGGGCCCGGATCATTCAGGAAGCCCAACAACTCAGGATTTGCCTGTAAATACAGCATGTGAGGGTTCAGAAAAGGAGATCTTCTTTCTGCTCTCTTACTTTCCATCTTCTAAGGCTGAGGCTACTCGGCCGTTTTGTAACTATAATTGATTCGAATATCAATAAAAAGGAAACTTATGGAGTGGACGTAGGCCGGAGTTAGCCAAACCACTATAAAATATGTTGTTCTTTGCTGCTTTCTTTTTAATTTTTACTGTTCTTCGCATTATTACTCTCCACATATACTCTATCTGTGAGCCGTGACTGTTAGATTGGTGCTTTCATTTACATTCGGGCGTTAGTGACCAATTTTGGCGCTAACAGTTTGAATATTTAAACTTTGAAACCTATCGAATTGAAAGTGGTTTAAATTTGTAGTTCAAACCTGGATTTGAAATTGATATAAATAAAAATGGTTTTAATGAGAATTTGGATTGAACCTTTAACCTTTTTTTATAGAAATTATTGAACTGGGATTGATTTAAATTGAATTTTGGAACTAAAGTTGATTTGAATTGATTTGTGAAATTGGAAAAAACAATTCTAATTTGAAACTATTTTCGATATAAAATCTTTTAAATATATAAGCTATTTTAATATATATAATTTTAAATTTATAAACAAGTTTAAATATATATATTTTAATATATATACTATTTTTAATATATAAACTATTTTAATCTATAAACTATTTTTAAATATAAACTATTTTTAAATATAAACTATTTTTAATGTATAATTATTCCAATATATAAACTACTTTCAGTATTCAAACTGTTTAAGTTGCAACTGTTATGATTTAGATTTAATGGATTTAAATGCGAATACTTTGATATGATGGTTTAATCTATTTTGTGGTTATGATTTTGAAAAGTGATATGATTTCGAAAATGATATGATTTTGAAATGAATATGATATTTTGATATGAAGTATGAACTGTTTGAAATGAAAATAACCACGGTGTGAAATAAGCGTTTGGTTGTTAAAGAGACCGGGATCAGATATTGTTATACTCTCTACCAATACTGAAAACCACTTTAACAACTGTGCATGTGGTGGGGATTCCAGAACGAAGTAGGATGGTTTGGTGAACATCTGTATAAGGTATTATGTAGCCCTAACTCCCTTGGGCCAACTTGATGTGACTAAAACATGAGCTATACTTAGGCCAAGTGAGGTCGCACCTCCAATCGAGCATGCTTCTTCGATACCATATCTATTACTTTGTGATTTGATTGGGTGCACCTTTGATTATGGAAGTGTGTCTCAAGGTGGGCGGTAGTAGCTACTATCAGTTACCACCAGCCCAGTTCCGCAAAACGGTGGTATCCTACCCTGGGCATTGCCTCGCATGCCTTGTCATATGCATTATCATGCCCACTACGAGTTTGGTTTGTACCGTACCTATGAAGTGCTCCCTAAGTATTCCATCGGTTTGGTGGAGCTTACAGTATCTGTATTGGCTACGAGAATTATATAAAAATGTGTTAAGGGGGATGGGTAACGCCTTAATGCTATTTTAATATTTTACTTTACTGTAGACATTATATATGTAGCGCATTATACTATGTATGTAGATAGTTCCACGAATCCTTAAAGGATGGGAATCCCAAACATCCTTTAAGTTATATTGCATTTCACTTGAGTTGATTTACTTGCATAAGAATGTTATTCCTGACTTGAGTGTTTTGTGTTTTTCTTTAAGCTCGAGTCAGCCTGAGTGTCACAACATTTGAGACTCACCTTTGGAGTTGGGAGCTTTGCTTGGAGATCTACCTTTATTTGTTCAGCTTTTCAGTTATTTCCAGTTGTTTATGTTCAGACTTGTCAATTGCTTTTGTATTAGTGACCTCTGTGTACTTGGGATTTCCTGTTGTATTTATATGAGACTCTGATGTTTCTGTAGTAGCTTCATGAACTACTATCTATCTATTCCGCTGCTTATTGTTATATTACTCTGTGTTTGTGATTCTGTAATTGATTTATTTACTGTATATTCTAAGTTTTGCCAAATATAAATTAACAATCTATTGTTTTGAACAATTCAAGTCTGACATGTGTGATGATTGGAATGGTTCGAAATGGTGGGTCATTACATATAAAAATGTATTTATTGATATTATTATTTTTCTGGACCTATCCGTGCAAAGGAGACTGTACTGAAATTTTTCATAAATTTAGGACTTAGAAATTTTTTGTAGAAGTTGAGTTATTTTCAAATTTTTAATAAACTTGAATATGTAAGTTAAGTTGTTATAAGTTGACTATTTGAATAAAATATACCAAATTTCTTGATTCCTTCTTGTTCCTATTCGTGGACGAAAAGTTTTTAGTGGGGGAGATTGTAATGACCCGTATTTTTGATAATTAAAATATTAAATTAAATAAGATATTTGGAATTTAATATTGTTAGAAATTAAAATTTATGGTTTATTAATCGAAAAAAAATTAGAATATAATTTAATAATGTTGATTAAATGAAATTGACAATTATTTAATGTAATTTCAATTATTGGTAATAATATAGGTTAATAATGAATAAAATAAATGTTGCATAAAATGGTGAAATTATATGTTATTTAATTGAAAGTAGTTTAATATAGAATATGAAATCAGCTATTTGGTAAGTAGATTTATAATCTTTGTTGTAAACAAATAAATATATTAATGTGTTCAAATTATTTAAATGTAACAACCGTTCATTTCTCATCTTATTATTATTAAATCCGTTTTGGAATTAATTTGGGAATCGATGAAATTAAATGTAATTAAATATTGTAGTTAATATAAGAAAAGATGTTGACTGTAGAGTTTGAGTGAAATAAAATGGAAACTTATGTTAATAAATAAATTACATAAGGAACTGTTGATTTAATATAAGAACGTAAATCAAAATAATAGAATTTATTGAAATTTAAAATATAATAAATTGGGGTTTTATTGCTGTTGTAATTAATTTAATATTTAAATCTTGAAATTAAAATGGAAAATTGAATTTCAAAAGATCGTTAAATTTCTATGTAATCAAGAATGATAAAATGGTTAACTTTTAAGTTTGAATATAAATGTGATTAAATTGATTTTAAAATAGATTGTTTTAATTAACGTGTAAAATTAGTCTTTTGGGCACTGTTTTGGATTTTGACGAAACTAGTTTCATAGGATCCGTAATAGTGAATTATTATAGGATTTCAAGTTTCGTAGCGACAAGACATATCGTTTGATCGTGCGAGCTCGAAACGCGTTGAAATCAATTAAAGGAATTTAATTAAAATAATTCGATTTTAAAAGCTAACTTCTATATACAATAGAATTATGGTTTGAAACTTGTTCCATTGAGTTTAAAAATATTGGAAACCTATATTTTGATATATTGGATGATCTATTTTCGTTTCGGGAACGAAACGGGCTTTTCGGGTCTTTGTTACCACTTCGACCCATTCGATCTATTCCATCCATTCATATCAATCTCTTCCTATATATATGTTGTTATAAACCCTAGTTGCTTCTATTCCATTTTCTGTATGTACAATTTATGTTCTTATTTATTCCATTACCTGCTCCTTCTCAATGGCAGACATCCCAAACCCTAATTACTTTCTTCAAATCAACCCTAAAATTCAAACTGCTCAAACCCTATCATATAATATATCATTGCGAAGCTCTCGACGAATATATCTGTGTTTGCAATTCGTTTTCGATTGGAGGCTCCGTTTGTCTAGAAATTAGCGATCTTTCTCAACCGTCCGTTGTTAGGTTTTCGCGATCAACGACAGATTGGCGATGATGCTTCGATCGGAGGGTGCAGGCTTGTAGGGGAGACAAGGGGCTATCGATCTATCGGGTTGGATCGTGGTAAGAAGGCTCGAATTTGCCAGATTTTGATGATGTTTTGCCAGATTTTTGCTTACGGCATAGGGCTGGCTTCGACACCTGGGGGGATCGGACGGAAGGCGATGGAGCGGCGTGGCCTAGGCTTTCGCGCGGCGTGGTCTGATCGGGGTGGCGATGCCTGGATCATCGATGGAAAGTTGATGAAGATGGCGGCTGTAGGTTTCGGCCGACGTAAGTGGGTAGAAGATAAGTTTATTTACCATTTTGCCTTTTTCTTTTATTTTTAATTAAAATTTAAATATTCAATGTTCTAACACCTATAACTTTTGCATACGAACTCGGATTGATGTGCGGTTTCTTCCATTGGGATCGTATCAAAATTCCGGACAACATGAAGCTAGTTTGATTTAATTTGGAGACTATTAAAATTTTGGGCTTTTATTGGATTTTTAATCGACTATAAATCAAAGGTGAGTGATTTAACCCACTCACGCAATACTAAATCTTCTTATGTTTGTTAAACTAAATTTATGAAGTGATAAGAATGTTATTGTTTGCTGTTTGATAGTTTAAGTTGACATTTTAAGTGAAACTGAATTTTATTGAATTAAATTGCCACTTAAATTAATACTGAAATTGAATTGCTAGCTAAATACCAGATATTGATAACCAGTTAATTGTTGTGATTTATTGACTGATTTGGATGTTGACTGTGATGGATGTCTATTTGTTGACATTTTTGGATGATTGGATGTTTATTTATTTTTATATATCCCTATTATCAATCTGTATATTAAGTGACAGCATATAAGCCATTATTGGGATTGTTTTGAATAATTAAGAAATAAGTTGAAATGATATATACCTATGACACTTTGATTTGGATTGAAATGATATATATCCATCCCTGAAATTAAAATTGAGATAACTGATCACTTGGCGATAGGGTAGAAAATTATATATGGACACCGAATTGGTTTAATTAGTTGGTTTTAAAATCTTGAATTTGGATTTTGATTAAATGATATTGTTTTAAAGGAAATAAAATTATGGATTTATATGAATTGAATTATTTCTAATTCAAGCTTTGACATGTTGATATTGAAATTGGTTAAAAGGAATCGTTTAAGAATTGAATAGGAAATGTGAAATTATAATCGAGGTATGACTTTAATTTTGGAAATTGAATTATTTTAAGATTCAGACCTTAAAATTGAACAATGAGGTTTAATTTGATCTAAGCGATTTAAATCAGTAAATTAAAATTGGACATGAAATTGATATAAATTGAAATGGTTTAAAATAAGAATTGAATTGAAATTTAAATCATTGAATTGGATTGTAGAATTGAATTTGAAGTTAAAAATGAACTTTTTTAAAATTGAAGTTAATTCGAATTGAAATTGAAATCAAGTTGATTTGACACTAAATCAAAATTGAGTCAATTGAATTGAAAGATTGGAAATAGAGTTTTGTTGATTTGAAATATGGACATGGATCCAGATTTTTTGAAATGGAAAGAAACAGTTTGATTTGATATTATTTTCAAAATAAATTATTTTAATATAAACTGTTTAAAATCTATCCTTTTAATATCCAATTATTTAGATTTTCCAAACTATTTTACTATATAAACCATTTTCAATACTCAAACCATTTTATATCAACCATTTTAAATCTTTAAACTATTTAAACTATTCAAACTATTTTCTAAAAATTCAAACTGTGCAAAGCTAGAATGTTTATATTTAAATCGTTGATTTAAATACGAATGCGGTTATATGAAGTTATAACCTAAGTTGGAATTTGAAATGATATTTTCAAGTGAAAGTGACATATGAAGTAAATATGATGATTTTGAAATGAAGGATATTTTGAAGTGAATATTATATTTTGATATCAAATATGAATCGGTTTTGAAATGTAAAAGAACCAACTAGTGTGAAAAATGACGTTTGGTTGTTAAGAGACCGGGGCCTCTTATTGGCATACTCTCTGTCAATATTGGAACCACTTTAACAACTGTGTACGTGGTGGATGATCCAGAATGAAGTGGTTGGATTTGGTGAACGTTTTCTGGATTTAAAGAAAGAGAACGATGATGGATGACCCTGACACTTGTGCGAATTTGAAATGACTAAAACAAGACAGCTTGTCAGGGCCAAGCGGGCTAGCTTCCCCTAACGGACACACCTCTTCGTATTACTATATTGATCTTGGCTCGATCGGTGCACCTTGATTTTATTTTGGGGGTGTTGGACGTGGTGAGCGATCGTGGCTACGATGTGTTACCACCAGCCCTGTGACTCGAACTGGTAGTATCATACCTGGGCATTGCCTCACATGCCTTGTCATACTCATTATCCTTATTCGCGCCCACTATGATTTTGTTTTAGTATGGTACCTATATAGGACTCACTGGCTACCGATGTTACTAGTTGTGTTACAAGACCTGCATAGTCTACCGGCTTAAAAATGTGTTAAGGGGGGGGGGTTAATGTAAAGCCTTAACGCTATTTTAATACTTTACTTTACTGATAGACATTATATGTATAGCGTATCTTACTACACATAGATAGTTTGACGGACCCTTAGGAGATGGAAACTCCCGTAACATCTCTTAAGTTATTACACTCATGTTATACACTGGATAGTAGATGTAAAACCCTATAAACATCTCTGAAGCTATTACACTCATATTTACTTGTTATTAATTAACTTGCATAAGAACTTTTAGTTCTAACTCGAGTGTTTTGTCTTTTCATTACGCTCGGGTCAGCCCGAGCATTTCAGTGTTGAAGACATTAATTCTGAAGGACGAAGATGGAGTTTGGTATATTATATTATTAGTATTATTCTGCTGCTTCATTTTGGTATGTTGTTGATTGTACTCTGATTATGTTTTAATAATTGTGTAATCAAATGTATATTGTAAAACAGCTTCATGAATTGTTTATTTGATTATTATATTTTGTTATTCCGCTACGAGATTCTGTATTTTGTTTTCCTTCTTTTCTCTTATTTTCTTATTAAATCCCATTGATAATCCGCCCTTTTGAGTGGTTTGAGTTAAACATTTGTGGTTTATTGTCGATTTAAACCGTCCAAAAAGGTGGGTCATCATAGAAATTGTATGATCAAGCGAGCGATCAGGTATGGTTTTGCGTACGGATGTTATATGTACATCGTATAGGCTTTAATAAATTAAATGTTGACATTGGAAAATGCAAATTGATATGGTTTTGAATAAATTGGATGGATATTATTTGTTTGACGGTTTCTCTTGTTACCTTTGCTATATTTGCATGTAATTATTATATAGTCTATGTTATATATTGATATTACTTTCCCTATACTTGTTCTCGTTGGTTGTTGAGTGATTAGTAGGTGCAGATGGTGTATGCTTTACATTTGGAGCTCACTTTCACATTATATTGATTGTATATGTTAGCTAATACTAATAAAAGGGACATAGTTTGCTTCGAATTTTCTAGGTGTGGCTTTGGGTTTTCGTGGAGTGGCCTAGGAAGAAAGGTGAACTTTGGGGGTTTGTTTGTGGGTGAAAGCGAACGACTTCAGAATGATTCAAGGCAACTTTAAGGTTCATGTAGCGACTAATGAAGCGATGATGTAGCGCTTCGACACGGTAATGACTTAGGAACTTTATTATAATGGCTCTATGATTTACTGGGTATCTAGAGGCATTTTAAAGATGACGACTTAATGATGGAAGTTGCGATGGTGATCCATTAGGACATGTTCAACGATGAGGGCCTATGAGTAGAATTTGTGATTCGTTCTACTATAGAGGTAGTCATGATGGAATAACGATTGAGTTCCATTATGAAGACGTGTGCAAAAGGGATCGTTGATAACTTAGATGTTTCTAATGTGCTCGTAAAGAAGGGGTATATTGGGATGTTCACCTAGTTTTGCAATCGTGCCAGACCTTGTGATAATAAACTACCCTGGGATTCTATGATTGTGAGCCTAGTTTCTAGCCTTACGAAGTGGCATGGATTCGAGCAACAAAGAAGCCGAGAATTATTGAGTACTTGGTTTACGATTGTGCCATACATGTTATCATATATCCAATGCACAAGAGTGATGGTGAGGATTGTTTGATGGATGTTATGTTTGTCATGGTTGTCCATCACCCTAGGGTGTCACATGGTGTAGGTATTTTCGACCGTATGCCTAGACGCTACATATTGTACTTTGATTATAGTACATTTATATACCAATGATAGTATATTAGCATATATCAATTGTATGTGCTAAACTTTTGGATGCAAGGATAGGTCAGATATGGTTCTTCATACTTTATGCCTCATTTACTATATACGATTTTTATAGTATTTTTTGAGATGATGTATCGCTCACACCAGACTGTTGTTTGACCCAAGGTTTTATGCTTTTCTTCTTAATACCTTGAGTACTATTAAATGAGTACATTAGGAATAGCATCTCTAGGTAACTCATGGAGCTGTACGGAGTACGAGCAGAAGGATACACTTTCATATATCATACATACTTTGGAGCTTATTATCGCTTATATTCTACTGTGCTGTATTGTGCAGCTAAAGATAGTTTAGAGTTTATTTTGGAGATTGGGATGCATAAACTTTATTATTTTTTCTTATATAACCGTGATAAACTAATGTACTCCGATTATTTTGGTTCACTTGGTTATATTCTGTCACTCCTATTTTACAATTATATGATCATTATGTTTTGTTTATCGATATGAGATGTTCTATAGGTTCTGTGTTTGGATTTTCTCTACTTTACACCCTTGGCTACCATTCTGCATTGGCTGGGTATCTCCAGGGCACCGGTGGTGCAGAGTGGTCGTCACATTTGGTATCAGTGCTTAGGTTGCGTAGATGACTTAAGTTGATATTTGGATCCATTAGAGATAAGGAAGGGGCTATCGCCTTCGAATGGATTGAGCGATATTTGATAGAGCATGCTTGTTATATTTGGGTTTTTAAATTTATATGGTAGTATGTATATAGTATATAATAACATTGCATTCACGGACACCACTTATTTCTTTTAGAGAGACTGACCATTCTTATTACAACTTGTAAGAAAGAGTCAGCTAATGAGGAATGCAGCTGGGAACTCCATTTTTGGAGTTGAGGAGGAGGCGGGATAAGAGGCTGCTAATCCCAACTTGTAGAACATGTTTGTTGAGATGGTGTGAAACATGGTTCAAAATGCCCAAGTTTCTCTTGGTTTGGCTCTTGGTGGTGGTGCTCCAGTGGAAGCGCCGAAAGATGACTTTGCCAAATTAAATAAAGATTTTTCTACTATAGGAGGCAAACTATTTCTTTGAATGGAATTAGCCATCAAAGTGTAGTATTGGTTGGATACCCAAGAATGCATCTTTGAGGATGGAGTTGAGGATGCGATGGAGAGAAAGCTGGCCTCTAGACAGTTGTATAGACGAGCTATGGGATGGTGGAATGCCATCAAAGTCACTACTTCTGAAGATAAGATTACTTGGAAGCAGTTCAAGGTGATATTTGAAGAGAAGCATATACCAGCTGCCTAGAAGTCGGTGCTCTTTGGGAAGTTTACTTACTTAAGGCATAGGGAGATGTTTATGTCGGAGTACATTGCGGAGTTCGATATGCTGTTGTACGGCCTATTTTTCATCAATACTTCGGTTAAGAAGAACGAAAAGTTTATTATGGCCTTGGATGACCACTTAAAAGAGAATTTGGTGGAAAACATTGATAAATCCTTTAAGAAGCTGGTGGAGAAGGCTCTTTGACAAGAGAGTCTATATTTGAAGTCTAGGCCGATTGTTGATTCCAATTATGGGCCAAAGGCGCATGCTAGTGAGGGAGGCAAGAAGAAGAGGAACAACAACAATAATAAGAGAAAGCAACTACAGATCAAGGGTAGCCAGAAGAAGGATAAGTGGGAGCCTCTTGGTACAACTGTGGGGAGAGGGGCCATCTCGTCGGAGATTGTAAGGAAAAAGGCAAGAAGTGCTACAACTATAACAAGCTGGGGCATATTAAGAAGGATTATCCAGAATCATCGAGGAATAAGTAGATTGTGTCTACTTATGCTTTGAACGTTGTTCCAGCTTCATCAAGTGCTCCATTAGTGAAGGATAAAGGGAAGAGCGTTGTTATATATTATATGCTTTCTACTTCTGATACACCTGTACATGTATTATTCGATACTGAGGCTTCACATTCCTTCATATCTAGCTATTTGGTAGATAGATTGGGACTGAAACCGAAGAGAGTTGACTGGCCTTTAATTGTTATAGACCCTGTGGGAGGATCGACTAACCTTTGCATGGTCTGTTGAGACTTAGCTTTATCGAGCCACAGTTGTTTGTTTGATCGCGATTACTTTGTTTTGGGTTTAGTAGTGTTCGGTATTATTTTTGGGATGGACTAACTACAGAAGTACAGAGTAGTGGTGGATAGTGAGAGGCCGTTGTGACGATAAGGATGGATGATGGGCGTATGTTGGAGATAGACTGCCTACTTGATAATGAGATGATGGTTAGCTTTCTGTATTCGCTCGAAATCATGCACGATGAGTTATCATCTGTTCTTATAGCGAAGGAGTATCCATACATATTGGAGGAGGTGATCATGTTACTACCACATAAAGAGATCAAGTTCTGTATAGATTTGGTGAAGAATGCCAGATCGATTGTCATGTCATTGAGGTGCATGGCACTGAAATAGCAGAATGAACTAGAGGTGTGAGTGAATGATATTTTGATACGAGGGTTCATTTGATGGAGTATATTAGAGTGGGGAGCACCTGTAGTGTTCGCCACTAAGGCGAATGACACTTTGAGATTGTGTGTTGATTACCATGAGCTTAATAAGGTAACAATAGCTCCCAAGTATTGATGACTTGTTCGATCAAGTCCACGGTGCTAGGGTGTTCTCTTACTTGGACCTTACAATGGGGTTTCATCAACTGAGAGTGGTGAAGGAGAGTGAGCCGATCATAACATTTCTTACACTATCAGGATTCAATGAGTGGTTGGTTATGCCATTCGGGCTAACCAACACGTCGATATACTTTGTTGATCTCATGAATCATGTTTTCAGGGTTCAACTAAATAAGTTTGCACCTATGTTCATGGATGATATCCTTATTTATTCAAGGATGAAGAAAGAACACAAAGAGCATTTTAGGATCGTGCTCGAGTTGTTGAGGAAGCACTGATTGAAGGCGAAGGTTTTGAAATGTCACTTCTGGAGGAGGGAAGTGCGATTTTTAGGTCACGTTGTTCTTAAGTAGGGTATTGTTGTAGATCTATAGCATCCCCTATTCCAAGGCTTGGAAATAGATATTATTGATGTTGCAATCATCCTTAGCATTTTTTCCAATGATAAAATGAGATCTGTTATTGAATCATTAACACCGAGAGCACTAGAATTTACAAATTTTTAACAAAACATTTTCATTCATTAATTTGTAAATTTATTATATTTCATTTCCATAACTCGACGAATACATTATTTAGATAAAATATGATAATTACGTATAGTTCCAAGGCCAACTTTTGATGACGCCCCTTGAATGATCAGAGTCTTAACTACTTAAACGGTTACAGTGCCGCGCCATTACATGCATTCAACAAAATTAAAAGAAATTAAACTACTACATAGCGGAAATATAATCTTCGATATAGTAGCTTGTCTCCTGCATGTCTCCAAAAGCATATTCGTCAAAATTGAAAAAAAAACCCTACTATAAGCCTACCCAATGCCAAATTGAGTACCTTAAAGTTTAGGGGAAAATCAAAAACTTCGGGTCAGACAAAAAGGCCAGTGTGAATTATATTATTTCATCTCCAACCAAAAATTTGGGTACTTAGTGAGACCATGCCACAAAGGGGAATGGGTTCCTCCTCGCTAATACCCTATTAATCAATATGCCACCCATAACATATCCTGCATCCAAAATGATTAGCACGTAATCATGATAACATATCATACATGCATGCATGGGTAAAAATGAATAGTCCGTCATTCTTAAGGTTAAGGATTGCACATTCCTAAAACTACCCAATCCTGTATATAGTTCATTCAATGACATAGTTTTCCTAGGATCACTATGAACCTATATTAGTTTTCTTAGCCCAACTAAAACCTTTCGGCTGACTTGGGCCAAGATTTACTATATAATTTATTGGTATTCTAGTACAATAAGAAGAAATACCAATGGTCTCCAAAGATCAATAGGAGAAGATAACAACAGTCTCCTAAAAATGATAGGAGATAAGAATAACAGTTTCCTAAAAATGGTAGGAGAAAACATAGGTGAGCCAACTGTTATGAGTTCCTTCAGATGCGTAACTCAAAAATTTTAGCCATAATATCAACATAGCCATACGCATTAGAATCACGAATCAGGCCAACCAGGGGCTAACGGTTAGAGTATAGGGCACAACCCTACCCAAATATCCAACCAAAATCTAGTTTACAAAGATATTCAAAGAGTTGAATCAAGTGGTCAGTCCAAGACATCCTAACACAATTTGGTCTTCTCGATCTTCTATATGCAATTCTACTCACTTAGGAGTTTAAGTCTCACCATACTGACTAATGGAACAACCCAAACTAGTCATCGATTCCCAAATTCACAAGGTCAAAATGTTGGGTGATAATATTCATCAAATATGTGAGTATGTAAACGATTCATCATATGCACTAATAGCTGATCAATAAACTAAATGAACATATAACATATTAATAATATAATTAAATATATGTTCAATATGATAGCCGATTTATACACCAAATTACTTTTCTAAAGCAACAGCTTCTTTTACACATAACTCTTTAAATATAGGAAAAATATCCTTTCTTTCCTTAAAAAATCTTTTATATATACTTAACAAAATCATCCTTTTTGTTTAGGTAAAGAATTTCCCAAAATAGAGTCAAAGTCCTTCCCATGTTATAAAATATTGCTATCTTTTTCGTCAAAACAAGTGCCATCGTGCCTTGTTAAATCATACGCTTTTATGGGTTAAAATCAACAGCCATCGTGTCTTATCAAATTCAAGCCTTCGTGGGTTAATAAAACAGAGCCATCGCGCCATAAAAATATAGCCATCATGCCATATTAAAAACTTAGCTTTCTTTGCTAGAAATATGGTCATCGTGGTTAAATGAAACATAGGTTTATGCGTTCAAAAATATAGCCTTCTTGCCTTTATAAAATGCTGGCCATCATGATGTATCTTGGCCAACATGATTTATTAAAATCATCGTTTTCATTTAAGAATACATAGTTTTCGTGACTAAATAAAATCATAGTCTTCATGACCTTTTTATAAAACAAAGCCATCATGACTAAACACGATATGTAGCTTTAGTGTATAATAGAAAATAATGTCTTTGTGTAAAAATATAGCTTTCGTGACTTATCATAATAGATAGCTACGTGAATAAAAAAATGGTATAACACTACAAGAAAATCTAGTTTCAATAGCAAATATTGGCAGCGTTCCATTCAAAATTGCTGCCAATATTGCTTGCATAATCGATCTTTTTCTCTCCCAACGCAACTAAAACTTTTGCTGCCCAACCCGCTAATATTTTGAGGAAAAAAGTTTGTGTTACACAAATCCTTCATTACTTCTTTACTTTTCTTCTCGTTTCATTCTCTTTACTTACCAAAAAGAAAACCTAGCTTTACAATCTCCCTCTTAGCCACTCATGAATTCGTCATCTCGTTGATGATCTATGACAACCATCAGCTGCAAAGCCATATGTACCTCTGGCTAACTCCTCATGATTTTGCTTTTGATTACTAAGGATTCCTCACCGTTTAATTTAGAGTCACTTGTGCTATCTTGCAGGTATATGTTAAGATTTTTATTTCTTTTAAAATTTGAGATTGAGGTAGCTTGATAATTTTATTGATTTCATGGATCTATTTTATTATTCCTTATTATATTAGCTATCTATAGAATGTAAATTATGCATAGTGGAAAAGCATGGAATTTGAGATGAAAATTTAGGGAATTGGGAAAGTGAGAAAGTTGTTTGATTTTACTAGGTCACTAGAGTTAGAAAGTAGGCATAGGATTTCTCTCATTGTCAGCGAACTTCTGAAGATATTATGTAATTTGGTCCACTATAAGTCGTCTTCAGGATTACGCATAACAACAGCAGCTGAACATAAGGAAAGACCAACCGACAAAAAAGCCTGACAAAAGGATGAAATGCAACTCAGAGTCCTAAGGACTCACCAGTAGAAGTACAAATCAACAAGGGCAAAGCACAGGGAATGCAACATGGGAAGGGGAAAAAGTGCAACAGTAATGCCAAAGTAACATAGCTTTTTACAATAAAATGTTTGGCAAACTAATTCCTCAAATGTAATAAAAGAAACGCTTCTCCTAGAAAAATAATTAGATTAACAATAAACATTCGTATAAGAAAAACATAATGCAAAATATGTTATATGATCTCCTGAGTTCAAGACAAGGTTTCAATGTTTAACATAACCAAAGCATTACACATTAAATATTCATAAGATCAACAAGGTGGCAAGCCCTATTTATTCAGAGAAGCATGAAGTAGGATAGCATATGATGAGCTTTACCATTACAAGTTGGACCAAATGATAGTACAAAGTTTACTTGGTTTATTCAACAGTAGTAAGTAGTATAAAGAGAATTGGTATAGTAAAAGCTGTGATAAGAAGGGTGAAGTTGACATAATTCTTAGAGCTGCAGGAAGTATCGTAGCTTAATGAGCTTTCATCTTATTGGCGCTTGAACTCATATGCCAATTCAAGGCCATGCAGTAATGGAGGGGTGGATTGAACTTGTGATCAAAAAAGTCTAAAGGAAGTAATGCCCCCATTCTTTACTAGATATTTTGCATCTTTTTTGTTTCGTTTCTTTGTAGCACCATGTAGAGGAGTCCCTGGTCATTTATACAACATTAAAGAAGCAATGCATAATTAACTAAAGGTTGTGCATAAAATTAAGAGTTAATTCCACATAAAAAATACTAGCTAAATATAGCAAAAACCATATAGCAGGAGGTTAATTAAATATGAGGTTGTAATGGTTAAAACTGCCATAATTGTATGGAGTAATGCTACTAGTAATAGTAGTAGTGTTATGTGTCATAATGGTGCTTATCTAAAACAGTGACAAAAGGATAGCCCGATGGAAAAAAACATTTTGAATTAGAAGTGTCTAACTGAAAAAGGAAGAAGAAAAAATTATGAACATTGTGTAGCAATACGTTTTAAATTGTGTATTTACATCATATGAACTAGGATGCAATAACATAATAGGTCAAATAAACTAGTTAATGCATTTACATCATATCGACTCTACTATGACAACAGTTTTGCTTTGAGTAGCCCTTTCCTCATCTAAGTTGCACTACAAAGGCAGCAACTGAGGCTGAGGAAGTGGCAGCTATATACTCTTTTGGTCATGGCAGAGCTAATTTTGGATGGAGTACCAATTAGTAGGTGTCCCTTTGTGCGAGTGTCCTAATTTCTATAGTGGTCCTACTTGCTCGATGTTAACTTCAAATTGCATTACTGATGCCACTATGCAAGCTAGATAGTTGTAGTTATATATTTTTGTTTCTAAATGCCATCCATATGCAACTATATCTAACTATATTGTATGTTATAAAAAGAGTAAATGCACATTAGCCAGTTAATATACAAACATATACAAGCACAATCACACGTGCATACAAATTTGATTTCTATTATAGTAATAGTACTAGTAAAA
Source organism: Allium fistulosum (assembly GCA_030737815.1). Taxonomy (NCBI): domain Eukaryota; kingdom Viridiplantae; phylum Streptophyta; class Magnoliopsida; order Asparagales; family Amaryllidaceae; genus Allium; species Allium fistulosum. The sequence continues at coordinate 246,579,706 of CM060905.1, read as the reverse complement.
AAATTAAGTAATATATAAGTGCCTAAAATTGAATGAAACAAGTTATTTCACTTATTTTATTACTATCGATCATCTTTTTATTTTCATAAATACATTCCAATCGATGAGTTGACCTTCAATGATTTTTACTTGTTTTTTGTTTTGTTTTTTAGTTTTTTGTACTAGTTGAATAATGAGAGTAAGCTAGTTTTCAAGATTGATAAAAAGGCAAAGCATAAATAAGATTCAAAATGAATATGGATATATTTGATAGACCATCATAGCGCCACACTATAAAATATTCTAAGAGCAAACCTAAACTTTGCAATAAAAATGAATATAAATTTTGAAAAACAATACCATAAAGCTAAAAACTGATAACGAAATCACTATTAATGAGAAATGAACTTTTTTTTCTAGGTCCTAAATTTTGTGAATTAATCTATCATTGCATAAATAAATTTAGTGCAATTTAAGCATCATTTTAATATGAAAAGTACATTACAATAATATTTTTTTGATAAATACAACAACTTACTAATTAGTATGCAAAATTTAGTCTTATATATAAATGTAGTGGTGATACGATGTTTCTAAAGAAGTACTAGCTCCATCATAGGATAAACACAGCTATTTTGGAATTTGGATGGCATAGAATGATTATTTGAATAAACACAAATATAGTTAAACTGGACTAATTGTGTATGCATGCTAGCTAGACAATAGCATGGTTAACTATTTTAACATGCATGTATACCCACTATTTATATCTCCATGTTCAAAATTGATATCAACTACACACATGTTTATCTCATGACTTAAATTCCTAGTTAATCCTCTTTCATGACCTCATCTTATATATGGTTTATTTAAATTCCAATTCCCTTGAGTTGCTTTTTATTTATTTATGATCCAGTGTTTCTGATTTGCTGTGATGAGTTCAGTATAATGGCATACCCATCTTCAATACCATTATTTGTGTTATACATACACTACATTTAATCTGATAATTTCTGAAGATAAATGATTTTCAATAAGTTTTCTAAGTGATATCTCTGATCCGAACTTCTCTAGTTAATGTTGTTTGCTTCAATATCTACGTTGTATTATCAGATTAAATTTTTTTCTTGATATTTATGATATTGTTGTACCACATCTGAGTTTAAACTTCTAGCCCATATTTGCACTTCACAACAGATGTAATTCTATTGCTTAGGCACATGCTTAGTCTCCGTTCATATGCATATTTATCGTGTGTTTTCACACAGACTAGTCAATAATGTTACTCCTTTCTTTATTCAAAGCACTTCATGTATTTTTAGCATATACATATATGTATTATAACCATTTTAGCCTTGACGTGCATTAGCACTCCAGGCATTTTAAGCATACACATATAATTTGTTCGACTCATCGATAGTATCTGCACTTTTGCAAGATGATGCTTAGTATTTGTAATGTGATTTATTGAAGTTCAATTATTTACCCTATTGTTGTATTCTGTACAACAGGTCACATGTACCTAAATTAGTGTCATTACGAGGTCATATGTTTATACAACAGGTCATATGTACCTGTTGCTGTATTCTGTACAGTTTTGTACTTAAGGTTGACATTATGAGGTTTTGTATTGTTTAATCGACTTCAATTATCAACCCCAAGTACCATCTTTTAGAAGTCAGAGTAGCTTGCTTTAAGTAACTACAAAGTAACATCAAGAAGAAACATATTAAGATACAAGTATTGTCTAACTAAAAGGTATGCATACTTTTATGTTTCATTATAGATAATGTCAATGGAAACATATTCATACTCACGCTGAATCTCATCATTTGGATGTAAAACAAATTATTCAACTGCTATTGGATAATTTCATTTACAAGTTATTGAAGTAAATGGCTTAACATTTTCTAGAAACTTTTCATTTGTCAATGCAAGCCTTGAACTTAAAGGTATGTGCCACTATATTATTCCAAGATGGTTTAAATTTTCCATAGAATTTTCATTTGGCAGTTAATGAAACCGAGAGGAAATGAATTATCAGAAGCATATACTTTTGGAAAATGAAATAGATAATAGTGTAAAAGAGTATTGACCATTAACTTATGTTCAAAGTGAAATAATTCTTGATGAAATGATGGATAAAAATTATAATGTCCCTTATATGTGTATGTGTATGTGTGTGTGTGTTTGTGTATTTAATTTCTGTATCCATGAAATAAAAATCTTGAATTAGAATAACCATGTTAACACACTCTATTGAAATTACTTACATTTATTTTTAGTAAATTAACAAACAAAGGTCCACGTTGATTCCAATAGTTACATTCTTAACTAGTTGATTCATTGATTGAGCCTAAAAATATTAGTGTTGGCATTGATTAAGAAAATAACATTAGTTATTGTTTTTCTTCCTGATGATTCAATGGTTATATTTATTTAAACCTACAGACAAAAATGAATCCAATAGCTGCTTCTTTTAATAAATATAAAAACGAGAACCAATGAGGTCTAAATTGATAGTGTACAACTAAAAAAGTAGATTTGATGAGAAGAAACTAACTAGAATAATAGAAAAGTAAAAGGAAATAGAAATGCTTGCATCTTTGTTTATTGAGAAACCTATACAGAGTTAAACACGAGCTTAATTATTTCTAGTGATGCAATTGCTAGTACATTAAGATGTTGTAGGCTTCCTTCCGTTAGTTATTAAATGCCTTGTTTAATAGATCAGAATTCGCCTTAAGTTTAGAAATTGGCCATTGAAAACTTTCTAGCTAACTATTTTACTTAGTATGGACTATTAAATTATGAGTCGGCTATAAGGGAGGCAAGTATTATGGTACATAGCAATGCAAGCATTGAATTTAAAGATACATGCCACTATATTATTCCAAGATGGTTTAACATATTCTAGAGAATTTTCATTTGGCAGTTAATGAAACCGAGAAGAAATGAATTATCAAAAGCATATATTTTTGGAAAATAAAATATATAATAGTGTAGAAGAGCATTGACCGTTAACTTATGTTCAAAATGAAATAACTCTTGATGAAATGATGCATAAAAGCTATAATGTCCCGTTGTATGTGTGCGTGTCTATATATATATGTGTGTGCGTGCGCTCGCATGCGCATCAGTTTACATCTCATGAATTTAGTTTAGGCACCGAGATTTCTAATGGTGAAAATGATGAAATGGAAGTGAGCAATGATGAGTGTTAAGGTTATGGGTAGCCTACTTCCATTAACAATTTTTTATAATGCCTGAATGCATCTACCTATGGCTATATTCAGGGAATTATTCAATATAATGCAATAATAATATCAGAAACAGAAGTTGTCAAGTTACCAGGTCACCGCTTCATTTTCAGGGTCTTCAATTGTTTTATTACATACTCAGCTACCTCCTTCAGAGTTGCTTTTCTGATCTCTTTAAAATTCCACAATCGTGGAATGACATATCGGCCATTGTTCGTGTTCCTGATCTGGTCCAGATACCAAGTTGTTGTGGTTATTGATGCAATATGCTTCTTTTGGTAGGTTTTGTTTCATACTTAAAATTGCTGGAACTTTACCAATATATATACATTTTAAATACCTTCATTACTAAAAATGGCATTTTAGAAGAACATCATGGAGTTTTTTTATTATTTTATGGGAAATGGTTGTGAGAACACAGATATGAAGATTGAGACTGCAAATATTTTGAAAGTCCTGGTATGTGGTAATCCATAGTGTATCTAACGTGTTGTGTGTTCCTGTTAATACTTCCATGTATTCCTAGATGATAGCTCACTTGAGATAGAACTTGTTATCTTGGATAATCATGCATAGGTATATTAAAAATATAATCTTTAATTTGGCTAGACAATCACATCAATTATACTATGTGTGTGCGCACGTGCACACACATATTGATGGTTTTACCTAAACTTTATCTATACATGTCTAAGGCTCATTGTTTCCTGGAGATTTGACCAGGCAACTGAGTACTCGGCATTGGCAGGTACTCGACATCTAGTAGTATTCGGCATACAGGACTACTTGGCATACAGGACTACTCGGCGTCAACTAGTGCTCGACATCTCATAGTACTCGGCGTAGTACTCAGCGTCTCATAGTACTCGGCGTAGTACTTAGCGTCTTATAGTACTCGGCGTAGTACTCAACATCTCATAGTACTCGGCGTCAACTAGTGCTCGGCATCTCATAGTACTCGGCGTAGTACTCAGCGTCTCATAGTACTCGGCATAGTACTCAGCGTCTCATAGTACTCGGCGTAGTACTCAGCATCTCATAGTACTCGGCGTCAACTAGTGCTCGGCATCTCATAGAACTCGGCGTAGTACTCAGCGTCTCATAGTACTCGGCGTAGTACTCAGCGTCTCATAGTACTCGGCGTAACACACGGCATCCAGAGGAACTCGGCAACAGGAGTACTCGGCATCCAAAAGACGTTCGGCGCACACGACTACTCAACATGACTGTATCGTTCGGCCAGAATGCGTCGTCCGGCCAGAGAGCACTGTTCGGTTTAGAGCTTCGGACAGAGGCACGTTCGGCTTCAACAGACAACCATTCTGCACTTCCCACACATCAAACACACCGTTCGGCATAGAAGGGATGGTTCGGCATAGCGGCGTTCGGCATACCTTGCTCGGCATACAGCAACCACTGTACTTGGGCTAGAGTGTTCGGCCATCAAGCCCACTTGGGAAGTCCAGCCCATATTTGTCTATAAATAGAGGGGCAGGGTCACAGTGAAAAGGGACCTTTTTTGGGAGAACACCGGGGAGACTCTGCCATTGTTCAGACTCATCTCCTTTACTTAACAACTTCATTCAAGCATTTGATCTATGAATTGTATTTGTAATCAATCATTAAGAAGATCAATAAAGTTTAACCTCAAAGTGGACGTAGGCAATTACGCCGAACCACTATAAATTTGGTGTTCTTACTTTCTGCATTTGAATTAGCATTGTCTTCTCTGTCTAATTTACCCTCATCACTTATTTCTCTACATAATCTTTTTCTACGAGGTTAGTGACCAATTTTGGTGCTTTCACTAAGAATTGAATTCTCAGACCTCAAGGATCTGCTTTGAAGCTACTGGATTGAACAAATCCCCCAAAGAAGATCTGACTCATTGATAGGACATCCGTTGATTCTACTCAGAGTTCCTACCAATAACTCTATAATGGCAAGACCATGTACCAGGTCAGCTTCTCATAATGCGGATGCCCATGAGACTGCTAGCGTGCAACAAGCAGGACCTAGCAATCAACCAGCGATTCCGGGTGTGGGAATTGCCACCCAGGACCAAACTCCAGTTGTCACCAGAATAGAGTTTAACGACTTGATGAGAGAACTCCGGGAAAGCAGGAGACAACTAGGAGAGCAGATGCAAGCGAATGCCAACCTGATGGCACAACTCACTCAACAGCAGCAACAGAATGCTGGGGGCAATCCCGCTCCCTATTCCTCATCCGACAACTCAACTTCTTCTGATGAACCTCCCAGGTGCAGACGCCGTAAGACTGAAGCTGCACGGATGGGTGCTGCTGCCCAAACAGCTGGAAACCGCGACCAAGTCGGAGCTGGGAACTTAGGAACTGGAGTACAGGTGGAAGCTGGAGGCCCAGACCACCAAAACGCTAATGATGTCGAGCCTCAAGACGCATGATTGGCAGATCGCCAGGAGAGGAGGCATCAACATGGGCAGTCATGTAGAACGGACTCTAATCTCCCACCTTCCATACAGACACCAGACCTGACAGCCATGGTCAGGCAATTGATGAAAGAGAATCAAGGCTTATCGAATGATGACTGGGGAGTATCAAGAAGTGATACTCCATTCACATATGTTGTGATGCAGGCGGCGTACCCCAGGAAGTTTAGTATGCCTACTATCCCTGCATATGAGGGAAAGACCGACCCCAGACAGCATGTCATGAGGTACGAGTGGATGATGGATTCAGCTAGAGCAAATGATGCCACCAAGTGTAGATGCTTTCCGATCACTCTATCTGGGATCGCTACTATATGGTTTACTCGACTTCCTCCGCGGTCCATATCCAATTTCGAGGCGTTGGCGAAGAAGTTTATTGAGCAGTTTAGAATACACACTACTCGTCCAAAGGACGTGATGTCTCTATCAAGTGTAATCCAAAATCCTGGGGAGTCATTGAAGGAATATTTACAAAGATTCCATGTTGCGGCAACTGAAGTCAGTAATCCCAATGATCATGCAATTCTAATGGCTGTAATGAGAGGTGTGGATCCAGATTCTGAGTTTGGAGACTGGTTGGCAGGAAAACCTCCGACTACGCTAGAGCGTTTCTACTCAAAGGCACACCAGTTCATAAGGAGATAGGAAGCTAGGTGGGTAAGACGAGACAATGCCCCAGGACCTGTCCAAGAGTCTATGAAAAGCAACGTTGCTGATCTTCGAATCCCCAGAGCGCGGATCGGAGTACTCTAAGTCCCTGGAGCGCGGACTAGGGTATAAATGATTCCAAATCTCCGAATCCCCAGAGCGCGGATCAGAGTACTCTAAGTCCCCCGAGCGCGGACTAGAGTATAAACGATTTCAAATCTCCGAATCCCCAGAGCGCGGATCGGAGTACTCTAAGTCCCCAGAGCGCGAACTAGAGTATAAACGATTTCAAATCTCTGAATCCCCAGAGCGCGGATCGGAGTCCTCTAAGTCCCCGGAGCGCGGACTAGGGTATAAATGATTCCAAATCTCCGAATCCCCAGAGCGCGGATCGGAGTACTCTAAGTCCCCGGAACGCGGACTAGAGTATAAACGATTCCAATTCTCTGAATCCCCGGAGCGCGGATCGGAGTACTCTAAGTCCCCAGAGCACGGACTAGAGTATAAACGACTTCAAATCTCCGAATCCCCAGAGCGCGGATCGGAGTACTCTAAGTCCCCAGAGCGCGAACTAGAGTATAAACGATTTCAAATCTCCGAATCCCCAGAGCGCGGATCGGAGTACTCTAAGTCCCCATAGCGCGGACTAGAGTATAAACGACTTCAAATCTCCAAATCCCCAGAGCGCGGATCGGAGTACTCTAAGTCCCCGGAGCGCGGACTAGAGTATAAACGATTCCAATTCTCCGAATCCCCGGAGCGCGGATTGGAGTACTCTAAGTCCCCAGAGCGCGGACTAGAATATAAACAACTTCAAATCTCTGAATCCCCAGAGCGCGGATCGGAGTACTCTAAGTCCCCCGAGCGTGGACTAGAGTATAAAAGATTTCAAATCTTCGAATCCCAGAGCACGGATCGGAGTACTCTAAGTCCCCCGAGCGCGGACTAGAGTATAAACGATTTCAAATCTCCGAATCCCCAGAGCGTGGATCGGAGCACTCTAAGTCCCCGGAGCGCGGATTAGAGTATAAACGATTCCAAATCTCTGAATCCCCAGAGCGCGGATCGGAATACTCTAAGTCCCCGGAGCACGGACTAGAGTATAAACGATATCAAATCTCCTAATCCACTGAATGCGGATCAACTTACTTTAAATCCCCAGAGCGCCGATTCGAAAAAGAGTCCAAGTACTCGAGAAATGTGAAACAAGAAGTACGCCACGTCTGGAAATGTTTGAACAACACGAGAGTAGACTGGGAGATAATGCAACTCGTAAAAACTGGAGTCATGACTACAGTTAGTCAACAAACCGAAGAAAAAGCAATAAAATCATTCAAACGAAAAAGAAACTAAACTTCATTCAGTAGTTCAAAATGGGGTTACACAGTTACTCCTACAAAACTCAGAGTTCAGAACCTATCTATACAAACTGCAAGCCACAAAAAATAAAAGCAACTACAAGACTTAAGCAAGAAGCTCGTCGAACGAGTGTATCGATTACTTCTTCGTTTTCTTCTTCTTATCTTCCTTTGTTTTTCCGACGACTCCTCTCCCTCATGCTTTTTCTTGGATTTCTTGCTTGCCAAAGAAGCGGAGTCGGGAGTAGGGGACAGAACATCCAGTGGTTTAGACCTACCCGGGAGAATGATTTTCAAAGGTCTGTTCCGAGGGTCGGTGAGTTCCAGTATTTCGGGTTCAACTTTGACCTCGACCTTTTTCTTCTCCTCTACGACGAGGCGGTCCTTCATGCTCACCTTTGAAGTATGCTCGGAGGCGCCAGTGATTTCGATTTCGTCACTCCCTTCGGCAGGAGATGAAGTGTCAAGCTTATCATCATCTAGCGCCCCAATCACTTGAGCATCGGGACCGGGAATTACTCCCGCGTGAACAACGTCGCTTGTTTTCTCTGCCCCCTCCTTGGCGTCATCGCTCCTCGGAGTTGGCTCGGCATTAGAGCAGCCTGCATGAAAACATAAAAGATGAACATCAGAACGAATAAATGCTGGAAAATAACAAGATCTTTTGACTTCTAGAAAATAAGAGTTGCCTACCGGGTTCTGGTTGGCTATCGGTTGCGCATGGGGTTTCACCCTCCAGAATAGGAGATAGCACGTGAACGCCAAGCCCGGGATCTTCAGGATCATAGCCGGCATGCTGCTCGAACGGGTCAAGTGTCGGCCGACCGGTCGGTTGAGCAGCGGGAGGAGCAGTAATATGAGGAGCCGTAGTCTCGGCCCCAGACGGGCCAACTTCATCACTTTTCTCTTTTGGATGGGAAGAGCCTTTGTTATAAAGCGCCAAAGCTGCGGACAGATCCGTTGGCTCATTCCCCCTAAGAAACTCCTCCACCAAGGCATCCTCATCGACCTCTTCAGAGCCCGACTCGATTTTCCTGATCTTTACTAAGGTTTCCCAAGCCTCAGCTAGGGATTCGAGATAGCCATCGCCCAAGAATGTTAAGTCACGATGCATAAGGATGCGGGCTCCATACTCAGCAATCAACGGGTCAAACATACATTTGACCTCTTCCCTGCCAGCTTCTGCGGCCGCCTCGAGGCAAGAGTCCATCTCCTCCGCAGCTTTTCTTTTGGCCTCCTCACGGGCTGCGTCCTTCATTTTCTCAACCCCAGCAAGTTCGTCATCGAGCTTCGTTTTTAGGAGACGAGTAGCAACGATTTCATCACAGTATCGTTGTGATTCTTCTTGAGCGGCTACCTTGTCCTCTTTTTCCTTGGAGAGTAATTCTTTCAGCTCTCTGACTTGTATGGCGAGCGCGTCCCTTTCCTTTTGAACGGAATCTTTTTCTAGGGCAAGGGCGCCGCTGCGCTGGACTGCTTCATCAAGCTCCTTCTTGTGAGCCATCTCTAAACGAGTAACTGCCTCAGCAGTATCTTTTGCGCTTTGTTCAGCGGCTTCCAGCTTCGACTTATACGAAGCAAGCTCTTCGTCTTGATGCTTGATGATGTTCTTGTCGTAGCCAGCCTCCAATGTCAGGCGATCAATCTCATATTGACGCTCAACGGACACCTCTGAGATCTTTTCAACCAGGTGTACAAACGCGTCATGTTGAACATAAACGTCGTTATTACAGGCAATGGCACTCTGCTTCACATGCCCAGGAATATGGTGGATAGCCGGGAGGAATTTCAGACCATCGAAGAATTTTTTTGGAAACATGGCTTTAAGATCGACCATTTTTTCCGCTACAGTTGGATCAACTGCGGAAGTAGGGGGAGGAGGCTTTGGAAGTTCTGCTCTTTTTCGTTGCTCCCGAACTTGCCTTGTACTCGATGAACCGGAGTGTTGTTCTCGAGGAGCATCAGATTGGTAACCCTTCTGTGAAGACTTCTCTTTATCCGGCTCAGTTGGAGGAAGAGGATCATGGGACTGTGAAGATTGAGAATATGCCTTCTTACGGTGAGACGACTCGCGGTGACGATTGTCCCTATCTTCGTAATCATCTCTGTCCCTGCGTCTGCCTGAACCTGAGTCCCGTCCGGAATGATGGAATATGGAAGAGCCATGAAGGCGATCGAATCCGTGAGAACGCCCCATGTCACCTGCAAAGAATGGAGATAGCAACGAGTCAAGAAAAATCCGGGAAATAAGAAAAAACTTAAAGTGTATGATGGAATGCGTATGTGCGTGTGTGTCCTAGTGTTCCCCCCTACAGACCAGTTCTTTTATCTTTACTAATTGGAGTATTGTCTCCCTGGACTGGGAGTTGAACTCCCGCGTTGCCTTTAGCGGGCGAAGAAAACTTGAGGGCTTCAGGATCATTGAACCCGTAATTAAGTATATCGTCGGGGATAGAAAGATTCTACAAACCCCTTAGAGAACTCTCCAGGTGCTGTGAGGAAGCCTCTTTCTCTGGCGGGATAGGCATATCTTTTGAAGTGCCGCCAACTTTCTCCTTCCGAATATTGCATCTTAACCTCTTTTTTCCCTTCGAGGGAGAGGATGACGTTTCAATATCATGAACTTCGACCGCCGGATCCCAAGCGGGACCCGCATTCTCGCCTTGGGTCTCAGGAGCTTCGTCATCTTTGCGCTCACCTTCTTCGTGCGCATTGGGAGTGCGACGCGATGACGATCCGGCCTGTTTTTCCCTTTACCGGATGCTGGCTTGGGAATGGAGACGCCCTCCGGAAGGCTAATCCGGCGACCAGGGACAAGCAAGCCGAACCTCGACAATGACTCGTTTGAAATGATGGTCTGAATGTCTTGTTCCTCGGCAGGGAGAGCTCTAATGGCTTCAACGGCCTCAGAATATCCTCGGCCCTCCGGACGCGGGCTGATACCTAAAAAAAAAGAGATGAAACGAGGAGTTAGAAAAAGCGTGACTCTGATTAACCGCGAAAGATGATTCAGTGGAGAGACTTACTGCCTTCAACCCATCTCCTCGCAAAACCAGGAGGGCAAAGCACGTAGAACCATTCCTGCTTATACAGGGCGAATTTACTGCATGCCCCTGTCAAGATCTGGCATTTGTGGTATGGCTCAAGGAACATGAAGGAAGGGCTGTCTTTCCGCCCCTTGACCATATAGATGTATCTGATGTCGCCAGGAGTTGGAGGCCTGGAGAAGACAGCCATGAAGAGTAGGTAGGTCCCATGTAGAAACGCGTGACCATTCGGGTGCAGCTGCGACGGGGCAATGTCGATGTACTGTAACACATCCCGAAGAAATAAGTTAAACGGAGGCACGCTGCCCATCCAATACATGAATTTGTTGCAAGTGGTATATCCGACTAGGGGCAGGTGAGGACGATCATGTCGCGAAGGGACTAGCACATCGACGAAAGGAATCCCGTGGATGGAACATATCCGTTGGAGTGCGGCTTCATTGATCTTCGAAGCTTGTGAATCGATCGGATTGTCTAGTAGAATTGTTGCCTCCAAGACATCGGGTGCTAAGTTATGAGCAGGAGAAGTCGACGGATTAGAAGTAACAGCGGCTTCTCGCCTTGATGACGGCCTAGGCCTGTCAGATATAGTGGCGGAGCTAGACTTTCTTGACATCTTCAATAAATAGTGAATATGGCTAAGTGCCTGAGAGAACTATACTTAAAAAACGTTGAACGTTAGAATTAACAACACGAATTTCCCCCCCACGTGATTTGTGAACTAGTGCAAGCAATCGTGTACAAGCAATAAGAATATGGAGATTTCAGAGATATAAAAATGAGCATCGAATCGTCGCCTTCGGAGACCGTCATCGCTGACCGTCTCAAGAAGCTCGCCTTGTGGTGATTGCAGTTTCGAATTTCGAAAACGAATGTTAATCTAAGTTCAGATTTATGTCTACTAAAGCTAGGGAGTTAATGATCCGGGTCAGTTTCATGTGATAGTGTGCTTAGGTCTAGGTCCTTGTTCTTGCTATATGAATAGGCAAGGTTAATAAATGTTCGGCCTAAGTGTAGTTCGGCATGTTAGTTGTTCAACATGTATACTGTTCGGCATTTAAAAGGTGTTCGGCAATCGTATTGTTCGGTCTAGGTTTTGTTCGGCATTTGGAGTGTTCGGCCTAAGTGTAGTTCGGCATGTTAGTTGTTCAACATGTATACTGTTCGGCATTTAAAAGGTGTTCGGCAATCGTTGTTCGGTCTAGGTTTTGTTCGGCATTTGGAGTGTTCGGCCTAAGTGTAGTTCGGCATGTTAGTTGTTCAACATGTATATTGTTCGGCATTTAAAAGGTGTTCGGCAATCGTATTGTTCGGTCTAGGTTTTTTTCGGCATTTGGAGTGTTCGGCCTAAGTGTAGTTCGGCATGTTAGTTGTTCAACATGTATACTGTTCGGCATTTAAAAGGTGTTCGGCAATTGTATTGTTCGGCCTTGATACCGTTCGGCTGAAATATGGCTCGGCGTTTAGGTTTGTAAGGCCCGAGTATTGTTCGGCATTCATGATCGTTCGGCACTCCATCCTCGCTTATGTTCCACCCTTCTCCTTCTCCATCTGCACCGAACAACAAGAACAGGTCGCTCGGCGAAGATTATGCCGTTCGACACCCCATCTTTCTTTTCTTCCAGTCTCGTTCGGCATGAAGGAACTAGGCCTAGCTACCATGCATTGTCCGACAACTCCAATGTGCGAGCCATTCCTACTCGCCACACGTCATACAACCGTATAGATATCCAGTTTTCCACGTGACCCTCTCGGCTGCACACAAGCCTAAATCTCGTGTTGAAGCAATTTAATAGTGGAAAGGATAGTACCTAGTTCGAAGATCAAAGTTGAGGAAAGATTGATTAGGCTTTAAGTCTGATAGGCTGGCGAGGATTTGCAAGTCTTTAGGGAGTGACAGAAATGAAGGTGTAAAAGGAAAATGGAGGAAGGATGCTTGGTTTTATAGGGGGAAGATAGAAGTTGAAAAGGCTATATCCGGTGGAACCGGTCAAAGTTTTAGCGTTCGGCTTCAAAGCGAGGTGTCACGCGATACATGAGGATTGTTCGGCTTCGAACGTATCGTTCGGCGTCCATACCACACTCGTCACACATATTCTCGAGAAGGCATCTCCAAGGAAAGTTAGTCTAGATCCAAAGCGCATCACGTTCGGTCATGTAATACACTTTGGGGGGCAAGTGTTTCCTGGAGATTTGACCAGGCAACTGAGTACTCGGCATTGGCAGGTACTCGGCATCTAGTAGTATTCGGCATACAGGACTACTTGGCATACAAGACTACTCGGCGTCAACTAGTGCTCGGCATCTCATAGTACTCGGCGTAGTACTCAGCGTCTCATAGTACTCGGCGTAGTACTCAGCGTCTCATAGTACTCGGCGTAGTACTCAGCATCTCATAGTACTCGGCGTCAACTAGTGCTCGGCATCTCATAGTACTCGGCGTAGTACTCAGCGTCTCATAGTACTCGGCGTAGTACTCAGCGTCTCATAGTACTCGGCGTAGTACTCAGCATCTCATAGTACTCGGCGTCAACTAGTGCTCGGCATCTCATAGTACTCGGCGTAGTACTCAACGTCTCATAGTACTCGGCGTAGTACTCAGCGTCTCATAGTACTCGACGTAGTACTCAGCATCTCATAGTACTCGGCGTAACACACGGCATCCAGAGGAACTCGGCAACAGGAGTACTCGGCATCCAGAAGACGTTCGGCGCACACGACTACTCAACATGACTGTATCGTTCGGCCAGAATGCGTCATTCGGCCAGAATGCGTCGTCCGGCCAAAGAGCACTGTTCGGTTTAGAGCTTCGGACAGAGGCACGTTCGGCTTCAACAGACAACCATTCTGCACTTCCCACACATCAAACACACCGTTCGGCATAGAAGGGATGGTTCGGCATAGCGGAGTTCGGCATACCTTGCTCGGCATACAGCAACCACTGTACTTGGGCTAGAGTGTTCGGCCATCAAGCCCACTTGGGAAGTCCAACCCATATTTATCTATAAATAGAGGGGCAGGGTCACAGTGAAAAGGGACCTTTTTTGGGAGAACACCGAGGAGACTCTGCCATTTTTCAGACTCATCTCCTTTACTTAACAACTTCATTCAAGCATTTGATCTACGAATTGTATTTGTAATCAATCATTAAGAAGATCAATAAAGTTTAACCTCAAAGTGGACGTAGGCAATTACGCCGAACCACTATAAATTTGGTGTTCTTACTTTCTGCATTTGAATTAGCATTGTCTTCTCTGTCTAATTTACCTTCATCACTTATTTCTCTACATAATCTTTTTCTACGAGGTTAGTGACCAATTTTGGTGCTAACACTCATAAGTTCTCCCGTAGGTTCGTTATATTGATGTAAAGTTTGCATCTACACAAGTTTTACAGCACTCGTCACATTGGGTTCTAATCAAAACCTGAATGTCAAATATGCACGTATAAATGCGTTTGGAGCTATTACTCAACATATTAAAAATGATATGGTATTCGATACTTATTTAAATTATTTTTCAGCATCTGATGTCGATGGAACTAATTAAAACACATGAATTATAGATTGTTAATAAGATACACATACAAATGGATGCTTTCCTAAAAGATGGGTCCCATGAAGCTATAATTGCTGTAATTCGTGCTCTGGTAGGCATAGTACGATATACAACAGGGAGACTACATGAATATATCCTTTAGAACATTTTGTTACTTATATTCGTATTGTTTTCAGCTTGTTATTTGTTAAAATCTTTTAAATTATCTTTATTTTTCTTGATGTTTCATACATCTTCTGTCAAAGATATCCTCACTTATAGATTTGTTGGGGCAAGGAACAAATATTACTCATTGTAGTGAGAAAGCGGATGCTTTCTGCGAGGTAGTGCGTGTTCTTGATGCTACATGTTAGCCTTGTAATACAAACCACTGCAATCTCATTTTCCTATTTTTTTGTTCTTGAAATACAATCATAACTTTTCTAATGGGTAGATCTTCCATTAGTTAGCACAAGAGATTTACTTATAACATCGATACAGAACCTACTAAAAGAACCGGATTCTTTAGATCCAGCTCACAAAGAAGCATTAGAAATCATACTAAAGAAAAGATCGGGGGTGCATTTGAAAGCATAAGCAAAGAAATGTGATTGGGGGCACATTTAGGCATTGCAACCTCAGTAACCAGTTTCTTTGGAGAAGGACGTTGTAAAAAGAATAGTGCAGATCAACAATAATTTGAAGCTATGACTTCTCCTCTGCCACCTAGCGCTGCAGGATGGAACTAGGTTCCAAAGAATGATGAGAGGTGGATTTACTAACATTTTAAGAGGTAAAGGAAAAACTGTCTTGTGCTATTGAGGTTCATATTGGGGAGGGTGATCGTTTTGAGCTCGATGGTTCAGGTGTAATATTGTTATGGTTGTAGCAGTGTGTGGAGGAGTGTTTGGGGTAGTGGAGTTTTATATTTTGTGCAACTATTTTGTAGAGGTTGATTTTTGCAGTTTTGATGATGGTGGTTGTTATGAGGAGGTGGTGGAGGATGGTTTTGGAAGTACACTGATTGCTGAAGTAATTGGATATCATGTAGAAGCTTGTATGAATCAGTTTCATGAAGTTTGAAGAGGCACAAAATGTTCTTTCTTAGCTAATGAATTAAAATACTTATGTCGAAGCTCTTCCTATTGTTAATGTCAATAAGTATGGTCAATAAGGATGCTAATGCTCTTGCTAATGTTAATGTCAATAGTAATGCTCTTGCTATTCTTATATATATTATTCTTAATTATGCATGTAATTCATACATTATCAGCACATGTAAATTATCAGGACATGTATGTAATTCTAACTATTGACCGTTATCCTTTTCTACAGGTATTTAGCATTTCCAAAGTGAAGAACAGCTGCATCAAAGAATTGTCGGTAATTAAGCCATGAACAAGATTTTAACTGTTATATATTATAATATTTTGTTTGTACTAGTTGTGTAGACTTGTTTGTAAACGGTTGTGGTATGTGAATTCGCTTATTTTGTTGAAATACTATTATTGAAATGATTATGGATATTATACTTGATTATGCAATTAACGTGTTTTTTCAATTATTTGAATATGATGATTATCGATGTTGGTTTGAAAATGGTAATTATGTGATTGATTGTTGGTTTTAATATGGATATTATACATAAGTGATTGTCAGAAATGATACAAGCCATTAACAGTAAATAGCGACGTTTAAAATGTGTTGTACATCAACCAATAATTTTTATAGCGTTTCAAAAGTGCTACGGGAACAAATGCAATTTACAAAAATATTGTAGCAGAGAAAAAATGCAACAAAAAATATACAGTTGGACAGATAAAACGCTGCGAAGATATTATAGTTGCATAAAAAGCTACAGAAAAAAGAAGAAGATGCAAGTAAAAACGCTACTAAAAATGCAATTTTGGTTGCATTTTGAAAACGCTACAAAAATACTTTTGTAGGGTTTCAGAAACGCGGCAGTATGTTTGTTTTTGTTAGCGTTTACTACAACGCACTAAAACTTTCAGACTTTTTGTTGTGTCACAGCGTTTCAGTACCGAAACGCTACTAAAAGTTTTGGTAATGTTTTTTCAACGCTACGAAATGACTTTTCTTTTGTAGTGTAGCCTTTAACGGTAAATAAAGCATAGCTTTTTATCTTAATAAAACGTAGTCATCATGACATATCACGATAGATAGGTTTCATGGGTTAATTAAAATAAGTTTTTGAAGGCTAGAAAAACAGAGCTATCATGGGTAATAGCTTTCATGTGTTAAACAAAAGCTTTCAAAGGCTAATTAAAATATAGCTATTGTGGAAATAGCTCTTGTGTATAAAAATGAGGGCTTTCGTGGGTATATAATGGCAGTTTCATAATTCTTTATAAACTTGTTTTCTTTCCTTTAAAAGTATGTACTTTTGTCCAAATCTACAATATTTGTCAAAATCTCATTGGCTAATAACTTGTTTTCAGAATTCTTTCAGAAATTAAAGTGAAAATTTTATTCATTATCCCAAAAAATAAAATTTTACTCAAATTTATATTATTGTCATATTTTGCAAACAATTCCAATTTGCACAAAACATTTTATATTAAATCGTAAACATTTGGGAAAATCCATAAAAATTCTCAAAAATCAATATTTACTTCCAAAATTAACCATTTTCTTCCTTAGAACATAAAAATTGATTTATATAAATTGCAAAATTTATGAAATTTAAAGCCTATCTCCAAAATAATAACCCGGACATCATATCAAAAATTTAGCTCATTTGAAAATAAAAAACTTTTCACATAAAAACCATTTAGGAAAATTTCTAAAATTCCTAAATAACAACAATTCAATCATATACATTATATATTCTACATGCATGATAAACACTCAATAAAATTTGGATATTTACCGAAATCTGAATCAACATACATCAAACAAATGAGATGGTTATATTATTTACCTTTTAATCCTTGTTGAAATGATGGAAGTTTCCTTATTTAGCTTCTCTTTGGTTTTCCTAATAATGGTGGCCGACCTAGTTTTGCTTTGTTTTAGGTTGAGAATTAAATGAAATGAATGAGGGGAAGACGGACTGTAGTATAATATTTGCCCTTCCTCTTTTAACCCTTTTATACCTACGTTTATTATATTTTACTTCTTTTATCCATTCTTATTTATGTTTATTAAGACCAACCTTGCTTAGTTAGTTTAGAAAATTCCACATTAACAACATCCCATTTAATTATCCCATAATAATTCAATATTTAATTTATGTGCTATAAACTTAGGGGTGTTACAGGTTCCCCTCTTTAAGGAATTTCATCCTTGAAATTACGATAAGGAAACAACAACAAGCACATCAATCATACAAACATGTGTCACAAGCATATGAAAGCAACAATACTAGTCATATCTACTAGTCAAAAATCTATACAATAATATAGATCATATAATCAAAATAGTCGGGATACGCCTCCCTAAACCTATCTTTTGTCTCCTATGTATGGTCTCATCCATTGGTACTCCATTGGACCTTCACTAACTTGACTGTTTTATTCCTTAACTTCTTCGTATCTCTATTGGCTATACGAATAGGTTATCTAACGATAGTCATATCAGGCTCAACTACTCAAACTTCCAAAACCATTGGCTCTATAGTAGTCTTTGGATCATGCAAGTACCTTAGATGAGATACATGAAAAACATTATGGACTCTTGACAAACTGCTTGGTAACTCGATACGATATACGAATTTCCTGATTCTTTCAACTATAGGAAACGGACCAACATATCTAGGTGCCAATTTTTCCGTTTTACCAAATCGTACAACACCCTTCATCATTGATACTTTCATAAAAATAGAATCTCTAGCTGAGAATTCCAAGTCCTTACGCTTCCTATATGCGTAACTTTTCTGCTTTGGTTGAAATTCCTTCATCCTTACTCAGATTAACTCAATTTTTTCAGTTGCTTCTTTTACCAAATATGGACCAAGTAACGGTCTATTAGCTGTCTTTAACAAACATGCATGTGATTTTGACGGCCTTCCATAAAGTGCTTTGAAAGGTGCCATTCTTATACTAGTTCGATAAATATTATTATAGAAAAACTCGACTAAGTGCAAATAGTCTTACCATGACCCTCCAAAATCTAGTACACAAGCCCTCAATAAGTCCTCGAGTATCTGGTCAACCCTTTCTCTTTGCCCATCAGTTTGAGGATAGTAAGCCCTACTCATCTTCAGACCAATATCCCTTTCATTCTATAAGCTCTTCTAGATCTCAATAGTAAAAGAAATCTCTATCACTTATAATGCTACTTGATATTCCATGAAGTCTCATAACATTCTTCATGAGTAACTTCGCCAAACTTGGTGCTGTTCTTGTTGACTTAAAAGTTAAAAAGTGTACACTCTCGGTCAATCTATCAATCATAACTCAAAAGCTTTCGTTTCTTCCATTTGACCTTGGCAACCCATCTACAAAATCAATAGATATAGAATCCCATTTCCATAGTGACACTTCCAATGGTTGAAGTAATCAACTTGGCTTCTGATGCTTGGCTTTTACTTATTGGAAATTTATACATTGCTTCACCCATAAGCCTGCATCTCTCTTCATACATTCCCAGAAGAAACACCTCTTCATATCCTGGTACATTTTCGTACCTTCGAGATGAATAGTAAACTTTGATTGATGACATTCTCTAAGAACTTCCTTTTTAAGATTATCCACATCTGGAACACACAACTATCCCTTCTTTCTTAACCATCTTCTTCGGTCAAGTGAAAAATCTTTTAAATCATTAATCTCAATTCCATCTTCCAATCTCTTTATTCGATCGGCTAATGTTAGATCATCCTTTTACTTTGCTGCAATTCTTTCGATCAATACTGGTCTAACTTCTAGACAATAAATCATCGTGGTACCCCGACTGAAACTGACCATCTACCTCGTTCTGATTTCACACGAAGCCAATGGCTCAAAATTGTCCCATTTAGATCAACTCGCTAACTCCACATTCTGATGTTTTATACTAAGTGCATCTTCAACTTTATTTCCTCTTCTCGGCATATACTACATCCAAAAATCATACGTTGCCAAAAATTCCAGCCATCTTTGCAGCCTCATATTCGATACCTTTTGAGAGAATAAACACTACAAGAACTTATGTTATGTAAATAATTCTAATCATTCTCCCAACAAATAGTGTCTCCATACCTTCAGTGTAAAGATCACCATGGCCAACTCTAAATCATGTATAGGATATCTAACTTCATGTGGTCAAAGCTGTCGAGAAGCAAAGGCAATAACTTTGCTACTCAACATCAACACAGCTCCAAACCCCAATCCATGTGCACTGGTATTGTGATGACCATCCTACACCTTTGGTACCAAATATACATGTATGGTATGCTGTGGATGTACGTGGCTGATATAGGATAGTAGCCAAGGGTGTAAAGTAACAAAAATCCAAGCATAGAACCAATAGAACATCTCAAAGACAAATACAGTAACATAAAAGTAAAGCAGACGAGACAATGATATAATCAAATGAATCATAAATAAGAACATCAGAGAGCAACTGGTTCACAGTTTATACAAAAACTAAAATAGTAGAGTTTATACATCCTACATAATAAAGTCTAATACCATCTCTATAGTAATACAAGTATTAGTATGGCTCCATAGTACTGCACAGTGGAATACAAGCGATAGTAAATTCAAAAATATGGCATATGAAAGCATAGCATCCTACTCGTGCTTCATACAGCTCTATGTGCGATCCAAACATGTTATCCCCGATATAATCATTTAAGAGTACCCGAGATAATAAGCAGCAAAGCATAAAACCTTGGTTCAGACAATAGTCTGGTATAAGCGATATATAATCTCAAAGATACTATAAAAATTGTATATAATTAATAGGGGCATAGGGTATGAAGAACCATACCTGACCTGTCCCCGCATCTAAAGAGTTAGCACATAAAAGTCGTTATATGCTAATAGTCTACTATCATAGCTATACATGTATACTATATTCAAAGTACAATGTCCAGTATAGTCAAAAATACTTACATCATGTGACACCCTAGAGTGATAAATAACCATGACAAATATAGCATCCATTAAACAATTCTCACCATCACTCATGTGATTTGGATATATGATAACTGTATGACACAATTGTAAAATAAGGACTCAATCAAAATCCTGGTTTCATTGGTGCTCGAATTCATGCCACTTCTTAAGGATAGGAACCGTACTTACAATCGCAAAAGCCCAAGGTAATCTACTATCACAAGATATGGACACAATTGCAAATCTAGGTGGGCATCCCCACATACCCCTTCTTTATGAGTGCACTAGAAACCTCCAAGTTATCAACAAACACTTTGCATGCATTTTGATATTGGAACTCAATCGTTATTCCATCACAGCTATCTCCATAATAGAAACAATTGCAAATTCTACTCACAAGCCCTCATTGTTGACCATGCCCTTGTGGATCACCGTCACGACCCCCTTTCGTAAAGCCGTCATCTTCGAAATGCCTCTAGACACTCATTGTAAGTCGTATAGCCATCGTACCAAGGTTTCAAAGTGGTTGTCGTCATCAACATCGTCGTCAAGTCGAAGCCTTACGCAATCGTTTCAATAGTCATTGCACATAATCTAAGGTCATTCCAAGTCGTTGGAAGTTCTTTACTTCACTCCACATCATCCCTAAGAACCCCAAAACATGCCATGAAGAAATCTCCAAAGTCTCACTATGGCACAACGAAAATCTCCACAACTTCATTCTTGTTTGGGTATTCCCCTACCGAGCTCGAAGCAACACACACCCAGCCCAAAGCAACATGCTCCCTAACTCGAAGCAGCACAAAAAGGCACCGAACAGAAATCTTTGCTCGGGTACCGAATCGTGCTACCTTAAAAAAATCCGAGCATGCCCCTAAGCAATTATTGAACAACAAAAAATCTTATTCGGTCATCGAAAAATAACTTCACCGAACGACATTTGTAGTATGGTATTTTCCCTACGTTGAGCAAAGTGAAGCCAAGGCCAATCCTTCTCATACCCCGAGCACTCCTAGCACCGAACAGACCTTCCTTGTACAAAAATGCCGTAGTAGCTACTACTTCCATTTTCATGTCAATTTCACCATTACGCTCCGTCCTTCAACCCGTGTGCCTTCCGTATGCATCGATACGACTCCTAACATCCTCAAACCCATCCGTTGAAGTCCGGTTTCACGGTTCTTACCTCTAGTTCACTCCGATGAGCGTTTTAACAATACAAGCATACAATCAAATATCATAAATGCACCAAAAAACATTCAAACGTGCAAACCACATAAACAACCATAACAATCATCATATAAGGTGTCTACAGCATAGCCTAACATATATCAAGGTAATTACATATTCAAACAACATGTCCAAAACACCAAAAATCAGTTTATTCACGTTTTTACTATAGATAGGGTTTTTAAATTATAATAAAACAAAATTTTGACTTTAAAAATGAATCCAAAACATGTTGAAATCTATAGACACATATATGATAATGTGAGAGATGATAAATCACTTACCAAAACCTAAAAAATCCAAGTTTCGCATGCAAATCAAGGCAAATTCGAGAATGAACAGCCAAGCCCTATACTCTCACTCCACTGAACTTTCACCAGCTCCACCGTCTTCCTCCTAAACTGCTTTGTATCACGTCCGACGATACAAATTTGCCTATGAGGTCTCGAAGCTTCGGATTCAATCTTGGTATCTGATCTGGTTCAATTACCACACCAGAGCCATGCTCAAACTTCACAAGCGAGAGAAGTGGAATGCATTGTGCATGCCCATCATCTTCTGAGGTAAGTCAACTCTTTAAGGCAGGCTCCAAATCCTCTCAAGTATCGGGAAAGGACCAATGAATCTCAATGCTAACTTCCGCTTAGTACAAAATCAAACAACAGTCTTCAGCGGAGAGATCTTCAAAACACCATATCAGCGATGGAGAACTCTAAGTCACGTCTTCTCCTATCCACGTAACTCTTCTGTCTACCTTGAATAGCTTTCATTCATTGTCGAATGATCTCGATCTTCTACAAAGTATCTATAACCATATCTGGGCTAAGTATCATTTTCTCGCTTGCTTCCCACCAACATGAAGGAGTGTTGCATGGTTTGCCATATAACACCTCATACAGTGCCACATCGATGCTGGACTGATTGTCGTTGTTGTATGTGGACTCTACTAAATGCAAATGATCGTCCCATGAGCCACCAAAATCGATAATTCAGGCTCACAAAGATCCTCCAGAATACGATTCACCCTCTCGGTCTTTCCATCATACAGTGCCATATAACACCTCATACAGTGCCACACCGATGCTGGACTGATTGTCGTTGTTGTATGTGGACTCTACTAAATGGAAATGATCGTCCCATGAGCCACCAAAATCGATAATTCAGGCTCACAAAGATCCTCCAGAATACGATTCACCCTCTCGGTCTTTCCATCACATTGTGTGTGATAAGATGTGCTAAGATGTAGCTTCATCTCCAATGCCTCTTATAAGCTCTTCCAAAACCTGCTATTGCATAAGGGTCTTGGTTGCTCATAATGCACTTTGGCACACCATGGAATAACATACCCCACTTCGGACAACTCGGTTGGATGTTGTTCTACTAAACTTTACGGGTATTAATCTAGCAGTCTTTGTTATTCTATCAACTACAGATGCTATCATACCCTCCTTTGGTTCTTGGTAATCCATCAAAACTTATTTCCATTTCCATTCGATAATCTCGAGCGGTTGTAGCAAACTACTTGGCTTCCTTTGCTCTGTCTTTACCAACTGACGATTCATGCATTTTGATATGCATGCCTCAATATCCATCATCCCTTCCCAACAAAATTTCTACCTTATATCATGGTACATTTTTATTGCTGTGGGCATGCATAGTCGATCTCGAATGACGGCACTCTCATAGCTCCTCATCCCTCAACCCATCGACATCAGAAACAAACAATCTCCCGTCCTTTCGAAGCCAGCCTTTACGGTTGATCCCGTACTGCTTCACCTCCTCCGCTCTACTCCTTCCTCTATCTTTGCCATGATCTCTGCTCATCTAGCATCTCACATTTCACTAGTATCGATTCACACAATCAAGGTAGGTTTGATCGTCATGCTAGCCAACACTTTCAGCTCTAGCTCACATCAATGTCTAAAATCATAGCCATCGATAAACTCTAATTGCTTCCACTCTAGGAACATTACTCCCAAGCTAGCATGTATCCTACTCAAAGCATCAGAGATTGCATTTCCCTTACTAGGCATATAGGAAATGTCAAAGTCATAGGAGGCTAGGAACTCTAACCATCACCTTTGATGAAGGTTAAGATCCTTCTAGAAGAATAGAAACTTCAAAGACTCATAACCAGTATAAAACTCGAACCTCTCTCCAAGAAAATACTACCTCCATATCTTTAATGCGAATGTTATCGCTGCCAACTCCAAATCATGAGTTGGATACTTCTTCTCACGGGGTTTTAGTTGTCGACTAGCATAGGAGACAACCTTTCCCCTTTTCATCAACAACGCACCTAGTTCAATACCACAGGTGTCTATGTATACCGTTGGCTCCTCACTCTCGCTCGAAATGACTAATACTGGTGCGCTCGTCAACCTCTCCTTCAGACTCATGAATTCATACTTGCACCTTGTATCCTAAATAAAAGTCTGATTCTTCTTTGTTAAGTTAGTTAATAGCACTGCTACCTTAGAGAAGTCCTTGATAAAAGGTCTATAATATCCCGCCATTCCAATGAAACTTCTTATGTATGTAGCGGTGTTGGTTCGATCATAGTGTTTTGCTACTGCCACCTTTGCAAGATCTATAGTAATATCCTGCTCAGAAAAAACATGACCCAAAAATCGCACTTCCCTCCATCAGAAGCGACACTTCGAAAATTTCACCTTCAATCGGTTCTTCCTCAACATCTTGAGCACATTCCTTAAATGCACCTTATGTTCCTCCTCTATCCTCGAATAAACAAGGATAACTTCCATGAACACAAGTACAAACGTATTTAGCTGATCCTTGAAAACACGGTTCATAAGATCAAAAAAGTATGTTAGTGCATCGGTTAGCCCGAACGGTATATCCAACCAATCATAGAACCCAAACGGTGTACAGAACGCTGTGATTAGCACACTCTACTTTGCTACTCTCAGTTGATTAAACCCATTCGCAAGTTCCAACTATGAGAACACCCCGGCAGCATGAGCTAATCGAACAAGTCATCAATATAGGGGAGTGGATACTTGTTTTTTCTCATCACTTTTTTATGCTGATGATAATCTACATACAATCTCAAAGAGCCACATGCCTTAGTGGAAAATATTATAGGTGCTTCCCACTCAGATATACTCTGTCAAATGGACCCTCGTCACAATAGGTCATTCACTTGCACCTCTAGTTCTTTCTGCTCTTTCGGTTCCATATGCCTTAATGGCATCACAATCGTTCTAGCATCCTTTACTAAATCTATACAGAACTCGATCTCTCTATATGGTGGTAATCCGGTTACCTCCCCAAGTATGTCAACATACTCCTTTGCTATAGGCATGGATGACAACTCATTGTGTGGGATCTCGAGCGAGTATAGAAATCTAACCATTATCTCATTGTCAGGTAGGCAGCATATCTCGATCCTACACCCAACATCCATCCCTATCGTCACTAATGACCTCTCACGGTCCATCACGACATCGTACTTCTGCAGCTAGTCCATCCTTGGAATAATATTGAACCCCACAAAACCCAAAACAAATCAACCACAAGCAAATAAACATCCATGACTCGATAAGGCTAAGTCTTGATAAACTATGAAAAGGTCGGTCGATCCTCCAATAGAATTTGTAACAATCAAAGGTCGATCAACATAGCTAGCCTTTTCTTCTGCACGTCTTCGGAAGCTTATTCGTCCAACCTACTAAACCTGAAAAGTCTTTAACTCTCCATCTACTCAAATTTAATTTTGAGCGCTTGAGAGTTTAAGGGAAAACATAAACTTTGAGTCAGACATAAAGCCTGGTGTGAATAATTCTATTACATCTCGGTTTTCTGATATTAAGTGAGACCACGCCACTTAGCGGAATGGGTTTCCCCTCACTAATATCCTTTTAAAATCATATCTTTTGCAAATAAAAAACTTACAATCAAACTGGTTATAACAATAATAGCAATAACATATATGTATATAAATCAGGTAATCAATGAACTATCTATCCACACCATAGTTTTATCTGGCTAACCATTAACCACTGACTGACTCGGGCCTACAAGACATAATAAACATTCGAACTTCTGTTAGACACAATGGGCTATCTGCCCTTAACTATCTTCTTCTAGGGTTAACTGATTCTAATGGTTTTGCGAACTCACTAATAACCTATCTTTACTCTATATATTCCTTTTTGTTTGTAAAATCATTTTAATCATACATGTGACAAAGCCATACACACTAGAGTTTTAGACATATATTAGCTAGAGGCTATTAGCTAAAGTATAGGGCACGACCCTATACCAATCCCATCTGGTCTTCTAATATCTGAGTCATATACTTAGGGTTAACTACCCTATTCAAATTTCATTTCCTTGTAAAAAATCTTTACAAATGATTTACCCTTGAAATCATATCTTTATAAAACAAGGAAATCATACTCTTTGCTTTACTTAAAATACTTATGCCATGATATATGCTTTACACAAAACAATGTTGATGAAATCTAATCAATAGGATTATCTGTCCTTTCAAATAATTTAAAGCCTTTTTTTACTTAGAAAACTTTAGGCTATAAGGCCAAAACAATACCTTCGAAACCTTTGCCTAAAACCTTAAACAATACCTTTCAAAATAATTGAAAGCGTCCCTTTCAAAACCATTTTGTAAAACCTTAGACTTCCTTTTGGAAACCATTTAAATTTGTCTTTCGAAAGCATTGGAAGCCTTTCTTTCAAAACACTTAAAAAACCTTTTGGAACACATAAAATATACCTTTCAAAAGCATTGGGGACTTCCCCTTTGAAACAATTATAACATACCTTTCGAAAGCACTGGGTTCAAGTAAGGGTTTGTGGAAACATTGCTTCAGAACCATTTAAAATTATTCCTTTTGAAAGCATTGGGTTTAACCTTTAATATAACTAAAGGGTCATAAAGAACAGAGGAGAAAGCATTAACCCCAAGTAAAGAAAGAGGATGGTTTCGAAACCCACCCTTTCAAAACCGTTGCCTCCGAAACCATTTGAAAGCAGCTATACGACCCTTTCGAAAGTATTGAAAAGGTGGCTTCCAAGTAAAGGGCGAAAGAACCCATTTCGAATACATTGTAATTCGAAAAGTATGAATGTGGCAACAAGAGTATCGAATAGATTCAAAAGCGGCTATCCTTTCGAAAGCTTCTTTTAAAACAAAAGTAAGCGGCAACTCTTTCGAAAGCTCCTTTCAGAAACAAAGGCAAGCGACAATTTGTTCGAAAGCCTCTTTTTAAACAAAGGTAAGTTGATTGATTCGAAAGCTAACTAGAGTGGCTTCAACCCCTTCGGGAGCATGTCTTCGACACCATCATTCCTTTCGCCTTTCTCCAATAAATCACATACCAATTGCTTGATATCTGGTGCACTGATTTCAAATAGGTGCGAAAAGTCTAACTAGGCGTGGTAACGGAAGCAAGCTAAGCTATTGGCGAAGTTGTAATTCGAAACAAAAATGGTTTATTGCCTTTCAAAGCAATTCCTTTTTACCTAACTTACTCGATTTGTCAAAATATGATTGGTTGCCCACTCTTTATCAAAATTCTTTTCTAAAAAAGCTTCCGAATTCAAAATTTACAATTAAAAACATTTTAACAAATAAGCCCTCCTCCTTAACAAAACATGTATAACATTTAAATCCCTTAACTTAAATAATCTTATAACCATAGTAAAATACTTAGGAAATATCCCCAAAAATCACAATAATTCACTTTTAATATTTTTTCTAACATATATAAATTTCAGACCCAAAATCATTATATAATTGCTTTAAATAATTTAAACTCAATATTAACTATATTCTCTGATAGAAAATTTATAATAAATCCACAATTACATAGAAAATTATGAAACTTGAAACCCACTTCTAAAATAATGTTCTTGACCATATATGGAAAACACAACTCATATGGATGTCATTTTATAGGTTTTCTAATCTAAACTTATCATAAAATCTATATGAAACAATATAAATCATCAACAAGCATATATATATATATATATATCCATTTAAACAAACATAATATGGCATATTACTTGCAAAATAGTTCGGATCAACCGGGATCATTATCAAATGTGAGATGTAAATTAATTATTCACCTTGGCTTGGTGTTAAGAAGGTTGAGATTTGCTTAAGCTTTCTACTTGAATCCTAGATTTTCTTCTTCTTGAATCTCCTTAATTGTGGCCAATCGAGCTTAATAGGGTTTTACTTTTGTTTGTGAATGTTAAAATGAATAAGGAATGAAGAATGGAAGGGTTTAGGGTATTAGAATGAAGGATGTTCCCATTTTATCCTTACCATATTCCTCCTGCTTACTTATTTTCAATTCTCTTTTGCTTATACATTTGTTAAGGCATGGCTCCTTCTAAATTAGCAAATCTCAATCCCTTAACTATCTACATTATTTCATTTAATTTATCTAATCAAATGTCCTGAATAATGATAGTCAAAATTAGGGTCATTACAAACTTCCCTCCTTAAAGAATTTCGTCCTCGAAATTACGATAAGGTACTTACAACAATCAAACATAAAGGTAAAACATACCATGAACAAGTTAGGATAAGTATCTCTAATCCTGCTCTCAGTTTCCCAAGTACAGTCTTTTTCGTTGTCGCTCCACTGGACTTTGACTAGTCTTACTATCTTGTTCTTTGGTCTCTTCTCATCTCTCACAATTATACGAACTGGTTTTCTAACTATAGTCATATCTGATTCCACTACTAGATCCTCTAACACAGTCGATGTAATTGTAGTCTCTGGATCTCGAATACACTTCCTTAGATGAGAAATATGAAAAATATTATGGACTCCTGCCAAACTATTGGGTAACTTACTCTATACGCTAGTTTCCCGATCTTTTCTATAATAGGAAACGGTTCAATGAATCTTGGTGCCAATTTTCCCGATTTTCAAACCTGATTACATGGTGACACCTTGACGAAAACATGATCTCCGACTAAGAATTCTAGGTCTTTCCATCTTTTATCAGCATAACTCTTCTGCCTAGACTGAGCTTCTTTTATTCTAGCCCGAATTAAATTAATTTTTTCTGCGGCTTATTTCACCAAATCCGTACCAAGAATCAATCTATCCCCGGTCTCTGACCAACAAAAGGGAGATTTGCATGGCATTCCATACAATGCTTCAAACGGTGCCATCCCTATACTAGTCTAATAACCGTTGTTATACGAAAACTAGACTAAGTGTAGATGGTCTTCCCATGATCCTACGAAATATAGCACACAAGCTCTTAAAAAATCCTCCAAGGCTTTGTTAACTCTCTAGTTTGCCCACCAGTCTGCAGATGGTATGTGGTACTCATCTTGAGTTTGGTACCTAAAGTCTCCTGTAGACACTTCCATAACTCGCTAGTAAATAAGGAATCTCTATCACTTACTATACTACTAGGAATTCCATGCAGTCTAACTATATTCCTCATGAATAACTTAGCTAAATATAGTGTTGTCCTGGTCGACTTAACGGGTATAAAGTGTGCACTCTTAGTTAATTTGTCCACTATAACCCATATACTCTCATTTCCTCTATTCGACCTTGGCAACCCATCTATGAATCCATTGTGATAGAATCCCATTTTCGGACTGGAACATCTAAAGGCTGAAGTAACCCACTCAGTTTCTAATGTTCGGCATTTACCTGTTGACAGTTTGAACACTGCCTCACCCATAAACCTACGTCTCTCTTCATACCTTTCTAGAAGAAACTCCTTTTTATATCCTGATACATCTTAGTTCCTCCTGGATGAATAGTGAACGTCAAATGATGGCATTCTCTACGAACTTCCTTCCTAATGTTTCCCACACTCGGAACACATAGTCGTCCTTTCTTCCTCAACCACCCATTCTGGTCAAAACTGATATCTTTCAAGTCATCGCTCTCTATTCCATTTTTTAACTTTCTGATCCATTCAGGTAATAATGGATCCTCCCCATATTTAGAAGCCATCTTTTCGATCGTCATTGGTCGAACTTCTAAACATGATAACATGGCGGTTCCTCGACTAGAACTAGCCTCGGATCTCCATTGTACTCCGCATGTAGTCAATGCTTCTAAGTCTTTCCACTCAGCTATCATTCCCAATACTGCATTCTGATATTTTGTGCTAAGTGCATCTACAACTTTATTCCCTTTTCCATGTGTGTATTCAATACCAAAGTCATAAGCGGCTAAAAACTCTAACCATCTCTGCTATCTCATCTTCAACTCCTTCTGAGAGAATAAATATCTCAGTGACTTATGATCCATAAACAACTCGAATCTTTCTCCCAACAGGCAATGTCTCCACATCTTCAATGTGAAAATTACCATAGCTAATTCCAAATCATGAATTGGATATCTAACCTCATGCGGTTTGAGCTATCGAGAAGTATAGGCAATCACTTTACCCCTCTACATTAACATAGCTCCTAATCATGTTCCACATGCGTCTGTGTATATAACTAAGTCCTGATTCCCCTCTGGAATAACTAACACAGGTGCACTAGTCAATAAGCGTTTCAGTTTTTGGAATGCCTCCTCACACTTATCAGTCCAGACAAACTTCACATCTTTTCGAGTTAGCTTAGTCATCGGTGCGACTATCCGTAAGAAATCCTTAATGAATCTCCAGTAGTAGCCAGCTAACCCAAGAAAACTCCTTATCTCAATCACTATCTCGGGTCTCTTTCAATTATAAATTGCCTCGATCTTAGCTAGATCTACTGACAACCCTTTCTCTCAGACTACGTAACCAAGAAACGTCACTTCTTTCTCCCAAAAGTAACACTTTGCAAACTTTGCCTTTAGCTTATGCTGTCTTAGCATCTAAAGCACTATCCTAAGATGAACTTCGCGATCTCTTTCATCCTTAGAATATATCAAAATGTCATCTATGAATACCAATACAAATATGTCTAGATGCTCCTGGAAGATTCTATTCATCAAGTCCATGAAAAATGCTAGCGCATCAGTTAGACCAAATGACATCACTAACCATTCGTATGATCCATATTTGGTCCTAAACACCGTCAAAGGAATACTATCCTCTGCTACTCTAAGCTAATGGAACCATGTTGCCAAATCTATTATCCCACCTTTTGGCAAGGTCGTGATACCAAGGACTTGACTAGAGACTGAAGACAATCCGCTTCGGAGATCAGTTATCTGCAAGTTCACGATGGATATAGGAAAACTTGGTCCGAGTCCGGATCGGTCCACAATCAACATGACATGACAAACAGAGCTATGCAAAGCGACATTCCAAATTTCAGGTCAATCGAAGTTCACATGCTTAAGTTATGGAACAATCAAGATCCGTGAGAAACATGCTAATCGTATCCATCATTCGTATCCACCATTTCGTATCGATCAGTATCGATATGAGATGAACGGAACTCAAGCACTTAGCATCCATCATTTGTATCCATATGGTTCGAACTCATAATGATGGACTTCGGCACTTTCCAAATCGATCACACTTCATCTAGCCAGCAGCTCCCTTTTTTGTATCAATGACCTACCTGATCGATATGAAGAATAGAACCTACAACCGATACGAAAGTGGAAGCAAGACATCGATACGGAAAGGACGTAGTGGATGGATACGAACGAAGCAAGTCGCATATCTGAATCTCCGAAAGAAGTAGTCAACCCAAAGGAAGCGGTCTCACCACTACCCACAAATCATGGATCTCTATAAAATGTGCATATGCTACGTCATCAATGCGAAGGGATCGATACGAAGGTATTGATACGAGGGCTTCAGCCAATCCATATTTGCAACCTTGATCAATTAATAACTCCATAACCATAACTCCAAATGCAATGAGATTTTTACAGCGAGTTGCTCAACACGTCAGGAACCTTCATGATCAACTACAGCTTGATTGAAGCAATTTCTCATCAATAAGAAGAGTTGTTGGATCGATCAAGGATTGATCCCAAATGACTCCAGATCGATCGTATGGGCCCACCTCAGCTTGAGAAAGAGTATTCCGAGATTTAAGGTAGATATTTCTAGCTCCACGCCTATAAATAGCACCTCCATTGCAACTAAAAAGGGACTTTTATGCGACTGCTTGAGTTGAACTCCATTGTAATTCAAGTGTTAGCTGTTGTACTACTGTAACTCAGTTTCTAATCAGCAATAAACATTAAAACCTTCAAAGTGGACGTAGGCAATAATGCCAAACCACTATAAAATCTTGTTCTCTTTCTGTTACTATTTATTTTCTTGGTGTGATTGTTAGATTAACCTCATTTTTCATTTCACTTCTTCATTCTAATCTCTTAAATTACATCCGACGAGTGTTGTGCCTATTTTTGGTACAAACACTTTGGTGCTTTCACCGAGAAGGGAAGATTCCTAACTCTATTTGGATCACTTTGATGCTACTGGATTGCGTAAATCCCCGAAAGAGATCCAGATCTATCTTCCAGTGGTTCCTTCTATTCTATTCAGATTGTTCCATATCTAAGAAGAACTACATTCAACATGGTGCGCACTACCTGAACCACTTCCAACGCCGCTGATCCGGAAGAAAGGGATTGGAAAAATCCCACGCAGCTGACTACTACAGGCCAAACACCAGCTGGAGCTCCAGTTCCATCCAGTCCAGTAACTAGAGTGGAATACCAGACTCTCATGGATGAACTCTCTCAAAGCCTTCAAGAACTCACTCAACAGATCCGCCCCAACATGGAACTTATGAGACAGCTTAATGAAGAAAGGCGATGGAAATCTAAAAGCGAGCATACCTCTTATTCCTTGTCTAAAAACTCGGCGTCATTTGACTTCTATCACAGATCTATACGCCGCCGATTAGATGAGAATTACGCGGAAGCCTCCCGGCACCCGAATGATGCAAATCTTGGACAGGCTGGGATAGGTCCTTCTACAGGGCATGAAGCTGCACCCTCCTCCCGAGGAAGGACACTTCCTCACTACACTGCTCATGACAACGCAGCTGCTGGCATAGATCTCGATGCTGGGATCCAGAACCAACCAGATCCAGCCCCTCGTCACCGCACTCATGCCCAAGATCCTAACTTCCATGGAGCCCGGCAGCCAAGGAGGTGCAGAACGGACCGTAGACAGCGACCAGACCATTCTCGTGACATAGAACCCGACCATGCCTTGGCCCCGAATTTCCGGATGCCTGATATTCCAACTATGATATGCCAGATAATTAGAGAAAGTCAAGGCCTCACGAATGATGACTGGGGAATTCCTAGAAGTCAAACCCCGTTCACCGATGGCATTCCACATGTGGAGCCACCTCATCGATTCAGGATGTCGAACTTGCTAGTGTATGAAGGAAATTTTGATCCCAACCAACATATTCTGAAATATAAAGGGCTCGTGAATGCCGCTCGAGCTGACGATGCGGTTAAGTGTAGAAGTTTCCTTATCTCCTTGGGGGGCATTGCGACTATGTGGTTCACCCGTCTACCACCAAGATCTATTTCATGTTTGACCAGTTAGCTACTAAGTTTGTTGAACAATTCCATATGCATGCTGCAAGACTGAAGGATGTTAATACCTTGTCCAGTGTTACTCAAGCTCCAGGAGAGACACTTAGGCATTATCTGGAAAGGTTCCACACTGCTTGTGTTGAAGTTAGCAATCCCAATGACAACTCTATTCTAATTGCATTAACTAAAGGGATCGATCATGATTCCGAGTTTGGTGATTGGTTGGCTGGGAAACCCCTCGCTTCGTTGGATCGCTTCTATGCAAAGGCAATCCAGTTTTTGAGGAGAGAAGATGCTAGATGGTCTAGGAAGCAAGACGTTGCGGGGCCCAGTAGTGAAGGCATCCATAGTAATGTTGTAGTGAATTAGACCGGGGAGAGCTCCGGTAAAGTACAGTTAAATATTCAGAACAAACAAAGTTAGCAGAAAGGTGATGGAGGTTAAGGAAAGAAGAGAGACCCTCATCGTGGGAGACCTAGAGCTCCTATGTTCAATCGACATACTCCCTTGAACATGTCGCTAGAAAATGTTTATCTTAAGACTTGTAATATAGGGTAGTACAGGAAGCCAGCTCCGAAACCGCCATCGAAGAAGCAGATTCATACTGGGAAGTTTTGTAGATTCTATGACTGTTACGTCTATAACACTAATGAATGCCGTCATTTTGCAAGATATCATTGAAAGGTTGATCAGAGAAAGAAAGTTAGAGCAGTTTGTCCGGGCACCGCAAGATGGTGGTGCGGGCCTATCTAACCTTAATCGAGATCAAGGCCAGACTAGGCCTGAGGAACCCGTGCATACTAGTGGGAGGTTGGTAATTAATACTATGAGCGGTGGTCCCCATCTAGCTGATCGGAGTTGGAAGGAAATGGAGTCATATGCTAGTTCGATTAGGCATGTGGACTTCGAGTGTTGTAGTAATACTAATAAAGGAGGCCCTGGCAAAGCAATAAAGGACGATGACAGACGACATCGTTTTCAACAACCGTGATGCCGCTAGAGTCGAGGCCCCCATGATTGATCCATTGGTCATTTCTGCCTAGATAGGTCCTGCATGGATGAAGAGGATCTTGGTTGACAGTGGAAGTTCTGTAAATATACTTTTCAAGCGTGCTTACGATCAAATGTTGATGGAAGCGAAAGATCTGAAACCGTGCCAGTCACGTATACATGGTTTAAATGGAAGTGCAACTATACCAGTTGGAATGGTGGATTTACCTGTTGAGTTAGGCGTTAGTGATCACCAAAGAGTTCGAATGTTATAGTTTATGGTGTTGGATATACATTCCCCATATAATGCTTTTCTGGGACGACCGGCCCTTGCAGAGTTTAGGGTAGCTATTGCCTCATGGTGTTTGACCCTAAAGTTCCCTACTGATAATGGGGTTGGGATTATACATGGTGATCAGGTGGCTGGATGCGCCTGTTATGTTGCAGAGCTGCGGGATGCGCAGCGAAAAGAGAAAGGTAAGGGCATGGAGGAATCTCTCTACATCCTTTTTTTGGAGGATTGACAGCTGACGCCTGGGCCTAAGCTCGGGCACCACGACCAGTTTCCTAAGGATCTTGGTCCTAGAGACAATGATGATGAAGGGGATGTCATAGAATACTAGGCTTCCTCGGTGGAGTTCGACTCAGAGACTAAAGCTTCATGAGTACATTGAATGGAAATGTGAATGCTTAAATACTTAAACAAATAAACGCAAAGTTATGCCAAAAACATAAAAGGAATTTTATTCATACTATTCTTCGGAAAAGAAGTACAAAATCTGTCCAAAGAATTCCTATAAGTGGGGGGCCAAGCCCATATCTATACATGGCCTACAAAAATCAAAAGAAAAGAAGCTTATTCTAACTATCTACAAAAGAGGAAGTCCAAATGCAAATCTATGCCTTCGCTTTCTTGTCTGTTTTAGTTTTCTTTGGCATAGACCCGCTTGAGCTACCATCCGGACCTCTTTTGGAACCTTTGCCTCCCCGGCTCACTTCATTTGGCTTGTCTCTAGCCAGGGGAATCGATGTGGTCTCCCCCTGGGAGCCTGCGGGAATTGTAGTATCCTCTGTGTGTGAAGCTGGTGGAATAGTGGAACTTTCGATACCAGAAGAATAAGGTGCGCTAGTCTCAATCATGATGCCACCTGGAGAAATCATGAGAATCGGGGTCGGGCCAAGACCCGCCATACCTCCATCGGCTCTAAGATCTTGCTCTATCTCAGCCTTAATTTCCTTCATTATTTTTTCCTCCCGGTCCACGCGCTGGCTCATTAGGATACTGCCAGTAGGACCCGAGGAGCCCGTGATAATAACATCTTAATCAACATTAAAGGGCATCTCAATGCTCGGATCGCTTTGGCGGCTAAGAAGCGCTTCCATCAGTTGGTCGTCAAACATACAGCCGCTATCATGCATCTCCCCAGCCGAAGTAGCAATCGTCATAGTTGTGGCCTCTGTTGTTAACGCTTCCTGCTCATGATGAACTTCTTAAGTTGCAGGAGGGTTGGCCGATGCGGAATCTAAGGCTGAATAAAGATAAGATAATATATTAGTAATATCCTCTGATAATGTTCCTACATTTTGAAGAATAGGAGAAGTGTCTAGAGTACCTTCCTCAGGCTGGCTCCCGGGCTGAGCCAACATGCCTTTCGAGCTGCGCTCGATGACTGGAGAAAGACGTGGCCTATCGGGTCGGTAGAAGATGTGGGCGCAGGTTGAGAAGCTATGGGTACCTCAGAAGCAGCATCATGGTGTTTGCCCCCAGATCCTTCTCCGGCCTCTGGGTATTTAGCAGCCAAGACTTCTCTCTGGAGCGAGATAGTTGTGTCATGAAGGACTTTGGGCTTATCTCCGATCATTACTTGAGCTTCCAATTCAAACTCATCAATAGTTGCAACTTTATGAATCGCCTTTTCATCTTCAACCAGGCGGTTCCAGGCCTTATACAGTTGGAAGGGATAGTCCTCGCTAAGCTAGTTCAAGTTGTGATTCCTTAGGACGTTTGCATTGTAGGTGACCAGGAGGTCCTCGAATTCACCTTCCATCTTGGGCTTGATGGCTTTTACTTCTCTTTCGACCCTAGTATCGGCTTCTGCGACCTTTTGATTTGCGATGTCCCTCTCTTCTCTAAGTTTCACCACTTCCTCGCATGCTTCCTGGGCAACCTTTTTAGCTTCATCTTTTTCTTTGGTGGCCTCGGTTAGCTTTGCCTTTAACTCAGCAACTTCTTTTAGCCTGGCATCCCATTCTTGAATGATCATGGTGTTGCGATGCCACATCTCTTGCACCAAGTCCATATGAGTTTTTCTCATTTCTTCCATGGATTTCTTATCTTCCTCGGCTCTCTGGCCGGTCACCATTTCAGCTTTTCTTGAGGACTCGAGCTCATTGGAAAGCACTTTTATTATCTTGTCCTTGTGAGAAAGATCGCCCTCCAATTTTTCAATCACCTTGGCTCATTCGAAGGACACAGCCGAGACCCGCTCTGCCGTCTTGAACCACTCACGGTATTGGCTGTATGCACATGCACATAGCCTTGCACTAGTTTTTCTATGTTGTTTGGGATTTTCTTCAAGTTAGGGGGAAAATGGAAACCATCGAAGCATATGTTTGGAAAATCCTTCTTCAGTTTAGCAATGCAGAAGGCTCCTCCCCATGTTGGCTCTACAGCGGTTTGTTCTACGACATCGGGAGCGGCTGTTTCACTTCTGCGGTATTGTTCTATGGTTTTTGGAGCATGAGATGGCACTGTTTGGTGCAAAGATTCAGAAGAGGGCCTGCTAGGGACAGAAGGTTTTGAAGGCGCTTTTAGTGGCGGAGATCGCGACTTGGAGCGGCGCTTGCTTTGGTGTATTTTTCTTTTTTCCTGTCGTAGCGCTCACATTCCCGGCTAGAATGGTAGCCATGGCCATAATCTCTCTCACTCTCATGGTGATGTGATTCAGAATGTAATCCAGACGTCTGGCACGATGTGCGGAGTTTATCAAGCATAGAACCTTGTTTCACCATTGTATATGCAAAAAAGAAGAAGGAAATCAGCCACCACTGGATATTAAGAAGCAGATGATTGAATGTCGTGTAATTCTGTGAAGTGTGTGTATGCATGTGTAAACCCCCCAACCGACCGGTTGTAGCATCTTTGCTTATTGGAGTTGACTCCCCTATATCTATTGAAGTTAGGCCTGCGTCGGGTCTTAAAGGGGAGTGGAGCCCCTCTAACCCAAGATCAGGGGATGGTGGTATGTCCACAGGAATGGGAATATCCGATAGCCCCTTTAGCGAGCTTTCTGTCTATAGGGAAGAGGTCTCTGGACCTATAGAAGTAGTCAAAAATTGAGTTGCTTCGGTAATCTTTCACCACTTGATTTTATAGACAGGATCTTTGCCTTTTCTCTTTAATTCGGACGGCCGAGGGCCCTGTGGAGGCATGATCGCGAGCTCGTAATCAGCTTCCGTATCCTCATCATCGCGAGGTTCAATGATTCACAACACCAGAAAGGCAATTTCCTCACGGTTATAAGTGTGACAAAACTAATTTGACACGGTTATAACCGTGAAAATAGGTACCGTGGGCAAATTCATTCACAATTTTGCTCACGGTTATAACCGTGATAAAAATAGTAATTTCTCACGCTTATAACCGTGACAGAATAGTATTTACTCACGGTTATAACCATGACAAAATAGAAATTTCTAACACTTATAACCGTGACAGAATAGTATTTACTCACGGTTATAACCGTGACAAAATAGTAATTTCTCACACTTATAACCGTGACAGAATAGTATTTACTCACGGTTATAACCGTGACAAAATAGAAATTTCTATACAAAACTATATAGCACTAATATTTTATTACAGCTACAAACAATCTATACAAAAAATATATAGT
Organism: Allium fistulosum; assembly: GCA_030737815.1. NCBI lineage: Eukaryota > Viridiplantae > Streptophyta > Magnoliopsida > Asparagales > Amaryllidaceae > Allium > Allium fistulosum. Next base: position 246,541,741 of record CM060905.1, on the reverse strand, counting down.
ATTAACATTAAGAAAACATACGATCAATAATTTAAACAACACCAAACATTTATGTTTCAGTCAAACACCACAAAGGATACTTCATACCAACACCACAAATTAAAGCATACAAGCATAGTATATATAACAAACTTTAAAACACAGTTTCAGAATATAACTACATAGTGTTTAGCAACTTACTGATAACGCAAACGATACTCGGGCCAAGTCACATACACGATTCATTCAAAACTGTGCACATTTCCAACATTCAACAGATCCCATCACACACTTACTAGGCCACTACAGCACAACAATGCTTCACTAAACCACAGACCATTCATACTTCTCTATCACTTCTCTACCTTTCTTCTAAAACTTCAAACAAGTTCCAAATCCACCACTGCATGAACCTCGTGCCACCACTGTTCCACTTCGTATCATTCATACTACACCGACCAAAAATTGCTTCACCCTGCCATCCTTATTGCTGCACAACAGCAATTCATTAATCTACCAAAACAACTACACTTTCACCAATACAACAGTCATATATCACCAACTACCTTCAGCTATCACCATTTCACCATTTTATTTTTATTTCATTATATATAAAAAAAATATTATGGTTTCATTTTGGTCTGCATATGATTTGGCATTTCATTCATAAAACTGTTTCAAAATCCCCGAACTTCTCCATTTTAGTCGCATTTCACTCATTGTACTCTGTTACACTCTCTGTTTCTCACTTTTGTCTAGATTTTCTTTAGTTTAAAATCTGCATTACTTCACTCCTGCCTGACTAAAACCACCACCCTAACTCCATCAAGGTTTCAAATCTCGGATTTTGGCCAATATCTCGGGCAAATATCTCGGCTGTCTCGGGCGATATTTAAAAGACTTATAACTAACCAAGCTGCCAAATCTTGGATTTTGGCTAATATCTCGGATTTTCATCTCGGCTGATCTCGGGGAGATTTAAAAACTTGAACTCCATCTCCTCAACCTTTCTTTCTACCATCCACTTCCATACTCTAGCTACAATACAACCTACACCTCACTGTCAACCTTTGCCAGTCACCACCCAAACTGTATAACCACACAACTAATACTGCCATTTCCACTAACCAAACTGGCCTCCCTGCTTAACTAACAACATTTACCATCACAACTCCTTCCTCCTGCTCTTTCATCTAACCACACTGTCAACTACATATACAAACTCCTCTCATAACCTCCATAACAACTTACAACCCACCAGAGAACCATCACATCCCTCAGTAACTCCTCCTCAACCACTTGCACCATTCCACACTTCCAAACATCATTACTGCACAACAAACTCTGCTACAAACCAGAAACTCCTCACACATACTCCAAACCACCATCTCTCCAAAGATCCACCTGCAAACTCTAAGACCAACTGCACTATCCCTCTACGACCATAACTTCTCCCTGCCACCTCCAAGCACAAAAGCCATTAGCATCCTCTTCACACTGCAACTACCCATCCCCTGCTCCTCAACCTGCTTGAATTTGCACTCCATCCCTCCTGTAGCTTCACATCCTCCTGATCACCAATCTGCTACCACCCTCGGCCACCCGAACTAGCCTGCTGCTCACACTCATCATTTACTTGACTATAACTTACAGCTCCATCCAGCTGCAACCAGAAACCAGCATCACAAAACCCGAACGCTTCCATCTTCCTCTAATAAACCCCCGCACAAACAACGCCAACAGCCGCTAGTATAATACGTGACCACTCCAACATTAGCAACTGCGACCCCAAATTCCTCCTCAAATCAATCCACCCTCTTTCGGCCTCACTTCAAAACCGCCAACGTGGAACACGAACAACTTCAGTTCCCAAATCCAAAATCATCAGCAACAATTCATCTCCTGAACCAATCGCTTTCACCCAATCGACATTTGAATTTGAATTTTATTTTGGTGTGGCTGCTGGTACATAAGGAGAGTGTTATAACATTTTATAACATTACCATATCACCATATCACCATTTTATAACATTTCAAATGTTCCAGTTATCCAAGGGAAACAAAAAAACATATATCATTAATTTTTATAACATTCAAGTTACAAAAAAAAATATTAACTAAGGAGAGTGACATTCTGGTTTGAATATAATTTGACTTACCCATTGCAGTTACTTTGCAAGTCCTGAGAAGATAGCAGAGAAGATCCATTCTGAACAGAATTTTGATATTTCTGAACAACTGCCCCAAGTTGTTTAACCTAAAAGAAGTATGTAACGTTAATCATCTATGTATAACTGCAGACTACGAATGTATATGCAACTGAAGTTTGTATATATAATCTTCAAATTAAGATTAAAGGTGTGTTGGTACCTGAGGTATCAGTAGCCTTCGAGGAATAAGCTCCTCATGCTTTCTAGCACAAAATTCCCATGAAGCTATCTGCAGAAAATGCACAGATAAGGGTTATCAATTCATTATAGTTTACATATATTGCATACATTAAACTAATAATCACAAATACCTTTAGGTCCGAATTTTTAGTGTTGTTGAAAATAGGCCGATTTATCGGTTACAGGTTAAGGTTTGCCTTCATGTATATTTGCACCAAATTTATAGAATTTCCTGTTCTAACTCTTGACATACACCTGAACTAAATATATCATATTAAATCCATTGCTGACTGATAATTCATATTCAATTAAGGTCAAGTTTAGTTGAAGGGAAAATATATCATATTAAATCCATTTCTCACTAATAAATTAACATTTTATAGTGCTGTAACTATTTACAATTGATTGATATTGTTTTGATGGGATCTGGCATTTTAGTGCTGGTATGATCGCATGTTCATTTGTTTATATCTTATTTTTTAATTAAAGATAAATTACACATTGTGTTCAATAAATTAAACAAACATATGAGTAATTATATGAAAAATAAATAATAAAATTCGAAACCAAAATTTACGAATTAGAACGAAATTAATTCCTATAATTAAAACAGATCAAAACACATACCAAAATCGATATCTCGAACCTTAATTTTAAGTGGTTATTACTTTACTAAAACCATATAATGCATAATTAGTGAGATAATAAATTGCATCAGTGTCAACTTAGGCACAATATTAACATTTTTTGTTATCAAAATCATTTGACTTGAATATCAGTATTCTGTTGCATCTAATAAATGTTATATTGTGCTTAATGGTAATAACAAACAAAACTGAAAATGTTGTTGATATGCAATGAAAAGGAAAAGAATATATATACAAAAACAATCAGGTTTCTAGCATTGAAACAACCCAAATAAATATAAATAATATGAATATACTCACAAATTCAAGTAATTAGATATGGAACATAAACGTGGTAGCATATGAAATTATGAGATTTACCCAGAAAGCCAAAATTACCCTGCCCATCAATTGTTCCATTATCACCTGCAATATAACAATTAAATTAAATCTGATATATACCTATAACTGAAGTTCAATTGACCAATAAAGTGCTTAGGTAAATACATAAAAATTCACTTTGGACTAAAAGAATATATGATTATGAGTCCATGTTATAATGCAGAGAATTAAATGTATGGTAGCACTAATACAGATATAACACTGCAAGCATTTAAGATAGATTACATTTTGTTTGTAAGGTAAAACAATAAATAAAATTTCCTGCTTTGATTATTACATACATGACTGCCAAAATAACAATTTCAATAATATTTGTGCCCTTCCAAGAAAAAAACAAGAATAAGTCCTTGTTTGTTCGGAAGAAAGCTACATATTGTGATATATTTAAATACCAGATGGCTTCCTACAATCAAAATTGAAAACTTTACAGTTTGTGCACGCATTATACATTACTACTTCAGTTAATAAATAGCATGAGAAAACAGTAATGAATAAGCATAGATTCAATAAAATGGATAATGAAATGAAACCAAACCTGTGATTATGACATCAGTGAGATTATAACCAAAAATGAGGCTTTGATGTCGTCTACCTGGTAACTCTCTACCTCTCCCATATGAAGGCAAAGGATCAATCACTGGCCAATGAGATGGATCCTGGTAGGAAAGCAGTTAACATAAACTAGAAAATATTTATAAACTTTCAAGTTTATGCAATCTTATATTATCATCGTATATATCACCGATTCACATTTTAATTATCAGATCACATAGATTACATACAGTTCTAACAACGACCCTAAACACACAAATGCAAATCACATAGATTTCATACAGTTCTAATAATGATGCCCACGTACGCAAATGCAATTTGACACATCTCCCACTCTTTCTTAAATATTGGTTGATTGATGACAAAAGCATACGATCCCAAAACTCGTAGATAGACAATCTAGAAACATACCCCTACCCCACAGGATACATTTAAATTTCATTTTAATTTTCTATATCCGAGAAACTTAGCATCACTTATATGCATTATGATTTAGTGGGATTTTGTTCAATAACAAAGTCAAAAATTTCATTCTCAATTATTGTCACAGTTATGTAAAAATATTTGTAGTAACCATCAGATGTCCAAAATGGCACGACCATAAATTCTTCAAACTCATACGGATTACAGCATTACAATTTACATCACAGGATAATTTTGCTACTCCTTAAAGCCATTGATATAAATACTCCATTCACAAAATTGACAATAAGCTCAAGAATCATTCTATCATACTGCATAATCAGCACAATTCTCATTTCATTGGCAGAAATAAACATACTAAACTACTTATATATGTATACCAAATTAACAAAGCTTACAACGCATAACATCAACAAAAGCAACAAGCAACAAAAACAAGACCGAAACTTACAGCTGATCCGAAAATTACAGCATCCTTGTCCAATGATAGCGTTAAATGACTTGTGAGAATGATACTTCCAGTCAGCCATTGCCCAGCTGACACAAACAGCTGAGCTCCACCTTTATCAGCAAAGAAGTTAAGGTAAAACAAAGCATTCTCAAATGCTTTAGTGTTCAAAGTCACTTAATCTCCTACAGCACCAAATTCAGTAACTGTGACACTGTGTGGTCGATTTACTTTTGAATTTTTTGCATTTACACAATTGTGATCTTCTGTAAATGCCCATTTACTTCACTTATTGCTACTAGAATTCCAACTAGTTTGAATAGCTAAAAGAAGAAATATATATCAGAATTGTTAGAATGAGTGATTTTATTCAAAATGCTAAATTCTAAGTAAGATGAAAATTCATAACCCCAACAAGATCTATACATGAAAACCCACAAATTTGGAGCCTTCCTGTAGGATGAAACATCTAAGTACATAAACCAGCTACAAACGAGATCAAATTAACATCTACAGTTCAACTGAAATTTTGAAAGGAAAAAAATGCAGCATATAGACTTTCGTACCAAAAATCAAATTGTTTTTATATTTTTACAGTAATTGATCATGAACAAGACGATTTAACATGTAAATCACTAATCGACAAAGGATACAAATTGTTTTTATATAGGAGTAAACTGTGCCATAGTTGAAAGGAATGAATCGATAAAAATCGACAAGGATACTAATTTAAATCACTAATCAAGTAACTATGATAATAGACTTGTTAGTTATTACGATGAAAGCTTGTTGGCATCCAGAATAAGAAATAAGAGGAATAACAATTGAAACTTAAATGGCGAAAGAGAAGAGAGGATATGGCGAAAGAGAAGAGCGAAGGCTTTGTAATAGAACGATGGTAGGCGAAAGAGAGGGGTGACATGCTGAATCGAAGGAAGGCTTTGAAATAGAACGACTTAAACCGAATTTGATTTGGGGGAAGAATGACAGAAGCAGAAGCGTGACAAACAACTAAAGTAACAATTGAAACTTAAATGACAACTCTATCCAACGTCTTTGAATTATTTATGAAAAGCCCAAATTTTGTCACGGAAATAACCGTGATAATATAATGTAACAGTAATAACCGTTATAAATTTCCAACAATAATAACCGTGACAAAATGAAACGAAAAAAGTGTGACAAAATGGCATGTTTGGTGTAGTGATTGTTATGTCGGGCGAGGCCTGAGCTCCCTCGACCGAAGGCACGATAGGAGCCCGTCTTCCGCTTGTCCCGCTGGGGCTACTCATGGAATCCCTACGAGCCCTATGCTCTGTCCTTTCTCTAAAAGCCCGGCGGCGATCAAATTGTCATCGGTAAGAACTTCATCTATTTATCTTAACTCAACCGGCACCACCTGGAGTGTCCTCACTACCTCTTTATACTATGCTCCTAAGGGCTGTGGAACAAAAGTTGTAAAAGAAACAGAGCAATGTATTCAACATTGATCTATATTATCCAGTTATGGTTAAATAACGGAACAAGTAATGGCACTCACGTCTGACCAGCCATCGCCTGGCAAATCTTGGTGGGCATCTCATATAGAACACTCCGTTTTGAAGTAGCTCAACTTGCTCCATGTGCCTGCCACCACTTGGCAGTTCCTAACAGCCTCCAGGAAGTTGAATGATGGATTATCCGCCCGACTCTTCACATTGAATAAATATCTAATATCGTCGACAGCCGAGGGACGAAGGACATGTTCGATAAATATTATGTACAAGCTGTTGAGTAGTGCGTAGCCATTCGAATGAAGCTAAGAAGGTGCGATCCTCAGATAAAACAACACGTCCCTAATGAATTGGTTGAATGGGGGCATTGTTCCAGCCCAGCACATAAATCTGTTGCATGCGGTGAATCCCTCTGGGGGATAGTGTGCTCTATCTTCTGGACCTGGTAGCCGGACTTCTTCAAAAGACAACCCATGCCTGAGGCAAATTCTACCTAGAACCTCTTCTGTAATATTGGACTAGACAGAATCTACTAGGTTCATTATCACCACTTCATCCGACAGCCCATCCGGAGCAGGATTCACTATATCAGCTGGGACGTCCGGCCTATCTATTCTGGATAATGGAGGACTTTGAGCTTCTTGCTGTTATGAGCTTCTAGGATCCATAGCTATCGAACTCAGTAAAAACCACTATTATACGGTAAAAAACCCGTATCCCTCCAGTGAAAAGTGAGTGATCGTGTTGTGTAGTGAAGTGCTGCAGAGTACTCTAAAAATTCTACAAGATTAAGAGATGGTATAGAGACGAGACTTCGAGATTCGACCGGAGCGACCGCCATTGCTGACCATCTCAACCGTGCCATTCTGTCTTCAGAGAATGATCCATATTAAACCTTATTATTTTTAACAAGTCACAGTTCCATCGACGAGCTTTGAAGGATAGTCATATATGCGGTTCTACGGGAAAGTCCAAATATGCAAGGCTAAATGGTCGTCGGAGTCCAAGGTTCAATTGTGCAAAAGATATGGCATTCGTATCCATTATAAGTCATTTTGGATCATTCCCTTAAAGCTAACATTCGTATCGATCAAAACAATCAGACCGATCATCAGTTCGTATCGATCGAGCACTTCATATCGATCTTCCCGTATCGATCACTCCATATCGATCACTTCGTATCGATTTGTTCCCCACGACAACACTTGACCAGTCAAGAAAATGGCGCATTCGTATTGATCCATGAGCTCTGGCTTCGGATCGATCAGAAGGCGCCTCACCCCATATCGATACGAGTTGCTTCATCTCGGATCGATCATCAAAATATTCCTTCCGCATCATTTCCAGATGCCTACTTTTCTCCTCGATCATGGAAACTGGTTTCCATCACATCCATCGACACACTTTTTCGCATCAATCGCATATGCGATCCAGTGAATCGATCCATGACAATTCCTTCACATCCACTATCTCTGAAACTTCATACATCTATATCAATTCCATGTCCATCCCCTCGAATCGATGCGAGATCACCACATGAGTTAGTCAGATCCAGAGTCAGTGACTCTATATCCCTTTTTCCTCTCAAGCTACCCTCCTTCTTCTCCAAATCGCCACTAGCAACGCTCTCCACTCCACCTCAGCTACACTCCAGCGACAACGACACCAGAGATGGCGATTATGGTGAATGAGAGGGCACGGAAATTGAATCTCACCATTATGAGCATGATTCAATCAGTGATTTACCTAAGGTTTAAGGGGATTCGAATTGGGTAATCTTGTTATGGTTGGAGACGAAGAACGGTTCTTCTCTTTTTCTTTTTTCCCTTTCTCTGATCGGTATGAAATAGCAAGATGAAAAAAATATGCTAAGTACAAAAAAATTATTTATACTCTTTTCATATCCAACATAAAAAACGATTCGTATCCCGGTATTTCTCACCGATTGAATCGGTCAAAAGCCCATCGATACGAAATGCACCACGTACTTGTGTTTGGATCGTTCATATCCATCAATACAAAATGCATCTAAATCCCTATATCTCGTATTCATCGATATGAAGTGTTCTAATACGTTTGTGCTTGTAACTCTCGTATCCATCGATACGAAGAGCACATTTGTACAACAATTTGAACTAATTCGTATCCATCATTATGGAACACGCCATTTGCAACTTCATCTCATATCGATCACCATCGATATGAATCCACTCTAATGCACCCTAGATCGATCCAAGAAAGGATCGATACGAAGAGAGGCATCAAAACAACCATCGATCATTGTTACAACTCGAATTTCACATCGATCCAGGAGAGGATCGATACGAAACTCGATCCAAAAGAAACCATCATTCGATGGCAAAAACTTTTTCACCGAAATCCTTTTTCATAAAAAAAACTTGACAACGACCCGTGAACATGCAAGCGTGAATAGGAGTCAGGTCCAACAATGTGACAACCAGAACAATGACAACAATTTGCTAACACTCGATCTTCAGCTACAACAGAAACTACGTAATCATTGGCAGTCTACAATTAAACATTTATACTACTGGAAGTCGACCATGAGTCATGTCTATTGAAAATTACATCTCTAGACGAAGGGACAATGACTATTCAGCGAATCAGATAGAGTCTTTTCAGAATAAAGATGGCAACTCGTCAAAGCACTTCATGTTGACACATGACGTACTTTGTGCAAATGTTATCCCGCTTTTTCGCAAGGCCGTGATATCAAGGACTTGACTAGAGACTGAAGACAATCCGCTTTGGAGATCAGTTATCTACAAGTTCACGATGGATATAGGAAAACTTGGTCCAAGTCCAGATCGGGCCACAATCAACATGACATGACAAACAGAGATATGCAAAGTGACATTCCAAATTTCAGGTCAATCGAAGTTCATATGCTCAAGTTATGGAACGATCAAGATCCATGAGAAACATGCTAATCCATATGCATCGTTCGTATCCACCATTTCATACCGATCAGTATCAATACGAGATGAACGTAACTCAAGCACTTGGCATCCATCATTCGTATCCATATGGTTTGAACTCATAATTTTGGACTTCGGCACTTTCCAGATCGATCACACTTCATCTAGCCAGTAGCTCCCTTTTTCGTATCGATGACCTACCTAATCGATACGAAGAACAGAACCTACAACCAATATGAAGGTGAAAGCAAGGCATCGATACAGAAAGGAAGCAGTAGATGGATACGAACGAAGCAAGCCGCATATCTAAAGCTCCGAAAGAAGTAGTCAACCCAAAGGAAGCGGTCTCACCACTGTCCACAAATCATGGATCTCCACAAAATGCGCATGCCACATCAATGCGAAGGGATTGATATGAAGGTATCGATATGAGGGCTTCAGCCACTCCATATTTGCAACCTTGATCAATCAATAACTCCACAACCATAACTCCAAATTGAGATTTTCACAGCGCGTTGCTCAACACATCAGGAACCTTCATGATCGATCATAGCTTGATTGGAGCAATTTCTCATCGATACGAAGAGTTGTTGGATCGATCAAGGATCGATCCCAAATGACTCCAAATCGATCGTGTGGGCCCACCTCAGCTTGAGAAAGAGTATTTCGAGATTCAAGGTAGATATTTCCAGCTCCACACCTATAAATAGCACCTCCATTGCAACTAAAAAGGGTCTTTTATGCTGCTGCTTGAGTTGAACTCCATTGTAATTCAAGTGTCAGCCGTTGTACTGTTGTAACTCAGTTTCTAATCAGCAATAAACATTAAAACCTTCAAAGTAGATGTAGGCAATAATGTCGAACCATTATAATTTTTTGTTCACTTTCTGTTATTGATTATTTTCTTGGTGTGATTGTTGGATTAGCCTCATTTTTCATTTTACTTCTTCATTCTAATCTCTTTAATTACATTGGACGAGTGGTGAGCCCATTTTTGGTACAAACAAAATCCAATTGGGAAAGTACTTTGGCTCCACTCAACTGATCGAACAAATCGTCAATCCTAGTTAATGGATATTGGTTCTTTATCGTCCTGTCATTCAGCTTACGATAATCGATACACGACCTTAACAATTCATCCAGTTTCCTTGCAAATACTGCGGCTGCTCCCCAAGGCGAACTACTTGGTTTGATAAAATTCTTACCTTCTAGATCCACCAACTGCACCTTTAACTCCTTCATCTTGGTAGGTGTCATTCTACTTGGCGGTCTACTCACAGGCTCTTCTTCTGGTACTAAATCTATCCACAACTCAATGGCTCATTTCGGCTGTAATCCTATCACGGGATCAAAGACATCTGCAAATTCCCTAACAACGAAAACTTGGTTTAACTCGTCTTCTGTCTCTAGAACACATATCAAAGCATTAACCTCAAAACTAGGGTTTTCTACGGAGTATATAATCTGATCACTACAACTAGGGTGTCTAAGTGATATTTTCCTATCATGGAGAAATATTCTAGCATCGTACTTACTTAACCAATCCATACCCAAAGTAATTCCGAACACTACGAAATCAAATACATGTAAACTACAAGCAAATACATGACCTAACATCTCAAACTCTAAGTGGTCACATCTCATCCTAGAGTCGCATACCCTTCTATTGGATTCGCAACCCTTAAGGAAGTAATTAAGTATGAGGGTTCTAGGTTAAGCTTTTCTACCAAACTATGAGATAAGAATGCGTTATACCAGTATAAATAGAACTCCAACTGACACACCACAAATCAAAAGCATACCCCCAAACGCAGCTTTTCCTTTCTCCTCTATTGTTGGTCTTGAGGTAGCTGGTTCCAATGCAAACACTTTGATCTTTCCATCCTTGGCTTGTTCCTTGCACTGGTTCTTATAATGTCCAATCTGATCACAGTTGAAGAATTATACTCCTTTCTTGTCAACAACCTTCTTTGCTTTGCTTGTCTGACATTTGTGAGCATAGTGTCCCTTCTTATCACACTTGTGGTAATCTACATTAGTCTTCCCTTTCTTGGCTGCTCCTCTTTTTTGAGCGCCTTTCTTATGGAAAAAAATTCTCTTTGGTTCTACCCACCTTGGGTTTCCACTACTTTGTTATCATTAAAGAGAGCAAGCATCTCCTCATGCCTCAAAGCCATCTCAACAACCACATCGTATGGATTCCTAATATATGGAAAAGGTGCTTTAGTAAGCTCGGGTTCAATCTATGGATGAACTTCTCATTCATTTTGATAACCGTATCAACCGTACCATATCCGTACCTCGATAGCTCCTAAAATCTAGTAGCATACTCAAGCACTGTCATGTCTCCCTGCACCAACTCAGTAAACTATCTGAGCAGAGTTGACTTGGCAATCTCCAATGTTTTCACAAAAATTGGGCAAACACTCAAATCATTGTTGTAGAGATGTGAATATTGTTTGTATTATATAGCTATTGTTTGATGAAAATTAGTTGCGGATGTTTAAGCTTGAAAATCAGTAATTTGCAATAAAGAATATGTAAATGAATTAAATGTAAAAAGACACAGAATTTATAGTGGTTCGGCCTGAATGTGCCTCCGTCCACTTTTCCTCTTTTATTATCCCTTTCATTTCTGGTTACAAGTACAAGCTTTGAATACGAGTAAACATGCTATTAGAACTAAGATATTTCTCTCTCGAAGTTTTCTGCCATTGTTGCTGAAAGCTTCGCTTTTCAGCATCCCCTTTTTTATGATGCAATGTGCTTGGTATTTATAGAATGAAGATACGAGGAGAGGCAGCTGAGTATATAGTATTTGGAATTTGGTTCAACCTTTTTTCCTCCAAGATTTGTTTCAACCTTGCTTACATGATTACCATGATGAAAATTTACAACTTTTTTTTCAGATCAGTTATACCCGGGTTGAGCCCTAAGCAAACCTTCACCCGACTCCAAGCGGATTCCAGATTTTCAAGGCCCGACTCAAAGCAAGCATCGAACCAAAGTTTTAGTTCGGTCATCGCGCCGACTCTAAGCAAACTCGAGATTTTCAATCCCCGACTCCAAACGAGCGCCAAACCAAAGTTTTGGTTCGGTAATCCAACCGACTCCAAGCGGACTCCAGATTTTCAAGGCCCGACTCCAAGCGGACGCTGAACCAAAGTTTTGGTTCGGTCATCAGGCTAACTCCAACCAGATTCGAGATTTTCAAGCCCCGACTTCAAGCAAGCACCGAACCAAAGTTTTGGTTCGGTATTCCAACCGACTCCAAGTGGACACCAGATTTTCAAGCCCGACTCCAAGCGAGCGCCGAACCAAAGTTTTAGTTCGATCATCGCGCCGACTCCAAGCAGACTCTAGATTTTCAAGGTCCGACTCCAAGCAAGCGTCGAACAAAATTTTTGGTTCGGTCATCAGGCCTACTCCAAGCAGAATCGAGATTTTCAAGCCCCGACTTCAAGCAAGCGCCGAACCAAAGTTTTGGTTTGGTAATCCAACCGACTCCAAGTAGACTCCATATTTTCAAGGCCCGACTCCAAGCAAGCGCCGAACCAAATTTTTGGTTCGGTCATTAGGCGAACTCCAAGCAGACTCGAGATTTTCAAGCCCCGACTTCAAGCAAGCGCCGAACCAAAATTTTCATTCGGTAATCCAACCGACTCCAAGTAGACTCTAGATTTTCAAGGCCCGGCTCCAAGCAAGTGCCAAACCAAAGTTTTGGTTCGGTCATCCGGCCGACTCCAAGTAGACTCCAGATTTTCAAGCCCCGACTTCAAGCAAGTGCCGAACCAAAGTTTTGGTTCAGTCATCGGGCCGACTCCAAGTAAACTCGATATTTTCAAGCCCCGACTTCAAGCAAGCGCTGAAGCAAAGTTTTGGTTCGGTAATCCAACCGACTCCAAGTAGACTCCAGATTTTCAAGGCCCGACTCCAAACATGCGCCGGACCAAACTTTGGTTCGGTCATCAGGTTGACTCCAAACAGACTCGAGATTTTCAAACCCCAACTCCAAGCAAGAACCGAACCAAAGTTTTGGTTCGGTCACCTGATCGACTCCAAGCAGACTTTAAATTTTCAAGACCTGACTCCAAGCAAGCACCGAACCAAAGTTTTGGTTCGGTCATCGGGCCGACTCCAAGCAAGTGCCGAATCAAAGTTTTAGTTCGGTAATCCAACTGACTCCAAGCAGACTCCATATTTTCAAGGCCCAACTCCAAGCAAGCGCCGAACCAAAGTTTTGGTTCGGTCATTAGGCCGACTCTAAGTAGACTTGAGATTTTCAAGCCCCGACTCCAAGAAAGCGCCGTACCAAAGTTTTGGTTTGGTCATCAGGCCGACTCCAAGCAAGCGCCGTACCAAATTTTTGGTTCGGTCGTCAGGCCGACTCCAAGCAAACTCCATATTTTAAGGCTCGACTCCAAGAAAGTGCCGAACCAAAGTTTTGGTTCGGTCATCGGGCTGAATCCAAGCAAACTCGATATTTTCAAGCCTTGACTCCAAGCAAGCGTCGAACCAAAGTTTTGGTTTGGTCATCGGACTGGGGATCTTGGATTTCTATTGGACTGTCGATCTTGAATGGTGGTAGAGAATCTCAGTATTGGCTCTATGAGACGGTGGTGGACAAATCTTAAGATGATTGTGTCTCTCAATCCGTAGCTCGGATTGAGACGCGATTTCGACCTATGTCCATATCTTTATCTCGAGAATACTTCTAAACTAGTTTGAGTTTGTTCCAGAACAATGATGATTTTGCCCCTGACTCCTCATATTCACCATGTAGTGGGCGAATATGCCCACAACATTTGCCCCTCAAAGCATAGTTTCGTGAATACAAAGTGTGCTTTGTTTAATCCAAGACTGTCTTCTTAGTCTTGCAATGGTTTTATTGTCTGAATATCCATATTTCATCTTCGCCTCTGATTTTTCGATAAGCCTCATGTTGCTAGTTTGATGTGGGACTTTGTTAGTTCTGAGGAGGACTTGCTAAATTTTAAAGCCATCTTTGATTAGTCTTCATCCGACAGGATGCCGTTTTTCTTGGACTTTTGGTTCCCTATGTTGAGGCTTCATACAGTATGCAGACCCACTGATGTAAACTTTGCGTTATCGACTTTGGATCTGTAATGTGGTACTCCAGTCATGTTCATTGTGTGGTTGAGTGAAGCTATCCTGACCATCTCATGTGATCGCCAAGTTTGTGTATTTCTGTACTAATCCTTTCTCCACTCTTGTGCGTGCTTTGACAAAATCAATCATTGATGAATTTGATATAGTAAGAATCTCTATTGAAGGGTCTTTGTATGTAGGAGATGATGCAGAGTATTATCGAGTGAATGTTGGTTATGACTTCCCTAGCCCATGTTTTGTATCTTCTGCCTAGACGTTTGTGCAAAGATATGTATATTTTATATAAATTTTGGTTGGAATCCTCGTACCTGATAAGGTGTAATTGGTTTGTGCGGCATACAGTCTGGTAAAGTGATGATCAGTTTTACCAACTTCTTCGATAGCTTGGTTTGATAATCCTCAGTATACTTGTACAGACTAGATTGTTGGTAAGTTTTGACGGATAGGTGTTGGATTATTAAGAAGTTTGGTGAAGGAGCAAGGATAGTCGGACCATGAAATTGGGTTGGTGGAGTTTATTGGACCGAAACAATTTGGTTCAAGAGTGGAAGATGATAGCCGAACCAATTGGTCTAGTACATGAAAAAAGGTCGAACCAAGGTGCAAAACAGGAACAGACGAAAGTGTTGGTAGGTTGCATGGTCCAAGGTCGAAATAATGATCTGGTGCACCGCCTGTGCCAATTGTAAGCTTGTGCTTGGTGTCTAGCAATTATGACTGAGTCAAAATTATGTTTTGGCACTAACACAAGACTATAATTAAACCAATCTTTGAGAGAGCGACATTGGCTTTTCGGTTTAGGGTCTGCGAGGAATTGTCCATACTAGTACTTCATTATTCTCGTGCGAAGTCATGGTCGTGGAAAAATGTTAGTTATGGATAGCTCGATTGGAAAGCACACTCTCATTGAGGGTAAGAGTGATTCATTATTGCTGGTTTGAGTTATGCCAAGTGCTGATGTTGGATGCCCCCAGTATGTGGTGTTTACCCGGAATAATCTTTGCACTAAGTTTTTCTCAGGTTTCATAAGTGTGCTCAGCTTTGGGATAATCCTTACAGTTTCTTGAGCGAAGTTGGCTGGAAAGGATATTCTAATTCTTGTGGCAATGTTGGATTGATTTTCCACTATCTCAGGCGGAGTTGAGTCGATGCTCCGTTTCCTCTAGTGGAGCGGAAGCGAATGAATATCCTACTGTAGTTGGCAGAGTGGAGTTCATATTTCTACTATCTATATGCAATGCCACAAGACTAAAAGAAATTGTTAGAAGCTTCTAGTTTAAGTACAACGAACTATATTCTCCGTCAAGAGAGTCCTTCTAAACTTAAGATTCGTGGCACATAAGTTACTTGCCCTGATTGTGGATTCTAATGACATATGTTTGTCAGCCTAACATATGTTCCAAGGGAGTGTAACTTTTGCAACTACCATACTTAAGATTTAGAGCCAGGATTCATACAGAGTAACTTCCCAGGCCATTATGGCCTGTATCATGAGTATTATTCGATTTACTATGGCCCGGCTAGCATGGGTGTCGATCGTTAACTACGAACTATCCCTGGCTGCAGCCTTAATCGTGGGATTTATTATCGGTTCGCAGTTGCCGGTGAGCCGAACGCTAATGATAAACTGCATAGGTTATAATTGTGCCTAATCCGTGGTTATGGTCGGTTTATCATTGCTGACTAGGGGGCCGATCGTCAACAGTGAACTACCCAGGCTATTTTCATGCCCTTAGTCATGGTTATCTTGCTTTCACTACTACCGATGAGAGTTTGCGATTGATCACAATAGGAAAAATATCAGACAAACAATCGAGCAAAACATCAATTTTTACAGTGGTTTGGCCAGAATATGCCTACATCCACTGTCTTTCTTTTATTGCTTCAGGTGATACATGCTTTTTACAAGTTGAGAGAAGTAATGGCGGAGATGCTGAAGATTCCTTCCTTTCCCAAACACCTTTTCCGTCAACTGTCGACGGAATGTAAGCTCGGTTGTGGAGATCCTTATGAACAACAAATGGTCCTTCCCAAACTAGATCTAGTGCGCCTGGACGGGGAGAGACTTGCTTGAGAACAATATCTCCCTCTTGTAACTCTTGGGGACTCACCTTAGATTTGTATTATTTTGCCACTTTTGTCTATTTGCGGCGGTCTTGAGAGCGGTGTTATTCCTTCTTTCTTCAGTCAGGTCTAATGACATACTAAGAAGCTCCTCGTTTTCTTTCGGATTATAATGTGTCCTACGATGTGAAGGGACAACTGTTTCAACCGAAAGCATGGCCTCAACCCCGTATGCTTAGAGCAAATAGAATATGTCATGTTGCTGTTTTGTAGGAGGCATGGCAGGCCCATAGTGCCATGGGTAGTTCGTCAACCCACGCTTCTTTAGATTTATCTAGTTTTTTTCTTAATTAGTGTTTGCAAGACTTTGTTGATAGCTTCAACCTACCCATTTGCCTAGGGCAACTCCTATTATGAGACAATCCACGCTAGGCTTTGAATGCATTTATTCTTTGAGTTACTCAAGCTAGATTTGTGCCCGGATACCCGACTGGTATGTCATTGCCAGGAAAAGGGGTAGTCGTCGGTAGTGAACTGCCCAAGCTAGTGCCCTTAGTCATGTCTATCTTATTTTCACTGCTGCCAACACATGCTTATGATCTGGGTTGCGCTTCGAAAGAAGCTCAAAATACCAGGTTGTGTAGTATGCCGAGTTTAAGATGTTCTCTTAGATAGGAATTCTCACTTGGTATTTTGGTAAGACTTTGTGGAACCTAGGAGCCGATGGCATTGTCCTGAAATGACAACAACCGAGTTAGATAAAAATGAAAGAAGAGGGTTGTTATGGTACCTCCTTTGCAGGATCGTCTGTTGTCATGCGTATGACATGTTTATGCGAGCATATTGTGTGATCTCTACAATTACTCTATTTGATAACGGGTGTTTTATTGGGCCAAGATTCCTGTTTGGCGTTTTAGTGCTGCCTCCTAGCGATCATTGGTCTAGTCATTTTGTCAAGTTGACTCCGGCTAGTTTGGTGGACTTATAGTGGACGCCCCCAGTGTGCATCCTACTATCCTTAGTTCTTAATCAATTTGAATTGTGTTTTTTAATTATTGGATCATGATGGAGTGGTGAAGCTAGTACCTTGGTTGGTGACTGCAATGTCCTAGCGGTTTACTATATATATTGCTGATTCGTGTTGAATTATGATATGAGGAGTAGTGGTGGTGGTTCTAGATATCTCTCGCCTTTCTACTGCGAGCCAAATATGTTGGAATTGCTGGGGCTCAGTCTTTCAAAGCCTTGTTGTATAAACTATGATGTTATCCAAGTTCTCGGCATATGTCGTTTCCATTGCGTCCTCTTCCTTACCCTTTGAGGTAACACCATACTCAAATGAATGGCTTCTCTTTGATCATTGATCATTCGAGCTCTGGAGGTAGAGAGTTGCATCTCTTCCATTTTTCTATAGCATTTGTACTGCAATTTGTTCTAGCTTTCCTGGATGACCATCTATCTTAACTCCTGACAGTGATGTTTCCTCATCTTTATGTGCCTTGCTGACCCAATGGAGAGGTCATGCATAGTTGTAGGGGTTAGTTTGATATTTTTTCATTACTTCGTGTAGCGTGTAAGCACCCTCGGGTCGATCAACACATGCAATGGATTTACGAATCCTTCCTTCAACTTTTTCCAAGGATGGAGATCCAAGAGTAGATGGTAGAGCCCTGCAATAGCTTAAGATTGATTAGAATGAAAGAAAAGTAATTATATAGTACCTCCTTTGTGCCCCCCGTTTATCAGCAAGTGTGGAGATCTTGACAAGTGTCTAGTGGGCCGGGTTAGCCCCTTATAAAGGTTTGTAGTGGACACTCAAAATTTTTTGTTTTTCTGGAGGGTAGACTAGTAACTCTTGGTCTTATCTCCTTCTCTTTTCATATTTGTTGAACATATCCCTAGGTAAGGAAATCTATAGACATTACTTGAATCATGTCTGGTACGCATTGGATTGGTGATGCCTTCGTGCATGATAGGAGTGACGAAGTGTCGTGCTTGTCATATCTAGACTTTGTGTATTCAATCATCATGACTTCGGTCTTCAAGTTGTGATATTTCGATCCATCAGTGGGATCCTAATTGTAGTACTTTGATTTGATGCTGGATGGCAAAAGGGTTGTGCTTGGGGTTCATTTGGTTATGTGGAACGCCCCATGTGTTCTCTAGACTGAGACTTTCCTTGTATTATGATGTTGTGGTCGAATACTTCTATTTTCCCTGAGTGTGTCAAGAGTTTATCCAACAAAACTTTATGTTAAGTAGTGAAGTGTTTACTGATTTCAATCACAACCATGTCGAATTTACGTCCGATAAATTTTAGCACCGGGAGGTTATTAGACTAGTCTTCCTGCTTTTTCATATCTGGATAGATGTTGCATTCTTTGCAGAGGAGTTCTCTCACTTTAGGCAGCATATCGGTAAGTTGTTCTCCTTCCCTTCCTAGAGAGTTTGTACTTTTCGAGTGAGATAATTCAATTTTCGAAAAGGATTGGGAGGTTTGTTGCTTCGAAGGGTTTATGGTCCAACTCTTAAAATAAAGAGAGAATCTTGAGATAGGAGGTATAGCTTCTCAATTTGAGAATTGGTGATTACAAACTTGAAAAAAGAAAAAGAAAAAAACTATAATTTCAAAAAGACAATGACTTTAGATCAAAAGAAAGGATTTCGAGTTTGGAGGGAGAAAAGGATTTTCTTAGAACCGTAATTTTATATTTTACTAGGGGAATAGATTCCTCTTATACAAAAGAGGAAGATAGTTTTCTTATGTTAAAGAAGCAATGCTTCCGGATGGAAGGAGAATAAGATTTGATTTTAGATCTGAAAAATGACTAAGTGTTTCTTTTAGTCAAAACAATGTTTTTTTGATCTGATGTGAAAAAAGAAGATAGAACGATTTTAGATCTAAGAAATAAATACATGTTTATCTTTGGTTGAGAAACAGTGTTTGCAAATCTGAAAGGAGATATACTGATTTCAGATCGAAGAAGTGAATACATGTTTCTTGTTGTTTAAGGAGCAGCGTTTGTAGATCTGAAATAAGAGAGATGAAAGATAGAACTTTTTCTTCTTCAAGGAATAGTGATTGCAGATCTGAAAAGAGAAACAGATTTTGCTAAAGTAACGGTTTTAGATCTGGGAGATATAGAGTATTTTAATCTAAGAAACAATGATCTCAAACTGGAAAAGTAAGAAAAAGAGAATCTCTCATGCCAAGGAGACAGTGACTTTAGATCTGAAAAGAAAAATGTATAATTTTTATTAAAAAATGTAATTTCAGATCTCAAGACCAGAAAAAGGTTTTCTTTTGTGAAGGAAAATAACGATCCAGATCTAAACAGAGGTAAAAGGGGTTTCTTATGCTAAGAAATCATGTTTTTGGATTCCTAATGAGAAAAGAGAGGAGGCTTGATTTTAGATCCAAAGAATGGGTACATGTTTCTTTTTGGTCAAGGGACATGTGTTTGTGGATCCGGAATTGTAAAAGTAATATCAAAGGATTTCAGATCTAAGGGATGACATTTTTTTTGCTAATAAACAGTGTCCGTGGATAGTAAAATGAAGATCTAAAAAGTGGACGGGAGAATTTCTCTATGTAGTAAAATGGATGTTCAGATCTGAAAAGAAAAGGAAGATTTTTTTTGTTTTATGTAAAACAGTCAGGGTAGATTTGAAAAAAAATATAAATTTCAGATCATAGAAAAGGGGAGAGAGTTTCCTAAGAGAAGAAACGATAATCTCTAGTCAGAAGATTAGAAATAGTAGGTTTCAAAATAAAACGAAAAGTAAGAAAGAGAGAATTTCCTTTTAAAAAAAGAAAGTTCAGTTCTCAGTGAAAGCACCAAAATGTTTGCATAAAAAGTGCAAATCGTTGTTGTAGAGCTGTGAATATTGTTTGTAGTATATAGCTATTGTTTGATGAAAATTAGTTGCGGATGTTTAAGTTAGAAAATCAGTAATTTGCAATAAAGAATATGTAAATGACTTAAATGTAAAAAGACACGTGGTTCGGCCTTAATGCGCCTACATCCACTGTTCCTCTTTTATTATCCCTTTCATTTTTGGTTACAAGTACAAGCTTTGAATATGAATAAACTTGCTATTAGAACTAAGATTTTTCCCTCTCGAAGTTGTCTGCCATTATTGCTGAAAGCTTCGCTTTTCAGCATCTTCTTTTTTATGATGCAATGTGCTTGGTATTTATAAAATGAAGATATGAGGAGAGACAGCTGAGTATATAGTATTTAGAATTTGGTTCAACCTTTTTTCCTCCAAGATTTGGTTCAACCTTACTTACATGATTTTCAAGCTATTCCACTTATGACGACCGCCATACACCTCCAAGAACCCCGGAACGCGTCATGAAGATATCACCGAAGTATTGTCGTACCATGATGAAAATTTCCAACTTTTTTTCAGATCAATTATACCCAGGTTGAGCCCCAAGCAAACCTTCACCCAACTCCAAGCAGCATTACTTCCAGTTGACTCCAAGTAAACACTCAAATTTCTCATGCATGACAACAAGCAACCACCGAACCAAAGATTTGGTTCGGTCGTCGGACAGACTCCAAGTTGAATAAGTATTTTCAAAGTCCGACTCCAAGCAACCGCCAAACAAAAGTTTTGGTTCGGTCATCGGATAGA
The DNA here is from genome assembly GCA_030737815.1 of Allium fistulosum. NCBI lineage: Eukaryota > Viridiplantae > Streptophyta > Magnoliopsida > Asparagales > Amaryllidaceae > Allium > Allium fistulosum. Next base: position 246,520,651 of record CM060905.1, on the reverse strand, counting down.
CTCCAAAAAAATTCCTGATTTTCAAGACCCGACTCAAAGCAAGCGCCGAACCAAAGTTTTGGTTCAATCATCGCGTCGACTCCACGCAGACTTGAGATTTTCAATCCCCGACTCCAAGCGAGCGCCGAACCAAAGTTTTGGTTCAGTAATCTTACCGACTCCAAGCAGACACCAGATTTTCAAGACCCGACTCCAAGCGAGCACCGAACCAAATTTTTGGTTCAGTCATCGCGCCTACTCCAAGTAAACTCGAGATTTTCAAGCCCCGACTCCAAGCAAGTGCCGAACCCAAGTTTTAGTTCGGTCATTGGGCCGACTCCAAGCGGACTAGATTTTCAAGGCCCGACTCCAAGCAAGCCCCGAACTAAAGTTTTGGTTCGGTCAACAGGCCGACTCAAAGCAGACTCGATATTTTCAAGGCCCGACTCCAAGCAAGCGCCGACCAAAAGTTTTGGTTTGGTCATCATGCTGACTCCAAGCAAGTGCCGAACCAAAGTTTTGGTTCGGTAATCCAACCGACTCCAAGCAGACTCCAGATTTTCAATGCCCAACTCCACACAAGCGCCGAACCAAAGTTTTGGTTCTGTCATCAGGCCGACCCCAAGCAGACTCGAGATTTTCAAGCTCTGACTTCAACCAAGCGCTGAACCAAAGTTTTGGTTCGGTAATTCAACTGACTCCAAGCAGAATTCATATTTTCAAGGCACGACTCCAAGCAAGAGCCGAACCAAAGTTTTGGTTCGGTCATCAGGCCGACTCCAAGCAGACTCGATATTTTCAAGCCCCGACTTGAAGCAAGCGCCGAACCAAAGTTTTGGTTCAGTAATCCAACTAACTCCAAGCAGACTCCAGATTTTCAAGGCCCGACTCCAAGCAAGCGCCGAACCAAAGTTTTGGTTTGGTTATCAGGCCAACTCCAAGTAGACTCAAGATTTTCAAGCCCCGACTCAAAGCAATTGACGAACCAAAGTTTTGGTTCGGTCATCCGACCGACTCGAAGCATACTCCAGATTTTCAAGGTGCGACTCCAAGCAAGCGCCAAACCAAAGTATTGGTTCGGTCATCGGGCTGACTCCAAGCAAACTCGATATTTTCAAGCCCCGACTCCAAGCAAGCGCCGAACCAAAGTTTTGGTTCGGTAATCCAACCGACTCCATCCAGATTACAGATTTTCAAGGCCCGACTCCAAGCAAGCGCCGAACCAAAATTTTGGTTCGGTCAACGGGCTGACTCCAAGCAGACTCGATATTTTCAAGCCCCGACTCCAAGCAAGCGCCGGACCAAAGTTTTGGTTTGGTAATCCAACTGTCTCTAAGAAAACTCTAGATTTTCAAGGCCCGACTCCAAACAAGCGCCGAGCCAAAGTTTTGGTTCAGTCATCAGGCCGACTCCAAGCAGACTCCAGATTTTTAAGCCCCGACTCCAAGCAAGCGCCGGACCAAAGTTTTGGTTCGTTCATCGGGCCGACTCCAAGAAAACTCGATATTTTCAAGCCTTGACTCGAAGCAAGCGCCGAACCAAAGTTTTGGTTCGGTCATCCGACCGACTCCAAGCAGACTCCAGATTTTCAAGGCCCAACTCCAAGCAAGCGCCGAACCAAAGTTTTGGTTCGGTCATCAGGCCGACTCCAAGCAGACTCGAGATTTTCAAGGCCCGACTCCAAGCAAGCGCCAAACCAAAGTTTTGGTTCGGTTATCCGATCAACTCCAAGCAGACTCCAAATTTTCAAGGCCCAACTCCAAGCAAGCGCCGAACCAAAGTTTTGGTTCGGTCATTGGGTCGACTCCAAGCAGACTCGAGATTTTCAAGCCCTGACTCCAAGCAAGCACCGAACCAAAGTTTTGGTTCGGTCATTAGGCCGACTACAAGCAGATTCTGGATTTTTAAGGCTTGACTCCAAGAAAGCGCCGAACCAAAGTTTTGGTTCGGTCATCGGGCCAACTCCAAGCAAACTCGATATTTTCAGCCTTGACTCCAAGCAAACGTCGAACCAAAGTTTTGGTTCGGTCATCGAATTGGAAATCCTGGATTGCTGTTGGACTGTCGACCTTGAATGGCGGTAGAGCGTCTCGGTATCGGCCCCATGAAACGGTGGTGGACAAATCTTAAGATGATCATATCTCTCAATCCCTAGCTCGGATTGAGATGCGATTTCGACCTATGTCCATATCTTGATCTCAAGAATACCTCCAAACTAGTTTGAGTCTGTTCCAAAAAAATGACGATTTTTCCCCTGACTCCTCATATTCACCATGTAGTGGGCTAAAATGCCCACAACATCCGACATGAATCTTTCCTCAAATCTCCTTCTGAATTGTGCCCAATTCATGGTCTCTTCATTTACTCCCATATTAACACTATTCCACCAGTGTAGTGCTGCTCCTTACAACCGTCTGGATGCTAGTATTCTTTTCTGCTCATCATTGAGTCCCAAATCAGCAAAAATTCTTCTGTGATGAAGCAACCAATTCTCCACTTCAATTGCATCCTCAGTGCCAATAAACAGCTTTCTTCCAAGCCTAGCATAGTCTCTGCTTATTACCGCATAGTTATTGACCATCGGAGCTCCATGATTTCCTTTCCTGCATTTCCTTCAACTAATCCCACAGCAGCTCGAGCTTGCATCATGTTGACGAAGAACTGATATATAGCTCCCATATCAACTTGCGGTGCTCCAGCACCCACATTAGCAGTTTGTGCCCAACCTGAATTCCTTTTAGTGTTGGTCTGGCATTTCCATTGGTTGTGGTGCTTGCTCTACCAATGTTAACTCTTTCATTCCTAGCATCCATTTCTTCCTTAAAATCTACATTCGAGTCTTTGTAAGATACATAAGAATAGCCTAAGAGAGATAAGAGAAATAGAGATAAAGCATATACTTATATATAGAAAATACAAGTACATTACTATAGCGTTATCCCATACCCCAATCTTTTTTCTAATTCCTTAGGATTATGTTTTCAAAATCATTTTAAGTTTAAAATTTCTTTTAATTTTTCATAAATCTATGCTCTTATACCAAGTTGTAACATCCCCTATCTTGAGTCCCGAAGCTAAGTGCTACAAATGCTGCAGTCATCCATAGTATTAACTTCCGGTGACAAAATACGGGAATGTTAATGATATCTATAATATCAGAAGCACATGAATATTTCATATTCTATCAGCCATAAATACATCATAGCTGAAATAATACTAAATGGCTCCTACATAGCAAGCTTTACCTCCTACACCTCTTTGAAAGCTTATTTGTCTAACCTACTAAACCTGAAAAGTCCTTAACTCTCAATCTACTCAAATTTAATGTTGAGCACCCGAGAGTTTAAGGGGAAAACATAAACTTTAAGTCAGACATAAAGCCTGGTGTGAATAATTCTATTACATCTTGGTTTTCTGATATTAAGTGAGACCATGCCGCTTTGCGGAATGAGTTTCCCCTCACCAATATCATTTTAAAATGGTATCTTTTGCAAATCAAAAACTTGCAATCAAACAGGTTATAACAATAATAGAAATAACATACATGCATATAAATCAGATAACCAATGGACTATCTGTCCACACTATAGTTTTATCTGGCTAACTATTAACCACTGGCTGACTCGGCCTTATCGGACATAATAGATATTCTAACTTTTATCAGACATGATACCGGGCTAGCTGCCCTTAACTATCTTCTTCTAGGGTCAACTGATCCTAATTGTTTTGCAGGCTCACCAATAACCTATCTTTACTCTGTATATTTCCTTCTTTGTGTAATATCATTTTGGTCGTACCTATGACAAAGCCCTACACACTGGAAATTTGGACTTGTATTAGCTAGGGGCTATTAGCTAAAGTATAGGGAGCGATCCCATACCAGTTTCATCTAGTCTTCTAATATCCGAGTCATATACTTAGGGTTAACTACCCTATTCAAATTTCATTTCCTTGTAAACGATCTTTAAAAACGATTTACCCTTGAAATCATATCTTTATAAAACAAGGAAATCATACTCTTTGCTTTACTCAAAATATGTAACGACCCGATATTTTGGACCATTCGCATCCGCACATGTCGGACTTGAATAATTCAAAATACCGCGTTGTTAATTTAAATTTGGCAAAACTGAACATATACAGTAAATAAATAATCACAGATCATAGACACAGAGTAATAAATGCAGCGGAAATAAAAGATAGTAGTTCATGAAGCTACTATATACATATCAGTGTTAAATAAGGTACAAAAGATGTCTCGAATACAATAATCAAATACAATATCAGAATACATCACTGGAATCAACTGGATATCTGAAAGCTGGATAGATAACTGGATCTCCAAGCGAAGCTCCAACTCCAAAGGTGAGTCTCGAATACTGGTACACTCAGTCTGACCCGAGCGTAAAGCAAAACACAAAACACTCGAGTCAGGATTAACATTCTTATATCAATAAATCCAACTCAAGTGAAATAGCAAATGAAATACAAGTAACTCAAAGGATGTTTGGAATAACCATCCTTTAAGGATCCGTCGAACTATCTACTATGTAGTAGTGTACGGTAAGTAGATAATGTCTATCAGTAATATAAAGTATCAAAATAGTGTTAAGGCGTTACCATTATCCCCCTTAACACATTTTATATAAGCGTTATAGTCTATACAGCACTGTAAACTCCACCGTAAACTAGTGGGATATCAGGGAGTACTCCATAGGTATAACACAAAACAAATCGTAGTGGTCGCGTATATAGGGATACAAGTATGACAAGGCATATGAGGCCATACCCAAGGTAGTGAAACTACCGTTTGCCTGATCCGGACTGGTGAGAACGCATCACCGCAGCGATCGCAACACCGCGAAACAACACTCCCAAATCAAGGGTGCACCAATCGACAACAAGTAATGAGTAGTTTTCGAAGAAGTGTGTTCGCTCGAGGTAGCTAACCCCCATTTGGCCCGGCACGGCTCCTGTTTTAGTCATTTCCAATTTGACTCAAGTGTCAAGGTTATCCATTATCGTTCTCTTTCTTCCATCATCACGTACATCAATCCAACCACTTCATTCTGGATCACACTCCGCGTATAGTTATTAAAGTGGTTTTCGGTTTAGACATTGAGTATGTCCCTAACCGATTCCGGTCTCTTTAATAAATTTCGTAATTATTACACCGATTGGTCATTTATATATTTCAAAACCAAACCAATTTCAATTCAATTAGAATTCGTAAATCAACATTTCATTTTCCTTTCTAAATCAATTTCCAAAATTTACGTTTCAAAACTTCCAAATTACCATTTCAAAATCTTATCATACACTTTCAATTTTTATGTAAAACAATTCAAATATTGATTCAAATTCGTATATAAGTTTCATTCTGAAATTATTTAAATTAATTTAATTTAACATTCAAATCAATTTAAATTCCTTGATCGATTTCATTCAATATTTGCTAAGTAAATTTGTCATTCAAAACAATTTCTATTTAATTTCCAATTCATTAAATCACTTACTTAAGTTCAACTTCATTATATCAAAACTTACAAATTTGCTTAAATTAAATTCGTCAAATCAAATTCTTTACATTTCAAGTCTAACATTTATTTCAATAAAACACATTTTATTTCTTGTTAAAGAAATCCAATTTCACTTATTTATCTACTTGGTTACAATTTCAAAACTCAATTAATAAAGAACTTAATTTCACTAATTCAAGAGGTTCAATTTTATTTAACTATGAAATAATTCAATCTTCTTTAATTATTAAATAATTTCAAAACTTAATTATTAACTAATTTCAAAACTTAATTATTAAATAATTTTTTTTTAAATCAATGTTCATTCATCATCTACTATGTTAACATTTTGATTCAGATTATTAAATATTAACATTTTCCTTTCATTAAAATTCAAATTCCAACTTCATTTCAAAACCACATTATTTATTCAAACAAAATCTTTATTTTATTTTTAAATCAAATCATTGACCAATCGGGTTTTATTTAATTCTCTATCCAAAGTCAAAGTTTAATTTGGGTATTTATCATTTCAACCTGATTCCAATTCAATTCAAAAATCAAAGCATAGCAAAGGGAACTTGCAGTGTGATAACTGGGATGGTGTCAAAGTAAATAAATAAGCAATAACAACAACCAATATCAATCCAATAATCAATTCAAATAATCCCGAAATAATCGTATTAATTCACATTTGTTGTTAATGCAAATTGATATAATTATTTCTAGAATCTACACTATCATTTCATGTAGATTAAAGATTATTATACTAATATTTATACGGTTCTTCAATTGATATCTATTATCCAATTTCATACTACATCAATTTTACAACATACATTCAATGGTTCAAGGTGTACTTAACCAGATTTCTACGTGTCAATTAATCTAACATTTAAAGGGGGTCATATTATACAAAATTTAACTAATCAAATTCAACATATAAATTCAATTTAAATGGTTAACTATCATATATCAATTCAATTTCATATTATTTATCACTTTAACATTTAACAATTTAACGTCCAATATTAACATCAACAATCAATCAATTATCAACCAAACTTTATTATCATCGCATAAATGACAGATAATGGTGTCAGATGTCATAGGTGAACAGATACAGGTAATAGCATATATAACAGTGTGAATAACTAACAACAGCATATTTCAATTGTCGTTTCAATCGAAATCAAATTTAATAAATAAAAGAACATGAATCGTGAGTGATTGCTCACCTTTCGAGGCTAGAGGAGTTTGATAGACAACAAGCTACGGATTGGATCACGATTTAGAAAATCGAACAATCCAAACAAAAATCTCAAAGCGAAGTAAGCTGAAAGTGGGTCCGATGGGCAAAGCTGAAAGGTAGAGATTGATGGACACGAATCAGAACCATTTTGATAAATCGAAACAAAAAATATATGTTATAAATTTCAAATCAATATTAAATTTATTTTTTCAAAATAACAATACCCATACTCCACAATCCAAACAAATGTACTACATTCTTTTATATAGACCACTTACATTGAACCATATGTATATGCAGACTGCCAATAACGTACATCATACGAAAATGAAATTTCTTTTGAAATTTAAACTATGCGAAATATACATACCATGATATCATATAATTTTATAAAATCTGACTTACACACCAACATATTAATACCCTTTTTAAAATATCTCATATGCAAACCACTTATAAAACATAGGTAATATATAGCATATTATAAACTACATACTGTACATATATATAACCAGATCCGATATATAAATAACTATATAACTTTCAAAACATAATACTTCTATAAACTATGAATACGAACAAATATGCAGACAAGCTATACTAACATGGACAATCATTGTATACTAATCTATATCAAGACTGTACGAAAAATACTTATATACATATTAATATATACTTATAACTTTATATCAAATATGTATATATATATATATACAAATATAGAATAGACAACTGTAGGGATACAGTCTTTTCAAAGCATCAGTACACACTATATATAATATATATACTAGACTAGTATACTTTTTAAATACATATGCTTCAAATCAATGTACTGAGTCTCATAGATATAATGTCATGCCTACATATTATATTTTAAACAATCAAACAGTATAAATATAAACATATATACATTTTTAACATACGTCCATATTATATATAAAATCAATAAAATTCAATATGGACCTGCTTCCATCATAATGTAGACTTAACTCAATTGTTTGGAAAAATAAGCCTACACAACTGTATCAAACGAAAAATGAAGAGAAACATATATGTACTGCCTTTATGCATATGTATTGAAACATCTATTACTTACATATAACAAAATATACTTTACTATGAAATTTATTGGGATAAAAGAAGATTGCCCAAAACTTGACATACGAATGCATGCTAAAACATGAATATATTATTCAAAACACAGGGGCTTACGGTTGCTGCTTTCCAATATGTACAACGTATCAATATATCTATAGTTTGAAACTTGTATAAAACTTTACAGGAAAAATATCTTATACTAAAGTATTGTAAGCCAGACCTCATATTCACTTGCATATTTAAGCTGTAAGATATAAAAACAAAAGAAACAAAACAGTTTGGAAATGACTTATATAAAGTAATCTTCATTATATAACGCAGCAGAACAAGTATGTATAAATATGTATACCAACACATTACTGTGATCTTATATAGAAATTAAACAACAACATTTATCACTAACCCGACATGCATAAAACTAATATATATTTAAAACTATAACCAATACATATAACTACATACCTTATGTATATATCCACACACACACAAATATAAAATATAAATATTTGAAACATACTATACTATTTTTCCTTTTCTTCTTCACGACTATAGTAAAACAAAATGATAAACTATATAGCATATCATATATGCGTACTTTTAGCAAATAATATCATATCCCAACATAATATCTATACTTATATATATACACTAATATATAAACTAATATATAATAGTGGAAAGTAAGCAACATGTAAGCACGACAGAAGACAAACAAAAATTGGCACAGTGAAGAACAAAGGTACATACTTTATATAAATAAAATATATATAGGCAATATATTTTAAACAAAATACGTATATAACTAAAAGAAAGTTGGCTGCTCTTGGGTGGGCTGCTGTTTGGTCATGTGCATCGGAGTGGGGAGGAAGGCGAGGGCTTGTGGGGATGGGCGAAAGATGATGGGTCAGCGATGCTTTCTGGTGGTCGAAGTGGCGAGATGATGAGGTGGTGTCGAGGCCCGTTGGATCGTGGAGCATGGAGGTTAAATTTTGGTCAGGTGGATGACAATGCGGGGTCAGTTGCTGTCTGTGGTGGCGGACGGTGGCGGGCTGGGTGCTGTCGCGGCACTGGCTGGCGCTTGTGGGGTGCGATTGGGTTCAAGAAGATGCAAGGTGGCGGGGTGACGTGGCGGAGGTCGGTGATGGCTGAGGCAAACGGGATGTCGGGTTTGTGATAGCTATCTCGTGCATTAGCCATGGAGTGGGAAGGTGGCTACAGACATTTTATATTTCACTTGAAACCAATAAAGATGAAAGGTAACAGAGAAGGCAATTAGGAACGTGCCTTGGTAATTGAAGGGTCATGCAACAAATGAAACGTAGGGAACCGCAAAAATTAATTACATATGAACAGCTGAGAATATTAATAGCCAAAGTTGAAATCTAGGAATTATAAAGTTTACTGGTTTCAACGGATGGGTAGATGAATGGGCAAAAGAAGCCGAATGGTTTTAAAACCGATACCGGTACGAAATCGTTTTTCATAGATTCCACTGCGTACCGGATTTCAAAACACAAAGATAAATATACCGTAGCGATCAGAATGACGAGACAATCAAAACGGCATACGGATATCAGTGGTATGATTGAATTATAAAAATTCGAATTTTCTACTATCGAAAAATGCAAGAAAAACGCAGGAAAATAAGATCGACGGAGCTAAAGAAGTCCAAATTTTGAAAAACGAAAAATGACGTCTTGCTCAGAAGCTGATTTAGAATTTTTCTATGTAAAAATATTCAGGTTTGAAAAAAATTTTATTTTCATCGCTTTTAACTGATTAAATTGAAGTAAATTTACGCGCGAAATAAACTTTCATATTTTTGGACGAAAATTTACTAGTTGCTATATTTAACTAGACGCATTACAAATATTAAATTTATATTTCAAAATTTTTATCTTTTAAAATTTCACAAAATTTCAGTTAATAACGTTATTAAAACCAGTTAAATTTACGGGTCGTTACAAAATATTTAAGCCATGATATATGCTTTACACAAAACAATGTTGATGAAATCTAATCAATGGGATTATCTATCCTTTCAACTAAGTTAAAGCCTTTTTTTAACTTAGAAAATTTTAGGCTATAAGGCCAAAACAATACCTTCAAAACCTTTACTTAATACCTCAAACAATCCCTTTCAAAATAATTGAAAGCATTCCTTTCAAAACAATTATATAAAACCTTAGACATCCCCTTTCAAAACCATTTAAACTTGTCTTTCGAAAGCATTGGAAACTTTCCTTCCAAAACACTTAAAATATACCTTTCGAAAGCATTGGGGACTTCCCCTTCGAAACACTTATAACATACATTTCGAAAGCACTTGGTTCAAGTAATGGTTTTTGGAAACATTGCTTCGAAACCATCTTTTTTTAAACAAAGGTAAATTGATTGACTCGAAAGCTAATTAGAGTGGCTTCAACCCCTTCGGAAGCATGCCTTCGACACCATCATTATTTCTTCCTTTCTCCAATAAACTACATACCAATTGCTTGATATCTTTTGCATTGGTTTCGAACATGTGTGAAAGGTCAAACTGGGCATGGTGACGGAAGCAAGCTAAGGTAGTGGTGAAGTTGTAATTCGAAACAAAAGTGTTTTATTGCCTTTCAAAGTAATTCCTTTGTAACCAACTTGCCCAATTTGTCAAAATATGATTGGTAGCCCGCTCTTTATCAAAATTCTTTTCTCAAAAGGCTGCCGAATTAAAAATTTACAGTTAAAAACATTTTAACAAATAAGCCTTCCTCCTTAACAAAACATGTATAACATTTAAATCCCTTAACTTAAATAATCTTATAACCATAGTAAAATACTTAGGAAAATTCCCCAAAAATCACAATAATTCGTTTTTAATATTTTTTCTAACATATATAAATTTCAGACCCAAAATCATTATATAATTGCTTTAAATTATTTAAACCCAATATTAACTATATTTTTTGATAAAAAATTTATAATAAATCCACAATTACTTAGAAAATTATGAAACTTGAAACCCACTTCTAAAATAATGTTCTTGACCATATATGGAAAACACAACTCATATGGATGTCATTTAATAGGTTTACCAATCTAAACTTATCATAAAATCTATATGAGACAATATAAATCATCAACAAGCATATATATATATATATCCATTTAAACAAACATAACATGGCATATTACTTGCAATATAGTTCAGATCAAACCTTGAAACCGAGATCATTATCAAAAGTGAGATGTAAATTAATTATTCAACCTGGCTTGGTGTTAAGAAGTTTGAGATTTGCCATTTGATTGATTTGCTTAAGCTTTCTACTTGAATCCTAGCTTTCTTCTTCTTGAATATCCTTAATGGCGGCCGACCAAGCTCAATAGTGTTTTTAGTTTTGTTTGTAAATGTTAAAATGAATAAGGAATAATGAATGGAAGGGTTTAGGGTATTAGAAGGAAGGATGTTCCCATTTTTCCCTTACCATATTCCTCTTACTTACTTATTGTAATTCTCGTTTTCTTATACATTTGTTAAGGCATGGCTCCTTCTAAATTAGCAAATCTCAATCCCTTAACTATATACATTATTTCATTTAATTTATCTAATTAAATATCCTAAATAATGTTAGTCAAAATTAGGGTCATTACACATACATATCCCCATGTCTCAAGTAAGCAAACTTTCGGAACAACAACAACTTCTGAGTGACTGGTATATACTTCTCTTTAAATCTCTTATCAAATTACTCCTAAGTAATCTGATCCTTAGGAGTAGTAATTTTGATGGCGTTCCACTACCCTTTAGCTTGTCCCTGAAGCTGTCTAGAGGCCAGCTTCCTCTTAATCACATCCTCTAACTCCATATCCTTAAAGATGCATTCGCAGGTGTCTAACCAATCATGCACTTTGATGGCTGATTCTGTTATAAGGAACGGTTTGCCACCCAAAGTGGAGTAAACCTTTCTTAGTTTAGCAAAGTCAGCCCTCGATGCTTGCACTAGAGCACTACTACCAACCACAACAGGAGCAAATTGGTCATTTTGAACCATGTTATGCACCATCTCAGCGAACATGTTCTACAAGTTGGGTTAGCAGTCCCCGATCTTGCCCCCTCCTCAACTCCAGTGCGACGACCACCTTACACCACTAATGTAGGACGATGGTCAAAAGAAAGAAAAGAAGCAAAGAAGAGAAATAGAAGAGGAGAGAATAGAAGAGAAGAGAAAGGAAACATCATATAATAACGGATCCTGTCATATATCTCGTAGCACATCGAACAAAATATAATAATCATAACAGATATAAAACTGGTGAGATAGTAGTAACTACATGAACCACAAAATCAGAGTACACAGATCCATATAGTTATACAATACAGTAATAGAGTTTATAAAGCTGATAAACCATATCTAATAATAGTAGGTCAAACACTGTCAAGACTCCACAGTGTCACACAGCGGAATAAGCAATAATAAGCCTAAAATATAAATATGAGAAAGCACCGCCTCCTACTAGTCCATCCGCACAACTCAATATACCGTTTATACTTGCTATCTAGTCTACTCATTTAAGAGTACTCAAGATAATAAGAAACAAAGCTCAAAACCTCAAGTCAGACAACAATCTGGTATGAGCAATAAACAATCTCAAAATACTATGAAACTTAATATAGTATGTGGAAAGTAGGGTATGTAGAATCATTCCTGACTTATCCTTGCATCCAAAGAGTTAACATATAAACACAGTTTATGCTAAACTACTATCACAAGTGAAATATGGGGTGTAGGGGTATCACATAGCATATCAAGCACATAGTAAACATGGTCCAATACACAGCCTTGCATCTATCACTCCAGTGCTTCAGATTGTTAAATAACTCTCATAGATGCTCAACTCATTACCCACACAGATGGCTAGGGACTGGACACACGTAGACGTCTAAAATATAGGTACACATGTACTACCTTGGGGACACACAGACTAGCTTGTCTGACTAATGAGCCTCACAACCATAGCGTTATCCATTAATCCCTTAGCACACATATCGATAGTAGAACTACCTCATAGATGCTCAACCCATGTCCATGCAGACGGCAAAGGATTGGATATACGTAGACATCTAAATACATGGGTACACGCAGACTACCCTCTCCTACTCATGAGCATTACTATAACGACCCTGGATTTTATATAAATTTTAATTGATAATTAATTTCATTTTTTGAATAAAAATTGTAAAATTAAATGATGAATTGAAGCGAGTTTCCCCGAATCCAAATAAAAATACATTAAATCATTTTGATATTTAAAATATTGTATATATATGTATATATGTGAATATATATGTATATGGGCATATATGAGTACATTTGAAATAATATATATATAAGTATTTGATTTGAATTTAAAATCGTAAATAAATGGTTTGAAAATAATTATAAAAATATAGACGTTTGACACAAATATAATAATAAATAATTTTGAATTTAGAATTAATGGTTTAATAAATATTTGAGGTTATAATAAAATAGACTTACAAAATAATACAAATATATATATATATATATATATATATATCTCAACACTAGAAACTATGAAATTTACATAAGTATAATAATTATATAAGTTAGAATTAGAATGTAATATATATGAGATAAATTGTGTAATATAAAGTAAAATACATTAATAAATTCTAATAACAAAAAAGAAATAGAAATTCATTTTTTTTATCAAGTAAAAAGACTAAAGAAAACAAATAAACATAGATGTGTATAAGTTTACAAATGAAGAAACAAAGTTATAAACAATATGAACAAAACAAAGAATTCAAGCCTGCACGTTTATTTTATATATACATCCTCTATACCAGTTCGTTTATCAACTTAGCAAGCTTTGAAAAGAAAGAAATAGCAAGTAGATAAAAATACATATTTTGTACAAGTAATAAATGCCATATCCTATAGCTACCACAACATTATCATATCAGCCGAAATGAAACAAAAGATAAGTATGAACAAGTAAAAGAAGCCACTAGATCATATTCATGCATTGTACAAATGAAGAAAAAAGAATACAAGTTTGTACAGCCGAAATGGAAATAGGATAAGTGTATGGTACAACACCATTAATGCCATCATCTCTTTAGCCACCAAACCAGACATCATTAGACAAAGCAAGAAAATATCGTTGCTAAAATTTGTACCAAATAAAATATCACCTGTAAGCTTCATTTCTTTTATATCCATCACACTCTTCATCATTTCGTTCCATTCTAGTTGAGAAACTAAAGTAAATATCATTTAAACTAAAACAAAATTTCAACTTAAACAACAATCTAAACCAACTCAAACCAGAGATTAAAGATGGGAGTTTCAACTGAAAATTCAAAGCCTGGTTCAAAAGCATGCTCTGTTTCTTCTGGGAAAAACAATGTGAGTAACTTTTAAACTTAAAGTAAATTTATGGTTGCATGTTATTGTTGTGGAAAATATTGTAATTGTGTATATTTATAGTTCTGTTGTGTAGATATATGGTTAAATTCCTGCTGTATTATGTATGTGACATCTCTGTTTCCATATTTATGTTCTGGTTTTGATTTAAATTCAAAACCCCTTTGTTTAATCTCTGTTAAAAACTTAAGTTTCAAAAGGAACTTGTGTGTTCCATCACAAAATTTAGTAGAAATTGATTTAAGTTAAATAAATTGGAAATATCACTGGGAATCGAGAAAAGAAAACTAAGCAAACTTAATATAAGAAAAAAAATTCAAATATCTTAATTTATAAATTCAAGAATGTAAATTGTCTTCTTATCCTAGAACATGATTTTTGAAGCTAAAATCATAATTTAAAATGATGGGAAGAGTGTGCAGTTCTGTGATGAACTGGATATGGAAATATGGGGTTTCCTGGTGATCTAGTTGCTCTGGAGGTCTGGGATTTTTAGTGATGGTGGAGGAGTGATCAGTGTTGAAGGCAAAAATGGTGAGTGGTGTTGAACTTCGTCGAGGAGGCAGCGGTGGTGAATTGTCTCCTGTAACCCTAGTTTTAACTAGGCAATTTGATTTGGTCGGCACGGCCTGTAGGAGTGATCGAGTTCAACTAGGTTTTAGGAGTCGGAAGCTTGGTCGTAGATGAGAGCATGGCCGGAGTTGCAGAGTTACTGGTGGTCGGAGGGACGTGAATGAGGCGATGACAAGTTTGGATTAGTATTGTTCTGTTGTCCCATGTTTGAGTTAAATACTCAAATTCGATTTCGTGACAGTGTAATTGATTTGATGATCGGATTTGGCTATGAGGGTGATCGCCAACTTGGGTGGATCATCGTTGATGATCGGAGTTAGCTGCGGTGATGGTGCATGTGCACTAGTTCCTGATGATCTATGTTGATGGGTTTGGGTGGTTACAGAATTTTGTTTACTTGAGTAATTCTCGGGTGATTCGAGTTTTTACTCGAAGTAGATTAGGTTCTTACTCGAAGTAAAATTTTAGTTGCTCGAGTAAACATTTGTTACAGGTTTTACTAACTAGAATCTGTTCTGTTTGTAATTTTTAAGAATAAAGTTTAAATTTGTAAATCAAAACTTTAAATTAAGTTTTAAACCTGAGTTTGAATCTGAATTCAAGTAGTTTGAACCTTAGATTTGAAATGATTTAAATTTTGAAATTTAAATTTGGTTTTAACAACTTTTAAGTGTAAAGGTATATTGAGTTTTGAATTTAAACTGAAAGTTTAAAATAGTAAAATAGAAATTTGAAATAAGTTTAAATCTAAGTTTTAAATTTAAATTGTCGAACTACTTCAAAGTTTAAGCCGGTTTATTTGTTAAAAGGTGATTAATGATTGATTAATGAGATTCATTAAAGGATGATTACTTAACGAAAGTAATTAAGGATTATCACTTATTGTAATTAATTTTGAATATTTTGATTAATTAAAGTTAATTAATTTTGGTTTAATTTGGTTTAAGAAAATCATTAGATAAATTGGTAATTAATGATTAATTGTTATGAGGTGATTGCTTAGTGGCAAGTAATTAAAGGTTTAATTTCTTTAAATAATTAATCTAAGAAAATTTCTTAGGAAAGTAATTAAAGAAATGTTATTAGTTAATGAAGATATATTAACTAGGAATTATTAAGTAATTAAATTAATGTGATTTATTTTGATAATTAATTAGATTAATTAATTAAGATAATCAATTATAAATTGTTAATGACTTAATGAAAGTAATTAAGGGATTAATTACTTATTATAACAAATTTTGATATTTTGATTAATTAAAATTTATTTATTTAGTTTAATTAATTTAAGAAACTCATTTGATAAATTGATAAGTGTAATTTTCTTAGTGTAATTAATGGAGCATAATTACTTGGGGAAGTAGTTAATGATAATTACTAGAATGTAATTAGTGAAGATGATTTATAAATGAAGTAATTTGGGTAATTACTTTTGTAATAAATTAAGGGGTTAATTAATTATGAAATTAGTTTAATGGTTGACGTAATAAATATGCTTAATCAAGAATAATTTAATTAATTAAAGTGTTTGATAAATTAATTTATATCAAATGATTTGTAATTAATAAATCAGGATTGGATAATAAATTCATAAGTTATTAATTTAACTGGAAATAAATTGAATTAATTAGGATTAAACAATTAATTAATCCTGCATATAAATGTTTATTGAATGCTTGACCTTACTCATGAATGATTGCATTGTATGAGATGCCTTGAATCTATTGTCCTATCTGATCTGGGATATTTTGTTCTGTGAATTGTGCTATGTATAATTTATTCATTTATTGATGATACATCTGTATATTATCTATGAATCTATGAATGGACGATAAGCGTTATAGTTTATATCGCTTATCAATTTTATTGCTGTATTTTAATCTGTGATAAATTGAATGATGTTTCACTATTGTGTTGAACCCCTGGACCACACTTATACACACACAAATATGGATTTCGCGTGGAAATCAATTAAGTCGCAGATTTTAAAATAGTTTAAAAGTTGAATATTTAAAACCAAATGTTTTGGAAATGGATTGAGTTTAAAGTGAAAAGCTTTTGAAATGGAATTTCAAAGATGAAATTTATTTTTGAATAACTTGATTAAGTTTTGAAATTTAAATAATTTGATTTAAATTTGAATTCAAGTTTGAAATTGAATCTTATGATTTGAAACTAGGGATTTAAAGATGCTATACAAGTTATATATGGGTTAAACCATTTTAAAGGTATTGATTTGGGAATTTGAATTTAATTCAAGGGTTTTAACTCGTGTAAATATAACTGGATTTTTCCGAAACGAAAACTACTTGTTTTCAAATAATAATAGCTTTCATTTTAAGAAAGGATTTCCAAATTGTGTTGAAAGAATTTCAAATTTGAAATAGAATTGAAATGTTTTGAAAACTATGAAATGAGTCTTTGATTTCAAAGACCGGATGAGTTAATCTAACTTGAAATAGATTTTTTTTGAAAGACTATGAATGAATCTTTGGAAATAAGTTTTGGAAGCTATAAGTTAAATCTTGATTTAAAGATTTAACGAGTTAATTCAATTGAAATGGAAATTGTTTTGAAATCCATAAATGAATCTTTGTGAACGGGGTGAACTTTGTGAATTGAATCTTTTTGTTTAAAGGATTAAAAGTGTGGAAATTGTTTAAACCATTGAAGGTTTTTGAAATGAATCTTTTTGTTTAAAAGATTGGAAATGGTAATTTGTTTTAACCATTCGAATGAAAATTTTTGGGCTTTAAGCTGTGATTTAACTGAGACCCTAGTATCCATATGATTTTTAATTGCGCTCGTTATTCGGTTTAGCCGGGATAGGACCTTTGTGTCATATCACCCGTTCCGAATGATGATACGTCGTATATGGATAGCATTTGAAGACCGGTGGTGAAGACCAGATATTTTCGAACGAAAGGACAACTCGTCGAATGTCTCTGCATCGACTGGTCCCCGATATAGAGATTTTAGCACCCTTTGTGATGGGAAGTCCGGACGTGATTGGAAAATTATCCGAATTTGCAAGGGCTTCTTTGGAAGTGCCTTCGGTTCTGTTTGAACCCGGAACAGACTTGTATGGTTACATGTCTGACATTACATTTTGAGATATAAAGCCGATTTCTTTCAAATACATTTCTGTTGGTGGCGGAGAATTTGTTCTCTTAGCTTAACACCCTTCTCTGAGACGTACGAGCTCAGAGGTTATGTAGTTAAAGGCTATCAGCGATATATTCCCAATTTGGTAATGTGGCATGCTGAGTGTTGCTATGTGATGATTATTTATTGATCATTTGTTGATCAAAGCATGGCTTTCGTGTGAAGCGTAGCTTTGTGGACGAGACCTCATCGAGCCTCACAGACCGGAAATGGTCGAAACAGGAAAGATGCGGCAAGGTTTCAGGGGTAGCTTCCCTAGGGTATGACCATTCCTTCTGGAAAAGGGTAGTATCATGGTATGGAGCCCAGATACTTACTCAGGTGGACACACTTTATTATTATGTGTGATGTTGGTTACTGAGCGCTCGGATAAAGGTCCCAAAGGACCGGGGGTGGAATATCTCAGGTTTACTACCCGGGAAGGGGGTAACCGGCCTTGTGTTGGCAGAGAGCCAGGTGGTTCTCGGGGCGTCCCGCCAGAGGCGTTCCCATGTGGCATAGAAAGTTCCTTAGCCTGACCATTTGTTGGAAAATCCAAAGAAACAATACGAGCCTTGTACGGTTTTAGTTGTATAACCTGCTATGGAATGTGGCGGTAACCTGCTATTGAACATAGTAGCTATAGTAGGCATACAATAATGGTTGTATGCTGGCTAAGATTAATATTATACTTTCGAAATGTGTTCTGCACTATGCACTAATAATAATATCAAAATAATCTGTTTTGCGTAGTAAGCATGTTTGACTATCATAAGAAGAAATCTCCTCCAATTCTGCGTTTGCATTGTGTGTGTGGCGGGAGGTCTTATGGTAGTTTCATTTTCCAAAAGCATTGCGGGTTTCAATGTTTAAAATTCTTTTGTTGTTTGTTTTAAAGATAAACTGTTTTTGTTGCTCACACCAGTCCTATGACTGACCTGGAGTTTATTGTTCCCTTCCTAAACTCTGGGTGCCCACCAATTTCCACACGGGCAGTCTAGAGTTGGGTTTCTTTTCAGATAGTCAGGTTCAGTAGATTATCTGGAGCTAGTTTAGTGTTGGAGTTCATTCATGACTGCACTTGCTTCTCTTGGTGTTCGAGCTGGATGTTAGAGTTGTTGGAGTCATTCTCTTTTTCAGATCATTTTGGAGTTATCACTTCTATTGATATTGTTCCGCTGATGATGTTATCTTATATTTTCCGCTGTATCATTATTTATCTCTGATATTGTTGTATCTTATTGATATCATTTTTGTATATCATTCTGGATATTGTATTCATTGGAGTGGTATATGATATCATTTATTTCTTTCTTCCATTGTGTTGTTATACTTAATGGTGTTATAAGCTCCGGAGAGCCAGATTCGGCGTTTGAATCTACGGCATTTTGAGTACAAGTGAAGTACAGGTGCCGATTTTCGAAGGCCGAGTCCGGGATCTTTACAATTACAACCTCAGGTTCTACTCTACGAGCTATCACATAGAACTTGTCCTTTCGGTCCATCACCAAATGCTATAGTAACTCGCAACATCGAATTGTCGTACTTTGCTTGTCACCATCCCAATGTCATCTAGAGTCATCCTTGGGGTCCTCCATCCTTAACCCGAGATAACTCCCCAAAAGCTTCCCTCCAAGTTCTATTTGGCATTCCCTTGTTCGGCCTGATACCACGCTCCTATCGAACAGAAGCAATACTGAACAACATTTGCTGTTCGGCTCCCCAACGCCGAACCAACAACAGCCGGACATGATTTCATGTTTGGCCCTTCCCTAGCCGAACCAAGTTCTTACCGAACATGATTTTCCTGTTCGGTCTTCCACTATCGAGCCAGCCGACATCCAAACCAGCACTTCTCCTTCCTGAAGCCAACCACCGTACCATCCTATGCCAGACCAAGCTCCATCAAACCGAACCTTGTAGCTCCTTCAACATAAGAACATCGTGTTGATTCCATCTGTACGCTCAACACTTCAACCCTTATGCATCAGCTATGTAATGATATGACTTAGAATGCCCTAGATTCTATCCGTCGAAGTCAAGTTTCTTAGTACCTACCACTAGTTCGCTCCGATGAGCGTTTTCACCACATAAGCAAACAAATATAGATGCAACCATCATAGCATATATACAACCAATATAGCATACACGCTGCATATATAACGCATCTATATCAACCAATGGAGGATTCATATCAAAAGTAGTCTAAATCTAGCAGTTTCCTAAAAATAGCATGTCAATAGGAAAAATGTAATATTCGATTTATAACCATTTTAAAGGACTTTTAATTTCTTTTATAAAAATCATATGTCCGTTTAAATATATTAAAAACACATTTTAAAATTAGAAATCATTTCTATTAGCACCAAAATTGGTCACTAACACCCAAACGTAAATGAAAGCACCAACTAACAGTCACAGATAACAGATAAAGTGTATATAGAGAGTATAAAAATGAAGAGCAGTGGAAATTAAAAAGAAAGCCAAAAAAACAGTGGATTTATAGTGGTTCGGCTGACTCTAGCCTACGTCCACTCCAAAAAATTTCTTTTTTATTGATATGAGAATCAATTACAGTTACAATCTGGAGTTTTCAAAACAATAATGGCAGAGTAGCCTTAATGAGGAAGAAGAAGGGAAACAGAATGGAGCTCCCTTTTCTGAACCCCCACATATTGTATTTATAGGCAAATCCCGAATTACTGGGATTCCTGAGTAGTCTGGGCCCATCAGGACCATAACCGAGCCAACATCCTTCATCATGGTACGAGCGACTTCCTGTAGCGACTTCCTGTAGCGACTTCCTGCTGAGCGACTTCCTGCTGAGCGACTTCCTGTTAGCGACTTTCTGTTAGCGACTTCCTGCCGAGCGACTTCCTGCCGAGCGAATTCCTGTAGTGACTTCCTGCCGAGCGACTTCCATGCCGAGCGACTTCCTGTTCCTGTAGCGACTTCTTGTCCCTGTAGCGACTTCCTGTCACTGTAGCGACTTCCAGTTCTGAGTGACTTCCATGCCGAGCGACTTCCATGCCGAGCGACTTCCTGTTCCTGTAGCGACTTCCTGTCCCTGTAGCGACTTCCTGTCACTGTAGTGACTTCCATGCCGAGCGACTTCCTGTTCCTGTAGCGACTTCCATGCCGAGCAACTTCCTGTCCCTGTAGCGACTTCCTATCCCTGTAGCGACTTCCTGTCCTTGTAGCGACTTCCTGTCCCTGTAGCGACTTCCTGTCCCTGTAGCGACTTCCTGTTCCGAGCGACTTCCATGCCGAGCGACTTCCATGCCGACCGACTTCCACGCCGACCGACCTCCAAAACGTGCTGCGTTACCTATCCATCAAGTCGAGTTAAACCTATCGCATTCCATCCTCGATAACCGAGAAATCGACTTGGTTAAATCCTCTTGCCTACAGCCTTGCCAAAAGGCGGGATAACACTTTTCCCCCCAAAACATGCCTTTTGGTAAAAGGCATGTTTTGAATGGCTTCGAATCCAATATCGTGAGTCCCTATTTTATTAATAGTTATAGTATACTTGATCAAGGTCGTGGCTGTTCGAAGCCGAATCGGTATTCATTTCCACTTGTTGAAATCGGGAATTAAATTCTACAGCCTCTCCAGACTATCGATGGTCACTTCGGACCCTTGCCAAGTCCATTCCAAACTCGACGGTTGGATAGAAAGATCCTGTTGTGCTCCGACGTTGCTTTCTATCCCTTGCACTCTGACCCCAGTGAGGGCATATAGCGATGTCTTGGTCATCCTAGACCGATCATAGCCTCTCCGGGCTCTTACTGGATCCCATCCTGTCACTTCCGGTGAAGGGGAAACAGCATTGAGTGATCCGATCCTGTCACCCTTCGGCGAACCACCGTCACTCCCTGCACTCCGGTTCAGTGTCCCTGAACGTTAAGCGATGCCCTGATCCTCCTGGACCGATATCAGCCTCTCCGGGCTCTTACTAGATCCCATCCTGTCACTCTCCGGTGAAGGGGAAACAACATTGAGTGAGCCGATCCTATCGCTCTCCGGCGAAGCAGCGTCACTCCCTGCACTCCGGTTCAGTGTCCCTGAACGTCAAGCGATGTCATGGCCTAAATCCTAGGCCGATTACAACCACTACGGGCTCTTATCGAACCCCGATCCAGTCACTCACTAGTGAATGGGGAATGACGTTAAGTGAGTTGATCCTGTCGCTCTCCGGCGAAGCAACTCACTTCTTGCACTCTGGACCCTGTCTCTCCGGGTAGGGTCATAAAGCGATTAATTTCAAATTGACTCCTAATATTCATCCTTTAACTCTCTGGTCGAAGGTTTATTTCATGAAATTCAAGTTCATTTATTAAATTAAAAGTCCAAATGTTCAACCACAAATAAAGGAAAAATCTAGATACTGCCACTCTGGGCAAAGCAGTCTATTACAATCACAGAGCATGCCTGGGGATCTCTCTGGTTCCCTCACATGTGTAAGTGGAATAGCTGTTTTATTTTGAAATCAAAACCTAAGAATTTTATGTAATCGACCAGAGTTCAAGTCTTGAACTTGGTCCATGCCATCATGATCAATTGATGACGAGTCATGATCCCGATCCAGGATTAGTTCTGTTGGGTGCAAGCGGTAGTGGCTCAGGTCCTACGGCCGCTGTGCGATTTCTCACGTACTGTGGCAATCTACCATTTCTAACATGCTCTTCCACCTCATCTTTCAAATGGCGGCATTCATCAGTAGCATGTCCTTCCAGCTCATGGAATAGGCAATACTTTCGACTTCTACGTTCCTGTTCCGTGGGATCTCTCCTGGGTAGTTTTCGATAGAGGAGGTGCCCCCAAGTTTCGATGTAAATCCGTTCCAGGTTTGCCGTCAAGTCGGTGTATTGTTTGAATCTAGGTTCTCGGAATTTCTTCCGTTTGTCAGGACCATCGTATCTGTTATCCTGCTTCCGCTTTCCTTTATCTATTCCACTCTGTTCCTTGGAGGTTCCTTCGCCTTGCATGGCGTTTATTTCTCGCCTTTCGGCGCGTGAATCCTCTAGCCGAATGAACCTTTCATCTTCATGATAGAATTCTCCAAGGACTTGTGGTGGATCTCTTGCCAAAGAATCCTTAAACTCTGTGCCTTTCGCAACCCCTGCTACCGCCGCCATCAAAATCATCGATGGATCCGAGCGATCTACTGAAGCCACTATTGCATTGAATCGCAATAGAAAATCTCTAATGGACTCTCCGGTCCTCTGCTTCATTGAAGCTAAGGTCATCACAGTCTTGGGTCGCGTCACGTGGACCCTAAAGTGTCTCATGAAGCATTCCACTAGCTCACCCCATGTTCTGATTGATCCATTCTCTAGCTGCCTGAACCAAAGCGCAGCCAAGTCTGTTAGATATAGAGGGAGGCATCGTGCCATCTGTAACGACCCTGAATTTTTGACATTTGAAAATGTGAATATTTAATTGAGTTTAAATATTCGAATGATAATTTAATTTGAAATTCAAATATCAGAATGAATTTGGCGATTAAATTATTGAATTTAATTTTTGAAACTGGGTAAAAATTTGAATCTTCAATTTAAAGTCTGTTAAAAATAATATGAAGGCTTAGAAAATTCATATTAATTATACTGAAGATAATAAAAGTTTCGGAATTGAATTCGAACCTGTTTTGTTCAGTTTTGAAATTCTATTGTTTAAATTGAATTTAAAAATAGCGTTCCGGGACACAGTCTCGGAATTCGACGAAACCAGTTCCATTGGATCCGTAATATTGAATTATTACCGGATTTCAAATTTTGTATTATTCAGAGTTGTTATGTGAGCATACGATAAGCAAACGCGTTGAGAATTAAATTGAAATTTGATTTAAAATTTTGTACAAATCAAATCACAACCACCCTATAATCGTACTCAAGCCACCCTACATCTGAACGCGCTGATCTATTGTCCCCTTCTGTTTCTCTATCACGCGAGCAGTTAAAAAGAATATCATTTCGTTCAAAAATCAGAACGAATTCAGAAATCAAAACAATGGCCACTGTCTTCAAATCCCTAGTCGAGCTCTTCTCCTATTCAAACCTAAAATATTCGAAACTTCAAAGCAGAAATACAGAAGAAAAAAAAATTAAACAATGGCCGCTCCCTCCTCTCTGTTAATCAAATCGCGAGTTCTTCGTGCTCGCCGAGTTCGAAAGCAAGATTCGCGAGGCCAAAGCGACTGTGGGAATTGGCGCGTCAAGATGGGGTGTCGCGATTACGAGTCGTGTGCGCGAGCCTAGGGCAGGAGGCGGCGTCACAGCAGAGCGAAGGGGGAAAGGCGACTTTGAAGTTGCGGCTTGTCTTGCGTGTTGTTCGCGAGGTCGGAGAATTCGAGCGACCTGGACGGCAGCTTGGTTCGATGTCGTGGCCGCGTGTGCGCACACATGAAGCTGAGGTGATAACTGGGTTGGTTCGCCATGGAACGAAGGCGATGACAAGTCAATTTCTCGAGCTCGAGCATGGCGTAGTGGGTTCGGTGATGTCTGGGGAAGTCGCGTGTTCATCTCGAGCTCGACCTGGGCAGTAAAGGTATATACGTTATTCAAATTCAATTTAAAATGGTAATATGAATTTGTAAATAAGTACAGATGCACATTTGTTTTACAGGAGCAAAATAAAAGAATATAAATCGATTTGTTTACAGTAATTAAAATGATTTTTGTATAAGGAGATTGACAAGCAGAAAAAGAATAATTGTAGACAAGATTCAGAAAACAGGAGTTTAAATGATTTATATTGAGATAGTATAATTAATAGAGAATTTGTTTAAAATAAAGCATTCGATAAGATTAAATTATTATGAAGGAAATTTATTGTTTGATTGGTTAAATATTAATAAATTGTATAATTGTTTATACAAGGTCTAAAATCATCGTGAAACGAACTGGAATGGAAAATGGGATTTGCAAAATAAAAGAAAAGGTGAGATCTTCTCACTCAAATGAAAGTGGATTTTCTTTTACAGTTATTTATTGACTTGATTGCTGTTTGGATTGTGATATTAGATATAGTAGGATAAATCTATATATATAGCAATATATATATATATATTGGCATATGTATATATTGGATTGATTGATTTCCCGCAATTATATAGCGGATGAGACCCTATTGCGCCGTTAGTAAGCGGATGATATTTTATAAAACCCATATACCACGATATTCCACCTCGAAGTGGAATTAGTATTGTGGTAACATCTGTGGATGCAGGGAAACAGGTTGGAGGGATCCAACAGGATTCCTCAAAACATTTGAATTGATTTCATATGTTGTTTGATTGATTATTTATAATCTGTGTATGATTATATCTGTGATTGAATTTGTTGAAGGCTATAATTTAGCCGAATGTATTTTTGGTATCGTTGGATACCAGAAATAAATGAAATTGGATTTCTGAAATTAAAAATTGAATTTTAGATGGTTTGGAAGAATAAAAGAATTTATTTAAAAGGAGATAAATTTGTTTGAAATCAAATTGATAATTGATTGGGTATTTGAAATAAATCTTTGAGAAATCGATATGAAAATTTATTTGATGTTGAATGGAAAATTGATTTTTGTGTCGAGAATAAATTTGGAAATCGATTTGTAAAAATGATTTGGTCTTTGGGATTAAAGTTAGAATCAATTTGAAATGTGATTCGGTGTTGAAGTAAATTCAGAAATCAATTTGAAATTCGATTTGGGATTTGAAATAAAATGGAGAAATCAATTTTTTAAAGTTGATTCGGGGTTGAGAATGAATATTTGGAAAACGATTTGAAAACCGTGTAAAAGTGAATATTTGAGAATGTAAATTCCGAATAGAATTTATAAAGGAAAGGGAAATTTGTTTTAAAAATAAATATTGATTTATTTTTAAAGTGTGGAAAATATGATTTGAAATCGGATTTTCAAAGTGATGAAGTGTGGAAATAAATTTACAAATTTGAAATGTAAATTTGAAATAAATCGATAAGGATTTATCTAGTTGGTTTAAATGGACCAAAATATGATTTGAAATTGATTTTCAAATGTGAAGTGTGGAAAATGTATATATCTTTTGAAGATATTTTGAAATAAATAATTTGGGAAAAATTATTTGAATTGATTGATTGTTGTGAATGTTGTTTGATAGTTAAATAACAGACTATCAATATTTGCCTTTGAAATGACACTTGATTTGTTTTTAAAAACAAACGCTCATTATTCGGTTAATCCGGGAGAGGACCTTTGTGTCATATAACCCATTCCGAATAGTGATACATCGTAAATGGATTGCATTTGAAGACCGGTGTGAAGACCGGATATTTGTGAAAATGAAAGGACAACCTGTCGAATGTCTCTGCACCGAGTTGCTCCGGTATAGAGATTTATATCACTTTTTTTTGTGATGGGAAGTCCGGACGTGATTAGTGAATATCCGGATTGCAAGGGCTTCTTTGGAAGTGCCTTCGGTTCCGTTCGATCCCGGAACGAACTTGTATGGATGTGTGTCTGACATTACACTTTGAGATGTAAAGCTGGTTTCTATCAAATACATTTCTGTTGGTGGCGGAGAATTTATTCTCTTAGCTTAACACCCTTCTCTGAGACGTACGAGCTCAGAGGTTATGTAGTTGATGGTTACTAGTGATACATTCCCAATTTGGTAATGTGGCATACGAAGTGCTGTTGATCATTGGTTTATCAAAGCGTGGCTTTGTGAAAAAGCGTGGCTTTGTGAAAAAAGCGTTGTTTTGTGGACGAGACTTCGTCGAGCCTCACAACCCGGTAATGGTCGAAACAGGAATGTTGCGGCAAAGGTTTGTAGGGGTAGCGCCCCTAGGGAATGCCATTTCCTTCTGGATAAAAGGTGATATCATGGTATGGAGCCCAGATATTTTACCTATGTTGATTATATTTTATGGCTGTTGCGTTGTGATTGAGGATCCTCGGATAAAGGTCGGTAACGACTAGGGGATGGCATAGCTCGTGTGTTAGTTACCTAGTTACAGCTCGGTTAGAGCGTGAGGTAGCGTCGGCCTTTTGTTTGCGGAGATCCGGTTAGGATCCGGGGCGTCTTTCCAGAGGCATTTCTATTTCGGTGTAAGGAAGTTCCTTAGCCTGACCATTTGTTGGAAATCCAAAGAAACAATACGAACCCCGTACGGTTTTTAATTGTATTACCTGCTATGGAATGTGGCGGTAACCTGCTACTGAACGTAGTAGCTATAGTAGGCATACAACAGTAGTTGTATGTTGGCTAAGATTGATATTATACTTTCGAAATGTTTTCCACACTAGACATTAGTAATAATATCAACTGATTTTGCGTAGTAAGCATTTTTGACTATCATAAGGAGAAATCTCCTCCAATTCTGCGTTTGCATTGTGTGTGTGGTGGGAGGCCTTATGGTAGTTTCATTTTCCAAAAGCATTGCGAAGTTGTTTTATTTTCTTTGCGAAAATAACTGTTTTATGATCTCACACCAGTCACCATGACTGACTCGGAGTTTATTGTTCCCTTTCTAAACTCTGGGTGCCCATAATTTTCCACACAGGCAGCCTAGAGTTATATTATCAGGATATTCTGGATATTCTGGAGCTTTGGAGATGAGCTGGATGGCGAAGCGTACTATCGTACTTGTTTATTATTTCCGCTGTGTATTCTGTATGTGGACAAGTTTATATAACTGTCCATTGTTGTATTGAGTTGTATTTTGACTCTGATGATTGATGTATGTATAAACTGATATAGTCTTTTGTTTAAAGATTATTGATTTATCTATTATATATTGTTCCGCTGCGAAATGTGAGATTCTGATATTGTTTCTGGTTCTGTGTTTCTGTTTCTTTCTTCTCTTCTGTCTTCTTCTACCTCTTCTTTTAACCCTAAAGTTTCGCGTTTCCGCCATTCGATTTCTCGACAGTTGGTACAGTGGACGTATCGGTGTCGAGTTTTCGGAAGACGGATTTGCGGGTCTTTACAAGTGGTATCAGAGCATCCGGTTAAGCGACAACCCTGCTCTGTTGGGTGTTACTCATTAGAGATAGAGTCAGTAGTAATCTAGAATGAGTGTGAGTGTAATAATAGATATGAGCGCGTATTTGTTAGTGAATACAAAAATTTGTTTTGTATTGTGTTGACTTATCGGTTGATTGTTTATAGATTCTGGTCGGTGCAGGGTGGCCAACTGTAATCGGTAGGGGTTTCTAAACTCTTAAACAAGATAAACTGACACAGTATTGTTTTAAATAGGGTAAATGAAATAATTTTGCCCAAAACTATTTTTGTATAGAAAAGAAATGATTTTCTATGAATTATCATAGTATATGGATGCTTGGTTGATAGGAAGAGATAATATTGAAGTATTATCATTGTTATATGGAATTGAATGAGAAATAATGGTATAACCAAAATTTTGAAGATAAATTCATTTGACAAATGAAATTTATAATTATGAATTGAAATATAATGAAATAAAATCCATATACGAATGAGGTTTGGAAATGTGAATTGTAAATGAAATTTACAAATTGAAATAGAATTCCAGAAAGGATATTTGAAAATAAATTCATCAATGGAATGTAAATAAGTTTATAACTTATAAAATATTTGAAATTGGATCGGAATAAGATTCAAATTGAAAAATGAATGAATTTATGAATGAACAAATGAAGCTACATTTGTAAATAAATGAATTGGAAGTTGAATTGGTTGAATTAAAATTGAGTTGTGAGCAAAATTTAAAATGGGTTGAATTTGCATGTAAATTCAAGTAAGAAAGAAAAATAAATTGAAATTTCCCTGTTATTGATAAAATAAATTCGAGACGAATTGAATATGGAAATTTGAAATTTAAAATGGATGAGTGAATATACTAATTAAATTAGTAGATGGAATAGATTTGAATGGTTTTCAATGGGATTTGATAAATGGAATGCCAATTAAAATTGAATGGAATCAATTGGAAATGAAGTACTATACATATATGACATATGTTTTCCAAACTAAGGATATGAAAAAAGTACCTTCCATTGAAAAATTGTGAAGGTGTTGGAACTCGACATGAGTGTCCATTTGATCGGGATTTATGCTAGCGTAATTCGAGGGGTGTGATACCTACAGTTGCAAGCGATTCCACTGGGATAGTGACGCAGCCGCCGTGTGAACTACGATCTATGGCAGCAACTATGGCGAAATTCAAGAGATGTGAAATCTACAGTTACAAGTGATTCTACTGGGATAGTAGCGAAACCACCGAGTAACTGTGATCCATGGGGGAACGTGCTTTCCATATCCATTTTTAAAAGGATTTTTAAGTGTTTTCACTTGGAGTTAGAAACATTTTTAAATTTTTGGAAATTTTTGACTAACGACAAAAGATTTAAAATTGGGAATTGAGATAAAGGTAAATGAAACTCAATATTTCGAAATTAGAAGATGAATCGAATTCAAGTAAAATTTGAAATGGAAATCTGAATGAAAATCTGAAGATAAAATGAATTCAAATTGAATTGAAATTGTCAATTGAATTCAAATGGGATTGAAAACGCAAAATTGAATGGAAATGAATATATAACTTTGTTAATGAAGTGAAAATGAATATAAGAAGTATGTAATACTTAGATTGCACTTAAGAAATGAATGAATGAAATTCTTAAGTAAAATTGGTATTGGAATCCAATACGTAAATTTGAACATTATTGTCAAGTAAAATATACAGGGATTGTAAAGGCTAAGGAAAATGGAATTGGATTTTGATTTCAAAGATGAATTTAAATTGCTCGACAATAAGGTATGTATTTGAATTTTAGTATGAAATTTGATGAGTTTCTGATTTTTCCACTTGGCATTTTGTTTTCTTTTGAGATCTGAGAGTCCGTAGGGACGTTTTGTAGTCGTACCGTCTTAGCCGCGCAAAGGAGACACTGGCGAAATTTTTCGAAAATATCGGGTGTTAGAATTTTTTTGAGAAATATTGAAAGTTTAAAATTTGAATTTAAATTTAAATTTGAATTGTGAAGTAAATGGAGTCGTTTGGAAACTATGGAAGATTTTAGAAAGATAGTTGGAATGATAATGATCTTTAATAAAAAGATTTGGGTTGATGAGTTGATAAAACTATTGGATTATGAAAAATAGTAGACGAGTTAAGGACCATTTTTCCTAACTTGTAATTTCGGGACGAAATTCTTTTAAGGGGGGAAGATTGTAACGACCCTGAATTTTTGACATTTGAAAATGTGAATATTTAATTGAGTTTAAATATTCGAATGATAATTTAATTTGAAATTCAAATATCAGAATGAATTTGGCGATTAAATTATTGAATTTAATTTTTGAAACTGGGTAAAAATTTGAATCTTCAATTTAAAGTCTGTTAAAAATAATATGAAGGCTTAGAAAATTCATATTAATTATACTGAAGATAATAAAAGTTTCGGAATTGAATTCGAACCTGTTTTGTTCAGTTTTGAAATTCTATTGTTTAAATTGAATTTAAAAATAGCGTTCCGGGGCACAGTCTCGGAATTCGACGAAACCAGTTCCATTGGATCCGTAATATTGAATTATTACCGGATTTCAAATTTTGTATTATTCAGAGTTGTTATGTGAGCATACGATAAGCAAACGCGTTGAGAATTAAATTGAAATTTGATTTAAAATTTTGTACAAATCAAATCACAACCACCCTATAATCGTACTCAAGCCACCCTACATCTGAACGCGCTGATCTATTGTCCCCTTCTGTTTCTCTATCACGCGAGCAGTTAAAAAGAATATCATTTCGTTCAAAAATCAGAACGAATTTAGAAATCAAAACAATGGCCACTGTCTTCAAATCCCTAGTCGAGCTCTTCTCCTATTCAAACCTAAAATATTCGAAACTTCAAAGCAGAAATACAGAAGAAAAAAAAAATTAAACAATGGCCGCTCCCTCCTCTCTGTTAATCAAATCGCGAGTTCTTCGTGCTCGCCGAGTTCGAAAGCAAGATTCGTGAGGCCAAAGCGACTGTGGGAATTGGCGCGTCAAGATGGGGTGTCGCGATTACGAGTCGTGTGCGCGAGCCTAGGGCAGGAGGCGGCGTCATAGCAGAGCGAAGGGGGAAAGGCGACTTTGAAGTCGTGGCTTGTCTCGCGTGTTGTTCGCGAGGTTGGAGAATTCGAGCGACCTGGACGGCAGCTTGGTTCGATGTCGTGGCCGCGTGTGCGCACACGTGAAGCTGAGGTGATAACTGGGTTGGTTCACCGTGGAACAAATGCGATGGCAAGTCAATTTCTTGAGCTCGAGCATGGCGTAGTGGGATCGGTGATGTCTGGGGAAGTCGCGTGTTCATCTCGAGCTCAACCTGGGCAGTAAAGGTATATACGTTATTCAAATTCAATTTAAAATGGTAATATGAATTTGTAAATAAGTACAGAAGCACATTTGTTTTACAGGAGCAAAATAAAAGAACATAAATCGATTTGTTTACAGTAATTAAAATGATTTTTGTATAAGGAGATTGACAAGCAGAAAAAGAATAATTGTAGACAAGATTCAGAAAACAGGAGTTTAAATGATTTATATTGAGATAGTATAATTAATAGAGAATTTGTTTAAAATAAATCATTCGATAATATTAAATTATTATGAAGGAAATTTATTGTTTGATTGGTTAAATATTAATAAATTGTATAATTGTTTATACAAGGTCTAAAATCATCGTGTAACGAACTGGAATGGAAAATGGGATTTGCAAAATAAAAGAAAAGGTGAGATCTTCTCACTCAAATGAAAGTGTATTTTCTTTTACAGTTATTTATTGACTTGATTACTGTTTGGATTGTGATATTAGATATAGTAGGATATATCTATATATATAGCAATATATACATATTGGCATATGTATATATTGGATTGATTGATTTCCCGCAATTATATAGCGGATGAGACCCTATTGCGCCGTTAGTAAGCGGATGATATTTTATAAAACCCATATACCGCGATATTCCACCTCGAAGTGGAATTAGTATTGTGGTAACATCTGTGGATGCAGGGAAACAGGTTGGAGGGATCCAACAGGATTCCTCAAAACATTTGAATTGATTTCATATGTTGTTTGATTGATTATTTATAATCTGTGTATGATTATATCTGTGATTGAATTTGTTGAAGGCTATAATTTAGCCGAATGTATTTTTGGTATCGTTGGATACCAGAAATAAATGAAATTGGATTTCTGAAATTAAAAATTGAATTTTAGATGGTTTGGAAGAATAAAATAATTTATTTAAAAGGAGATAAATTTGTTTGAAATCAAATTGATAATTGATTCGGTATTTGAAATAAATCTTTGAGAAATCGATATGAAAATTTATTTGATGTTGAATGGAAAATTGATTTTTGTGTCGAGAATAAATTTGGAAATCGATTTGTAAAAATGATTTGGTCTTTGGGATTAAAGTTAGAATCAATTTGAAATGTGATTCGGTGTTGAAGTAAATTCAGAAATCAATTTGAAATTCGATTTGGGATTTGAAATAAAATGGAGAAATCAATTTTTTAAAGTTGATTCGGGGTTGAGAATGAATATTTGGAAAACGATTTGAAAACCGTGTAAAAGTGAATATTTGAGAATGTAAATTCCGAATAGAATTTATAAAGGAAAGGGAAATTTGTTTTAAAAATAAATATTGATTTATTTTTAAAGTGTGGAAAATATGATATGAAATCGGATTTTCAAAGTGATGAACTGTGGAAATAAATTTACAAATTTGAAATGTAAATTTGAAATAAATCGATAAGGATTTATCTAGTTGGTTTAAATGGACCAAAATATGATTTGAAATTGATTTTCAAATGTGAAGTGTGGAAAATGTATATATCTTTTGAAGATATTTTGAAATAAATAATTTGGGAAAAATTATTTGAATTGATTGATTGTTGTGAATGTTGTTTGATAGTTAAATAACAGACTATCAATATTTGCCTTTGAAATGACACTTGATTTGTTTTTAAAAACAAACGCTCATTATTCGGTTAAGCCAGGAGAGGACCTTTGTGTCATATAACCCATTCCGAATAGTGATACGTCGTAAATGGATTGCATTTGAAGACCGGTGTGAAGACCGGATATTTGTGAAAATGAAAGGACAACCTGTCGAATGTCTCTGCACCGAGTTGCTCCGGTATAGAGATTTATATCACTTTTTTTTGTGATGGGAAGTCCGGACGTGATTAGTGAATATCCGGATTGCAAGGGCTTCTTTGGAAGTGCCTTCGGTTCCGTTCGATCCCGGAACGGACTTGTATGGATGTGTGTCTGACGTTACACTTTGAGATGTAAAGCTGGTTTCTATCACATACATTTCTGTTGGTGGCGGAGAATTTATTCTCTTAGCTTAACACCCTTCTTTGAGACGTACGAGCTCAGAGGTTATGTAGTTGATGGTTACTAGTGATACATTCCCAATTTGGTAATGTGGCATACGAAGTGCTGTTGATCATTGGTTGATCAAAGCGTGGCTTTGTGAAAAAGCATGGCTTTGTGAAAAAGCGTGGCTTTGTGAAAAAGCATGGCTTTGTGAAAAAAGCGTTGTTTTGTGGACGAGACTTCGTCGAGCCTCACAACCCGGTAATGGTCGAAACAGGAATGTTGCGGCAAAGGTTTGTAGGGGTAGCGCCCCTAGGGAATGCCATTTCCTTTTGGATAAAAGGTGATATCATGGTATGGAGCCCAGATATTTTACCTATGTTGATTATATTTTGTGGCTGTTGCGTTGTGATTGAGGATCCTCGGATAAAGGTCGGTAACGACCGGGGGATGGCATAGCTTGTGTGTTAGTTACCTAGTTACAGCTCTGTTAGAGCGTGAGGTAGCGTCGGCCTTTTGTTTGCGGAGATCCGGTTAGGATCCAGGGCGTCTTTCCAGAGGCGTTTCTATTTCGGTGTAAGGAAGTTCCTTAGCCTGACCATTTGTTGGAAATCCAAAGAAACAATACGAACCCCGTACGGTTTTTAATTGTATTACCTGCTATGGAATGTGGCGGTAACCTGCTACTGAACGTAGTAGCTATAGTAGGCATACAACAATAGTTGTATGTTGGCTAAGATTGATATTATACTTTCGAAATGTTTTCCACACTAGACATTAGTAATAATATCAACTGATTTTGCGTAGTAAGCATTTTTGACTATCATAAGGAGAAATCTCCTCCAATTCTGCGTTTGCATTGTGTGTGTGGTGGGAAGCCTTATGGTAGTTTCATTTTCCAAAAGCATTGTGAAGTTGTTTTATTTTCTTTGCGAAAATAACTGTTTTATGATCTCACACCAGTCACCATGACTGACTCGGAGTTTATTGTTCCCTTTCTAAACTCTGGGTGCCCATAATTTTCCACACGGGCAGCCTAGAGGTATATTATCAGGATATTCTGGAGCTTTGGAGATGAGCTAGATGGCGAAGCGTACTATCGTACTTGTTTATTATTTCCGCTGTGTATTATGTATGTGGACAAGTTTATATAACTGTCCATTGTTGTATTGAGTTGTATTTTGACTCTGATGATTGATGTATGTATAAACTGATATAGTCTTTTGTTTAAAGATTATTGATTTATCTATTATATATTGTTCCGCTGCAAAATGTGAGATTTTGATATTGTTTCTGATTCTGTGTTTCTGTTTCTTTCCTCTCTTCTGTCTTCTTCTACCTCTTCTTTTAACCTTAAAGTTTCGCGTTTCCGCCATTCGATTTCTCGACAGTTGGTACAGTGGACGTATCGGTGTCGAGTTTTCGGAAGACGGATTTGCGGGTCTTTACACCATCACTTCCTCGGATGCCCCAGCACTTCCATATGCCTGACATATCTGGTAATATGCATGGTTGGGTCTGATTTCCCATCATAAGGATCCAGCGCGGGTAACTTGAACTTTGGAGGATTCCTTGCATTTCTGATATTCGGAGTGAACGGACTCCGACTAACTTCCTCTAAGCCTCCGCTTGACAATCCTTCTCTCATAACCCTTCTTATTAATCTAGTCATCCGCTCATCTCCATCCGGGGTAGTCCCCTGTTTGCATCTTTACCTTGCCCCCCACGTCCTAGGGGGTACTCC
This sequence comes from Allium fistulosum, assembly GCA_030737815.1. Lineage (NCBI taxonomy): Eukaryota > Viridiplantae > Streptophyta > Magnoliopsida > Asparagales > Amaryllidaceae > Allium > Allium fistulosum. Next base: position 246,485,566 of record CM060905.1, on the reverse strand, counting down.
AGGTAGTACTCTTCATGTTGGTCATTTACGTTCATGTTGGTCCCTGCTTGCTGAGCCTCATTCACCTCTCCCCTAGTATCCAATCCTGGAGGTCTGCCCCCAGGCCTTGGCTGATTTCCTCCAACCTCTCCAGTCTGGTTCTGGTTTTGACCTCCAGAAACTTCTACAGCTCCGGTTCCTGGTGCTGCATTGCCAGCAGCCGCGGTTGGTCCATTCCCTTTACTCTGTGTTCCAACTTCTCCAACCCGTCGAAGTAGGTTTTGTATCATGTCTTCCTGCCTTTTCAGCATCGTCTACATCTTGTCCCTGGTGATGTAGATGGATGCTTGACCTGCTCCAGCTCTAGAGGAAGCCTCTTGACTTCCCTCTTGATTTCTCCTTTTTGTCACTTGCTTCCTTGTTGGTGGCCTAGCCATTACTTCCTAGAATCCAAGTTCCTAAGCTTTTGAATCCAAAATCCTAGCTCCGAAATCCCCGAGTGCTTGCCCTCTCAGTGAAAGCACCAAAATGTTAGCGCCAAAATTGGTCACTAACACCTAAACGTAAATGAAAGCACCAACTAACAGTCACAAATAACAGATAGAGTGTATGTAGAGAGTATAAATATGAAGAGCAGTGGAAATTAAAAAGAAAGCAGAAAAAACAGTGGATTTATAGTGGTTCGGCTGACTCTGGCCTACGTCCACTCCAAAATTTTCCTTTTTTATTGATATGAGAATCAATTACAGTTACAGTCTGGAGTTTTCAAAACAATAATGGCAGAGTAGCCTTAATGAGGAAGAAGAAGGGAAACAGAATGGAGCTCCCTTTTCTGAACCCCCACATGTTGTATTTATAGGCAAATCCCGAGTTACTGGGCTTCCTGAGTAGTCCGGGACCATCAGGACCATAACCGAGCCATCATCCTTCATCATGGTACGAGCGACTTCCTGTAGAGACTTCCTATAGCGACTTCCTGCCGAGCGATTTCCTGTAGCGACTTCCTACCGAGCGACTTCCTGTAGCGACTTCCTGCTGAGCGACTTCCTATTAGCGACTTCCTGTTAGCGACTTCCTGCCGAGCGACTTCCTGTAGCGACTTCCTGCCGAGCGACTTCCTGTTCCTGTAGCGACTTCCTGACCCTGTAGCGACTTCATGTCCCTGTAGCGACTTCCTGTCACTGTAGCGACTTCCATGCTGAGCGACTTCCTGTCTCTGTAGCGACTACCTGTCCCTGTAGCGACATCCTGTCCCTGTAGCGACTTCCTATCCCTGTAGCGACTTCCTGTCCCTGTAGCGACTTCCATGCCGAGCGACTTCCATGCCGAGCGACTTTCATGTCGAGCGAGTTCCTGTTCTTGTAGCGACTTCCATGCCGAGCGACTTCCTGTCCCTGTAGTGACTTCATGTCCCTGTAGCGACTTCCTGTCACTGTAGCGACTTCCTGTCACTATGGCGACTTCCTGTTCCGAGCGACTTCCATGCCGAGCGACTTCCAAGCCGACCGACTTCCACGCCGACCGACCTCCAAAACGTGCTGCGTTACCTATCCATCAAGTCGACTCAAACCTATCGCATTCCATCCTCGATAACCGAGAAATCAACTTTGTTAAATCCGCCTGCCTACAGCCTTGCCAAAAGGCGGGATAACAATTTCAAAGAATCATTTTTGTACTATACTAACAATCACAATATTGTGAGAGAAAATATCACTCACATTAACAAAACTGACCAATCCAAAGTCAAGTCGTAGAGCTCTCCTTCACGAGCGCAATGCAGGAAACCGCATCTAAAAAGGACCTCATTTGCAAAAGATATGAATTTTATAAGAAATCAATTTATATATTAATTAATCTAACTAAACCTCACTTAACTGAATTAATCAAATTCACAATTACCTTTCTTCCCCTAACCTGCGATGTACATGCCTGTACATGAACCCACTTACATGCATACCCTCTCTCATGTTTTCTCCCTCATCTCTCTATGAATCAATGAACCACTTGCTCCATTGTGCTCCACTATGCACAAGCTCTGTGATGGACCTGACTTTGCAAAGCTCGAGTCCCCTACCAAAATGCAATCGGGAGCTCCTCCCCTCACGCACGCACAGACGCATTTTGCAGCACTTGATCGAACTCTATGAGATTTTGTGGGAAGATATAGTTCGCGAAGAGAAATCCAACGGTAATCTCTATTTTTCCTATCTCGCCCTCTACTGCAACCTAGCCCAAACCTTAGCCATGTCCAAAATGTCAAGCTTGACCCAAATGCACCACATGCTTCAATCTTTTTATGGATGCGAAGCTCTCCTCGCCACGGTCTCAACGGACCCAGTTTCGTGATTTATCATTGAGCAGATTTCTCGATTTAAATTTTTGAATGGATTTGGGGAGTGGCGACCATGTTTTTAATTTACCGAATGAAACAGTAAATCAGAATAGAGGGAGTGTTTTTGTGTGTGTTAATTTAAATAATATATATTTTATTTATTTTATTTCTCAAATAAACCATTGTACGTTTCGAGCTCATATTGATCACACAACGCGTTCGATCGCAACGAAACACCTCAGTGTACATCACCTCATTTTTTCGGTCCCAATGGTATAAGTTTCATGGCTATCTATGACAGTGCTCCAGGATGATAATTTCATGCATTTCGCGATTGTTTTGGCCATCGGATCGTCCACTCTCCAAATATAGCTATGCTTATACTCATTTCAATTTGCAATGTCAATCCGAACTCAACGGAGGTGGTCTCGAGTCCTAATTCAATTGTATGCTAAAATCATATTTTGGGACCTTTAAATAAATTAACGATTCAATATTTATATCCATTATTTAAATATTTTATCATTAAATATACGAGTCAATACATCTAGAAACGAAGTTCCTAGCATCATTCTTCGTTAGCCAGCTCATTCTTACAAGCTGTAATAAGAATGATTGGCTCTCTAAAAGGAATAAGTCATGTCCATGAATGATATGCGACTTATATACCGAATATGAGTTTCGAAAACCAAAATACAATAAGTACGCTCTCTCATATATCGTTTGATCCACTCTATGGAAACAACTCCTTCCATTCTAAGGTAATATCCCCTTCCTTATCTCTAATAGGTCTAAGTATCAACTTAGGTTGTTTACATAACCTATGCTCTGATATCAAATGTGACGACTGTTCTACACCTTCGATACCTAATATACTTGTACATTGCACTATGAAGGTACCCGACCGATGTAGGACGGTAGCCAAGGGTGAAAAGTAACAAAAATACAAGCACAAAACTTGTAGAACATCTCACATCGCATTGACAAAATATAATATATTAACATAGATGTAAATAAGAGAAAGAGAGTGATATAATAAAATGAACCATAAATAAGAACATCATAGTGAAACAGGTTCACAAATTATATAGAAACTAAATAGTAAGGTTTATACATCCTAAATCTCCAAAATAAACTCTAAAACTATCTCCTAAGTAATACGTGTACTGGTATAGCTCCACAGTAATGCATAATGGAATATAAGCGATAGTAAGCTCCAAAGTATGGTATAAGAAAGCGTAGCCTTCTGCTCGTACTCTATACAGCTCCATGCGCCATCTAGAGCTGTTATCCGTAATCTACTCATTTAAGAGCACCTGAGATAATAAGATGCAAAGCATAAAACCTTGGGTCATAAAATTGTCTGGTGTGAGCGATACATCATCTCAAAGGTGCTATAAAAATCGTATATAGCAAAAAGGGCATAGGGTATGAAAAACCATACTTGATCTGTCCCTACATCCAAAGTATTAGCACATAATAGTTGATATATCCTAATCTACTATCATAGCATACAAGTGTACTACAGTTAAAGTACAATGTCTAGTGTCTAGGTATACAGTCAAAAATACCCACGTCGTGTGACACCCTGGAGTGATAAACAACCATGACAAACAAAACATCCATCAAACAATCCTCACCATCACTCATTTGCATTGGACATAAGATAACTCATATGGAACAATTGTAAACTAGGGACTCAATTGAAATCTCGGCTTGATCGGTGCTCGAAATCATGCTACTTCGTAAGACTAGGAACCAGACTCACAATTGCAAAAACCGATGGTAATCTACTATCACAAGATCTGGTCACAATCACAAATCCAGGTAGGCGTCTCCACATACCCCTTCTTTATGAGCATACTAGAAACCTTCGAGTTATCAATGATCCCTTTGCATGCGTCTCCATAATGGAACTCAATTGTTTCTCCATCACAACTATCACCATAGTAGAACATAATCACAATTCTACCCGCAAGCCTACATCATTGAACTTTCCCTTTTGGATCACCATCACGACCCCCATCGTTAAGTCATAATCTTCGAAATATCGCTAGACACCCACCATAAGTCATAGAGCCATCGTACCAAGGTTTCGAAGTCATCGTCGACATCGTCGAGTTAAAGCACCACACCATCGCTTTAATGGTCATCTCACACAATCCAAGGTCATTCCAAGTCATCTGGAGTTGCCTACTTCACTCCATATCATCCCCATGAACACTAGAATATGCCACAAAGAAATCCTTAAAGTCTCACCGTACCACGACGAAAATCTCCCCAACTTCATCCATGTTCGGGTATTCCCATCTGAGCCCGAAGCAACACACCCCAGCCCAAAGCAACCCGCTCCCAACTTAAAGTAGCATAAAAAGGCACCGAACAAAAACAATGCTCGGGTACCGAACCGAGCCGCCTCACAAACCCACCGAGCACGATCCCAAGCAATAACTGAACAACAAATCTTTTTCGATCACCGAACAATAACATCATCGGATAACATTTGTTATCTGTTCTTTTCCCCACGCCGAGCGAAGTGAAGCCCGAGCCAATCCTTCTCAAATCCCGAGCACTCCTAGCATTTAAGAAGCCTCCCCTAAGCCAAAATGCTGCAGTAATTCCTACTTCTATTTTCGCATTGAATTCACCACTACGCTCCATTCTTCGACCCGTGTTCATTCCATATGCATTGATATGACTCCTAACATCCTCAAGCCCATCTGTCGAAGTTCGGTTTCATGGTTCCTACCTCTAGTTTGCTTCGAAGAGCATTTCTGCCATACAAGCATACAAACAAACACCATACATGCATCAAACAACATTCAAACACGCAAAATACACAAACAACCTTAACAATCATCATACAAGGTGTTTACAATATAGCTTAACATAATCAAGGTAATTACATATCTAAAGAACATGTCTAGAGCACCAAAAATCCATTTATTCACGTTTCTATTATAGACGGGCTTTTAAAAAAATAATAAAACATAATTTTGACTTTAGAATGGTTCCAAAACATGTTAAAATCTGTAGATACATAGGTAATAATGTGAGAGATGATAAATCACTCGCCAAAACCTTCAAAATCTAAGTTTTGCATGCAAATCTAGGCAAATTCGAGAATGAGTGGCCAAGTTTTGCTTTTTCTTCCTAAAAATGTAGATTTGAAGATCTCTAATGAATATCCTTGCTAATCTACCCTTAATATATGATTTAGACTTGATTCGAAGGAGAAACGAGAAGGTTTTGAGTGCAGAATGAGTTAATGGGAGCTTAGATCTATTTGAGAAGTGGTAAAAATGATTTAGAGATGATGATTCAGCCTCTTATTACTTAACAACCCAAAATGGGTTAGTGGACTTGCCTCTAAACCATGCCTATTACCCACTAAGCTACTCCAAAAACTTCCAAACTTAAAATAGCCATATCTCATAGCCATAAAGTCCAAATCACTATTATGACAACTGTACAGAAAGGGAAACCATCACATCTTCCCAATGGAAGTGGCCTCGGATGCTAATTCAGCTTATATCAAAGGTTATATTTGTTATAGGGTTTTAGGTGTAATATCGTTCGATAAACTTTATTGGGGTCCAAAATGTCACTGCTTAACATTCCATAAAGTTTTAGTGTCATACTAATCAATACGAACTTAAAAATAATATTTTACGATCCTTCAATATGTAAAATATGGGTCCTTATAAGTATACACCACCAAATCTTGATTTTCATCTGGAACAACTAACATGAGCGCATTGGTCAATAAATGTTTTAGCTTTTGAAATGCTTCTTCACATTTATTGGTCCAAACAAACTTTACGTCCTTTCTTATCTATTTAGTCATCGATGCTGCTATACGAGAGAAATCTTTAATAAATATCCGGTAGTAGCCAGCCAACCCCAAGAAACTTTTAACCTTAGTGATGGGATAAGGTCTTTTCCAATTATTAATCGCTTTGATCTTCGATGGATCTATAGACAATCCATTCTCTGACACTACATACCCAAGAAACTTCACTTCTCTTTTCCATATATGACATTTTGAAAACTTTGCCATTAGCTGATGTTGCCTCGGTATATTTAGCATTATTCTAAGATGAACTTCATCCTCTTGTTCATTCTTAGAATATATTAAAATGTCGTTAATAAACACTAACGCAAATCTATCCAAATGCTCTTGGAAGATCTAGTTCATCAAGTTTATAAAGAAAGCACACACATTGGTCAGTACGAAGGACATGACTAACCATTTATACGAACCATATCTTATTTGAAAAGTCGTCAATGGTATACTATCCTACCATGCTCTCAGTTGGTGGAAATCCGTTGCTACGTCAAGTTGTGAAAACACTTTGGTTCCACTCAATTGATCAAATAAAACAATTCTATGCAAAGGATACCGGTTCTCTTTGGTCTTCTCATTCAACTTTCTATAATCAATACACATCTTTAACGACCATTCTAGTTTCTTCATGAATACCGCTACAGCTCCCCAAGGTGAACTATAGTCTAATAAAATTCTTCCATTCCAGATCCACTAGCTGCATCTTTAACTCTTTCATCTTAGCAGGCGTCATTCTGCTATGTGGTCTACTTATAGTTTTAGCTCCAAGCACGAGGTTTATTCAAAACTCTATAGCTCGTTTCAGTGGTAGTCCACTAACATGCTCAAAAATATCAGCATATTCCGTTACCACAGAAACCTGATTGATTTCATCCTCCATGCTTTCCATAACACTCAGCATTGCATTGATGTCAAAACTCAGCTCTTTAAATGAGTATAATATTCAATCACAACAATCAAAGTGTTTCAAGGATATTGCTTTATTCCGAAAAAATATCCTACCATCATATCGTCTTAACCGAACCATACTCATAATTATTCCAAAACCCACATAATCAAACATATACAAATTGCAGACAAACAAACGACCAAATAACTCAAACTCTACTTGATCACTATCTCATTCCAAGAGTTGCATAGCCGCCTATTAGATTCGCAACTCTCATAGAGGTAATAAGGTATGTCAGTTCAAGGTTTACCTTATCTACTAGACATCTAGAGATAAAAGAATGTGATGCTCTAGTACCGAACAACACATTAACATTAACATGAATGTTATGAATAAGAAGTGTACCTCGTAATACAGCCTTTCCCTTCTCCTCTACAATTGGTCCAGAAGTTGTAGGTTCTGAAGCAAAAACCTTTCCCATTTGAGCTTTGACCAGTTCAGGACACTCGATCTTGAAATGCGCCATCTTGTTGCAGTTATAACACCTCACGCCTACCAACAACATTCTTTCCTTCACGGGAGCGACACTTATTAGCAAAGTGCCCCTTCTTATCACATTTGTAGTAGGTCACTTTAGCTTTTTCCTTTATTGAAACTCTTTTCTTCTGAGCTCCCTTCTTGCCAAAGAACTTTCTTTTCTTGCCTTAGAAACCCATAGTCTCCACAGACTTGTTCTTTCCCAGAGATGCAAGTAAATCTTCATTTCTTAAAGCCATATCTACAACAACATTAAATGAATCTCTAAGGTGTAGCATTGATGCTCTAGCAATCTTCGGTCAATCCTCTATTGAACTTCCCATTCTTCTTAAGTAGAATGTCAATGATAGTCTGCCCATGCCTAGATAGCTCATCAAGCTTCATAACATACTCCAATACAGTCATTTCACCTTGTTCCAGCTTCAAAATATTCCAAAACAAAGCTGACTTAGCCGCTTCAGACAGAAACTTCTTTTCAAACCTTTTAAAGCCAGCCCAACTAAGCTCCTCCTCTAGAATTCCCATAGTAACACTATTCCACCAATTCAAAGCAGCTCTTTGCAACTGCCTTAAAGCCAATCTTCTTTTCTGATTGTCATTCAATCGTAGATCAACAAGAATTCTCTCACACTAAAGAAGCCAATCCTCCACCTCAGTGGCATTCTCTGTCCCCAAGAATAGCTTTCCTCCCTAGCTAGTATAATCTCGAGTTAACGTGACATAGTTATTACAAATAGCCATTTCTGGTGTGGTAGCTCCTGCATTACCAACATCACCTCCAGTCAATTTAGCTGTTGCTCCAGCTTGCATCATGTTGACAAAGAAATGGTACAAAGTCCCAATATCAATTCGCATGGTTCTAGCACTCACATTAGCATTTTCCTTCGCATTCACATTAGTGGTTCGGTTAGCATTCCTAGCATTGGCCTGAATGGTTCCATTAGTTGTGGTGCTTCGGGCTCCCAAGTTTAGTCTTCCACTTCTGGTATCCATTTCTCATAATCTGCATACGAGTCTTCATAAGATAAAGAAAAACGATCTGAGATGGAAGGGAGAGTATAGATAGATATAAGTACTTATATACATAACAAATAACGAGTATGTTATAATATCGCTATCCCATACCCCAGTGTTATAATATCGGTATCCCATACCCTAATTTCCTTTCTATGTTCATTTGGGTTACGCTCTTCCAAAATCTTATCAAGTTTTATGTAATCCTATGCTCTGATACCAAGTTGTAATATCCCCCATTACGAGGCTCAGAAATAGATACTATTGATGCGGCAACCATCCTTAGCATTATTTCCCACTGATAAAATAAGATCGGTTACTGAATCATTAACACCGAGCTATAATTTACAAATCTTTAACAAAACATGTTCGTTCATTGATTTGAAAATTCATTATATTTTATTTCCATAACCCTATGAATACATCGTTTAGATAAAATATAATAATTACATATAGTTCTGTATGTGTCAAAAGTGGCCACCAACACCTAGTTATGTGAACACCAATATTCGATCACAGATCTCAGATAATATAATATAGAGAATATAAATTGAAGAATAATAAAATTAAAATAGAAAAAAAGTAAAGATAGACATAGATTTGTAGTGGTTTAGCTAACTCCGACTAATCCACTCCAAAGATTTTCCTTTTATTCGTTTATGTTGCTGTTATAGTTACAAGTTCATGATATCTCAGAATAAAAATGGCAGAGTATAGCCTAGGTAGAAGATTGGATGAAGCAGAAAGAAGATCCATTTTCTGATGCCATGTCCATTGTATTTATAAGAGAAGATGTGAAAGTATCTTGCTCGAACCCACATCTAGAACCTTGAAGCTAAGACGAGCCTGCCTAGAATGTTTGAGGCCCACCGAAGCCCGTAATAGGGATCGATAATGATCCGTATTTTGATGGAGTAAGGGCTGCAATCCTTATGGGGTGCTCCTCATGCTGTAATATGCTTGTACTCTAATTTTCGTTTTGATAGCATCTGTAGATTTTGACTTATTAACCGATAATTGCTGCAAATTCAACTAAACCGATCCCTGAGTAGGGATGAGGGCCAATCCCTCCAAACTCCGCTTCTTGGGGTGCAATCCCTAGGGTGGATTCCCTAGAGTCCCCTCTTCTTGTTCCTAAAGTTTCACTCCAATCCGTCTTGTGGTTTTTGAATTATGGAGCGGTCTTCATTGAGTTGTGTTGTGCGCATCCTATTTAATCCGATCCCTCTATTCCGATCCCTCTTCTAGGGGAAGTATTAGCTCCATATGTAGCCATTTTTGAGTGTTGTCCATAAGAATCTATCCAACTATCATCCATAGTTCCAAATATAACTGATCTTAAATCTTGGTAACCATCTCTCCTGGCTTTCTGCTTTGATGATCGTGAAGTCAGTTGGGTTAAACAGCCTGTGTACTGCCTTGTCAAAAGGTGGGTTAACAAGTTATAAGAGCGACATACGATGATGCCCACTTGGATGATCGGAGTCTTAAAAACTTAGATGGTTATAGTGCCCATCATTACATGCATTCAACAAAATCAAAAGTGGTTAAACTGCTGCACAACGGAAAAAAATCTTCTATATAACAGCTTGCCACCTACACATCTCTGGAAGCTTATTCGTCTAAACTTAAGAAAAAAATCTACTCTAAGCCTACCCAATGCCAAATTGAGTAACTGATTGTTTAAGAGGAAATCAAAAACTTCAGGACAGACAAAAAGTTTGGTGTGAATAATATTCTTCTATCTCCAATCAAAAATTTGGGTAATTAGTGAGACCACGCATCAAAGTGGAACGGGTTCCCCTACACTAATACCCTATCAATCAATATGTTATCCATAACATATCCTACATCTAAAGTGATTAACACATAATCATAATAACATATCATAACATGAATGCATGTATTAAAATGAATAGTCCGTCATTCTAAAGCTTAAGGTTTACAGGTTCCCAAAACTACCCAATCTTATATATGGTTCATTCAGTGACATAGTTTTCCCAGGGTCACTATGAACCTATATTTGTTTTCAGGCCAACTAAAAACCTATCTACTGACTTAGGCCAAGATTTACCAGATAATTCAACGGTCTTCTAATACAGTTAGAAGAAATACCAATGGTCTTGTAAGATTAGTAGGAGAAGATAATAACGGTCTCCTAAAAATGGTAGGAGAAAAGAATAATGGTCACCTAAGAGAAAACATAGGTGAGCCAACTGCCATGAGTTCCTTCAGTTGCGTAACTCCATAAATTTTAGTCATAATATCGGCAAAGCCCTACGCATTGGAATCTTGGACCTGACCAACCGGTGGTTAATGGTTGGAGGATAGAGCACGACTTTAACCCAGTCTCCACCTAAAAGCTGGTTTTCAAAAGATATTCAAAGAGTTGAGTCAAGTGATCAGTCCAAGGCATCCTAACATGGTTTGATCTTCCTAATCTCCTGGATTTAATTCTACTCACTAAGTAATTTAAGCTTAACCATACCCACTCAAAGTGTTGGGTGATAACATTCATCAAACATGTGGGTATGTCAATGATTCATCATATGCACTAATAACTGATCAACAAACTAAATGAACATATAACATATTAGCAGTCAACTAAATATATGTTCAATATGATAGCCAATTTGCATATAAAATTACTTTTATAAAGTAATAGCTTCTTCTGCACATAACTATTTAAATATAGGCAAATATCATTTCTTTCCTTTAAAACCTTTTATAAATACTTTGCAAAATCATTCATTTTGTTTAAGTAAAATTTTACCCAATATAGGTCAAAGTCCTTTCCATGATATAAAATACAGCTATCCTTTCTTTCAAAACAAGTGTCATTGTGCCTTGTTAAATCTTATGCTTTTATGGGTTAAAATTAAAGTCCATTGTGCCTTATCAAATTCAATCCTTCGTAGTTAAATAAAACAGAGCCATCGCACCCTAAAATATAGCCATCGTGCCTAAAAAATATAGCCATTGGACCATAATAAAACTTAGATTTCTTTGCTAGAAATATAATCATCGTGACTAAATGAAACATAACTTCGTACCTTTGAAAATATAGCGTTCGTGCCTTTATAAAATGATAGCCATCATGACATATCATCATCGTCGTGACTTATTAAATCATTCATTTAAGAAAACATAGATTATGCGACTAAATAAAAACATATTTGCGACCTTTTAATAAAATAAAACCTTCATGACTAAACAGATAGGTAGCTTTCCTGTATAATAGGATATGATGCCTTCGTGTAAAAATATAGCTTTCCTGACTTATCAGGATAGATGGCTATCATGAATAAAAAAGGGTATAGCCTATATAGGAAAATAAAACATAGCTTTCTGTCTTAATAAAATGTTGTCATCGTGACATATCACGATAGGTAGCTTTCAAGGGTTTTGAAGGTTAGAAAAACAGAGCTATCGTGGGTAATAGCTTTTGTGTGTTAAACACAAGCTTTCAAACGCTAATTAAAATAAAGCTATCGTGGACAATAGTTCTCGTGTATAAAACTGAGGGCTTTCTTGGGCTTATAATAGCACTTTTGTAATTTTTTGTAAAACTGTTTTCTTATCTTTAAAAGTATGTACTTTTCACCAAATCTATAATATTTGTCAAAATATCATTGGCTGATAAACTTAATTTTAGAATTCTTTCAGAAAACAAAGTGGAAAATTTACTTTTATTTTCCCAAAAATAAAATTGTCCTCAAATTTATATTATTATCATATTTTGCAAATAAGTCCAATTTGCACTAAATAATTTATATTAAATTGTAAACACTTAGGAAAAAATCCACAAAAATTCTAAAAAATCTATATTTACCTCCTTAACATTATACTAAAATTTCATACCAAAATAACTATTCTTCGTATTTTAAATAATTAACATTTAGAATTAACCATTTTCTTTCTTAGAAAATTCAAAATAAATTTTAATAAATTCCAAAAGGTACGAAATTTAAATCCATCTTCAAAATAATAATCAAACATCATATAAAAAACTTAGCTCATTTGGAGATTAAAAGCTTGGTTTTTCACATATAAACCCTTAAGGAAAATTTCTAAAATTCCTAAAAAAGCAACCTTTTAATCATATACATTATTATATATTCAACATGCATGTAAATATTTGACAAAATTTTGGGTTACACTTAGACCCGAATCATCATACATCAAACAAATGAAATGGTAATATTATTCATCTTTAATCCTTGTTGAAATGATGGAATTTTTCTTATTTAGCTTCTTTTCAGTTTTCCATCTTCTTCTTCTTACTTAATAATTGTGTCATCATATGTTTTCTTTGTTTCAGGTTGAGAATGAAATGAAATGAATAAGGAAGAGGGAAGAGTGTAGTATAATATTTGTTCTTCCTATTTTACCCCTTTATACTTAAGTTTATTAAATTTACTTCTTTTACCCATTCTCATTTATAGTTATTAAAGCCAACCTTACTTAGTTAGTTTAGCAAATTCCAAATTAACAACTTCCCTTTTAATTATCCCATAATAAGTAAATAATTAATTTATATGCAATAAAATTAGGGATGTTAAAAGATCCTACGAAGATGGCAGAAGTACAGGACTGGGAACGACCTAAGGCTGCTACAGATGTAAGAAGTTTTCTTGAATTAGTGGGTTCTATAGACATTTTATCAAGAATTTGTCTAAGGTAGTAGCACAGTTAACCAACTTGATGAAGAGGAATAAGAATTTTACTTAAGATGTGAGGTGTGAACATGCGTTCTTAGGTCATAAGGAGAGACTGATGAGTGCATCGTGTTGCTCATTCCAAGCGGGGATGAGGATTTGATAGTATATACAAACGCTTGTGGTACTGGACTAGGTGTAGTGTTAATATAGAGAGGAAAGGTTGTCGCCTACGTTAGTCGATAGTTGAAATCGTATAAGAGAAAGTATCTGACTCATGATTTGGAATTTGTGGCGATAGTATTCGCTCTGAAGATAGGGAGGCATTATTTGTTTAGGGAGAGGTTTGATTTGTATATGGACCACAAATCATTGAAGTATTTTTTTCTTCCAAAAGGATCTTAATCTTCATCAACAGTGATAGTTAGAGTTCTTAGCCTCCAATGACTTTGGCATTTCCTATACATCCGGTAAGGGAAATGCAGTTGCTGATGCTTTGAATAGGAGACATGCCAGCTTGGGTGCAATGTTCCTAAAGTGGAAGTAGTTAGGGTTTATCACCGGCTATGATTTGAGATCTCGATATAAGCTAGAGCCAAAAGTGTTGACTAGCTTGATGATCAGGCCTACTTTAATTGAGAAGATCGATACTAGTAATAGGAGAGACGCTAGACTAGCAGAGATCATGGAGAAGATACATGAAGGAGTAGAGTCTGAGGAGATGAAGTAGTACGGGCTCGACTATGGTGGTTGACTCCGTAAGGGTGGAAGCTTGTTTATTCCTAATGTTGATGAGTTGAGGGATGAGGTGCTACGAGAATGCCATCATTTGAGATTGACTATACATTCCGATAGTAATAAAATGTACTGTGATATGAGTTGTCATTTTATTGGGAAGGGATGAAGAAGGACATTGGGGCATTCATTTATAAGTGCTTGAACCGTTAGTTGGTAAAGGCAGAGCAGAAGAAGCCAAGTAGTTTGCTGCAACTGCTCGAGATTCTCAAAAGGAAACGGCAACAAGTTTTGATGGACTTTATTGATGGATTGTCGAGGACCAATGAGGGTATGATTGAATTTGGATTATAGTCGTTAGATTGACAAAGAGTGTTTGATTCATACCTGTCAAGTCTAGTAGAACGACATCCAAATTGGCTGAGTTGTATGAGAAGTGGTTGTGCAATTCCATGTTGTGCCGAAGAGCATTGTGACTGACTGAGATCCTTTGTTCACTAGCATATTTTGGAAGAGTTTACAAGATGCACTAGGGAAGCAGCTGCATCTTAGTATAGCTTATCACCCAAAAACTGATGGGTTGACCGAGAGAGTGAATCATATCTTGGAGGATCTCTTGCAAGCTTACATTCTTAATTTCGATGGCTCATGTGATGATCGTTTTTGTTTAGTAGAGTTTGCATATTATTAATCCAGCATCGGTATGACACTATTTGAGGCATTATATAGCCGACCGTGCAACGCTCCTTCATGTTGGTAACAAGCATGCGAGAAACCGATACTTGGGTCAGATATGGGTAGGGAGACATCAAAGAAGATCGAGATCATTTGACAATGAATGAATTCTACACAAGATAGAGAGAAGAGCTACGCAGATAGGAGAAGAAGTGACTTACAGTTCTCCATCGGCAATATGGTATTTGTCAAAACCTCTATGCTGAATAATGGTGTTTGATGCGGTACTAAGGGGAAGTTGGCATCGAGGTTCATTGGTCCTTTTCTGATACTTGAGAGGATTCGAAATCTAACTTATAGAGTTGACTTATCTCAGAAGATGGCAGGTATCACAACGTATTCCATATATCTCACTTGCAGAAGTTTGTGCATGACTCAGGCGTGATAGTGGAACTTAATCAGGTTGATGGTACTGAGATTGTATCGGAAGCTTTGAGACCTTGTAGGCCTATTAGTATGTCAAACATGATACAAAGCAGCTTAAGAGGAAGATGGTAGATCTTGTAAAGGTTTAATGGAGTGAAAGCGGAGGCGATTGTACATGGGAGACCATGGAAAGCATAAGGACTGCTTATCCGATACTCTTTACTTGGTGAGACTTTCTATTTATCGTGGTTACTTTCACTTCCGGTATCATATATGGTAGTTTAGTATCTTGCATGCTTGGTAGGCATAAATACATTTTCCTACTTCTATGTGCATGTTTGATGTTTGATATGTGTAACGATCCAGAATTTGACCACTTTAAAATATACTATTTAAAGTAATTTAAACATGAATTAAGTAAGGTTATATTATTCAAACAATATTAGATAGGATTTGGAAAGAGAAGTATACACAAAAATAGTAACAGTTGTCTATATCGACAAAAGTGACAAAATGCTGATTTTAGAAAAGTAAGTTTCAATGGTTAAATAAATTATTTTAATTAATTTATGAGTGTTTATATTTTTAAATAACATTATACAAATTTATTTTAAATTTGGTTTACATAAATAAATGGTTTAACCAAAACGTCAAAATGTGACCATAAAACATTTTGTCGAAAATCAACGTTTCGTCGATTAAAAGTTGTCGCAACATCGTCGCACCTTTGTTTTGTTATATGGGAACATATATTCAAATAATGTAAGTATTAATTAATTCACTAATCAAGTTAACTTTTACTAAACATAATTAGAAAATTCTAGAATATAATTAAGAAAAAGTAAGCACAAAAAGACAAAAATATCATTTCAAAGCAAAAGGTAAAACATCAAATCAAAGAAACATAATTATTACATTCTTTACTTAATACTTAAGTGAAAATGACATAAATTAATGATTTGAAATGTGATGTTAAGTGTTGAAAAAAAATAAGATTACTTTATAAGTAAGTAAGGTTATTTTGGTCTTTTTACAAAATATTATTTTAATCCAAAAACTTTTCTATAAATAAGACCACCATTCTTCCACTTTCTTTACACATTTCTACCTTCTTCTTCTTCTTCCTCCTTGAAGCTCTCCTTAATGGCTTCTTCTTCTTCTTCGATTTCCTTACTAACTTTTTCAAAACAATATCAAATCAACTCCAAGCACAACCAAACATTGCCAAAGACCTTAGAATACCATTAGAACATGATTTAGCATCTAAGAAGTCAAGAAATGATGGAGGAAGGAGTGGAATAAGGCATGGACGAACCTATCAAGGAAGAGGAGCAAGTTCGTGAAGCTCCGGAGCGAGAAAAAGAGAAGGAGGTGATGGCCGAGCACTAGAAAGTGAGGCGAAGTTGTTTATGTGATGGTTTGGTATAGTTAAGAAGATGTAGTGAAGTGTTGGAAAATGAATGTTGGTAGGAAGTTAATCGGTTTAGTTAAAGGTGAGTACTTGTATTTACTAATTAATCAATAAATTATTTCAAGTATAATGATTTGAAAGTTTAAATATGTTGAATGATTAAATGTTTGATAACCTGGTTGCAAATTGGTTGATTATGTGATTGTTTATGCGGTTGATAACTTGTTTGATAAATGATAAGAGAAATGATTAGTAATTAACCATAGTTAATTAAGTGAGAAATTCTCATCGCTTTTGAATTTATATTTTGGTTATGTTAAAACAATCATATTTATATCCATATGACATATGAATGTTTATTTGATTGTTAATATGGATTATTTGATAATTGGTTAGATAATTGAATTGTGATAATATATCCCATTATGGTATTAATAGTGAATGTTGGATTAGAAATAATATGTTATGTGATTTGTTGAATGGATGTTATGATAGTGTTGAATATGGATATTGGTTATGTTCATTTTGATTAAATGATCCTTTGTTAATAAGACCATATTTTAGTGATATGAGATATTTTGGAAAAATAAGTCTCTTTTCAATTAGAAGTGAAATTAAAGTAAAAATAAAAGAGGATTTGAAATTTGAAGTGAATCGGATTTAAAATGGATAGTTAAATTGAAATTGAAATTGAGATGAATAGTGAATTTGAAATTGAAATCGATTTTGAAAATTGAAGTTGAGATTAAGGTTGAATTTAATTTTAAATGGAAATTAGATTTGAAATCTAAGTTTTAAATGTGTTTAATTTGAAGTTAGAATTGAAATTGAATTGAAATAGGAATTTAAAATTTAATATTAAAATAATGGGAATATAATAATATTATAATATGGAAATAGTGAAAATACAATTTTAAATACTTTAAAAAGTGGAAATATTGATTTAAAATGATCTATAATGATTTTATAAGTGATAAGATTCAATATGAATAAATTATTTTACATATTGAAAAATAAGTTAAAACTAGGTGCGTCGCGCAACGGTAGTTCGCGATTTCGCGCCGAAAAGTTCAAATAAATTGTAGAGTGGAATATAGCTCGGAATTCTTCGAGACAAAAAACTTTCGGACTATTATATCCATATCTTCTAAACGAAGAAAGAAAATCAAAATTTCGTTGAGTAGATTTTGAATTAAGTCCAAATCAATTTTCTAGAAAAATCGCGCTAGTAAGTGACCATAACAGGAAATCTGTTTAATAAATGTTTTTAATATTAGAAAAATATGAAATAAATTTGATAAATCTATTTAAAGGGTTTAGAAGAGGTTTGGACTAGAAAATATGAATTATAGAATGTTTAAAAGTTGATTTAAACAAATAAGCTTATATAGCACTTTTCGCAGCACTTTTATGCTACGAATGGTATAACTTATTGAAAATAAGTTTAAAGGTAACGATTTTTCCCAGAATCAATTATGAATATTTTTAAAAGGAAAATTAAGCGTTTTGAAAGATAATTTGGAATCTTTATAATCAAATCCAAAATTAAGTTGATAACTGAGTATGCAGAAACGACTAGTACATTTGTCCTGCCTATGAGATCTGGGAAGATAAAACAAGGTGTTTAACTAAGGTTAGGGATGGAGCAACCAGTGCCCTGAACTTACCTGGCCCATGTTTTCTTTTCTTAGGTAAGGGGTGGAATAGATCGAAAGGAAAGCCCGGATGCTCTTAAATAAAAAGATTCTATTAATATTTCCAAAATAAAAAAAGATTGGTATTATCCAAAATTTAAGCAAGCTCCCAAATGAACTAATTACGACTTGGATTGCATAGAGATAATCTTCTTATACTTGGTATTAAAATCCGAAGAGGGAACTCGTCCTATTCGTGGAATTTAAAAGGTGATTTCACCGTTATTCCGTCCATAACACTTGTTGAATACGGAAATTGATGTTGGGTAAAATTAGAATGATTTCTATGATCCTATTTACTCAAAAATGTTTGCTAAAATTAATTTTAGGGTTTATCGTAAATGATGTCTTTAATAACATTGTTTTTGACCAACCTAAAAGTTAAGAAATTTTGATCGAGAGTTAAGTAAGGAAATTTGAGATATTATCCAAAGAAAAAGAATGAATTTCTTAGAAATTACTCTAAGTCAAAAGAAAGAGATTTCGAAATCATCCGAAAAGAATTAAAGTGAAAAGAGACTTAATAAATCCTGTATACTCATATTTACTTTTTATCGATAATTGGATTTTGAAGGAACCGGGTTCGAATTTGGGTGATACCTATCCGAAAACCACTTCGAACCAATGTATACGTTCGAATGTGAAGACATGTTAAAGATGATGATTATTGAAGACCGTGGATCTTCATAGCGTGGAAACTACTTGTTGAACATGCTCTGGTTGGCCCCCTTTATAGAGTTATTTATAGCAGTGGTCTCCTCGTGATGGAGATTTTTCGGATTGCAAGGACTACTCGCTACTAGTGGTAGTAGGAGAGTGCCTTCGGTTTGTCATGTTCCTGGACAACATGTATGGACGTTTGTCTGACATTGCATTTCTAAAAATTACGTACATTGGTTTGTACAAACGTACATCAGTTGGTGGTGGAGAAGGCAACTTCTCTTAGCTTAACACTCTCCTTGAGACGTACAAGCTCAAGGGTTGTATTTTTGTGGAAGGCAATTAGTAGTTAATGGAAATGGTAATGTGGCATTCAGAGATGTGATATGTGCTATGTGAAAAGGTAATCGTTGCCTCAAGCCTCATCAAACCGGAAATGACCGAAACAGGATTAGATGCAGCAAGGCTAAGTGGGTCATTCCCAATTAGGGTATGATCATCCCCTTCTAGATATATTTCTTCCCGCTATGACGTTCGGGATGTAAATTAATGTGGTGTATGGAAAACGAGCGCTCGATTAAAGGTCGGTAACGACCGGGAGATGACATATTCGGTACTACCTAGTTAAAGAGGTAGGCCGGTCTTGTGTTTGTAGAGGGAAGATGTTCTATGCCTCAGGACATCCATCTAGAGGTGTACCCATTTCAGAAGGTAGATCCTTCACCTGGTCATTTGTATGGAAATCCATTCTCCAATAAGAACCTACGGTTTTGTTTGTATTGGCGTAATGAATAGCCTCGAAATGTTATATGGGTAACCATTTCAGATAAGATTAATAAGTTTATTTTTAAAGGTTTCCAAAGAGATGTCATTAGAAATAATATCAAAGGTTTTGATATGAATGTGTTTTAGTTATCATAAGGTAAAAACCCGTCCGTGTTTATGTGTGGGCGTGGTTTTATGAGATACTCTTTATTTTCAAAGGATTTTATCCAAAGGCTGATATATGACACTGTCATTTATTATTGAGTTTTTCTCACGCTGGTTTATCAAGTCTGATCCGGGTATTTTCAATGCTCGGGTCATATCCGAGTTGTTTCAGGTTTAGTCGAAGACGATTGGAGTTTTCCAGAGGAGAGCTGGAGATATTCATCTACGTATGGACGTATTCTATTATCCGCTGTACTTAGTTTGTTTTGGTTGATGTTTGTCACCAATTGTAAGGACATATGTTTATAACCGTCCAAGCTAAATTTAGGTTAGACTTTGATATATGTATTTAAAAGTTTTCCGCTGTAAAGATATTGGTTCAATATTATATGTTATTCCGTTCATGTGAGATTTTGTTCTGTCTTATTTTCTTCATTTCCCTTCATGGTCTGTATTTTCATGCAATTTGAGTTGGACATGTGTGGATTATTGTTGATTCAAAGGGTACGAAAAAACGGGTCGTGACATTTGGTATCAGAGCTGAAGGTTAAGCGAGAACCTTTGCTTTGCTATGGGTAAAGTCTCATCAGAGATAGGATTAGTAATATCCTAGGATGAGTGACTCATTAGAGATAGGGTTAGTAACCCCCTAGAATGAGTTATGAGAGTATTATATATATGAGTGCGTATTTGTTAATTCTATAAAAATGATTTTGTTTTAAAAAAAAAATTTGATAAATGAAATAATTTTACATTGGGTTTATATTTTAAATATTAAAGGGGATATTATTAGTTTTGGGTTAGAAATTAAGAATTGTTTGAAATTGAGCTTAGTGAAACAAAGTATGAATATCTTGTGATTAGAATTGCACAATTTGACTATAAGATATTTCATATAGAATCAATTAGTTGAAAGCTAGAATTTGGAACTTTAATCATATACCCTTAGATATTTAGTATTAAGAAATAATGATTAAGTGATTATCATAATGGATGGATTTAAAAGCTAGGTACAAATATTTGGTGAAGTAAAATTCACGATTTGACTATAAGATATTAGATGATAATATCGAAGCTAGAAGTTGTAATTGGAGAAAGTAAAAAGAAAATGCATGCTTAGAAAAATTCTTATCAATAAGATAGAAAAATATAAGCCGAAATTGAAATTTTAGGTAAATATAATATAAAAGGGTAAGTTCTATAACTTATAAAGGAGATAAGGTAATTCGAAATTTAGACACTTTGATTAGGTTAAAAAAAATTAAAGTGGAATTTAGGAATAAGAGATATAAGAAATATTATCCTAATATAAAACTTTGAGCTAGTGATACATTTAGGATAACATTTGTAATTCATGATAAAGTAAGATTAGGCGTGGATAGTTTTGAATAATATGGTTAGTAGGTTGATTGTTGGATAAAAATGTTTAAGTAACAAATACCATGTGAACTAAGTTTCACAGTTTGACCATAAGGTATTTAATGGATTTAAGGTTAAGAAATTTGATTTAGAAATGGATAGGTAAATAAGTTAAGTAGTTAATCATAGAATTAGTAAGAAAAAGATGTACACTTAGTAAAGTTGTCTTATTAATATATGGATAAGATAAATAATATTAGCTAAATTAAGACCTTAGATAAATAAAACTAAGGATTAAGTTTTATATAACTTACTAATTTGAGATAATAGTAGAATTCCACATTTGTTGAACACCCTAATTGAAGTAATGACGGTTTGATGTTTGGGGATATGTATATATACTCTTAGGAAGCAAAGGTATATTATATAAGTTTAAGTCATATTTGTAAGCTTAAGTAATAATGGATTTAGAAGAAAGTAAATTGTTGTAAAATAAACTTGGGTTAATATAAATTTTGAAGAGATATATTAGGTAAAGATGAAGGTGAATAAGTATATAAGTTAAACGTAGATCATTTCGGCACATAAATATTGATCTAAGATTTGAGCACAGAACTTTGAGGTCTTTATACCAATCCGAAAAAGGATTTATCACTCTATTCTTGATGGCGAACATTGATGAGAGTTTGTGATTATGTACTTAAGTTTTCTATCATAGTTGAGAGCTATGCAGGGAAAGCAAGGGTTTGTAATCAAGAAGTCCGATCAAAGTCCGCACTAGAAAATCGGAGGATCAATACTAGTTCAGAAGTAAAGTTGTGGATTCAAATAATAAGATCGAATCAAATATCACATACAGTATTTTTTGGGTCTGTCTACATAGTAGTTGGATAGTCATCTTAAATAGTAGACACTAAGATATAGTGGTCGGACTGATGTTTTAATATGTGTATATACATAAACCTCAGATGTAGTACATGCTTAGGTCAGGGGATGAGTTATGCGAATGTATTCATTTATGTTGATATAGTATCAGTTTGGTTGTTTTTGGATGTATATTTTTGTTTGGTTGTTGTATATACTATCTTAAGTATGTAGTACGCACTAGGATGGGTAGGATAGAAATCTGACTTGATGTATGTCTATATAACCTTAAGTACGTGATAGATACTCAGGTTAGTGTGGGGAATCTTTATATGTATGTTTGGTATCATTTGTTTTAGTGTTGTTATGATATCAACCTTCTTCTTTTTCTACCATCGGTATAGATAAGTCAAAATATTTGAGGATACGAGTATGAGATAGATTCTTTATCTAACTTTCACTTCGAGAACGAAATTCTTTTGAGTAGGGGAGAATGTAACGACCCAGAATTTGATCACTTTAAAATATACTATTTAAAGTGATTTAAATATGAATTAAGTAAGGTTATATTATTCAAACAATATTAGATAGGATTTGGAAAGAAAAGTATACACAAAAATAGTAACATTTGTCTATATCGACAAAAGTGACAAAATGCTGATTTTAGAAAAGTAAGTTTCAATGGCTAAATAAATTATTTTAATTAATTTATGAATTTTTATATTCTTAAACAACATTGTACAAATTTATTTTTAAATTTGGTTTACATAAATAAATGGTTTAACCGAAACGTCAAAATGTGACCGTAAAACATTTTGTCGAAAATCAACGTTTCGTCGATTAAAAGTTGTCGCAACGTCGTCGCACCTTTGTTTTGTTATATGGAACATATATTCAAATCAGGTAAATAGTCACAAGGAAGAAGTTGCAAAAAAAATTTGTCTCATGGACAACAAATTTGTTTTTTAGTTTGAAGGACACTTTTTAGTGTAAACTGAAAATGATAGTTACAACTATCATTTCGTGATTTACACTAAAAAGTGTCATTCAGCCTAAAAAACAAACCTCTTGTCCCTGAAACTAAATTTTTCTCTAACTTTTTCCTTGAACCTAAAAACCCCTATTCAAATAATGTAAGTATTATTAATTCACTAATCAAGTTAACTTTTACTAAACATACTTAGAAAATTCTAAAATATAATTAAGAAAAAGTAAGCACAAAAAGACAAAAATGTCATTTCAAAGCAAAAAGTAAAACATCAAATCAAAGAAACATAATTATTACTTTCTTTACTTAATACTTAAGTGAAAATGACATAAAGTAATGATTTGAAATGTGATATTAAGTGTTGAAAAAAATAAGAATACTTTATAAGTAAGTAAGGGTATTTTGGTCTTTTTACAAAATATTATTTTAATCCAAAAACTTTTCTATAAATAAGACCGCCATTCTTCCACTTTCTTTCCACATTTCTACCTTCTACTTCTTCCTCCTTGAAGCTCTCTTTAATGGCTTCTTCTTCTTCTTCGATTTTCTTACTAACTTTTTCAAAACCATATCAAATCAACTCCAAACACAACCAAACATTGCCAAAGACCTTAGAATACCATTAGAACATGATTTAGCATCTAAAAGTCAAGAAATGATGGATGAAGGAGTGGAAAAAGGCATGGCCAAACCTATCAAGAAAGAGGAGCAAGTTCGTGAAGCTTCGGAGCGAGAAAAAGAGAAGGGGGTGATGGCCGAGCACTAGAAAGTGAGGCGAAGTTGTTTATGTGATGGTTTGGTATAGTTAAGAAGATGTAGTGAAGTGTTGGAAAATGAATGTTGGTAGGAAGTTAATCGGTTTGGTTAAAGGTGAGTACTTGTATTTACTAATTAATCAATAAATTATTTCAAGTATAATGATTTGAAAGTTTAAATATGTTGAATGATTAAATGTTTGATAACTTGGTTGCAAATTGGTTGATTATGTGATTGTTTATGCGGTTGATAACTTGTTTGATAAATGATAAGAGAAATGATTAGTAATTAACCATAGTTAATTAAGTGAGAAATTCTCATCGCTTTTGAATTTATATTTTGGTTATGTTAAAGCAATCATATTTATATCCATATGACATATGAATGTTTATTTGATTGTTAATATGGATGATTTGATAGTTGGTTAGATAATTGAATTATGATAATATATCCCGTTATAGTATTAATAGTGAATGTTGGATTTAAAATCATATGTTATGTGATTTGTTAAATGGATGTTATGATAGTGTTGAATATAGATATTGGTTATGTTCAATTTGATTAAATGAACCTTTGTTAATAAGACCATATTTTAGTGATATGAGATATTTTGGAAAAATAAGTCTCTTTTCAATTAGAAGTGAAATTAAAGTAAAAACAAAAGAGGATTTGAAATTTGAAGTGAATCGGATTTAAAAAGGATAGTTAAATTGAAATTGAAATTGAGATGAATAGTGAAATCGAAATCGATTTTGAAAATTGAAGTTGAGATTAAGGTTGAATTTAATTTTAAATGGAAATTAGATTTGAAATCTAAGTTTTAAATGTATTTAATTTGAAGTTAGAATTGAAATTGAATTGAAATATGAATTTAAAATTTAATATTAAAATAATGGGAATATAATAATATTATAATATGGAAATAGTGAAAATACAATTTTAAATACTTTAAAAAGTGGAAATATTGATTTAAAATGATCTATAATGATTTTATAAGTGATAAGATTCAATATGAAAAAATTATTTTACATATTGAAAAATAAGTTAAAACTAGGTACGTCGCGCAATGGTAGTTCACGATTTCGCGTCGAAAAGTTCAAATAAATGTGTAGAGTGGAATATAGCTCGGAATTTTTCGAGATAAAAAAATTCCGGACTATTATATCCATATCTTCTAAACGAAGAAAGAAAATCAAAATTTCGTTGAGTAGATTTTGAATTAAGTCCAAATCAATTTTCTAGAAAAATCGCGCTAGTAAGTGACCATAACAGGAAATCTGTTTAATGAATGTTTTTAATATTAGAAAAATATGAAATAAATTTGATAAATCTATTTAAATGGTTTAAAAGAGGTTTGGATTGGAAAATTTGAATTATCGAATGTTTAAAAGTTGATTTAAACAAATAAGCTTATATAGCATTTTTCGCAGCACTTTTATGCTGCGAATGGTATAACTTATTGAAAATAAGTTTAAAGGTGACGATTTTTCCCAGAATCAATTATGAATATTTTTAAAAGAAAATTAAGCATTTTGAAAGATAATTTGGAATCTTTATAATCAAATCCAAAATTAAGTTGATAACTGAGTATGTAGAAACGACTAGTACATTTGTCCCGCCTGTGAGATTTGGGAAGATAAAACAAGGTGTTTAACTAAGGTTAGGGATGGAGCAACCAGTGCCCTGAACTTACCTGGCCCATGT
This sequence comes from Allium fistulosum, assembly GCA_030737815.1. Lineage (NCBI taxonomy): Eukaryota > Viridiplantae > Streptophyta > Magnoliopsida > Asparagales > Amaryllidaceae > Allium > Allium fistulosum. The sequence goes on along the minus strand of CM060905.1, from coordinate 246,460,108 downwards.
TTTCTTTACTTAGGCGAGGGGTGGAAAAGATCGAAAGGAAAGCCCGGATGCTCTTAAATAAAAAGATTCTATTAAGATTTCCAAAATAAAAAAAGATTGGTATTATCCAAAATTTAAGCAAGCTCCCAAATGAAATAATTATGACTTGGATTGCATAGAGATAATCTTCTTATACTTGGTATTAAAATCCGAAGAGGGAACTCATCCTATTCGCGGAATTTAAAAGGTGATTTCACCGTTATTCCGTCCATAGGACTTATTGAATACGGAAATTGATGTTGAGTAAAATTAGAATGATTTCTGTGATCTTATTTACTCAAAAATGTTTGCTAAGATTAATTTTAGGGTTTATCGTAAACGATGTCTTTAATAACATTGTTTTTGACCAACCTAAAAGTCAAGAAATTTGGATCGAGAGTTAAGTAAGGAAATTTGAGATATTATCCAAAGAAAAAGAATGAATTTCTTAGAAATTACTCTAAGTCAAAAGAAAAAGATTTTGAAATCATCCAAAAAGAATTAAAGTGAAAAGAGACTTAATAAATCCTGTATACTCATATTTACTTTTTATCGATAATTGGATTTCGAAGGAACCGAGGTCGGATTTGGGTGATACCTATCCGAAAACCACTTCGAACCAATGTATACGTTCGAATGTGAAGACATGTTAAAGATGATGATTATTGAAGACCGTGGATCTTCATAGCGTGGAAACTGCTTGTTGAACATGCTCTGGTTGGCCCCCTTTATAGAGTTATTTATAGCAGTGGTCTCCTCGTGATGGAGATTTTTCGGATTGCAAGGACTACTCGCTACTAGTGGTAGTAGGAGAGTGCCTTCGGTTTGTCATGTTCCTGGACAACTTGTATGGACGTTTGTCTGACATTGCATTTCTAAAAATTACGTACATTGGTTTTTACAAACGTACATCAGTTGGTGGTGGAGAAGGCAACTTCTCTTAGCTTAACACTCTCCTTGAGACGTACAAGCTTAAGGGTTGTATTTTTGTGGAAGGCAATTAGTAGTTAATGGAAATGGCAATGTGGCATTCAGAGATGTGATATGTGCTATGTGAAAAGGTAATCGTTGCCTCAAGCCTCATCAAACCGAAAATGACCGAAACAGGATTAGATGCAGCAAGGCTAAGTGGGTCATTCCCAATTAGGGTATGATCATCCCCTTCTAGATATATTTCTTCCCGCTATGACGTTCGGGATGTAAATTAATGTGGTGTATGGAAAACGAGCGCTCGATTAAAGGTTGGTAATGACCGAGAGATGACATATTCGGTACTACCTAGTTAAAGAGGTAGGCCAGTCTTATGTTTGTAGAGGGAAGATGTTCTATGCCTCGGGACATCTATCTAGAGGTGTACCCATTTCGGAAGGTAGATCCTTCACCTGGTCTTTTGTATGGAAATCCATTCTCCAATAAGTACCTACGGTTTTGTTTGTATTGGCGTAATGAATAGCCTCGAAATGCTATATGGGTAACCATTTCGGATAAGATTAATAAGTTTATTTGCAAAGGTTTTCAAAGAGATGTCATTAGAAATAATATCAAAGGTTTTGATATGAAAGTGCTTTAGTTATCATAAGGTAAAAACCCGTACGTGTTTATGTGTGGGCGTGGTTTTATGAGATACTCTTTATTTTCAAAGGATTTTATCCAAAGGCTGATATATGACACTGTCATCTATTATTGAGTTTTTCTCACGCTGGTTTATCAAGCCTGATCCGGGTATTTTCAATACTCGGGTCATATTCGAGTAGTTTCAGGTTTAGTCGAAGACGATTGGAGTTTCCAGAGGAGAGCTGGAGATATTCATCTACGTATGGACGTATTCTATTATCCGCTGTACTTAGTTTGTTTTGGTTGATGTTTGTCACCAATTGTAAGGACAGATGTTTATAACCGTCCAAGCTAAATTTAGGTTAGACTCTGATATATGTATTTAAAAGTTTTCCGCTGTAAAGATATTGGTTCAATATTATATGTTATTCCGTTCATGTGAGATTTTGTTCTATCTTATTTTCTTCATTTCCCTTCATGGACTGTATTTTCATGCAATTTGAGTTGGACATGTGTGGATTATTGTCGATTCAAAGGGTACGGAAAAACGGGTCGTGACATTTGGTATCAGAGCTGAAGGTTAAGCGAGAACCTTTGCTTTGCTATGGGTAAAGTCTCATCAGAGATAAGATTAGTAATATCCTAGGATGAGTGACTCATTAGAGATAGGGTTAGTAACCCCCTAGAATGAGTTATGAGAGTATTATATATATGAGTGCGTATTTGTTAATTCTATAAAAATGATTTTGTTTTAAAAAAAATTTGGTAAATGAAATAATTTTACATTGGGTTTATATTTTAAATATTAAAGGGGATATTATTAGTTTTGGGTTAGAAATTAAGAATTGTTTGAAATTGAGCTTAGTGAAACAAAGTATGAATATCTTGTGATTAGAATTGCACTATTTGACTATAAGATATTTCATATAGAATCAATTAGTTGAAAGCTAGAATTTGGAACTTTAATCATATACCCTTAGATATTTAGTATTAAGAAATAATGATTAAGTGATTATCATAATGGATGGATTTAAAAGCTAGGTACAAATATTTGGTGAAGTAAAATTCACGATTTGACTATAAGATATTAGATGATAATATCGAAGCTAGAAGTTGTAATTGGAGAAAGTAAAAAGAAAATGCATGCTTAGAAAAATTCTTATCAATAAGATAGAAAAATATAAGCCGAAATTGAAATTTTAGGTAAATATAATATAAAAGGGTAAGTTCTATAACTTATAAAGGAGATAAGGTAATTCGAAATTTAGACACTTTGATTAGGTTAAAAAAAATTAAAGTGGAATTTAGGAATAAGAGATATAAGAAATATTATCCTAATATAAAACTTTGAGCTAGTGATACATTTAGGGTAACATTTGTAATTCATGATAAAGTAAGATTAGGAGTGGATAGTTTTGAATAATATGGTTAGTAGGTTGATTGTTGGATAAAAATGTTTAAGTAACAAATACCATGTGAACTAAGTTTCACAGTTTGACCATAAGGTATTTAATGGATTTAAGGTCAAGAAATTTGATTTAAAAATGGATAGGTAAATAAGTTAAGTAGTTAATCATAGAATTAGTAAGAAAAAGATGTACACTTAGTAAAGTTGTCTTATTAATATATGGATAAGATAAATAATATTAGCTAAATTAAGACCTTAGATAAATAAAACTAAGGATTAAGTTTTATATAACTTACTAATTTGAGATAATAGTAGAATTCCACATTTGTTGAACACCCTAATTGAAGTAATGACGGTTTGATGTTTGGGGATATATATATATATATACTCTTAGGAAGCAAAGGTATATTATACAAGTTTAAGTCATATTTGTAAGCTTAAGTAATAATGGATTTAGAAGAAAGTAAATTGTTGTGAAATAAACTTGGGTTAATAGAAATTTTGAAGAGATATATTAGGTAAAGATGAAGGTGAATAAGTATATAAGTTAAACGTAGATCATTTCGGCACATAAATATTGATCTAAGATTTGAGTACAGAACTTTGAGGTCTTTATACCAATCCGAAAAGGATTTATCACTCTATTCTTGATGGCGAACATTGATGAGAGTTTGTGATTATGTACTTAAGTTTTCTATCATAGTTGAGAGCTATGCAGGGAAAGCAAGGGTTTGTAATCAAGAAGTCCGATCAAAGTCCGCACTAGAAAATCGGAGGATCAATACTAGTTCAGAAGTAAAGTTGTGGATTCAAATAATAAGATCGAATCAAATATCACATACAGTATTTTTTGGGTCTGTCTACATAGTAGTTGGATAGTCATCTTAAATAGTAGACACTAAGATATAGTGGTTGGACTAATGTTTTAATATGTGTATATATATAAACCTCAAATGTAGTACATGATTAGGTCAGGGGATGAGTTATGCGAATGTATTCATTTATGTTGATATAGTATCAGTTTGGTTGTTTTTGGATGTATATTTTTGTTTGGTTGTTGTATATACTATCTTAAGTATGTAGTACGCACTAGGATGGGTAGGATAGAAATCTGACTTGATGTATGTCTATATAACCTTAAGTACGTGATAGATACTCAGGTTTGTGTGGGGAATCTTTATATGTATGTTTGGTATCATTTGTTTTAGTGTTGTTATGATATCAACCTTCTTCTTTTTCTACCATCGGTATAGATAAGTCAAAATATTTGAGGATACGAGTATGAGATAGATTCTTTATCTAACTTTCACTTCGAGAACGAAATTCTTTTGAGTAGGGGAGAATGTAATGACCCAGAATTTGATCACTTTAAAATATACTATTTAAAGTGATTTAAATATGAATTAAGTAAGGTTATATTATTCAAACAATATTAGATAGAATTTGGAAAGAGAAGTATACACAAAAATAGTAACATTTGTCTATATCGACAAAAGTGACAAAATGCTGATTTTAGAAAAGTAAGTTTCAATGGTTAAATAAATTATTTTAATTAATTTACGAATGTTTATATTTTTAAATAACATTGTACAAATTTATTTTTAAATTTGGTTTACATAAATAAATGGTTTAACCAAAACGTCAAAATGTGACAGTAAAACATTTTGTCGAAAATCAATGTTTTGTCGATTAAAAGTTGTCGCAACGTCGTCGCACCTTTGTTTTGTTATATGGAACATATATTCAAATAATGTAAGTATTAATTAATTCACTAATCAAGTTAACTTTTACTAAACATACTTAGAAAATTCTAGAATATAATTAAGAAAAAGTAAGCACTAAAAGACAAAAATGTTATTTCAAAGCAAAAAGTAAAACATCAAATCAAAGAAACATAATTATTACTTTCTTTACTTAATACTTAAGTGAAAATGACATAAAGTAATGATTTGAAATGTGATATTAAGTGTTGAAAAAAAATAAGATTACTTTATAAGTAAGTAAGGGTATTTTGGTCTTTTTATAAAATATTATTTTAATCCAAAAACTTTTCTATAAATAAGACCACCATTCTTCCACTTTCTTTACACATTTCTACCTTCTTCTTCTTCCTCCTTGAAGCTCTCTTTAATGGCTTCTTCTTCTTCTTTGATTCCTTACTAACGTTTTCAAAACCATATCAAATCAACTCCAAACACAACCAAACATTGCCAAAGACCTTAGAATACCATTAGAACATGATTTAGCATCTAAAAAGTCAAGAAATGATGGATGAAGGAGTGGAATAAGGCATGGCCAAACCTATCAAGGAAGAGGAGCAAGTTCGTGAAGCTCCGGAGCGAGAAAAAGAGAAGGGGGTGATGGCCGAGCACTAGAAAGTGAGGCGAAGTTGTTTATGTGATGGTTTGGTATAGTTAAGAAGATGTAGTGAAGTGTTGGAAAATGAATGTTGGTAGGAAGTTAATCGGTTTGGTTAAAGGTGAGTACTTGTATTTACTAATTAATCAATAAATTATTTCAAGTATAATGATTTGAAAGTTTAAATATGTTGAATGATTAAATGTTTGATAACTTGGTTGCAAATTGGTTGATTATGTGATTGTTTATGCGGTTGATAACTTGTTTGATAAATGATAAGAGAAATGATTAGTAATTAACCATAGTTAATTAAGTGAGAAATTCTCATTGCTTTTGAATTTATATTTTGGTTATGTTAAAGCAATCATATTTATATCCATATGACATATGAATGTTTATTTGATTGTTAATATGGATGATTTGATAGTTGGTTAGATAATTGAATTATGATAATATATCCCGTTATAGTATTAATAGTGAATGTTGGATTTAAAATCATATGTTATGTGATTTGTTAAATGGATGTTATGATAGTGTTGAATATAGATATTGGTTATGTTCAATTTGATTAAATGAACCTTTGTTAATAAGACCATATTTTAGTGATATGAGATATTTTGGAAAAATAAGTCTCTTTTCAATTAGAAGTGAAATTAAAGTAAAAATATAAGAGGATTTGAAATTTGAAGTGAATCGGATTTAAAAAGGATAGTTAAATTGAAATTGAAATTGAGATGAATAGTGAAATCGAAATCGATTTTGAAAATTGAAGTTGAGTTTAAGGTTGAATTGAAGTTTAAATGGAAATTAAATTTGAAATCTAAGTTTTAAATGTGTTTAATTTGAAGTTAGAATTGAAATTGAATTGAAATAGGAATTTAAAATTTAATATTAAAATAATGGGAATATAATAATATTATAATATGGAAATAGTGAAAATACAATTTTAAATACTTTAAAAAGTGGAAATATTGAATTAAAATGATCTATAATGATTTTATAAGTGATAAGATTCAATATGAAAAAATTATTTTACATATTGAAAAATAAGTTAAAACTAGGTACGTCGCGCAATGGTAGTTCGCGATTTCGCACCGAAAAGTTCAAATAAATGTGTAGAGTGGAATATAGCTCAGAATTTTTCGAGATAAAAAAATTCCGGACTATTATATCCATATCTTCTAAACGAAGAAAGAAAATCAAAATTTCGTTGAGTAGATTTTGAATTAAGTCCAAATCAATTTTCTAGAAAAATCGCGCTAGTAAGTGACCATAACAGGAAATCTGTTTAATGAATGTTTTTAATATTAGAAAAATATGAAATAAATTTGATAAATCTATTTAAATGGTTTAAAAGAGGTTTGGATTGGAAAATTTGAATTATCGAATGTTTAAAAGTTGATTTAAACAAATAAGCTTATATAGCATTTTTCGTAGCACTTTTATGCTGCAAATGGTATAACTTATTGAAAATAAGTTCAAAGGTGACGATTTTTTCAGAATCAATTATGAATATTTTTAAAAGGAAAATTAAGCATTTTGAAAGATAATTTGGAATCTTTATAATCAAATCCAAAATTAAGTTGATAACTGAGTATGTAGAAACGACTAGTACATTTGTCCCACCTGTGAGATCTGGGAAGATAAAATAAGGTGTTTAACTAAGGTTAGGGATGGAGCAACCAGTGCCCTGAACTTACTTGGCCCATGTTTTCTTTTCTTAGGCGATGGGTGGAAAAGATCGAAAGGAAAGCCCGGATGCTCTTAAATAAAAAGATTCTATTAAGATTTCCAAAATAAAAAAAGATTGGTATTATCCAAAATTTAAGCAAGCTCCCAAATGAACTAATTACGACTTGGATTGCATAGAGATAATCTTCTTATACTTGGTATTAAAATCCGAAGAGGGAACTCGTCCTATTCGTGGAATTTAAAAGGTGATTTCACCGTTATTCCGTCCATAGCACTTGTTGAATACGAAAATTGATGTTGAGTAAAATTAGAATGATTTCTATGATCCTATTTACTCAAAAATGTTTGCTAAGATTAATTTTAGGGTTTATCGTAAACGATGTCTTTAATAACATTGTTTTTGACCAACCTAAAAGTTAAGAAATTTGGATCGAGAGTTAAGTAAGGAAATTTGAGATATTATCCAAAGAAAAAGAATGAATTTCTTAGAAATTACTCTAAGTCAAAAGAAAGAGATTTCGAAATAATCCGAAAAGAATTAAAGTGAAAAGAGACTTAATAAATCCTGTATACTCATATTTACTTTTTATCGATAATTGGATTTCGAAGGAACCGGTGTCGGATTTGGGTGATACCTATCCGAAAACCACTTCGAACCAATGTATACGTTCGAATGTGAAGACATGTTAAAGATGATGATTATTGAAGACCGTGGATCTTCGTAGCATGGAAACTACTCGCTACTAGTGGTAGTAGGAGAGTGCCTTCGGTTTGTCATGTTCCTGGACAACTTGTATGGACGTTTGTCTGACATTGAATTTCTAAAGATTACGTACATTGGTTTTTACAAACGTACATCAGTTGGTGGCGGAGAAGGAAACTTCTCTTAGCTTAACACTCTCCTTGAGACGTACAAGCTCAAGGGTTGTATTTTTGTGGAAGGAAATTAGTAGTTAATGGAAATGGCAATGTGGCATTCAAAGATGTGATATGTGCTATGTGAAAAGGTAATCGTTGCCTCAAGCCTCATCAAACCGGAAATGACCGAAACAGGATTAGATGCAGCAAGGCTAAGTGGGTCATTCCCAATTAGGGTATGATCATCCCCTTCTAGATATATTTCTTCCCGCTATGACGTTCGGGATGTAAATTAATGTGGTGTATGGAAAACGAGCGCTCGGTTAAAGGTCGGTAACGACCGGGGGATGACATATTCGGTACTACCTAGTTAAAGAGGTAGGCCGGTCTTGTGTTGGTATAGGGCATATGTTCTGTGCCTCGGGACATCCATCTAGAGGTGTACCCATTTCGGAAGGTAGATCCTTCGCCTGGTCATTTGTATGGAAATCCATTCTCCAATAAGAACCTACGGTTTTGTTTGTATTGGCTTAATGAATAGCCTCGAAATGCTATATGGGTAACCATTTCGGATAAGATTAATAAGTTTGTTTGCAAAGGTTTTCAAAGAGATGTCATTAGAAATAATATCAAAGTTTTTGATATGAAAGTGTTTTAGTTATCATAAAGTAAAAAACCGTCTGTGTTTATGTGTGGGCGTGGTCTTATGAGATACTCTTTATTTTCAAAGGATTTTATCTAAAGGCTGATATATGAAATTGTCATCTATTATTGAGTTTTTCTCACGCTGGTTTATCAAGCCTAATTCGGGTATTTTCAATACTCTGGTCAGATCCGAATAGTTTCAGGTTTAGTCAAAGACGATTGGAGTTTTCCAGAGGAGAGCTGGAGATATTCATCTACGTATGGACGTATTCTATTATCCGCTGTACTTAGTTTGTTTTGGTTGATGTTTGTCAGTAATTGTAAGGACAGATGTTTATAACTGTCCAAGCTGAATTTAGGTTAGACTCTGATATATGTATTTAAAAGTTTTCCGCTGTAAAGATATTGGTTCAATATTATATGTTATTCCGTTCGTGTGAGATTCTGTTCTGTCTTATTTTCTTCATTTCCCTTCATATTTCGTATTTTCGTGCAATTTGAGTTGGACATGTGTGGATTATTGTTGATTCAAAGGGTATGGAAAAACGAGTCATGACAATATGTTTGCTCGTGGATGTTAGACATGCGGGGTAGTGATGCTTGATTTTATCTTCTTTATGCTGGGGATTTCAGGGGAAATATTCCTAAAGGGGGAGAGTTTAATGACCCGTACTTTACGTATCGAAGGGTCATAAAATATTATTTTTTAATTCGTTTTGGATTAAATGGAATTACAACTTTGGGGAATGTTGAGCATTGACATTTTTGGTTCCGAGAAATTATATCGGATGCTTTTACCCTTGAAAACTTCTAACTGCTATAACTTTAGACAAAAGCTGAATTATCTTCAGAGACTACTTCCATTGGAAAGATATGGTGGTTTTCCTTTCCATAAAGTGATCATAATAGCGGTTTGGACTTTTATCTAGAAGATATGGCTGTTTGAAGTTTGATAGTTTTTGGAGTAGCTTAGTGAGTAATTATTTTGATTGGGGATAGGCCAAATAACCCATTTCAGATTTTAGGTTGAAACCATCCTCCCAAAATCATTTCTAGCATCTCCCAAATAGACTTAAGCCCTCATTAACCCATTCTTCACCTAAAACCTTCTTATTTCTCCTTTAAATCAAGTTTATATAATATATTAATGGTAGATTAGTAAGGGGGTTAGTTAGAGATCTTCATATCTATATTTTTGGGAAAGAAAAATTAGGGCTTGGCCGTTGATTTTAGGATTGGCTTCGATTTGCATACAGAACTTGAATTTTGGAGGGGTTGGTGAGTGATTTATGATCTCCCATTTTAATATATATGTATATATAGGTTTTAACATGTTTTGGACCTATTTTGGATATGTGATTGCCTTAATATATGTTGAGCTATGTTGTAGATGCATTGCATGATGAATGCTATGTTTTGTTGTATGTTTTGCATGCTTGGATGTTGTTTAATGTATGTGTGGTATTTGTGTGTGTGCTTAAATTGTTGAAAATGCTCATCGGAGTGAAGTATAAGTTGGAGCATAGAACCAGACTTTAATAGATAGGCTTGAGGATGTTAAGAGTCGTATCAATGCATATGGAAGGCACACGGGTCAAAGAATGGAGCATAGCGATGAAATTGACATGAAATTGGGATCCACAAATGCAACAACATTTTGGTTTGGTGGTCCTTTCTTGAAATTAGGCTTGCTCGAGGTTGACTTTGGGTGTGGAAGGTGTTTGCTCTGGCTGATTATTGGTTTGGTGGTGGCAAGACCGAACAACATTTGATGTTCGGTAGTGCTATGGAAGACTGGACACCTTTGTTGTCTGGTGGCGCTATGCCCGAGTGTCGAAAAAATAAGGGTGCTCGAGGTTGCTTTGTGGCATGTTGGGTTCGACTTTGGGGCAGGGGGAGTCTAGCTTCTAGATCAGACCGAGGAGTTTCTAGGTAGGGAAATGGAGTGGTGGATTTGGGGTTGCTTCGAGTCTAGGACGTAGCTGCTTTAAGTTTTCTAGGTGTGGCTTCGGGTTTTTCATGAAATGACTTGGGCATAAAGGTGAACTTTGAGAGTTTGTTTGTAGGGGAAGGCGAATGACTCCAGGATGATTCAAGGCAACTTTGGGGTTCGTGTGGCGACTAATGAAGCGATGGCATGGTGCTTACTCATGATGATGGCTTCAGAACTTTAGTACGATGTCTCTACGATTTACAATGGGTGTCTAGAGGTATTTCAAAGATGAAAACTTAAAGATGGGAGCCGTGATGGTGATCCATAAGGACGAGTTCAACGATGAGGGCTTGTTAGTAGAATTTGCGATTGTGTTATACTGTGGAGGTAGCCATGATGGAATAACGATTAAGTTCTATTATGGAGACGCATGCAAAAGGGATAATTGTTAACTAGATGGTTTCTAATATGCTCTAGAAAATAGGTATATAGGGACGCCAACATGTACTTGATATCATATCTAGATCTTGCAATAGAATATTACCCTGAGCTTTTGTGACTGTGAGCCTAGTTTCTAGCCTTATGAAGTGGCATGGATTCAAGCATCAAAGAAGCCGGGATTTGATTGAGTCCCAGGTTGTGATTTTGCCATACGAGTTATCATATATCCAACGCACACGAGTGGTGGTGAGGATTGTTTAATGAATGCTATATTTGCCATGGTTATTTATCACTCTAGGGTGTCACACGATGTAGGTATTTTCGACCATATACCTAGACACTAGATATTGTATTTTGATTGTAGTATACTTGTATGAAAATGATAGTAGATTAGTGTTTGTTATGTGCCAACTCTTTTGGATGCAGGGACGGGTCAGGTTTGGTTCTTTATACTCCATGCCCCTATTTACTATAGATGATTTTTATAGTAACTTTAAAATGACATATCGCTTACACCAGACTATTGTCTGACTCATGGTTTTATGCTTTGCTACTTATTATCTCATGTACTCTTAAATGAGTAGTGTATGGATAGAAGGTTTGGATTGTGCATGGAGCGGTACAGATTACAAGCAGAAGGCTACACTTTCGTATATCATACTTTAGAGCTTACTTTCTCTTATATTCCACTATGCAGTGCTATGGAGCTATGTTAGTACTTAATTACTTTAGAGACATTTATAGAGTTTATTTTGGAGATTTAGATGTATAAACTCAATTATTTTTGTTTTGTATAATTGTGATGAATCGATGTACTCTTATTATTCTGGTTCACTTAGTTATATTATGTCTTGCTTATTACATCTATTTGATTATTATATTTTGTCTATGCATTATAAGATGTTCTATAGGTTCTATGTTTGGATTTTCTCTACTTTACACCCGTGCTACCATCCTACATCGGTCGGGTATCTCTACAGCACACTATACAGATATATTGGCTACCGATGATGTAAGGCGGTCATCATAAACTTTATTTTATTCAATTAAATATTTTAATTGAATATTTATACCATAACATTTGTGGTTATACAAATACATCTATATGTATATGTATTTTATTATTCGTTAATTATCTTTTAATTAATTTATTTAATTAGAAAATATAATTAAATATTAATTTCAAAATTTTCTTATGTATATACATATATACTTACATCATTTTAAACAATTCAAGATAATGTAACATATATATATATATATTGTAAATGTATATTCTTTAATTAATTAACTATTTGATTAATTTATTTAATTTATAAATCTTATCAAAAAATATAAAAAAATTTGAAATAATTTTTATATTTCAAAGGACTTTAGAAAACTATATATAATATTTATAATATACATTGTTTTCAAAGCCAACTTTGAAAATCATATTATAACATTTATAATGTAATTCCTATTTTAAATTTAACTTTCAAATTTAAATCTTGTTTTAATTTTAAAACAATTTTGAAATCACATTATTACATATATAAGTATTTCTTATTTTAAATTTAACTTTTAAATTTAAAATTTCGTTTTTAATTTTCTGAACAATTTTGAAAATTATCCCAAGGCCCAATTCAAATTGGGCTTTTCTATTATGGGCAACTTTTGGGCTTACTTCACTTTTTGTGCTAGGTCGGTAGTCATGTAGGGCAGGGTACTTGATTACCAAAACCCAAGCTTAGATGCTACTTTTCTAGACACCCTACTAAATTAGTAAGCTTAATTGGTTAGCCCTAACATGACTAATTTAAGTCACATAGACTATTTAGCTCTTATACCATTAAAGAACCCCGGTGAAGTCTATGAAGTAGAAAGCGGGTGAAATTGGTAGATTTCAAAAAAAAAATTCTACTTTGGATTTATTGGGCCTATGAAGTCTAAAAGATTATTAGATCTAATCTAATAATATTTTAAATAAATTCATGTTTTATTTAATTTGGTTAAAAGGACTTTTAATTTGAATTTGTATGTAATGTAATAAATATATCAAATACATTCATGTGTTTGAATGGTAAGAGCAACATTAAAGCAGTATATATATACATAAAAAAATATTTACAAGTTTAGAGAAAGAAACCTTTTGTTTCTTTCTCTTAACATAAATAATTAATTAATGGAAGATGCGACTATAAATATAGAGGAAGACACCTCTCTCTCTTTAATTAGATTAATTTAAATATTAAATGACATTTACTACTGAAATCGCACATGTCTTTGTTGTCTAAAATTTTGACTAATAAAAAAATTTAATTGGGTCTTGTACACACACATACACATATTAAAGTTTAGATTTACCAATTTACAAACTATGAAATCAAAACTTAAAATAATATCTAATTTAATGAGATTTTTAAACTAAATTAATGATTACATAAAAGAATCTATTTTATTAACTTTAAGTCAAAGGGATATGCAATTATACATATATTTATTTAAAAATTAAGGTTAGTAAAATAAAATTCAACCTTAAAAAAGGGTTAAAAGGGCCATGTGACATTTTGCATTAAAGTTCGCTTATAATAAAATTTTCCCTTTTTTTTAAAATGTGTACAATGATGAAAAGATTTATATACAAATCAACAACCATAAAAAACTTATATGAAAAGATTTATATCTAAATCGATGGCCATACAAAACTTATACTTATGTTCCAAATTGTTTCAAATAAATATCATGTGTATTTTGTTCAAGTTTGGATTTTTATGTAACAAGCAATAAAATTATATTAGAGAATTTAACATTAGGTTTCAAGCAAATTGTTAACCTTTTTTTTGAATCAACTTATGAATTTCAAGTCTACCTAAATTTTATGTAAACAAAAAATAAAAATGATTTCAAAATGACTAGAGAGAGAATCTTCAATTTTCAATTTTACAATATGAAACTAAACTTTATGTAAACAATTTTTTTAATGTTACAAATAAGAGTTTCTGTATGAAAGAATTAGACAACACAAGCATATGTAAATTGTGACATTGAAAGGTAGATCAAAATACACACATAACATTAACAACCAAACATAATAGGGATAGATCCAGAATAATTATCATCGGTGACATGTAGAAAAAAGAGAACGTAAACAAGTTGATTTTAATCACATTAACATAATGTGGATAAAGCTAATTCAAGGGTATAAACAAAATATCTAAAACATTATCTATATACATATACGTGAATAAATGGTATAGCTGAAGAATAGAAACATATAATTATATTGAAATAAAATAATACAAAATAAGAGTTCACCATTTAGATAAAGACAAGAGAAGCACCTTGAAGATGTGAAGATTCCTATATCCAATAGATCGATCTCCAGATTTGCATGAACTAGAGAGATAACCACCTTTCATATTTTATTTTTTCTTGTTTGATTTTGATATTTTGTACCCTTACTACCATGAATATTTTCAACCCAGATCCTAAAAATTGAGAATAGAACAAAACTTGACAGTGTCTAGTCTAAGGAGGAAATAAATCTCTCATAAGATATGCCGACTCACCTATCCTTTAATTAGAATTAGCATTTTCATTTATAATTCAAGTAACTCCTCCTCTTTATTAAAGCATGGCCAGCCATACATGGCTTGTTTAGGCCCCAAATTTTTCAAAAAACTAATCAGTATTATTCATGTTTAAATCTAATTTAAATATACTATCGATATCGCATACAGATATGCGAATTTATAACTTGTATATATCCAAAATACTAATGGTATCAAAATAAGTTAAATAAAATTTAATAATTAATATTTCATAAATATTAATTAATTGAATCGTGTGGTTCATTCGGAATATTCATTATTTCGGTTGTGTGACTCAAATGTGTAAATTCAGTCAGTAATTAGTGTTAAACGGTTCAAACATTAATGTATACACGTCACCTTAGCTAGTACATCTTTATTGGTAAAATCCAGTTTTACACATTTAAGCATTACCTGGTAGTGATAATTATTTACATCAATTCTCTTCGTCAAAACTGTACAATATTAGGACTTATGAATTTGGTTTTAGTCAAAATTTCAACATTGTATACATTCAACTTTGTAAGTCCAAATGCAAAATCCTTGGTTTAATAATAACAATTATTACCAAAATTCTCTGACCAGAGACTTGTACTTTAAGTTAACTTAAGCTAACCCCATAATACTAACCTTATATAATCGAGGAGACAAATACTCTCTTTAATAGCATTTCACTTCCAACGCTTCCACTCGACCCAACTATAGTTGTTCGATGGACGTCATGCCACGATTTAACTTAATCAAAGTGGAGTTTCCATATTGAAGCTCGATAGTATTCTTAAGTCGAGGGAATTATGTAATATTATCACATTGATATTCTATGTTTGACCTTGTTATATTAACCAACATAAAACAATCAAGTGATTAATTCCATGGTTATCCAACAACTACGAGTACGTAATCCCTTGGTTGCTCTAGCAATCATGAGTAATATACTACCCAATGTTTGGAGAGCATTACGTACTCCGGTATCAACGAATACATCGATATCCAGTCTCGATACTGCTTGACTAGAAATATTTAAAACGGTATGTTTATTATATATCATGATAAATTATTCAGGTACCATGCATTGTAACTACTATCGCAAAACATAGCATTTATTGATTTTATGTTAAATATACCTAAATTGAATAATAAATTAATTTATAACATATTATAACTAGTATATAATAGAAAGAAACCACCTTTTATTTTAAACAAGATTGGTTAGCGAGTTAGATTTATATAAAAAATTATATAATTGCCCTTAAGGCATACTCCTAAATCTATTAGAAACCATCGCTCTCGAGGGCATATGCAAAATTATTTCAAACGATGATACCTTTCTGCTATGACTCGCATGTGCTGAATTCACAGAGATTCTGCGCTCAATAATAGATTCCATATCCATCCTCAGAAGAAAAAAAGCTCGGATCAAGAACTCCGTACGTTCAACTGTGCCTTCAAAGAATACATGGACTCGGGTTCAGACCCAAACTAGTGGGCGATGAGCTAAAAATGAGAGACAGGGGGTCACCGTCAAGGCCGATGATGCTGTAATGAACCCTAGATTAAAAGAGGGAAAATAAGAATGCTGCCTAAAGGGGGGATTGAATTAGAGTGCTTGGGATTAGGAAATTTGTTTATTAAGTTATAGATGAAAATTTGGTTCTGGAACAAAACATTTGAGTTATAAGCCAAACTTAGTTATGTCCAAATTTATATGGAAATAATAATTTGTGTAATACACAGGTTACAATACATGTTGCAATGTAAATTATGCCTCGATGTTTATGATAATCAAGTTATTATAATCATCAAGCAAAACCAGATTAAGATGAGTATTGAGAATTAAAAATTAGTGTTTATATATTTTGAATTCTGAAATTTTATTAACATTTTCATATTTCACAAAATTTGAGATTTGTTTAAATTTTTTATTTTTATGAAAATTTCAAAATTTTGTTTTTAAATTTTATAAATATTTTAAAATTATTTTATAAAATTTCAAAATTTTGATTTTTTAATATTAAATATTAAATAAATTATCAGTTATAATTATTAAATATTAAATACTAAATAATAGATATTACTTCTTAATTATTAAATATTAAATAATAGTCTTAATTATTAATTATTTAATAGCAATGTAAATTATTAATTATTCAAAACCAATTATTAAATATTGAATATTAATTCTTGTCTATTAATTAATAATTATTAATTTATCACTTGTTTCTTATTAATTATATAAATTATAATATATATTATTGATTATTGATTGTTAAAAGTAATTATTAATTAGTAATAATTAATTATTAATTAGTAATAATTAATTATTAATTGAAACAAACAAACAACTTTTGGTCCCAGACATAACTATTTGTTGTTTGAATTCAAACATAATCGAGATATATCATTTTTAGACGGGGCACTTCCTCGCACCCTATTGGGGGCGTTGCCCCTTCGACCCCCATGACCTGATCGACGCCATCAGCAAGGGCATTGCTTCTGCACCCCACCTAAAGGGGTTTCCACCCCTCGGACCCCCCTCCGCAGTGGCAATCAATTTAGATAATTTTACAAAAAAGATTTCCAACCATTAACATCTATAACCGTCAAGACTAAAAAGTTGTTAGAGACCCGTGTTACAACTGCAAAATATTAAAAGTTGTTAAAACAACTTTACCATACTTTCAGTAAAAACCGGTTGTTAAAAACCTTTATTATAACAGTCATTTTTTAAACATTGTAAAGTAATAGTTGAATAGGATTTTTTGGTTGTAGTGTTCTCTCCTTATTCAACTAAGTCATTAAGTAAAAAATAGGTTTCCGTCCTATGTAAAAGGATTTATGCTCCATTTGTTCGGATCGTATTTGGTGGTTTTCCTTCTTCCTGCCATGGTTTAAAGGGCTAAGTTTCTCAAATGTAACTCCAGCTCTTTAGCAAATTATGGAGTAATCCAACGAGAAGTCGAACGAATTAAGTGTGGCTTCAAGGACCCTTGTCGAGAAATAGTCACGGTGGATGTTCTTAAGAGAGAATCGTCCCTGAGTTCTTCTCTCAATGAAATCACCACAATGTTAGGCCAGAGTTTGGTCCTAACGTATATGCTTAGTCAATGAAGGTTAGTAATTCTTAGGCCAGAGATCTGGCTCTTGGGCAAGTATGCTAGTTCATCATGTCCAAAAACAGTTAAGTATGCAAATAAGTAGTTGTCCAAGAGCTAAATCACGAAGTTACAATTTGAATTTTACATAATCGGCCATTAGAGTCCCAAAGTCAAGCCTTATTATATATGCCAAAGAAAAATGAAAATGAGGAAGAAGTGCAACTTAGAATACACCCATCTTGGTAGGGGCGCATTTCTATTTGTAGAGAATTTAAGCCCTTAGATCTTTGAAATATAGTGTTAATACGAGATAGACGGTTGAGATTTTGCTTTCGTGGCACACTGTCGCTTTGACATGTGGCACAACTTCTTTCCAATATCTTGGTGATGACATGGCCTAACTAAACCAATCGGGTTTCCCAAATGACTAATCAGAGCCTTATCTCTTAGTTATTTTTTCAACATTCGATAGCATTATCCTCAACCAGTGATTGCTTATTAACATCAACTTGTGATAGATATCTTCTCTTAAACCCATGGTAGCCTGTCAAAATCAACTTGCGATAGCTTTCTTTTCTTGTAGCTCTTTAACTTCAACTTGCGATAGCTATTAACATCAACTGGCAATAGCTCTTTAACATCAACTTGTAATATGTTATTAACATCAACTTGTGATAGCTCTTTAACATCAACTTGCGATAGCACTTTAACATCTACTTATGATAGCTTATTAACATCTACTTATGATAGCTTATTAATCATCAACATGCGATAGCTTTCCTTTCTTTAACTTGCGATAACTTGTTAACATCAACTTGCGATAGCTTGTTAACGTCAACTTATAGCTTTCTTCTCTTCAACTTGTAATAAGTTATTGACATTAACCAGCGATAGCTCTTTAACATCAACTTGCGGTAGCTTCTTCTCTTCAACTTGCGATAGCGTTTAATTTCTTCAACATGTGATAGCCTTCAACATCAACTTGCGATAGCTTGAAATTTTTGGTATAACAATACTTAAGATCAATAGTACTTTAAAGTATAAAGACTATCACACATCGTTACATGAGATATTCTATTTTGATTGAGTTGTATTAATACATAGAAGACCCTTGTTTATTCATTTTATGAGTGTTCTAAACAGCCATGATACATAATCACTTGGTGTCTCTAATCATTAGATAATTCACCGTCCATCATACAGAGAGCATTAAGTATACTAGTTTTAACGAATATATCAACATCCTTTTCTCGATGTATCTTGATTAGGAACATTATAAGGATAAGTACTTTAAATGTTTGATTAATACTATGAACACATATGCAGCTGCAATCGATTAAGTACTTTTCCTAATGATTTTCTACTTGTACATGTTTATTGTATTTAAAACATTACTTATATAATAATATAACAATACATACAATAGAAAAAAACAAAAATTATTGCTCAATTTCAACACAAGGTTCTCATACGAGAGTTAAATTATATAATGAATTATATAATTGTCCATAGTTCACACCCTTAGCTCATTTAATCTCCCACTTACACTTAGGGAAATTATGGAAACTCATGCATATACCTTCGATCAGCCTTCTAAAATTAGATTGAGAAAGTGCTTTAGTCAATGGCTCTATGAAGTTATCTTTAGTATCTGCTCTCTTAATCACTATCTCTCCATCACTAATAAACTGTTTTATCATGTGGAATTACAGAGAATGTCTCGACCTATTATGAGCTTGTGGTTCTTTGGCAATATGTGTTGCCGTGTAATTGTCATATTACAATAACATCAGACCTTTGATGTTAGGGATCACTCTTATCTCTTTAATGAATTCCACATCACCACTTATTTATGGCGTTGTTCAAGGTGATGTATTCACTCTCCATGGTCGAATCTTCCACAACTTCTTGCTTGAAATTTTTATAACTTACGATCCCTCCATTAAATATAATCATGAATCCCGAGATTGATTTACTATCGTTGACATAACTTTGGAAGTTTGAGTCCGAGTCCCCATTTATAAAGAGATCATTGTTCGCATATATCATAAATAATTCGTTAGAATTTTTTAAATAGTAATTGTTTTCCAATGATACTCATGTGAATTTGATTGATATCGACTTTATGCACCAAGTGAAAAAGCGACATCTAGTCTAGCACCTATCATAGTATACATGATGGATCCTATTGCCGAAGCGTAATTAATCCTACTCATAAACTTTCTCTTTCATCAATAGATGGAGAGTCTTTCTTCGAAAGAACAATTTCATGCCACATTTAAAAATTTACATGCTTGGAATTTCTCATATTAAACCTTTTTATTATGGTATCTATGTACATCGATTGGGGCAATTCACTATCCTTTTGGATCTATATACTTAGTACAGAGGATGCCTAACCCTAATCATTCATCAAAAAATTGTTAGAAAACCAAGCTTTCAACAATTGTAACATACGTAAATTGTTACTAATTAGTAGTTAATCGTCGACATATGAAACTAAGAATGTTACTGCACCATTTTATTACATATGCTTCCTCTGTAATTTTACTCAAACCTAATAGTTTTATTATTTTGTCAAAACATTTATTTCAACCCCTTCTTGTTTGGTTAAGACCATCAATTGACCTTAAGAGTCTACATACATTATCATCACTCCCTCTAACTACGAACTCTCAGGTTGTGGCATATAAACAATCTTTTCTAAATCACCATTTAAAGATGTTGTTTTCTTAACGATACGTTTACAACATAATGATTTTATTTCTTTGGGTACATTCACCAAAGTCCAAACTTTGTTTTTGTACATGGAATCCATTTCAGATTTCATCTGATCAAGCCACAAGGCAGATGTAACATCCCCTATTCTGAGGCCAAACTAACTGTTACGGATGCTGTAGTCATCCATAGTTATTAGTTCAAAATATGGCTATGTTAATCATATCAATAATCAAAAGCACATGAATATGAAAAAATTAGAACACAATTCAGAAATAATTTTTACATTCCCTTTCAAAATATGATTTCATATTCATTACATAATCCCATTTGCGATTCCACGTTCAAATAAAATATAACTACAGAAAATACTCCAAGAGCGACATATAAAGATGCTCCCTTAGTTGATCAGAGTCAAATACTTAGCAATCATACAACTTTGCCATTACATACTTCCAAACAAATCAAATACACAGCGGATCAGATAAGAACACCTAATTAGCTAGAATTCCTCATGCATGTCTGCAAAAGCTTATCCACCTAATGGAAACTTGAAAACCCTTACTCTCGATCTACTCAAATGAGCACTCAAGAGTTTAAGGGGAAAAACAAAAACTTCGGGTCAGATAAACAGTCTGGTGCGAATAATAACCTACCATCTCAAACCAAATAGATATCTAGTGAGACCACACCACTAAGCAGAACGGGTTTTTCCCTCACTATTATCACAACCAAAATATATTAACCTTATAGAATGCTCTTGCATCCACAATGGTTAAAACATAACAATATATGATGATAAGCAAAAAAGCAATATACTCTGGATTACCCATCCTAATTTATCTGATTATCTATCCAAATTTAGAGATTTTCTAGGGTCATTATGTACTTATTAGTTTTCATGGGCTGATTAATAACCTATCATAGTTCTCACAGACAATATGTCCAACTTCATAGTTCTCATGGGATCACTAAGAACTATTGATTTCTACTAATAATCTTCCAATAATAGTTTTTTGGGCTTACTATGAACCTATTGAGTTCTCCAATAATGTCTCTCAAATCATAGTTTTCATGGGATCACTATGAACCTATTGGAACCTTCCAATAACATTTCTCATGACATAATTTTTATGGGATGACTATGAAAACCTATTGGACCCTTCCAATAACCTATCTAAATCAACAATATTTTGATCAGTTCTGGGCATCTTATACTTCTGCTCTACATGACCTCCTGGATGCAATTCTACTCATTCAAGAGTTAATTTTGTTTATATTCACTACTGGGTCAACCTAGCTGGTTATTTTGCTCCTTAACACCCCAAAATGAAGTTATGGGTCATAAATGATTTGAGTATGAAAATAGCAACTTGCATAATGACTGATTAAATAAATACAAGAATATATAACATTCATCATTCTATATGTTCAATCAATAATTTTTATGTCTCATAATTACTTAATCTTAAGTGATATCATCTTTGGAAATTTCAACTCAAAGTTTGGGCTATTTCATAATTAAAATCCTTGAAATCATTTTCATAATGATATATGATTAATCCCCTTTAAGTTATATTCAAAACAAGGAAGTACATGACCCTTTAAATTGTTTAAAATGGATCAACGTCGTTGGCATTGATAATGCCAACATAGTAGTTTAAGGCTCTCTGCCTTTAATAGAATAAACCATATTTCATGCGGCATTAAACAGCGTTGACCTGAATCTCGGTCGAAGACAAAGCTTAAAACCTTTATCAGTTATATGATTCACTATCGAAGATATAGGGTCGTCCACCCTTTAAAACATAGGCTTCTATGCCCTTTTAAAAACAATTTTGAATAAGATAGATACAAGCCTCTTAAGCATTAAAAAGATAAGGTGAGACGCCGTTTCCAACCGGCATCGACATTAAAACATAAGGTCACCAACCTTGATGCACATCGACCCCCAAGACCCTCGACAACGTTATAAACTTTTACACTTAAGTTACTTCGGCTAATATGCTGCTTCTTATATAGAGTCGAAGACATAATAAGCGGGTTCATTGCCATGATTTGGAAAACAAATGAAGAGATAAGATGCGACATCATTTAAAACAGTGATGCAGACATGTGATGTCGTCAGCGTCGAAACTAAGCTTTTAAAGCGCTTAGATGAATCACAAAGACACCATGCCACCAACCATTTATTGTTGCCGTAGTCCATCTCGATGCCAAAGGAATCACTCCATGGATACATAGGTAGCTATCATGTACTTTCTCCTTCATTGGCGTTGACATTCAATGATGCGGCCTCATCGTTAAGCTCGATGATGTATGGTGGCATGACATTATCATAATTCTTAAGAAAACTGTTTTATTACTACTTTTGGCAAAACTTTTCACCAAAGCTTATTTCTTGTCCAATTTCTATTTGACAAAGCAATTTCTTTACAAACCCTGTTTCAGAAATACTATCGCACTCAGATTTTAAAGTCCTAAACATACTTCAAAATAATTAATCACCTTAATTAATTATTCTTTTAATATCTATCATATTAAATTCATAATAAATTATAATCACTTGGGAAAAATCCTAAAAATTCTCTAAATTTCGAGAATATCCTTCCCTTTATCATATAAAAATTTCAAAGCCAAAGACCATATTTAATAATTTAAAATAATTAAAACCCAAAATTAAGCTATTTCGACCTTAGGAAATTCATGAAATATTCTCTTAAATTTGAAAAATTATAAAATTAAAAATCATCTCCAAAATAATGTTTTACTTGACATATTCAAAATCAAATTATTTGGAGATCAATATCTTAGGTTTTACCCTTAAAACCCATTAAAAAAATTCCATAAGAATTTCCATAAATCATTACTATATCCAAATAATGATGAAATCAACATGGCACAACATATCATCATAAACGAATCAATCTAACCAAGATTCGAGAGCAAATAAAAAAAAATGAGATGGTCTATTATTATTCACCTTGATTTTTATAAAGGAGTTGAGATTTGATGAGTGCTTTAGTTTCCCAAACTTTGCTCTTGAATCTCCTTTAGATTTTTTGTGATTTCTCCCTTAGCAATAACCGGCCTCCTTATATTCTTTTGATTGCTTATGTTTTGTGAAAGTGAGAATGACAGGGGAGAGGGAAGGTTTAAGGTATGAAGGTTTTTCTATTCCTAAATTACCCCTCTCATATGTCTATTATTCTTAAGTCACAAAACAATCTTATTAACCAATTAATTGGTTAAATATGGCTCGACCATGTTGATTATCAAATCTCAATTCCTTATCACACTACACATCGCATTATTCTATTTAATTTATCTAGTTAAATCTCTTGAATAATGTTAATTAAAATTTGGGATGCTATTGCAGGGTCTTTACTCTCCAAGGCTTGTCGGTATGTGAGGGGATCATAGTCGGGAATGATGGGATCCTCATTCTCATCATCAATGAGAAAACCATAATATCTCTCTAGCATGCGAGATTTCTTTCTTGACTTCTAGGATTTTTTGTCTTCTACGGCTGTTGAATTATTATCTAAATATTCAATTTATTTGGGAGTTTCTTGGATATAATCCTAGTCTATCTTGAGATTGAAATTCCCTTTCCAAAAGATGTTGTGCCTTGAAAAAACACTTTTTGTTCCCTAATATGATAGAATATCTATCTTTGAGAGTTTCTAGGATACCTTATAAACTTACATAAAATTTACCATGCCTCAAGTTTGTTAGGGTTTGCATTCTCAATATAAACCGGACAACCTTATACCTTAAGATAATTAAAGTGCGGCTCCTTACCAATCCATGACTCGTTTGGTGTCCATAGCACATATTTAGATGGTACCGAAATCAGCATATATGCGATGAATTCAAGTGCATATCCCCTAAAGGGAAAGGCAACTCAATGTCATCCATCATCGATTGGATCATGTCTTATAAAGTTTGATTTCTCCTTTTCAAAACACCGTGGTGTTAAGGAATATTGTAATACCCCATAAATTTTGATAATTATTTAAATGGTTATTTTGGTCTTTTAATTTAGGGCTGTCAGTGGATACCCGAAAAATCCGAAATCTGTCTGCGTCCGTATCCGAAAAGTGAATAAATATCCGATATTCGGAAAAATGGATGCGGATATAAAGACATCCGCATCCGAAAATTATCCGTCCGATATTTTTCAAGATTATAGTTTAAATTATGTGTATTTTAGTACAGTGAAAGATATTTATTTATAGTTTTATTAAGTTAGAAGTTTATATTATACGCACTAAATACATATTAACCGATCAAAACTATTTATTATCATTATATTTATTTATTTTTAACACTTTTATAATCAATGAGATTGAAAAAAGTTTATGTTAAACTAAAATTTTCCATTTATATTTCTTGATTTATCAGTCATTAGTGGATAGGATAATTATCCAATATCCATCCGTATCCGCGGATGTGGATATCCGATATTTGAAAATGGTTCCGGATGCGGATGCGGATGCGGATATGGCTTTATCCACATCCGAAAATATCCGTTGACAAGCCTAGTTTAATTGATAGGGGTAAAAATGAAATTTTATAAACAATGTAGTTTAATGATGAGAGTTGTATCATTGCATAGGTTAGACTTTTTTGATCGATTTCGACTACAAAAACGTCAGAATCGTAGATCGTATGAAGGAGATATAAGTGATTTAAGTTGTGGGTTTGTAGCGCGGGTTAAAATATGTCTAGATCCAACAAATTCAAATTTGATTTTGAACAGATGTACCCTCTAATTATATATAACTAAAACAACGTATAAAATTATTTTAAAATTTTCTTCTTCTTCTTCCTCATTCTCTTCTTCCCTCTTCACTAGTGAAGTTTTATTAGCCATAACTTTCTTTATTCACCATCATTTCGCACAAACCTTATATTAAAACGATGAGCAAGGCAAGGGTTATAAGCAGATGTCAATATCATGTTAAATCAATGTATTTCATAGGTCATCAATTTCTAGACAGTGGACAATTTGTGCATAAAATCCTTAAAACGAAGGTTTTGATTGTTATTTAGTGAGTGGAATTTGTCTTATTTACGTTTAATGCAACTATATTGTATATAACTATTTTTATCAAAATCTAGGCTTGAGTTTAATAATTATTCTTATTATATAACACTAATGGTTAGATAATTAAGTATAAACAAATGTCATATTTGAAGTATAAAACAAATTAAAGGGTTTTTGTTGAATAACGAATATATTTGGATTTGAATGAAAGAATTAGATGTATAAATGAGCATTCAATGTGTGTATGTATGTGTGTATATATATAATATTAAGTACAGTAATTTTAGTGTTACATAGAGATTAGAAAGTGATTAGTGCATTAATAAGGCATGCCATATTAAAAAAGTGATTAGCGAATTAAATCCAATATATGTTCAATGATTAATGATATTGGTGCATTTATAGTATGTGATATTGTTAAATGGTTGTAAAAATAAAGTAGTAGAGTGACAAATTGAAATATAAGAGATTAAAACTAAAATTAAGAAGATACAACTGAAATTAGATAAAAAAAATTGAAAATTGTGTTTTGAGAAACACAACCACTGCTCTACTAGTGGAACCTTCACCGATCGATCGTTGCTTCACCTGTCTACCGGTGGATGTTCCACAAGTTTATCAATGAATGTTGCTTAGGTCAGAATTAACCTAGATTGAGGCATGACCAAATCAAATAGGTAAAACCGACCGAACCAAGTTCGTATGTTAGGTTCGGACTATTTCAAAGAGGACTACATTAAATTGACCTTGATATAATGCGATGTGTGTATTTGTATATATATTGTATAGTTGTTCGATTATATATTATATAATTGTATAGGATGATTCATTTACATTAGTTGCTTTAACTACCCGTATTTTTCATATTGGAGGATCATAAAATAATACCTATAAATTCATTTGATGTCGTATGACTATATAACTTTGGAAAATGTCTAACGGGGACATTTACTACCCTTAGAATTTTTACTAGATGGTTTTGGTACTTAAAATTTCGTAGAGCTTATAACTTTTGATAGGAACTAAATTAAGGTCTAAAACCACTTTCATTGGATCATGATTATGGTTTCTCTTTCCGTAGAGTAGTCATAATAGGAAATCGAGCTTACCATTTTGGAGATATGGGTAGTTTATGCTGTTGTTGGTCAGTTTAGTGGGTAATTAGTTAAGTCCAAACTTTAGCCCACTAACCCATTTGGAATTTATGCCTAATCAAGGATGATGGGACAAATACAGATTATTTTCCCACTTCCCAAAACAAGTCTAAACCTCCATTAATTTGTTTTCCATTAAAAAGCTCCATTTTTTCATACTTTAATTAGTCTAAAAACATCATTAAGTGGTTATTAGCAAAGGAAATTGGATAGTTACTATTTGGGTTGCTTTGGGATCCATGCTACTACTGTTCATCTCGGTTTTGGAGCAACAATTGGGTAAATTCGATGATTGGTGAGTGATATTCTTTCTCTCACTATACTGTGCATCTAGATATAGTCCAATTATGATTCTCGAAATTAAATGGTTTTAAAACTTAGATCTAATGTTAATAACACCTTATGCCTGTGTTTAAAAAGATAGAGTTGAATTTTAATATGTTTTGTACCATTTACCAATCATAATTGCTATTTTCTTGAAAACTAAATCTAGGGCAAATTATGCTAGTAAATTATTTTAATGTGTTTTCTAGTCATTTTGTATAGTTAGGATAGTGATACATCGTTTGGTGCAAATGACACCAAATTGCTTGAAACACGATGAAATTTGCATATAATGTTCTTGAAGCTTTGGAGAGTACACAACAAGTTTCAAACGATTTGGATTTGACTGGATATCCTGAAAACTAATCGTTGAAAGTGACTAGTGGTGGGGAAAAAGTGATCGGTGGTGACCACGCTTCGAGTTATAGAAGTGTCTACTTCGGGTCTAGAGGTTGAAACCTTCAAGTCATGCCAAGCAAAAGTGATCGTGGCAGAGATCTTTTGGTGCAAGCAAAATTAGATTGGTGCTGGGTGATGCTTTAGGTCAAAGTAGGGATGACTTTAGGTTTTTGAGCAATTTGGTTTGGGCAGGCCAAGGGAAAGAAGGTGATGCACATTTGGACTTAGCTAAATTTTTAAGCAGAAAAGAGATCGGGGTTGACTGCTTTTTACTTTGGGATTTTAATGTGTTTGCTTCGATTTTTGGCTAAGGTAACTCAGTGTGGCGCAAAGCATAGAAGGGGGAAACTTCAAATTAGTGGAGTTTTAGCATGGCCAAAGTGATTGAGATCGGTCATTTCTAGTTGGTACTGAGCACTCTTAGTGATGGCCAAAGGGTAGAGTCTCAAGGGGATGCGCACGTGATGTCTCAGTGTTTGTGTATGTGTATTCATTTGATGTTCATTTTTCATGGTTGGAACATGATGAAGAAAGATGATAAAATGATGAGGCGAAGGCGTTACGCTTTGGCATGATAACTTTGGAACTTTGATCTGTTAATTCCACAACCGATGTGGACGTCTAGAAGTGTTCCGATGATGATGACCCGATCGATGGAGTCACAATGATGATAATCCTCTATGGTGGGTTTGAGGAAAGGAGCTCATGGAGAGAACATTGAAGAGTTCTACTGTGGAAAAATGGAACATTGAAGGGTTCCATGATGATGAATGGAAATAGATGAAGCAAAGAAGGGCTCGTATATGCGTGCAAAGGGATCATTGTTACTCGTAGTGTTTCTGATATACTCATAAACTAGGGTATATTAAGGATGCTCATTAGGTACTTAGTCGGTTATCCTAGATCGTTGAAGGGATTCGTATATCCTAGATTGTTGAAGGGATCTAGTGCCAGCTATGGTCTGCTATTTGGGTATATAAAAACCAAGATGTTTTCATTAATCCTTGGCAAAGAAATGGTCATACGAGTTATCATATATCCATAGCACATTGGGTGACAGTGGGGATTGTTTGATGGATTATTTGTTTGCCATAGTTTATATGCTTGTTATTTATCGGTCTAGGGATTTCACAAGATATAGGTATCCAGGAGATCGGTGCTTAAACACCAGATAGTATACCTGTATGTTTATGTACTTCATAATTTTAGCAGAGTAGCATATTATTATTGTTATATGCTAACTCTTTGGATGTAGTGACATGTCAAGTATTATTCTTTATACCGTTGTTTGTTACCATATCAACTTATATAGTATTTTTGGATTGTTTATCGCTCATACCGGACCGTCGTCGACTTGAGGTTTTATGCTTTGCCTTTTATTATCTCAAGTACACTTAAATGGGTTGACTAAACAACATATTTGGGTGATACGCAGTGCTGTATATATGGATGAGGAGGAGATGGGGCTTTCTTGTATTTATGTGTAGGCTTATTATTGCTTATTCTGCTGTGCGACACTATGGAGCCTAAACAGTGTTAGCTATGTTATTAAAGATACCTTGGATTTATTCCCAGTTGTATAAACTCTATTATTTCTTGTAACTTTGTAAACTCGTGCACTCTGATATTGGGGTCCATTTAGTTATTACTGTCTCGCCTGTTTTTATATCTATGGTGAATATTATATTTTATTCGACCGCTGTAAGATTCACAATAGTTTCCGTGATTGTTTTATTTACATTACAACCTAGACAATCATGCTACATCGAACGAGCATTGTTACAGCACACTATACAAGTATATTATGTGTTCAAGGCATAGGGAAATCATCAAATCTGGTATTAGAGCTTAGGTTACGTAGTTAATCTAAGTTAATACCATGATCCATTAGAGATAGGGTAGGAGCTTTCACCCTAGAATGGATCGAGAGTATATACGAGAGCACATAATTGTTATATATTTTGATTTTCGAAACTATATAGTAGTGTGTATGTGTGTATGTACATTATAAAAGTCGCATTGCATACACGAGTACCATTGATATGGTTTACTATTTGAGAGACTAATCATTCCTATTAAAAATCGAGAATGAGTTGACATACAAGAAACGCTGTGAGGAACTCCGTCTTTGGTGTCAAGGAGGACGGAGCAGGCTCAGGGGCTGCTAATCCCGACTTGCAAGCAATGTTCAATACTATGATGGTGAAAATTCTGCAGAATGCCTAAGTGGCTACTCCGAATGTTGCTGTTGGTGGTTGTGCTCAAGTGTAGACACTCAGGGCCGATTTTGTAAAGTTAAATAATGACTTTGCGGTCTTGCTAGAAAACCGTTCCATGTAATGGAATTGGCTATGGAAGTGTAGGACTAGATAGACACCTATGAGAGGATTTTTGACGACTTAGAACTAGATGATTCTATGAGAAGAGATTGGCTTCTTGACAGCTCCAAATTAGAGCTATGAACTGGTGGAATGCTATTAAGGTTGCTACATCTATGGACCAATTCACTTGGGATCAGTTTAAGACTAGATTCGACAGAAGTTCATACCACAGCCCAAAAGTCGGTGTTGTTTAGGAAGTTTATAGAGCTAAAGTAGGGGGACACGTCTATCTTTGAGTATGTAGTTGAATTTGATGCTTTGTCTAAGTACGTGATGTCTTTCGTCGATACTCCATTGAAGAAGAACAAAAAGTTTATTATGGATTTGGATGATTATCTAGGAGAGAAGTTAGTGGGACATATCGATGTGCCTTTTGAGAAACTTGTCGAGAAAGCTATTCTCCATGAAAGTTTGTCCTAAGTCCGAACTAGCTATTGTTACTAAAGAAGAGCCAAAGCCTCAGCAAGGGGGAGGTAAGAAGAAATGGAATGGGAAAAGGAAGTTGACCCAGGGCAAAAAGATGCTCAGAAGAAGTATTATACTACGATAAGGCAAACATCTGTAGAAGAAATGCCTAGAACTGGTGAAGTAGAGGTGGATGGTGAAGGCATACACTTCAGATGTTGTTCCTACTTCATCGAGTGCTCCCTGAGTGAAAGAGAAAGGGAATGGTGTCACCACCTAAGGCATGCTTTACATTTATGGTGGTTTTATACGTGGTTTTTTGATACCGGGGCTTCACATTCCTTTATATCTAGTGACTTGATTGATAGACTGGGATTGAAAGCTAAAATTGTTGATTAACCTTTAGTAGTGATGAACCTTGTTGGAGGCCCCACTAGTATTTATACGGTTTGTTGTGGTCTGTTCTTATTGGGTCATGGATGCTCTTTTGTTTGTGATTGCTTTATGTTGAGTTTTTTCAGGTTTGGTATAATCTTGGGGATAAACTGGCTGAGGATGTATGTAGTAGTGGTGAATTACAAGAAGTTGTTGGTGACAATTGGGGTTGATGGTGACAAAAGGTAGAGATTGGCTACCTACAAGAGGATGATGTTATGGTTATCTTTCTATATTCGCTA
Organism: Allium fistulosum; assembly: GCA_030737815.1. Lineage (NCBI taxonomy): Eukaryota > Viridiplantae > Streptophyta > Magnoliopsida > Asparagales > Amaryllidaceae > Allium > Allium fistulosum. The sequence continues at coordinate 246,429,423 of CM060905.1, read as the reverse complement.
GAAGTCCCACAAGATGGGTTGTAATCTATGCCTATCATTAGAGAGTATCCAGATGTATTCTACTGGATTACTGCTATACCGAGAGATTGAGTTCCACATGGACTTAGTGAAAGATGTCTGATCGATAATTATGCCATTGAGGCATATGGCACCCAGAGAGCATAAAAGATTTAGAGGTGCAAGTGAATGACCTATTGAGCCGGGGGTTCATTCGTAAGTGTATATCTGAGTGGGGCGTAATCCTAGTATTCACCACTATGGTGGATGGCTCTCTGAGGTTGTGTGTTTATTACCGTGAGCTGTATAAGGTGACAAGAAAGAACAAGTATCCACTCCTGTGTATTGATGATTTGTTCGATCAACACCATAGTGCGATCTCTTAGTTTGGGATTCCATCAGCTGAGAGCGGTAAAGGAAAGTGTGTCGATCACAGTGTTTTGTATATCATCTAGATTCTATAAGTGGTTGGCTATGCTATTTGGGCTGACCAATGCACCGACATACTTTGTTGATCTTATGAACTAGTTTTTCAAAGATCGACTAAATAAGTTTGTGCTTATGTTCGTGGATGATATCCTTGTCTATTCTAGGATGAAGGAGGAACACAAGAAACATTTAAGGATTGTGCTTGAAGTGTCGGGGAAGCAAAAATTGAAAGCAAAGTTTTCGAAGTGTCACTTCTCAAGGAGGGAATTGAGATTCTTAAGTTATGTCGTTTTGGAGCAGGGCATCATGGTAGACCCACAAAGGTAGTAGCTGTTCAAGATTGGAACCAACCTAAGAATGCTACCGACCTGAGAAGTTTCCTTGGACTGGCGGGTTATTATAGGTGTTTTATCAAGGACTTCTCAAGGGTAGTAGCACCATTGACTAATCTGACAAAGAAGAATCGGACTTTTTTTAGGATTAAGGTGCAAGCATGCGTTTGTGAATCTGAAAAGGAGGTTGACGAGTGCACTAGTGTTGACTATTCCGAGTGGGAATGAAGATATGATGGTATACATAAATGCTTGTGGTACCATATTGGGTGCGGTACTGATGCAAGGTGGTAAGGTTGTCGCATATGCTAGTCGGCAACTGAAGCCGCATGAGAGGAAGTATCTGATCCACGGTTTGGAGTTGACGGCAATAGTATTCACGTTGAAGATTTGGAGGCCCTATTTCCTTGGAGAAAGGTTCGAATTTTTAGTCGCCTACGACTTTAGCCTTTCCTATATGCATAGTAAATGGAATGCAATCACTGATGCTTTAAGTAGAAGGCATGCCAATTTGGGGGTGATGTTCCTAGAGTGGATGCAGCTTAAGTTTATTGCTAGCTATGACTTCAAACCTTATCGTGAGTTGAGCCAAAGATGTTGGCAAGTTTGACCATTAGACCAACTTTGATTAAAAGCATCAGTACTAATCAGAAGTGAGACGCTAGACTAGCCAAGATCATAATAAAGGTAGAAGAAGGAGCGGAGCCTAATTAGATGCGGTAGTATAGACTCGACTGTGATGGTTGGCTCCTTAACGATTGGAGGTTGTTTGTTCCTGATGTCGATGGATTACAAGATGAGGTACTATGAGAGTGCCAACATTTGAGGCTGACTATACATCCCGACGGTAATAAGATGTACCGAGATATGAACTAGACCTACTATTACGAGGGGATGAAAAAGGATGTCGGGGAATTCATCTTGAAGTGTATGAACTGCACGCTAGTAAAGGCATAGTAGAAGAAGCCTAGTGGGTTGATGCAACCACTTGAAGTTCCCGAGTGGAAGTGGGAACAAGTTTCGATGAATTTCATTGATGGATTGCGAATGAAAAAATGAGGATATAATAACATTTGGGTCATAGTCGATAGATTAATGAAGAGTGCTCAATTCATAACCGTTAAGGTTAATAGAACAATATCAAAATTATTTGAGCTGTATGTGAAATGGTTGGTGTGATTCCATGGTGTGCCGGAGAGCATTGTGAGTGATTGAGACCCTTTGTTCAAAAGTGAGTTTTGGAAGAGCTTACAAAAGGCATTAGGGTTTAAGCGGCATCTCAGTACAGCTTATCACCCATAAACCGATAGGCAGACCGAGAGGGTGAATTGTATATTCGAATGTCTCTTGTGAGCTTGTATATTCAACTTTAGAGGCTTATAGGATGATCACTTGCATTTGGTGGACTTCGCATACAACAGTAGCTATTGGTTTACTATCAGTATTTCACCATTCAAGGCATTGTATGGCTGACCATGTAACACTCCTTCATATTGGTGGGAAGTAAGGAAAAAATGATACTTGGACCAAAGATGATTAGAGAATCTTTGGAGAAAATTAAGGACATTCGATAGCAAATGAAGGCAGCTCAGGATAGGCAGAAGAGATATGGAGGTTTGGAGTTTTCCGTTCATGATACAGTGTTTGTGAAGATCTCATCGCTAAAGAATGTTATATGATTCGATAATATCGGGAAGTTAGCACCGAGATTCATAGGTCATTTTCCTATATTAGAGAGGATTAGGAACCTAGCCTTTAGTTTTGATTTACCTCAAAAGATGGCTAGTGCGCACAACATTCTCCATGTCTCCCATTTAAGGAAGTCTGTGCATGACTTAGTCGTGATGATTGCACTAGATTAACATGAAGATATCGAAATTGAACTAGAAGCTTCGGGACCTCCAAGCCCAATTCATATCATCAGACATGATACGAAGCAGCATAGGAGGAAGATGGAGGAGTTAGTGAAGGTCCAATGGACTTAAAGCGAAGGTGATTGCATGTAGGAAACCAAGGAGAGCATGAGGACCACTAATCTAGAGCCTTTTACATGGTAAGGCCTTTGTTTATCATAATTACTTTCACCTTTGATATAGGATATATTAGTACCTCGCATGCTAGGGTAAGTATATCTATATTATGATAGCATGGCTACATGTTTGATGTCTGCGATGATTGATTTTCCTTCATTTATTTAGGGATATAGGGTATAGGTTAACTATGATTGATTTTCCTTCATTTATTTAGGGATTTCAAGGGTGAAATTATTAATGGAGCTTGAGGGTTGTAACATTCCGTATTTTACATATCGAAGGATTGTAAAATATTATTTATAAGTTCATTTGAGATCGTATGACTCTATAACTTTGGAGAATGTCTATCAGCAAGCTTTTTTACCCAGAATTTTTATTGGATAGTTTTAATCCTGAAAATCTTATAGAGCCTTTAAATTTTGGTCGGTACTAAATTAGGGTCTGAAACTACTTTCATTAGATCGGGATGATGGTTTATCTTTCTGTAGAGTGGCCGTAATAGGAAATCGGACTTACTATTTAGGAGATGTGGTCGTTTTACTATTTGGGTTGCTTTGGAATCCATGCTACTAATGTTTATCTCAGATTTAAAGCAATAATTGTGTAAATTTGGTGATCACTTAGTGATATTCCTTCTCTCAATATATTATGCATGTAGATATAGTCAAATTATGATTTGTAAGATGATTTTCAAAATTAAATGGTTTGAAATTTAGATCTAATGTTAGTAACACCTTATAGCCATGTTTAAAAGATAGAGTTGAATTTTAAAATGTTTTATACCATTTACCCATCATAATTTCTAGGGCTGTTATGGTAACGGTAAATTTACCGTTACCATACCGTTACCGATAAATCGGTTACCGATTACAGAATAAAATGGTATACCGATACATTCGGTACGGTAACGGTAATCTTACCGTTTTGAGCGGTAAAATATTGGTAAAAAATTTTTTTAACCGACGGTATCGGTAAATTACCAACACACTGATTTTTCCTCTTCCTTTTTTATGTAAAGTATTTTTATCCGTTGGATTTGCGGTCTGCGGCTAATCGCTTTGTTAGGGTTTCACCTTTCTACAAAAACATAACACAGCAGCTCTTTTCTTTTTTACTTTTTACGTTTTCTTTTTTTCTTCATCTGGTCATCTCCAACTCTCCATCATTCCTCCTTTCCCCTTCTCCTTCCAATTCTAAAATAAAACAAAAGAAGCGGAATTAAGCATTAAACGAAGGAAGTTACTACACTCTACACTTGGTAATTTATTTTCCTCTTTCATCTTGATTTCGAATTTTCGATTGTTATTTTTGGGTTTGTGGCCAGAATCGAATACTTCATTGTTGTAGCTTTGCTTTTTAATTTATGTCAATTTTTTCTTTCCTTTTACGCAACATCACCTATTCTCGTAATTTGTTATCAGAGTTTGCCAAAAATGTGGTCATACTAGTTTTCAAAACTCTCTCTTTTTTGGGTCGTCTGTGTGCTTCTCCGTTTCGGTTTTATCACTGTTCTGCTGTTTATTCTTCGAGTCATATAATGCCTTTTGCCTCTTAGTAAGGTTATTCTAAGCTTGATCTTCATATGTGCTTCGCCCTCTCTTCCTTGACTGATCTCCATGTGTTTTGCATCGGGTACTACAACTAGAATTTTCTCTGTCCTGTTGGTTCAAGGTGTTTTCCTTCTTGTTTTGAATAGGTTTACTCTTTCCTATTTCAGTACACCTACTAAGCCTACTAGCATTGGTTTCGTCTTCTCTATGTTTTGCTCTTATATGTTTTCTTTGTTCGCAAGGAGAATTAGTTTTGGGTATGTTTTTCATTTATCCTTGCCAAAATGCACTTTGAGTAAAAAGGATGAGGCTCCATGTGCAAATAATAATAGTTTACATGAAGGAGTCGTCTTTAAGCAGAAATAAAGATTTTGCTTAAAAGGGAAAGCAATGAATGGAAAAAAAGGACTTGTAACCATAGAAAATATCAGTATCGTTCACGTCATATAGATTGTTCTTTGGACGCACCTAACAGTTGCTGTATGGTCCTTCTAGTATGTTCTTGCAACAATTGTCTATAAAGATTTTAGTAATACTTTGATTTAGTTAATCGCGGGTTAGGGCGTGTGATTAAAAGGGCCAATAGTGCTATGCGCCCAGGATTCATCAATATAATAATTAAATCAATTAAGTTACCAAATGTATTTTTGATATGATGAAAAAGGTAACTATTCGCAAAACATACTTGAACTTGTATCCAACTTATCCGCACATTTAAAAAAATGAAATGGAATGCCTAAACAAAAACAACAATAAGATCTCACATTTTTTCAGACTTACTCAGTAGCCTTATTTCAGTCACCGGATAGCATCGGCATCTGCTTTACCTTCAGCATGTTTTGTCTTACAATCTAATACCTGCTTTTGGTTCTCTTTGAATTGAATGTGCATGTAATAGGGACGGCATTGGCATTTTTGTCTTGTATTTTCTTTGCAAGCTGCTTTGAATGATGATTTGTAGATGTAACAGTGTCTTGAAGTTGCTTGTTTCTAAATGCACCCCACAAATAGTATTGATCATTAAGTTTGTGATACTCTTCAGGTAATATGCACGAAGGAAAGACGAGCAGCTCGATTTCATCAAATACAAACACGAACATAAGATCCATGGTTATGATGTCGTCAACCAAACCAGAAACATACTCCTGTTTTGCATAGACATCTGGTAGGAGATATAACCCAATTCGATCACTAGTTGGAGGACCATTTTTAAAAATTCTTTGCTGCAGCTCACGTCTTAAATCTGTCCATGGAAGAATTGGTGGCAAGCTTTTTGCTGCATCAAATACTCTTTGACATGCTTGACTTGAACCGTGTGCTCTAAAGGGAATAAACTCCTTATGGCTACTTGTTGGAATTTAAGTTTGGGTCTTTGACATGCTTGACTTGATATAACTTTATGCAAATCAATAAATTTAAGTTGGGGTCTGTTGGAATTGATGTTCTAATTTTTTGGTTGCTACTTGTTCTAATTTTTTGGTTGCTACTTGCTAATGAAGTGATGTAAGGCTGATATTATGTAGCATGTATATGGGTTTGTTTCACTCAAATGTTAGCATGTTTGTGCTATCTTTCTACTCTACATGGTCGTTGTCTTTCTAATCTACATGGATGTTAGCTATTTGTGGATTGTTGATGCTTGGTTTCGATGAAAAATCATTGTATTTTGAATGTTTTCAGGTAACGGTAATTTACCGTTACCGACCAAACGGTTACCGATGTTTCGGTATACCGATAGTATCGGTAATGGTAACGGTAAGCGTTTTGGATTTACCGATGAAAACGGTACGGTAATGGTAAATGCATAACGGTAACGATAACCGTTACCATAACAGCCCTAATAATTTCCATTTTCTAGAAAACAAGGTCTAAGGCAAATTATTCTACTAAATTGTAGCTAGATGATTTGAATATGTTGTTTTGAATGATATGTGTAACAACCCACATATTTTACGATTGTATATTTAAATATAGCATCGTCGTTGGATTAAAGTTTGAAATGTCACTTTTTGCAAACAGTCGAATTGGGACTCGAGACCACTTCCATTGAGTCCAAAATGGTGTTTGCAACTTTTTTGAGTATAAGCATCGATATGTTTGGAGTAAGTTGAATTTTGCTATTTTCTTAGTGGGCTTTTGGGTTTGGGTTTCACCCAACTCATCCTATACCCTAACTCAGCCCCCTCTCCTCTCCATTCACTCATTTCTTTTCTTTTTCTCTAGCTCAACTGAAAATGGGGGAAGAGAATGGGAAATAGAAATTGCCAATCCTTAGATTCATTTGCAAACTCCATTTCTTGCTCCAAAATCAAGGAGAAGCTTAGGTAAGCCTCCTCTTCATCTTCTCCATTTCATTTCCTCTTCAATTTCAGAAATGTTCTAAACCCTAACTTAGGAAATGTTTTCTTTTGAGCTTAGATTGAAGCTCCTTGGGTTGAAATTGAAGAGTGATTGTTCTAGCCTTGCATTTGAGCTTCTCATCTTTGTTTTTGAGTTAAAAGGTGAGTTTTGAACTCACATCTACTTCTCTTGATATCATTGATGTTAGGTATGAATTCCTAACACTTATTCATGTTCATTTGCTTTTGGTTTGAATTGATTTGGTGGACATTTCAATTTTTGGTGTTTTGAAGTCAAAAACTCTAAAAATCCTAGCTTTGATTTATGAACATGTTTTTGGAGGTGTATTGAAGAGCCAATAGGGCTGGGTTTTCGATTCGCATAAAACCCTTGCGCCCATTGCTCGTTCGATTGCAAATTGGAAGAGTTTGCTCTTCATTTGGAAACGCTGAAAAACAGTCCCAGTGCCTGTCAATCGACAGGCCTCTGCAGTCAATCGACTGGCTGTAGAAAATGAAAGTTCCTGGGACTGTCTGCAGAAACTAGAAGTCTTTGTTTTCTGCAGTCAGTCGACTGGCCTCTGCAGTCAGTCGACTGACTGTAGGAACTGAAACTTTCGGGTTTCTGGATCAGTCGACTGGCCTCTGCAGTCAGTCGACTAACCTGCTTGTTTTTGCCCAGATTTGCCTATTTTGCTTGGTTTCCAATTTTAATCGATTCATGTCGATTCCAATTAGTTGTTATCGCATTTTTGACTTTGATGATTCCTTTTTGATTTCATACACGGGTTTTTATAAAATGATCATTTCAAATTGTATTAAAAGCTCGTTTCTCCAATTTATAATTTCTATTTAAAACACACAGACACAATTTTGCACTTCGAGCCAAGAGGGAGGTGAATTAAATGATTAAATAAAACGCATGCTATGAACACGTGGGTTTATCTTTCCAGTTAATTCCTAATCTATTCGTTTGACTGTTTTGACCTTTGGGTCTGGTTTACCGATGAGATGAGGTGAACTTTGTACTGCTTTAAGTGTGAAATTGACTAACGGTTAGTAAACCGTTTAGTGCGAACGTGTGGTATGGGACTTACGTTAACATTTTTCGGGTTCCTTTCTGAGAGTTGCGACATATTCTGCCAGTTAGTGGTGTCCAGTACTGGGTCTCCGGACCTTCGCCACTACGGTTTGTTGCCTTCGGGCTTGAGCCTTCGGGGTTTGTTGCCTTCGGGGTTTGTTGCCTTCGGGCTTGAGCCTTTGGGGTTTGTTGCCTTCGGGCCTAAGCCTTCAGAGTTTGTTGCCTTCAGGGTTTTTGCCTTCGGGCTTGAGCCTTCGGGGTTTGTTACCTTCGGGCGTTGCCTTTGGGCGTGTGGATCCTTGTTATACAGTACTGAGCTCGAGCATCTTTTGTTTCTTTGACAATTATATTTCCCTAGTGTATCGCCCTTCGGTGTAGGTTCTTTGAACCACACGATATATAATGATTACCTTGTGGAAACTTGTGCTACCTTTATTGGTATTTGTTAATTGCCTTTTGGCTTGTTTTGGGATATGATATCCTTGGTTTATTTGAGTTGCCTATGATATGAGGCTTGTTATGATTCATCTTATGTTAGATGATTTGGTTATCTCCTTTGAAGATAATTGTGGTACTTTATGATCTTGTATGTTCATTATCATTTAGTTATCTAACTGATTTGTTTAGCTAGACTAACCCGTGTATTTTATACTCGGGTCAGACCGAGATGTTTCGGGTTAGGTACATTGGACTTAGCCTCTTTTGCTTTCGCATGGACTATTCTGCTAGTTCCTTTTTGTTATAGATTTTTGTGTAGTCCTTTTTGGCTGTAACTCTGATATGTATTATTTTGACTCGCCTATATATTGTGGTTTGCTTTACCACTTGACATGTATCATTTTGTAAACTCTGTGATGTATCTGTATATGTGAAAATGTATGTGATGACCTACTGTTCTACGATGTGTATTACATTTGAGTTGTTATATTTTATTCTGATAGATCCTTCAGCCACCTATGGCTTTGTATTAAGAATTTATTGGATATGTCGATCTATTTAAGTAAGAAGTGACAATTTTCGGCATATTCAATTGATAATTAAGACAAGGTTATAGATGGTCGCTCCTATCCAGCTCTATTCTCCGTATTAGCAGATGGTGTTACTTAGTGATACTCTTTGCTAACGTGGGTCTCGGAGTGGGGCGTCACAGCTTGGTATCAGAGCTGAGTTCAGAACAAAATATGATAAACATAGAACAGAGACACATATTACGGTACATCAAAGGGTAGTACGAATGTTACGAATCTTTGAATCATCGTGCCTTTATTCTTTCTGTGCTTTTGGAGTAGATGGAATTTTGGGAATACGTCTAGGAATGCATTTTATTCCGTTGTATTCCATATTTGAATTAATGATATCTACCTTGTGAATAATCTTTATCTTATCTTGGCTTTCAGCTAATGGCTGGAAGAGGCAGAGGACGACGCTCGGATGCTGGGCAATCCAGCGGCTCGCATCCGGACGGCGTTTACATGTCTGCCGATCAGTTTTTGGAGTTGTTTAGGAGCACTCAGCCTCCAGATCCTATTCGTGCATCTCCTCCACGCAAGTCTTCCTTTGCACGCCTGTGCAGTGATTTTTCTCATCTTGGTGGAAAGCCATTCAAAGGCTCCGAGTCCGTTCTTGAGGTCCAAGCTTGGATTCGCACATGCGAGTGTATCTTTTCTCGTATGGATCTCTAACCATGATCGAGTTCTTGTAACTTCTAGCTTATTGCAAGAGCATGCCCTTGATTGGTACGAGCTTCTTATAGCCGAACTTGATGAGTCTGTTCTTTCTTGGACTCAGTTTCGGGAACGATTTGAACTCAAATTCGTTCCTGAATCTGAGAAAGTTTTATTAGCCCGTTGCTTCCTTGAATTGAAGCAAGGGAAGTCCTCCGTCTCTGAATATGTTGCATCATTCGAGGCCTTATCTAAGTATGGTCTTGAATTCATTAGCACTTCTTATAAGAAGAATCTGAAGTTTGTCTCTGGTCTTAAGAAATATCTTAAGAAGTCTTTAATGGTTCAGCTTAAGCTTTCTTTTAAGGAGTTGGTTGATTCGGCACTTCATCTCGAGGCCATCGAGAAGGAGTGTGTTAGTGGTGATAATATTGAGGTTCGCGAGAACCCCAATAAGAAGAAGTTTCCATTTCATAAGCAAGAATTTCTCCCTTCCAAGAAGAAAAAGCCTGTTGAATCTGGTTCTAACTCTCAATCTGCTGGAACACCTTCCATTCGAAAGTGTTTCAATTGTGGTTCTCCTGATCATATGATTCGAGCTTGTCCTAAGCCTCTCTTCTGCCGTTATTGCAAGAATGAAGGTCATCATGTTTCCTCCTGCCCTACTATTCCTGCTAATGCCAAGTCTGGCAAGCTTTATGTTGCTAAGGCTTCTGGAGGTTCCTCTCAGCCTAGAGGTAATTCCCCTCCTATCCTTAATGGCATTATTTTATTTCGTGATCTTTCTATTTGGTTTCTTTTGATATGGGTGCGTCCCACTCTTTTATATCAAAAGAACTTGTTGATTCTTTTTCTTTGAATATTATGGGTTTGATGACTTCACTGAGTTGCGAATTCGGTTGGTGGATCCGCAACACTCAGTTTGCTTTGTAAAAATGTCGAGATTATTTTTGTGATTATTCTTTTCGAGCCAATTTGCATGTTATGCGTTATTTAGGCTTCGAAATTGATTTTTGGGAAAGGATTGGCTTAATTAGTATGAAGCCCATATCCTATGTGCAATGTGGACTATTCATCTTCGACATCCTCAATCTGTTAAGCAGATTTCTTTTGTTTTTAATGATTTTGATTTCCAAAGTCGATGATATCATTCTATTCTTTAAACCCACTTGATGAGGAAAGTGTTATTTCTCTCATTCAAGTAGTTTGTGAATTTTCCAGTATTTTTGAGATTTGTCTTAGAATTATCACCTAAGCAGTCTTTCGAGTGGTGCTAAGGTCTTTCCAGCTCGACCTTGCCACCGGTTTTCATCAGCTACGAGTTGCGGAAGGTAGCATCCTCTTACCGCATTCCGCACTCGTTGTGATTTTTATGTTTGGTTCGTTATGTCATTCGGTATGACAAACCTTCTACCTTATTTCATCCATTTTGTGAATCGAGTATTCTACGAATATCTCGATGATTTTATCCTTATATTTATTGATTATGGATGAAAATAACAAATTTAAAATTTGCAAATCTTTTTAATAAAATATTTATAAGTATGATTGGGTTTTGTTTTTAATACGAGCAAAGAATATTTGTAAATTTTATAAGAGACATGGTTATCATATATAAGATAATTTTGTGTTGTTTTGCCTATTGAGTGCTTTAAGAATTCTGGTCGATGCGCTTAACCAACGTTATCGATAGGAATCTCCTAAACGCTTTGATGAGACAGCTAGACACGGTAAATTCTTGTAAAAAGTTAATTTTTCTAAAACGATGAATATATATAAAGTTAATTATAATTTTGAAAGTCTTAGCTTTTCGGGAAAGAGAATCGGTTAAAGGAACTCTTTTCCGATGCTTTTATTCTTGCGGTTCCCGAAGGGAACCAAGACTTCACTGTTTTACCAATACTAGTCGTATTGGTTTGGGTGCCGTTCTCTTGCAAAAGGGAATGTTGTCCTATCACTTATGTTTCTTGACAATTGAAACTTGTCGATACTAGATATGCCATTCATGATCTAGTGCTTGCGGCCATTGTTTTCTCTTTTAGAATTTGGCATCATTATCCTTTACTAGAGAAATTTGTCCTCTACACCGATCATAAATCTTTGAAATATTTGTTTTCTAAAAAAGGAACTCAATTTGCATCAACAACGTTGGCTCGAGTTCCTTGCATCTTATGATCTTGTTATTCTATACTTCCGGAAAGGGAAATCGAGTTGCTGATGCCCTTAATCGTCTGCAACAAGCAGATGTTTCTTTGTTGATATCCGAATGGAGTGATCTTTAGACTTTATCCACTTGTAAGATTTGAGATCGTGAATCCAATTCATGTTCATCTCTTGTTTTGTGTAGCCTTGAGGCTCGTCCTCCTCTTTTTGACTATACCTCTTTTGGCTGAACTCTATGTCCTGTTATATTGCATGGAGTTCCTACTTCTATTGTTAGCAATCACGATCAATTATGTTTTTAGTGGATTTTTGTAGGGTCTTCAAAAGCTTTGGGAACAAAGCTTAATTTTTAGCACCGCTTATCGTCCTCAATCCGATGGACAAATAGAGCATGTGAATCAACTCTTGAAGATCTCTATCGTGCATGTGTTCTTGATTTTGGTGGAAGTTGGGAAGATCATATGTCTCTTGTTGAGTTTTCTTCCTATAGTAAACTTCCAATCTTGTATTGGTATGGCACCTTCGAGGCACTCTACGGAAGGCCATGCTGATTTTCTTTGTGTTGGCTTGAAGCCGGTGAGAAGCTGGTTTTAGGTCCAGATTTTATTGGTGTTCATTCATGTTTCACCTTTGATGGGTGATGTGCATTTCAGTTGATTGGGAAAATTAGCACCTTGATATGTTCGTCCATTTCCCATCACCGAACGCATTGTTTCCGTGGCTTATCACCTCTTTTATTACCGGCTCAATTCTTTTGCTATTTCTGACGTATTCCACGTCTCTCAACTACGGAAATACCTTAGGGATTCCGATTCTGTCCTTGAGCCGGGTGTAATTGGAGAAATTGAAGTTTCACCAAATTTGACTTATGAGCAACATTCTATTCGTATCATTACTTCGGAGGTTAAACGCCTTCGAAATAAAGATGTTCTTCTTATGAAAGTTCAATGGTCCTCAAATCCTAAGGATTGCTCTTGGGAATCTTGAGAATCCATCGAGAAAACACATCCAGACTTACTCTTTCGTGCTCTTTATGGTGAACTTCTTATTTCAATTTTCTTTTGTGTTGATATGCTTTTATGGTTGTTACTCTTTATTTTCTTCTTAAGTATTGCGAGGATGCAATTTCTTTAAGGAGGGGAGTCTGTAACAACCCACATATTTTACGATTGTATATTTAAATATAGCATCGTCGTCGGATTAAAGTCCGAAATGTCACTTTTTGCAAACAGTCGAATTAGGAATCGAGACCACTTCCATTGAGTCCAAAATGGTGTTTGCGACTTTTTTGAGTATAAGCATCGATATGTTTGGAGTAAGTTGAATTTTGCTATTTTCTTAGTGGGCTTTTGGGTTTGGGTTTCACCCAACTCATCCTATACCCTAACTCAGCCCCCTCTCCTCTCCATTCACTCATTTCATTTCTTTTTCTCTTGCTCAACTGAAAATGGGGGAAGAGAATGGGAAATAGAAATTGCCAAGCCCTAGATTCATTTGCAAACTCCATTTCTTGCTCCAAAATCAAGGAGAAGCTTAGGTAAACCTCCTCTTCATCTTCTCCATTTCATTTCCTCTTCAATTTCAGAAATGTTCTAAACCATAACTTAGGAAATGTTTTCTTTTGAGCTTAGATTGAAGCTCCTTGGGTTGAAATTGAAGAATGATTGTTCTAGCCTTGCATTTGAGCTTCTCATCTTTGTTTTTGAGTTAAAAGGTGAGTTTTGAACTCACATCTACTTCTCTTGATATCATTGATGTTAGGTATGAATTTTTAACACTTATTCATGTTCATTTTCTTTTGGTTTGAATTGATTTGGTGGACATTTCAATTTTTGGTGTTTTGAAGTCAAAAACTCTAAAAAAATCCTAGCTTTGATTTATGAACATGTTTTTGGAGGTGTATTGAAGAGCCAATAGGGTTGGGTTGTCGATTGGCATAAACCCCTAGCGCACATTGCTCGTCCGATCGCAAATTGGAAGAGTTTGCTCTTCATTTGGATAGGCTGAAAAACAGTCCCAGTGCCAGTCAGTCAACTGGCCTCTACAGCCAGTCGACTGGCTGTAGAAAATGAAAGTTCCTAGGACTGTCTGCAGAAACTGGAAGTCTCTATTTTCTACAGTCAGTCGACTGGCCTCTGCAGTTAGTCGACTGATTGCAGGAACTGAAACTTTCGGGTTTCTGGATCAGTCGACTGGCCTCTGCAGTCAGTTGACTGACCTGATTGTTTTTGCCTAGATTTTCCTAGTTTGCTTGGTTTCCAATTTTAATCGATTCGTGTCGATTCCAATTAGTTGTTATCGCATTTTTGACTATGATGATTCCTTTTGGATTTCATACACTGGTTTTTATAAAATGATCGTTTCAAATTGTATTAAAAGCTCGTTTCTCCAATTTATAATTTCTAATTAAAACATACACACAATTTTGCACTTCAAGCGACGAGGGAGGTGAATTAAATGATTAAATAAAACGCATGCTATGAACACGTGGGTTTATCTTTCCAGTTAATTCCTAATCTATTCGTTTTACCATTTTGACCTTTGGGTTTGGTTTACCGATGAGATGAGGTGAACTTGTACTACTTTGAGTGTGAAATCGACTAACAGTTAGTAAACCGTTTAGTGCGAACGTGTGGTATAGGGCTCACTTTAACATTTTTCGAGTTCCTTTCTGAGAGTTGCAACACATTCTACCAGTTAGTGGTGTCCAGTACTGGGTCTCCGGACCTTCGCCGCTACGGTTTGTTGCCTTCGGGGTTTGTTGCCTTCGGGCTTGAGCCTTCGGGGTTTGTTGCCTTCGGGCTTGAGCCTTCGGGCTTGAGCCTTCAGGGTTTGTTGCCTTCGGGGTTTGTTTCCTTTGGGCTTGAGCCTTCGGGGTTTGTTGCCTTCGAGCTTGAGCCTTCGGGGTTTGTTGCCTTCAGGGTTTGTTGCCTTCGGGGTTTGTTGCCTTCGGGCCTGTGGATCCTTGTTATACAGTACTGAGCTCGAGCATCTTTTGTTTCTTTGACAATTATATTTCCCTAGTGTATCGCCCTTCGGTGTAGGTTCTTTGAACCACACAATATATAACAATTACCTTGTGGAAACTTGTGTTACATTTATTGGTATTTGTTAATTGCCTTTTGGCTTGTTTTGGGATATGATATCCTTGGTTTATTTGAGTTGCCTATGATATGAGGCTTGTTATGATTCATCTTATGTTAGATGATTTGGTTATCTCCTTTGGAGATAATTGTGGTACTTTATGATCTTGTATGTTCATTATCATTTAGTTATCTAACTGATTTGTGTAGCTAGACTGACTCGTGTATTTTATACTCGGGTTAGACCAAGATGTTTCAGGTTAGGTACATTGGACTTAGCCTCTTTTGCTTCCGCATGGACTATTCTGCTAGTTCCTTTTTGTTATAGCTTTTTTTGTAGTCCTTTTTGGCTGTAACTCTGATATGTATTCTTTTGACTCGCCTGTATATTGTGGTTTGCTTTACCACTTGACATGTATCATTTCGTAAACTCTGTGATGTATCTGTATATGTGAAAATGTATGTGATGATCTACTGTTCTGCGATGTGTATTACATTTGAGTTGTTATATTTTATTCTGATAGATCCTTCAGCCACCTATGGCTTTATATTAAGTATTTATTGGATATGTCGATCCATTTAAGTAAGAAGTGGCAATTGTCGGCGTATTCAATAGATAATTAAGACAAGGTTATAGACGGTCACTCCTATCCAGCTCTATTCTCTGTATTAGAAAACGGTGTTACTTAGTGATACTCTTTGCTAATGTGGGTCTCGGAGTGGGGAGTCACAATATGGAATGATGTTTGATTTTTGTATGAATTGTTTTGATGTGTTTGCTTGTTGTTTAGTGTATTTAGGATAATGATACTTCATTTGGTGCAAATGACAACTAAGTGCTCGAAACGTAAAGAAATTTGGATATAATGCTCTTGAAGCGTTAGGGAGTATAAACAACAAGTTTCAAGTGATTTGAAGTTGATTTGATAGCCTAAAAAGTGATCGTCGAAAGTGATCGGTGGTGGGCAGAAAGTGATTGTTGGTGACTATGCTTCGAGTTATAAAAGTGTTTACTTCGGATTTGGAGGCTGAAAACTTCGAGTCATGCTGAGCAAAATCAAATTGGTGTTAGTGACGCTTCTGGTCAAAGTAGGGATGACATATTGTCTTTAAGCAATTTGCTTTGGGATAGGCCAAGGAAAGAAGGTTATGTGTATTTGAACTTAGCTAAATTTCTAAGGGGAAAAGAGATTGGGATCAATAACCTTTTGCTTTGGGATTTTAGTGTGTTCACTTCGGGTTTGGGTCAAGGAAACTTGGGACAAGTGGAGCAAAGCAAGAAAGGGGAACTTTAACTTAGTGAAGTTTTGGAGTGGCCAAAGTGATCGGGACCGATCACTCTTAGTGGTAGCCAAGGGGGTCAAGTCTCAGGGGATGTGCATGTGATGTCTCGGTGTTTGTGTATGTATGTTCATTCCAACATTTGACATCTGTTTTCTATGGTTTCAACACAACGAAGATTGACGATAAAACAATAAGGCGAAGGTGTGGCGCTTTGATGTTATGGATTTAAAACTTCGATGTGTTAATTCCATGATCGATGCGGACGTTTAGAAGAGTTTCAATAATGGTGACTCGATCGATGGAGTCGCGATGATGATAATCCACCAGAGCGGGTTTGAGGAAGCGTACTCGTGGATAGCACATTGAAGGGTTCTATTGTAGAAAAATGGAATGCTGAAGGGTTTTGTGATGATGAATGGAAATAGATGGAGCAAAGAAGGGCCTGGATACGCATGTGAAGGGATCATTGATACTCGGAGTGTTTTCTGATGTACTCGTAAGAAGGGGTATTGTAAGGTCATACATTGAGTACTTAGTCAGCTACCCCAGATCGTTGAACAGATCCATATACCCCGGATCGTTGAACGGATCCAGTGTCAGCTATAGGTTGGTGTTTGGGTACATAGAAAACAAGGACTTTTCTATTAATCCTAAGCAGACAAATGGTCATACGAGTTATCATATATCTAGAGCACATTAAGTGACAGTGAAGATTGATTGATGGATGCTATTTTCCATGGTTGATATACTTGTTATTTGTTGCTCTAAGGATGTCACATGATGTAGGTATCCAGGAGATCGATGCCTAGACACCCAATAGTATACCAGGAATTTATATACTTTATTATGTTAGTAGAGTAGCATATTATCTTTATTATGTGCTAACTTTTTGGATGCAAGGAGAGGTTAGGTATGACTCCATATTGCATTGTTCTTTACTATATCGACTTATATAGTATTTTGAAATTGTTTATCGCTCACACCTGACTATTGTCTTACTCAAGGTTTTATGCTTTGTTTTTTATTATCTTGGGTACTCTTAAATGAGTAGACTAGATATCAGGTTTGCATGATACAAAGTGATATACAAATGGATAAGATGGAGATGGTACTTTCTTGTACTTAATAAATTTCTTGGATAAGAAGGTGATGAATTTTTCGGAAAGATCGAGTTCCCCTCTTAAGGAGTTGACATTGAACCAGATTCCCTATGGTGCTTTGTTGAATTCTATTAGTGGAGAAATAGTTAAGGATTAGCCCAAGATGGAGGTAAATCAACAACAAGGGAAGCATAAGGGAAATAGACCTCAAAGAGGGCAAGATAAGAAATAGGTAATCACTTGTGGGTGATGCCACTAGAAAGGCCATATAATGAAGAACTATAGGGTAAATATTTCAAAGATTAAGTGTTATAATTGCAATTAGTTGGTTCATATGAAGATAGAGTGCCCGACTTTGCCAAAGAAAGGTCAAGAAGTTAAGGTGTATGCCTAGGCTATTGTTCTGATTGCTAGTATTATACTACAATCTACTCAATAGAAGGGGAATCAAATCATGAGGAAAGGTGTGTTGCTATTACCCTTTTGTTCGTAATTTATTTGACATGGGTGCATCTTATTAATTTATTGCATGTACATTGGTTGATAACTTAGGCCATAAATAGTGCATTAATTTATTATGGTATCGAACCCTACCGAGGAATTAATACATCTGTCTATGATTTTTCATGGTTTAAATTTAATCATATGTGATATGGGTTTCTCTTGTAACACATATGTACTAAGTTTCTTAGGGCATGGATTAATGCTATTGGAAATGGACAGGATGACTTGTTATGGGGTGATATTGGATTGTGATAGGAGAGCGGTTCAAATGAGAAGAAATGGTGGGCATGACCTTGTTGTTTTGCATGCTCGAAATTTTTACGATGAAGAACTATTCATATTCGCTCGACCTATCACAAGACAAGTTATCATCTATCATTATAGCATAGGACTTTCCAGATGTCTTTTTTGAAATTTTTGGTCTTACTCCCTAAAGAGAAATTGAATTTACAATTGCTCTCGAGGAAGATGCTAGGCCTATAATGATGCTACTTAGGTAAACAACTTCAAAAGAAAGAAAGGATGGAAAGCAAGTTTCCAAATTATTGTAGAAGGGTTTCATTAGGAGGAGCACTTTGGAATACAAATCACCTGTCATATTCGCTACTAAGGCAGATGGTTCCCTTAGGCTATGCGTCGACTATCGAGAATTGAACAAGCCGACGAGGAAAAACCATTATCCTTTTCTTCTCATTGATGACTTCTTTGATCTTCTTATTAGGATAAAAACTTTATCTCGGTTTGACTTAGCCACTATATTGCATTAATTGAGTGGTAAAAGTCAATATCTCGAAGACCATATTTCGTACACCTGATAGATTATTCAAATGGGTGATTATGTTATTCAGGCCGACTAATGCTCCAGCTTACTTTACAGAACATAATCTCACATCGTGACGAGAAATATATAATATACATAAGATCTTTACAAAAGAAATCACCTTTATTATATACACAACATCAGAGAATACTAGCCTATCATCGGCCTAGATAGTTATAGTAGCCTGTCCATGCAATTGCTGATAAATAAAGACAAAAATCAAGAACAACAAACTAGCAGAAGAATATAAGATACATGGCTACGTCTTGGAGAACCCAACTCGTCTTCTAAAAGCTCCAAAGCATCCAACTAATTCTGGAAAATATGCTCGGGCTGACCCGAATATTACAAAAAAAATAACGCCCGAATCAGTCTGGTAAAACCCGCGTAAGAAACACAATCAAACCATATTGATAACTATATTTTGAAAACCCCTTTTAAAATAAAAGGTATCTCATAAGACCACGCCGCACATAAATACGGACGGGTTTTTACCTTACAATAACTAAACCATATTCATTACAAACTCCATTGATATTATAACAGTGTTTAGGGTTTTAAAATAAATATATAAAATAGCTGAAATGCTTGCATCTCACATTTCAACATAGTTGGGCAGAACTAAGTCCGTATAGGCACGTATAAGGAAATTGGATTCCAATATGGCAAGGCAAGGGACTACCTCCTGAAAGTACACCTCTAGAAAAATGCACCGGAAGGCCATACATGGACCCCCTGCCAACATAGAGCTGGCCTGTTCCTTTAACATGACAAGCCGGATTACATCATCCCTCAACACCGAGGCGACGTAACCCTGATCCTGCGTGCATACCAACTCCGAAAACCGATCTAAATAGTGGAATGATGCTCCTAATGGAAGCTACCCACATAGCTCTGTTGCATCCCCTATTTTAGTCATTCCCAGGTTGTGAGGCTTGTGAGGTCACGCTTTACCTTTTCCTCTTAGCAAGTCCCATTTGGAATGCTAACACTGCCCTTCAGGTAGAAATGCAATGCCAGCATTCATCCATACAAGTTCATACTGGGTCTGAATGAAACGAAGGCATTACTTCTACAGCATCCATTTTGGAATCGCCCTTAGGATTAGTAGCAAGTTGCCCTTGCACTTCAATAGCTTGATTCCATCATCTCAAACCTCTTCTATAACGTGGAATGTGAATATGGTTCTCGAGTTGTTATGGTATAGAGTCATGTCATATAAGTACACTCTTCCCGCTTACTAGTCGCCCTAAAACCAAATCGTTAATTTCGGTAAACTCAACTTGGGTTCTTTAGAAATAATCAGACAATACATAAGAGCGGAGATCGCCACCTAACCGTTTATGAGGACGGATCTTCTTATCATTTGTCCTAGGAGAACAAAACAAGTTTATGCGTATAGTATAGCACCACCAATGGTAGCTGTACAATATAATTCCCATGTTTCTGCTAGATATTTCCCAAGTTAAATCCTTCAGTGTTAAGTAGGGAAGAATATTTCCCTACCACCAAAAATAAGAAGGATAATTTAATTTAGGCCAAGTTGTTGATAGTCGGTTATTTAACTTTCAATTAAACAAACATTTAAACAGAATTACATTTCCCATGGGAACCACTAAGCCTCTTAAATTAATCTTCTATTAATTACTTTCAAATATTTATTCAAATATTCATATACTTATCTCACCGATATGAGTACATTCATAAAACCTTTCACTTTAAAACTTGGAAAACTTTTCCATATACTTATATGATGATATAGGTATATTCACAAAATATTTAAGAAGGATTTCTTATTTCAAAATCATAATAAAATGATCAATACCAAATGTAATTAAAACAGAGATATTAATAACCCAAATAAAAACTCTATTACTTTTATAAATCCCTTTTATTTATAAATATCTCCTTATAAATCTCCAAATCCCTCTATAAAACTTCTTTTATAAATTTTCAAGCTTATTTATAAATCTCCAAAATCATTTATAAAATTCCTTTTATTAATCTTTAAAACCATTTATAAAACTTCTTTTTTAAATCTTTAAAACCATTATGAAATTTTTTTATAAATCTTTCCAACCATTTATAAAATTCCTTAATAAACTTCTGAAACAATTTCAAAACCAAATTTCTTTCAAATTTATAAACTCCTTTAAATAATCCTTTTACCTATATAAACTTTTATATAAACCTCTCCATTTAAATTGATTCCTTTTAGATAAGAAGTTTATTACTTTTAAATATCCTTTTATAAAACAATATATTATCTAAAGGCACCATAACAAAACAATTACTTATCTTTAATGTTAGTAAAATACTACTTTAAACAATCATTAATACAATAATAAACGTTAAAGCAAATTATAATAATAATCTTAAAACAAATTAATATAGTATAATCATAATAAAACACAATTATTAGGATATAATTTAATAACTTAATACATTATTGATAAATTATTAAATATCATTAAATATTCATAAATAAAATAATTTATAATCTTAAATCATTATTAATATAATAATAATTTAACTTCAAACAATGTTAATATAAAAATAAATTATCTTTAAAATCACATCAATATTATAATAAATTATCTTTAAAACAATATATTAATAAATCAACCTTTTAAACAATATTATTATAAAAATAATAAACTTTAAAACAATATTATTATAATAATATTTAGCTTTAAAATATTAATAATATAACAAATAACTTTGAAATAAAATAATCAACTTTAAAATATAAAATAAATAACTTTAAATAATTAACTTTTAAATAATTTAACTTTAATATAGTAATTAATTTTAAAATAATAATTTTGATTTAAAACAAATTATTATAAATAATTCTAAATATTATTAAACTATAAAATAACTTTAAACCATATTTAGAATATTATTTAATAGTTTTAAATAATATTTAGAATATAAATAAGCAACTTTAAAACATTATTAGATAAAATAATTATTATATAAAATACTTTACTAAAATAATAATTATATAAAATATTATAATAGTTAAAATATTTTAAGTTGATTTAAATCCATAGCTTTCTAAATTTGGAAAGAGGCTTGGCGATCACAATGGTACTTAAACAAGTCACCATTAAGTTCAATTTAACTTTTCAAGTTAACAATTGATATTTACATAATCAACTAATACTATTGTTATCCTCTAAACCTTGATACAATTTTCCAAAATCACCGGGATTTAAAATTCTCAAATTTCTACATATATCATTTTTATTTATAAAACATATTTTTATAAATCAAATTTATAAAAATCATCTTTATATAAAATCATTTTCCAAATATTTATTTTGAGATATTTTAATATTTCTTTTGATAAACAACCATTATTAAAATCCAATTTTAAACCCAACATTATCAACGAATGCCTTAAGTCAAATTGTGAAACTTAATTTACAAGGTGTTTGTTTCAATGTTCCCAAAGTTCCTATCTATCCAACCCAAGTCTCAAGAAAAGAAGACTACATATAGATTAACCAACAATAGTCATTTCTCAAATCTGGACGAGCTTGGATAATCAAACCATAATTGATAACAACTGAATATTATCATTTCCTAACAAACAAACAAACACCATCAAGAATAACTGTATTGAAAATTTGAAAAGTTATTCTTATATATATATATATTATATTCCTACATAAAATTATTTCATTTACCAATTTTAAAACAATATTAGATCGTTTGCTTTGCTCAAGTGATTTAGAATCCTAATCGATAATGTTGCCAGCTGCAATGACTAGACTTCATAAACCACTTAACAGATCAAACAACGCATTATAATACATTTTTATCTCACTAAAGAATACATGCTCTTACACACACACACACACACTCTCAACTCATTTTAGGGTGTCACTTACCCTATCTCTAATGAGTTTACCCTACCAAGGCCTAGGTGTTCACTCAACCTAAGCTCTGATATCACTTGTAACAATCCCCATTTTCAACCCGTAGAAGTCGAAACTAATACATCCACGGTATTTGCGTGTCGAGCATCCAAGTGCTGGAAAGACAGATTATCGGGGTGAAATAAATAAAGGACAGAACAAAATCTCACATCATGATGATAAATATATAACATACACAAAATATTTAGTAAAAAAATCATCTTTATTACATACACAACATCAAAGAATACTAACCAATTAGCAGCCTGGACAGTTATAACAGCCCATCCTAATAATTGCTGATAAATACAGACAGAAATCAAGAACAACAAAACAACATAAGAATATAAGATACGAGGCTATGTCTTGGAAAATCCAGCTTGTCTTCTAAAAGCTCCAGAGCATCCAGCTAAATCAGAAAAATATGCTTGGGCTGACCCGAGCATTATAACAAAAATAACGATCGGATCAATCTAGTAAAACCAGCGTGAGAAACACAATCAAATCATATTGATTACTATATTTTGAAAATTGCTTTCAAAATAATAAGTATCTCGTAAGACCATGCCGCACATAAACATGGATGAGTTTTTACCTTACGATAGCCAAACCATTTTTATTATAAACTCCAATGATATTATAATAATGTCTAGGGTTTTAAAATAAATATATAACATAGCTAAAATGCTTGCATCTCACATTTCAACATATTTGGACACAACTAAGTCCTTATAGGCACGTATAAGGAAATTGGATTACAACATGGAAAAGTAAGGGACTACCTTTCAGAAAGTACACCTCTAGAAAACTGTACCGGAGGGCCATACATGGACCCCCTGCCAACATAGAGCCGACCTGCCTGTAACAACCCAAAATTTGAGCTATAATAATTAATTAACGAATTAAATAAATAATAAAATAAGTTCATGAAATTGTCAGAATCGAGCTATTGTATTGCACCATTGGGTCCATGGTAATTTTCTGATCAATTTCCATATATAACTCCTCGAAATCCGAGTCAGTATGAAGAAGTTACGAAAGAATTAAGAAATTAATAAACTAAAACAGAAAAAAATATGAGGGGCAGGTCGACCCGCGCCCTTGTCAGGTCAACCTATAGGTCGATCCTCAAAGCTTACAGGTCGACCCGCCATATTTCCTGGACGTGAAAACGTCCGGGTATGAGCCGATGATGTTAAAACTTGATTTTCGTGAGATCTTATGCGTTCGTGCTTGCATCTGTGGGTCCCTAGTGAGCCTATGACGTGGTTGCACCAGATTCGATCTTCAAATCCAACAGCATGAGATCCCTAAGCCATACTATAAATAGAACCCTAGGCCTAGCTATTTTTCTCATTCAGATTTTCTCCCAATTGGGTTTATTGCCTGAGGCTGAACCCTAAATAGAAAACATTTCTAGGGAGAAGATCTTTTTAATAAAAATATTCTACGCCCTAGAAGTGGATCCAGGAAGGCCAATGATTAGAGCTAAGGACCACAGGTGAGTGTTTTATAATTAATTAAGATTTTTAAGTAATTTAAAATAATAGGGTTCTCAATAATTGTAGTTTTTCTACAATTTTGAGATAGTTTTTATATAAGTTATTTACAGTTAGTTTTTAAATAAATTTCAGAAGTTCTTTTTAGTCTATTTTATTCAGCTATTTTATTTAGTTATTTTAAGTTATTTATAGTTATTTACATCTGTTTTAAGTTGGAATTTAGCCTGCAAATGTTAGTTTCTTTTTATACAGATTTAATCCCTTTTTACGCGAATAAATTAAAAATAGAAGTATTCGTTAATATGGATTAAAATAGAAAAACACTAAATTTACAGAAATCTAATGTAAAATAAGAAAAACTGAAATAAAATAGAGATGGACTGAAATAGGAAAATTTAAGATATTTGCAAGCATAATTATAACAAGTGGTTATAACTAAAAAGAGAAAATAGATGGGTAACAGTTGTAAGAACAATTATAACACATAAGTTATAATCAGAAAGAAAGAAATAACAGAAGAAGCTTATTTTAAAACTTAGATCTTGGATTAAGTTAATAAGCAAATACAGTAGAAATAACTGAAGAAGCTTATTTTAAAACTTAGATCTTGGATTAAGTTAATAAGCAAATATAGCAGAAATAAGAGAAGAGGCTTATTTTAAAACTTAGATCTTGGATTAAGTTAATAAGCAAATATAAAAGATATAACAGAAAAGGCTTATTTTAAAACTTAGATCTTGAGTTAAGTTAATAAGTAAACATAGAAGTAGGGCCCGTACCGACAACATTCCCTTTTAGATCTAGGGCTGATGGTCTCACAATAGTAGGTGAGACTGGGACACGCTTATGC
The DNA here is from genome assembly GCA_030737815.1 of Allium fistulosum. NCBI lineage: Eukaryota > Viridiplantae > Streptophyta > Magnoliopsida > Asparagales > Amaryllidaceae > Allium > Allium fistulosum. Next base: position 246,404,766 of record CM060905.1, on the reverse strand, counting down.
TGATTAGGGTAAATAATTCGCTACTGCGTCCAACGCGCTAAAGAGGTGTCTTTTGCTGTGACCAACAGGATTGGTTCAGAGTGACACAACAGAGATAGAATAGGCCGATCAAAGGGTAGAATTAGGATTTCAGCCTAATCAAAGCAATTTAAGACAAGTGCAAACAATCGAAACAATCAAAGCAAATAATCAAAGCAAACAGTCAAATAGTACTCTATGTGAGTTTTATCTTTCCTTTATTTCCTTTTTAAACTAGAAATGTTGCTTAGTCTATTATCTTTATCTTTCTTAGAAATGCTTGTAATTACTTTCACTCGCCAGACTTATGGTCTAACCCACTCCTCTATTTCCCCTTTTCCCCCATAGGCCAGCAAAGTCAAGGATAGTAGATTCAGATTGCTTGGAGATATATTCTCGAATTTTTTCATGTATTCTTCTTCTTTCCATTTTTCTTTCCATTTTTCTTTCATTTGGCTTTGGATGTACTGGCACTTATGAGAGGGATGATAGTTATTATTTTTGTACTCAGATTCTAAGACTGAGATGTATTTTTCATAAGACATGTGTATTTGGTTTTGAGACATATTCTGCTTTTATGACTTATTTTATGAAGTTTAATTCTGAATAATGAGTTACTACTTAAATGTTTTCCGATGCTTTTACTTAATTGTCTTGTGAATCTTAGTCTCTGTGATGCTTTTGCTATACCTACAATGCACCACATCCTTTGGTGTGCTCTTTTTCGGAATACTAAGGGGTGTGGGGTGTTTCACTGCCTCTTTAACAATGCAAGCCAGATTACATCAGTCCTTGACATCGAGGTGACGTACCCCTGGTGCCTGCGCACATACTAACTTCAAAAATCGATCTAGATAGAGGAATGATGCTCCTAATGGGAGCTATTCACATAGCTCTGCCGCATCCTCTGTTTTAGCCATTCCCAGTTATGAGATTTGTGAGGTCACGCTTTACCTTTTCCTCTTAGCAATTCCCACTTGGAATGCTAACACTACCCTCCAGGTAGAAATACAATGCCATCATTCATTCATACAAGTTCGTTTTGAGTCTGAACAAAACCAAAGGCACTATTTCTACTACATCCATTTTGGAATCTCTCTTAGGATTAGTAGCATATAACCCTTGCACTTTAATAGCTTGATTCCATCATCTCGAACCTCTTCAAACACTTAGAACGTGAATATGGTTTTGGAGTGGTTACGGTATAGAGTCATCTCATATAATATACTCTTCTCGCTTACTGGTTGCCCCAAAACCAAATCGTTAATTCCTGTAAACTCAACTATGGTTCCTTAGAAATAATCATACAATACATAAGAGCGTAGATCACCTTCAAACTTTTTATGCAGACAAATTTTCTTATCATTGTCCTAAGAGAATAAAACGAGTTTATATGTACAGTATAGCACCACCATGTACAATACAATAGCCTATGATTTTTGTTTGATGATAATAAACATATATATAGTCATTTAAATGTATTTATTACTGTACTATTTTATTTTTCACACAATTAAATAAATATTTGTTGAATAAAATAAATAACTCAGAATTCATATTTAAACAAATATTTTATTCAAACAAATGTTTTATTACAAATTCAAATAGTACAAATTTGAGCTCTCACTACATTTACACATTTTCAATTACAATACAATTTCAATTTACAATTTTCACCTCATTACATATTCACTTTTACTCGTATTTAATCTTCAACTCTGCTCCAACCTGTATCCAGCATCTGAACTATCTGCAAAATAAACACTGATGCAGTAAAGTCGAAAAAGAAATATTTTTGCAGTGCTCAATAAAGTATGTGTTTGAAAATATCATTTGCCTCAGTTATTTGGGTTGTTCGTCATCATTTTCGTTTAATTCACCATACACGAACAACTTGTGACATGCACAGTGTATCACTGTACATGCCACAAGGTCATGCACACCGATATACACTTGCTTGATAAAATTACAGGGACAAGTGAGCACATGGTCAAACCCAAGCCTAGGCTGGATTCAACTCAAGTGCAATACAAAAACAAAAATAGAATGGTCAACTACAAGTTTCAATGGTCAGTCAAGATGAACATTAACATGCACATGAAACCAGACTTCAGACCACCACACAATGCAAACCAGAGGCAACCGACCAACATACATGAAGATACACATGTATGCATATATACGCATATAAACATACACATGTCAGTTCAGGGATGAAGGCTACACGGGGTTTCAGAGATAATAAAGAAATGTACAAAAGCAGTTCAACATGAATAAAAGTTTAATGCAATGGCCAGGCTCACAACAACTAGTGCACCAGACTTACAAGGAAACCAGCATGAACACAAACAAGGTCAAAGGCAACCATACATGTTCATATGAAGACCACACTCCAACACACTCTCAAGTTCAATGCAATGGTCAGGAGCAACATAGACAAGACTATAAACACAAAGGCAAGAACCAGACTTCAAGATGATCCAGACCAGCATGCATGTGTGGACATGTACAAATATGTAGTGACAACCAAACAGTGATGAACACAATACAAGTGAAACAAGACCAGACCCCAAATGACTTCAAGTTCTACATGCATAAACACAAGTTCATATGGAATCAGGTCCAATCAACATGAAGACTTAAATTAACATGTGAAACCAGACACAAATGCAAAGCGTTCAACATGTACAACAAATGGAGACAGTAGTTCTATACACATGCAACCAGACTCGAAGAAACTGAACACATAACTCGAAGCACAATGCACCAGATCAATGAAATAGCCTCAACACAAAATGATTGCATGAAAACAATGCAACACATACAACATGGATTCAAACCAGAACCAGAACAAGGCAGTTCAGGCAGTTCCAGCAGACCAAAACACAATGGCACAAGCACATGAAGTACACAAGCATTCAAATGGAACCAGTCACAATGCAGACCACCAAATGCAACTAGATATATACAAAGGATGATACCAGTCATAATCAACAGAATGCAAGGCATCATATATATGTACAGACAAATACAGTCAGTTTAACATATATATGATATTCAGTTTCAAGTGCAGACTCAAAATGTATAAAGACTGGAGCACACATATATCAGTTCAAGTAGAAGACATCAAGTGCACCAGTTCTACATATGAGACAGAGCATAGGCACATCACATCACACACATATATACATACATATATGAATGTATATACATGGAGGTGACACACATCAAATCAGACTCCAACAAGCGATTATGGCTCAAAAATTCAATAGTAGGTAACTCAAGTGAAAATTTCGAATTCTTCTTTTCTGAGTTCAAAATTAATGTGACCAGTCAAGTGCAAAATTGTTCAAGCATCAACATAGAAAAGTTGGACAAAATTCGAAATATGCAGCAGTTTTGAACATGTCAACTAGGGAAATATATTCGAAAATATACGCAGAACTTTCGAATATATGAATACATCAGAGAGTCGTAGATTTCAAAATGAACAAGTCAAGTTTATCTCAAATTTCAAATGCCGAAGTCAAAAGAGCAAAGAAGGGAACCGACTCAAGCATGTTCAAATTTATCAGTGACATATGGAGTAACATGTAAACAAATGAACTAGTCAGAATACATCACAAGCATTCAAGCAAAAATCAAATGGCCGAACAAAATTTTTGAAGAATTCAAACCAAATTAAATGAACGATAAAATAGGGTTTCATTCCCTATAAATTCCCAAACTCATCATCAATAGAAAAACAACAAGTCGAGCATAATCAATAATCGATAAAGGAAAATCATGTACCAATTCACAACATCATTCGAGCTCGAAACAATTGGAGCAGCCGTAAGCAAGCAAAGCAAGGAGTCGATTGACGAAGCCAATCAAAGCAAAATAATCACTTCAATCGATCAATAATCAAGCGGCACCTCAATTTAGAAGAAACCCTAAATTCAGAAGAGAAAGAGGAACGAACGACCGAAGATATTGAACAAAAATAAAAAAGGAGACGTCTCTATTTTAATTACTTAGTGAGTCAGCCTTATCTTTTTATTGGGCTACATTTTATATATATAGGGTTTTGTTTTATTTTTATTTGTAATTTTCTATTCTAAAATTTTTCAATTCTAGTTGTGTAACTAGGTACAAACTACGGGGCGTAGTTTGAGAATTCGTAACTCGGTGGCTGAGTTGTGGCAGGGTTTTGAGCTTAGAGTTAGGTTAGTCAAGTTAGTGGGTGTCGCAAGTTTACATGTGTTTGTATGCGTCTGACTACTTAATTTCTAGTAGAAACCTTGGGGGCAGCACGTAGGTAGAGTTTTGCCGAAGCTGGGTAAATCTGTGTGTGATTTTTACTGCATTACTTTCTGTCATTATTTTTATTATTATTAGTATCACCCTATTCACCCCCTCTAGGGTGAAAACGATCCTACAAGTGGTATCAGAGCTAGGAACAAAAACCAATTTTTATTTTAAAATTTTGATTTTTTAATGGCGTCTTTTAATAATTCTTTTGCTGAAGATCGGTCCATAGTTAGACCACTCATGTTCAATGGTGAATATGCTTATTGAAAAAATAGAATGAAATTTTTTCTAAAAACCATAGATGCATGGAATATTGTTGAAACAAGATATAACACACCAATAATAATGGTAGATAATCAAGAAGTAGAAAAACCTATGGATCAATGGACAGATCTTGAAAATAAACTGCAAAATGCTAATGCTAAAGCTATGAATTCTATTATTTGTTCATTAGATCAAATTGAATTTAACCGTGTCTCACATTGTCTAACTGCATAGGAAATTTGGCACACACTTAAAGTAACCCACGAAGGAACTTCCTAGGTTAAAGAATCACGCCTTGCCATGCTTAGTAGCGAGTACGAGAACTTTACAATGGCAAAGGGTGAAAGTGTCAAAGAAATGTATGGACGACTTTCTAATCTCGTATACAAATTAAAATCTCTAGGAAGACCATACACAGAACTGGAAATAGTCCGAAAAATCATCAGAATTCTTCCACGAAATTTTGAAGAAAAAGTGACTGCCATTCAAGAATCAAAGGATCTGAAACAAATTAAAGTTGAAGAACTCTTCGGAAATCTCGCCACTTATGAGCTAGAAATCAAATTCAAGGAAGAACGTGAAAGAGATGATACGCGAAAGAAATCAATAGCTCTCAAATGAACAACGGAAAGTGAAAATGATGGTGATGATGATGGAGCAGCTGAATTGGCACTAATAATAAAGAGACTTAAAAGGTGGAACCACAAAGACGGAAATCCTGCCCTAAATCAACAACTGAAGAACAGAATCATCAAAGTTCTAGACAAATCAGAAGAGCAAGAGATCATTTGTCACAAGTGAATGAATTGGGTCATATCAAACCAAATTGTCCTCAAAATCAATTCAGCAAAGGATAAAAACCAAAAGGAGAAGTTTTGCAGCTACTTGGGATAAAAGTGAAGAAGATGATAATAGCACTGGCAGTGAGAGTGAAAAAGCAAATCTATGTCTTCGAGGAGAAACAAGTGATAGCGATGATGACAAGCCAAGCGAGGTATCAAAACTTACTCACTCTCAATTACTTATATATTTTCATGAAATAAATGGCTGTTTTGAAAGACATAAGGAGAAGTATGCTAAAATTGAATCACAAAAGGATAGTTTGATAGACTAAATATGCAACTTAATCTAATGGTTCAAAACTATAGAAATAATTTCCCTAAGTGTGATAAGTGTCCATCATTTGAAGAGGAAATTACAAAAATCAGAAACTAAAATCAAATCGCTTGAAAATGAAATTCTGATTTTGAAAGAAAGTGAAAACACTAGGAGAGAAAATTCTATTAAAAAGTGCACTTTGTTATTGAATGAATATGAATCTCTCAAAACACAAGTACAACAATTGTCTACAACTTTAGGAAAATTCTCCAAAGGAGAAATATCACTAAATATGCTATTAGGGAAACAAACTGTTAATCCTATTAGACAAGGACTTGCGTATACTCAATCTGAAAGAGTTAGAAATGAAACTAATCATGTCAATTCCAAGTGCACGATTTGTGGAAAAATTGGACACAATCAAAAAAATTGCTGGTTTAGACCCAGACACATGAAAACCATACAAATTTGGGTTCCTAAAGGCGCGAATGTAAAATCAAACAAATCTGGGTGCCAAAAGGAAAAACATAAACTGTTTTGGTTCTACGCAAACTTGTTTTTCAAAATCGTTTGTCACTAACAATCATGGACCTATAAAAACAAATAGGTCACAAAAATCTTTCCTCATGTAAGTGTGTTGGCAAGCTAAGGAACAACAAGAGTGGCATTGGATTCTGGCTATTCCAGGCACATGACGGACGACAAATCAAAGTTCCTTAGCCTAGAGAAGTACAAAGGTGGCAGAGTGAAAATGGGCAACAAATGATGTATTATATGTTGAAAATCTGCACCATAATCAGACTTCAATCAGCTAGTGATCAACTGAGAAAATTTGAGCACTACAATTAAATTTGACAAGGATGAAAAAGGTAAGGAAGTTGATCAAAAGAAATATCTAGTTATGATTGATCACTTCTTCATCTTACTGCTTCTAGACAGTATGTTCTCTGCTTGCTTGTGTACACGATTTCAATCAAATCCAAAAGAATCACATTTTTTAAAAGTTGTAAAAGGATTATAAGGTATCTATTGCACACACCACGGTTTGGTCTATGGTATCCAACTGTTTGCACAAAAAATGGACAAACACCTCAACGTCGTATGATTTAATTGATTTTATGTTGTTCTTAGTGATTTGGGTGATTTACGCAAATATATGAAAAGCAGGGGCTAAACTGTAAAAGACACGTAGATTTATAGTGGTTCAGCCAGAATGTGCCTACGTCCACTTTATATATTATTTCTCCTTTCTTGTTCAGATTACAAGTACAAAGCTTTGATACAAGTATCTGAAAGTTGTTTGAAAGTTCTTTCCGTGCTTGAGCTCTCAAACTTGTCCCCCATTGTCGTACCCCTGCCCCTCTATTTATAGAGTGAGGCTGGGGGTAGGGGTCCTGGATGTATGTAGCTGCTGGTGGGCCTGGGCTGATGCGATCCGGCCTGGCAACGTTGGCTCAGCAACGCCTTGGTTCGGTAGTGCTTCGGTCCGGTAGTAGATGGGAGATGGTCCGGTGGGACTTTGGTCCGGTGGTGGCTTTGGTCCGGTGGTGGCTTCCCCTGCCTCTGGTTCGGCAGTGGATGGAGGTAGCCGGTCCGGTGGCAGATGGTTGGATAGTAGTGGAGTAAGTTGGTTCGGTGGTATGGGAAGTAGGTTGGTTCGGCAAGCATGGGAGGTAGAGTTGATTCGGCAAGCATGGAAGAGGTTTTGATGTTTGATTCGGCGAAGGCTGCTTTGGAGTTGGTTCGGTAGTTCTGTGGTTGTGAGTCTGGTTCGGCAGTGGTAGGGATGCCGAATGAAGCTTAGGCAAGCCTGGGCGAACCTGGTGCTTCTTGGTCTTGAGATCGCCTGGGTGAGAATACGCCCAACATTTGCCCCCCAAAGTAGGGCATATGCCGGTATATGTCGTGCTTTGTTCTGAAATTAATGACGTTAGCTTGGACGCTCCTATTCGGCCTAAATGCCGAACCAACCGGTCCGGTCGTCTGTGTTTGCCTATAAGTATGGGCTTCAAGCTCCTGTTATCCACACCTATTAGAAAGAGCCGGACCAAGCCTACGCCTGCCGAATGAGGTGAGCCCTCCTTCTGCCGAATGGGTTTTTAGGGAGTGGGATAGCCGAATGAACCTTGGGGCCCGGATTACCGAACGGTATATGGGGAGCTCGAATGCCGAACGAGCTTTTGCCTTGAACTGCCGGATGACTTTTTATGACTCGTGATACCGAACGAGACCCGGAGTTTGAATGCCCAATCGAACCTAGAACCTTTTATGTTTTGAACTACAAAATGAAATTCTAGATTGTACGCACTTGCTTGTTTATATCTCTACATCCTTTTTAAAGATGTATTCTTTTGTGTTGCAGATAATGTCTCATAGAGTTGAAACCCGATCAGAAAAGAAGAAATTCCAGGACAGAGAAGATCCTTCCGCCGTGCCCCCAGCTCAGTTAGAACCGGGACGTCATGGGCCCACCCCGAGGTCACTAGTAGATGGGTACGGCCATCAGGATGGATGTGGTTACTGCCCAGTTTACCAAGGAGGAGAGGTGGCAGTGACGGAGGGCATGCAGTTGCTTGCAGCTGAGGAGGCAGGTGTGCAAGTAGAGGATGATGATCAAGATGATCGAGGAGCAGATGTTGGTAAGTCTTCCTTTCTAGTCTTTCCGTTAACTTGGTTGTTTATCACTAATGAATTCTTTCCTTGATCGGATAGGCGGTCAACAGGAAAAGGGTAAAGCTCCGATGTAGTCGGCTCCTTGACTTGACCTGGATATCTTTTTGCTTACTGAACATTGTTGTATATGTTAGTCTCAAAATAGTAACCTAACTTTTAGGTCGTAATTATGTTACTTGTAATAAACAACATTATCTTTGGCGTGTAATTTTTAAACTTAAGCTGATTCTGTCGTATTTGAATGCTTTTGTTATTTTGCCATGTTGTATGAGAAATATAGCTATGCATATGCTTGTAATTCAGTTGTGTTTGATGTCAACTTCTTGCTTAAAACATAATTTCATGCCTTGCAATGCTAGTGTGATGTATGAATAAATTATAGCCATGAATTTGTACACAAAAGAAGAAAATACCGCCTTTCATGTTCTAATTGTAGATGGCAGTTTTGAATGTCTTGTGTGACTGAGTATGGAATGCGGCCTAGTGTCCCGTTGTGGGTTCCGACTCCCATTAGCGAATGTCTCCTATTCTGTGTCCTGTACTTTAGGGATTGTTATAGAGGATAAGAGAAAAGTTTTTCAAATAAAATTGAAATATGAGAAATAGTAAAACTTCCAATAACGGAAGGCCTTCGATGTGCTTAAGTTCGTGGCAAACGGGCTTTGTAGTCACTTTCCCTAGCCGTGGGTCTTGGAGACATTTGTCACCCATCTTACGCCTCCGCGGGGAGTTAATTCTTTTTTACCACAGCCGCACTTAAGACACATCGGAGCCGAGATCGCGCACAGTAACTACCCGGGCCATTATGGCCCGTAATCGTGGGTATTATTCAATTTACTGTGGCCGGCTAGCGTGGGTGCCGATCGTCAACCGTGAACTGCCCCTGGCTGGCCACACCTTATGTTGGGGCTTATAGTCGGTTCACAGTTGCCGGCAAGCCGAACGCCGTAATGAGCTGCCTCGGCTATAGTCGGCCTTCTCGGTGGCTTATAATTGGCTCATTACAGTTGGCTTTGAGGGCCGTCGCGAGCAATGAGTTAACCCGCAGCAGAGGGATGCCGGAGCAAAAGTGTCTCATTGGCGAGGGCATAGATTCGTATAGTACCTGTTAGGTCTTGTCCAGAAGAAGTCACGCTGTGGAGCGTCTTGAATGGAAATTCTATTTGCACAGGATTTTGTTCAACAGAAAAGGATAAAGTTAACAAGCAGCCAAGATATAAAGGAACAAGTTAAAAAAGAGACAAGGTTTTTTTAAAGTGGTTCGGCACGAAAATGCCTACGTCCACTGATTCTCTTTGTTAATTCGCTTCATATGGGCAGTGCAAGTTAAGTAAAGTATCGACGAAGGTGTTGGATGTTCCATGCCCTCTGGAACACCTCCCCATCCACTGTTGACAAAATATAAGCTCCATTGTGGAGATCTTTATGAATTACACATGGTCCATCCCAGATTGGATCTAGTGCTCCGGGGCGAGGGAAGATTCGCTTGAGGACAAGATCCCCTTCTTGTAAGGTACGATGCTTGACTTTGGAGTTGTATTGTGCTGCCACTTTTTTCTTGTGGGCTGCTGCTTTGAGGACTGCATCATTTCTTCTCTCCTCAATTAGATCCAAAGACACGTGAAGGAGTTCTTCGTTCTCTTCTGGGTTATAGTGGATCCTACGGTGGGAAGGCACGATGGTTTCAACTGGGAGCATATCCTCCGATCCGTATGCCAAAGAGAAAGGAGTATGCCCTGTTGATGTTCTGAAAGATGTGCGATAAGCCCACAATGCCATATGGAGTTCATCCACCCAAGCGCCCTTTCACTTTTCGAGTTTCTTTTTTATTAGAGTTTTCAGAATTTTGTTGACGGCTTCGACTTGTCTGTTTGCCTGGGGATACGCTACGGATGAGAAGCTTTTGTGAATTCCGTGCTCTTGGCACCAGTTGGCGAATTCCTCGCTGTCAAATTGAAGTCCATTGTCTGATATGATTTTGAATGGGACTCCGTACCTGCACAGAACATTTTTAATCAAGAAATTAATAACTTTTGCAGAAGATACTTTATTCAGGGGTTCTGCTTCCACCCATTTGGTGAAATAGTCGACTTCCACTATAGCATATTTGGCCCCGCCTCGGCCCATTGGTAGTTCGCCGATTAAGTCAATTCCCCATACTGCAAAGGGCCATGGGCTGGTCATTTGAGTAATCTCAGTTGTTGGTAGCCACGGAATCTTAGCAAACTTCTGGCATCTGTCACATTTTCTGACGAAATCTAAGACGTCCTTGCTTAAGGTGGGCCAGAAATATCCATATCAGAGTATCTTTTTTGCTAAATTTTGCCCTCCGGTGTGATCTCCGTAGCTTCCTTGATGAATGTTGGATAAGATTTCCTTGGCTTCCCTTCCAGCGACACACCTTAATAGGGAGTTAGAGAATCCGCGCCGATAGAGGGTGTCCTCTTGTATTGTGTAGCGGGAAGCTTTTCCTCAAGATTTTCTTGACTTCGTTACGCCCGTTGGGTAGTGTGCCACTTTGTAAGTAGTCTCGGATGGGAGTCGTCCAAGTTGCTTCTTCGGTTGCAACTATCAGATTCACTTGCTCAAAACTTGGGGTCAGTTGCTTTGAGATGGCTACTGCTCCGGAAATATCGCCGTCTCTCACGCTTGCTTGCTTCGCCAATTCGTCGGCCTCTCGGTTCTCTTCCCGAGGGATGTGTTTGACTAAGTAGTGGTCCAATCGACTGGGAAGTAACTTGGTCTTCTTTAAATATGCTATGAGTCGTTCTTCTCGAGCCTAGAATTCTCCTAGTATTTGGTTAACAATAAGTTGAGAATCGCTATGAAGACACAAAGAATTGGCTCCAATTTCCAAGGCAAGTTCTAATCCAGCTATCACTACTTCATATTCTGCATCGTTGTTGGTGGCAGCGAACTCCAACCTTATAGCATAGTGCAGCTTATTTCCCCTAGGAGTGATTATTACCACACCTGCCTCCGAGCCTTGTTCATTTGACGCACCATCCACGAAGAGATTCCACTTGATGTCTTCTGCTATTTCCGATTGCTCCTTACTTTCGTTGGTAGTGAATTCTGCAATGAAATCGGCCATGGCTTGTCCCTTGATAGCGGTGCGAGGGTGATAGGTGATATCATACTGACTTAGTTCAATGCACCATTTAAGTAATCACCCAGAAGTGTCGGGACGATGGAGTACCTGCCTCAGTGGTTGGTCGGTCAGAACTTTGATGGAATGGGACTGGAAGTAGTGACGCAGTTTCCTTGATGTGATTAGTAAACAGTATGCTAGCTTCTCAAGTTTAGTATATGGCATGTTATGTCAGGGGAGATTCTGGTCATGTCAGCATATGACCATGCAAATACATCCAAGTTGTGGCGGAGAAAGTCAATGAGTTGTTCCTTCAACTCTGTTTTTAATTGGACCCGATTTTCAATAGTCTACTCGAGTCATGTTTGTCTATAGATACAAATTCCATAGCCTCTATAGGCTCGGCGGTGGCCTCCTCCTCCCTGTCCCTGGGGTCTAATTCATTGAAGGGATCGCTGGTATATCGAAGAGGAGGGGCTTTCTTTAGTTGCTATGCTTCCAAACTTTTTGTGCAGAGGGCAACCTCTACACTCTTCCCTTTATCCTTCCTGTGGTTGTTGCGAAGTTCAGTTACATAGCAGTCTCGAGCAATGTCCTGGTCTCCCTCTACTTCCCCTACTCCATTGTCCGTTGGAAATTTCATCTTTAGGCACTATGGGGCCAGGACAATTTGGAAGTCAGACAGGGCTGGCCTTCCCAAGAAAGCGTTGTAGTTTCTTCCTTCTGATGTGTTCTTCAATCAAGTCCCAGAGATGATGGCATTCATTGGTATCATGCCCATGAGATTCGTGGAAGCGGTAGAACTTTCCAGACTTCTGTGCGTTATCTGATTCCTTCTTGTATGGTGGGCGTTCCTATCTAACTTCGCCTTGGATGGCAAGGAAGATGTTTTTTGACGGTTTCATTCAAAGGAGGGTAAGTGTCGAATCTCGGTCCTGGCCGATATAGGCGCTTTTCTTCCTTCTTGCCCCCAGCATTGTCTCTAGAATCATTTCTTCGAATGTCCTTTGCTACAGCGGGCGTGTTGCTGTGAGTTGCCTTATTTTGTTGCCCTGACTGCCCCTCAGTGGCAGCGTCTTCAAGCCTCATATATTTCCCGGCTTCATGGAAGAAATTGGGTAAAGTAGCTGGTTTTTCTTTTGTTAGTCTTCTAGCGAATTTAGTATCCGGATGCACACCACTACAGAGGGCCATTAAGACAAGCTTCTCATTGGCATCTTGGACTGCGGCCGCTGCGGCATTGAATCGGGTTAAATATTGCTGTAGCTTCTCTCCAGGTTTCTATTTGATATTGGATAAGGAATAAGCATCCTTGGGTTGTTCCATATGAATGCGGAACTGGCTGATAAACTTTTCTTTCAACATCTCCCACGAGATGATGGATCCTTAGGGTAGATGGCAGAACCAGGAGGTAGCTAGATCTACTAAGAATAGTGGAAAGCATTTGCATAGTACTCCCTCTGTTGCTCCACTCATGAGCATATGCTGTGTGTATCTCTATAAGTGTACAACGGGGTCGGAGGTTCCTTTGTAAGGTTCCATTGTTGGCATCTTCCATTCTCGGGGGGTGATATCAATTTCGATATTGCGGGCGAAAGGGCTGGTTACCCTAGCGCCTATCCCTCGATTTCTTTGATCTCGTTGGACGCACTCTCTGAACAAGCGTGCCATCCTTTCATCAGAATTTGGAGCAGATAGAAACGAGTTCGGTTCTGTTCTGTGGGATTGATTCCGTCCAGATGACCTGTAGGGATGGTACCGTCTATCATTCCTCATATTTTCCAGTGGCTGCCTTTGGTCTTCTGGGAGTATGCTAGGGTCAGCTACAGTAGGCCCTTGCCTTGATCTTCCCCTACTGGGTTCTGATCTAAGCACTTCCTCGGGTCCAACTTCGGGCTGGATTCTAGCTCGGCCCCGTTCATTGGCGTTTCCGTGGTTAGGCAGTACGACCGGCTCAGCTACAGCTGACCTCCGCCTGGTACCTCCCCCGTTGGGTTCGGTTCCAAGCATTTCCTCAGGACTAACTTCGGGCTGTGCTCGATCTCGGCACCTACCATGGCTGCTTCTGCTGTTAGCTCCTTCGAAGAAGGAAGATCTTTGTTGTCTCTGAGATCCTCCAGACTGGGACTCGCCCCATGACTCAGTGTTGCGGTTGGACTCTTCAGCATCCCTTAAGCGTGACATGAGATGGTCCACCAAGGCTTCCTGTTGGGACGTGAAGCGGTTAGTTACTTCAGCCACAACCCTGTCTAGATCTGCCCTAGTAATTGCTGCAGGCTGTTCTACGGCAGGAGTGGTCGGATTTGCCCGACCTTCATTTGGTACTGCTGCTGGAGGGGGACGATTTACTTGATCTGTGTCCACTGGATCTGGAAGACTACTGGTTGCGATGTTTTTTCCTTTGTTAACATCTTTCTTCTGCTTGGGAGGCATGTTTTCCAAGCGATGAACGATGTTGTTAGGAAAAAGGTTGAGTGGAAGAAGCTGAAGCTTCGAGCTTCTAGCTCTCAATGAAAAGCACTAAAAATGTTTGCACAAAAAATGGACAAACACCTCAACGTCGTATGATTTAATTAATTTTATGTTGTTCTTAGTGATTTGGGTGATTTACGCAAATATATGAAAAGCAGGGGCTAAACTGTAAAAGACACGCAGATTTATAGTGGTTCAGCCAGAATGTGCCTACGTCCACTTTATATATTATTTCTCCTTTCTTGTTCAGATTACAAGTACAAAGCTTTGATACAAGTATCTGAAAGTTGTTTGAAAGTTCTCTCCGTGCTTGAGCTCTCAAAACTTGTCCCCATTGTTGTACCCCTACCCTTCTATTTATAGAGTGAGGCTGGGGGTAGGGGTCCTGGATGTATGTAGCTGCTGGTGGGCCTGGGCTGATGCGATCCGGCCTGGCAACGTTGGCTCAGCAACGCCTTGGTTCGGTAGTGCTTCGGTCCGGTAGTAGATGGGAGATGGTCCGGTGGGACTTTGGTCCGGTGGTGGCTTTGGTCCGGTGGTGGCTTCCCCTGCCTCTGGTTCGGCAGTGGATGGAGGTAGCCGGTCCGGTGGCAGATGGTTGGATAGTAGTGGAGTAAGTTGGTTCGGTGGTATGGGAAGTAGGTTGGTTCGGCAAGCATGGGAGGTAGAGTTGATTCGGCAAGCATGGAAGAGGTTTTGATGTTTGATTCGGCGAAGGCTGCTTTGGAGTTGGTTCGGTAGTTCTGTGGTTGTGAGTCTGGTTCGGCAGTGGGAGGTATGCCGAATGAAGCTTAGGCAAGCCTGGGCGAACCTGGTGCTTCTTGGTCTTGAGATCGCCTGGGTGAGAATACGCCCAACACCAACTTATGATAACTTTGATTTAAAGGAGTATTCAGATGTAGATTATGCTGGTAGTCTAGTTGATAGAAAAATTACTAGTGGAATGTGTTTTATGTAGGGACATTCATTAGTTGCATCACATTCACAAAGAAAATATCTGCATAAATTTCATTTCAACTGATTTTCAATTGGCAGACATTTTTACAAAACCCCATCCAGAAAATAGTTTTTGTCGAATGCATCTCAGTTTTGGCATTTTAGAAATTTGATTTTATATTTGGATTTGATCTTAAATGTCTATCTGACTCCCTGCAGATTGTCGAAAAGGAAAATAGTGACTGAAAAAATGTGATGAGTGTTGATATTAATCATACATTATGACTTGAGACAGTATATGTAGTAAATTTCTTTAAAAATTTAAATAAAATTTGTAATAACTTTGATTGGTAAAAATTACATGACCATCTCTATTTCTATCATATTTCTAACGACCATCACTTATCAAAATTCAATATAGTATGTCAAAATGTGGTATTTAAACATGAAATTATTCATTTTTTTAATTAATTAGCAATAAAATTATCCAAAAGTATTCACTCTCATTTAAAAGTCCTCATGGTTATGCATGGGTGAATTACTTGGAATCTTTGATTATGTGCTTTCATTCTCTTTTAAAAGTTCTCATGGTTATGGATGTATGGAACACATATCAAAATTGATTATTAAATAGGCGAGTTGATTATAGTGGAAATCAGGGAGACATCCCTATCATACTTTCATATTGTAAAGCGGGTCCCTGTCAAAGTTTCATTGTAAAGCGGGTCCCTGTTTTCTGGAAACGAAGAAAAATTATTGTTGAAATGTCAGCAACTTTTATAAATAAGTGCTGATATTTCAGCAACTATCTGTGTCAAAGT
Organism: Allium fistulosum; assembly: GCA_030737815.1. NCBI lineage: Eukaryota > Viridiplantae > Streptophyta > Magnoliopsida > Asparagales > Amaryllidaceae > Allium > Allium fistulosum. The sequence continues at coordinate 246,389,100 of CM060905.1, read as the reverse complement.
TTTATTGTAAAAACAAAGAAAAATTATTGCTGAAATGTCAGCAACTTTTATAAATAAGTGCTGATATTTCAGCAACTTTCATACACTATGTTCACAGTGTACATAAATGTTGCTGAAATATCAGCAACTTTTATAAATAAGTGTTGATATTTCAGCAACTTTCATACACTATGTTCACAGTGTACAGAAATGTTGCGGAAATGTCAGCAACTTTTATGAAATGTTGCATCATGCTCTGCAATAATCGTGAATAAAAAACAGGGACCTAATTTACACTGAAATTTAGTGAAGGACTTTTCGTGAATTTTGAAACTTAATAAGGACCTGTGCCAAAAGTACCCTTGATTATAACCCCATTTATAAGTCCTCACGGTTATGCGTGGTTAGAAGATGCTTGAAATTCATTTTAAAAATAAAATAAAGAATACTACTAATCTCATTTAAAAGTCCTAACAGTCATGCATAGTTAGTAAGTATTTAACAATTTCCTGTCATAAATATACCACAAATGAACACGACTATATGAGTTTCTATGCCGACATCACCCCTATCACTCTAAAGTGGAATATATGCCTGATAGAGTATTTATGATTTTTTATTGAAATTTAATATTTATACTCGATTAGGTATTAATGTTGTATTAATGTCTATCACTTTATCACTCTTTTCTAACACTGTTACTCTTTTACTAATAACAAAAGGGGGAGAGAGAAGTTAAGATTTTGGCAATTAAGTTCAAACTTTATATTTGCATATTCCCATCTAGGTTCATTGCATTTTTTTATTTGCATATTTTTTATTATTTTCATGCATATGTGAAGGGGGAGCTTTGTTGTAGGGTGAGCATTCAAGTAGAGGGAGCTAATAGAATTCATCAAGAACAAATACATTTAATAAAGTCAAAATCTTAATATATGTTTGTTATCATCAAAAGGGGGAGATTGTAGAATATAATAGCCTATGATTTTTGTTTGATGATAATAAACATATATATATATATATATATTCATTTAAATGTATTTGTTATTGTACTATTTTATTTTTCACATAATCAAATAAATATTTGTTGAATAAAATAAATAACTCAGAATTCATATTCAAACAAATATTTTATTACAAATTTAAATAGTACTAATTTGAGCTCTCACTACATTTATACATTTTCAATTACAATACAATTACAATACAATTTCAATTTACAACCTTACTACATATTCACTTTCACTCGTATTTAATCTTCAACTCTGCTCCAACCTGTATCCAACATCTGAACTATCTGCAAAATAAACAATGACGTAGTAAAGTTGAAAAAGAAATATTTTTGCAGTGCTCAATAAAGTGTGTTTGAAAATACCATTTGCCTCAGTTATTTGGGTTATTCGTTATCATTTTCGTTTAATTCACCATACACGAACAACTTGTGACATGCACAGTGTATCACTGTACATGCCACAAGGTCGTGCACACTGATATACACTTGCTTTATAAAATTGTAGGGACAGGTGAGCACAAGGTAAAACCCAAGCCTAGGCTGGATTCAACTTAGGTGCAATACAAAAACAAAAATAGAATGGTCAACTACAAGTTTTAATGGTCAGTCAAGATGAACATGGACATGCACATGAAACCGGACTTTATACCACCACACAATGCAGACCAGAGGAAACCAGCCAACATACATGAAGATACACATGTATGCATATATAAGCATATAAACATACAGCGACGACCCTGAATTTTTGACATTGGAAATCAGATTATTTAATTGATTTTAAATATCTGGAAGTTAGTTTAACTTGACATTCAAATATCAGAATGAATTTGGTAATTTAATTATTGGATTTAATTTACTGAAGTTGGGTAAAAATTTGAATCTTCAGTTTTAAGCTAATAAAAAACAATATGAAGTCTTGTAAAATCTATATTGATAATACTGAAGATAATAAAAGCTTCAGAATTGAATTTGAAACTATTTTGTCCAGTTTTGAAAATATATTGTTTAAATCGATATTTAAAATTAGCTTTCTGAGGAACAGTCTCGGAATTCGACGAAACAGGTTCCATTGGATCCGTAATAGTGTATTATTATCGGATTTCAATTTTCGTAATGTTTGGAGTGATCGTTTGGCCGTACGGTAAGCAAACGCGTTGAAAAATATATCAAAAGTTAATATTATAACTTGTTCAAAAAGCTATATTCTCTATACGATCGAATTTGGACTCGAAACCTTTTCCATTGTGTTCGAAATAGGGGTTTAACATTATAAATGCCTAGCGGCACGCCTCGATAGGAGGTCAAGATTTCAGGTTGTGATATCGAAACAATTTGAAATTTAAAATTTAAATAATATAATTATATTTGTCTCCAGTCAAAAAACATATCATATCAGCCGTTCTTCCCTCAAATCGCTGATCATCAAATTTCTACACGCAACCATCTTCACGTGTCTCCTCTTTTCCTTTCAAGGCACGTTTCTCTCTTTCCAAAAAAATCTCGTTCCCCTCTTTCGTTCAAATTAAAGAAAACGGCCGCTCCTCAAATAAAATCAATGTTCGAAAAGGAAAAATAAAACAAAAGAAAATCAATGGCCGCATTCGAAATCAAATTCATATTATCGTTCAAAATCAAACACGGAGTTTCAAAATTTAAAATGGCCGAAGCCTAATTCTCATTCTCCCTCATTAGTAAATTAGGGCATGTCTTCGTCGATCCTAAATCGAACGAAGTGGGATCTATGGGTGACTAAACCTAGTTCGATGGGGCAAGTTCATCGTCGCGGTCTAATTTTCGATCGGTGATGAGGCATCGAGGTGGCTGGACGAACGAGGGTAGCTCGTATAGGGGGAGCTCGAGTAGCGGCGTTGTAGAATCGAGGGGTAGTGGCCGTAGTCGCATGTGGGAGAGGTCGAGCAACATCGTTCATGGGATGTTTCGGCAGGCGAGCAAGTGACCGAAGTCACGTTTGGACGAGAGGCGCAAATCGTGGTTTCGAGTGCAGCAATTCGGCAGCTCAGATGAGGTTAGATCCGTGGGTCGTGTGAGGTATGCGAGGCCACAGAACAGTGCTGTAGTCGATATCGAAGATGTAGAGAGGTACGATTTCCTTTTCGTTATAAATTTAAATTGAATAAATAAAGTTTATATATATATAGAGGAAGGAATTACTGCTTTATTATTCAAAAAAATATATAAAGATAAATGTATCCATATAAAGGATATACATGACTATTTCTATTTAAATATGCTAACTTATTTTAATAGATTTGGTGAATAAATTAATAGATTAACTTATTTGGTTATTTTAGTTACTAAAAATAATTATTAAAGGAATTTGGTTTTAAAATTAAATGATTTGTTAAATTAAATCATTAGTAAAAAAACTATTAAACGGTAATTAATTTGTTCGATCTATCTGAATACTAATAAAACCTTATAATGTCTGTTACAAGGTCTATAAATTGAGAAAACAAGTCATAAGGGAAATGGACTGCAAATTAAAAGCAAAGGTGAGATCTTCTCACTCGAATTAAAATTGGAATTGCAGTTATTGATTGACTGTTTGGATGTGGTAGTATATATATTAGTATATATATATATATTGGAGATTGATTTCCCGCATTATATAGCGGATGAGACCCTATGCGCCGCATGATAGCGGATGATATTTTACAAATCTCATATACTGCGATATTCCACCTCGAAGTGGAATAGGTATTTAATTGTTGTGCTAACATCTATGGATGCTGGGAAAATAGGTTGGAGGGATCAACTGGATTCCTCAAATTGTATGAATTTGTTTCATATGTTGTATGAATTTGTTTCATATGTTGTATGACGAATTATTGATAATCTGTGAATGATTATATTGATGATTGAATTTGTTGAAGGCTATAATTTAGCCGAATGTATTTTTGGTATCGTTGGATACCATAAATAAATAAAATTGGATTTTTGAAATTAAAGTAGGAAATTTTAAGTGAATTCCTTTTGAAAGAATTGGGTGAATTTAAAAGAAGGAATTTAAAAGCATGAAGTTGATTTTTTTGAAACCTTATCGAATTATTTCCAAAATATGGGAAAAGATATTAATAAATGGGTTTTGAATAATATTGTTTAAAAGTTGAAGAATTTATTGAAAATGAGATTTTAAATAATTTGGAAAGAATAAAGGGATTTATTTAAAAGGTGATAAATTTCTAGAAATCAATTTGATAATTGATTTGGTATTTGAAAATAAATCTTTGGGAAATCGATATGGAAATTTATTTGGTGTTGAATGAAAATGGATTTTGTGTTGAAATAAATTTGAAAATCGATTTGTAAAATGGTTTGTTATTTGGAAATAAACTTAGAAATCAATTTGTAATTGATGTGGTGTTGAAAAGAAATTAGAAATCAATTTGAATTTGATTTGGTGTTTGAAAGTGAATATTTGGAAATCGATTTGAAAATCATATATCGGTGAAAATTTGGAAATTTGAATTCACAGTGGGAATTTATAAAGGAAAGGGAATCTTATTCTACGAGTGAAAAGTAATTTGAAATTGGTTTTCAAAATATTGAAGTGTGGAAAAATATATATCTTGCAAAGATATTTTGAAATTTAATAATTTGGAAAAATTATTTAGATTGGGTGATTATTGTGAATATTGTTTGATAGTAAAATATCTAACTATCAGTATAAACAATCTGGGGAAATTATTGAGGCTTGTTGTTTGTTGTGAATGTTGTTGATAGTTACATAACCGACTATCAATATTTGCCTTTGAAATTGCACTTGAATTTGTTTTCAAAACAAGCGCTCATTATTCGGTTTAGCCGGGAGAGGACTTTGTGTCATATAACCCATTCCGAATAATGATACGACGTTATGGATTGCAATAGAAAATCGGATTTGCAAGGGCTTCTTTGGAAATGCCTTCGGTTCTGTTCGAACCCGGAACAGACTTGTATGGATGTATGTCTGACGCTACACTTTGAGATATAAAGCAGATTTCTTTCAAATACATATCTGTTGGTGGCGGAGAATTTATTCTCTTAGCTTAACACCCTTCTCTGAGACGTACGAGCTCAGAGGTTATGTAGTTGAAGGTTATCGGTGATATACTCCTAATTTGGTAGTGTGGCATGCTGAGTGCTGCTGTGTGTTGTTGATCATTTGTTAATCAAAGCAAGGCTTTCGTGTAAAGCGTAGCTTTGAGGACGAGACCTCATCGGACCTCACACCCCGGAAATGGTCGAAACAGGAAAATGCGGCATGGTTATGAGGGTCGCTCCCTTTAGGGTATGTCATTTCCTTCTGGAAAAAGGTGGTATCATGGTATGGAGCCCATATGCTTTACCTGTGTGGTTGCATCAATCTTATTTACTGTATGATTGTTGCTTTGTGATCAAGGGCCCTCATATAAAGGTCGCAAACGACCGGGGGGTGGCATACTCGTGTAGTAGTTACCTAGTAAGAGGTAACCCAACCTTGTGTTGGCAGAGAGCTAGTTAGTTCTCGGAACGTCCCTCCAGAGGCGTACCCATGTGGTATAGGAAGTTCCTTAGCCTGACCATTTGTTGGAAAATCCAAAGAAACAATACAAACCTTGTACGGTTTTAGTTGTAGAACCTGCCATTTAACATGGCAGCTATAGGAGGCATAATATAATGGTACCTATGCTGGCTAAGATTAATATTATATTTTTGAAGTGTTTTCCACACGAGACACTAATGATAATATTAAAAAGATTTTGCGTATCAAGCATGTTTGACTATCATAAGTAGAAATCTCCTCCAAATCTGCGTTTGCATTGTGTGTATGGCGGGAGGCCTTATGGTAGTTTCATTTTCCAAAAGCATTGCGAATTTCTTTTATTTTCTTTGTGAAAATAACAGTTTTTAAGATCTCACACCAGTCCCACGACTGACCTGGAGTTTATTGTTCCCTTTCTAAACTCTAGGTGCCCATAATTTTCCACACGGGCAGCCTAGAGTCAGGTTTCCAAGTCATTCTGGAATTTAGAAGTTGCTGTGGAGATCTGGAGGCGAGCTGGATGATGAGACGTATCACTTATATTATTATTCCACTGTGTATTCTGTTGCGAGGACAAGTTTATATAACTGTCCAGTATTGTGTGTTGTTATTGTAACTCTGATGATGTATGTATAAACTAATATAGTTCTTTGTGATAAAGATTATTCATTTATCTATTATATATTGTTCCGCTGCGAATGTGAGATTCTGTTGTTGTTTTTGTTTCTTTTCTTCTATCTTCTTCTACCTCTTCTTTTTAACCCTAATGATTCGGTTTTTCGGCATTCGATTGTGCGGCAGTTGATACAGTGGTTGTATTGATGTCGACTTTCGGAGCGTCGAAAGATCGTATCGTTACATGTGGTATCATAGCAATTGGTTAAGCGACAACCTTAGCTCTGTTGGGTGTTACTCATTAGAGATAGAGTCAGTAGTACTCTAGAATGAGTGTGAGTGTAATAATAGGTATGAGCGCGTATTTGTTAGTGAATACAAAAAAAATTGTTTTATATTGTGTTGACTTATCGGTTGATTGTTTATAGATTCTGGTCGGTTCAGTTTGGCTAATTGTAATCGATAGGGGTTTCTAAGCTCTTAAACAAGATAAACTGACATAGTATTGTTTTAAATCGCGTAATTTCCCAAAACTGAATAAAATTCATTTGAAAACAAATGGCAGCCACGTAGTCTCTGGGAGGAGCGTTCGAGTGGGATTCGAAGATATTTTCCTCGAACATCTTGGGTCGGCGATCGAATCGCGCGATGGTTATGGTGGCAGCAGCAGCTCGAGGTGAGCTCGATGGTCGGCAAGGAGGATTCTCGGCAGTTGAATCGAGATGCTTTCTTCTTTGGTATGCACACGAATTTGAGGTTGAGTGGCATGCGATTTTTTTTAAAGGACGGCGAGTTCGTCGACATCAATCGAGGGTTTGGTTATCTCGGTTGAACTGAGGCAGTAAAGGTATTTTTTTAATATATAGGTATAGATTGGTAAACAGAAAATTATTATTAATAACAATAAGATATAAAAGCCATTTTGTTTTAAATTTAATATATGTATATAGAAGAATTTGGGAAAATCTAGAAATTTGTAAAATGTTGAAGAGTATATATATAAAAAATTAGATTTTAAAAAAATCTATATGGATTCCTTTAAGTATATATAAAGTTTTGATAAAGTAAATATACATATTCATATACGGGTACCATTGTATGCCACGGCGGGGCTGGGATGGTTGAAAAGCCTACCAGTCGAGATTGGCCGCTGTCGACGGTTGAAAAGCATAGACCGTTACATGTGGTATCAGAGCAATTGGTTAAGCGACAACCTTGGCTCTGTTGGGTGTTACTCATTAGAGATAGAGTCAGTAGTACTCTAGAATGAGTGTGAGTGTAATAATAGATATGAGTGCGTATTTGTTAGTGAATACAAAAAAAAATTGTTTTATATTGTGTTGACTTATCGGTTGATTGTTTATAGATTTTGGTCGGTTCAGTTTGGCCAACTGTAATCGATAGGGGTTTCTAAACTCTTAAACAAGATAAACTGACACAGTATTGTTTTAAATAGGGTAAATGAAATAATTTTACCCAAAACTATTTTTTTATAGAAAAGAAATCATTTTTCGTGAATTATTATTGTATATGGTTGCTTGGTTGTTAGAAAGTGATAATATTGAATTATTATCATTGTTATATGGAAATGGAATAAGAAATAATGGTATAACCAAATATTTGGAGATAAATTCATTTAACAAATGAAATTTATAAATATGAGTTGAAAGGGTAAGGAAATGAATTCATATACGAATGAGATTTGTAAATGTAAATTGTAAATGTGATTTATAATTTGAAATAGAATTCCAGGAAGATGTTTGAAATAAAATTCATTAATGGAATGAAATTGGTAATGTGAGTTTATAAATGAGTTTTATAAATTGAAATGAGATGCCAGAGTAATTTTTGAAATACGGATTAAAGGATTTGAATTGAAATTTCAAAAAAAGATTAAATTTTCTAATTTGAAAATGGTTTTCAGAAGTCTGGAAAATAATTATCTGAGAAGTATTTTTGAGTTGGATATGAAATCTGGTGGGGTTTGAAATTTAGAAATATTTGGGAAAATATTTTGAAGGGACATAATTGATTTCAAAGTTTGTTTTGAAATGTGGGTAATTGTTGAAAATACTCTGGAATTTCTTTAAAATGTTATGGAATGTAAATAAGTTTGATAACTTATAAAAATATTTGAAATTTGATTGGAATGAGGTTCAAACTGAAAAGGAATGAATTTGTGAATGAACAAATGAGGTTACATTTGTAAATAATGAATTGGAAGTTGAATTAGTTAAATTAAAGTTGAGTTGTGAGCTAAATTTGAAAATGGTTTGAATTTGCATATAAATTCAAGTAAGTAGAAAAAATAAATTGAAATTTCCTTGTTAAAGATAAAGTAAATTCAGGATGAATTGAATATGGAAATTTGAAATTTAAAAAGGATAAGTGAATATACTAATTGAATTAAATTAGTAGATGGAATGGATTTGATTAAATGAAAAATCAAATCAAAGATTTAAATTAGAAATTGTTTACAAGGAAACTATAATTTGAGTTTTGAGTTGAAATAACTTAAGCAATATTTGGATAAGAGCTCGACTTAAGAAAAAAATTGTGAAATGGTTGTTGTCGAATTTTATTGAATGGTTTTCAATGAAATTTGTTTGATTAATGAAATGCAAAATGAATTGAATGGAATCAATTGGAAATGAAATGGAATTAAAATAAATTGAGTTGGTATCAATTTAAATTAGTTATAAACTAGAATGGATATTCTATTAAGTGAATATCGTTGAATTTGCATATAAATGGTTGTTGTTGACGCAAATGAGATTGTATAAAATTCTATAAGTTAAATGAAATCCAATAAAATTGACTTTTGAATCAATTAAGATGGATATGAATTCGTTTCGCTTAAAAACGAATAGAATGTAAGAAAGTGAGTTATAAATCACTTGAATTGAATAGAAATGATGTGTGATTTAGTTGTAAGCAACTAAATTTGTATTGAAACTTTATAAATTGCTTATAGGAATTATTTTGAGTACATTGCTTATGAAAACTATGTGTTCACTATTGAAAATGAGTAAAATGTTAATGAATTTCCTATATATGTCACTTACATATTTAAATTGAGTAAGTACAGGTTCAGGAAAGCCGTTTGGCTGCATTTGGTTACGCAAAATGCTAATAATAAGCCGCTTTGCTTAAAATGCTAATAAAGGTACGCCTATGCAATACAAAGTTAGGAAATATGAACTGTTTTTGTTTTTCTGACCGTGTGGGTCGATGTATATATATTTATATCTTTTGTCAAATTGCAAAATGTCCTCCGTACAAGGGAGACTCCGTCAAATTTTTTTGAAAATTTTAGGAGTTAGAAAAAAATTTGGAATTTTTGAAAATTTTCCGTAACGACAAATGATTTCAAATTGAGATTTGAGGTAAAGGTGAATAAAACTCAATATTCAGAGTTAGAAGATGAATTGAATTCAAGTAAAATTTGAAATGAAAATCTAAATGAAAATTTGGAAATAAAAGTATTGATATTTGTAATGAATTAGTCAATTGAAGCAAATTGATTTTATATGGAAGTGGAATTCAATTTGAATATAAACTTTAGTAGTGAAGTAGTAAAAATGAACTTAAGAAATAACGAATGAAATTCTTAAGTAAATGGGTATTGGGAATCCACTAAATAAATTTGGACATTGGTGTTAAGTAAAGTATACAGGGATTATAAAGGCTATAGGAAAATGGAATTGGATTTTGATTTCGAAGGTAAATTTGAAATTTCTCAACAAAAGGTATGTATTTAAAATTTCTGTATGAAATTTGATTAGGTTTTTGATCTAGCCATTTGGCATTTTTTTTTTGAAATCTGGAAGTCCGTAGGGACATTTTGTAGTTGTACCGAGCTAGCCGCGCAAAGGAGTCGCTGACAAAAAATTTCGAAAATTTAAAGAGTTAGAATTTTTTGAGAAATTTTGGATAATTTAAAATTTGAATTGTGAAGTAAAATAAAGTTGCTTGAAACTATGAAAATGTTTGGAAAATTAATAAGGATGATAGTGTGGTTATGATAAGAAGATTGGTTTGAGAATTTGATAAAACTGTTTGGTTTTGGGAAAATGATAAATGGGTTGAGGATCATTCTTCTTAACTTGTAATTTCGGGACGAAATTCTTTTAAGGGGGAAGAATGTGACGACCCTGAATTTTTGACATTGGAAATCAGATTATTTAATTGATTTTAAATATCTGGAAGTTAGTTTAACTTGAAATTCAAATATCAGAATGAATTTGGTAATTTAATTATTGGATTTAATTTACTGAAGTTGGGTAAAAATTTGAATCTTCAGTTTTAAGCTGAATAAAAACAATATGAAGTCTTGTAAAATCTATATTGATAATACTGAAGATAATAAAAGCTTCAGAATTGAATTTGAAACTATTTTGTCCAGTTTTCAAAATATATTGTTTAAATCGATATTTAAAATTAGCTTTCCGAGGCACAGTCTCGAAATTTGAGAAACCGGATCCATTGGATCCGTAATAGTGCATTATTATCGAATTTCAATTTTTGTAATGTTTGGAGTGATCGTTTGGCCGTACGGTAAGCAAACGCGCTGAAAAATATATCAAAATTTAATATTATAACTGGTTCAAAAGGCTATATTCTCTATACGATCGAATTTGGACTCGAAACCTTTTCCATTGTGTTCGAAATAGGGGTTTAACATTATAAACGCCTAGCGGCACGCCTCGATAGGAGGTCAAGATTTCAGGTTGCGATATTTAAACAATTTGAAATTTAAAATTTAAATAATATAATTATATTTGTCTCCAGTCAAAAACATATCATATCAGCCATTCTTCCCTCAAATCACTGATCATCAAATTTCTACACGCAACCATCTTCACGTGTCTCCTCTTTTCCTTTCAAGGCACGTTTCTCTCTTTCCAAAAAAATCTCGTTCCCCTCTTTCGTTCAAATTAAAGAAAATGGCCGCTCCTCAAATAAAATCAATGTTCGAAAAGGAAAAATAAAACAAAAGAAAATCAATGGCCGCATTCGAAATCGAATTCATATTATCGTTCAAAATCAAACACGGAGTTTCAAAATTTTAAATGGCCGAAGCCTAATTCTCGTTCTCCCTCATTAGTAAATTAGGGCATGTCTTCGTCGATCCTAAATCGAACGAAGAGGGATCTATGGGCGACTGCAGCTAGTTCGATGGGGGCGAGTTCATCGTCGCGGTCTAATTTTCGATCAGCGATGAGGCATCGAGGTGGCTGGGCGAACGAGGGTAGCTCGTGTAGGGGGAGCTCGAGTAGCGGCGTTGTAGAATCGAGGGGTAGTGGTCGTAGTCGCATGTGGGAGAGGTCGAGCAGCATCGTTCATGGGATGTTTCGACAGGCGAGCAATTGATCGAAGTCACGTTTGGATGAGAGGCGCAAATCGTGGTTTCGAGTGCAGCAATTCGGCAGCTCAGATGAGGTTAGATTCGTGGTTCGTGTGAGGTATGCGAGGCCACATAACAGTGCTGCAGTCGATATCGAAGATGCAGAGAGGTACGATTTCCTTTTTGTTATAAATTTAAATTGAATAAATAAAGTTTATATATAAACAGAGGAAGGAATTACTGCTTTATTATTCAGAAAAATATATAAAGATAAATGTATCCATATAAAGGATATACATGACTATTTCAATTTAAATATACTAACTTATTTTAATAGATTTGGTGAATAAATTGATAGATTAACTTATTTGGTTATTTTAGTTACTAAAGATAATTATTAAAGGAACTTGGTTTTAAAATTAAATGATTTGTTAAATTAAATCATTAGTAAAAAAACTATTAAACAATAATTAATTTGTTCGATCTATTTGAATATTAATAAAACCTTATAATGTCTGTTACAAGGTCTATAAATCGAGAAAACAAGTCGTGAGGGAAATGGAATGCAAATTAAAAGCAAAGGTGAGATCTTCTCACTCGAATTAAAATTGGAATTGCAGTTATTGATTGACTGTTTGGATGTGGTAGTATATATAATAGTGTATATATATATATATATATATATATTGGAGATTGATTTCCTGCATTATATAGCGGATGAGACCCTATGCGCCGCATAATAGTGGATGATATTTTACAAATCCCATATACCATGATATTCCACCTCGAAGTGGAATAGGTATTTAATTGTTGTGCTAACATCTGTGAATGTAAGAAAACAGGTTGGAGGGATCCAACTGGATTCCTCAAATTGTATGAATTTGTTTCATATGTTGTATGAATTTGTTTCATATGTTGTGTGATGAATTATTGATAATCTGTGAATGATTATATTGATGATTGAATTTGTTGAAGGCTATAATTTAGCCGAATGTATTTTTGGTATCATTGGATACCATAAATAAATAAAATTGGATTTTGAAATTAAAGGTGGAAATTTTAAGTGAATTCCTTTTGAAAGAATTGGGTGAATTTAAAAGAAGGAATTTAAAAGCATGAAGTTGATTTTTTTGAAATCTTATCGAATTATTTCCAAAATATGGGAAAAGATATTAATAAATGGGTTTTGAATAATATTGTTTAAAAGTTGAAGAATTTATTGAAAATGTGATTTTAAATAATTTGGAAAGAATAAAGGGATTTATTTAAAAGGTGATAAATTTCTAGAAATCAATTTGATAATTGATTTGGTATTTGAAAATAAATCTTTGGGAAATCGATATGGAAATTTATTTGGTGTTGAATGAAAATGGATTTTGTGTTGAAATAAATTTGGAAATCGATTTGTAAAATGGTTTGTTATTTGGAAATAATCTTAGATATCAATTTGTAATTGATTTGGTGTTGAAAAGAAATTAGAAATCAATTTGAATTTGATTTGGTGTTTGAAAGTGAATATTTGGAAATCGATTTGAAAATCATATATCGGTGAAAATTAGGAAATTTGAATTCACAGTGGGAATTTATAAAGGAAAGGGAATCTTATTCCGCGAGTGAAAAGTAATTTGAAATTGGTTTTCAAAATATTGAATTGTGGAAAAATATATATCTTGCAAAGATATTTTGAAATTTAATAATTTGGGAAAATTATTTAGATTCGGTGATTATTGTGAATATTGTTTGATAGTAAAATATCCAACTATCAGTATAAACAATCTGGGGAAATTATTGAGGCTTGTTGTTTGTTGTGAATGTTGTTGATAGTTACATAACCGACTATCAATATTTGCCTTTGAAATGGCACTTGAATTTTTTTTTCAAAACAAGCGCTCATTATTCGGTTTAGCCGGGAGAGGACTTTGTGTCATATAACCCATTTCGAATAATGATACGACGTTATGGATTGCAATTGAAAACCGGATTTGCAAGGGCTTCTTTGGAAATGCCTTCGGTTCTGTTCGAACCCGGAACAAACTTGTATGGATGTATGTCTGATGCTACACTTTGAGATATAAAGCAAATTTCTTTCAAATACATATCTGTTGGTGGCAGAGAATTTATTCTCTTAGCTTAACAACCTTCTCTGAGACGTACGAGCTCAGAGGTTATGTAGTTGAAGGTTATCGGTGTTATACTCCCAATTTGGTAGTGTGGCATGCTGAGTGTTGCTGTGTGTTGTTGATCATTTGATGATCAAAGCATGGCTTTCGTGTAAAGCGTAGCTTTGAGGACGAGACCTCATCAGACCTCACACCCCGGAAATGGTCAAAACAGGAAAATGCGGCAAGGTTATGAGGGTTGCTCCCTTTAGGGTATGTTTCCTGGAGACCTGGCCAGGCAACTAGGAACTCGGCTTTCGGTAGCACTCGGCATTCAGTAGCACTCGGCATCAAAAGACGTTCGACATGTACAATTGCTCGGCATGGCTGTATTGTTCGTCACAAGCTATCGTTCGGCCAGAGCCATCATTCGGCCAAAGGCATTACTCGGCTAAAGGCAACGTCCGGCCAGAGCCCTCTTCGGCCAGAAGCATCGTCCGGCCAGAGGCATTGTTCGGCTAGAGCTATCGTTCGGCCAGAAGCATTGTTCGGCTAAAGCTATCGTTCGGCCAGTGCCATCGTTCGGCCAGAGACAACGATCGGTTAAGAGCTTCATTCGGCCGAAGGTATCGTTCGGCCAGACGCTTCGTTCGGCAAGAGGCACGTCCGGCTTCGACTGATATTCGTTCTACTCTTCCCACGCAGCAAGCGCCTCGTTCGGCATGGAGAGTTTGGTTCAGCATCCAACCGTTCGGCCTATTTAGTTCGGCATACGACGACCACTCCATTTGGGCCAGGGTGTTCGGCTGCCAAGCCCACCTGGGAAGTCCAACCCATCTTTGTCTATAAATAGAGGGGCAGGGGCGCAGTGACAAAGGACCTTTTTTTCAGGAACACTGGGGAGACTATGCCATTTTCCAAACTCATCTTCTTTACTTAGCAATTTCATTCAAGCATTTGATCTACGAATTGTATTTGTAATCAATCATTAAGAAGATCAATAAAGTTTAACCTCAAAGTGGACGTAGGCAATTACGCTGAACCACTATAAATCCAGTGTTCTTACTTTCTGCATTTAAATTAGCATATTCTTCCTTGTTTAATTTATCTTCATCACTTATATCTCTACACAGTCTTTCTCAATGAAGTTAGTGACCAATTTTGGTGCTAACACTTTGGTGCTTTCACTGAGAATTGAATTCTCAGACCTCAAGGATATGCTTTGAAGCTACTGGATTGAACAAATCCCCCAAAGAAGATCCAACTCATTGATAGGACGTCCGTTGATTCTACTCAGAGTTCATACCAATAACTCTACAATGGCGAGACCACGTACCAGGTCAGCTTCTCATAATGCGGACGCCCACGAGACTGCTAGCGTGCAACAAGCTGGACCTAGCAATCAGCAAGCGATTCCAGGAACAGGGACTACCGCCCAGGAGCAAATGCCGATTGTCACCAGGATAGAGTTCAACGACTTGATGAGAGAACTCAGGGAAAGCAGGAGACATCTAGGGGAGCAGATGCAAGCTAATGTCAACCTGATGGCACAACTCACTCAACAACAGCAACAGAATGCTGGGGGCAATCCCGCTCCTTATTCCTCATCCGACAGCTCAACTTCCTCTGATGAACCTCCCAGGCGTAGATGTCGTAAGACTGAAACTGCACGAGCAGGCGCTGGTGTTCGAACAGCTGGAGACCGTGACCAAGCCAGAGCCGGAAACTTAGGAGTCGGAGTGCAGGTGGAGGCTGGAGACCCAGACCATCAAAACGCTCACGATGTCGAACCTCAAGATGCACGTTTGGCAGATCGCCAAGAGAGGAGGCATCAGCATGGACAGTCATGTAGAACAGACTCTAACCTTCCGCCTTCCATACAAACACCAGATCTGACGGCCATGGTCAGGCAACTGATGAAAGAGAATCAAGGTTTATCGAATGACGATTGGGGAGTGTCAAGAAGTCATACCTCATTCACAGACATTGTACTGCAGGCAGCATACCCCAGAAAGTTTAGTATGCCAACTATCCCGACATATGAAGGAAGAACTGATCCCAGACAGCATGTCATGAGGTACGAGTGGATGATGGATTCAACTAGGGCAAATGATGCAACCAAGTGTAGATGCTTTCCAATTACCCTATCTGGAATCGCTACTATGTGGTTCACCCGACTTCCTCCGTGGTCCGTATCCAGTTTTGAGGAGTTGGCGAAAAAGTTTATAGAACAGTTCAGGATACACACTACTCGTCCAAAGGATGTGATGTCTCTATCAAGTGTAATCCAAACTCCTGGCGAGTCATTGAAGGAATATTTACAAAGATTCCATGTTGCGGCGACTGAAGTCAGTAATCCCAATGATCATGCAATTCTAATGGCTGTGATGCGAGGTGTGGATCCGGATTCTGAATTTGGAGACTGGTTGGCAGGAAAACTTTCGACTACGCTAGAGCGTTTTTACTCAAAGGCACACCAGTTCATAGGAAGAGAGGAAGCTAGGTGGGTAAGGCGAGATAAGGCACCGGGACCTATCCAAGAGTCCGTAAAAAGCAACATTGCAGTGAAGCAGTCCGGGGACAACTCGGGAAAAGTACAAGTCAATGTCCAGAACAAGCCCGGGCAACCTAAAGAATCCGGAGAAAGAAGTCAAGGGAAGAAGAGAGAAGCGGGGAAGTGGAAGCCGAGAATTCCAAGCTACAACGAGTATACCCCACTGAATGCGTCCCTTGAGAACATTTACCTATCAACCTGCAATACCTTTCAGTATAGAAAGCCACGACCAAAGGAGTCAACCGAGGAGCAGAAGCGAACTGGGAAATACTGCCGCTTCCATGAGACTTACGGGCACAATAAGGAAGAGTGCAGACACCTACACGATGCTATAGAAAAGTTGATCAAGCCGAAGAAGTTACAGGAGTTTGTGAAGGATCCATAGGAAGGTGGACAGGGAACATCCAACCCAGGTCGTGCACCAGCTCCACGTCATCCCGAGGAGCCTGCCCGAACTGTGGGTAGACTAGTCATAAACATGATCATCGGCGGACCTCACCCCGCGGATAAGAATTGGCAAGAGATGGAACGGTATGCGAGTTCCCTGAAGCATGCAGATTTTGAGTGTTGTTCGAACGTGGAGGATGGGACCCCTGCTAAGCAGCAGCGCGTAATGACAGACGATATAGTGTTCAAAAACAGAGATGCTGACCAGGTGGAGGCTCCAACCATCGACCCGATGGTCATATCTGCAACGATCGGACCGGCTTATGTGAATAGAATTTTGATTGATTGTGGAAGTTCTGTCAACATCATCTTCAAGAAGGCTTACGACCAGATGAAGATGGAAATGAAGGATTTGAAACCCTCTAAAGCTCGTATACACGGCTTTAATGGCGCAACAACTGATGCAGTGGGGTATGTTGAGTTACCAGTTGAGCTGGGACAAGGCGAACGTCCGAGGGTGCGAATCCTACCCTTCGTAGTTTTGGATGTGGATTCTCCGTACAATGTATTCTTGGGCCGACCGGCCCTGGCTGAGTTTAGGGCAGAATTAGCCCCGTTGTGCTTGACTTTGAAATTCCCAACTGATAAAGGAGTAGGTGTTGTTCATGGCGACCAAGCGACTGGTCGTGCATGTTATGTGGTAGAGCTCAGAGAGGCCCATCGGAGGGAGAAAGGAAAGGTTGCGGACAATCCCGTCCGCATCCTTAATAATGATAATTGACAAGTAGTGCCCGAGCCCTGGCTTGGGCATAATTCTCGGATCTTCAGAGACATAGATCCGAGAGACGACGATGAGAAACCCAAGGAAGAAAAGGCCGCGCCGGCTGAATTAACAGTTGACATTTCAGTCAGCTGAGACGACCCATCGCGAGTATTAAAGATAGGATCACAACTCGGCCCCGCAATGACTGAAGACCTTAGCGATTTCCTCCGGGCAAATCTTAATGTTTTCGCCTGGGTGCATTCTGATATGTGCGGGATTTCTCCCGCCATTACGAGTCATATGTTGAACATAGACCCGAAATACGTCCCAGTTAAACAAAAGAGGAGAGAAATGGACCCAGAGAGGTCCGCCTCTCTCAGAGAGGAAGTGGACAAACTCAAAGCCAATGGCTCCGTCCGCGACGCCCTCTACCCTGAATGGGTATCGAACCCCATGCTGGTGAAAAAGGCGAATGGGAAATGAAGAACTTGCGTAGATTATTCCAACTTGAACAAAGCGTGCCCCAAGGACAGACTCCCGTTGCCTAGGATTGATCAGTTGGTCGACTCCACTGCAGGACACGAGCTGTTATCATTCATGGATGCATACTCGGGCTACAATCAAATCCCGATGCATATTCCGGACTAAGAACACACCAGTTTCATCACAGATGTCGGGCTATATTGCTATGTAGTAATGCCCTACGGATTGAAAAACGCAAGAGCGACTTATCAGCGTTTGGTGAATCGAATGTTCAAAGACCAGCTTGGTAGAACGATGGAAGTCTATGTGGATGACATGCTCGTGAAGTCACGGCAGTCAAATGACCACATTCGAGACTTGGCTGAGATGTTCGATATACTCAGATATTATGGGATGAAGATCAACCCTCTGAAGTGTTCCTTCGGCGTTGCATCGGGGAAGTTTTTGGGATTCATCGTCAATGCTAGGGGAATTGAAGCTAACCCGGAAAAGATTCAAGCTATTCGAGATGTGCAAGTGCCCAGAACTATAAAACAAGTACAGAGCTTGAATGAAAAGTAGCTGCGCTGAGTCGATTCATATCTAGGGCCACGGACAAGTGCATCCCTTTCTTTGATATAATAAAGAAAGGGAAGAGGAATTTCGAGTGGACGTCTAAATATGAGGAAGCATTCTGGGATCTGGTGAGGAATTTGGAGAGTCCTCCAGTGCTGTCAAAGCCAGTAGACCATGAGATGTTGTACGTGTACTTGGCCGTATCCCCACATGCTATAAGTGCGGCTTTGGTCCGCGAGGAGGACCGAATCCAAAAGCCGGTGTATTACGTTAGCAAGCGTCTAACGGGGGCAGAAAGAAATTATCCTAAAATCGAGAAATTGGCCTATTGCTTGGTGATTGCATCACGGAAGCTGTGCCCATACTTTCAAGCGCACTCAGTCAGTGTCTATACCGATCAGCCCCTACGGCAGGTACTCCAACGACCAGAAACCTCTGGGAGGTTGTTAAAATGGAATATCGAGTTGAGCCAGTTCGATATCACCTACTTACCACGGAGAGCCATACAGGGGCAAGCATTAGCAGACTTCATCGCTGAGTTTACTGCATTTGACGAACCAGATGGTCACAACGTCATGCCCCCCGTTCGATGGAAATTATACACCGATGGGGCATCAAACGACCGTTGCTCCAGCGCGGGCGTAGTTCTTGTAACTCCGGAAAATCGATCGATTTGTTATGCTTTGAAGCTCGATTTCCCGGCCACAAATAACGAAGCAGAATATGAAGCATTAATTGCTGGCTTAAAACCCATTGCAGAACTCGGGGTCAAATCAGTTGAAATCTTTTGTGACTCGCAGTTGGTGGTCTACCAAGTGCGGGGAGATTATCAAGCAAAGGGACAGAAGCTTGCTCCGTACCTTGTCCTGGTTCAAGAACTACTGTCGAGCCTTGAGCGTTATGACATTTCGCATGTCCCGCATGAACAGAATAAAGAAGCCAACTCGTTGGCTAAATTTGCAAGCACTGGCGATGCGCAGCAAATGGGATTGTTTCCCGTTGAGGCCTTGCATGCTCCAAGCATAGACAAGATGAAAGTTGATTGTGTGTTGGAAACGGGAATCGAGAAGGAGTCGCGGATAACCCCATTCAAACTATACCTGACGACCGGGACTTTACCAGAAAAAAGGAGCGAAAGACGACAGGTCCTTCGGAAGGCCGCACGATACGTGATGCAGGATGGATTAATGTATCGAAAGGGGTTCTCAGTCCCCTTATTACGATGCATCGCTCATGATGAGACAAAGCGGGTCTTGAAGGAGGTTCATGAAGGGGAATGTGGCGACCATACTGGGGGGCAAATGCTAGCAAAAAAGATCCTCCGCTATGGAAATTACTGGCCAACCGTAAACCGGGACGCTGCAGACTACGCAAGGAAATGTGACAAGTGTCAAAGATATGCGAAAATCCCGAGGACTCCATCAATAGAACTCACACAAATGGTTAGTCCCTGGCCATTTGCAATCTGGGGAATCGACATAATCGGCTCTTTGCCCATATCCAAAGGTGGCGCGAAATACGCGATAGTTGCAGTTGATTATTTCACAAAATGGGCCGAGGCAGAACCTTTAGCCATGATCACCTCTAAGAAGGTCATTAATTTCGTTGTACGAAACATTATATGCCGCTTTGGCTTCCCTCGAACCATCATTACAGACAACGGAACGCAGTTTGAAAGCAGAGAGTTCAAAGAGTTATGTTTTAAGTATGGCATTGAGAAGAAGTTCGCCGCTGTTGCGCATCCAAAGGCTAACGGACAAGTCGAGGCTATAAACAAAATAATCAAGTCCATACTGAAGAAGCGTTTGGAGAAATTCGGAGGCAAGTGGGTAGATGAACTCCCGACAGCATTATGGGCTTATAGAACTACCCACAAGTCCGCGACCGGCCACACTCCGTTCGCCTTGGCATACGGCTCGGAAGCCGTTATACCCGTGGAACTTGAAGTTCCATCACACCGAGTGACATATTATGATCACAAGACGAATCAAGATCTCTTGTTGGAATCACTGGACTGCGTCGATGAAAAATGTGAAGAGGCTGATTTAAGGGCGGCAGCACATAGGCACCGAGTCAAGCGGTATTACGACGGCAGAGTCCGTCCAAGAATTTTTGATGTGGGTGATCTCGTTCTGAAATGAGTTTTCCCGGTACCATCACGTATGAATCCCAACTGGGAAGGCCCATACGTCATTGAACGGAAGCTTGGAGAGGGAATATTCAAGCTAGCGACCGTTGATGGCGTGACACTCCCCCGAGCGTGGAATAGTGAACATTTGCAACATTATTACATTTAGCATGTTTCTTTCCTGTTTTAGGCACAGTTATTTCCTATATGTTTTCGTTCCGTCATCACTTAGTTTCTTTTTAACCATGCAATCAGGCAGTTTAGTTGTCTTTCATTAATAAAGGCTTGAAGCCGTATTTTTCATGAATTACTAATGTTTCTATATCTCATAGTCGGGCGATGAACTGCTGAAGTTAACTTACTCTGTATGATGTGCGAACTCGTGCAAACGATTTCAATCTCCGAGTCCCTAGAGTGCGGACCAGAGTACTCTAAGTCCCCAGAGCGCGAACTAGAGTCTAAACGATTTCAATCTTCGAGTCCCCAGAGTGCGGACCGGAGTACTCTAAGTCCCCGGAGCGCGGACTACAGTCTAAACGATTCAATCTCCGAGTACCCAGAGTGCGGACCGGAGTACTCTAAGTCCCCGGAGAGCGGACTAGAGTCTAAACAATTTCATTCTTCGAGTCCCAGAGTGTGGACCGGAGTACTCTAAGTCCCCGGAGCGCGGACTAGAGTCTAAACGATTTCAATCTCCGAGTCCCCAGAGTGCGGACCGAAGTACTCTAAGTCCCCGGAGCGTGGGCTAGAGTCTAAACGATTTCAATCTCCGAGTCCCCGGAGTGCGGACCGGAGTACTCTAAGTCCCCAGAGCGCGGACTAGAGTCTAAAGGATTTCAATCTCCGAGTCCCCAGAGTGCGGACCGGAGTACTCTAAGTCCCCGGAGCGCGGACTAGAGTCTAAACGATTTCAATCTCTGAGTCCCCAGAGTGCGGACCGGAGTACTCTAAGTCCCCGGAGCGCGGGCTAGAGTCTAAACGATTTCAATCTCCGAGTCCCCAGAGTGCGGACCGGAGTACTCTAAGTCCCCGGAGCGCGGGCTAGAGTCTAAATGATTTCAATCTTCGAGTCCCCAGAGTGCGGACCAGAGTACTCTAAGTTCCCAGAGCGCGGACTAAAGTATAAACGATTTCGATCTCCGAGTCCCCAGAGTGCGGACCGGAATGCTCCAAGTCCCCGGAGCGCGGACTAGAGTATGAGCCATCTCAATCTCCGAATCCCCTGAATGCGGATCAAATTTCCTTAAATCCCTGGAGCGTGGGTTTAGAAAAAATTCTAAGTACTCAAAAATGTAGAACAAGAAGTATGCCACTCCGAAGAATGTTCGAACAACGCGAGAATGGATTGGGAAATATGCAACTCATAAGTGATTGAGTTTTGACCGCAGCTATTCAGAAAGCTAAAGAAGTAAAAGAATCGTTCAAACAACTAAGGAACTAAACTTTATTTAATAGTCCAAAATGAGGTTACACAGTTATTCCTCCAAAACTTGGAGTCAAGAACCTATCTACACAAACTACAGAAACAAAAGGTAGAAGTAGTTACAAGACTTAAGCAAAAAACTCGTTGAACGAGTATAGCGATTATTTCTTCGGTTTCTTCTTCTTGTCTTCTTTTGTTTTTTCCGATGACTCCTCTCCTTCACGCTTCTTCTTGGATTTTTTACTGACCAAGGAAGCAGAGTCAGGAGCGGGAGAAGGAACATCCAACGGCTTGGATTTGCCGGGGAGAATGATTTTCAAAGGTCTATTCCGCGGGTCGGTAAGTTCCAGTATTTCAGGCTCGACTTTTATCTCTACTTTCTTTTTCTCCTCCTCGGCGAGACGCTATTTCATGCTCATCTTCGAAGTATGTTCGAAGGCGCCAGTGATCTCAATTTCATCACTCCCTTCGACGGGAGATGAAGTGTCAGGCTTATCATCATCTAGCGCCCCGATCACTTGAGCGTCAGGGCCGGGAGTTGCACCCGCATGAGCGATATTACTTCTGTTCTCTGCCTTCTCCTTGGCGTCATCACTCCTCGGAGTCGGTTCGGAATCAGAGCAGCCTGCATAAAAAACATAAAGAATGAGCATCAGGACGGAATAACCGCTACCGGAAAGTGACATATCTTTTAACTTCTAGAAGGAGAGTGTCATACCGGGTTTTGGCTGGCTATCAGTTGCGTATGGAGTTTCACCCTCTAAGATAGGGGATAGCACGTGAGCGCCAAGCCCGGGATCTTCTGGATCGTAGTCGGCATGCTGCTCGAATGGGTCAAGTGTTGGCCAACTGGCCGATTGAGCAGGAGGAGGAGCAGCGAGATAAGGAGTTACAGCCTTAGCCCCAGATGTGCCAGCTTCCTCGCCTTTCTCTTTTGGTGGGGGAGAGCCTCTGCTATAAAGCGCCAAAGCTGCAGATAAGTCCGCTGGCTCGTTCCCTCTAAGAAATTCCTTCACCAGAGCATCCTCATCGACTTCTTCAGAGCCCGACTCGATTTTTCTAATCTTCACTAAAGTTTCCCAGGCCTCAGCTAGGGATTCAAGATAGCCCTTGCCTAGGAATGTCAAGTCGCGATGCATAAGGACGCGGGCGCCATACTCGGCAATCAGCGGGTCAAACATGCACTTGACCTCTTCCCTGCCGGCCTCTGCAGCCGCCTCAAGGCGAGAGTCAATCTCCTCCGAAGCTTATCTTTTACCCTCCTCACGGGCTTCGTCTTTCATTTTTTCAACTCTAGCGAGTTCATCATCAAGCTTCATTTTCAAGAGCCGTGTAGCAACGATTTCATCGCAATATCGTTGTGACTCTTCTTGAGCAGCTACTTTATCCTCTTTCTCCTTAGAAAGTAATTCTTTCAACTCTTTGACTTGTATGGCAAGCGCGTCCCTTTCTTTTTGGATAGAATCCTTTTCTAAGGCAAGGGCTCCGCTGCGCTGGACTGCTTCATCGAGTTCCTTCTTATGGGTCATCTCTAAACGAGTGACTACCTCGGCGGTGTCTTTTGCACTTTGCTCCGTGGCTTCAAGTTTCGACTTATATGAAGCAAGCTCTTCATCTTGACTCTTGATGATGTCCTTGTCAAAGCCAGCTTCCAACTTCAAACGATCAATCTCATGTTGTCGCTCAACAGATACCTCCGAGACTTTCTCGACCAAATGTGCAAACGCGTCATGTTGAACATAGACGTCGTTGTTGCAGGCAAGAGCACTCTGTTTGACATGCCCGGGGATGTGATGAATAGCTGGGAGAAATTTCAGGCCATCGAAATAGATTTTTGGGAATTTGGCCTTAAGTTCGACCATCTTCTCTGCTATCGTTGGGTCAGCCGCAGGAGTAGGGGAGGAGGCTTTGAGAGTTCTGCTCTTTTTCGATGCTCCCGAGTTTGCCTTGTACTCGATGAACCGGAGTGTTGTTCTCGGGAAACATCAGGTTGGGACCCCTTCTGTGAAGGCTTCTCTCTATCCGGCTCAGTTTGAGGAAGAGGATCACGGGACTGTGAAGATTGGGAATATGTCTTCTTTCGATAAGACGAATCGCGAGGACGGTTGTCTCGATCCTCGTAATCATCTCTGTCCCTACGTCTACCCAAGCCTGAATCCCGTCCGGGATGGTGAAATATAGAAGAGCCGTGGAGGCGATCGAGTCCATGGGAGCGCCCCATGTCACCTGCAAAGGATAAAAATAACAAAGAGTTAAGAAAAATCGGGGTAATGGAAAAACTTGAAGTGTATGATGAAGTGCGTGTGTGCGTGCGTGTCCTAGTGTTCCCCCCCGACGGACCGGTTCCTTTATCTTTACTGATCGGAGTGTTGTCTCCCTGGACTGGGGGTTGAACTCCCGCGTTGCCTCTAGCGGGCGAAGGAAACCTGAAGACTTCCGGATCATCAAAACCATAATTGAGTATATCTTCGGGGATGGAAAGGTTCGACAGACCCCTTAAAGAACTTTCCATATGCTGTGAAGAAGCCTCTTTCTCTGACGGGATGAGTGTAACTTTTGAAGTTCCACCGACTTTCTCCTTCCGTATGTTGTATGTCAATTTCTTCTTTCCCTTCGAAGGGGAGGACGACGTTTCAATGTCATGCACTTCGACCGCCGGGTTCCAAGCGGGACTCACATTCTCGCCTTGAGTCTCAGGAGCTTCATCCTCCTTGTGTTCACCCTCTTCGTGCGCATCGGGAGTATGGCGTGAGACGATCCAGCTTGTTTTTCCCTTTACCGGATGCAGGCTTGGGAATGGAAACACCCTCCGGGAGACTAATCCGACGACCACTTGCTAACAGTCCGAACCTCGATAGTGATTCATTTGAAAGGAGGGTTCGGATGTCTCGTTCCTTGGCAGGAAGAGCTCTAATGGCTTCAACGGCCTCAGAATATCCTCGGCCCTCCGGACGTGGGTTAATACCTGAAAAGACGAAACAAGGAGTTAGAAAAAGCATAACTCCGATTAAACACGAATGATGACTCAACAAAGAGACTTACTGCCTTCGACCCATCTCCTCGCGAAACCAAGCAGGCAACGCACATAGAACCATTCCTGTTTGTACAGGGAGAATTTACTGCATGCTCCGGTTAAGATCTGGCACTTGTGGTACGGCTCAAGGAACATGAAAGAGGGGCTATCTTTCCGCTTCTTGATCATATAAATGTATCTGATGTCGCCAGAAGCCTAGAGAAGACGGCCATGAAAGGTAGGTAGGTCCCGTATATGAACGCATGACCGTTTGGGTGCAGCTGCGTCGGGGCGATATCTATGTACTGCAACACATCCCGAAGGAATAAATTGAATGGAGGCACGCTGCCCATCCAGCACATGAACTTGTTACAAGAGGTATATCCGACTGGGGGCAGGTGCGGACGATCGTGTCGCGACGGGACCAACACATCGGTAAAGGGGATCCCATGGATGGAGCATATTCGCCGAAGTGCGACTTCATTAATCTTCGAAGCCTGTGAGTCGATCGGATTGTCTAAGAGAATTGATGCCTCCAGGGCATCAGGAGCTAAGTTATGGGCAGGGGAAGTCGACGGATTTGAAGTATCAACGACTTATTGCCTTGATGACGGCCCAGGCCTATCAGATATAGTGGCGGAGCTAGAATTTTTAGACATCCCCAATAAATAATGAATTTGTCTAAGCGCCTGTGAAAACTATACTTGAAAAACGTTCAACGTTAGAATTAACAGCATGAGTATCCCCCCCACGTGGTGTGTAGAACTAGTGCAAGCAATCGTGTATAAGCATTGAGAATCTAAAGGTTACAAAGATACGAAAATGAGCTTCGAATCGTCGCCTTCGAAGACCGTCATCGCTGACCGTCTCAAAAAGCCCGCCTTGTGGTGATTACAGTTCCAGATTCAGAAAACGTATGTTAATCTAAGTTCAGATTTATGTCTACTAAAGCTAGGAAGTTATGGATCCGGGTCAGTTTCATATATGCTAGTATGCTTAGGTCCTGGTTCTTGTTTTGATGTATGAATAGGTATAGTTAATAAGTGTTCGGCCAAATTCCTGCTCGGCGAAGGGTATCATTCGGCACGTATGGCTAAGTCTTGTCCGGCCAAAGTGGTTTCAACATTCACAATCGTTCGGTGAATTGTGGTTCGGCATTTGTATTGTTCGGCATTTGCATTGTTCGGCATTTATGTTGTTCGACATATATTGGTTCGGCAGTTAAGTAATGTTCGGCCTTGGTGTTGTTCGGTTGAAATACTGTTCGGCATTGGAATAGTTCGGCATTTAAATAGTGTTCGGCCTTGGTTTTGTTCGGCTAAGATGTTGTTCGGCATTTAAATAGTGTTCGGCCTTGGTTTTGTTCGGCTAAGATGTTGTTCGGCATTTAAATAGTGTTCGGCCTTGGTTTTGTTCGGCTAAGATGTTGTTCGGTATGTAAGTAGTGTTCGGCCTTGGTTTTGTTCGGCTAAGATATTGTTCGGCATTCGTAATCGTTCGGCATCCCACTAATTCATTCCTTCACCTTAGCCCCTCCATTTCATTGTCCGGCGCATGATAAAAATACGCCGAACCAGAGCTATGCCGTTCGACACCCTTACCACCTCCAACGCTTTCATTTTTCTTTCTTCTCCTTTAGCTTCGATTCGGCATGAAGAAGCTAACCGCCCAATGAACTTATATACGAACACTCCTGGTCATCGTTCAGCAATAAAGGCGACCTAATCAAAAGTTTTCTTCATGACCCACTATGCTGTCTCGTGTTGAAACTATTTGAATCGTACAAGGGGAAATACCTAGTTTGCAGATCAGAGCTTAGGAAGGAGTAATTAGGCTTTAAGTCTGGTTGACTGGCGAGAATTGCAAGTCTTTATGGAGTGACAGAAGTAAAAGAGTAAAAGGAGAAAAGAGGGGAGGTGCCTGGTTTTAAAGGGGAAAAAGTGGAAGTCGAAGGGGCTATATCCGGTAGAACCGGTCAAAGCTGTAGCGTTCGGCTTCAAAACGTAGAATTGCTCGGCGCATGAGGAACGTTCGGCCTCGAACGTATTGTTTGGCATTTATCCCACATCAGGCGCACACCACAACCACTGATATTCTAAAAAAGGCATCTCCATTCGAAGTTAGTCAAGGATTTGAAACGGAATGTGAAGGTTACATAACTCAAAGCGTATCACGTTCGGTCACGTAATACACTTTGGGGGGCAAGTGTTTCCTGGAGACCTGACCAGGCAACTAGGAACTCGGCTTTCAGTAGTACTCGGCATCCAGGAGCACTCGACATTCAGTAGCACTCGGCATCAGAAGACGTTCGGCATGTACAATTGCTCAGCATGGCTGTATTGTTCGTCACAAGCTATCGTTCGGCCAAAGCCATCATTCGGCCAAAGGCATTACTCGGCTAAAGGCAACATCCGGCCAGAGCCCTCGTTCGGCCAGAAGCATCGTCCGGCCAGAGGCATTGTTCGGCTAGAGCTATCGTTCGGCCAGAAGCATTGTTCGGCTAAAGCTATCGTTCGGCTAGTGCCATCGTTCGGCCAGAGACAACGATCGGTTAAGAGCTTCATTCGGCCGAAGGTATCGTTCGGCCAGACGCTTTGTTCGGCCAGAGGCACGTCCGGTTTCGACTGATATTCGTTCTACTCTTCCCACACAGCAAGCGCCTCGTTCGGCATGGAGAGTTTGGTTCGGCATCCAACCGTTCGGCCTATTTAGTTCGGCATATGACGACCACTCCATTTGGGCTAGGGTGTTCGGCTGCCAAGCCCACCTGGGAAGTCCAACCCATCTTTGTCTATAAATAGAGGGGCAGGGGCACAGTGAAAAAGGACCTTTTTTCGGGAACACTGGGGAGACTCTGCCATTTTCCAGACTCATCTTCTTTACTTAGCAATTTCATTCAAGCATTTGATCTACGAATTGTATTTGTAATCAATCATTAAGAAGATCAATAAAGTTTAACCTCAAAGTGGGCGTAGGCAATTACGCTGAACCACTATAAATCCGGTGTTCTTACTTTCTGCATTTAAATTAGCATATTCTTCCTTGTTTAATTTATCTTCATCACTTATATCTCTACACAGTCTTTCTCAATGAGGTTAGTGACCAATTTTGGTGCTAATAGGGTATGTCATTTCCCTCTGGAAAAAGGTGGTATCATGGTATGGAGCCCAGATGCTTTACCTGTGTGGTTGCATCAATCTTATTTACAGTGTGATTGTTGCTTTGTGATCGAGGGCCCTCAAATAAAGGTCGCAAACGACCGGGGGGTGGCATACTCATGTAGTAGTTACCTAGTAAGAGGTAACCCGACCTTGTGTTGGCAGAGAGCTAGTTAGTTCTCGGGACGTCCCTCGAGAGGCGTACCCATGTGGCATAGGAAGTTCCTTAGCCTGACCATTTGTTGGAAATTCCAAAGAAACAATACGAACCTTGTACGGTTTTAGTTGTAGAACCTGCCATTTAACATGGCAGCTATAGCAGGCATAATATAATGGTACATATGCTGGCTAAGATTAATATTATATTTCCGAAATGTTTTCCACACTAGACACTAATGATAATATTAAAAAGATTTTGCGTATCAAGCATGTTTGAATATCATAAGGAGAAATCTCCTCCAATTCTGCGTTTGCATTGTGTGTGTGGCGGGAGGCCTTATGGTAGTTTCATTTTCCAAAAGCATTGCGAATTTCTTTTATTTTCTTTGTGAAAACAACTGTTTTTAAGATTTCACACCAGTCCCGACCTGGAGTTTATTGTTCCCTTTCTAAACTCCGGGTGCCCATAATTTTCCACATGGGCAGCCTAGAGTCAGGTTACCAGGTCATTCTGGAATTCAGAAGTTGCTGTGGAGATCTGGAGGGGAGCTGGATGACGAGACGTTTCACTTATATTATTATTCCGCTGTGTATTCTGTTATGAGGACAAGTTTATATAACTGTCCAGTATTGTGTGTTGTTATTGTAACTCTGATGATGTATGTATAAACTAATATAGCTCTTTGTGATAAAGATTATTCATTTATCTATTATATATTGTTCCGCTGCGAATGTGAGATTCTGTTGTTGTTTATGTTTCTTTTCTTCTGTCTTCTTCTACCTCTTCTTTTTAACCCTAATGATTCGGTTTTCCAGCATTCGATTGTGCGGCAGTTGATACAGTGGTTGTATTGATGTCGACTTTCGGAGCGTCGAAAGATCGTATCGTTACACATACACATGTCAGTTCAGGGATGAAGGCTACACAGGGTTTCAAAGATTATAAAGAAATGTACAAAAGTAGTTCAACATGAGTAAAAGTTCAATGCAATGGCCAGGCTCACAACAAGTGCACCAGACTTACAAGGAAACTAGCATGAACACAAACAAGGCCAAAGGCAACCGGACATGTTCATATGAAGACCACACTCCAACATGCTCTCAAGTTCAATGCAATGTTCATATGAAGACCACACTCAAGACATGTCGATTCTAGTTGTGTAACTAGGTACAAACTACGGGGCGTAGTTTGTACCTATTCGCAACTCGGTGGCTGAGTTGTGACAGAGTTTTGAGCTTAGAGTTAGGTTAGTCAAGTTAGTGGGTGTGGCAAGTTTACATGTGTTTGTAAGCGTCTGACTATTTAATTTCTAGTAGAAACCTTGGGGGCAGCACGTAGGCAGGGTTTTCTCGAAGCTGGGAAAATCCGTGTGTGATTTTTACTGCCTTACTTTCTATCATTATTTTTATTATTATTAGTATCACCCTATTCACCCCCGCCCCCCTCTAGGGTGAAAACGATTCTACACACCGATGGTAACTGTACCATATAATTCTTGTGTTTCTCCTAGATATTTCCCAAGTTAAATCCTTCGATGTTACGTTGGGAAGAATATTTCCCTACTACCAAAATTAAGGATTATTTAATTTAGGCCAAGTTGTTGATAGTCGGTTATTTAACTATCAATTAAACAAACATTCAAACAAAACTTACATTTTCCATGGGAACCATTAAGCCTCTTAAATTAATCTTCTAATAATTACTTTCGAATATTTATTAAAATATTCATATACTTATCTCATCAATATAAGTATATTCACAAAACCATTCACTTTCAAACTTGGAAAACTTTTCCATATACTTATATAATTATATAAGTATATTCACAAAACATTTAAGAAGGATTTCTTATTTCAAAATCATATTAAAATGATCAATCCCAAATGTCATTAAAATAGAGATTTAATAAGCCAAATAAAAACTAAATTCCTTTTATAAATCTCTTTTATTTATGAATATCTCCAAATCCTTTTATAAATTTCCAAGTTTATTTATAAAACTCTATTTATAAATCTGTAAAATCATTTATAAAACTTCTTCTATAAATCTTTAAAACCATTTATAAAACTCCTTTTATAAATCATTACAACCATTTATAGAATTCCTTTATAAATTTCTGAAATAATTTCAAAGCTAAATTTCTTTCAAATTTATAAACTCCTTTAAACAATCCTTTCATTTAAATAAAGTTTATATAAACCTCTTCATTTACTTTGATTCCTTTTAAATTAGCAGTTTATTACTTTTAAATACCCTTTTATTAAACAATTTATTATTTAAAGGCACCTTTAACAAAACAATTACTTATCTTTAAACAACGTTAGTAAAATACTACTTTAAACAATCATTAATAGAATAATAAACTTTAAAGTAAATTATAATAATATAATAATAATCTTAAAACAAATTAATATAGTATAATAATAATAAAACATAATTATTAGGATTTTAAAACATTATTGATAAATAGTTAAATACCGATAAATATTCATAAATAAAATAATTATAATCTTAAATTATTATTAATATAATACAAATTTAACTTAATATTAATATAAAAATAAATTATCTTTAAAATCACATCAATATAATAATAAATTATATTTAAAACAATATATTAATAAATATACTTTTTAAACAATATTATTATAAAAATAATAAACTTTAAAACGATGTTATTATAATAATATTTAGCTTTTAAAATATTAATAATATAACAAATAACTTTAAAAATAAAATAATCAAATTTAAAATATAAAATAAATAAATTTAAATAATTTAACTTTAATATAATAATTAATTTTAAAACAATAATTAGCTTTAAAACAAATTATTATAAATACTTTAAATAATATTAAAGTACAAAATAACTTTAAACCATATTTAGAATATAATTTAATAATTTTAAACAATATTTAGAATATAAATAAGTTAACTTTAAAACGTTGTTAAATAAAATAATTATTATATAAAATACTTTACTAAAATAATAATTGTATAAAACATTTATAATTGTTAAAAAAAATTTAAGTTTATTTATGTCCATAGCTTTCTAAATTCGGAAAGAGGCTTAGCGATCACAATGGAACTTGACCAAGTCACCATTAAGTTCAATTTAACTTTCCAAGTTAACAACTGATATTTACATAATCAACATTTATGTAAGTGAATTCAATAATTAACCATCATTAGTTAACACATCACTTATTCAAATTTGCATATCAATTAATGACATATAATTAGATGTCGAAATTTATAAAATAGCATAATGGAGATTTATTCTACTAACAAAATAACCAATTTATTTTAATTAGCAGAATAGTGTTTTATTCCACTAAACCGGTGTCAAAATTACTCTATTCAATTTACTTTAACATTTCGGTGTTTATTTGTCCAAATAGGTAACACCCATGAAGTTTAATTAATTTAACTATGTAATTATCCAAATTGATGTAATTGTAATCAGGTAGTATTATTAAATTATACTACATCAAAACTAACAACAATTTATATTAAAGCTTTGTATTCATCAATACGAACCCAAGCAAAAATCCGCTGGTTAAACGGATTTAAGATGAGCTAGTTATCAAATTTTAAAACTTAACATATTTAATTAATATTAAAAACCAATTATATTTGTTCCTCACCCCAAATCAGATCGGCTCAGCCCACAACCATGACACTTGCACCCAAAAGCTCTTAATGCCTGCAGAAAACCCTAGCCACGCATGCAATTGAGCACATTAAGAAGGGCTAAGTGAATATAGTAACCTCCTTGCTCCAAAATTAATTTGTACCTGCTAATCTTATATGCGCGCCTCCCGCTGCTAAAACACGAGCACCCACCCACACCCCGACCACCTGAAGACCATCTCGCCAACACCGATGCGTCCGCCTGCCCCAACTGAGCCCGCACGCCTCTATAGCCAGACCCTATCCCCACTGACCCCAGCACTGCCTATGCAAGCTCTATCATCCCACAAGCTTGCAACTTCCTCCCTTCTCTCCACTACAACAAATGCACTTCCCTCATGCATGACCAAACATGCACCTCTACTCATCCACGTGTACACACGCCTGCACACCACACATGTACAACCACATAACCCATCACCTTCTCCAACACTCCCCACCTTCATGCCTGCTCATATCCACGACCATACACATATAAGCACACAAAGTCACACTCATACACAAAGTTGTACCGCCATGCAATCACTCACCCCATACACACTCAAACCACACACATGCAAAGCCCAACCCGGCCCAACTCCCCATATTCTTCATGCCTCCCTATTGCTCACACACTTAAAGAGGAAGGAAAAGAAAAGTAAGAGGAAGTGGGAAATATCTTTGTTACTAAAAAGAAGAGAAGAAGAAAAAATTGAAAGAAAATTGTCTTTGTGTGATCCTCTTCCTACAAGCGTGACCCTATATGTATATAATGCAAAACTATCTTCCTTGTATTGTTTATTGTATAAATATGGGCAACACTATATTTTATTTAAAAATAAGTACAAAACTTAGACTACCACATTAAATGCAAAGCAGCCCAAGTACAAACCTAAAAAGTCATGATCAAAGACAGTGCATGTGCAAAGAAGCGTGTAGACACTTGCTACACAAATATTTGATTTGAACGTGATTTGTTTATAAAACTTTTATAAAATTCTGGGGTATAACGCCATACAATATCCCGTTCGCATACGAGATGCGAACGATAGAAATAAAAATATGATCATGCACAATAATGTGACACGGTCACAAAATTACAATAAAATAAACAGGTTATCTTATTCTGTCCCGATGTGTTTGGTGAATGCAGCTTCACACTTATCATTCCATCTAAACTTAGCATTCTTACGAGTTAAAGTGGTGAGAGGTGCAGCAATCCGAGCAAAATTCTCAATGAATCTCCGATATTAACCGGCAAGGCCCGGAAAACTACGGATATCAGATGGAGTCCTAGGAATTTCCCAATCCTGAAACAAAATAGGGAAGAATAAGAACTACAGAGAAAGAGATAGAATAATTAAATTCACAAAAGAAAGAAGAGAAGATAGACCTACATTGATTGCAGCGATCTTAACTGGATCAACAGAAACTCCATCACCAGAAACTATATGTCCAAGAAATCGAACTTCATCTTTCCAGAAATGGCATTCGAGAATTTGGCTTTCAATTGATGACTCCTAAGGGTCTTCAGAACAAAATTCAAATGTATTTCATGTTCCGCCTTAGACTTAGAGAAAACAAGAATATCATCGACGAAGACTAGAACAAACTTATTAAGAACATCATGGAAAACCCGGTTCATAAGGTCGACAAAGAAGGCCGGGGCATTAGTTAAACCAAAAGGCATAACTAACCACTCAAAGAAACCATCCTCAGAACGGAAAGCAGTTTTGGGAACACTTTCGTCGGCAATTCTGAGCTGGTGGAAACCAGTGGCAAGATCAAGCTGAGAGAATACAGTAGCTCCATAAAGCTAATCGAACATATCATTAATATGAGGCATTGGATATCTGTTTTTCATAGTGAGCTTGTTCCGCTCCCTATAATCAACACACATCCTCAAAGAACCATCAGACTTAGTGACAAAAACCACCACTGCTCCCCATTCGGAATGACTAGGTCTGATCAAACCTTTGGAGAACAAGTCTTCAATTTGCTTCCTCAACTCAACCTTCTCACGGGGTGCCATTCTTCTGGGAGGAAGAACTATAGGTCGAGCTCTGAGAATGAGATCAATACGGAATTCGATTTTCCGTTTAGGAGGTAAAGAAGTGACTTCACCAAACACATCGGGATAGAGTTTTACCATAGGAGTAGAATCAAGATCACTAAGGGAAGAATCAAGAGAATAGATAAAACTGCCTGCATACTCTTGAGGCATACGGCACTGAATCACCAAGGGCTTACCAAAATCATCAACAAGAGAAATAGTCTGGGTTTTACAAGAGATAACGACTTCATGCATCTTCAACCAATCTCCTCCAAGCAACAAGTCAAAAGCATCGAAACCAAGAACATAGAAATCACCAGAAAAACGATGGTCAGAATGGAAGAGTTTCACATTGTTACAAATCCTACTAAGGTTTGCGGGACCACCAATAGGATTAGTAACACACAAAGGTTCGGTTGCAAACTTAGGTGAAAGAATATGCTCAAACTTATCAAAAAGGTCCATAGAAATGAAACTATGCGAAGCTCCAGTGTCAAATAAAACACGAACAGGAAGACTAAACAAGGTAAAGGTGCTCTGGAGAGTACCTTGGGTATCACTAGGAGCATGTGGAGCAAGCGGAGCATGAGTGGAAGAAGTCATGTCAAAGACTCCAGATGTCTTGCCCTTTTGATACTAGGGATAATCCTGCTTGAAGTGGCCAGGCTGCAAACTGACATGGCAGAGGTCTCGCCTAGTCGCCTGAACTGGAGGAACAGCAGCTCCGGCTAAAGTGGGACAACTATTGGCATAGTGACCCTTCTGATCGCACTTGAAGCAAGTGATGGAAGAAAGATCAACAGGCTGCCTCCGGGGAGATCCTAAACTTGGATTCTTAAGCCAATTCTGCTTCTGTCGATGGAAATTAGATTTCCTCTTCTTAGAGTTGCCAAAAGAAGGCTGAGATGAAGGTGCACAAGCAACAGATGATTCCTTAGAAGTGAGGTTCTCATATCTAATAGCCATATCCATCAATCCAGTAAAAGGGACGTGCATATGAGAAATCAGACGATCATAAAACTCTAAGCGGGCTCCAGCTATAAACTTCTCATTCTTCTTAAGAGGGGTATCAATCAAGCTAGGACCAAACTTGGAAAGTTCGTTGAACTTCCGCTCATACTCAGAAAATGACATCTCCCCTTGCTTAAGGTCCATAAACTCCCTGTACAGCTGAGACTTCCCAGCTTCTGGCATCCACTTCGCCACAAAAGCCTCCTTAAACACGATATCCAAACTTAAGAAAGATTCCAAAGGGATAACCTAAATCAAATTCAAAAGGACTAACTCAAGACAATACCGAAATTGTTCCCAAGAAATATCTGCCTCGATAGTGTTGGCTGTAACAGACTCCCACCAGTCTTGGGCTGCCTCCTGCAACTGCCATGCTGCTAGCTGAGGCTTCTAAGCGTCGGTGACCTCCAAACCCGTAAAAATACTTTCCAAACTTCTCAGCCACTGCTGAGCCTCAATGATGGTCTCTGATCCCGTAAACTTAGTACCACCTAGCTGATTAAACTCCTTACAGAGAATGGTAAACCTAATGGGTGCAACTGGTGCTGGAACTGGGGCAACACCACGACCCAAACCTCAGGCATTCCTACGATTCATCCTGGAAATTCAAGAATGAATTTGTTTCCTGGACCAAGATAGAGGAGAAAGACAAAAGACAAGATTCAACTAGAATGGAAATCCTAATCAAAGAATTCTATTAAACAAGGTGGATTCGAAAAGAAGGGAAATTCTAAGGAAAATTAGATTTTAAAACAAGAAAAATTTTATATCCAAAATAATCCTTTAAAATCATTTGAAATCCGTTTTATACGTGAAAATACGTTCTCTCGCAAAGAATGATTCTAGGACCGATTTTACTCATTCTAGGGTATTTCTACCTTATCTCTAATGAGTTTCTGCCCTGTAGGCTAAGGTTTGCCTAAAACCTGGCTCTGATACCAACTGTAACATCCCGCCGTTTTGGACCATTCAAATCGACAATAAAACCACACATGTCAGACTTGAATAATTCAAAACAATAGATTGTTAATAAAATTTGGGGCAAATAAAATCAATCATAGAATCACAGACACAGAATATCAGAATAACTCGCAACGGAATAAAATAACTATAGTAGTTCATGAAGCTACTAGATACAAAGTCTCAAAACTAATACATAATACCAAAGTCTGAAACCAATACATTTGGAAATTCAAGGTACATAAGTTCTCTACTACAAAAGCAAAAGCTGAGTGGAAATAACTGGAATAGAAATATCAGATAGACTGCTAAATCTCCGACGGATCTCTAGCTCCAAAAAGATGAAACCAAAGCTATGAAACTCAGGCTGACCTGAGCGTAAAGCAAAACACAAAACACTCGAGTCAGGACATACATACTTATAAAATGTAAATCAACTCAAGTGAACTGTAAAAGAAATGCATCAGTAACTTAAAGGATGCCTGTGATTGCCTATCCTCTAAGGATCCGTTAAACTATCTACTATCTAGTAATATCTAAAGTAAAGTAAACTATTAAAATAGCCTTAAGGCGTTACTCATATCCCCCTTAACACATTTTTATAATGCCATTAGTCTATACAGTACCGTAATTCCCCGTAAACCGGAGCCGCCAGAGGATACCACATAGGTACGACATAAAACAAACTCGTAGAAGGCGCGCTAGGGTAGGTGACACGACACAACTAGGCAATGCCAGGGTAGATATACCAATTACACTTCTGGACTATTGGTAATGCATAGCCGCAACTACCGCCCAACTCGATCCACACTCCCGAATCAAAGGTGCGCACCAAATCAATCACAAAGTAATAGAATGGCTAACGATGAAGTGTGTCCGATCCGAGGAGCTACCTCACTTAGCCCGTCAATTGCTCCTGTTTTAGCCACCTTATGCTAACTCATGGGAGTTAGGTCCACGTAAATATACCTTTAGGATCGTCGCCACCATCCTACTTCATTCTGGAATCTTCACCACGTACACAGTTGTCAAAGTGGTTTTCGGTATCGACAGAGAGTATGCCCATATCCGATTCTGGTCTCTTTAACAACTAAACGTTATTATAACCCGTAGTTATTCAATTTCAAATGGTTTATTTTTCATATCAAACATATTCATTTCAAAACCATATAAATTTCATATCATTATTCTTTAAAATATTATTCATTTTCCCAAAGTTGTACACTTCCAAATTCATTTAATTTTAACCCCTTTTGACAAAAAAAAGATCATAGCACTTTAAAAATGTAACCTTTAGAACCATACATTCGGAATCATAACCTTTTAGAAAATTTTGTAGCATTAAGGAAATGTCACTTTTAAGAAAACGCAGCAGTACAAAAATGCTACTACAAGAATTCACAGCAGTGCAGAAATGCCACTATAAGAATTCGCAACGGTGCAGAATTGTTACCGTAAGAATCCGCGACAGTGCAGAATTGTTACAGTAAGGAAATCGCAGCAGTTTTGAATTGTTACCGTAAGAATCCGCGGCAGTTTTGAATTGTTACCATAATATTTCCTACTACAATAGTTTATATAATCAAATAGTACATATATTTACAGTTTTTATCATAGTAATTATATCATTCTTATTATATTACTCTAATTTTAGCTATTTGGTCATTAAAGAAACCACACCTTTAGTTAAATAACTTTGTTACTAAAACGTTAAATTTTAAAGCTGAAATTTCTTATGCTAAGTTAAAAGTATGTTATTAACTTACACTTTATTTTCTTTTAATAAATAACATTTATCATTTTAACTACCCAAATTATACAATTTAAATTAGTTAAAAACTTACATGTCAAATGTATGTTTAACTTACATTTTTCATTCTTCTCAAAACCCATTTATCATTTTAATCACTATTACATGAATTTAAACTTACAATTTATAGGTTAGAATAAAATACCATTTTTACGACAAATCGGATTATTAAATTTCAATTAACCTTCATTCTGTAAATTAGATTCCAAAATTTACATTTCCATCTATTTATTTCTTATAAAAATTTTAACTCGTGTGAACAAATTCACAAAAATTATTACATTAAATTTTAGTTGAGATTCATATATAGAAATCCAAAATACTTAATAATTTTTAGAAAATCATTTTAAATTAACCACGGAGTCTGTATAAAATTCTCTACCCTAGAGTTAAGTAAATACAGACATATATCATTTCAATGAGCAATTTATTAATTTTTCCCGGGTTTTATATCATTTCAAACCCGCAATCCCAAGTCAAATAAAATTACTCGGGCTTATCATTTCAGCCCATAACAATTTTCCTTAATCTAAAAGTCATTCGGGTATGTATCATTTCAACCCATAGTGAAGGAACTTGCAGTGTGAGAACATAATATGAAATAAACATAACAGTATTCAATATATCATGGCATATGATCATAACAGGTAAAATATGACATGAAATAACATAATATAAACATAGGTGAAATTCTCAACTTGCATATACAAATCCATACAATTCCATTGTCATCAATTCACCAAAATATAAGAACGTTGTCAATTACTCACCTTTCTTTGGTTAGCAAAGTGATTCAAAGCGCAACAAGCATGACAAATTATGGACAAACTTGTGTGAGAGGAGAATCCAAATCCGACGCTTTGAAAAAAATAAAATAAATTCCATACGCAAACAAATAATTCACATAGAAAAATAAAATAGAAAAAAAAATATTTTTGCAAAATACAATAGAAGAGGCTTGTCTATGGGGTGCACAGGCTAGGGTTTAGAGGTGGTTTGGGTTAGGTTAGGCTCAGCCATAGGAGTTTGGGTTAGATTTAGGCTCGGCCTAGGGCTTTTGGACTTGGTTTTGTGGTGCAAAGGCTAGGTTTTTGGTGGAGAAGGCTCGGGTTTGGGTAGGTTCGTCTAGGCTAGGGTTTTGGAGAGGTGGAGGCTCGGGTTTGTGGTGGCAAGGCTCGGCTTTGGTAGGGTTTTGGTGAAGTGGTGGCCGAAAATAGAGAAGGGGGAATGGAGGCCGAAATTGGTGAAGAGGATAGGGGGAAAGGAAGGAGGAAAAAGGGGTTTTGGTTGGAGTTTGGTGATGGGGAGGTGATGGAATAGGTGTGGTCAAAATTTATAAGGAGAGGAGGAGGAAAATTGTAGAGGAGAAGAGGAAGAAGGTCTAGGGTTTGGAGGAGAAGGATGAAGAAGAAGACTTACATAATTTTCTATGGAGGCACAAATGCAGGATGAGGAGGCTAACTAAAACCCTAGGAGATGTTATATAGGCTATTCAACAGGTGGCTTCTCATCTACTACAGGGGTTCTTAGCCCATTAGTACAAGCCCACATCAAAATATAAATAAGATAGAGGTTAAGAGAAAACAACTACGTGTAATACACTGAAAACAACAAATTTGGAGAAGTAGAAATCAAAATTTAACAAAACGAAAAACTAGGAAAATGTTAGAATTAAATCCATCTTCATAAAAAAAGGAATAGTTCAAAATTCAAATTTTAAAAATTTTCACAGAAAGTCAAACTTTGACCAAAGTTTACCAAAATTTGCATTTTAAGAAAAATCTTTATTTTATTAAATTTGGAAGAACATTTCACATCAAATCCCAAAAATATTACATTAAATTTCCAAATTTATCAAATTTTAAAATAATTATATTCAAAGTTTCAAATGAATTTTCATTTAAAATATTTTCAAAATTTGCGGGTTGTTACAAAATATACTATGGAAAAAACATAGCCGGTCCATGCCCTAACATGTGGCACCAAGTATCATCGCTTTCGCTAGCAATCTGAAAGCATCTCTAGAATGCAGTTGATATACCCTTAGCTTACCTAAACCATTTAGATGTGCATCCTATTATGGTTTCTATCATTTTCGATGGTGAAGTCATATTCAACATATCAACACAGAAGTCATCATCACTCGAACAGATCTTGAATCTCTCAATGGATTCCAACATCTCAAACAGATCTCAAATCTCTACAAGGATTCCAACATCTCGAACAGTTCACGAATCTCTCCATGGATTCAAGCACATGTTGACGATTTCTGATGCCGTCCTCTCTCTTGAAATCATCCTCAAGATAGACAGTACAACATGATAGTATCGTTCGAAATGTTAAAGCTAATCTCTCCATTGGACTTAACTTTAGGATAGACAGTGCAACTCTATAACATTCTGTTTCACAACCGCTTCTAAAAAATAGAACACATATATCAGTTTTGAAGTGGTTATGGTTTCGAGTCATCTCATATAAGCAAACTTCCCCGCTTACCGGACGTTTCAAAACCAATTGACAGATTTTTGATTAACTTAACCTTGGCTCTTTCAGAAATAAACAAACAATGCATAAGGGTGGAGATCACCTTATATCCGGACTAATTTCCTTATTTTTCTCATGTTTCTTATAAATATTTCCTAAGTTAATTTTGGTCAAATTCAATAATAATGAGAACGATCACATATGGAAACCAAGTCTTCTATATTTATCGCGTTTTCGGCCTTCTCGACTTATACTATCCCTCGGCCACTTAGAGCACTGTTTGCTTCTAAGCCCTACTAGAACATCATTCTTAACTCTCATAGATATAACAAATCTACTTTGTCAACTTTTAGTGAGAATTACATGACTAAGTACTTTCCGTAGACAAGTAAACAACAAAACATGATTGAAGCACGATTTAGTCATAGAATGCACGATTAAGTCACATAAATGACTTCTAATACCCTTTTTATTTAATTACTTATTTTATTAATTAAATCTTCTTTTACCAATATAATTATTTCCTTCAGAAATAAGCGAACTACATATAGAAGTCCTCCCTTAGAGATCCT
The DNA here is from genome assembly GCA_030737815.1 of Allium fistulosum. Classification (NCBI taxonomy): domain Eukaryota; kingdom Viridiplantae; phylum Streptophyta; class Magnoliopsida; order Asparagales; family Amaryllidaceae; genus Allium; species Allium fistulosum. The sequence goes on along the minus strand of CM060905.1, from coordinate 246,348,334 downwards.
GAATACATATGCTCTAAAAGTAAGAGACGATTCAGACGATCGAATCCTCCCCGGGGGATCTTAAACCTACGAATACATGATGCTTCTATTCACTTCTTTTTTCTACTTGTATATATATTTAAAATACTTTTGTAAAAGATATATACATGTATTCTACTATTTCACTATTTATTTGTACTCTTTTCAATACTTGAAAACATATATTTGTATACTTATCTCAAATGTAAAAATATTCACAAATCATTTAACAAGATTTCTTACTTTAAAATATAATCAAAGAGGTTAAAAAATGTTACTTAAAACATTGTTACTAGAAACCCGTCCTCTTTTATAAGTTAAATCTTTACTTTTTAATACTTAAAGTTATCCTTAAAATATCCTTTACAAAGATCTAACTACATCACAATCCTATTCAAAAGGTGTTATCCCGCCCTTTGTCAAGGCCGTGACATAAAAAAGTTGACTGGAAATCAAGAACCGTTCGTCCCAAAGATCGGTTGTACACTGTTTCACTATGGATATCGACGAATTTTTTCCGAGTCCAGATCGGGCTATAATTGACAAGGCACAACAAGCAAAGCTATAAAAGCTAATGTTCCAAATTTCAAGTCAATCCTAGTTCGTATGCTCAAGATATGATCAATGCAAATTAAGGTAAGTGGTGGCTCGTATCCATGGGCAGAAGTCTTGTTCGTATCCATCCAGGCGTATCACATTTCGCATCCATCATCCCCAGCTTGTTCGTATCGATCCACTTACCGTCATTCTCCTTCGTATCCATCAGGTAAGCAATGCTTTGTATCGATATCCATATATACTTCGTATCGGTCGCCAACTCAATTCATATCGATCAACCAATGATCGATACGAAACACCACTAAAATCATCAATACGAAGAATGTGTTACAAAGCATCGATACAAAGAAGGCAGGTTTGATGGATACGAAGGCGTGTGCCTTCGAGGTACTCAGGGACCGATACGAACAAGGTAACATGAAGGGCACTCAATCGATACGAAGGAGGAAGTAGTCAACTCGGCACGAAAAGTGGATCGGTCCAGAGATTTAGCGCCACGTCAATTAGCAGGCACGTGCTCGGAGCAATACGAAGAGAGCGATGTGAAGAAGGATCGAGGCAAACTCAGCAGCATTCCATAAATCGAGACTTGCATCAATCATAACTCCAAATCTACAACTCCAAATGCTACCAAATTTTCACAGGAGCTTATGCACAACCACAGGAGTATTCTTGATTGATGTCGACTTGATTGGGCAAAATTTTGATCGATACGAATCTTGTCCGTATCGATCATGGATCAAGTCGAAATCGCATGGGATCGGTCGCGTGGGCCCACTCACATGCAAGAAGAGGTCGCCCAAGATCTGAGCAAGAAATTTGCAGCCTACGCCTATAATAGCAGCCTAGGACCTACAGAAACGGGACTTTTGGGCTCTTCTATGTCCAAACTCTATCGAAATCACCATTGCATTCGAATTTTACTATTGTAACCTATGGTAATCAGCGAGCAAAAAATCAATAAAGTTGAATTCTTCAAAGTAGACATAGGCTAGAACGCCGAACCACTATAAATCAGTGTTTTCTGAGTGTTCATCATATTTTATTCTCTATAAACCTGCTATCTGTGATCTATGATTGTGAACGAGTGCTTTCAACGACAACCGAGTGTTTGTGACCAATTTTAGCACAAACATTTTGGTGCTTTCACTGAGAATTGAACTCAGGGATTCTACAGCTTGGATATTGGATCTGAAGGTTTAAGGACTTAGATCTGGAAAGTAATGGTGAAGCAATCAACAAGGAGACTAGGAGCAGATAGGAGTCAGCATGAGGGAAGTCAGGAGGCTTCCTCAGGAGCGAATCAGGCCTCAGTCTTCATCACCCAAGAGGAGATGGAGATGATGGAAGCCATGCATGAGGGAATGCTAAAAAGGCAAGAAGAGATGATGCAGAATCTACTCCAGCAAATTGGACAAACTAGAATGCAGAATCAAGGTAACGCTACGACGGGAAGTGCTAGAGATAGAGGTCAGGAGCATGGAGCAATCTGAACCCAGAAAAGAGTGGGACCAACCAGAGCAGCCCCAGAGCTGGGGGGGCATTCCCACGAAGCATGTTGATCCAGCCTTAGGCAGGACACCGGATAGAACTATTCAACATGGTGTTGATAGAGGAATGGATGCTTGTTTAGGAGAAGAGATTCCAGAATTCCCTCGTGAACCCGGGGGGTAGATCAGAGGCAACAGACAAGGACCACAGCTTGGCAACAATGACAGATTGGCAGAGATGGTCAGACGAGCCATGAGAGGTGGACTAGTGAATAGAGATCTAGAAGACGTGAACAGGATCCCCTTCTCTCCCATAATTAGACAGGCTAGAAATCCACCAGAATTCAAGCTACCAACACTGGAGACGTACGATGGAAGGACGGATCCTGCAGTTCATCTGACACGGTATATGAGGCATATGGAGGTACTGGGGACATTGGAGGAGGTCATGGCCTGGTGCTTCCCATTGTATTTGACGGACATTGCAGCACTATGGTTTAGACAACTGGAGAGCGGCTCCATCGGAACATGGATCGATTTGACTGAGAAGTTTATGAGGCAGTTCAGAGTTCACATTTCGAGACCCAAGAATGTGATGAGTTTGGCAACACTAAAACAAAGAATCGGGGAATCTTTGAGGAGTTTTTTGACACGATTCAATGCAGCGGCAGCATCGGTGGATCGACCAGATCCATCCATGGTATTGATGGCAGGTGTATCTGGCATAGCTGATGGCATAGAATTCAAGAATTCATTGACAAGGGATCCACCTATGGATCTAGGAGAATTTTATCATGAGGCCGAATGATTTCTATGATTAGAGGATGCAAATGTTGAAAGAGAGGAAGGAGAGGGAGTTGAAGTTTATGCAGTCAAAAGCGGAAGTCCTCCCGGAAAAGATTCAGGCAATGATAAAGGGAAACGAAGAGCCGAGGATAACGGTGATGGACCAAAGCGACCGTGAAAGGAACCGAGATTCACCTCTTATACGGAGTTGAATGAGACATTAGAGCGAATCTACCAAGACATTTGGGGCAGGTTCCCTACAGGAGGCCAATGAGGAGGGATCCGACCAACAATGAGAGGAAATCAGATAAGTACTGCCTATTCCACGAGCCAAGCGGCCATAGTACAAATGATTGCAGGCACTTAAGGGATGAGATAGAAGGGCATATCCGGAACGGCATGCTATCACAGTACGTGAGAAGGCGAGCAGCAACGGTGGAGCAAGAATGACCACCATCTGCATTAACTGGGAATGGATCAGGATCGAGGCATCAACTTGTCATCAACTAATTGAAATAATGACGAATAAGTCGCAAACTCCACACTAGTGCGGTTAAGTCGCTTACACATGTACAGGATCACGAACAGTCCTTAGGCGTGCTCTGAGATGACTATCAACCGCATTAGTGTAGGTGTCTGCACTTTGACGCCTCTGCTTTGCTTTTTTTTCTATTCTTTGCATCTAGACTTGATTTGGTTGAACATTTTGGTTGTAAGACTCATTTCGAATGTAAATCTGGTATTTTTAATTCCATAACGGCTAAGTCACTTACACATGTATGGGATCGCGAACGGTCCTCAGGCATGCTCTGAGACGGCGATAAACCGCCTTAACAAACAATTCGAAAACTCACTCGAACGTGAAATCCGACATCAATGATGCTAAGTCCCCCCCGGGCACACACCACTCGCCTCGAACGGCACCCGACCGCGAACGGTCACAACTCGCCTCGAACGGCACCAGACCGCGAACGGTCACAACTCGCCTCGAAAGGCACCCGACCGCGAACGATCACAACTCGCCTTAAACGACACTCGACCTCGAACGGTCACATACCGCCTCGAACGGCATACGATCGCGAACGATCACTACTCATAATCACTTAAGATTATCAATCTTTTTATAGGTCAGTGACAGGATATGAACATCTAGCTTATCGAAATACAAAACATACCTTCCTATCACAAGGCATGTTTTGGGGGGGGGCAAGTGTTATCCCGCCCTTTGTTAAGGCCGTGACACCAAAAAGTTGACTGGAAATCAAGAACCGTTCGTCCCAAAGATCGGTTGTACACTGTTTCACTATGGATATCAACGAATTTTGTCCGAGTCCGGATCAGGCTATAATTGACAAGGCACAACAAGAAAAGCTATAAAAGCTAATGTTCCAAATTTCAAGTCAATCCGAGTTCGTATGCTCAAGATATGATCAATGCAAATTAAGGTAAGTGGTGGCTCGTATCCATGGGCAGAAGTCTTGTTCGTATCCATCCAGGCATATCCCATTTTGCATCCATCATCCCCCAGCTTGTTCGTATCGATACACTTACGCTCATTCTCTTTCGTATCCATCAGGTAAGCAATGCTTCATATCGATATCCATAAGTTCTTTGTATTGGTCGCCAACTCAATTCATATCGATCAACCAACGATCGATACAAAACACCACTAAAATCATCGATACGAAGAATGTGTTACAAAGCATCGATACGAAGAGGGCAGGTTTGATGGATACGAAGGTGTGTGCCTTCGAGGTACTCAGGGATCGATATGAACAAGGTAACATGAAGGGCACTCAATCGATATGAAGGAGGAAGCAGTTAAATCTGCACGAAAAGTGGATCGGTCCAGAGATTTAGCGCCATGTCAATTAGCAGGCACGTGCTCGAAGTGATACGAAGAGAGCGATGCGAAGAAGGATCGAGGCGAACTCAGCAGCATTCGATAAATCGAGACTTGCATAGATCATAACTCCAAATCTACAACTCCAAATGCTATCAAATTTTCACAGGAGCTTACACACAACCACAGGAGTATTCTTGATCGATGTCGACTTGATTGGGAAAAATTTTGATCGATACGAATCTCATTCGTATCGATCATGGATCGAGTCGAAATCGCATGGGATCGATCGTGTGGGCCCACTCACGTGCAAGAAGAGGTCTCCCAAGATCTGAGCAATAAATTTGCAGCCTACGCCTATAAATAGCAGCCTAGGACCTATAGAAAAGGGACTTTTGTGCTCTTCTACGTCTAAACTCTGTTGAAATCACCATTGCATTTGAATTTTACTATTGTAAACTGTGGTAATCAGCAAGCAAAAAATCAATAAAGTCAAATTCTTCAAAGTGGACGTAGGCTAGAATGCCGAACCACTATAAATCTGTGTGTTTTCTGAGTGTTCGTCATATTTTATTCCCTATAAACCTGCTATCTGTGATCTGTGATTGTGAATGGGTGCTTTCAACGACAACTGGGTGTTTGTGACCAATTTTGGCGCAAACAAAAGGGTTTAAGACAAATGTTACCTAAACATTGTCATCGCAATTCCAAAACCATTTCACTTATAATTATCTTTAAAATATTATTTTTAAAGATTTAATTATATTCCTATGTATAATCAAATGGGTTTAAAAAATTTGCTTAAACACTGTTTACTATAAACCCAAAATCATTTCACTTATAATTATCTTTTAAACATTCTTTTTAAAGATATAAGTATAATGTTATCAAGATAGTATACTTTAATTTAACTTCTTCAACCCATTCATTATAACTAAGTGTAACAACTAAAAACACTTACTTCTATAAACTTATGTATTCACTTTAAAAGTAGTTATAAATAGGTTTTAAATATCCATATAAACTACTACTTAAAAATAACATATTTTGAAATAATAGAAATCATAAAAAGACATGTTTTATATTTAGAAACTCTTTACTTTAAAAATTCATAAACAATAAATAAAAATATATTTAAACTTGAAATCACTTTTAAAATACTCTAGTTAATGTTATTAAACACTCCTAAGATGATCTCATAAAAATAATTAATTTAATTTTCATAAACTCACTTTAAATCACAAAAGGTGTTAAAAATAACACTACACAACTAATGTTGTAAAAATAACCCAGAAACGCTCTAGTAGGCCAAAAATAACATTTATAAGTACTGTTAAAAGTCCTAGACAGAGAACAATAGGAAAAAGCATGAAATTTTGGTCCATCTTTCTCCACACACATAAATGATTCAATATCAGAAATTTTTATAGTAAGTACTATATTTAGAGTACTTAAAAACCATGCAAATAATCCGCTAAGGATATTCACCAAAATTATACTAAAAATTCCCGAAATCAAGGTATTTTCAAAGTCCTTATATATCGACCATTTTCGCTATAACTTTTGCAACTCCGTTCAACCAGTTTTATAATCACTTAAACCTTGTTGTAAGAAATACACATATTGTACTTATTAAAATAGCAATGAAACCCCTAATGATGTCTTTGAAAATCACAGTAAAAGACACAAGGCAATTTCGAAGTGCTCATATAGTGACAATTTTGGTATAACTTTTACAACTTTGCTCAACTATTTCTATAACTTTTCAAACCACTTCTTCATTATCCCATACACTACTACAAGTGTAGAACAAAAGAAATATATATACAGTAATAATATATTCACATTTAACCAATTTGAACAAGTTTAAAAACATGGGGATTAAAAGTGTGTTCATAGCAACTATCGTTGTATGGACCATCCCATATCCATTCCAATTTCAACACATAATCCAAAAAACCATATGTACACAATGTCAACACCACGCCACATGTTACAGAAGGTCATAGAAGTTATAATATACTATATATCATTGTCATTTGCTTTCAAAAGCAAGAGAGTCCAAAGTTATAACTTTAAATTAATTCATACTTAACTTTAACTTTATATTTAAGCACACAACATATATAGCACAAAATATACTTATTCAATGGTGAGTAAACTCACTCATACCCATGCTAAAACCAAGAAAAAGCATATCAGAACACATGAACATTTCTTATCATCACCAAACATCCAAAGCTTCCACCTTTAGCTTTTAAATGCTCTTGGCCAAGCTCTTTGCCCCTTATATTGCTCACGTCCTGGTTGAGCGTGTCCCTTTTTTTAAACTTCCTTCTACTTTGAGTTGATTTTCCATGCCGCTAGGATGTTCTAAGACCTTTTCCAAGTTTGGAAGAGATTGGAGTTGACTAGACATGATTTTAGAAAATTAAAGAGGACAAAAAGGCATGGACACTTTGGATTTTTGTTCATTATTTTGCAAAGGCTTTTATGAGGCTAGGTGTGTGTTTAAATAAGTGTTTATAAGAGGTAAACATTACCTCTTACCCATTGTAGCCAGCCACAAAACACAACCCCTCAAAATCACCGTTCCACCTCACTTTAGAAAACAAATGTCTATTACACTATTCACCAAAATATCTCTTTCCCTAATCACTTGCTAATCTTTTACCATTCACATTTAGTTTGCCATAAATACTAAAATATTTTTAGTTACTAGTTAATTAAACATTAATATACTAGACAAGCACAACAAGTTCAAACAACTTCTATCGAGAAAATAGTCATTTATCGATAAAATAGTTTTCGATCACATTATCGATATTTCTTCGAACTATTTATTTTTGTGAACACTTTTAAAAAATATGTTTCTTATAATTAGTTATTACTTAAAAGGGGTTAAATGTTAGAAAATCACTTTTATCACATTAAATCCAAGATTCAAGTATTTAATTAATTCAAATTTTAAATACGAAGTGTTTGAAATTCCAGGTCGTTACATTCTCTCACTTAAAACATTCCATTCTCGAAATTCCAGCATGACCAATTAACAGAAGGAACAAGCACACAATAATAATCGATAGTACTCACAATCACTAGCAAACTAAGCTCACAATTTGCTCATTTTTGAAAACCCTCTCATCACACAAGGATGATAAATAATCTACTAAGCGCACATTATGCTCAACAGCCTTAGGTTATTACTTAGTCGATTATTCATGCTACCTCAGAAAAAACCGAAGGGTCATTCCCTGAACTCTCCAAGGCCAATAAAACATAGTATACATGTATACTTAAGCCTGCACGATGCACATGGATCATCCGTATGCAATATAAAATCTCATCGCTTGCTCGATCACATAAATTTCAGTTCCAAACTAGTATAGATCACTTGACCTCACTAGTGCATACTTTGATTATGTTTCTTGATTAGAAACCTCCACTTCCCATACATAGCCATATAATATGATTGAAAACTTTAGGATCATATCAAGAATCCATTTTTAGTGTTTACTATCGAGAATCGAGTGAAAAGTTCTAACTCGGACTGGTGTAAATCACCTAGAAACCATGTACTTGAATTTAGGATCAAGAATAGTCATGCAAATAAAATGATCTATGTATAACTTATGTACTTTATTCCATTGGTTTCATAAACATACCTATTACTTCTTATATCACTTTCATTTTCACACATAGTATATCATTCAATACTAAAATCATTTATGAACCATTTCATAAAAACATAACTTCAAGTTTATAAACATTTTATAAAGACATAACTTCATTTATAAAACGTTTCATAACTAAAGTTTATACTCATATTATACTCTACTACATCCTAAGAGTATATATAAAACATCCAATTCACTTCACTTTTTAAAATCCCGATGTAGGCACCAAAATAAATCTAGGTCTTATAACCAAGTCAACCTTCTAGACTTCTTTATCCGTCGGGTTAGACAAGTAGCTAGGTAGAGCAGGACACTGGTATCCAAATTCAAGACTAAAGTCTACTTTCCTTAGAAACCTCTAAGACAAAGACATTTATTAGTTGGCCCAATAAGATCGAATGTCCAACTTAACATAGATGTTCAACACTTTAAAAGTTGTTTTAACTCAACCACCTTCCCAATTCAAGAGTTACAAAAACTGATCTTTATACTTCAATATTAAATTTCTTTAAAAAAAACTTAAGAGATAAACATCTAACTTTTATTCTAAATCATTTAAAATAATAATATATACATATACCTTTTGCATATCAAATCATACTTTTGGGATTAAATCAAAATCTATTTTAGCAAAACTACTCTGTAGCAAACTATTTTTGCAGTGTCCCCCACTTTGGAACTCGAAAATGAACGCCGATGATGCTACAGTCATCACCAAAATTATTTTCAAGCAACAAAAGGAAGCTCAGTACATTCGAAACTTTCTGTTGGGACTTAACCAAAATCATTTTCAAAGCACCATCAAAATACTTCATATAATAGTACTAAGTATCATGATTTCAATTTCACAAACCAATTTCCCAAATATTTACTTTAAAGTCCATAGAAAATATAGATACAGATCGAGTAACACAAAAGTGATAGCATTGAATTGGGTCCTACCTAGTTGTACCATATATCCTCTTACTAAGAAGGATAATTCCCACGAGAAGTGCTTACTAACCAAGCATATCTCTTGCCAAAACATATAGTCACTTTCAAGCCACTTGAACTAGCAAACATAAAAATACTTTGTTCTTGACTCGATTCGCCATTTCCGAGAGAAACCTCGAATGCGAACAAATCTTAAACTCTTTTCAAAATATTAATATTCATAATTACTTTCAAATAATAAAATTAGTATTTTCTCTAAAATCTTGAAAACTATTTTCAAAGACATCGGGATTTGAGTTCGCAAAATATCAGTTTAAATCCTCTTCGTTTATAAACCATAATTTACAAACCATGCTTATATAAAGTCAATTGCTTTGAAACTCTTATACTACACTTCTTTCATTAAAGTTAACTGTGAACCTAACATTGTCACCAAATGCCTTATTGTCAAACTGTGAAACTCAATTCACAAGGTATTCATTTTAATGCACCCACAAATACGGTCTACCCAACCCATGCAGTAAAAAGGTAAACTGCTCATAAACTGTCAAGCAAAAATCAATAATCAATGCTCATAAACTGACCGAGCATGACAAATCAATCAACAAATGAAAGCAGTGGCAGTAAAATGGCTGAGCAAGACTAAACTAATCAATGAGGGACAATGAATGACCATCATTAATCCCTACATTAATTAGACTACACTCACAAGTCATACTTATATAATTACAAATATATAAGAAATACACATACGCTCATAATATATAGTACACTCAACTCATTTGTAACATTCTCCATTTTAAGGCCCAAAACTAAGCGCTACAGATGTTGTACTCATATGTAGTACTAATTTCTAGTGACAAAATGCGGTCATGTTATTGTGTCATAACATCAGAAGCACAAGAATATGGAATAATTTAAAAAAAAATTCAAAGAAAATATTCTCATTACATTTCAAAGAAAATATTCCATATTTGTTGCATAATCCCAAACGCTGCCCAGGTTCAGATAAAATATAATTATTACAAAATACTCCAAAAGCGACATATGAAGATGCCCCCTTGGTAGATCAGAGTTACTAAATAGACAGATACATCTATGTCAATACATTCATACAACAACTGGCATAACGCATCAGATAATAGTAATAGATAGACTCCTACATAGCTAGCTTTGCCTCCTACACATCTCTGGAAGCTTTATTCGCTAAAACCTACTTAACCTGTAAAACCCTTACTCTCAACGTACTCAAATCAAATTTTGAGCACTTGAAAGTTTAAGGGGAAAACATAAACATCGAGTCGGACAAAAAGCCTCGTATACATAATATTATGCCATCTCGATTTATGGATATCTAGTGTGACCACACCGTCGAGCGGAACGGGTTTCCCCCTCAATAATATCCCTTTTTAAAATATATCTTCCCAAATTAAAGTCCAGCAACCAAACTGGTTATAATAAACAATATAAGCAGTAATGTGCATGCATGCTACGTAGGTAATCATAACTATCCATCAAATCAGCGGACAATATGTCCTAATATTTAGTTTTCACAGGGTAACTACTAACCTACATGGCTGACTCGGGCCTACCAGATATACCAAATTTTCTAACTGACAGTTAGAAGAAAACTGGACGGTCTGCCCAAATACACTTATCCTAGTGTTTACCCGACTATTTTTCAATCTCACAGTTTTCCTATGCTTACTATTGTAACAATCCAAATTTGTGATCATTAAAAATATTAAATTTAATAAGGTTTTTGGAATTTAATATTCTGAGAAATTAAAATTTATGATTTATTAATGAAAAAGATTGTTAAAATTTATAACTTGATCTCTTAAATGAATTCTAAAACAATAACTATAGTGAGGTGAAAGGTAGTAATGCAAATTAGAATATAATTAATAATATTGATTGAGTGTAATTAAAAACTATGTTAACGTAAATTCAATCGATTGTAAATTTTATGTTAATGTTATAAGAATGAAATGAAAGTTATTTCTAATTGAAATATAATTGTCGAGCATATTTTGGTTATAATTCTAAGTTAATAAGGAATAAAATAATTGTTAGAACCAATTGTTGGAATTAATGTAATTAAATATTGCAGTTAATATGAGTTAAGACGATAACTGTAGAATATGAGAATAGTAGGATGAAACTTATGTTAATTAAAGTCATAAGGTAATAGTTGATTTAATATAAGAACTTGTAAATCAAATAAAAGAATTTGATTCAAATTAAAATATAATAAAAGAATTTGATTGAAATTTAAATTATAATAAACTAGGATTTGATTACAGTTGTAATTTAATGCTGAAATTAATGTAATATTTAAATCTTGAAATTAACATGGAAATTTTAACTTTAAAAGATTATTAATTTCTGTGTAATCAAGAATGATGAAAATTGTTAACTTTTAATTTATAATTTAAAAGCAATTAAATTGATTTTTAAATAATAATTTATTTAATTAACGTGAAAATTTGTCTTTTAGGGCACTGTCTCGGATTTCGACGAAACTAGTTTCATCAGATCCATAACAGTGAATTATTACAGGATTTCAAGTTTCGTAGCGATCGGACTTATCGTTTGATCGTGCGAGCTCGAAACGCGTAGAAATCAATTAATGGAATTTAAATTAATATAATTTGATTTTAAAAGCTAACTTCTATATACATTAGAATTAGGTTTGGAACTAGTTCCATTGAGTTTAAAAATATTGAAAACCTATATTTCAATATATTGGATGACCTACTTTCGTTTCGGGAACGAAACGGGCTTTTCTGGTCTTTGTTATCGCTTCGACTTATTCAATATGCTCCATCCATTCTTGTTTCAGCTTTGTCTATATATAGGCTATTATAAACCCTAGCAGCTTTCTAATTTCATTTTCTATACATACAATTTATGTCTCATATGTTCCTTCCCAATGACATGTTGAATATGCGAGTATATGATTTTTGTTTGATGATAATAAACATATATATATATATATATTCATTTACATGTATTTATTAATGTACTATTTTATTTTTCACATAATTAATAAATATTTGCTGAATAAATAAATAACACATAATTTAAATTCAAACGGATATTTTATTCAAACAAATATTTATTACAATTTTGAATAGTACAAATCTGAGCTCTCACTATATATATTACATCATAATTTTTCATTTACAAATGAACCTCACTACATATCACTCATTCACTCGTATTTATCTTCAACTCTATTCCTGATTGAATCTAGCATTTGAGCTATCTGCAAAAATATACACTAATGCAGTAAAATTGAAAAGGAAATATTTTTGTAGTATAAAATAAAATGTGTATTTTGAAAATAATATTTGCCTCAGTTATTTGGGTTGTTCGTCATAATTTAATTTTGAATTCATCATAAACGAATAGCTTGTGACATGCACAGTGTATCACTGTACATGCCACAAAGCCGTGCACACCAATATACACTTGATAAAATTACAGGGACAGGTGAGCACAAGGTAAAACCCAATTAAAAGTCGGGTTCAACTCAGGTACAATACAAATAAAGTCACAACACGAGCACAAGGTCAAACCCGAGCTTTAAGCTGGATTGAACTCAAGTGCAATACAAAACTATGGGTCAAGATACATACAACACAGCCTCGACCAAAATTCGAATGTACACTTGAACCCAGACTGGTCAGAGAAACAAGCAATCAAAGTCGAATGCTTTCAAATGAACAAGACCAAAACAGAAAATAAAATGGCATATGTATATGCACATGCAATTTGGTCAAAACTGTTCTGGGATGAACCAGACTACAAGGTAACAAGTAAACCCAGTCCAACAAAAAGCTCCAGACTTGACCAAATCACTTCAAATGAAACAAAGTACAGACTTGTATCAAAACAGTTAACCGGGCCTCAACATGAAATTCAACAGCAACGAAGCATGGTCAAACCAGACTACACAATGAACACAAGTGACATTATGCAATATAGCCAAATACAAGAGTGTGTATATATATGCAAACTAGAAATGAGTCAACGCACTAATACATAATGTCAACCAGACCAGATCAACACACCAGTAATGATACAAGTGCAGTGCAACTCAATGCAAACCAGGGATGCAACTCACAAGCTCGGAATCAAGTGAAACCAACAGTTGCAAACAGGTTTAGAGGCACCAGAGCAATACAGAGTTTGGTTCAATATGCAAGTGAAGCCACCAAACTACATGACTCGAGAACAAAAGTATGAAGTACATAGCATACATGTATTGATATACGTATGCAATGAACAGTGAACAGAGCAAGATTCAAGTAAAACACTACAGCAACACAAACAACGTTTGGACTAAATGAACTCATGTGGAAGGTGCAATCAAGACTTAAGTCTACAACATACACCATGACTACATTTATATATAGACAGAGACAATATGGATGCAGTAAAGTGAATGCAACATTTCTACAAGACACATGTATATACAACTACAAAGTAAACAACATGTACAGTGATATGTATGAAACTACAGGCATGAACACACATGTCGAACAAGACAAAGTCAGAGCCAGAGGAACAAAGCAACTGGACATAGAGTTTCAAACAAAGTCAAAATATCATCACAAAATCAAAGTACAAATTACAACAAGTTCGAATGATGACAGAAGAAGCCGTGGGTCAATTAGCAAGTTTTTTTTACAAAAATCAAAAACAACTACAGTTCAATATCAAAGCAATGCGAAGTCACAGAGGAGAACAATATTCGTATGTTCAAATATCACAAAGTCCAGAAATCATTTCAAATGGCTGGAGTCAACCATTACCAAAGTCAAGACCAATTCAATCTGAATTTATCAAGTCAACAAGGTACAAGTCGAAAAAGTCAAATTACAAAACAATTCAAAGCCGTGGTTGTCAAGAAATCGAACAGTTCAAAATTGAAGCCGTGAAAGTCAAGTAAACGAAATATACGAAATTGAAGAAGTCGGAAATCATCTCAAGCATTCAAACATAATCAAGTGGCCGAGCAAAATTATTGACGAATTCAAATGAATTTATACGAACGAAAATATAGGAATTCGATTCCTATTTAACCCATTCATCATCGGCTTTCAGAAAGCATCGAGTTCGAGTAAACTAACGAGAAAAGAAAAGGGCATAAATTACATACCGAAGTCAAGATCGAACTTGATCGAGAAGCAGCCATGTGCAACTCAAGGAGACGGTCGATCGATAGAGCAAGCAACGTGAAATTCCCTATTCGATCAATCAAATAAAGTCAGCGGCTTCTAATCAAAAGCCCTAATTTTCAAGCAAAGGAAAAAGGAACGAGCACCATTTTTTTCAAGGAAAAAGATACGGCCGATTAGAGATAAAAGAAAACGGGTATAATTTGGTTATCTCTGTATTTTTATTTGGGTCGGTTTCCATTGGGTTTAATATTTTAAAATTAGGGTTCTTTGTTTTTAAATTGTTTTTAAATTTGTATTTTTATTTTAAACCATTGTAATTTCTAATCGTGTGATTAGGGGACGAACTACGGTGGTGTAGTTCGAGAATTCGCAACTCTATGGCTGAGTTGTGGCAGGGTTTTGAGCGTAGAGTTAGGTTAGTCGATAGCGGGTGTCGCGAGTTTATGTGTGTAAGCGTCTGACTACTTAATTTCTAGTAGAAACCTTGGGGGCAACACGTAGGTAGGGTTTTTCCGAAATTGGGTAAATCTGTGTGTTCTGTTTTCTGTTTTTTATTTTCTGCTTTTATCCATGCTGCTATTATTCTGCTGTGATCTGTGTTGAAATTATTTTATATACTTCCGCAATAGAGTTTTATAATTAAAAGTATCACCCTATTCACCCCTCCGCCCTCTAGGGTGAAATCGATCCTACATGACAAACATCACAAAACCCTAATTACAATCCCAAATCAAACTCCAAAAATTCAAATTCTTCAAACCCTATTATATAATACATCAACGCGAAGCTCTCGACGAACGTAATCTGCGTCTGTAGTTCATTTTTGCATTTGAGTCTTGATCTGGCTAGAAATTGAGGATCATTCGCAGCCGTCCATTATAGGGTTTTCCAAACTATTTAAACTATTTATAACTATTCAAACTATTTTCCAAAATTTCAAACTGTGCAAAGTTGGAATGTTTATGTTTAAATCATTGATTTAAATGTGAATTTGGTTAAATGAGGTTACAACCTAAATTGGAATTTGAAATCATATTTTCAAGTGAAAATGACATATTTTGAGTAAATATGACGATTTTGAAGTGAATATGATATTTTGATAAATATGAATCGATTTTGAAATGTAAAAGAACCAACCGGTGTGAAAAATGACGTTTGGTTGTTAAAGAGACCGGGGACTCTTATTGGCATACTCTCTATCAATATTGGAACCACATTAACAACCGTGTACATGGTGGATGATCCAGAATGAAGTGGTTGAATTGAGGCATTTGCTGGATTTGAAGAAAGAGAACGATGATGGATGACCCCGGCACTTGTGCCAATTTGAAATGACTAAAACAAGACGGCTAGTCAGGGCCAAGTGGGCTAGCTACTCCTAGCGGACACACCACTTCGTATTACTATATTGGTGTTGGCTTGATCAGTGCACCTTGACTTGATTTGATTTTGGGGGTGTTGGACGCGGTGGGCGGTCGTAGCTACGATGTGTTACCACCAGCCCTGCGACCCGAACTAGTAGTATCCTACCTTGGGCATTGCCTTACGTGCCTTGTCATACTCTTTATCCTTATTCGTGCCCACTACAATTTTGTTTTAGTATGGTACCTATAGGGGACTCACTGGCTACCGACGTTACTGGTTGTGTTATAGAACCTGCATAGACTACCTGCTTAAAAATGTGTTAAGGAAGATCAATGTAAAGCCTTAATGCTAAGAAAAATATTTACTTTACCGATTAGACTTTACATATATAGCGTATCTTACTACATATAGATAGTTTAACGAATCCTTAGGAGATGGTAAATCCCGTAACATCTCTTAGGTTATTGCACGCATGTTATACACTGGATATGAGATGTAAAATCCCATAGACATCTTTGAAGATATCACACTCATATTTATTTGTTGTTGATTTAACTTCCATAAGAACTTTTAGTTCTGACTCAAGTATTTTGTCTTTTCATTATGCCCGGGTCAGCCTGAGCTTTTCAGTGTTTGAAGACATTATCTCTAGAGGATGAAGACGGAGAGTGGTATATTATATTATTAACATTATTCCGCTGCATAATTATTGGTATGTTGTTGTTTGCACTCTGATTTTGTTGTATAAATTGTGTAATCAAATGTATATTGTAAAACAACTTCATGAACTGTTTATTTGATTATTATATTTTCTCATTCTGCTGCGAGATTTTATGTTTTGTTTTTCCTTCTTTTCTCTTATTTTCTTATTTACCCCATTGACAATCCTCCATTTTGAATGGTTTGAGTTAGACATGTGTGGTTTATTGTTGATTTAAACCATCCAAAAAGGTGGGTTGTCACAGGTGGTATCAGAGCTTTTGTTTAGGGATACCTTAGCCTGTTAGGGTTAACTCATTAGAGATAGGGTTAGTAATACCCTAGAATGAGTTTGATTGTATACATACGAGAGAGCGTATTGTTAATGTTATAAAAATGTTATGTATTGTGCTAATTTATTTTGTTGAGTATTTATAAATTTTGGTCGGTACATAGGACGCTATGGCATCGACAAGGATTTTTAAACACTTAATAGGGTAGACCGACACAATATAGTTTTTGAAAAATAGGTAAATGAACTAATTTTACCTAGTAGTATATTTTTTATATTATATATATATATATATAATTTTGCATAAGTTGATTTGTTATTTTTGTTGTGTTGGATGTTAGTAAATGATAATATTTAATTATTGTCTTTTATTGTTTGGTTAGTCAAAGTTCTTAAAAACTATTGACTATTGTATGTTATAAGAAATGTAATTTTATAAATATGGTATTAATTGAGATTTACAAATAAATGAATTTTAATGGAAATTTAAGAACTTAAATACTGATGTTTTAAAATTGGTTTTCAAAGATTTTGAAAAGAAAATATAATATTAGTATTATTTGAAAGCATTTACAAATAGAAATATTTCCAATGAGATTTGAAAGAAGTGTTTTTAAAGGAATTTAAAAAGGAAATAAGTTCTGTACTCCCTTTTTCTATCGCTGGAAAATAATTTTGGTGATGATCGCGACATCATCGACTTTCATTTTCGAGACTCAAAGTGGGGGAGGCCAGTTAGTAGCTTTGATACGCATTGGTTCGATAAACATATTTTGATTTAAAAATTGCTAAATAAATATGAATTGATATATAAAATGATATCATTATATGTTATTTCAAAGTGATTAGAAAAACCCGGTATTTGAATTCTTAAGTTCTTGTTAATTAATGATTTTCAGTTGTAGAAATAAAGTGAAATTTTAATAGTGTAAACTTCTAAAATGAGAAATAAGAAATTAGAATCCAAGTGTTTAATGAAACTGTAAAGAAATTGGAGATTTGTCACTTGTAAATTGAAAGACGATGAAAATAAAGAAGATGTAAACTATTGAACGTTTTGTTAACTAAAATGAATAAGAAATTTGTATAACATTCAATTACATTCTAAAAACATATATAAAACTTACCAGAAATGTTTAAAAAGTTGTAATGTTAAATATGAATATGTAATAGAATATTATACAAGTAAAACATAAGTAATGAAAATGTTTCAAATGGAATTATGTTTACAAATAAGAATTATGATGTACAAGGAATCTATAAACATAAGTTAATGTTTTAAAATGCTCAATAATTAAATTGAATAGTAAAAAGTGAATACTATTTAAGTTAATGATTATAAATGTGATATCCCGGAAATTTGAGCAATATCAATTTAATAATTTGTTAAATAATTAAATTGATTTGATAATCTTTGATAATAAAATTTGAATTTAATTTAATAATCTAATTAAATAAGGATTTAATTGGTGAATTTTAACTTTTAAAAGCTAATAAGATATTTTCTATTTGTAATATATATATTTATTTGTATATATTGTAAATGGAAAAGCTTTGGTAAATTGGAAATTTAGATTTAATTTATTATGAACTTTTCAAAGTTATTTAAATAAATAACCTTATAGTTAAAATACTTTAGGTAAATGTTTAAATTGTTTAAGATATATTTTAACTTAAGCTTAAATATAAATAAGATTTAACAAAAAGGTTTGTTTTATTTATTTTTAAAATATTACTTGATAATATAATCTCTTATAAAAATTATTTAAATTATAAAATATGTTATTTTTAAATAATAAGTATAATGTATTATTTTTATAAATATGAATGGATTTTAAAGACTATGGAATTGTTATTTTAAATTGAATAAGTAGTTGTATATGTATATGTGTGTATATATATATAACTTGACTTTTTAAATTGAATCTTAGGATTTAATTTGATTTGAATTTGAATTTAAAGTTTTGAAATTCAAAGATAGATATTTTAAATTGTTTTGGATTTTAAAATATATGTATAAACTTTTATTTATAAATTAGTTTTGTTTCTTTAAAAAGTAATTATATATATAGATAATTATTTAATAAATAAAGAAAAAGACTTTTATTTACTTTTAAAATAAATAAAAATATGAAAAATTACTTAAAAGACAAGTGTTAATATTTAAAGCCTTTGTTATAACATGTGTAAAATAATGATCAACTCTAATGACAGGTGTCCTTATTTATTTTTCATTTTCTTTTATTTTTATAAATCACAAATTTACTTATATATAAACATATGCATTTCTTCATTTCATTCTTTCTATTTCTTTTTAAAACCAAGAGAAACTCAAAACCTTTCTCTAATACAAATCTGATCAGTAACCGTTTCTCAAACAAAAATTGTTCATGTTCAAATCTGATTTTTTCAATACTCAAACTCCTCACAAAAACCACAATTTCAATTCATTTCAAAGCCTGCATGTTTTAATATGAACATCTGCAACTCAGTTTTTAAATTCCAAAAGCATACAAATCATTTTCTTCAATAAAGCATCCTCAAAATCAAATCCCTGTAATCTCATTTTCACAAAATTCAAACCAAAGCCTGTTCTTTTGCAAACCTGAGATTTAATCAAAGAAACCAGTCTGCATTCTTCTCAACCTGGAAGCAAGCATGCATGTAGTTTAAATAAGTTTAAAGCTCCAGCAACTCAAGTTTAAAATCAAAGAAGATAAGGAATTCAAGTTTTAAAAGCAAAAGCATTCAAGTTCTAAAGTTTAAAAGCAGTTTCAAATATAAGGCTCTGTTCATCTTTGTTTCAGGTGAGTAACATTTTTTTTAGAGCTTAAATATAAGAAATCTGTTTGCATGTTAATTTCTGAAAGAAAGTATGTTTGTGTGTGTATATATATGTGAGTTTCTATGTGTATATGGTTGAATAGATATGTGTGCATGTCTGTTATCTGTGACCGTCTGTTCTTTGTTTTTAAGCTAAGATTTTGATCAAAATCTATTATCTCCCAAACTAATCTCTGTTAGGACTTAAGTTTCATACAAAATATGTTTGCTTAATCATAGATTTGGGTTTAAAATTTTATTTAAGTAAATTTAATTTTTAGTTCTCTGGAAAACCAAGAAGAACAGTGCATGTATATAAAAGTGAAAACTCAAACTTTGTAATTCATAAATCCAGGAGTATAAATTGAATACATAAACTATAACATGATTTTTAACATTAAAATCATAATTTTTAGTTTAGTAATGAAGGTGCAGTTCTGGTTTTAACTAAAAATGAATTTTGGGTTAGAACTGTTGATCTAGGAGGTTGGGTTGGCCAACATCGTTTCTGGTGGTGGAGTGATGATCGAAGATGCAAGGAAAATTATTGGAAAATGAATTAATGCATTGAGGCAGTGGTGATTTAGGATTTAAGATTTTAACCCTAGTTTCTTTAGTCGATTAGAAATTGATCACTACGAACTCTATGAATGATCGAGTTCAACCGAACTCTGGGGAATGGTAGATAGGGCATAGGCGAGGTCGTGACTGGAGTTTCAACAACTCCGGTGATCGGAGGCAGGAGTACGAGGAATAGTTGCCATGTTTTGGAAGTTTTAGTTTTGTTCCAGTTTTGGCTTTAAGGCTCGATTTGGTTTTCGTATTCGTTTTGACGATCTGATGATCGAGGGATGGTGCGAAGATGGTTGCCGATGTGGGGAAGCCATCCTGGATGGTCGGAGGTGACTGCATCTCCGATGCATGTGCACGGTGCACAAATTTTGGGTTCTGGTGAGTCTGGTTTGAACAGAGGAGAGATACTCGGGGGTTTCCTCGTGTCAATTGGATATTTGCTCGAAGTTGTTGGATATACGACTCGAAGTAGTTTGATATGGGCTCGAGTACATTAGTGTTGCCAGGTTTTAAAACCTGTCTGTTTTAAATTTAAACTAAATTTAAATTTGTGAAGCAATATCTAAATAGAATTTTAAATCAAAGATTTAATATAGATTCAAGTTTAGTTTGAATTTTAGATTGGAGATAAATAAGTTTTATAAATTTAAATGTTTTAATAAGTTTAAATGTTAGTTATATTTTAAATAGTTTGAATTTTAAAAGGAATTTGATTTAAACTCTTTTAAAAATTCTTTTATAAGATATAAGAATTCTTTAACATGTAAAGGTTTTTAATTTGGTTTTAAACTTGGTTAAAGATAAATTGGTATTCATTTTAAATCTCGAATTTAAAATGAAATTTAAAAGTAAATTTGAAAATGGATGTTTTCAAATGTATTTTTGAATAATAATTTAACCATGAATAAGAAAATGTTTTTATCTTAAAGTTAAAATCATTAAATTTCTAAGGTAATTAAAATGGTTTAAATAATCTAATTAATTAATAATTTGGATTAATTAATTAAGTAATTAAGGGTTTAAATTTATTAATTAAGATTTAAGTTAATTAATTAAGCAATAATTAATTTGTAATTAAGAATCATAGAGTTGATTTTTAAATTAATGATTAGAAATTAATTAATCAAGTAATTAAGTTACAGTTAACACTTAATTAATTAAATAACTAGGATTAATTAATGGGTTATTAATTGTTAATTAATTTATAATTAATAATAAGAAATGTAAGTTTTAATTACTTTAGAAAAGTAATTAATGAATTTTAAATAGTTAATGAAGATCATTAACTAAGGATTATTAAATAATTAAATTATGTGATTAATTTTAATAATTAATTAGAAATTAATTTAAAGATAATCATTTATGAAATTATTTAAATGTAATTACTTAATGGAAGTAATTAAGAAATTAATTACTCATTGTAATTAATTGAGTTAATTTGGTTAGTTTAAGTTAATTTATTAAGTTTAATTAATTTAGAATAATCAATGGATGATTTGATAAATAATTACTTAATGTAATTAATAAGGTATGATTATTTAGGGAAGTAAATAATAGATAATTACTAGAAGTAATTAATTGAATGGTGATGTATTAATGGAATTAATTTGAGTTTAATTACCTGTGAATTAATCAAGGGATTAATTAAGAAATTAATTAAGGAGTAATTAATTTAGTTAATAAAGTAATTAAGGGTAGTTAATTACTAAATGAGATTAATCAAGAGTGATTAATAAATATGGTTTAATTAAAGGTTAATTACTTAATGTAATTAATTTAATTAGAGTAATTAATAATAAAAATGTAATTAAGGATCATTAATTAGTATAATTAATGATGTAATTAAGAATTGATTAATTAAGAAATAATTAATAAATGAAGTGATTAATTAATGTAATTAATTAAGGATTAATGTAATTAATTATAGTTGATTAATTTAATTAATTTGTAATTAATTAATGGAGTAATTAAAGGTTAATTACTATAAATGGTTAAGGGTAATTAATTGGAGTAATTAATTAAAGGATAAATTACCTGAATGCAATTAAAAGGGTAATTAGGGGATAATTAATTAATTTGTAATTAATTAATGGTTAAGTAAGCAGGATTTATAGAATGAAGTAATTAATTTAATTCACTTTAAATTAATTAGAGAAGGTATAAATCATTACTTATGGATGGATAAATAATATGGAATGCTTTGCATTGTTTGATATCTCTCTGATGAGATATGTGCTGATCTGTGATATGGATGTTTTAGTTGAATTGTGATGATAATATGGATCATCTGCTTATATTGATAATGATGATTATCTATTGTGATATTGTAAATTATCTATCTATGTGAAAATAGATAATGAATTGAATTGTTTTAACTTTAAAACAACTTGGCCTTAAAAGATACGTTTTGGATTTCGATGAGACCGGGATCGGGTTTACTTTAGTACAGCATGATAGGGGGTTCTCGCTTCGTGGTTTGGTGGCGAACGGGAGACTCTTCCCCCTACATGTCCCAGTGAGGGGTTGGTTGCGAGTCGAGAGGCTGGCCGTAAAAGCAAATTCGAGGTATCACTGTATGCCACGGTGGATCTGGGATGGTTGCAAAGCCTACCGGTCGCCACTGCCTCGGGTCATTACAGTGGTATCAGAGCGATAGGTTGAGTGAATACCTAGGCTCTGGAGTGGTGTCTATCTTGAGAGAGCGTATTTGTAATTTTTATATAACTATATATATATATATATATTTATTCTACCTATTTGTTGGGTTACCTGTTCGGGTTCTCCAATATGAGTTATAAAGGTAGATAGGGTAGTGGTGTGTGTAACACGACTACCAATGGTTGGAATTTGAGTGTTGAGGTTGGAAGTGTATATGTCGAGACTGTAGACCCAATACTGTCTCGAGTAAGCTTTGCAGTGGTGTAAGGATTTTTCTGATCTCTGTAGGAAACCTGTTAAGGTTTGGAGTCTATCTTTGAAGTTGATGAGTAGAGTTTGGATCTGTCGGTTGGGCAGAAGCAAGTGATGGTATCTTGATAACTTCTGGAAGAAGTAGCTGTGTGATGAAATACAGTAACTATGGATGTTCCCAAAGATGTTTTCTTTGGAACAAGTTTAAGGAAGTGTGAATGCTTCGGTGTTGTGGCTGTGTTCAGCATGGTGTTTCTGTTTGGTTTGGAGTTCGAGTTTCTCGAAGAGCTTTGGATAGGAAGTCCTTGGCATCAGTATCAGCAGTGCAGCTCGGAGTGGTCTGTGTTGGCAGGAAGTTTTCTGGCTGAGCAGTTTTTCTTGAGAAGGAGTCCAAAAGCAGCAGAGTGGATCCATTTCTTCGATGGATTGGATAGTTAAGCATGAGCTATTCTGTTTGTTAAGAGAGAACATTTTTCTTTGCATTTTGGTTGGGTTGATCGCAAAAGTGACTTGCGATTGCTGAGTGTTCTCTTGGGTTATCAGAGATTTGCTGGATGTCTTCGAGAAGTCAGAAGTTTGTCCGCATCTGGAGATTGAGTTTTCTTATCGACTGGATTCCAGGAGTGATACCGGTGGTTCAGCCTAGTGGAAGGATGTGGTTCCTAGAAATAGAGTTCGGTAAAGCAGCTCAGGTTTTGATGGAGTATCTGAGTTTTCTTTATGGATTTGTTGGACCATATTTCTGGGATATGTTGTCCAGTATGTTCTTGTGTTCTTCATCAGATCAGAGTGGTGCAGCAAAAGCAGTTTGGGAGTGCATCTCTGGATAGGAGAAGTAAGTTTGGAATCTACTGATAATTGTGAAGTAGAGTTGTGTTTTGGATCTTTTCTGTATTCTCTTAAGAATAAGTATTTGGTCTTCAGGATTGAATGGTCAGTTTGGATGACTAGAATTCATTGTGTTTTACGTATCTCTGAGGGAGTACATGTTTGATCTATCTCTGGTTTTGGAACCAGCAGTTCAGGGAGGTTTGGTTGTTGAGTCAGACTCGTCTGTAGTCTGATATCATGTTTAGTTTTGTAGATCTAGATGAGTAGGAGCTCTGTAGCTTAGTACTATTGATTGGTTGGCTTCTGTTGAGCGAGTATTCTGGTATTTATACTTGGGAAACTCTAGGAAGTTCTATCTAGAATTTTGTCTAGATAGTTAGAATTGTTTGATTGGATGAATTGGTTGCTATGGTTGTTAGCATATGATTGATAATATATGCTTGTGATTTAAAATTAAAATCTTTAATAAGATTATTAAATTACCTTTGTTTAAATTTCGGGGACGAAATTATTTTAAGGGGGGAGGAATGTGATATCCCGGAAATTTGAGCAATATCAATTTAATAATTTGTTAAATAATTAAATTGATTTGATAATCTTTGATAATAAAATTTGGATTTAATTTAATAATCTAATTAAATAAGTATTTAATTGGTGAATTTTATCTTTTAAAAGCTAATAAGATATTTTCTATTTGTAATATATATATTTATTTGTATATATTGTAAATGGAAAAGCTTTGGTAAAATGGAAATTTAGATTTAATTTAATATGAACTTTTCAAAGTTATTTAAATAAATAACCTTATAGTTAAAATACTTTAGGTAAATGTTTAAATTTTTTAAGATATATTTTAACTTAAGCTTAAATATAAATAAGATTTAACAAAAAGGTTTGTTTTATTTCTTTTTAAAATATTACTTGATAATATAATCTCTTATAAAAATTATTTAAATTATCAAATATGTTATTTTTAAATAATAAGTATAATGTATTATTTTTATAAATATGAATGGATTTTAAAGACTATGGAATTATTATTTTAAATTGAATAAGTAGTTATATATGTATATATATATATATATAACTTGACTTTTTAAATTGAATCTTAGGATTTAATTTGATTTGAATTTGAATTTAAAGTTTTGAAATTCAAAGATAGATATTTTAAATTGTTTTGGATTTTAAAATAGGGTACTTTTGGCACAGGTCCTTATTAAGTTTCAAAATTCACGAAAAGTCCTTCACTAAATTTCAATGTAAATTAGGTCCCTGTTTTTTATTCACGATTATTGCAGAGCATGATGCAACATTTCATAAAAGTTGCTGACATTTCCGCAACATTTCTGTACACTGTGAACATAGTGTATGAAAGTTGCTGAAATATCAACACTTATTTATAAAAGTTGCTGATATTTCAGCAACAATTATGTACACTGTGAACACAGTTTATTAAAGTTGCTGAAATATCAGCACTTATTTATAAAAGTTGCTGACATTTCAGCAATAATTTTTCTTTGTTTTTACAATAAAACTTTGACACAAATAGTTGCTGAAATATCAGCACTTATTTATAAAAGTTGCTGACATTTCAGCAATAAATTTTCTTCGTTTCCAGAAAACAGGGACCCGCTTTACAATGAAACTTTGACAGGGACCCGCTTTACAATATGAAAGTATGATAGGGATGTCTCCCTAATTTCCACTTTAAAATATATGTATAAACTTTTATTTATAAATTAGTTTTGTTTCTTTAAAAAGTAATTATATATATAGATAAGTATTTAATAAATAAAGAAAAAGACTTTTATTTACTTTTAAAATAAATAAAAATATGAAAAATTACTTAAAAGACAAGTGTTAATATTTAAAGCCTTTGTTTTAACATGTGTAAAATAATGATCAACTCTAATGACAAGTGTCCTTATTTATTTTTTATTTTCTTTTATTTTTATAAATCACAAATTTACTTATATATAAACATATGCATTTCTTCATTTCATTCTTTCTATTTCTTTTTAAAACCAAGTGTTGGGCGAGATTCTACCGAACCAACCTTCATTCATCCCTGCCGAACCAACTTGGAGTAGCACCACCGAATGACCTAGCGCCTACCGAACCAACCTTCATTCATCCCTACCGAACCAACTCGGTGTAGCACCACCGAATCACCTAGCGCCTACCGAACCAACCTATACCGGACCAACCTACCCACCCATGCCGAACCGAAGAACCACCGGTCCACCATTCTCCTACCACCGAACCAAAGTACACGAGCTCCACCGGTCCACCATACTCCTACCACCGAACCAAAGTAAACAAGCTCCACCGGTCCACCATGCTCCTACCACCGAACCAAAGTAAAACCGGACCAACTCCACCAGGCCAGATTACATCAGCCTAGACCCGCCAGCTGCTGTATACATCCAAGACCCCTGCCCCCAACCTCACTCTATAAATAGAGGGGCAAGGGTATAACAAAAAAGAACAAGTTTGAGAGCTCAAGCACGGAGAGAACTTTCAAACAACTTTCAGATACTTGTATCAAAGCTTTGTACTTGTAATCTAAGCAAGAAAAGAGAAATAATATATAAAGTGGACGTAGACACATTCTGGCTGAACTACTATAAATCTGCGTGTCTTTTACAGTTTAGTCCCTGCTTTTCATATATTTGCATAAATCACCCAAATCACTAAGAACAACATAAAATCGATTAAAACAAACGACATTGAGGTGTTTGTCCATTTTTTGTGCAAACATTTTTGGTGCTTTCATTGAGAGCTAGAAGCTCGAAGCTTCAGCTTCTTCCACTTAACCTTCTTCCTAACAGCGTCGTTCATCGCTTGGAAAACATGCCTCCCAAGCAGAAGAAAGATGTTAACAAAGGAAAAAACATCGCAACCAGCAGTCTTCCAGATCCAGTGGTCACTAATTAAGTAAATCATCCCCTTCCAACAGCAGTACCAAATGAAGGTCAGGCAAATCCGACCACCCCTGCCGCGGAGCAGCTGGCAGCAATTACTAGGGCAGATCTAGACAGGGTTGTGGCTGAAGTGACTAACCGCTTCACATCCCAGCAAGAAGCCTTGGTGGACCATCTAATGTCATGCTTTAGGGATGCTGAAGAGTCCAACCGCAACACCGAATCATGAGGTGAGTCCCAATCTGGAGGATCTCAGAGACAACAAAGGTCTTCCTTCTTCGAAGGAGCTAACGGCAGAAGCAGCCATGGTAGGAGCCGAGACCGAGCTCAGCCCGAAGTTAGGCCTGAAAAAATGCTTGGAACCGAACCCAACGGGGGAGGTACCGAACGGAGGCCAACTGTAGCTGAGCCTGTCATACTGCCTAACCATGGAAACACCAATGAACAGGGCCGAGCTAGAGTCCAGCCCGAAGTTGGACCCGAGGAAGTGCTTAGATCAGAACCCAGCAGGGGAAGATCAAGGCAAGGGCCAACTGTAGCTGACCCTAGCATGCTCCCAGGAGACCAAAGACAGCCACTGGAAAATATTAGGAATGATAGACGATACCATCCCTACAGGTCATCTGGACGAAATCAATCCCACAGAACAGAACCGAACTCATTTCTATCTGCTCCAAATTCTGATGAAAGGATGGCACGCTTGTTCAGAGAGTGCGTCCAACGGGATCAAAGAGATCGAGGGATAGGCGCTAGGGTAACCAGCCCTTTCGCCCGCAATATCGAAATTGCTATCACCCCCCGAGAATGGAAAATGCCGACAATGGAACCTTACAAAGGAACCTCCAACCCCATTGTACACTTACAGAGATACACACAGCATATGCTCATGAGTGGAGCAACAGAGGGAGTACTGTGCAAATGCTTTCCACTATTCTTAGCAGATCTAGCTACCTCCTGGTTCTGTCATTTACCCCAGGGATCCATCAGCTCGTGGGAAATGTTGAAAGAAAGTTTATCAGTCAGTTCCGCATTCATGTGGAACAACCCAAGGACGCTTATTCCTTATCCAGTATCAAACAGAAACCTGGAGAGAAACTGCAGCAATACCTAACCCGATTCAATGCCGCAGCGGCCGCAGTCCAAGATGCCGATGAAAAGCTTATCCTAATGGCCCTCTGTAGTGGTGCATCCGGATACTAAATTTGCTAGAAGGTTGACAAAAGAAAAACCAGCTACTTTACCCGATTTCTTCCATGAAGCCGGGAAATATATGAGGCTTGAAGATGCTGCCACTGAGGGGCAGTCAGGGCAACAAAATAAGGCAGCTCACGGCAACGCGCCCGCTGCAGCAAAGGACGTTCGAAGAAATGATTCTAGAGACAATGCTGGGGCAAGAAGGGAGAAAAGCGCCTATATCGGCCAGGACCAAGATTCGACACTTACACTCCCTTGAATGAAACAGTCGAAAACATCTTCCTTGCCACCCAAGGCGAAGTTAGATACAAACGCCCACCGTACAAAAAGGAATCAGATAACGCACAGAAGTTTGGAAAGTTCTGCCGCTTCCACGAATCTCATGGGCATGATACCAATGAATGCCATCATCTCCGGGACTTGATTGAAGAACACATCAGAAGGAAGAAACTGGAACGCTATGTAAAAGGTCAGGACAGGACTCCAGCTCCTGCCAATGAGAACCCAAGGCTGCCCTCACCAGAGATAGGCAGAGGAAACCGCAACACTAGCGGCTCCAGTCAAGAGAAGATAGCGGTCCATACCATCTCGGGAGGACCGCACATCGCCGACAGAAGCTGGGCAGAGATGGAAAGATATG
Source organism: Allium fistulosum (assembly GCA_030737815.1). NCBI lineage: Eukaryota > Viridiplantae > Streptophyta > Magnoliopsida > Asparagales > Amaryllidaceae > Allium > Allium fistulosum. Next base: position 246,319,586 of record CM060905.1, on the reverse strand, counting down.
GAAAGTCGCTTAGAAACGATGAAGACTGTGTTAATTCTGTTATAGAAGAACGCCACCCGAAGCGGAAAGAGAGTGATGACATCACATTCAGTAGGCGTGACCTAGAAGGAAGACAATACCCTCACATGGATCCCATGGTTATCTCTGCCCGGCTCGGTCCAGCCGAAGTTTTCCGGATTCTAGTAGACACTGGAAGCTCAGTAAATATCCTATTCAAGCATGCGTTCGACAAAATGAAACTATCAATGAAGGATGTTTCTCCCTGCAATAAACCGCTACACGGTTTCACTGGAGATGCGAAGATGCCCCTCGGGCAACTGGACCTCTTCGTTGAAATTGGAAGTCATCCCCGCTCCGTTGTGCGGAAACAGACATTTGTGCTGATAGAAAACCACTCGGCCTACAACGCTTTCTTAGGAAGGCCAGCCTTGTCTGACTTCCAAATTGTCCTGGCCCCATGGTGCCTAAAGATGAAATTTCCAACGGACAATGGAGTAGAGGAAGTAGAAGGAGACCAGGACGTTGCTCGAGATTGCTATGTGACTGAACTTCGCAACAACCACAGGAAGGATAAAGGGAAAAGTGTAGAGGTTGCCCTTTGCGCAAAAAGTTTGGAAGCATAGCAACTAAAGAAAGCCCCTCCTCTTCGATATACCAGCGACCCTTTCAATGAATTAGACCCCAGGGACAAAGAGGAGGAGGCCACCGCCGAGCCCGCAGAGGCTATGGAATTTGTATCTGTAGACAAGCATGACTCGAGTAGACTATTGAAAATCGGGTCCCAACTAAAAGCTGAGTTGAAGGAGCAACTCATTGACTTTCTCCGCCATAACTTGGATGTATTCGCATGGTCACATGCTGACATGACCGGAATCTCCCCTGACATAGCATGCCATGTACTAAACATTGATCCTACCAAGGCGCCCTTAAAACAAAGAAAGAGAAGTATGGGGGCGGAACGATCAGCAGCCCTCGATGAAGAAGTAAAGAATCTACTTGCCAATGACTTTATACGGGAAGCCATCTACCCAGAGTGGATCACCAACCCGGTGCTGGTAAAGAAGGCTAATGGGAAGTGGCGAACATGCATTGACTTCTCCAACTTAAATGACGCCTGCCCGAAAGATTGCTTCCCACTTTCCCGAATCGATCAGCTTGTAGACAGCACAACCGGGCACGAACTCTTATCTTTTATGGACGCATACTCGGGATACAACCAAATTCCTATGCACGCTCCCGATCAAGACCACACTAGTTTCATCACTAACCGGGGGCTGTACTGCTACAAGGTAATGCCTTTCGGACTTAAAAACGCAGGAGCCACCTACCAGCGCCTCGTCAACAAGATGTTTGCAGGGCTAATAGGACAAACTATGGAAGTGTATGTGGATGAAATGCTGGTAAAGTCAAGGAAAGCCGACGATCACGCAAGCCACCTGGGCGAGATGTTTCAAGTACTTCGCCAATATGGAATGAAACTTAATCCTCTAAAATGCTCCTTTGGAGTATCATCAGGAAAGTTCTTGGGATTCATCGTCCATGCCAGAGGGATTGAAGCAAACCCTGAACAAGTCCGAGCTCTAAAAGATATCAAGATACCTTCCACTCGAAAGGAAATGCAAAGCCTGAATGGGAAAGTGGCCGCCCTAAGCCGATTCATTTCCAACGCAACGGACAAGTGCGTCCCCTTCTTCGAAGCTCTAAAGAAAGACAAAGGAAAGTTCGAATGAACTGACGAATGCTTAACCGCTTTCCTTAACTTAATCAAACACCTCCAGAAACCGCCAGTACTCTCGACTCCAAGCGAAGGCGAAGAGTTATATCTATACATTGCTGTGTCATCTCACGCCCTAAGCGCTGCTTTGGTAAGGGAAGACAACCGCACGCAGCGGCCAGTTTACTTTGTAAGTAAGAGTTTTACGGGGGCAGAAGTCAAATATCCTAAACTTGAGAAGCTAGCATACTGTTTACTGATCACGTCACGGAAACTGCGTCTCTACTTCCAGTCCCATTCCATCAAAGTTCTGACCGATCAACCACTGAGGCAGGTACTCCATCGTCCCGACACTTCTGGGCGACTACTTAAATGGTGCATTGAACTGAGTCAGTATGATATCACCTATCACCCTCGCACCGCCATCAAGTGACAAGCCATGGCCGATTTCATTGCAGAATTCACTACCAACGAAGGTAAGGAGCAATCGGAAATAGCAGAAGACATCAAGTGGAATCTCTTCGTGGATAGGGCGTCAAATGATCAAGGCTCGGGGGCAGGTGTGGTAATAGTCACTCCTAGGGGAAATAAGCTGCACTATGCTATAAGGTTGGAGTTCGCTGCCACTAACAACGATGCAGAGTATGAAGCAGTGATAGCTGGATTAGAACTTGCCTTAGAAATCGGAGCCAATTCTTTGTGTCTTCATAGCGATTCTCAACTTATTGTTAATCAAATACTAGGAGAATTCCAGGCTCGAGAAGAACGACTCATAACATATTTAAAGAAGACCAAGTTACTTCTCAATCAATTGGACCACTACTTAGTCAAACACATCCCTCGGGAAGAGAACCGAGAGGCCGACGAATTGGTGAAGCAAGCAAGCGTGAGAGACGGCACTATTTCCGGAGCAGTAGTCATCTCAAAGCAACTGACCCCAAGTTTTGAGCAAGTGAATCTGATAGCTGCAACCGAAGAAATAACTTGGATGACTCCCATCCGAGACTACTTACAAAGCGGCACACTACCCAACGGGCGTAACGAAGTCAAGAAAATCTTGAGGAAAGCTTCCCGCTACACAATACAAGATGACATCCTCTATCGGCGTGGATTCTCTAACCCCTTATTAAGGTGTGTCGCTGGAAGGGAAGCCAAGGAAATCTTATCCAACATTCATCAAGGAAGCTGCGGAGATCACACCAGAGGGCAAACTTTAGCAAAAAAGATAATCCGATATGGATATTTCTGGCCCACCTTAAGCAAGGACGCCTTAGATTTTGTCAAAAAATGTGACAGATGCCAGAAGTTTGCTAAGATTCCACGGCTACCAACAACTGAGATTACTCAAATGACCAGCCCTTGGCCCTTCGCAGTATGGGGAATTGACTTAATCGGCGAACTACCAATGGGCCGAGGCGGGGCCAAATATGCTATAGTGGCAGTCGACTATTTCACCAAATGGGTGGAAGCAGAACCTCTGAATAAAGTATCTTCAGCAAAAGTTATTAATTTCTTGATCAAAAATGTTCTGTGCAGGTACGGAGTCCCATTCAAAATCATATCAGACAATGGACTTCAATTTGACAGCGAGGAATTCGCCAACTGGTGCCAAGAGCACGGAATTCACAAAAGCTTCTCATCCGTAGCGTATCCCCAGGCAAACGGACAAGTCGAAGCCGTCAACAAAATTCTGAAAACTCTAATAAAAAAGAAACTCGAAAAGTCAAAGGGCGCTTGGGTGGATGAACTCCCTACGGCACTGTGGGCCTATCGCACATCTTTCAGAATATCAACAGGGCATACTCCTTTCTCTTTGGCATACGGATCGGAGGCTATGCTCCCAGTTGAAACCATCGTGCCTTCCCACCGTAGGATCCACTATAACCCAGAAGAGAACGAAGAACTCCTTCACATGTCTTTGGATCTAATTGAGGAGAGAAGAAATGATGCAGTCCTCAAAGCAGCAGCCCACAAGCAAAAAGTGGCAGCACAATACAACTCCAAAGTCAAGCATCGTACCTTACGAGAAGGGGATCTTGTCCTTAAGCGAATCTTCCCTCGCCCCGGAGCGCTAGATCCAATCTGGGATGGACCATATGTAATTCATAAAGATCTCCACAATATAGCTTATATTTTGTCAACAGTGGACGGAGAGGTGTTCCAGAGGGCATGGAACATCCAACACCTCTGTCGATACTTTTCTTAACTTGTACAGCTCATATGAAGTGAATTAACAAAGAGAATCAGTGGACGTAGGCATTTTCATGCCGAACCACTTTAAAAAAACCTTGTCTCTTTTTTAACTTGTCCCTTTATATCTTGGCTGCTTGTTAACTTTATCCTTTTCTGTTGAAAAAAATCCTATGCATGTTGCATTTCCATTCAAAGCACTCCACATCGCAACTTCACCTGGACAAGACCTAATAGGTACTATGCGAATCTATGCCCTCGCCAATGAGACACTTTCGCTCCGGCATCCCTCTGCTGCGGGTTAACTCATTGCTCGCGACGGCCCTTAAAGCCAACTGTAATGAGCCGATTATAAGCCACCGAGAAGGCTGATTATAGCCGAGGCAGCTCATTACGGCGTTCGACTCGCCGGCAACTGTGAACCGACTATAAGCCCCAACATAAGGTGTGGCCAGCCAGGGGCAGTTCACGGTTGACGATCGGCACCCACGCTAGTCGGCCACAGTAAATCGAATAATACCCACGATTACGGGCCATAATGGCACGGGTAGTTACTGTGCGCGATCTCGGCTCCGATGTGTCTTAAGTGCGGCTGTGGTAAAAAAGAATTAACTCCCCGCGGAGGCGTAAGATGGGTGACAAATGTCTCCAAGACCCACAGCTAGGGAAAGTGACTACAAAGCCCGTTGGCCACGAACTTAAGCACATCGAAGGCCTTCCGTGATTGGAAGTTTTACTGTTTCTCATATTTCAATTTTATTTAGAAAACTTTTCTCCTATCCTCTATAACAATCCCTAAAGTACAGGACACGGAATAGGAGACATTCATTAATGGAAGCTGATACTCACAGTAAGACACTGGACCGCATTCCACACTCAGTCACGTAAGACATTCAAAGCTGCCATCTACAAGTGAAATATGAAGGGCGGTATTTTTTCTTTCATGTATAAACGCGTGGCTATAATTTATTCACACATCACACTAACATTGCAAAAACATGAATTTATGTTTTAAACAAGAAATTGACGTCAAGCACAACTGAATTACAGGAATATACATAGCTATATTTCCCATACAACGTGTCAGAATAGCAAAAATATTCAAAAACGACAGAATCAGCTTAAGTTAAAAAATTACACGTCAAGAATAATGTTGTTTATTACAAGTAGCATAATTACAGCCTAAGAGTTACGTTACTGTTCTAAGACTAACACACACAACAATGTCAAGTTCACAAAAAGATATCCAGGTCAAATCAAGGAGCCGGCTGCGTCGGAGTTTTATCCTTGTCCCACTGCCCACCTGTCCGGTCAAAGAAAGAATTCATTAATGATAAACAACCAAATTAACAAAAAGAGTAGAAAGGAAGACTTACCAGCGTCTGCTCCTTGCTCATCTTGATCATCATCCTCTACTTGCACACCTGCCTCCTCAACTGCAAGCAACCGCATGCCCTCCTTCACCGCCACCTTCTCCTCCTCGGTAAACTGGGCGGTAACCACATCCATCCTGAAAGCCACGCCACCCTCCTTATCCGCCTCAGCCTTGGCCTCCTCTAGAGCCCTGAGATAAATCCTGGCCATAACCCGAGGTTAATCATCCATCCAGGACAAATTACCATGCCTCCAAGTGCGGAAGTGCATATCCTGGAGCATCTCATCCATCATCCCCTCATTCTCCTCAAACTCCCTCATTCGGACCTCAGATGCCCGCAGCATCCCTCTCCGATCGATATCGTAAACGGTCAGCCTGGAGGGACCTCCTCATCGTCTCCATCTCCTCCTTCAACTTAGCCTGAGCAAGCTCTGCGGCCTCAAGTCTCCCCGATAGTTCCTCTACCCGCTCGAGGTCCGCTTGCCGAACCTCATCCACCGTGGCAATGGCCATGTCAACCCTCTCCTTACAGACGACCTCCATCTTTCGCAACTCTGCCCTGCTGGCCTCTTCCATAGCCTTCCTCAATTGTCTGGATGCGGCCTCATGCTGGGAGATTTGGATGGCTTAGTCGGCAAGTTGTTTAGCCTGGTCAGAAACCATCAACCGTAGCCGAATGTTGGCACTCCCTATCTCTTCCCCAGCCTTGACCAGTCGGGCGTGGTGCCCCATCAATTTCCTGGTCTCCTCTGCAACCCGATCGATGTTCGCCTTAGCCTTATCCCCCAGAGTCACAACTCGGTTAGTAAGCAAATCGAGGTCCAAGGACTTAGCCTCATCAAGCACCTGAACCATGGGATTGCGAGGGAGAAGATGCTCACCAGTAACCTCATCAAAGGAAATGTCATGAGAGGCCGGGTCCAGATCCGGATGACCCGCAAACGGATTACGAGATAAACCAGGGTGATCTATCGGGATGACAGTTGGATTCTTGGACGGATGGGGGGAAGGCCTAAACTTAGTATCCTCCTCCGTAATATCATGAACAGGCAGGAGTGGGGGTTGAGGGCCGGGCAAAGATTCGAAAGTAGATCGACGCCTCTTCCTCTTTTGAATATCTTCTTCGATAACTCCGAGAAGAGGGCGATAACCGACTACGTCTCCAGGGCGGGTAGTAGGGGGTTTCGGTTTGGCAGAAGCTTTAAGAAGTCTATATTGCTCAAGCCTGTGCCGAAGATATGAAGTTTTGGCAGTTTTGTCCACTGCTGGAATAAAAACTAAGTGTCACGAGCATACGTTGAACCATAATTCAGGAAGTGTAACAAATTAGCGAGAATAAGAATTCACCTGGAGTCGCAGAGGTCGCCTCAGCCGAAGCACTCCCGGAAGGTAAGTCGGCACCAGTCCCGGCCTTATCAACTTTCCCGGGATTCTCCGCCAAAGCCGGTTCATCCTCTAAACCTTCGAAGGCCTGGCGAAAAGCGTCATCCGTCCACTCTTGCATCTCGCCTACTTGCCCAGAAGACAAAGCCCCGGTGCCTTCACCACCACCATCACCTCCTCCTTTACTTTCGCTCTCCCTCTCACCTCTTTCATCTCCGCCTTTCCCCTCATCCACATCTTCCTCCTCCGAAATGTCTGGACATGCACTGGGAGAGGGGCCATCAGACTTCTTGAGTTTCTTTCCCCCGGCGACTGGAGGTATCGAAAAGGGTCTCCTTTTGCTACTCTTTGACGCAGCCCTTCCTTTAGCTTGGGCAGCCTTCTCTTCCGCTGTATCCCTTTGCTTGACCACGGACTGATGTGGTAAAATCAGGTTGTTCCCCAGAAGTGTAGCATTCCTAATCAAGTAAGCAGCCAACCTATCTCTTCCTGAAATAGCTTCTATCTCCGCTGCCATCTGAACCAGGCGAACATTCTCCACGACCGCAAAACCACCTGTCGCTAGAAAGAAATTAAAACACATAAGAAGAAGCATTGCAACCAGAGCGGAAATTGTAAATAAGCTTGGACTTACATCCGGAGGTGAAGCGACGGATAGAAACAGAGTCGTCCCTGACAAAAAACCATTCCTTTTTGAACATGCTATACTTCGAGTACAAGTCCAGGACTGGCTTGAAGGATACAGCCGATTCCAAGCTGATGTATGGAGATCCCTTCTTATAGCCCCTCAAGTTGTACAAATACCGAATCTTCCGGTTGGAAGGAGGACGCCCGTATCTCCTCTGAAAGATGACAAAAAGGCTCACCAGAATGGCATAGGAGTTAGGCTAAAGCTGAAGTGGGGCCACCTTCAGGTATGTGACGAAGCTAACTATCCAGGCATTGAGAGGCGGGATGGCGCCACACATACAGTGATACCTACTGTAAGCGAAATATCCTTCGGGAGGATTATATGGCATCACTCCTTCCCCCGGCAACAGCATACGCGCTCTGTCAATCCCGAAAGAGCAAGAAATGACGTCAAGCTGCTCGTCTTTGAGTGAGCTGGGAAAACAATCAGGGGGCGAGTTCAGAAGCTCTTGAGGACCATATCCATCTACCAATGATCTCGGGGTAGGCCCATAACGTCCCGGTCCTGACTGGGTTGGGGGCATGGCGGGAGGCCCTTCTCTGTCCTGAGATCTCTTTTTCTCTGATCGGGTTTCCACTCTTTGAGACATTTATCTGCAGACACAAGAAAGTATATCGTTAAGACACATAAACTATGTAATCTAGAGTTTCACTGGTGATTCAGGTACAAAAGTCCATCCGGTAAAGGGTTCATTCAACACTCGGAATCCCCGAATTCATTCAGTAAGGCTCAACCAAAGATTCGTTCGGCATTCACAGTATAAGATTCGTTCGGCATTCTCAGTATAAGATTCATTCGGCTTCCTCAGTATAAGGTCCATTCGGTATTAAAACTTTATGTTCATTCGGTAAGACAAAGAAAATCAAAAAAGGCCATCCGACAATCACCTGATTCGGCAACACGTCTGATTCGGCGATATGACTGATTTAGCAAGAAGAACTGATTCGGCTGTCTCGTTCGGTAGGAAGTAACGGAAGCCTTAGGCCCTTACTTATAGGCGAAGGTGAACCACCGACCAACTAGTTCGGCACTAGGAACCGGATGGGGATGACAAAATTGGATAACCTAAAACAAAGCATGACATGTGCATGCACATGCCCTACTTTGAGGGGCAAGTGTTGGGCGTGATTCTACCGAACCAACCTTCATTCATCCCTGCCAAACCAACTCGGAGTAGCACCACCGAATCACCTAGCACCTACCGAACCAACCTTCATTCATCCCTGCCGAACCAACTCGGAGTAGCACCACCGAATCACCTAGCGCCTACCGAACCAACCTATACTGGACCAACCTACCCACCCATGCCGAACCGAAGAACCACCGGTCCACCATTCTCCTACCACCGAACCAAAGTACACGAGCTCCACCGGTCCACCATACTCCTACCACCGAACCAAAGCAAACAAGCTCCATCGGTCCACCATGCTCCTACCACCGAACCAAAGCAAACAAGCTCCACCGGTCCACCATGCTCCTACCACCGAACCAAAGTAAAACCGGACCAACTCCACCAGGCCAGATTACATCAGCCCAGTCCCGCCAGCTGCTGTATACATCCAAGACCCCTGCCCCCAACCTCACTCTATAAATAGAGGGGCAGGGGTACAACAAAAAAGAACAAGTTTGAGAGCTCAAGCACGGAGAGAACTTTCAAATAACTTTCAGATACTTGTATCAAAGCTTTGTACTTGTAATCTAAGCAAGAAAAGAGAAATAATATATAAAGTGGACGTAGGCACATTCTGGCTGAACCACTATAAATCTGCGTGTCTTTTACAGTTTAGTCCCTGCTTTTCATATATTTGCATAAATCACCCAAATCACTAAGAACAACATAAAATCAATTAAAACAAACGACTTTGAGGTGTTTGTCCATTTTTTGTGCAAACACCAAGAGAAACTCAAAACCTTTCTCTAATACAAATCTGATCAGTAACCATTTCTCAAACAAAAATTGTTCATGTTCAAATCAGATTTTTTCAATACTCAAACTCCTCACAAAAACCACAATTTCAATTCATTTCAAAGCCTGCATGTTTTAATATGAACATCTGCAACTCAGTTTTTAAATTCCAAAAGCATACAAATCATTTTCTTCAATCTATAAAGCATCCTCAAAATCAAATCCCAGTATCTCATTTTCACAAAATTCAAACCAAAGCCTGTTCTTTTGCAAACCTGAGATTTAATCAAAGAAACCAGTCTGCATTCTTCTCAACCTGGAAGCAAGCATGCATGTAGTTTAAATAAGTTTAAAGCTCCAGCAACTCAAGTTTAAAATCAAAGAAGATAAGGAATTCAAGTTTTAAAAGCAAAAGCATTCAAGTTCTAAAGTTTAAAAGCAGTTTCAAATATAAGGCTCTGTTCATCTTTGTTTCAGGTGAGTAACATTTTTTTTAGAGCTTAAATATAAGAAATCTGTTTGCATGTTAATTTCTGAAAGAAAGTATGTTTGTGTGTGTATATATATGTGAGTTTCTATGTGTATATGGATGAATAGATATGTGTGCATGTCTGTTATCTGTGACCCTCTGTTCTTTGTTTTTAAGCTAAGATTTTGATCAAAATCTATTATCTCCCAAACTAATCTCTGTTAGGACTTAAGTTTCATACAAAATATGTTTGCTTAATCATAGATTTGGGTTTAAAATTTTATTTAAGTAAATTTAATTTTTAGTTCTCTGGAAAACAAAGAAGAACAGTGCATGTATATAAAAGTGAAAACTCAAACTTTGTAATTCATAAATCCAGGAGTATAAATTGAATACATAAACTATAACATGATTTTTAACATTAAAATCATAATTTTTAGTTTAGTAATGAAGGTGCAGTTCTGGTTTTAACTAAAAATGAATTTTGGGTTAGAACTGTTGATCTAGGAGGTTGGGTTGGCCAACATCGTTTCTGGTGGTGGAGTGATGATCGAAGATGCAAGGAAAATTATTGGAAAATGAATTAATGCATTGAGGCAGTGGTGATTTAGGATTTAAGATTTTAACCCTAGTTTCTTTAGTCGATTAGAAATTGATCACTACGAACTCTATGAATGATCGAGTTTAACCGAACTCTGGGGAATGGTAGATAGGGCATAGGCGAGGTCGTGATTGGAGTTTCAGCAACTCCGGTGATCGGAGGCAGGAGTACGAGGAATTGTTTCCAGGTTTTGGAAGTTTTAGTTTTGTTCCCGTTTTGGCTTTAAGGCTCGATTTTGTTTTCGTATTCGTTTTGACGATCTGATGATCGAGGGATGGTGCGAAGATGGTTGCCGATGTGGGGAAGCCATCGTGGATGGTCGGAGGTGAGTGCATCTCCGGTGCATGTGCACGGTGCACAAATTTTGGGTTCTGGTGAGTCTGGTTTGAACAGAGGAGAGATACTCGGGGGTTTCCTCGTGTCAATTGGATATTTGCTCGAAGTTGTTGGATATGCGACTCGAAGTAGTTTGATATGGGCTCGAGTACATTAGTGTTGCCAGGTTTTAAAACCTATCTGTTTTAAATTTAAACTAAATTTAAATTTGTGAAGCAATATCTAAACAGAATTTTAAATCAAAGATTTAATATAGATTCAAGTTTAGTTTGAATTTTAGATTGGAGATAAATAAGTTTTATAAATTTAAATGTTTTAATAAGTTTAAATGTTAGTTATATTTTAAATGGTTTGAATTTTAAAAGGAATTTGATTTAAACTCTTTTAAAAATTCTTTTATAAGATATAAGAATTCTTTAACATGTAAAGGTTTTTAATTTGGTTTTAAACTTGGTTAAAGATAAATTGGTATTCATTTTAAATCTCGAATTTAAAATGAAATTTAAAAGTAAATTTGAAAATGGATGTTTTCAAATGTATTTGTGAATAATAATTTAACCATGAATAAGAAAATGTTTTTATCTTAAAGTTAAAATCATTAAATTTCTAAGGTAATTAAAATGGTTTAAATAATCTAATTAATTAATAATTTGGATTAATTAATTAAGTAATTAAGGGTTTAAATTTATTAATTAAGATTTAAGTTAATTAATTAAGCAATAATTAATTTGTAATTAAGAATCATAGAGTTGATTTTTGAATTAATGATTAGAAATTAATTAATCAAGTAATTAAGTTACAGTTAACACTTAATTAATTAAATAACTAGGATTAATTAATGGGTTATTAATTGTTAATTAATTTATAATTAATAATAAGAAATGTAAGTTTTAATTACTTTAGAAAAGTAATTAATGAATTTTAAATAGTTAATGAAGATCATTAACTAAGGATTATTAAATAATTAAATTATGTGATTAATTTTAATAATTAATTAGAAATTAATTTAAAGATAATCATTTATGAAATTATTTAAATGTAATTACTTAATGGAAGTAATTAAGAAATTAATTACTCATTGTAATTAATTGAGTTAATTTGATTAGTTTAAGTTAATTTATTAAGTTTAATTAATTTAGAATAATCAATGGATGATTTGATAAATAATTACTTAATGTAATTAATAAGGTATGATTATTTAGGGAAGTAAATAATAGATAATTACTAGAAGTAATTAATTGAATGGTGATGTATTAATGAAATTAATTTGAGTTTAATTACCTATGAATTAATCAAGGGATTAATTAAGAAATTAATTAAGGAGTAATTAATTTAGTTAATAAAGTAATTAAGGGTAGTTAATTACTGAATGAGATTAATCAAGAGTGATTAATAAATGTGGTTTAATTAAAGGTTAATTACTTAATGTAATTAATTTAATTAGAGTAATTAATAATAAAAATGTAATTAAGGATCATTAATTAGTATAATTAATGATGTAATTAAGAATTGATTAATTAAGAAATAATTAATAAATGAAGTGATTAATTAATGTAATTAATTAAGGATTAATGTAATTAATTATAGTTGATTAATTTAATTAATTTGTAATTAATTAATGGAGTAATTAAAGGTTAATTACTATAAATGGTTAAGGGTAATTAATTGGAGTAATTAATTAAAGGATAAATTACCTGAATGCAATTAAAAGGGTAATTAGGGGATAATTAATTAATTTGTAATTAATTAATGGTTAAGTAAGCAGGATTTATAGAATGAAGTAATTAATTTAATTCACTTTAAATTAATTAGAGAAGGTATAAATCATTACTTATGGATGGATAAATAATATGGAATGCTTTGCATTGTTTGATATCTCTCTGATGAGATATGTGCTGATCTGTGATATGGATGTTTTAGTTGAATTGTGATGATAATATGGATTATCTGCTTATATTGATAATGTTGATTATCTATTGTGATATTGTAAATTATCTATCTATGTGAAAATAGATAATGAATTGAATTGTTTTAACTTTAAAACAACTTGGCCTTAAAAGATACATTTTGGATTTCGATGAGACCGAGATCGGGTTTCCAGATTTGGATATCCGAATACCACATCGATCCAAATTTACGATAGGTCGTGAATCTCAAGTGAAGATGAAGATTCAGAGTGCAAGGGTTATTGTCGTTAACTCTGAGGGTGATTCCAAAATGAGTGTAACGAGATAATGCCTTCGGTTTCGTTCGAACCCGGAACGAACTTGTATGGATTGAATGCTTTCAGCACATCGTCAGGTGGACGATGAGCATTCTAAGATAGATGTGTTCTATTTAAAGGTAATCGTAGCCTCAAGCCTCATCAACCGGGAATGGCTAAAACAAGGGAGGTGCAGCAAGGTTAGTGGGTAGCACCCAAGTTGGACAAGATTACCTCTGTCTAGATGTCCCTTATTATTTCGGTTTAGTGTGCGGTTGGTCATGACAACCGTGGGGTATCTTGTGCGGGAATTATCTAGTAAGGGATGTTCCGGCCTTGTGTTGCAGGGGATTGGGAGTGATCCTCAGTACGGTGATCTAGGCCACGTACTGTGACGGGCGGTACCCCGGTAGCCCTGCCATTGTATGGAAACCCAACTTCCAATAAGTGATAACGGACTTGATTGTATAACCCACTTTGTTGGCTAGTATGCTGGAATTTAATAATGTAACAATTTCAGCTATTTCATATTTATTTGAAAACCCTAGACCTATTATAATACAACTGGATTTCCTATCAATGTTTTGGTTATCGTAAGGTAAAAACTTTTCCGTTTACAACCCTAGACCTATTATTTGAAAACCCTAGACCTATTATAATACAACCTGTTACTCACACTAGACCCATGTCTGACCCAAGTGTTTATTTTCGGTTTTATATAAACTCTTGGGTACTCAAATTTTTACGAGTAGCCAAGGGATTCAGGTTAGCTTTGACGAATTGTGGAGGAGCAATGGAGCAGGAGGCTTCAGCGTTGTAGATATAGATAGTAGTTCCGCTGTGTTGATCTTTGTATTGATCTCTGTATTGTATTAAGTTGTAATAACTAGACAGATGTTTATAACTGTCTAGTATGTGATGTAATCTGTGTAACTCTGATGTATACGATACTATGTAATATCTTATGTGATATATTATATTTCATTCGTTCCGCTGTGAGTATCTGTTGTCATTTCTTTCTCTTCTTTTCTCTTTTCTATCCCTTTCTTTCTTATTAATGATGCGTCATTCTGTGGAATGAGTGGCGGGTCATTACAATAAACTTATGGAAATGTTGAAATGATTCATAAATAGATTTAATATTAAACGATTATATATATATATGAAGAAATAAATAGAAATCAAAGAATAGAGAAACTTAAGTATGAAATGATTTATTAATGAATATTAATATTAAATGGAAATCAAGTTATATAAGTAAATAAATGTGAATTAAACTGCAAAGAAACTTAAGTAATACTTTAAGAATTTATTCATTACTGATTTTAAATATTGAATGGGAAATAATTTATGCAAGTAAATGAATGTAAATTAATAAGAGATAACCTTGTATGAATGGATGAAATTTAAAATAAATGAAAAGTAAATAATGATGTGAAAAGAAACCAATAAAAGAAAAAAAAAGAAAAAAATGTTAGTGTTGTGTAGGTCATTTATTCGCATAATTGTTCTGATTCAGATTTGAATACATGATTTGTAGTAATTCACACCAGTCCGAATTAGGATTTTCACTCAATTCTTAACGGCGAGCATTTGATACGAATTTTTGATATGATTTTGAAGTTTTCTATCGTAGTTTATAGCTATGTAAGGAAAACAGGATTTTTAATCAAGAAATCAGATCAGAGTCCGCACTAGAGTTGTTGGGTTAACAATACAAGTTCGAAAGTGAAATTTGTGTATTCAAACAAGCGATCAAAATTGATATTGTGAACAAATGATATATGTACACCCTACAGACCTAAATAATATTTATAATTCCTTGTCGTTTGACTTATGGGACGTTTGGGAAATGATACTTCAATTTGTTTGAGGTTGTATGAATAATCTATTGAGTAATTACCAAGGCTGTTGAGCGTAAGGTACACTTGGTAGTTTATTTGTCACCCTTGTACGATGAAAAGTTTCTGAACCTGGACAAACCGTTAGTTTTGATTGCTTTGGATGTGTGATGGATTCTTTTGTTGCATATAGTGGTTGTACTTCTTTTTATTTGCGTATGATTATTGTATATTGTATGTTGCTTGTGCTATTGATTACAACAACTAATATATTACTCTTTTACATAGTTTTTACTCTTTTGGATTATGTAAGTAAAATACAGGTTTATGGAAGCAATAGTTTGCTTTTGATTTCATAAATAAAGTTTGTTTGCCAAACAAATAGGTACGTTTTCGAATTACGGGTTTTTGAAACGATATTTATTGTTTTTCCCATGGTTTTGGATGTTTTATTATTGAAATATGATATATATAAATTGTAATTATTGATATTGTTATTTTTCTGGACATATCCGTACAAAGGAGACTCTGCCGAATTTTTTTGTAAAGTTAGGACTTAGAATTTTTTTGTAGAAGTTGAATTATTTTCAAATCTTATTAAACTCAATTATGTAAGTTTAAAGTGTTTATAAATTAAATATTGTGAATAAAATTATATCAAATCTCTTGATTCTTTCTTGTTCCTTTTCGGGGACGAAAAGTTTTGAGTGAGGAAGATTGTAACGACTCGCATTTTGTTAATTAAAAATATTAAATTTAATAAGATTTTTGGAATTTAATATTGTGAGAAATTAAAATTTATGATTTATTAATGAAAAAGATTATTGGAATTAATAACTTGATCTTAAATGAATTCTAAAACAATAACTATAGTGAGGTGAAAGATAGTAATGCAAATTAGAATATAATTAACAGTATTGATTGAGTGTAATTAAAAACTATGTTAACGTAAATTCAATTGATTGTAAATTTTAAATGTTGATGTTATAAGAATGAAATGAATGTTATTTCTAATTGAAATATAATTGTAGAGCTTAATTTGGTTATAATTGTAAGTGAATAAGCAATAAAATAATTGTTGGAATCAATTGTTGGAATTAATGTAATTAAATATTGCAGTTAATTTGAGTTAAGACGATAAATGTAGAATATGAGAATAGTAGGATGAAACTTATGTTAATTAAAGTCATAAGGTAATAGTTGATTTAATATAAGAACTTGTAAATAAAATAAAAGAATTTGATTGAAATTAAAATATAATAAAAGAATTTGACTGAAATTTAAATTATAATAAACCAGGATTTTATTACGGTTGTAATTTAATGCTAAAACTAATGTAATATTTAAATCTATAAATTAACATGGAAAATTTAACTTTAAAAGATTATTAATTTCTGTGTAATCAAGAATGATGAAAATTGTTAACTTTTAATTTAAAATTTAAAAGCGATTAAATTGATTTTTAAATAATAATTTATTTAATTAAAGTGAAAACTTGTCTTTTTGGGCGCTGTCTTGGATTTCGACGAAACTAGTTTCATCGGATCCGTAACAGTGAATTATTATAGGATTTTAAGTTTCGTAGCGATTGGACTTATCGTTTGATCGTGCAAGCTTGAATCGCGTAGAAATCAATTAATGGAATTTAAATGAATATAATTTGATTTTAAAAGCTAACTTCTATATACATTAGAATTAGGGTTTGAAACTACTTCCATTGAGTTTAAAATATGGAAAACCTATATTTCGATATATTGGATGACTTACTTTCGTTTCGGGAACGAAACAGGCTTTTTGGGTCTTTGGTATCGCTTCGACCCATTCGATATGCTCCATCCATTCTTGTTTCAGCTTTGTCTATATATAGGCTGTTATAAACCCTAACAGCTTTCTAATTTCATTTTCTGTACGTACAATTTCTATCTCATCTATTCCTTCCCAATGACCGACAACACAAAACTCTAATTACAATTCCAAATAAAACTCCTAAAATTCAAACTCTTCAAACCCTATTATATTAATATATCAACGCGAAGCTCTCGATGAACGTAATCTGCAGTTCATTTTTGCATTTGCTTCTTGATTTGGCCAGATATTGAGGATCATTCACAGCCATCCATTGTAGGGTTTTCCAAATCAACGGTGGATCGTCGACCATTCGACGATCGAGGAGTTGCATCAGGTAGGGGGATGATGCAGAGTGCATCCATATAGTTCAATCACGTCAACTGTGCTTTGATTCACCAGATTTAGGCGTAGAAACGGTGGCGGGGGAGCAATTATTGCGTGGCGGAGGTGACCGCGTGGGTCAGGCACGTGCGGTTCGGCTAAAGCTTCTCGGCGGCGACCTCCGATTAAGGGCCAACAGCTTGTGGTTGCGCATGGAGGATGTTGAATGTGGCGGCTGGTTGGTCATGAACGAGACGTTCTAGAGTGGGGTTTTGGAGATGGTAAGGAAATTACGAATATGCCCCTCTTGTTTATTTTTAATTTAAATTCGAATTTCAATGTTATAACTGGTATAACTTTTGCATACGAACTCGGATTCGCACACAGTTTCTTACGTTAAGATCGTATCTAAATTCTGGACAAACAAAACTGGTTTGATTAAATTTGGAGACTATTCAAATTTTGGGGTTTTATTGGATTTTTAATCGACTATAAATCAAAGGCGAGTGATTTAACCCACTCACGCAATACTAAATATTCTTATGTTTGTTGAATTAAATTTATGAAGTGATAAGAATTTTATTGATTGCTGTTTGGTAATTTAAATTGACATTTTAATTGTAACTGAATTTTATATTGAATCCAATTGATATTTAAATTAATATTAGATTTAATTGCTGGTTAAATACCTGATATTAATAACCAGTAAATTGTTGTGAATCATTGGCTGAATTAGATGTTGATTTTGATGGATGTCTATTTGTTGACATATTGGATGATTGGATGTTTATTTATTTATTTTATCCCTGTAATTACTCTTTATATTAATTGAAAGCATATAAACTGTTATTTAAATTATTTCGAATAAATTAAGAAATAGGTTGAAGTGATATATACCTATAACACTTTGACTTGGATTGAAATGATATATATCCATCCCTATAATTAAAATTGGAATAACTGATCACTTGGCCATAGGGTAGAAAATTATATACGGACACCGGACTGGTTAAATTCAATGGTTTTAAAAATATTGATTTTTGGATTTTGGTTAAATGAAACTGTTTTAAAAGGTAATAAATTGTGGATTTATATGAATTAAATTATTTTCTAATTCAAGCTTTGAAATGTTGAAATTGAAATGGGTTAAAAGAAATTATTTTAAAGAATTGAATTAGAAATGTGAAATTATAATCGATATATGACTTTAATTTTGAAAATTGAATTATTTTAAAGATTTGTATCTTAAAATTGAACAATGAGGTTAATTTGATTTAAGTGATTTAAATCAGTAAATTGAAATTGGAATTGAATTTGAAGTTAAAATGAATGTTTCGAAAATTGAAGTTATTCTAAATTGAAATTGAAATCAAGTTGATTTGAAGCTAAATTGAAATTTAGTCAACTGAATTGAAAGATTGGAAATTTATTTTTGTTGATTTGAAAGTTAGACTTGGGTCCAGATTTGTTGAAATAGAAAGAAACAGTTTGATTTGATATTATTTTCAAAATAAATTATGTTAATATAAACTATTTAAAATCTATTCTTTTTAATATTCTAATTATTAATATTTTCCAAACTATTTTACTATATAAACCATTTTCAATATTCAAATCATTTTATATTTGTTATCCCACCTTTTGGCAAGGTCGTGACACCAAGAACTTGACTAGAAACCAATGAATGTTCGTCTTGAAGACTGGTTATATGCAGGTTCACTATGGATATCGACGAATTTTGTCCAAGTCTGGATCGAGCTGAAACTGATATGACACGACAAGCAAAGCTATAAGAGCCAATGTTCTGAATTTCAAGTCAATCCGAGTTCATATGCTCAAGTTATGATCGATGCAAGTTGGAAAACCCATCCATTCGTATCGATCGTTTTGAATCAATTGGAGTCGCAACCCATCATTTCACATCGGTCGTCTTCGTATCCATCAGAAAGCTTACTTCGACTCGATCGGCTCTGCATCGATCACCAAGGCCTACTTCGACTCGATCAGCTCCGTGTCCATCACCAAGCCTCTGTTCAACTCGATCGAGTTCGTATCCATCAGGAAGCCATAGTTCGACTCGATCAACTTCACATCCATCAACGAGCTCTGTTCGACTCGATCAGCCAATGATCACTTCATATCGATCCGCATCCATCAAGGAGAAATAGTTCGACTCGATCAACTAATGCCTACTACGTATCCATCAACAGATAAGTGCACTTCGTATCCATCAGCTGGAGCACGTTGCTCGAATCCATCGTGCGACAATAATTCATGTCCATCATTTGTTCAGTCCGTATCCACACTAGAAAAGCCTTGTTCGAATCTGATGCAGCACAGGCTGGAGTCGAAGCAGTGCAAGCTCCAAATACACGCCTAGGTCGTCCACGACCTAAGGAATCACTGGGTTTAGGTCAGTCGCGACCTAAGAAAGAAGCAGGTTTAAGTCGTATACGAGATAACAAAGCTGAAGAAGAAGTTCTAAGTCGTCCACGACTTAACGAGGCTGAAGACATAAGTCGTTCACGACTTAACGAGGCTGAAGGCATAAGTCGTTCACGACTTAACTCAAGCGGTTCACGACCTAAGGAGGAAGGTTTGAGTCGCCCACAACTTAAGGAAAGTTTACGACCTAACTCAAGTGTAGGCTTAAGTCATCTACGACCTAACGAGATAAAGAGAAAGACACTTGAACGACATAACATACTGTTAAGTCGAATGCGACCTAACGAGCTGAAGGAAAAGGGGCTACGACCTAAAAAGAAGCGACTTATGTTAGGTCGCAGGAAAATGGGACGACCTAAGTTAGGTCGCGAGAAGATGTGGAGAAATAGGTCGTTCGCTATAAGTCGCGTAGTCTTAAGTCGCGAGGACTTAGGTCGCGCAGTTGTTATAAAGCCGCTCTTTTAAGTCGCAGATGAAGGGATGCCGTTCATTTTAGGTCGCTCGCTCCAGATGCCATTGATTATGTTAAGTCGCGGGGAATGTTATGTCTCTGTTGTTGAGTCGTTGGGCCTGTTAAGTCGTAGGTCGCAGGTTATAGGTCGGAAACGACCTAAGTGTTGTAAAGTCGTGATGTATTGTATGTGTTGCTTGTTAAGTCGCTATGATCTATGTTGTATTGTTTCTTTGTACATATTGTTGAGTTGTTCTGTTATAGGTCGTAAGTCGTGACGTTTGTATTGTAAACTGATAAGTTGTGAACGACTTATGATAAGTCGTAGGTCGTAGGTGATGAGTCGAAAATGACTCAAGACTTGTGTAATTTTCTGTGGCGTGTGAGTTGTAGCCTATAAATAGGCATGTGTGGTCATTTGTAATAGTTTAGTTGATTTGAAATAAAACTCTTGTTTTGTTAGCTTTGTGCTTTCACCAAATTGGTAGTTGAGTGTAATCTCCTATCTCCTCTTTCGGTTAATCGAGTGCGCTCGATTCAACGACTGCAGAAGCCGATTCGCGGAATCAAGTGCGCTTGATCAACGCTCGAAGAATTGAAGATCTCTCCTCATGGTATCTTGCGCGATCAACGTGTCAGAGATAGCTAGAATTCGGTATCTTCGGATCAACGAATTTGGGCAATTCAGTATTCATCAATCCACCGATTACTACATTCATCGATCTACTTTGTTTTGATTAATCCGCTGCGTCAGTTTTGGTATCAGAGCCTGTTCTAGCCAATCATAGCTAGATCGAGACTTGGAGCCTAATCATTTTGGAGTTTTGAAGAAATCAAGTTGAGCCGAGCATCTCCAATCAAGTCGGCCGAGTTAGTAGAGCTTGTTTGAAGTTGTTTCGATCGAATTTGTGTTGGAGGCCGAGAATTTTGTTCATCGTGTTCATCGCGATTTGCAACAAAAGTGGAAGTTTCGATCCATTTCATTTTGGATCAAAGTTCGAATTGTGTTTGAATTTGAAGTGTTTGTGAAGTTTTCAAGAATGCCGCCAAGAAGAGCTAATCGTCACCAAAACGTAGAAGCTTTGTATCGAAGAGAAGAAGCTGATGAGATGGAACAAAGAATCAATGAAAACTTTAGTGAAAAGCTTAACGAAGGAATTGGTCGATTAGAGAAGATGATGTTAGAAATGAATCAAAATCGGAGAAGGGTTTCACCTGAATCTAACCATGGGGGCAGTAGAGTCTCGTCACATTCCAATCGAGACAGAAGTGTTGACGATGATCAAAGGCGTAGGAGGAACGTGAATGAGCGTGAACGGAGGAATGTAGACAGAAGGGATGATGGTGGAAGACGTGATGGTAGTAGAGATGTGGGTGGACGAGATAGACAACGATATACATCTGATTTTGAAGAAGAGTATGATGTTGGAAGTGTTCAAGGACGAGGACAAGGAAGAAATCACTCTGAGTATGATCACAAGTGGGAGTCGGGGATGAAGACTGAAATTCCTGAATTCAAAGGTGGTATGCAAGCGGAGGAGTTTTTAGATTGGGTGGCTAATGTTGAAGAGATTTTTGACTTCAAAGAAGTTCCAGAACATCGTAGAGTAAAGTTGGTTGCTACAAGGTTGAGGGGTAGAGCTTTGGCATGGTGGCAGCAAACCAAACTTACACGTGAACGAATGGGGAAGTCAAAAGTTGAGTCTTGGGAGAAGATGAAGAAATTGATGAAAGCAACGTTCTTACCTTACAATTATCAATCTTTGATGTACCAACGTTTGCAGAATTTGAGGCAGGGTACAAAGAATGTTAATGATTACGCGGATGAGTTTTATCAGCTTATTGCGAGGAATGATATTATGGAAACGGAAGAACAACTGACGTCTAGATTTGTTGGGGGGTTGCGAATGCAGATTCAGGATATGGTTAACATGTTTGATCCCAGATCTGTAGCGGAAGCACATCAGAAAGCGTCGGCTTGGGAGAAACAGGGAAGACGAGGAGGTGGTATGTTTACAAATTCCAACAATCCAGTGAAGGGTGTTAGTGGAAGTTCTAATGTTTCAAAAGCTGTTGCGAAACCAGTTGTGAATGAGGTTGGGAAGGCGAAAGTCAATAATGGTTTCAAGTGTTATAATTGCCAAGAAATGGGCCACAAAAGTAGCGAATGTCCAAAGCCGAAGAAGAGAGCTATGATAGCGGAGGTTGAGGATGAGGATGAAGAAGCTGAATGTTCCAATTCACCACCTGATGAGGAGGAAGAAGAAGTGACGGGAGACGAAGGTTACAATCTAATGATGAAGAGGTCCCGTTTAACACCAAAGCAAGAGGAGGATTGTAGTTGGTTAAGGAGCAATATTTTTCAGTCAACATGTACCATTCCGGGGAAGGTTTGCAAATTTGTTATTGATGCTGGAAGCTGTGATAATATAATTAATTCAGAAGCTGTGAGGAAGTTGGCATTGAAGACTGAGAAACATCCGAAACCGTACAAGCTAGCTTGGTTGAGGAAAGGCGGGGAGGTGAAGGTTGGACGAAGGGCTTGTGTGAAGTTTTCAATTGGAAAGAAATACAAGGATGAAATCTGGTGCGATGTGGTAGATATGGATGTCTATCATTTGTTGCTGGGGAGACCGTAGCAGTATGATAGGGCGGTGCAACATGATGGGCGTACCAACAGTTACAGTTTCATGTTTGAAGGCACAAAGATTACTCTAGTTCCAAAGAAGCGACAATAGGAGGAAAACAAGTTGGAGGAGATTGAAGAGCTTAAAACTTTGTTATCTTTGAAGGAGTTTGTGAGGGAAGTAGAGGAGGAGCCTGAAGTATTTCTATTGATCGGACGGGAGAGTCAGGAAGTGGTGGAAATACCAGAAGAAGCGAAGCCAGTTTTGAAAGAATTTGACGATGTATTTCCAGAAGAGTTACCAACGGAGTTGCCACCGTTGAGGGATATACAACATCAGATAGATCTTGTTCCAGGTGCTGTGTTACCACATAGACCACATTATCGAATGAGTCCGAAGGAACATGAAGAGTTGCAGAGATAGGTAGAAGAATTGCTTGAACAGGGGCGTGTGCGGGAGAGTCTAAGTCCTTGTGCTGTACCAGCTTTATTGGTACCGAAGAAGGATGGGACGTGGAGAATGTGCACTGACAGTCGAGCATTGAATAAGATTACTGTGAGATATAGATTTCCGATGCCGAGGCTTGATGATTTGTTGGATCAGTTGAGCGGGGCTACTATCTTTTCGAAGATTGATTTGAAGAGCGGAAATCATCAAATTCGTATCAGACCAGGTGATGAGTGGAAGACTGCTTTTAAAACCAGGGAGGGTCTATACTAATGGTTGGTAATGCCATTTGGCTTATCAAATGCACCAAGTACATTTATGCGGGTGATGAATCAGATTTTTAGACCATTCATTGGGAAGTTTGTGGTGGTGTATTTTGATGATATTTTGATATACAGTGGAAGCGCAGAGGAACACTTGCAACATCTGAGAGAAGTATTGGTGGTATTGCGACAGGAACAATTTTATGCTACAACAAAGAAATGCGTGTTCATGACGCATAGTGTTTTATTTCTGGGGTATGTTGTGTCGGAAGAAGGAATACAGGTTGACCAAAGTAAAGTCGAGGCTATTAGAAATTGGCCGCAACCCAAAACGATAACGGAAGTTCGGAGTTTTCATGGGTTGGCTTCATTTTATCGGAGGTTTATTCCACACTTTAGTAGTGTGATGGCGCCTGTGACTGATTGTATGAAGGGTAAATAGTTTTCATGGTCAGAGGAAGCAGGGAATGCTTTTGGGAAGATCAAGAAGTTGCTGACGTCTGCACCAATTCTAGTATTACCAGATTTTTAGTTGTTGTTTGAGCTACACACTGATGCGTCAAAGGTTAGAATTGGAGGGGTGTTGAGTTAAAGGGGGCGTCCTATTGCATACTTTAGTGAGAAGTTGTCAGGAGCAAAGATGAGATATAGTACATATGATGTGGAATTTTATGCTGTTGTGCAAGCTATCAAACACTAGAGACATTATCTATTTCAGAAAGAGTTTGTTCTTTACACCGATCATGAGGCATTGAAGCATTTACAAGGGCAAGACAAGATTTCAGCGAGACATGCATCATGGATTGCATATCTGCAACAATTTACTTTTGTTGTTAAACACAAATCGGGAGTAACGAATCGTGTGGCTGATGCTTTGAGTAGGAGGAGTCATGTGCTGACTACACTGAAAGTTGAGGTGACAGGGTTTGATGTGTTACCGGAATTATTTGTCGATGATCCTTACTTTGCGAAGTTTGTTGATAAAGTCAAGGAGGGAAAGACGGATGAGTTCGTGATGATGGATGGTTTTCTGTTCAAAGGAAATCGATTATGCATACCTGATTGTAGTTTGAGAATGAAGATTGTAAAAGAGCTACATGAAGAAGGACATGTTGGGAGAGACCGTACATTACAGTTGATTTCACAATCTTACTTTTGGCCATCGATGAGAAAAGAGGTGGAGAGGTTTGTGGAGCGATGTCATATCTGTCAGGTTTCGAAAGGAACTACAACTAATGCTGGGTTATATATGCCGTTACCTGTACCAACTAAGCCTTGGGTTGATGTGAGTATGGACTTTGTGTTGGGGTTGCCGAGAACACAGCGTGGTAATGATTCCATTTATGTGGTGGTTGACCGATTTTCGAAAATGGCACATTTTATGGCTTGTAAGAAGACGGCGGATGCTGTTCATGTTGCTCAGTTGTTTTTCAAAGAAATATATCGACTTCACGGATTGCCAGAATCTATTGTGTCGGATAGGGATACTCGTTTTCTAAGTCATTTTTGGCTAAGTTTGTGGAAGATGGTGGGAACGAAGTTAAATTTTAGCAGCGCTTATCATCCGCAAACGGAAGGACAGACCGAGGTTGTGAACAGATCATTGGGGAATTTGTTGAGATGTCTTGTGCAAGACAATCTGAAGAGTTGGGACATGAAGTTATGCCAGGCAGAGTTTGCTCATAACCATGCGGTAAATCGTAGTACGGGGTTCAGTCCATTTCAGATTGTATATTCTAGTTTGCCAAAAGGGCCGTTGGAGTTAACGGCCATACCACAACCAAAGAAGACCGTCAAGCGAGCTGCTGATTTTGTTGAAGGTTTGACAGAGTGTCATAGAATCGTTCAAGAACGATTGGAAAAAGCAAATGAAAAGTATAAACGACATGTAGATTTGAAGCGAAGAAATGTTGAATTTAATGAAGGTGATTGGGTTTATGCCGTGTTAACGAAGGATCGTTTTCCAGTGGGCGCTTATAACAAATTGAAAGCCAGAAAAATTGGTCCTGTAGAAGTTGTGAAACGGATTAATGAAAATGCTTTAAATTGAGGCTGCCGGAGGATGTGTATACATCTGATGTGTTTAATGTTAAACATCTCGTGCCATATTATGAGAATGAACAGTCTGATGAGGAAGAATTTACAAATTCGAGGTCGAATTTTTCTCAACCTGGGGAGGATGATGCAGCACAGGCTGGAGTCGAAGCAGTGCAAGCTCCAAATACACGCCTAGGTCGTCCACGACCTAAGGAATCACTGGGTTTAGGTCGGTCGCGACCTAAGAAAGAAGCAGGTTTAAGTCGTATACGAGATAACAAAGCTGAAGAAGAAGTTCTAAGTCGTCCACGACTTAACGAGGCTGAAGACATAAGTCATTCATGACTTAACGAGGCTGAAGGCATAAGTCATTCACGACTTAACTCAAGCGGTTCACGACCTAAGGAGGAAGGTTTGAGTCGCCCACGACTTAAGGAAAGTTTACGACCTAACTCAAGTGTAGGCTTAAGTCGTCTACGACCTAACGAGATAAAGAGAAAGACACTGGAACGACATAACATACTGTTAAGTCGAATGCGAGCTAACGAGCTGAAGGAAAAGGGGCTACGACCTAAAAAGAAGCGACTTATGTTAGGTCGCAGGAAAATGGGACGACCTAAGTTAGGTCGCGAGAAGATGTGGAGAAATAGGTCGTTCGCTATAAGTCGCGTAGTCTTAAGTCGCGAGGACTTAGGTCGTGCAGTTGTTATGAAGCCGCTCTTTTAAGTCGCAGATGAAGGGATGCCGTTCATTTTAGGTCGCTCGCTCCAGATGCCGTTGATTATGTTAAGTCGCGGGGAATGTTATGTCGCTGCTGTTGAGTCGTTGGGCCTGTTAAGTCGTAGGTCGCAGGTTATAGGTCGGAAACGACCTAAGTGTTGTAAAATCGTGATGTATTGTATGTGTTGCTTGTTAAGTCGCTATGATCTATGTTGTATTGTTTCTTTATACATATTATTGAGTCGTTCTGTTATAGGTCGTAAGTCGTGACGTTTGTATTGTAAACTGATAAGTCGTGAACGACTTATGATAAGTCGTAGGTCGTAGGTGATGAGTCGAAAACGACTCAAGACTTGTGTAATTTTCTGTGGCGTGTGAGTTGTAGCCTATAAATAGGCATGTGTGGTCATTTGTAATAGTTTAGTTGATTTGAAATAAAACTCTTGTTTTGTTAGCTTTGTGCTTTCACCAAATTGGTAGTTGAGTGTAATCTCCTATCTCCTCTTTCGGTTAATCGAGTGCGCTCGATTCAACGACTGCAGAAGCCGATTCGCGGAATCAAGTGCGCTTGATCAATGCTCGAAGAATTGAAGATCTCTCCTCACTGTATCGTGCGCGATCAACGTGTCAGAGATAGCTAGAATTCGGTATCTTCGGATCAACGAATTTGGGCAATTCAGTATTCATCAATCCACTGATTACAACATTCATCGATCTACTTTGTTTTGATTAATCCGCTGCGTCAGAATCCATCAAGTTCTGGTACTTCGTATCCATCATGGATCCACTGTTCAAATCCATCGTGTTGCCATTATTCGAATCGATCGGGTCATCACTGTTCGCATCCATCCGGGCCCTTCAGCTTCGTATCAATCGACCAGAGTCGATTTCCATCGATACGAAAACACTTTCCATCGATACGAAAAGGGGTGTTTCCATCGATACGAACGAAGCAAGACTATCGATACGAACAACATAGTTCTGATCGATACGAACCAAATAGCCTACCGAAAGTCTCCATTTCGTATCGATCATAACTCGAGATCCACAAGTCCAAATGCTATGAAATTTTCACAGAAGCTTACGTGCATGCTAAGGAATGTCCACGCCAAATTTCGACTCCATCGGACGCAATCTTGATCGATACGAAATCAATTCGTATCGATCACGGATCGGACCAAAACTTCGCGGGCTTGGGCGCGCGGGCCTATTCACGTGCCAGAGGGAGCCACCCGAGATCTGAGCGAAATATCAGCCTCCTACACCTATAAATAGAGCCCCATGGCATATAGAAAAGGGGCTTCTTCTTCTTTGAATTCTCCAATGCCCAGACTCTGCCGGTTCCAGATCTAAACTCCATAGCTGCTGCCAATAACGAATTTCACTGCTGTAAATCATAATTATCTGCTGTAACTCGCTGAATTCACTTGTAATCATCAAAGAAACATCAATAAAGCAATCAACTTCATAGTGGACGTAGGCAACACGCCGAACCACTCTAAATTCTTGTGTTTCTATGCGTTCTTATTACTTCCATTATCTGTTTTTGGAGTTTTTGTTAGATAATCCTCTTTTTCCATTTTAATTTCTTCACTTTATCTCTTCAAAAACTTCTGAAGAGTGTTGCACCCAATTTTGGTACAAACACT
Organism: Allium fistulosum; assembly: GCA_030737815.1. NCBI lineage: Eukaryota > Viridiplantae > Streptophyta > Magnoliopsida > Asparagales > Amaryllidaceae > Allium > Allium fistulosum. The sequence continues at coordinate 246,292,069 of CM060905.1, read as the reverse complement.
TTGGTGCTTTCACTAAGAAAAACCCAACTTTTCTCCTGCTCAGTGGATCTACTACCATCGTTGGATTGCAAAAATCTAAGGAGGAGATCCAGATATGCCGTCCAGTGGTTTCTTCTATTCTATTCAGATTGCTCCAGATCTAAGAGGAACTTCATTCATGATGAATTTCATACCCATATTTTCGTATCCATGAAAATATGATGAATTTCGTATCCGTGTTTTCGAATCCAAAAAATACGGTGAATTTTGTATCCATATTTTTGTATCCATGAAAATATGATGAATTTTGTATCCATATTTTCGTATCCAGAAAATATGGTGAATTTCGTATCCATATTTTCGTACCCATGAAAATATGATGAATTTCATATCCATGTTTTCGTATCCATGAAAATATGGTGATTCTCGTATCCATGTTCTCGAATCCAGAGAATATGGTGATTTCGTATCCATGTTCTCAAATCCAGAGAATATGGTGATTTTCGTATCCATGTTCTCGAATCCAGAGAATATAGTCATTTTCGTATCCATCATTTTGTATCCAGAAAATATGACAACATTCGTATCGATCGACTTTCGTATCGATCACTTTTCGTATCGATTGGTTTTCGTATCGATCAACTTCGTATCGATCCAGCCATGTGCATTTCGTATTGATTCTCACACGCAGTTCGTATTAATCCATCTACGTCCAATCCGTATCGATACTCACGGCTCTGTTCGTATCGATCGCAATTGCTCTGTTCGTATCGATCGCAAATACTCTGTTCGTATCGATCGCAATTGCTCTGTTCGTATCGATCCATCTGCGTCCAATTCGTATCGATTCTCACACACAGTTCGTATTGATCCATCTGCGTCCAATTCGTATCGATTTTCACACGCTGTTCGTATCGATCCATCTGCATCTAATTCGTATCGATACGAAATTTCAAAAAAAAATATTTTCGGGACGTAGGGGATTACAGTAGCAATTGTTGAGTTGTAATCAAGGAATGGGTAAAGAAATACTACTCAACCGTACTCCCAGAGGCTGGAGAACCTAGCTAATATGCCAAGAACTGGATTTGATTAATATATCATGCTTTTAAGGTGGAATGCAACTTCCTTCAATTGACTAACTTTTAAACTCCTGAATTGACAACTATGGTACGATGGCTAATATGACGACTCCCCTACACTGTCTACTCTGCCAACTCAAAACATAGCTGGTCACCGCTGAACCATCTTCAAATGCCCGCATCTTAATCATTCCACGTCCACATGGCTAAAAGCATGGCATACAACCTCAAGAGGACTTCCTTAATACCCTACATAGGTCTCATATCCGGATGAAAGTTTGGGATAAACACCAATTTATTAGCCCATTTTAACCAACTCGTCATCCAATCGGCGTTACCAACCACTCAAACGTTGGACAATCATGCACGCATCATTCGCTAGTATTACAAGACCCCGTAGCCATAAAATGGACCTAGTCATAATGACAATCGGAGAATCTTCCCTAGTGGAGACCTATTCATTAAAACCATCCTACCTGCAAAATTTCCAGTGAAAATTCAATATGTTGACTATGTCAGTATACTATGGAAATACAACCCCCGACACTACCTCATGAAGTGAGAATGGCACATGGACTCCACCAAGAGTGATGAATGCCATCAAATGCAGATGTCTTCCCCCATTCCTCAAAGAACATTGTCATTCATGGTTAGACATACCAGTTCTACTTCTCATATTGCTGAAGGGAATAAAGAAGCTGGCAGCCAATGAATTTATCCAAAGCCCACATCCAGTTGCTGCCAATACCCATAAATGAATTCATCACCAGAGCTTATTTCCAGACTTTGATAAGAGAACTGGTGGGTAGCCGCCGATGAGTACAGCAACATATCCAGGCTAATATTGAGTTGATGAACCAGATGAAGGATCAACATGGCGAGATAAGGAGGGAACCTACTCCATACTCTAGATCAGAAAACTCCTCTTCTTTAGATGGCTACCATGGATGCCAACGCCATAAGGCTGCTCTGGAAAGGATAACTCTAACAATATATTCAAGCCCCATAAAATGAAGGGCCAGGAACCCCCGACCCCTATCAATGAAGAACTTTGATCAAACTGAACAATTTGCATTAGACATCCAACTGTGAAGGGCTGGACCGAAGTGCAATAGTGAGCATACGATGCCGCTTCACTTATCAATGATATTTAATCTGATCTCTTTTGAATTATTTCTATTTCAATTTTGTTTACGTTGCGAAATATGACCTACTTGAATTAAACTACTTGCAAATGATGCAGGTAAACGAGTACTTAAGATTGGGTGCAAAACAACCTCCGCGGACTATGATCAAATCATTGAGGTATCATCATGACGAGCATGATTCAACCACTCATCGGCTACTATATGCCCCTGACTGGGGGCAAGGCATCAAAGCGGAAGAGACCGACAAGGTCAGGACTTTAGTACAAAGTGGATGCAACCGACCATCCACTCATCCGCCTATGCAATTTAATTAGGAGATGTAAGAAAGACTTGGAGTTATATGTCCCAATAATGCACTCTCCATCTCGTACTTGAAGCTCACCAAAATACTTATGCTTCTTCTGATGCCTGATAAAATCGGAATAACACCAAGGGTGGACGTGACGTCACCATCCATGCATCCAATCCTACATTAGACACTTGGGATTATTTGAGAACACATGTTTAAAGTGGATATGATTTGACCGTTCACTCTCCAGTTTGCTTCTGTAATTCGGCAAAACAGTCATGCCTTAAACCAACTTCATCAGGGTCCAACCCTCAATTTAAAGTCATCAACACTGACTGCCTACTCACTAACCATCACGAGCTGTCATTTCAACTCTCTTCCTTAGCTCGATCGAAAGAATGCAAAGTATAAATTGGACGTGACTCGACTGTCTGCTCTCCAATTCTTGCACCCGACTTAAGGGAAAATACACAACTCAAAGTGGATGTAGTTCAACCATCTTTTCCTATGCTCGAGCACAAAGCTTGCTAGAACACTAATCTTACTCCTTAGTCTTGGCAAAAGCAGAATCCAAATGAACATGGACGCGATCCAACTGTCCATAAACTAAATATCATCCTTCATTAAGGGCAGATAAATGGAAAGTAATCGAGATCCTACCGATCACTCGCAAAGTGAAATCCCGAGCTCGGGGGCAGGCCATCACACCAAAGTCAATAAAGGATTGATACACGACAATCCTTCACTTAACTCCAGATTCCCAGAGTGTGAACTGGAGTATAAGTTTACAAATACCAGGAGGGTGGATCCTTCCACCTAACGACCTCGTCCGTATCTAAACCAAATTTGAGGAGGACGGACCCGTCCATCTAATGACCTCGCTTGTTAACTCGGGGTGGATGTGATCCGACCATCCACGATCCCGACACACCTTTCGCTCCCAGAGTGCGAGCGAAATCCAAAAACATGCAACAGATGTGACTGACCGTCTGTTTACCAACTCCATATTCCCAGAGTGCGATATGGAGTATAAACAATAACTCAGAACTCCCAGAGTGCGAGTCAGAGTATAAACATCACCTCTGAACTCCCAGAGTGCGAGTTGGAGTATAAACATCAACTCCGGATTCCCAGAGTGCGAAACGGAGTATAAACAACAACTCTGAACTCCCAGAGTGCGAGTCAGAGTATAAACATCAACTTCGAACTCCCAGAGTGCGAGTCAGAGTATAAACATCAACTCCGAACTCCCAGAGTGCGAGTCGGAGTGTAAACATCAACTCCGAACTCCCAAAGTGCGAGTTGGAGTATAAACATCAACTCCGAACTCACAAATTGCGAGTCGGAGTATAAACATCAACTCCGGATTCCCAGAGTGCGAAACAGAGCATAAACAACAACTCCGAACTCCAGAGTGCGAGTCGAAGTATAAACATCAACTCCAAATTCCCAAAGTGCGAAACGGAGTATAAACATCAACTTTAAGTTCCCAGAGCGTGAATTGAAGTACACATATCAACTCTGAACTCCCAGAGTGCGAGTCGGAGTATAAATGTCAATTCCTAGTCCCAGAGCGCGGATGTATGATTTAAACTTAAGCCGGTGTGACCAACCGCCGATGAGCGAATAAGAATCCCCGAAGTGCGGATATGATCATCGACAATCGGACAAGCATGAATAAACCGCTCAATCTCCGCCTGTCTCAAACATCCATTCAGTGGCACTAGACTCAACATGTTATAAGTGAGAAGCGATCGCTGACTGATGTTCTACAACTCATCCCCGAGACTGAGGGGCAAGACTTAAGCATCGACCATTGACTGAAGCAGTGCGACGTCAAAATTCAACTCGCTTCCCAGTTGCGAACCATGTCCACAGTTTCTAGACTTGGTGCAAAAAGACAAACTTGACTCAGAAGCTGAAACTTTACAAGTTCATTTCAAACATTGAAACACTTAAACAAGTACACAAGAAGCTAAAAAGAAAAAGTTTCATTTCTACTATTTATGAAAGAAATTCGTGTACAAGTTTGTTCCAAAAAATTCTTACTAGCAGGGGCCGAACCCACATCTATACACGTCCAACAAAATACAAGTCAAAATAAACCAGGGAAGCATGCCTAATCTTTTTTCTTCCTCGGCTTCCTTCTCGGTGTAGACCCGTTGGAGCCGCCACTATTTTTCCTCTTTGAGCCTTTGCCTTTCGGTGGTCGGTCTCCAGGCGGTGGCATGATCTCAACATCCTCCTCCGAGCTCGTATGAATAGGAATGCTACCTGCGGGCGGAGTCGGAGGAACATGATCCAGCATAGAAGGTGGAATGAGCGCGCTGGTGATGAAAACGGTACCACCAGGAGATACCATTCTGAGCGGAGCCGGACCGGGCGCCACCGTCCCACCTCCAAAACTGCCATCGTGAGCCGCTGCTGCCATTTCAACGTCAATTTGCGCAAACATCTCCTCTTCAGTGACCGCTCGAGCCTCGCTGGGGGCATCAGTAGTTGGCACTGAAGAACTTGTAGCAGGAGCGCCTCCACCCATAACAAATGACAAGTCGGCAAGAGGATCGCCATGACGGCGAAAGAGTTCTTCCATCAGCTGCTCGTCAAACACAAGCGTGTTTCCCTGCTTATCGCCAAGGGGGCATTTGTAGTTACAGTGATCGCTTCGGTAATGATAGCCTCCTGCGTCTGATATGGTTCTTGAGTAACAGGAGGCCCGACAAGTGCAGCATCGATCACTAGACAAAGAATAAGAGAACCGTGTTAGAATTTAATTCAAATAAAGATTCCGACTTAAGACAGATATGCGAAATGTTCAGAATACCTTCCTCAGTTTGATTTGAAGGTGGTTGAACGGCTTCAGTGACTTGCTCTGTAACCGGAGACATCTGCAGCTGATTCGGGTTATAAGCAGGAACAGCTTGGGGATCGACCGCAGACGAGGATTCGGGTTGGGTTGACGTTGGGACTTCAAGACTTTCCTCATGATGTTCAACCCCTGAACCCTCTCCTACTTCGAAGCGCGGGGCGCCGAGCTTTTCCCTTTCATGCAGAATCATTGACTCATGGAGAATCTTCCTTTCATCTTCAGTCAGAATGCGATTCTCGAGTTCAAATTCATCTACAGACTCGCCCAGATGCGCCTCCTTCTCTTCTTCAACTAATCGGCCCTAGGCGTTTTAAAGATGCGCCGGATAGTCATCGAGCCAGGCTAGCCCCCTGTGCCTCAGCACGTTAGAGTTGTAAACAACGAGAAGGTCTTCAATATTAGCCTCTAGCTTGGACTCGGCTGATTTCACTTTCTCCTCGACCTCAGTCTCCACCTTGCGGACTTTAGCCACTGCCGCATCCCGTTCACCCCTAAGCAGAACAGTTTGTTGGCACGCCTCCTGGGCTGCGTTATTGGCATCATCCCTTTCCTTGGCCATATCGGAAAATTTGGCCTTGAGCTCGTTAAGTTCCTTGACCGCCGCATCCCATTCGGCGGTAACAGTAGTATTCCGATGGCCCATCTCCTCCACCAAGGCAACATGTGTCTGTCTCAACCTCTCCATGGCCACATTCGCTTCGTCAGCTTTTTTGGTGGCCTCAATTTCAGATTTCCGAGAAGACTCGGCCTCAGCAGTGAGCACTTGAATGATCCGATCCCTTTGAGCGAGTTCGGTCTCCATTTTCTCAAGCGCTTTGGCTCTCTCAAAGGCCAACTTTGAAGCTTTCTCTGCAGCCTTTACCCACTCTCTATACTGGGTGTAGATGTCATGAACGTAATCATGTATCGTGCTTTCCACTCCAGATGGGATTCTCTTTAAGTGAGGTGGAAAGACGTAGCCATCGAAGCATATGTTCAGAAAATCCTTCCTCATCTGAGCCAATTTAAGGGCCCCTTCTCCTGTGGGCTCAGCTGGGACATGCTTTGTAATTATGGAGACCATGATCTTGACTCTCTGAAGACGAGTCTCCGATCTAGAAGTGTGAGAAGATGGTCTGTGATGAGGAGGCTCCGGCGGGTATGGAACAAGAACGGGAGGTGGAGATGGAAGTCTAAGGGGAGGAGAGCGTGATCTAGACCAATGTCTGTATTATCTGTCCCTGTCACGCCCATATCTATCTTGGTTAGAGTACTCGCGATCGCGGTCTCTATCTGAGTCTCTCCTGCGGGAATCATAATAGGTAGAAGCCTTTCTGGCCAAGCGAAGATTCCCGAGCATTGACCCTCTTCTGGACATCGTACCTGAAAATGAGAGACGAAGGAAGAGTTAGCGATTTCTTAAGTTGGACGATTTACAGTTATGAATCATGTAGTGCAGTGAAGTGTATGCATGTGCAACCCCCCGACCAACCGGAAATGTCGGCCGCACTCATAGCAAGCGACCCGCTCAGTTCAAGAGCATTATCAAGCTCCTCCATCCCGGCGTCGTGCTGAAATGACACATAATCCGGAATTGGAATATCAGCAAGCCCTTCAAAAGGATTCTCTACTTGTGGGGGAGGAGCCTCCGAAATTCTAATCCCCGGGACGGGTAAGGACATAACCACGGATTTTAATCTCACGGATTTAGAACGTTTGTGAGCAACTGCCTTGCCTTTTCTCCTTCCTCCTGAATCCTGGACGTCGAAAGAAGGCCCAGCCTGGAGCTCGGTATTAGTAGGCGTTCTCTCCGGATCGACTTCATAAGCTATTACTACTCCGGGCGCCTTGCACTTTACCTGCTTCTTCGAGACCGCTCTAAGTGTCCCTTCCAGCCTTATGCTCTGCCTCCGCTCAATCAGCCCGACAGTCCTCAAGTTTCTGTCGGTCAGGACCAAGTCGATATGCCTCTCTTCACCCAGAACCGTTTGGAGGATCCGAACTAGATCTCTGAAGTATCCACCATCAGGTCGGGAGATTGCGGCTGTGAAAGAAGAGAAGTATGTCAGTTTTGAGGTCGGTTATAACTATCTCGATAATTCGAGAGAAAGAATTGTAACTCTTACGTCTATCCAACCATCGCTTAGCAAATCCAGGGGGGCACCGAACGTAGAACCATTCAGTTTTAAAGTAGCTTAGCCTTCCCCAGGAGCACGTCACAATTTGGCAGTTCCTGACCGCTTCCAGGAAGGTGAAAGAAGGGCTGTCTCCACGACTCTTAATGTTAAATAGATATCTGATCTTGATCGGCTTTGGTGGTCGAAAGAGAATCTCCATAAACAGAAAGAAGGTGTTGTTCAACAAAGCGTACCCGTTGGGGTGTAGCTGGGATGGAGCTATTCCAAGGAATGATAACATATCCCTTATAAATTGATTGAAAGGAGGGAGTATCCTCGCTGTGCAAGCGTGACGATTGAAAGCAGTGAACCCCTCCGGGGGATCATGTGGCCTGTCATTTGGCCCAGGCAGTAGCACGTCGTCGAGCAACAAGTCGTGCCTTAAACAAATCCGTCCTAGCATATCTTCGGAGATACCGGACGACACAGAATCTTGTGGACGACAAATGAACCGGGCACCTGGAAGCTCGTCCGGAGCTGGGTCTATAACTTCGGCTTCAATGACCGGTATCTCGATGGTTGAAGGAATTGAACTCGGAAGTTCCTGCTGCTGTGAACTTGAAGGTTCCATGACTAACTAGCTTATGAAAAATCATTGTTAAACAGACAATAACGCTTGTGCATCCCCCAGTGTAAAGTGTGTGAGTGTGTTGTGCAGTGCAGTACTATATATCACTTGAGAAATTCTACAGGATTGAAGAAAGCATGTGAACGATGAGGCTTCAAATTTCGGTCGGAATGACTGTCATCGCTGACCGTCACAACCGTGCCATCCAGTTATTAGCGATCGATCAAAGTTAAAGTTTGTTAAAGTTATGTTAAGGTTGTAGTTCCATCGACGAGCTTCGATAGGCAATCAGATATGCGGTGAAACGATTAAGTCCAATTATGCAAGTTTGAAGCTCGTCGGAGTCAGTTGTTCTAGTGTGCAAGAGATTACAAGTCCTTTAAGGTTCAGTTCGTGTCGATCATGAAAGTCCGGTTCGTAGCGGCAATTCATATTCATCCGTGTAGGAGTTCGAATCAGTTAAGGTTAAGGACTTCGAATCGATCCAAGGCCACCACTTTGAATCGATCCAAGGCCACCACTTTGAATCGATCCAAGGCCAACATTTCGAATCGATCAACATTTCGAATCGATCCAAGGCCACCATTTCGAATCGATCCAAGGTCACCATTTCGTATCGATCAATTAGGCCATCATCGTATCGATCCCCAGCGCATGGTTCGTATCGATCGAAATTTCTGGATTTCGAATCAATCAGATGCAACCCCTTCGTATAGATCCACATATTCGAAGCACTCGATTCGATGCAAAAGCTCAGCCATCGATCGATAAAAAGGCCTCCATCTCATCATCTCGAAACCCCTACTCCAGATCGACACGAAGCAAAGGTCGAAGAATCTTCGATTGACCATGACTCTGGGTGATTTGATGTTAAATATTGAGTCTCATCGTTTACGCGTTGGACTCGCTTAGTGGTTTACCTAAGTCTGGCAGTTAGTTTGAGTAATTGAGGATCTGAGCCGATTCGAAGGCAAGAGCAGTTTCTTCTTTTCCCAAGTCTCTGAGCGATACGAAAGCAAGGCACAAAAGTAAAAAGTGAAAAATGAGAAATGGCTAAGTCCATGGTATTTATATGGAGTCGAAGTTGAAAGGAAAAAATGATTCGCCTCCCAACGGATTCAACCGGATACAAGGCGTCACCACAGGATCGATTCGAACAAGCTGTTTGAATCCATGAAATCGAGTCTGTATCGATACGAAGTCTTCACCAAATCCATCGATATGAAACCACTATTCGTATCGATCATCTTCGACTCCATCTCCAATGCAGCGATGTGGACTGTGCAGTTCGAACCCATCAAATCGCAGCTCCTAGAAGCTAACACCAATCGATACGAATTGTCAATTCGTGTCCAACGACACCAAATCAATCGATTCAAAGTACACAGTAGGGGCTGTTTAGAAGGCATTGAACTCTATCGATATGAACAGCCGCTTCGTATCCATCAAACCCCACATCCATCGATTCAAAATGCTCATTTTGTATCCATCAATGCAATGAATACTGATGCAAAAACAATGTTTTAACCTTCTACACCGATACAGGAGAGGATCGATATGAAGGAACATTCAAAAACGACCATCGAGCGTTGTTACAATTCGAATCTCACATCGGTTTAGGAGAGGATCTATATGGAATTCAATATAAGATAAACTAACAATGACTCATGAACGTCAGCGAGAGTCAGATTAACGTATATGCATATACGTTGGACAAATATTCAATTTTCAACATTCACAAGAATTGGATATTCATTAGATAATGATTACAACAACAAACGGCTAATCACTAGCATACATCAACCAGTTGCAACAATACAGGGTACAACAATTGACAGTCAACAGTTTACATTATCGAGAAAATCAGTCAAAGATTACAACTTTCATCGAAAAGACGATAACTATTCAGAATGAAGATTACAGCATTTCAAAGCACATCATGTTTCCACAAGACGTACTTTGGGGGGCAAATGTTATCCCACCTTTTGGCAAGGTCATGACACCAGGAACTTGACTAGAAACCAATGACCGTTCGTCTTGAAGACCGGTTATACGCAGGTTCACTATGGATATTGATGAATTTTGTCCGAGTCCAGATCGAGCTGAAATTGATATGACACGACAAGCGAAGCTATGAGAGCCAACGTTCCGAATTTCAAGTCAATCCGAGTTCATATGCTCAAGTTATGATCGATGCAAGTTGGAAAACCCATTCATTCGTATCGATCGTTTCAAATCGATTGGAGTCGCAACCCATCATTTCGCATCGGTCGTCTTCGTATCCATCAGAAAGCTTACTTCGACTCGATCGGCTCCACATCGATCACTAGGGCCTACTTCGACTCGATCAGCTCCGTGTCCATCACCAAGCCTCTGTTCGACTCGATCGAGTTCGTATCCATCAGGAAGCCACAGTTCGACTCGATCGACATCGCATCCATCAACGAGCTCTGTTCGACTCGATCAGCCAATGACCACTTCGTATCGATCCGCATCCATCAGGGAGCAATAGTTCGACTCGATCGACTAATGCCTACTACGTATCCATCAGCAGATAAGTGCACTTCGTATCCATCAGCTGGAGCGCGTTGCTCGAATCCATCGAGCGACAATAGTTCGTGTCCATCATTTTTCCAGTCCGTATCCACACTGGAAAAGCCTTGTTCGAATCCATCAAGTTTCGGTACTTCGTATCCATCGTGGATCCATTGTTTGAATCCATCGTGTTGCCATTATTCGAATCGATCGGGCCATCACTGTTCGCATCCATCCGGGCCCTTCAGCTTCGTATCGATCGATCGGAGTCGATTTCCATCGATACGAACATAACCATACTGGCAACGCATGCCATTCACTTTCCATCGATACGAAAAGGGGTGTTCCCATCGATACGAACACAGCAAGATAATCGATACGAACCAAACAGCCTACCGAAAGTCTCCATTTCATATCGATCATAACTCGAGATCCACAAGTCCAAATGCTATGAAATTTTCATAGAAGCTTATGTGCATGCTAAAGAATGTCCACGCCAAATTTCGACTCCATCGGACGCAATCTTGATCGATACGAAATCTGTTCATATCGATCACGGATCGGACCGAAACTTTGCGGGCTTGGGCGCACGGGTCTAGTCACGTGCCAAAGAGAGCCTCCCAAGATCTGAGCAAAATATCAGCCTCCTACACCTATAAATAGAGCCCCAAGGCATACAGAAAAGGGGCTTCTTCTTCTTTGAATTCTCCAATGCCCAGACTCTGCCGGATCCATATCTAAACTCCATAGCTGCTGCCAATATCGAATTTCACTGCTGTAAATCATAATTATCTGCTGTAACTCGCTGAATTCACTTGTAATCGTCAAAGAAACATCAATAAAGCAATCAACTTCATAGTGGACGTAGGCAACACACCGAACCACTCTAAATTCTTGTGTTTCTGTGCGTTCTTATTACTTCCATTATCTGTTTTTGGAGTTTTTGTTAGATCATCCTCTTTTTCCATTTTAATTTCTTCACTTTATCTCTTCAAAAACTTCCGAAGAGTGTTGCGCCCAATTTTGTTACAAACAATATTAAAACTGTTTTAAATTTCTAAACTATTTAAAATATTTTAAAACTATTTATAACTATTTAAACTATTTTCCAAAATTTCAATCTGTGCAAAGTTGGAATGTTTATATTTAAAACGTTGATTTAAATGCGAATTTGGTTAAATGAGGTTATAACCTAAGTTGGAATTTGAAATAATATTTTTAAGTGAAAATGACATATTTTGAGTAAATATGACGATTTTTATATTTTGAAGTGAATATGATATTTTGATATCAAATATGAATCGGTTTTGAAATGTAAAAAACCAACCGGTGTGAAAAATGACGTTTGGTTGTTAAAGAGACCGGGGTATCTTATTGGCATACTCTCTGTCAATATTGGAACCACTTTAACAACCGTAAAGTGGTTGAATTGGAGGCGTTTCCTGGATTTGAAGAAAGAGAACGATGATGGATGACCCTGACACTTGTGCCAATTTGAAATGACTAAAAAGGACGGCTTGTCGGGGCCAAGTGGGCTAGCTACCCCTAGCGGACACACCTCTTCATATTACTATATTGATGCTGGCTTGATCGGTGCACCTTGATTTGATTTGATTTTTAGGGTGTTGGACGCGGTGGGCGGTCGTAGCTACGATGCGTTACCACAAGCCCGACGACCCGAACTAGTAGTATCCTACCTTGGGCATTGCCTCACGTGCCTTGTCATACTCTTTATCCTAATTCGCGCCCACTACAATTTTGTTTTAGTATGGCACCTATAGGGGACTCACTGGCTACCGACGTTGCTGGTTGTGTTACAAGACCTGCATAGACTACCTGCTTAAAAATGTGTTAAGCGAGATCAATGTAAAGCCTTAATGCTAAGAAAAATATTTACTTTACTGATTAGACATTACATATATAACGTATCTTACTACATATTGATAGTTTAACAGATCCTTAGGAGATGGAAAATCACGTAACATCTCTTACGTTATTGCGCGCACGTTATACACTGGATAGGAGATGTAAAATCCTATAGACATCTCTGAATCTATCACACTCATATTTATTTGCTATTGATTTAACTTGCATAACAACTTTTAGTTCTGACTCGAGTGTTTTGTCTTTTCATTACGCTCAAGTCAGACTGAGCTTTTCAGTGTTTGAAGACATTATCTCTGGAGGATGAAGACGGAGAGTGGTATATTATATTATTAGTATTATTTCACTGCATCATTATTGGTATGTTGTTGTTTGTACTCTGATTCTGTTGTATAAATTGTGTAATCAAATGTATATTGTAAAACAGCTTCATGAACTGTTTATTTGATTATTATATTTTGTCATTCTGCTGCGAGATTCTGTGTTTTGTTTTTCCTTCTTTTCTCTTATTTTCTTATTTACCTCATTGACAATCCTCCCTTTTGAATGGTTTGAGTTATACATGTGTGATTTATTGTCGATTTAAACCTTCTAAAAAGGTGGGTCATCACAACTATGAACCTAAACGTTTTGTAGGCCAAACTATAACCTATCTTATCTTTATTTATTCCTTTTTGTGCATACACCTACTTTTAGACTTACCATTGACAAAGCCCACACTAGAATTTTGGACTTATATCAGTTAGGGGCTAACAGTTGAAGTATATGACACTACCTTATACTTGTCCCGTCTTGTTTTCTAATCTCTGAGTCACTTCATCCTATCATAATCTATCCAAAAGTGATAAGAACATTAGTTTCTTTAGTAAAATTCCGGGGTAAATACCATTTTCTATTTCTTTGAAAACACTTTCTTTATAAATGTTTTAACCCATGAAATCATATCTTTAAAACAAGGAAATTATAGCCCTTTACTTTATGCCATAATATATGCTTTTGTAAAATAATAATAGTGAATCCCTAAATCACTTGGAAGTCAACCCACTTCGAAACCATAGGCTATAAAGCCAAAATAATATAACACCTTTATAATAATAAAGCCCGGTGACCTCATCGCCATTAGGGGTATTTGCCCTTCTTTAATATAAAAATATGTTAAAGCCTTTAACTTTTAAAACATAAGGTTATATCGTCAAAGTCATTCACTTCGTATAGAATATTATAAAACCTTAAAAGAATATGATCGACATAGATAAGCCTCGGCATCACTGCCTTAAGAAAATAGCAGCTTCATTATAGCAGAAATGATAAAACACGGCACTATATTACTGTCTTCGAAAACAGCTTATAAAGATTGTGGTTGGAAATCATTAAGGTCTAAGTAATAAAACACGGTATCATGTATAGCTAATATAAAACAACGGTGTCATCGCCCTTCTAGAAAACATAGCCTCAATAGGGTCGAAGTAGATAAAATACGACATCATTACCTTATAGAAAATAAGCGGCCTCATTAGAGATGAAGTAAATAAGTACTTTGAAAGTAATAGAGTCGGAGATACTATAGGTATGAGGCACCATTCCCTTATATTTACATAAAGTGCAGCACTATAACAAAACATACGACAAAGTCGACGTCGACAGTGAGGATACCGACTTCGAACCTCACTACCCTTAGCAGATTCACTTCATACCAACATATCATGTGCATCACCATTAGTTGTCATCAAAGTCGAAGCAGCGATGAAGAGGAATGGCGACGTCGTCATCGATGACATGGCATTTCCGTAATTAATATTAAAATTGTGTTATTGCTAATGAAAGTAAGTTCTTTGCCACCAACCCCTATTGTTTGTCAAAATCTTATCGGTTAACAAATACTTTATCATAATTCTTTTTAGAAATCTGCCCATTATCATAATTTATCATTCCCAAAACATTTTTCAGACCACACCTTTTATTTTAGTATTTTAATATAATACTTAAGCTTTTATATCTTAAGTAATTCACAATAAATCATAAATACTTGGTATAAATCCCCAAAAATCATAATAAATCCAATTTTTTATATTATTTAACACATAAAATTTTCATGACGAAAAACATAATTTGATTATTTTAAATAATTAAACCTGAAATATCTCATTTTCTAATCTTAGAAAGTTCACCAAATATTCTCATTAAACCAAAAAATTATGAAATTAAAAAACCACTTCCAAAATAATGTCTCCTCATATTAAAATTTTGAGTCATTCGGGTATCATATGATAGGTTTTCTGTAATAACCCGACTTTTTCTCCACAGAAAGTCGGATCATTATGAAGAAAGAAAGGGGTAGAAAATAGAAAAGAAGAGAAGAAAGAAAGAAACAACAACAACGATCTCACAGCGGAACGAATAAATTATATTAATAACATGAACTATTACATAGTATACAACAATTTACAGAGTTACACAGCATATACATCACTTACTAGACAGTTATAAACATCTGTCTAGACATTACAACTCAAATACAAGACAAGACACTATCACAGATATCAACACAACGGAATACTATATCTACGAACGCCGAAGCCTCCTGCTCCATTGCTCCTCCAGAATATTCGTCAAAGCTAAACCTGAATCCCTTGGCTACTCGTAAAAATTTGAGTACCCAAGAGTTTATATAAAACAGAAATAAACACTTGGGTCAGACATGGGTCTGGTGTGAGTAACAGGTTAAACTTGCTTAACTTCAAAACCTTTTGAAAGAAAAGGTATCACGTAAGACTTCCCACACATAAACATGGGTAAGTTTTTACCTTACGCTAACCAAAACATTTGATATGAAATTCGATTGTATTATAATAGGGTCTAGGGTTTTCAAATAAATATGAAATAGCTGAAATTGTTACATTATTAAATTCCAGCATACTAGCCACAAAGTGGGTTATACAATCAAGTCCGTTGGCACTTATTGGATTTTGGATTCCATACAATGGCAGGGCTACCGGGGTACCGCCCGTCACAGTACGTGGCCTAGATCACCGTACCGAGGATCACTCCCAATCCCCTGCAACACAAGGTCGGAACATCCCTTACTGGATAATTCCCGCACAAGATACCTCACGGTTGGGATCAGCAACCGCACCACTAAGTCGAAAATAGAAAGGGACATCTAGACAGAGGTAACCCTGTCCTACTTGGGTGCTACCCACTAACCTTGCTGCACCTCCCCTGTTTTAGCCATTCCCGGTTTGTGAGGCTTGAGGTCACGATTACCTTTAAAAAGAACACATCTATCTTAGAATGCTCATCGTCCACCTGACGATGTGCTGAAAGCATTCAATCCATACAAGTTCGTTCCGGGTTCGAACGAAACCGAAGGCATTATCTCGTTACACTCGTTTTGGAATCACCCTCAGAGTTAACGACAATAACCCTTGCACTCTAAATCTTCATCTTCACTTGAGATTCACGACCTATCGTAAATTTGGATCGATGTGGTATTCAGGTCTCCAGACCTGGAAATCTGGTATACGGAAACCCGATCCCGGTCTCATCGAAATCCAAAGCGTATCTTTTAAGGCCAAGTTGTTTTAAAGGTTAAAACAAATTCAATTCATTATCTTTATACACAAAGAAAGATAATTCACAACAGATAATCAACATTATCAGATAATCCATACAATTCAACTAACATCCATATCATACAGCATATATCTCATCAGAGATATCAATCAATGCCAAGTATTCAATACTATCAACCATTCATAAGTAATGATTTATACCATTTCTAATTAATTTAAAATGAATTAAATTAATTACTTCATTCTATAAATCCTTCTTACTTAACCATTAATTAATTACAATCAATTAATTAATTATCCTCTAATAATTCATTTCAATTAATCATCTTGATTAATTATCTTTTAATTATATCCAAGTAATTTATCTTTAATTAATTACTTAAATTAATTATCCTTAACCACTTATAGTAATTAACCTTTAATTAAACAACATTTATTAATCACCCTTGATTAATCTTTAATCAGTAATTAACTACCCTTAATTACTTTCATTAACTAAATTAATTATTCCTTAATTAATTTCTTAATTAATCCCTTGATTAATTATTCAAAGTAATTAACTCAAATTACTTCTATTAATAAAATCATTTATTCAACTAATTACTTCCAGTAATTATCTTATTATTTACTTCTCTAAATAATCTTACTTTAATAATTACATTAAGTAATTATTATTAAATCATCTCTTGATTATTCTAAATTAATTAAACTTAATTAATTAATTTAACTAAATCAAATTAACTTAAATTAATTACTATAAGTAATTAATTCTTAATTACTTCCATTAAGTAATTCATTTAAACAAATGATTATCTTTAAATTAATTAATCTAATTAACTATTAAAATTAATCCTATTAATTAATTATTTAATAATCCATAGTTAATGACTTCATTAACTACTATTTAATTACTTTCCCTTAAGTAATTATCTTATATTAATTATTATTAATCCTAAATTAATAAATCTTAATAACCAATTTATTAATCTCTAATTACTAAATTAATTAAGTGTTAACCATAACTTAATTAATATTTAATTACTTATTAATTAATTACTAACCATTAAATAATACTCTAATTTATCATCCTCAATTATAAATTAATCATCCCTAATTAATTAATCTTAATCATAAATAAATTAGTTTAAACCTTTAATTACCTATTTAATTAATCCAAATGATTAATTAATCAAATTAAATTAATTATCTATTAAATCTCCTAATAAATTAAATAAACACAAGTCTTTAATTAATTTAAGATAAACTTTATTTTATTTGATAAACAAGTTATCATTTACAATTTATATTTGAAACATCCATTTCAAATCTACTTTTAAATTTCATTTTAAATTCTGTATTTAAAATGAATTCCAATTTATTTTTAACTAAGTTTTTAAAACCAATTTAAAAACTTTTACTTATTAAAAATTCTTATCTCTTATAAAAGAAATTTAAGAAGAGTTTAAACCAAATTCCTTTTTATTTTTAAACATTTAATTAAATCTAATTATCATTTAAAACCTATTTAAACCATATAAATTTATAACTTATTTATTTCAAACCTTTAAGATTCAAAACCAACTTGAATCTATATAGTTAAACTTGATTTAAATTCTTGTTTTAAAATTTCCTTTACAATTTTAAATCCAGTTTAAAGTTTTAGAAACAGACAGTTTAAAACCTGTCAACAACCAAAGTACTCGAGCCAATCCTATTTTGCTTCGAGTCGCAACCTTAAATTCCCGAGTCTCCCTCGCAAAAACTCTCGAAAATCTCGAGTCCTTCTCTATCACTTGAGTCCAACCTTCCAGCTCCAACAACTTCGAGTCGCACATCAAAATTTCCGAGACTCCTACGAACAAACCCGAGAAAACTTGCATTCGTCTTCTCCAGTGAAACAGACTTCACCCAGATACAATCTTCGATCTCGTGCACGTGCACGGTCACCTACGGCAACTCCGGTCATCGACGACATCTTCCATCAGTCCACGTTCATCCACATACTCGAAAACGATCATTCTATCTTCGATTCATTCATCAAATCAAAATCGAACCCTAAAATCAAAAACCTGGAACAGAACCATCATCACTGACCAAACCTGGCACATCGCTCGTGCTCGCGATTCCGATCATCAGAGAAACTAATTCTCTGGCCATGACTACGTCTATACCTAAACTTCCATCTGCCAAATCCTCGTTCAACTCGATCGACTACAGATCCCATTTCGATCATCTTTCCCTAACCCAGTAAAACTAGGTTTAAAAATTTCAAACCTAAATCATTTCTGTCTTACTACCTTAAAAATTCTCCTGGCAATTTTCCTATCATCCATGATCATTCCACTACCATCATTGAAGAATTCAACATCCCAGTTCCATTGAGATAATCAAAATCACCAAAATTTCATTTCTGACTTAAACCAGAACTGCTCTTTTAATACTAGACTAAAAACTATGATATTAATGTTAAAAATCATATTATAGCCTATCTATTCCATATATAATCCTGAATCTATAAATTACCCAGTTCGAATTTTTACATTTTATAACATGCACTGTTATTTTAATTTATAGGGGCACTCAAGTTAAAGTTTTGACTTAATTAAACCCTTTAAACTTTAGTTTATTACAAATCAATCATACTTTGTTTGTAAATTAAGTCCTTACAAAAACTAAATACAGAGGTAAGAGATTTTTAAAAGAATTTCTTAAGTCTGGGCAACAAAACAGAACAGAGATCATATTCATACATGCATACCTATATACATTCATGTATATTCAAAAATCATCTACAAACATTCACATCCAAACACTATTTATCACAGAATTAAACATGCATCATAATTACTTAAGTTAATTTAAGTAAGAATGTTACTCACCAAACATGCAGATGAACAGAGGTTTGAAAGAAAAACTGGAATTTGGACTTTGAAAACTGAAACTATGAATTTCTTTTGCTTTTGAAACTGCATGCATGCTTTGATTTCCAGATTGAAAAGAAAGTGTTCAAGCTTTGATTCCATTTCGGGATTGCTTGCAAATTTGTCTCAGATTGAAGAAGTTCAGGCTTTTGGTTTTTAAATCTTGCAATTGATCTCAGTTTTAAAATGCAGGCTTATGGTTATATGATTGTTGAATTAGATTTCTGGTTTGTGAGGAGTGTTGAATTTGAAGCCTTTAGTTTTAGTTTTGATTTTCAGTTTTTAGTTTAGAAAAGATGGAGAGAAAAAGAAGATGGAGGAAGAAGGAATTGAACTGTAAAAATGGGAAAACAGATTTCTCTAAAACACTATATTATAAAATAAAATAAAATAAAAATAAAAAGAAACAAATGTTGCCATTTGTATTTTGCATGCTACTCTAAACTTACACATGTTAAACAAAGTATAATTATGTTTAAATCCTTCATCTAAAAGTAATTATGTTTTAGTTTATGTAAATGTGAATTTAGTAATTTATGTTTTATTTATTTATATTTATATCCATTTATATGTTACTTATGTTTTACAAACTATTTTTAGTTCAAAAGATATTTAAAAAGAAAGCTTATTTTAACCCATTCTAGTTTAATTACTTTCTAAAAGAAAACAAATTAAAACCTTTATTAAATCTTATCTTTTGAATTTACATTATAAATCCAAACTCATATTCAAATTAAAATTGAAAATCTAATTTAAAAATCAAGTTATATATATACACATATAACTACCCAAATTCAATTTGAAATACAATTTATTAAATCTTAAATAATTTATAAAAGAAATTATCTCTTTAATATAAATTACTTATTTTACTTATCTTACCAAATGAATTAATGTTTCTTTTGTAAAATTGTATTTCAAACTTATATTATTCAAATCATATTTATCAAGCTATAAAAATAAAATAACACAAACCTTTTTGTTAATTAATTTCTATTTTAAACTAAAGCTAAAATAAATTTAAACAATTAACATTTATCTTGAGTATTTAAAAACCATATAATTTATTTATTAAATAACTTTGAAAAGTTCAATATTAAATTAAATCTAATTTTCCAATTTACCAAAGCTTCTATTTACAATATATATAAATAAATATATATATTCACATAGAAAATATCTTATTAACTATTTTAAAAGACTAAATCATCAATTAAATACTTATTTAAATCAGATTATTAAATTAAATTCAGATTTCATTATCAAAGACCATCAATATCAATTTAATTATTTAACAGATTATTAAATTTATATTGTTAAAATTTCCGGGAAATTACATTCCTCCCCCCTTAAAATAATTTCGTCCCCGAAATTTAAACAAAGGTAATTTAATAATCTTATTAAAGATTTAAATTTAAAACACAAACATCTACTATCATCCATATGCTAACAACCATAGCAGCCAAATCATCCAATCAAACCATTTAACTATCTAGACTAAATTCTAGATAAAATTCCTCGAGTTTCCCCAAGTATATATATATACCGGGATACTCGCTCAACAAACAATCTAAACTATTAAGTTATAGATCTCCTACACATCTAGATTTACAGAACTAAACAGACTATCAGACTACAGACGAGTCTGACTCAACTACCAAACTTCCCAAACTGTAGATTCTAAAACCAGAGATAAATCAAATACGTATTCCCTCAGAGATACGTAAAACACAATGAATTCCAGTTATCCAAACTGACAATTCAATTCATAAGTCCAAATACTTATCCAAATCAGAACACAGACGAGATCCAAACACAACTCTACTTCACAACATCAGTAGATTCTAAACTTACTTCTCCCATCCAGAGATACACTCCAAACTACTTTCGCTGCTCAACTCTGATCTGAGGTAGAACACAAGCACAGACTGGACAACTCACTTCTAGAAATAAGGTTCACTGATCCATACATAAAACTCAGATATTCCAGCAAAACTTGAGCTGCTTCACCAATTCCATCTCTAGGAAACATCCTTCCACTAGACTGAACCACCGGTATCACTCCTGGAATCCAGTCGATAAGAAAACTCACCCTTCAGATGCGGACAAACTTCTGACTTCTCTGAAGACATCCAGAAAACTCTGACAACACAAGAGAACACTCAGCAATCACAAGTCACTTTTGCGATCAACCCAACCTATTTCCAAAGAAAAACTGTTCCTCTTTACACAATCCGAACAGCTCATACTTAACTATCCAATCCATCGAAGAAATGGATTTACTCTTACTACTTCTGAACTTCACCTTCAGAAAAACTGCTCATCCAGAAAACTTCCTGCCATCACAGAATACTCTGAGCTGCACTGCTGACACTGATGCTCCTATCCAAAGCTCTTCGAGAAACTCGGACTCCAAACCAAACAGAAACACCATGCTGAACTCAGCCACAACACCGAAACAGACACACTTCCTTAATCTTGTTCCAAAGAAAACATCTTCAGGAACATCCATAGTCACTGCATCTCATCATACAGCTACTATTACCTGAGGTATCAAGGTACCATCACTCACTTCTGCCTCATCGACAGATCCAACTCTACTCATCCACACTTCAAAGATAAACTCCGAACCATTACAGTTTCCTTCGGAGATCGATGAAATCCTTCACCACAGCAAAGCTTACTCGAGACGGTATTGGGTTTACAGTCTCGATATATACTTCCAACCTCAAACCTTCAAACTCCAACTATTGGTAATTGTGTTACACACACTACCACCTTATCTACCTTTATAACTTATATTGGAAAACCCGAACAGGTAACCCAACAAATAGGTAGAAATACATAAATATATATATTTAAAATGATACTTTTTATATAGAAATTATTTCTGGGTAAAATTATTTCATCTACCTCTTTAAAACAATATTGTGTCCGTTGGCCTGGTTCAAGTGTTTAGAGATCCCTATCAATAACGTTAGCTACTCGTATTGACCAGAATCCATATACCACTCAACCGATCAATTAACACAATATAAAACCATTTTTATATAACTAACAATTACGCGCTCTCAAGATAGACACCACTTCAGAGCCTAGGTATTCACTCAACCTCGCTCTGATACCAACTGTAATAACCCGACTTTTTCTCCACAGAAAGTCGGATCATTATGAAGAAAGAAAGGGGTAGAAAATAGAAAAGAAGAGAAGAAAGAAAGAAACAACAACAACGATCTCACAGCGGAACGAATAAATTATATTAATAACATAAACTATTACATAGTATACAACAATTTACAGAGTTACACAGCATATACATCACTTACTAGACAGTTATAAACATCTGTCTAGACATTACAACTCAAATACAAGACAAGACACTATCACAGATATCAACACAGCGGAATACTATATCTACGAACGCCGAAGCCTCCTGCTCCATTGCTCCTCCAGAATATTCGTCAAAGCTAAACCTGAATCCCTTGGCTACTCGTAAAAATTTGAGTACCCAAGAGTTTATATAAAACAGAAATAAACACTTGGGTCAGACATGGGTCTGGTGTGAGTAACAGGTTAAACTTGCTTAACTTCAAAACCTTTTGAAAGAAAAGGTATCACGTAAGACTTCCCACACATAAACATGGGTAAGTTTTTACCTTACGCTAACCAAAACATTTGATATGAAATTCGATTGTATTATAATAGGGTCTAGGGTTTTCAAATAAATATGAAATAGCTGAAATTGTTACATTATTAAATTCCAGCATACTAGCCACAAAGTGGGTTATACAATCAAGTCCGTTGGCACTTATTGGATTTTGGATTCCATACAATGGCAGGGCTACCGGGGTACCGCCCGTCACAGTACGTGGCCTAGATCACCGTACCGAGGATCACTCCCAATCCCCTGCAACACAAGGTCGGAACATCCCTTACTGGATAATTCCCGCACAAGATACCTCACGGTTGGGATCAGCAACCGCACCACTAAGTCGAAAATAGAAAGGGACATCTAGACAGAGGTAACCTTGTCCTACTTGGGTGCTACCCACTAACCTTGCTGCACCTCCCCTGTTTTAGCCATTCCCGGTTTGTGAGGCTTGAGGTCACGATTACCTTTAAAAAGAACACATCTATCTTAGAATGCTCATCGTCCACCTGACGATGTGCTGAAAGCATTCAATCCATACAAGTTCGTTCCGGGTTCGAACGAAATCGAAGGCATTATCTCGTTACACTCGTTTTGGAATCACCCTCAGAGTTAACGACAATAACCCTTGCACTCTAAATCTTCATCTTCACTTGAGATTCACGACCTATCGTAAATTTGGATCGATGTGGTATTCGGGTCTCCAGACCTGGAAATCCGGTATACGGAAACCCGATCCCGGTCTCATCGAAATCCAAAGCGTATCTTTTAAGGCCAAGTTGTTTTAAAGGTTAAAACAAATTCAATTCATTATCTTTATACACAAAGAAAGATAATTCACAACAGATAATCAACATTATCAGATAATCCATACAATTCAACTAACATCCATATCATACAGCATATATCTCATCAGAGATATCAATCAATGCCAAGTATTCAATACTATCACCCATTCATAAGTAATGATTTATACCATTTCTAATTAATTTAAAATGAATTAAATTAATTACTTCATTCTATAAATCCTTCTTACTTAACCATTAATTAATTACAATCAATTAATTAATTATCCTCTAATAATTCATTTCAATTAATCATCTTGATTAATTATCTTTTAATTATATCCAAGTAATTTATCTTTAATTAATTACTTAAATTAATTATCCTTAACCACTTATAGTAATTAACCTTTAATTAAACAACATTTATTAATCACCCTTGATTAATCTTTAATCAGTAATTAACTACCCTTAATTACTTTCATTAACTAAATTAATTATTCCTTAATTAATTTCTTAATTAATCCCTTGATTAATTATTCAAAGTAATTAACTCAAATTACTTCTATTAATAAAATCATTTATTCAACTAATTACTTCCAGTAATTATCTTATTATTTACTTCTCTAAATAATCTTACTTTAATAATTACATTAAGTAATTATTATTAAATCATCTCTTGATTATTCTAAATTAATTAAACTTAATTAATTAATTTAACTAAATCAAATTAACTTAAATTAATTACTATAAGTAATTAATTCTTAATTACTTCCATTAAGTAATTCATTTAAACAAATGATTATCTTTAAATTAATTAATCTAATTAACTATTAAAATTAATCCTATTAATTAATTATTTAATAATCCATAGTTAATGACTTCATTAACTACTATTTAATTACTTTCCCTTAAGTAATTATCTTATATTAATTATTATTAATCCTAAATTAATAAATCTTAATAACCAATTTATTAATCTCTAATTACTAAATTAATTAAGTGTTAACCATAACTTAATTAATATTTAATTACTTATTAATTAATTACTAACCATTAAATAATACTCTAATTTATAATCCTCAATTATAAATTAATCATCCCTAATTAATTAATCTTAATCATAAATAAATTAGTTTAAACCTTTAATTACCTATTTAATTAATCCAAATGATTAATTAATCAAATTAAATTAATTATCTATTAAATCTCCTAATAAATTAAATAAACACAAGTCTTTAATTAATTTAAGATAAACTTTATTTTATTTGATAAACAAGTTATCATTTACAATTTATATTTGAAACATCCATTTCAAATCTACTTTTAAATTTCATTTTAAATTCTGTATTTAAAATGAATTCCAATTTATTTTTAACTAAGTTTTTAAAACCAATTTAAAAACTTTTACTTATTAAAAATTCTTATCTCTTATAAAAGAAATTTAAGAAGAGTTTAAACCAAATTCCTTTTTATTTTTAAACATTTAATTAAATCTAATTATCATTTAAAACCTATTTAAACCATATAAATTTATAACTTATTTATTTCAAACCTTTAAGATTCAAAACCAACTTGAATCTATATAGTTAAACTTGATTTAAATTCTTGTTTTAAAATTTCCTTTACAATTTTAAATCCAGTTTAAAGTTTTAGAAACAGACAGTTTAAAACCTGTCAACAACCAAAGTACTCGAGCCAATCCTATTTTGCTTCGAGTCGCAACCTTAAATTCCCGAGTCTCCCTCGCAAAAACTCTCGAAAATCTCGAGTCCTTCTCTATCACTTGAGTCCAACCTTCCAGCTCCAACAACTTCAAGTCGCACATCAAAATTTCCGAGACTCCTACGAACAAACCCGAGAAAACTTGCATTCGTCTTCTCCAGTGAAACAGACTTCACCCAGATACAATCTTCGATCTCGTGCACGTGCACGGTCACCTACGGCAACTCCGGTCATCGACGACATCTTCCATCAGTCCACGTTCATCCACATACTCGAAAACGATCATTCTATCTTCGATTCATTCATCAAATCAAAATCGAACCCTAAAATCAAAAACCTGGAACAGAACCATCATCACTGACCAAACCTGGCACATCGCTCGTGCTCGCGATTCCGATCATCAGAGAAACTAATTCTCTGGCCATGACTACGTCTATACCTAAACTTCCATCTGCCAAATCCTCGTTCAACTCGATCGACTACAGATCCCATTTCGATCATCTTTCCCTAACCCAGTAAAACTAGGTTTAAAAATTTCAAACCTAAATCATTTCTGTCTTACTACCTTAAAAATTCTCCTGGCAATTTTCCTATCATCCATGATCATTCCACTACCATCATTGAAGAATTCAACATCCCAGTTCCATTGAGATAATCAAAATCACCAAAATTTCATTTCTGACTTAAACCAGAACTGCTCTTTTAATACTAGACTAAAAACTATGATATTAATGTTAAAAATCATATTATAGCCTATCTATTCCATATATAATCCTGAATCTATAAATTACCCAGTTCGAATTTTTACATTTTATAACATGCACTGTTATTTTAATTTACAGGGGCACTCAAGTTAAAGTTTTGACTTAATTAAACCCTTTAAACTTTAGTTTATTACAAATCAATCATACTTTGTTTGTAAATTAAGTCCTTACAAAAACTAAATACAGAGGTAAGAGATTTTTAAAAGAATTTCTTAAGTCTTGGCAACAAAACAGAACAGAGATCATATTCATACATGCATACCTATATGCATTCATGTATATTCAAAAATCATCTACAAACATTCACATCCAAACACTATTTATCACAGAATTAAACATGCATCATAATTACTTAAGTTAATTTAAGTAAGAATGTTACTCACCAAACATGCAGATGAACAGAGGTTTGAAAGAAAAACTGGAATTTGGACTTTGAAAACTGAAACTATGAATTTCTTTTGCTTTTGAAACTGCATGCATGCTTTGATTTCCAGATTGAAAAGAAAGTGTTCAAGCTTTGATTCCATTTCGGGATTGCTTGCAAATTTGTCTCAGATTGAAGAAGTTCAGGCTTTTGGTTTTTAAATCTTGCAATTGATCTCAGTTTTAAAATGCAGGCTTATGGTTATATGATTGTTGAATTAGATTTCTGGTTTGTGAGGAGTGTTGAATTTGAAGCCTTTAGTTTTAGTTTTGATTTTCAGTTTTTAGTTTAGAAAAGATGGAGAGAAAAAGAAGATGGAGGAAGAAGGAATTGAACTGTAAAAATGGGAAAACAGATTTCTCTAAAACACTATATTATAAAATAAAATAAAATAAAAATAAAAAGAAACAAATGTTGCCGTTTGTATTTTGCATGCTACTCTAAACTTACACATGTTAAACAAAGTATAATTATGTTTAAATCCTTCATCTAAAAGTAATTATGTTTTAGTTTATGTAAATGTGAATTTAGTAATTTATGTTTTATTTATTTATATTTATATCCATTTATATGTTACTTATGTTTTACAAACTATTTTTAGTTCAAAAGATATTTAAAAAGAAAGCTTATTTTAACCCATTCTAGTTTAATTACTTTCTAAAAGAAAACAAATTAAAACCTTTATTAAATCTTATCTTTTGAATTTACATTATAAATCCAAACTCATATTCAAATTAAAATTGAAAATCTAATTTAAAAATCAAGTTATATATATACACATATAACTACCCAAATTCAATTTGAAATACAATTTATTAAATCTTAAATAATTTATAAAAGAAATTATCTCTTTAATATAAATTACTTATTTTACTTATCTTACCAAATGAATTAATGTTTCTTTTGTAAAATTGTATTTCAAACTTATATTATTCAAATCATATTTATCAAGCTATAAAAATAAAATAACACAAACCTTTTTGTTAATTAATTTCTATTTTAAACTAAAGCTAAAATAAATTTAAACAATTAACATTTATCTTGAGTATTTAAAAACCATATAATTTATTTATTAAATAACTTTGAAAAGTTCAATATTAAATTAAATCTAATTTTCCAATTTACCAAAGCTTCTATTTACAATATATATAAATAAATATATATATTCACATAGAAAATATCTTATTAACTATTTTAAAAGACTAAATCATCAATTAAATACTTATTTAAATCAGATTATTAAATTAAATTCAGATTTCATTATCAAAGACCATCAATATCAATTTAATTATTTAACAGATTATTAAATTTATATTGTTAAAATTTCCGGGATATTACATTTTCTAACTCAAACATATCACTTAATTTCATAAATAAATTCTATAAATTCACCAATGAGCATATAATTGTCTATACTATCGTAGCATGACATAATATGAGAAAAATAACCGAATTTACGCTTAAAGCCGAAAATAACATTTAAAACATGAGATGCATAACTATTATTCACCTTGAATTGCTAAAGAAGGTTGAGATTTGTATTTTGATTTGATTCCCCTAAGCTTCCTTAGATTATCCTAGCTTTTCTTCCCTTGGTTTATCTTAACAATGGCTGGCCTACCCTTTTTGATTTCATCTGTATGAGTGTAAAATGAATGAGTTAGAAAGGAGGTGGGGGTTTGTATTAGGAAATGTAACCCTTTTCCTATTTTACTCTTCTCATGAATTCCTCCTTCCTATTAATGTCCTAATTAATCATTAGTTCATTAATTAAGGCTCGACCCATATTAACTATCAAATCTCAATCTCCTTACCAGTTTACATTATTTTATTTTATTTACCCAATTAAATATCATAAATAATGTTAATCAAAATTAGGGTTATTACAGACTCCCCTCCTTTAAGAATTTCTTCATGAAAGTTACGATAAGGTACACACATCAAACTTATAAGCATAGATGTAAAACATACTATCAAACAGATCATGATAAATGTCCCTAATCATATCCTCTATCTCCCAAGTTTAGTCTCTCTCACTGTCACTCCACTGGACTTTCACTAATCTATCGGTCTTATTTCCAAGCTTTTTCTCGTCCTTAGCCATAATACGAACTGGTTGTCTATTGATTGTCATTTCCGGTTCCACTACTAAGTCTTCCAATGCAGTTGGAGTTATAGTAGTCTTTGGATCTTGAACATACTTCCTTAGATGAGAAATATGAAAAACATTATGGACTCCTACCAAACTGCTCGATAACTCTATCAAGTGAGGTTCCCGATCCTTTCGGTGATAGGAAATGGTCCAACAAATCTAGGTGCCAATTTCCCCGACTTCCTGAATCTTACTAAACCCTTCATCGGTGATACTTTGATGAAAACATTAACTCCAACTAAGAATTCTAAGTCCTTTCATCTCTTATTTGCATAACTCTTCTGCCTAGACTGAACTTCTTTCATTCTAGTTCTAATCGACTCAATCTTCGTCGTAGCCTCTCTCACCATATTCGGACCAAGAACTAATCTATCTCCGATCTTCCACTAACATACAGATGATTTACACCGCCTTCCATATAATGCATCAAAAGGTGTCATTCCTATACTAGTCTGATAACCATTATTATAGGAAAACTCAACCAAGTATAAATAGTCTTCCCATGACCCACTAAAGTCTAGTACACAAGCTCTTAACATAAAGAATCACTATCACTGACTATACTACTAGGAATCTCATGCAGTTTAACAATATTCTTCATAAACAACTTAGCCAATACAGGTGCCATTCTGGTTGACTTAACAAAAATGAAATGTGTACTCTTGGTCAGTCTATCCACTATGGCCCATATACTTTAATTTCTCCTGTTTGACCTTGGCAACCCGTCAATAAAATCCATGGATATCGAATCCCATTTCCAAACTAGTATATCTAAAGGCTGAAGCAATCCACTCAGCTTCTGATGCTCGGCTTTTATCTGTTGACAATTCAGACATTGTTTTACCCATAAGCTTACATCACTTTTCATACCCTCCCAGAAGAAACTCCTTTTCGTATCCTGATACATCTTAGTCCCTCCAGGATAAATAGTAAACTTCGATCAATGACACTCCCTAAGAACTTCTTTCCTTAGGTCTCCAACATCCAGAACATGCAATCATCCCTTCTTCCTCAACCACCCCTTATGTGTAAGACTAAAATCCTTCGTATCATTAATCTCAGTTCCACCTTCTAGCCATTTAATCTTCTCGGCGAACAATGGATCATCTCTTTGCTTAGAAGCAACCCTCTCGATCAAGACTAGTCGAACTTCCAAGTAAGATAACATGGCTTTACTTTGACTAGAACTAGTAGTCGATCTTAACCACACACTACAAGTAGTCAATGCTTCCAAATCTCTCCATTCAGCCAAAATAGCTAACACCACATTCTGATATTTCCTGCTATATGCATCAACAACTTTATTTCCTTTGCCTGGTGTGTACTCAATTCCAAAATCATATGCAGTTAAAAACTCCAAACATCTTTATTATCTCATATTCAACTCCTTTTGAGAGAATAAGTATCTTAAAGACTTGTGATCCATATACAACTCGAATCATTCTCCCAAAAGACAATGTCTCCACACCTTCAAAGCAAATATTACAGCAATCAACTCTAGTTCATGAGTCGAATATCTAACTTTATGCAGTATGAGTTGTCGCGAAGCATAGGCAATCACTTTACCCCTCTGCATTAACACAACTCCTAGTCATGTTCCACACGCATCAGTATACACCACCAAATCTTGATTTCCATCCGGCACAACTAACACAGGCGTGTTGGTCAATAAATCTTTCATAGTCTATACTTAGAACAACATAAGTGTTGACAACCAGAACTTCTTGGTTAGCTACTCCAGCATTTCCTCTAACTAATCCAGCAGCAGCTCCAGCTTGCATTATGTTGACAAAGAACTGATACATTGCTCTTATATCAACCGGTGGTGTTCCAGCACCTAAATTAGTAGCTGTCTGTTGACTCGGGTTCCTTCTAGTATTGGGCCTGACATTTCCATTAGTAGTGGTGCTTCCTTCACCGTGATTCACTCTTCTGTTTCCTTCCTCCATATCTTTCTTCCTTAAATATGCATTCAAACCTTAGTAAGATATAGAAGAACATTCTAAGAGAGAGGGAGAATTGAGATAAAGCATATACCTATATATAGAAAATACAAGTATGTTACTTAAGCGTTATCCCATACCCAAGCTTATTCTCTGATTCATTTGGATTATGTTTTCAAAACTCTTTTTAAAGTCCAAATTTCCTTTAGTTTTACATAAACCTATGCTATGATACCAAGTTGTAACATCCCCTATTTTGAGGCACAAAACTAAGCGCTACATATGTTATAGTCATCTATAGTATTAATTTCTAGTGACAAAATGCGGTCATGTTATTGTGTCATAACATCAGAAGCAAAAGAATATGAAATAATTTCAAACAAGATTTCAAAGCAAATCTTGTCATTGCATTTCAAAGTTAATATTTCATATTCACTACATAATCCCAAATGTTGCCCAGGTTCAGATAAAATATAATTATTACAAAATACTCCAATAGCGACATTTGAAGATGCCCCTTGGTTGATCAGAGTTACTAAATAGACAAATACATCTACTATCAATATATTCATACAATAACTGACATAAAACAGCGGATAACAGTAGATAAACTCCGGCATAGCTAGCTTTGCCTCATGCATGTATCCGAAAGCTTTATTCGCCAAAACCTACTTAACCTATAAAGCCCTTACTCTCGACCTACTCAAATCAAATTTTGAGCACCTGAAAGTTTAAGAGGAAAACATAAACTTCGAGTCAGACAAAAAGCCTAGTGTGAATAATAATATGCCATCTCGATTTATGGATATCTAGTGAGACACCACCATTGAGCCGAACTGGTTTTCCCCTCACTAATATCCTTTTTAAAATATATCTTTAGCAAATTAAAGTCCTGCAACCAAACTGGTTATAATAAACATTATAAATAATAATGTGCATGCTTGCTGCAGAGGCAATCATAACTATCCATCAAATCAGTGGACTATCCATCCTAATGTTTATTTTTCAAAGGGTAACTACCAACCTACATGGTTGACTCGGGCCTACAAGATATACCAAATTTTCTAACTGATGGTTAGAAGAAAATTGGATGGTTTGTCCAAATACACTTATTTAGTGTTTACTTGATTATCTATCAATCTCAAAGTTTTGCTAGGCTTACTATAAACCCAAAGGTTTTGCAAGCCAACCTATAACCTATCTTCTCTTTATGTATTACTTTTTGTGCATATACCTACTTTTAGTCTTACTCTTGACAAAGCCCTACGCACTGGAATTTTAGACTTATCAGCTAGGAGCTAACAGTTAAAGTATAGGGCGCCACCCTATACCAGTCCCATCTGGTTTTCGAATCTCTGAGTCAATTCATCCTATCATATACATATACAAACGTAAGAGTCTATCAAATATAACACTAGACTCACATAATATACATCTGATACAAATCTCGATCTCAATTATAAATCTCATAAACAAATACAAATCCTAAATGAGATAACCTAGAAGTTAAAAATGTTTACCTCCATGCTAGCTCAACCATCCAAAGGTCAACCTGCCTTGTAACCTGAAAAGTCTCAGCCTAACCTGAGCATTAAAATAACACCCGGGTCAGACCATCTTTAAATATCCAAAATGGTGAGAACAAGATATAACATAAAGATATATGACATATAAGTAAATAAGGAAATCCAGATGTCCAAGATATAACAAATCATGAAATTAATTTAACTCCGAATCCACCTCAAGGCACAAGCGTATATATTTATTTCACAAAACAAAATTGTCACAGAATCCAAATTTCCAGAATCTAAGTGATCTTAATCCATACCGATCGTAATGATCATCCATACCAATCTCAATGATTATACTCAGACCGTGGTAAACAAACAAACAAAGTTATCACTTATATCGATCTGATACCAAAGATCGTACTCATACTGAGAACACAGAATCACAACTGATCTCAAGGATAGTCCATACCAATCAGACGATCGTTGCAACCATGACTCGAAGACTCAAGATTATTCATCTTTATAGATTTATAATCGTAAAGAAATCCCTGAATATATCTTAAATGGATCTATCGATCCCACCAAACACTAAAAGGAAATATACTCTAAAGTGCTAAATGCTATCACTTTCAGTAATCACTAGAACTTAACCAAAACGTCCCATATCACCAGGTAAAATTCAAGTATTTACTAGAAGCTAGTAAATCTCACTCGTCACGGATACCACTAGAAAACCTAAATTATATCCTCTTAAGGATCTATCAGTCCCACCGAACACCAAAAGAGAATACAACTCTAAAGTGTTAAATACTTTCTAATAGCAATTACATGAATTTAACCAAAGCACCTTATACTACCTGGTGAAATTCGAGTATTCACTATTGGGCTAGTAATTTCCACTCAAACATTATATTCAATGAGTTATACTATGTTCGATGAAGCGTTATTAAAGAGCATTTAAACAATCAATAACACTAATTCGATTATTAGTACTTCCCACATTATAGAACTAAGGTTCTCAAAAAAATATTCTTATAAGAGTTTATAATTTAGAAATCCAATATTATAATTTTCCATATAGGAAATAATTTCCAAAAACTTTATTTATCATAAGATAAATTAAATCAGAAGATAAATTAAACCATATGTTCCATTTGATCTCGATATACATATAGATGTAGTTGTCTCAAATTCTATAAAGATTATATTATTCACAAAAAATATTCCAAAGGTCATATTTATATATAAATAACCATATATTTATAAAACTATATTTATTACTCCTTCAAACCCAATTTGATATATAAATATATAACCATTTTATTTAGAAATAAATTAGGTTTATATTTCTAACACCATATTTCCAAAATCCATAACCAGTTATAATAACGATATTATATTTATATAGTTATTTGTAAAAATCACTTATAAAAAGAACTAGAATAATTTAGAAACAAGATTGATATTCGTAAACTTAATAAACTCTCTTTTACAAAATTATGTATATTCTTGTTTAGAAAATACATAGATATAAGTTTATAACATTCCAAACCTTTGAATCAATGTGATTCAAAGTCCATAGAGCACAAGAGAGTTCACACTATAACAAAAACCAAGGTCTTTAAAAGATTACAGCCATGAATTGGTCCGTATAGTTCTAACTTTATATCATCTTCAAATCTATTTTATAGGTTAGCAAATCAATGGAATTGGACGCCAGAATGGCCATAAAAACATGCAAAGCACTAGAAACAACAACAACAACAAACAAGCCAATAGACGAAGCAAGAAACAACGATCTGGAAGGGCTTTACCTAGAGCTTAATCGGCTCCAGGGATTCACCATTGGTCCACTGGTGGTGACATTTTCTGGTGCCGTTTCAGCTCTAGAAAACCTCCCCAGCTGAGCTCGGGTGATGGCGGTTTGATCCTAAGTCTTGAGTGATTGTTCTAAGGTGATTTCAGTGTACATGCATCCACATAAACAAGTATACTTGTCAACTAAATGATATTATAAGGCTAAGGTTTCAGTAATTCAGATGTTGAGCAATATGAAAAATAAAAAATACAAAAGATTGAGAACCACAAACTATAGATTCATCCAATTCAACCAAATAGAAAATATACTTTCATTTAGATATAGTTGTGTGAGGTGGACTCACCTTTTTACTCCTTACAACAGCTTGCTAACTTCAATTTATTTGGTGCTTTAAATTATAGATTAAACCCAAGAATTTTGCCTCAATCAAAAAGAACAAACACAAATCAAAACATAATATAAACTGAAATCAACTGGACTAATGGGTGAATTAGAGCTAGAAAAGCTTACTTTCATTTTCCTGGATTTTCTAGCAATTCATTTCCATTTTTAAATTGATGAATTTGCTCCTAGGGTTGAGGAGAAAGTTTGATTTCCATAGTTTTTGTATACTGAGTTTAGAAAAATGAATGGAGTGAATACGGGAGAGGAGGATTTTCTCCTAACTAATAATTAGAATGGGCTTAGGTATGAAATTAAACCCAATAAGAAAATAATAAATTTTCTATCTTCTTTCTCTACACTTATAATTTAATTTGGGCCTCATGAATTCATGTATAACTTAATAAGATTTAAAAAAAACTCCGCTTATTTAATTTCTCACTAATATGTCTATGAACCAAAAAGTCTAATTATTCAAACCATAACCCAACTAAACAAAATAACTTCTTAATTGGATTTTAAACATCAATGGTTTATTTTCTAAAAGAAATCTAAAAATTCCAATTTATTAATTTTACCAAAACAATCACAAGTTAAAAATTCTCATTTCTATTAGTATTGAGATAGTTTTATAAAATTAAATATAACATTTGCAATTAAAAGTTATTCTTATTATTTAACAAAAATAAACTATAAATTGTAAATTCTTATTTTAAACAATAAACCTCAATAGTAATACTTTATCCTAAATGCCAAATTTAAATAATTGATTTAATAACATTTCAAAATTTAAATTGAAATTCTATGTGAGAATTGAAACTCATTATAACATCCCCCTATTTGGAGGCCCAAAACTAACGGCTACGGATGCTGTAGTCATCTGTAGTTATTAATCCTCGAGGACCAAACACAGCGATATTAGATACATTGATATACAGAAACACAAGAATATGAAAAAAATATTTAAACAGCAAAACAAATTCCACATTCCTATTTCAAAATATTCCAAATTAATTACATAATCCCAATTCGCAAACCACGTTCAAATAACATATAATTATTACAAATTACGCCAAGAGCGACATATGAAGATACCCCCTTGGTAGATCAGATTATATAGATAGGTAAGAAACAATTTGCCTTTACAAACAAAACACCCAGTGGAAATAAAAGAACTCTAATAACAAGTTTGCCTCCTGCACGTCCTCGGAAGCTTTATTCATCTAAAAGAACACCTGGAAACCTTAAATCTCAACCTACTCAAAATCAATTGAGTACCCGAGATTTTAAGGGAAAAACAAAAACTTCGAGTCAGACAAAAAGCCTGGTATGAATAATAATTTACCATCTCAAACCATTTTGATACATAGTGAGACCACGCCGCTTAGTGGAACGGGTTTTCCCGTCATTAATATCCTAAAACATTTATTAAACCATATACTGTGCTCCTGCATCCACAATGGTTAAAACATAGTATTTCAAAATATTATGATGATATGCAAAACCAATAAATCAATTCTGGATTACCCATCTCCATTCATTCTGACTATCTGTCTCTATTATAGTTTCTAGGATTACTATTAACCTGTTAAATATTAAGGACTATCTGTCCAATTACTTAGTTTTCATGGGATCACTAAGAACCTATTGGTAACTCCAATATCTTACTTCTTACCCTAGTTTTCATGGGCTAACTAAGAACCTATTGGCTGACTGCTAATATCTTAATCCGGATATAGTTTTCATGGGCTAACTACAAACCTACTGGCCCCTGCCAGTATCAAATCATAGTTTTCATGGGTTGACTATGAACCTAATGGCCCCTGCCAATATCATATAGTTTTCATGGGCTTACTGTAAACCTATTGGCCCTTGCCAATATCTTTAATTAAAAATTAACATCTATTAAGTTATATTCACTACCGGGTCAACCTAACTGGTTATTCTGCCCTTTTCCCAAAATTCAGTTATGGGTTAATAAAAATGTGAATAACATTTCATAATCTTTATTCATGCCATGGTTATTAATTTAAATTGAGATTGGGTTTATGTTTTGAAACCATAAAAACATCTCTTTCGAAACCTCTGGATAGCCTCCTTCGAAAGCAAAGACTCCTTTTCAAAACATTGTATACATACCTTTCAAAGTCGTTAGTAAACATTCTTTCGAAACCTATGATACCTTTTGATGGTATCAAATCACCTTTATAAAATATAGGGCTTCAAAACAAATGAAAGTACCCCTTTCAAAAGCATTGGGTTTACTCTTTAAAAACATCATTTGGGTCGAAATGGTTATATACAAAAGTATCTCTTTCGAAACCAACAAAAATTTGTTTAGGGAAAAATTGATGGTGTCGGAACCATCTTAGTCGAAAGCAAAACCTTTAAAACAAAACTTTAAAGGATGGAGTTAAAACTCTTTCCGACTCCATCACTTTCGAAACCCTCAACCCTTTCGAAAGAAATTAGGAAAAAGGCTTAAGTAAAATAGAAGTAACCCCTTCGACAACATAGATGACTTCAATGCAGTCGAAAGGGGGATTAGCGGCTTGGATTCAACTGGGACGAAATCTACCCTTTCGAAAGCAATTATTTAAAGGAAAATGTACTCTTTCGAAAGCAAATACTTTAACAGAACATGGCAACCTTCTTCAAAAGCCATTTATAAATCCTTTTCGAAAGCATAGCTTTCGACTGTGTCAAAAGATTTAGGTAAAACTAGGCAAGACTTTAACTTTTAAAAACAAAGCAGGGTTTCGACCCCATCAGAAGCTACCCCTTTCGACACCATGGCTTCTGCCTTCCTTCCAATCCACTGCATACCACTTAAGTGATATCATGTGTATTGGTTTCGACTATAGTGGTTTCGACTGTGTTGGTTTCGACCGAGACAAGGCGGAGTCAATGGAGTCGGAAGGTACTTACTAACAGAGGCGAAACACCCTTTTCTGATTTAAAGGCTTAATTATAGTAACTTTTAGTAATTTCTCTTTAACAACTTGCCTATTTGTCAACCACTAATTGGCTGCCATAAAACTTTTCAATTACTTTACATCTAAAACTGCCACATTTATTCAGATCCAATATCAAAGGATTTTAACGTTAAAACCTTTCCATATAACCAAAAACCGACATTTCACAGAAAAGCCCTTCTTTTAAAATAATTTATTTCCCTAAATAAATCAATTGAGAAAAATCCGCAAAAATCATAGAAAATTGATTTCATCATGTAATCAAACATATTAAAATTTTAGACCCAATTTCTTCCAGAAATTTTCGAAATAAATTTTAAACCCAATTATATCATATCTTTCATCAAAAATTCATAATAAAATTTTCATAGCTTGGAAAACTCTGAAAATAAAACCCATCACCAAAATTATGTTTTACTTAAAATAAAAATTTTCCATGGCAATCTTAAATCATAAATTCTCGGTTTTTATACTAAAACCGTACAAATTCATATGCTTATGAATTAAAACAAATCATCATAATATAACTCAAGTATATCATTATCCATTTTATCACAAAAACGAATTTAAATCATAAATTCGAAACCATATAACCATAGAAAAAAATAGAGATGGTAGAAGATTATTATTCACCCTAAACTTGATAAGGAATTTGAGATTTGTTGTTGATTATTCCTCCCTAGCTTTTGATCTTTAGCTTTTGATTAAAATTCCTCTTCTCCTTTGTTAATGGCCGACTCTATTAAGGTTTTGCGTTTATTTTGATTTGAGAAAATAAAATGAATGTGAATGGACAAAATGAGAAGTTATAGCCGTGTATAATTAATTGGTTAATTTACTAATATGCACATGTGTAGTTTAATTAACCAACAAACCAATTTAAAGGCCATTTATCTTATTATTAAGCACGGCCCTGAATTTTTTTATTCAAATCTTAATGTCTTTATCATCATTATTCTATTTAATTTATCTAATTAAATCTTCTGAATAATGTTATTAAAAATTAGGGATGTTACAGGCTCCTCCCCTTAAAGAATTTCGTCCTCGAAATTCAGCAAGGACTAAATATTAAACATAGCGATCATCTATAACAACTCCTAACAACCAAACTAGTCTAACTGACTAGCAACTATCTATATAAATCTAATATAAACATACCCTCAAAGTAGATCAGGATAAGTATCTCTAATCCTATCCTCTGTCTCCTAAGTACAGTCCTTCTCGTTGCCGCTCCACTGAACTTTCACCAACCTGACTGTCTTGTTCCTTAATATTTTCTCATCTCTAGCTATAACCCGAACTGGTTGTCTAACAAAAGTCAAATTCGGCTCTACCACTAAGTCATCCAACCATGTCGGAGGAATAATAATTTCTGGATCATGCACATACTTGCGAAGATGAGATACATGAAATACACTATGGACACGTGCCAAACTGCTTGGTAACTCTATTCTATATGCGAGCTTTCCAATCCTCTCTATAATCTAGAATGGACCTACATATCTTGGGGATAACTTCCCTGACTTTCCAAATTGTATCACACCCTTCATAGGTGATACCTTAATGAAAACCTTATCTCCAACTGAGAATTCTTGGTCCTTACGCCTCTTATATGCGTAACTCTTCTATCTTGACTGAGCTTCCTTCATTCTGCCTCGGATTAACTCAATCTTCTCTGATGCCTCTCTAACCAAGTCTAGACCTAAGACTAATCTGTCTCCAGTCTTCAACCAACATGTTGGTGATTTGCATAGTCTTCCATACAAAGCTTCAAACGGCGCCATTCCTATACTTGTCTGATAACTATTATTATAGGAAAACTCAATCAAATGTAGGTGATCCTCCCAAGATCCACCAAAGTCTAATACACAAGCTCTCAGTAGATCTTCGAGTACCTTATTGACTCTCTCTGTCTGCCCATCTATCTGAGGGTGATATGCAATACTCATTTCAAGCTTGGTACCCATTACTTCCTATAGACTTTTCTAGAATTCACTAGTGAACAATGCATCTCTGTCACTGACTATACTACTAG
Organism: Allium fistulosum; assembly: GCA_030737815.1. Classification (NCBI taxonomy): domain Eukaryota; kingdom Viridiplantae; phylum Streptophyta; class Magnoliopsida; order Asparagales; family Amaryllidaceae; genus Allium; species Allium fistulosum. The sequence continues at coordinate 246,252,906 of CM060905.1, read as the reverse complement.
GAACTCCATGCAGTCTAACTATGTTCTTCAGGAACAACTTAGCTAAAATAGGTGTTGTTATGTTTGACTTAACTAGAATGAAATGGGCACTCTTGGTCAATTTTCCCACTATAACCCATATACTTTCATTGCCTCTATTTGACCTTGGCAACCCATCTATAAAATCCATGGATATCGAATCCCATTTCCAAACTGGAATCTCTAAAGGCTGTAGTCACTCACTTGGTTTCTGATGTTCAGCTTTCACTTATTGACAGTTTACACACTGTCTAACCTACAAGCCAACATCCCTCTTCACGCCTTCCAAATAGAAGCTCCTCTTCATATCCTGATACATCTTGGTTCCTCCAGGATGAATCGTAAACTTGGATCGAGGACATTCCCCAAGAACTTCTTTCCTTAAGTTTTCTACATTTGGAAGACACAACCGTCCCTTCTTTATTAGCCACCCTCTCTAGTCAAGGCTAAAATCCTTTAAATCATCGATCTCTGTTCCAACCTCAAGTCTTCTGATCCTCTCAGCTAATATTGGATCATCCTTTAGCTTAGAAGCAATTTTCTCAATCAATACTGTCGAGCTTCTAAACAAGACAACCTGGTGGTACTCTGGCTAGAACCGGCAGTCGATCTTAACTGCACATTACAACTGACTAAAGCTTCTAAATCCTTCCACTCCACCAACATAGCTAACACCACATTCTAATGCTTCCTGCTAAGAGCATCAGCTACTTTATAACCTTTCATTGGTGTATACTCTATACCAAAATCATATGTAGCCAAAAACTCCAACCACCTCTGTTGTCTATATTCAACTCCTTCTGAGAGAATAAATACCGTAAAGACTTATGATCGGTATATAACTCAAGTCTCTCCCCTAAGAGATAATGTCTTCAAATCTTCAATGCAAAGATCATAGCTGCCAACTCCAAATCATGTGTAGGATAACTAAATTCATGCGTCTAGGTTTCCTAGATGCATAGGCAATGACTTTACCACTCTACATCAACACTACTCTTAATCCAGTTCCACATGCATCAGTATACACCACCAATCCTTAGTTTTGGTCTAGAACTACTAACACGGGTGTATTGGTCAACAAATGCTTTAACTTAAGGAATGCTTCCTCACATTTTTCGGACCATACAAACTTCACCTCCTTCCTGGTTAACTTAGTTAAGGGTGCTGCTATCCGCGAGAAATCCTTAATGAATCTCCAGTAGTAGCCAGCAAGTCCAAGAAAACTCCTGATCTCAGTCACTGTCTCTGGTCTCTTCCAATTATTCACAGCTTCGATCTTATCTGGATCGACTGACAATCATTTCTCTGAAACCATATAACCAAGAAACTTTACCTCTTTCTTCCAGAAATGACACTTAGTAAACTTCGCCTTTAGCTGATTCTGCCTCAGCGTCTCAAGCACTACTCTAAGATGAACTTCATGCTCTCTTTCATCCTTAGAGTATACCAGAATGCCATCTATAAATACTAATACAAACCTATCTAAGTTCTCTTGGAAAACTCGGTTCATCAGATCTATGAAGAAAGCAGGTGCATTCATCTATCCAAATGGCATTACCAACCACTCATATGAAACATATCTAGTTCGAAACGCTGTCAAAGGAATACTATCCTCGCCACTCTTAACTGATGCAAACCTATCGCCAAATCCAATTGGGAAAACACTCTGGCTCCACTCAACTGATCAAACAGATCATCTATTCTTGGCCTTATTCTTAACTGTCCTTTCATTTAACTTATGATAATCAATACGCATCCTTAACGACCCATCTGGTTTCTTCAAGAACACCATGGCCGTCCCCAAGGCGAACTGCTTGGTCTAATAAAACTCCTTCCTTCTAGATCCACTAGCTAAACCTTCAATTTCTTCATCTCAATTGGTGTCATCCTACAAGGTGGTCTACTTACAGGTTCGACTTCTGGCACAAGATCTATTCTAAACACAACAGCTCTTTTCGGGGGTAGTCCAGTGACTAGCTCAAAAACATCTGCAAATTCTCTTTCTACCTGAACCTGACTTAACCCATTTCCTACCTACATAGTATTAAGCATAACACCAACACCCCGGTCAGTATTCTTTATTGAGAATATCACTCGATTATGACTATCAGGGTGTCTCAATGATATTTCCTTATCTTGGCAAAATATGCTAGCCTCATAGCTACCCAACCAATCCATTCCCAAAATGATTCTGAAATCTACAAAATCAATAACATACAAACTGCATGCAAATTTTTGACCTAACAAATCCAGGAAACACTGAGTTGCATACTGTCCTATTGGATTCACTGCCCTTAAGGAAGTGACAAGGTAGGTGGGTTCTAAACATAATCTATCAACTAAACACTGAGTTATAAATGAATGTGATGCACCGGTATCAAAAAATACTCTAACTGAAATACTCTAAATCAAAAGCGTACCTTCCATCACAGTCTTTCCCTAATCTGCTGCAGTAGACCTAGCTGGTCCTATAGCAAAAACTTTTCCTTTGTCCTCCCTAAATGGCTCTGGATATTGATTCTTGTAATGCCCAACTTGATCACAGTTGAAGCACTTCACATTCTACTTAACTGCAGCTTTCCACCCATTTTTTGACTAGCATTCATTAGCAAAGTGACCCTTCTTGTCACACTTATAGCAAACTACCTCAGCCTTGGACTTCTTAGAGGTATCTCGCCTCTAGGCTCCCTTCTTTTTAAAGAACTTCCTCTTCTTCCCTTAAAAACCCTGAGCTTCCACTGATTTCTCTTTAGCTAAATCAGCAAGCAAATCCTCATGGCAAATAGCCATCTCCACCACTATATTATAAGGATCATAGATAAGGGTCATGGTCATTCTAGCAAGCTCGGGCCTCAGTTCCCAAATGAACTTCTCATTCCTTTTGATGTCAGTATCTATAATAACATGTCCATATCTAGACAGCTCTTCAAACTTAGTAGCATACTCAACTACCGACATCTCTCCCTGAACTAAATCTGCAATCTTCCTCATCAGCTTAGACTTGGCAAACTCCGATACAAACTTCTGCTCAAATCTCGTCTTAAAATCATTCCAAGTTAATTTCTCTTCCGGCACTCCAACAATGACACTATTCCACCAGTGCAGTGCTGACCCCTGCAACTGCCTAGAGGCCAACCTCCTCTTTTGCCCATCATTTAGACCTAAATAAGTGAATATACGCTCACAATGCAGCAACCAATTCTGAACCTCCATGGCACTCTCCGTTTCCAAGAATGGCTTCCCACTCAAACTAGTATAATCTCTACTAAGCAAAGCAATATTCCCAACTGGAGCCATAGGATTAGCTCCTCCTCCATTTCCAGCAACTACAGCAGCAGCTCCTGCTTGCATCAAACCGGCTAAGAACTGATACATAGCCCTCATATCTACTGGTGGATTTCCAACACCCACATTGGCTTCTGCATTTTGGTTACTAGCATTAGCCCGTCGACCCGGGTTTCTCCTGGTAGTGAATCGAGCACTTCCATTAGTTATGGTGCTTCATCCACCGAGATTTCCTCTTCTTTTTCCTGCTTCCATATCTCCTTTTTCGTAAATCTGCATACGAGCCTTAGTAAGATACAGAAGATCTAAGAGAATGGGGGATACATACTTATACATATATAACTATATATATATATATAGAAAATAAAAGTATGTTACTATAGCGTTAACCCAAACCCCAATCTTATTATCTGATTTATTGGATTATGTTTGGAAAAATCTTTTAGGTTTAAGTTTTTTTTAAAGTTTCATAAACCTATGCTCTTATACCAACTTGTAACATCCCCCTATTTGGAGGCCCAAAAATAACGGCTATGGATGCTGCAGTCATCCATAGTTATTAATCCTCGACGACAAACACGGCGATATTAGATACATTGATACACAGAAACACAAGAATATGGAAAAAAAATTAAACAACAAAACAAATATCACATTCCTATTTCAAAATATTCCAAAATGATTACATAATCCCAATTCGCAGACCACGCTCAGATAACATATAATCATTACAAATTACGCCAAGAGCGACATATAAAGATGCCCCTTTAGTAGATCAGAGTATATAGATAGGCAAGAAACAATTTTCCTTTACAAACAAATACCCAACGGAAATAAAAGAACTCTAATAACAAGTTTCCCTCCTGCACGTCCTTGGATGCTTTATTCATCTAAAAGAACACTTGGAAACCTTAACTCTCAACCTACTCAAAATCAATTGAGTACCCGAGAGTTTAAGGGGAAAACAAAAACTTCGAGTCGGAAAAAAATCCTAGTATGAATAATAATTTACCATCTCAAACCATTTTGATACCTAGTGAGACCACGCCGCTTAGCAAAACGGGTTTCCCCCTCACTAGTATCCTAAAACATTTATTAAACCATATACTGTGCTCCTGCATCCACAATGGTTAAAACATAGTATTTCAAAACATTATGATGATATGCAAAACAAATAAATCAATTCTGGATTACCCATCCCCATTCATTCTAACTATTTGTCTCTATTATAGTTTCTAGGATTACTATTAACCTGTTAAATATTAAGGACTATTTGTCCAATTACTTAGTTTTCATGGGATCACTAAGAACCTATTAGTAACTCCAATATCTTACTTCTTACCCTAGTTTTCATGGGCTAACTAGGAACCTATTGGCTGACTGCCAATATCTTAATCTGGATATAGTTTTCATGGGCTAACTACAAACCTACTGGTCCCTGCCAGTATCAAATCATAGTTTTCATGGGTTGACCATGAACCTATTGGCCCCTGCCAATATCATATAGTTTTCATGGGCTTACTGTAAACCTATTGGCCCCTGCAAATATCTTTATTTAAAATTTTAACATCTATTAAGTTATATTCACTACTGGGTCAACCTAACTGGTTATTCTGCCATTTTCCCAAAATTCAGTTATGGGTTAATAACAATATGAATAACATTTCATAATCTTTATTCATGCCATGGTTATTACTTTAAATTGAGATTGGGTTTATGTTTTGAAACCATAAAAAAATCTCTTTCGAAACCTCTGGATAGCCTCCTTCGAAAGCAAAGACTCCTTTTCAAAACATTATATACATACCTTTCGAAACCCTTAGTAAACATTCTCTTTTGAAACCTATGATACCTTTCGATGGTATCAAATCACCTTTATAAAATATAGAGCTTATAAACAAATGAAAGTACCCCTTTGAAAGCATTAGGATTACTCTTTAAAAACATTATTTGGGTCAAAATGGTTATATACGAAAGTATCTTCTTCGAAACCAACAAAAATTTATTTGGGGAAAAATTGATGGTGTCGGAACCATCTTAGTCAAAAGCAAAACCTTTAAAACAAAACTTTGAAGGACAGAGTTGAAACCCCTTCCGACTCCATCACTTTCGAAACCCTCAACCCTTTTGAAAGCAATTAGGAAAAAGGCTTAAGTAAAACAAAAGTAACCCTTTCGACAACATAGATGACTTCAATGCAGTCGAAAGGGGGATTAGCGGCATGGCTTCGACTGGGATGAAACCTACCCTTTCGAAAGCAATTATTTAAAGGAAAATGTACTCTTTCGAAAGCAAATACTTTAACATAACATGGCAACCTTCTTCGAAAGCCAATTATAAATCCTTTTTGAAAGCATAGATTTCGACTGTGTCAAAAGCTTTAGGTAAAACTAGGCATGGCTTTAACTTTTGAAAACAAAGTAGGGTTTCGACCCCATCGGAAGCTACCCCTTTCAACTCCATGGCTTCTGCCTTCCTTCCAATCCATTGCATACCACTTAAGTGATATCATGTGTATTGGTTTCGACTATAGTGGTTTCGACTGAGACAAGGCAGAGTTAATGGAGTCGGAAGGTACTTACTAACAGAGGCGAAACACCCTTTTCTGATTTAAAGACGGAATTATAGCAACTTTTAGTAATTTCTCTTTAACAGCTTGCATATTTGTAAACCACTGATTGGCTGTCATAAAACATTCCAAATACTTTACATCTGAAATTGCAACATTTATTCAGATCCAATATCAAAAGATTTTAACGTTAAAACCTTTCCATATAACCAAAAACTGACATTTTGCAGAAAAGCCCTTCTTTTAAAATAATTCATTTCCCTGAATAAATCAATTGGGAAAAATCCCCAAAAATGAGAGAAAATCAGTTTCATCATGTAATCAAACATATTAAAATTTTAGAACCAATTTCTTCCTGAAATTCTCCAAATAAATTTTAAACCCAACTATATCATATCTTTCATCAAAAATTCAAAATAAAATTTCCATAGCTTGGAAAATTCTCCATCTCCAAAATCTTGTTTTACTTCACATAAAAAATTTCCTTGCCAATCTGTAATCATAAATTCTCGGTTTTTATACTAAAACCATAAAAATTCATATGCTTATGAATTTAAACAAATTATCATAATATAACTCAAGCATATCATCATCCATTTTATCACAAAAACGAATTTAAATCATAAATTCAAAACTATATAATTATAGAACAAAATAAAATGGTAGAAGATTATTATTCACCTTAAACTTGATAAGGAATTTGAGATTTGTTGTTGATTAATCCTCCCTTGCTTTTGATTTTTAGCTTTTGATTAAAATTCCTCTTCTCCTTTGTTAATGGCCAGCTCTATTAGGGTTTTGCATTTATTTTGATTTGAGAAAATAAAATGAACTTGAATGGAAAAAATGAGAAGTTATAGCCGTGTATAATTAATTGGTTAATTTACTAATATGCCAATATGTAGTTTAATTAACCAACAAACCAATTTAAAGCCCATTTATCTTATTATTAAGCATGATCCTGAATTTTTTTATTCAAATCTCAATCTCCTTATCATCATTATTCTATTTAATTTATCTAATTAAATTTTCTGAATAATGATCAAAAATTAGGGATGTTACACACATTTTTTAAATAAATTAAATCCACTATCCTCAAATACTATACTTAATTTCATAATTAAATTTCACAACTTTCTAATAAAATTAATTGACCATAATTAAACTTAATTAATTAGGTAATTAACAATAGGATTGTTATAGACTCTCCCCTTAAGAAAATTATGTCCATGTAATTTTCTTAAAAAAATCAACAAATTAAACTTCCAAATTTTCCTTTAGCAAAATTTTTTTTATTTCAGAAACTTTCTCTAGAATTTTTTAATTATAACTCTTTACCATCACAAAATTTACATCTTTCCAAAGAATATAATCTAAATCATCAAATATAAGGTTCCACTTCCTTTTTCCATTAATTTCTTATTTAAAATTCCAAATTTTACATCCATCTAAAGTATAAAATGATATACACAATAAATCAAAATTTTTACAAACTATTCTTTTTATTATATATCTTTAAATAAACATTCACTATTTACAAATATCAAATAATTTAATAACGTTGCCTTGCCATCCATTTATAGCGAATCTTTATGTCAAATGGCTGCGATGTTGACCATGAAGTCAACATGGCCTCGCCACTGACTTTTGTTATCGCTAATGTTTAGCGGCTGCATACGTCATCCAAAATAATACATAAATACACTTTCATAATTTCCATTATTATTCTCTAAACCACCAAAACTTTTAAACACATGTATACTAGTAGATAAATTTCCCTTTTAATTTTGTTTTCCAAAAATATTTTTCCCAAAACATTCAACTTCCACAAATAATAATATCAAGTTTCAAATTATTTAGTTAATATAATTATCAAAACTCGAATTAATATTTTCCTTTCAAAATAACCATATAACTTAAAATAATTCCTTTCCAAATATAATTTATATCCCAAAATACATACTTTTTGTATTTATCCCATTTGTATATTCAAATATACATATTTTCCCATAAAATAACCATTCACTTCAAAACTAAATTATTTTTGCAATTTCTTAATTTTTAACATCTTATTAAATAAGATTCATATATAAAAATTTACTTTCATTCAAACCAAAGATCTTGAAAGTTAAATTCACAAATGGAAGTAGATTTTTAATTATTCTCTTTTCAAAAGTTTTCCATTTAACTTTAGTATATACCAATTCCAAAATTTCAATATATTTCCCTTAGTCTTACTTATTATATAAAATAATATTAAGCCACGAAATTTTAGTGATTCATTTCATCACTTGGCTGCAAAGTTGATTACCTAAAATATCAACACTGCCTCGCCATGCTTTCCACTTCGCATTATTTATTCGATGGCTAAAATATTATTTTAAATTATTTTAACTCAAATATTTTTCAAATTTTCAAATAATTATTTCTCATGTCAAAATGTCTCATTTAATGTTTAGGAAGTCCCATCGATAACATAGCATCCCACATATCGATCGGAATCCTTAAACATTTTCTAGACAGGTCAACATAATAAATAATCACAAGTTTTTCTTAATTATATTTATTTCATTATTAATAGCATCCATATATCCAATTTAAATAAATACAACCAAGAAATTAATTCCTCACAACCAATCAACCAAAACTAAACAATCGCTTCCAACGGAATAATTATATTCCTAAAATTTCAGTGTGGAACTCTGATTATTCCTAAATAATTTAAATCTTAAACTTAATTACTCAAATTTCCCAATAATCCAAAATTCTCTACACTAATAAAGTTTTTAGCACATCACTTTCCAAAATATGGATGTCACAAACTCTAACTTATCTAGTTAAAATTTTAAATCAAAATACGTCCCAGTTGATTATCTCCCTAAATAGATAATTGATATAACTATCTACCATACACCCCAAGGGACAGGACTCTAAGTCTCACTAGGTCAAGACCTGTGATTTTATACACTATAAAGTTTTGACTCAACTCTTATACCAAACTGTAACGACCCTACCGCGATAACCATATTATTAAAGACATTATAAAAAATGTTGGATAATAATATGGAGAATACGGTTTGATAAGGGCGACTGAATGTGAATATATCAAAGTAACACTGACACATCATTCTTACAGTCTATTTAATCTCTGGAATAAATTTTGACGTGTACAGTCTCAGTTCAAAGTAATAAGCACACCGGTTTCTCAGAATCAGAATGGTATATCATATAAACAATAGTAATAGATCACAACGGAATAATAAACATCATATATATATACAAAAGTGAGAGTCCATTAAATATAACACTAGACTCACATAATATACATCTAATACAAATCTCTATCTAAAATAAACATCTCATAAACAAATACGAATCCTAAATGAGATAAACTAAAAGTCAAAAATGTTTATCCCCTTACTAGCACAACCATCCAAAGGTAAACCTGTCCTGTAACCTGAAAAGTCTAGACCTGACTCGGGCATTAAAATAAATCCCAGGTAAGATTATCTCTAAATATCCAAAAGGGTAAAAACAAGATATAACATAAAGATATATGACATATAAGTAAATCTCGATGTCCAAAATATAACACGTCATGAAATTAATTTAACTCGGAATCCACCTCAAGACACAAGAGTATATATTTATTTCACGAACACAGAATAGTCATAGAATCCAAGAGATCTTAAGCCGTACCAATCATAATGATCGTCCATACCAATCGCAATGAATATATTCAGACCGTGGTAAACAAATAAACAAAGGTATCACTCATACCGATCTAATACCAAAGATCATACTTATACTAGGAACACATAATCACAACTGATCTCATGGATAGTCCATACCGATCAAGATGATCGTAGCAACCATGACTCGAAAACTCTAGATTATTCATCTTTATATATTTAAAATCGTAATGAAATCCATGAGTGTATCTCTTAAGGACCTATTGGTCCCATCGAACACCAAAAGGAAATATACTCTAAATTGCTAAATACTATTACTTTCAGTAATCATTAGAACTTAACCAAAACATCCCATACCGTCTGGTGAAATTCAAATATTTACTAAAAGCTAGTAAACCTCACTCGTTATGGATAGCACCGAAAAACTAGAACTACATTCTCTTAAGGATCTATTGGTCCTACCGAACACCAAAAGAGAATACAGCTCTAAAGTGTTAAATGCTTTCTAATAGCAATAACAAGAATTTAAACAAAGCATCCCATACTACGCCGTGAAATTCGAGACACTAATGAGCCAGTAAGCTCCACTCAAACATTCTATTCAATGAGTTATACTATATTCTATGAAGCATTATTCAAAAGCATTTAAACCAATCGATAACACTAAGTTGATTATTAATACTCCCCACATTATAGAACTAAGTTCTTAAAACATTTTTCTTATAAGAGTTAATAATTTAGAAATCCAATATTATAATTTTCCATATAGGAAATAATTTCCAAATACTTTATTATCATAAGATAAATTAAACCTTATATTTCCATTTGATCTCAATATACATATGGATGTAGTTATCTTAAATTCAATAAAGATTATATTATCCACAAAGCATATTCCAAAGGCCATATTTATATATAAATAACCATATATTTATAAAACTATATTTATTACTGTAACATCCCACCTTTTTGTACGTTTTAAGCAGATACACGTGCCGACTCAAACCATACAGAAGGGCGGATTGTTATTGGGGTGAATAAGAAAACACAGAGAAAGAAAAAAAACATAATCTCGCGGCGGAATGACAAAATATAATAATCAAATAACAGTTCGTGAAGTTGTATACAAAACATTTGATTATACTTATACAATACAAAATTAGGGTTACACATATCAGAGATAAATAAATGATAATGCAGCGGAACAGTATGAATGCAGAGGAATAAATATAGTAAATAATAGTAGTACAAATCTTCGTCTTCGTTCTCCAGAAATAAGGTCTTCAAATCCTGAAGTGCTCAAGCTGACCCGAGCGAATTGAGAAGACAAAACACTCGAGTCAGAACTAAAAGATCTTATGTAAGTTAAATCAACGGTAAATAACTATGAGTGGAACGACGTCAGAGATGTTTACGGGGTTTGATATCTCCTATCCAGTGTCTAACGTGAGTGCAGTAACTTAAGAGATGTTCGGGATTCACATCTCCTAAGGATCCGTTAAACTATCTACTATGTAGTACAATATGCTATCATATTATGTCTACAGTAAAATAAAGGTATTAAAATAGCGTTAAGGCGTTACATTTTCCCCCCTAACACATTTTTATAATGCTAATAGTCTATACAGTACCGTAACTCCCCGTAAACTGGGGCCGCCAGAGGATACCCCATAGGTACGACATAAAACAAACTCGTAGAAGGCGCGCTAGGGTAGGTGACACGGCACAACTAGGCAATGCTAGGGTAGATATACCAATTACACTTCCGAACCGGTGGTAACGCATAGCAGCTACTACCGCCCACCTCGGAACACACTCCCAAATCAAAATTCGAGGGGTGGCCACCAAATCAATCGGAAAGTCAGAATATAGTATCGAAGGAATGTGCCCGATCGGAGGAATGACCTCAGTTAGCCCGTCAATTGCTCCTGTTTTAGCCACCTTATGCTAACTCACGGGAGTTAGGTCCACGTATGTATAGCTTTAGGATCGTCGCCGCCATCCTACTTCATTCTGGAATCTCCACCGCGTACACAGTTGTCAAAGTGGTTTTTTGTATTGGCAGAGAGTATGACAATATCTGATCCCGGTCTCTTTAACAACCAATCGCTTATTACATACCGGATAGTTCTTTTACATTTCCAAAATCATTTCATAATTAATATCAAAATATCATATTCTCGAAACCATCACTTTCGAAATCATATTCACTTGAAATCATATTCACTTTCAAATCATATCGTCTTTGAAATCCCAATTCTTTCAAAAATCATATTTCCAAATTCGGTTAAATCCTTACTTCAAAATCATCATATTCGATTAATTATAACATTTAAATCCCAACTTAAGTTATAACATCATTTACCCGTATTTGCTTTTAACCCAATGATTAGAATATAAACACTTCTACTTTACTTAGCCTGGAATTTAGAAAATAGTTTAAATAGTTGAAATACTCTAAAATAGTTTAATATAGATTTAAAAATGTTTTCTTGCTTTAAGATAGTTATATAGATTTTAAAAATAGATTAAATATAATTAAAATAGATTAAATAACTTTAAAATAGATTAATTAGATTTAAAATAAGTCAAATGGTTTAATTAGTTTAAAAGTTTGAAAATCTTAATAATTAAAGTCTTTTAAAATAATATATTTAAAATAGTTTATATGAAAATATGAATTTGAAATTTATATCAATTTAAACTATTTATTTCATTCCAACACATTTTGACCATTTCAATGTCCCCAAAACCCAATTTCAAATTTTCCGATTCAGAATTCTAAATAAATATTTAATTCAATATCGCTTAAGTCCATGTTGAACATCAATTTAATTTCTCAAATTTCAATATATTTCAAAGTTATACTTCAACGATTTTAATAACTCAATTTCGATAAACTTCTCTTGTATTTCAAATTCACTATACATTTCAATTTTTATTCCGTTAACCATTCCTTTAAAACAATTCAATCTTTTATATAAAACTCGAAATTCGGAAAAAATTCAATTTATATAAATCAGATGTTATTTCAAAAAATATCATTTAATTCAAAGCAAAATTTAAGGATTCAAAATCATTTAAATTTAACCAATCCGGTGTCCATATATAATTCTCTACCCTAGGGTCAAGTGATATGGATATTTATCATTTCAATCCGCAATTTAAAATTTATATTTACGGATATATATATCATTTCAATTCATAATCCTGAAAATCCATAAAATCGCTCGAGTCTCTCATTTCAACCCATAACGATTTTTCCTTAATCTATTGATCATTCGGGTATGTATCATTTCAACCCATAGCGAACTTGCAGTTTATAACGATATATAAAATAAAACATCCATTCATCCAATATCAAAAATCAATCATCCATCACAAGCATCATCCAAATCAATCAATAAATATCAATATAGAACTGATAATCAATAACAGGTATTAACTGGCAATTTATACTCAATAATAAATTAAATAACGGTTTAATTCAAATAAATTCAAATTAACTGGGATGACGATTTAAAATATACTAAACAACCATAAATAAATTTCCAACCACATCACAAATTTAATTTAACAAACATAGAAAATTTTAGAAGTTGTGAGTGGATCAAAACACTCACCTTTTGAATTTAAATCGAATTTAAATTCAAAATAAACCCAAAATTCAGACAGTCTCTGAATTCGTCCAAACCAGTGTCAAAATATCCAGAATTTTGATACAATCGCAGCGGAGCAAACCGCGCTTGAAACGGACCTCGTATGAAAAAGTTACGTTGATTAGAACATTATACAATTTAAATTAGAAAATGAATAAAATATTGATTTATATTTACATGTCACCATCCCTACCACGTGACACGCGCGCTACCTCCTGCGTTTGAACCCAAGAATACGTCAGTAGCTCCACCCTTTGACCGCGCATTACCCCCAACTCCGGCCGCCGTTGACCCAGTGAGTGACCACTCTAGCCTCGTCCTGCCCTGCCGCCTATCCTGGTGCCGCGCGACCATCCATAACATGCCACCGCCGCCTCTCCAAGCCTAGGGTTTCGAACCCTAATTTGCAAATTCCCACCACCACACGCAAATCCAGGTCAAGCGACCACCAGCGTCAAACTCCATACGATGAGCCCTTCAAAACCCATATTTCAATTTCATCAATTGATGACGAAATCAAAAATGCCCAATTCGACTTTGACCGCGATTCCTGATTGATTCGAGCATTGTTATGACAAATGGTCACCACGCGCTAAATCGATTCATCGAGATCTTCAGATCCATATAAAATTTGACATAGTTTGGAAAGTTTGAAATTTTGATTTGATTTTTGGTTTTAAAATTGCAATTGGGAATTAGGGTATGTCTGCCATTGGAAAGAGAGGAACAAATGAAATTGTACGTATAGACAAACTGAGTTGAGGAACAGTAGGGTTTATAACAGGTTACTTATAGACAAGCTGAAATAGAACGGATGGACAAGATTTGATTTACACGTTGAACGATAAATGGCCCGAAAAGCCCGTTCTGTCTCCGAAACGAAAATGGGTCATCCTATATATCAAAATAGATGTCTTCAATATTTTTAAATTCGATGGAACGGGTTTCAAGTCCTAATTCCATCATATGAAGAAGTTATGTTAAAATCAGCTTAATTCAAATTGATTTCAATTAAATTGATTTCTATGCGTTTCGAGCCCGTACGATTAAATGACAAGTCCGATCGTTACGAAACTTGAAATCCTATAATAATTCACTATTACGGATACGATGAAACTGGTTTCGTCGAAATCTAAGTCAGTAGCCAAAATGGCTATATTTCAGTTAATTAAATAAATTAATATTAAATTAATTAAATCAAAATTTTCAATTCTGATTCTATAATTAACAAATTTTATCACTTTTGGTTACTTAGACATTTATAACAATTTAAAACAAATTTTCAGGTTAATTCAATGTTAATTATTTCAATAATTACCATCTTTACTTCCAATTTCAATAAATTCAGTAATTATAAATTAAATGTTCAATAATTCCATTTAATTGACCTTTCATCCTATTATTCAATCCATTATTATCAAATGGGTGAAATTAACATTGGTTCAAGATTTATTACACTAATATTCTCAAATTTCATCTTAATCTCCATTAACGTAATATTTAAATACTTAATTCCATTTAATTGCAATTAATCCAATTATTATAATTTTAAATTCCAATAAATTGATAAATCTTTATTTCCATTCTTTTAATTCAACTAATTGTCATAATATGAATAAAATTAACATTATTTCCAATTATTACCTTAACTTACACCAACATAACATTTAATTTAGATTTATTGCAATTGATTACCAATTTTAATTTAATAGACTAAATAAATGATTAACTTATAATAATTGTTACCATTAACGTTTAATTACACTTATAAGCTATTATTAACGAACAAATGTTACAATTGCTTACATAACACTGTTCTTATCCAATTATCATTAATTATATACTAATTCATCAATTAGTTCAATATCTACACTTGTTTCCTTATATTCAATTCATAGCCAAGTATAACATTTTTATTAGTTCAGTTAATTGGAATTTCATTTAATTTATCAAAAATTGACTTAAATTGACATTGTTACCGTTCATTCTAGATATTGTTTCATTAATATTATTCACAAATTTTTATTTATTTCAACATTAAATTGCAAAACTTAACTAAATTAACAATTTTTAATTATCGAAAATTACGGGTCGTTATAATTACTCTTTCAAATCTAATTTGATATATATATATAAATATAACCATTTTATTTAGAAATAAATTAGATTTATATTTCCAAAATCCATAATCATTTATAATACCAATACTATATTTATATAGCTATTTGTAAAAGTCACTTATAAAAAGAACTAGAATAATATAGAAACATGTTTGATATTTGTAAACTTAATAAACTCTCTTTTACAAAATTATTTTTACATAATTATGTATATTCTAGTTTAAAAAATAAATTGATATAAGTTTATGAAATTCCAAACCTTTGAATCAAGATGATTCAAAGTCCATAGAGAATAAGAGAATTCACTACGACAAAATCCTAAGTCATCACAAGATTATAGCCATGAATTGGTCCATATAGTTCTAACTTTATATCATCTCCAAATCTATTTTATAAGATAGCAAATTAGTGGAATTGGACGCCAAAAGGACAACATACAAACACGCAGCGCTCTAGAAACAACAACAAACAAGGCAATGGAAGAAGCAAGAAACGGCGATCCGGAGAGGCTTTACCTGGAGCTGAATTAGCACCAGGCATTCACCACCGTTGCACCGGTGGTGACTTTCTAGAGCTATTCCAGCTCCAGAAAACCTCCCCGGCCAAGCATGGGTGATGGCGGTTTGATCCTAAGTCTTGAGTGATTGTTCTAAGGTGATTTCAATGTACATGCATCCATATAAACAAGAATAATTGTCAACTAAATTAGATCATCAGGCTAAGGTTTCAGCAATTCAGATGTTGAGCAATATGAAATATAAACAATACAAAAGATTGAGAACCACACAACTATAGATTCATCCAATTCAACCAAACAACAAATATATTTTCATTAAGAGATAGTTGTGTGAGGTGAACTCGCCTTTTTACTCCTTACAATAGTTTGCTAACTTCAGTTTTTCACTACATTGAATTATACATCAAACCCCAGAATTTTGCCTCAATCAAAAAGAAGAACAAACACAAATCAAAACACAATATAAACCGAAATCAATTGGAATAATGGGTGAATTAGAGCTAGAAAAACTTACTTTGATTTTCATAGATTTTCTAGCAATTTATTTCCATTTTGAATTAATGAATTTGCTCCTAGGGTTGTAGAGAAAGTTTGATTTCCCTAGTTTTTTGTTTACTGAGTTTAGAAAAATGAACGTAGTGAATACTGGAGAGGAGCATTTTCTCCTAACTAATAATTAAAATGAGCTTGGGTATTAAATTAAACCCAATAAAAAAAATTCTATCTTCTTTCTCAACACTTATAATTTAATTTGGGCCTCATGAATTAATTTATAACTTAATAAGATTTAAAAAAGACCTCCTCTTATTTAATTTCTCACCAGTATCTCTATGAACCAAAAAGTCTAAATATTTAAACCATAGCCCAACTAAATAAAATAACTTCTTAGTTGGATTTTAAACATGAATGACTTATTTTCTAAAAGAAATCTAAAAATCCCAATTTCTCAATTTTACCAAAACCAATCATAAGTTAAAAATTCTCATTTCTATGAATATTGAGATAGTTTTATAAAATTAAATATAATCTTTGTAATTAAAAGTTAGTCTTATTAACATTTTAAAAATAACTATAGACTGTAAATTCTTATTTTAAACAATAAATCTCAATATTAACACTTTATCCTAAATGCCAAATTTAAGTAATGATTTAATAACATTTCAAAATTTGAATTGAAATTCTATTTAAGAACTGAAACTCATTTCTTAAATAAATTAAATCAACTATCCTCAAATACTAGACTTAATTTCACAATTAAATTTCACAACTTTCTAATAAAATTAATTAACCATAATTAAACTTTATTAATTTGGTAATTAACAACAGGGTTGTTACAACACTCTTCATAACCATAGGCTATAAAGCCAAAACAATATAACACCTTTATATTAATAAAGCTTGGCGACCTCATCGCCATTAAGGGACTTTGCCCTTCTTTAATATAAAAATATGCTAAAGCCTTGAAATTTTAAAACATAAGGGTATATAGTTAAAGTCATCCACTTCATATAGCATATTATAAAACCTTAAAAGAATAGGGTCGACATAGATAAGCCTCGCAATCACTGCCTTAACAAAATAGCGGCTTCATTAGAGCCGAAGTGATATAATGCGACAATATATTGCCGTCTTCGAAAACAGGTTATAATGATTGTGGTCAACTGTGACGAAAGGGATTTTTGACCCTTGGAAATCGACATTAATACATCCTCGGTATTCACATGTCGCAAATTCAAGTGTCGGAAAACCCAACCGTTAAGGGAAAGAAGAAAATAAAGACATAATAGAATCTTACACGAATAAAATAATATATATTATTTCAACGTATAATCTTTACAGTGGAAAATTTTAAATACATTCATCAGAGTTTAGTTTAACATTACTATGGGTAGTTATATATATCTGTCCTTACAAATCCAGAATACAATAGTACATGACTATAGTGGAAATGGATAAAATCTTCAAAAGAATATTCTAACTCCATGCTCTGAGCTCTTCCAAAATGCTCTAACAAAAACCTAATTACTAGGCTACCCTGAAAATTAAGGCACCCAAAATTTAAGGGAAGAAGATAAACATCGGGTCAGTCATAGGTCTGGTGTGAGAAACTCAAAATACTAGTATTTGAAAACAAAGGGTATCTTATAAGACCACGCTGCACATAAATATGGAATGGGTTTTTACATTATGATAACCAAATCATTCTACGAAAAATCCAATGATATTATTTTTAATTGCATTCTTTGAAAACCTTTTAAAATAAACATATTCAAATAGATGAAATTGTTACATCGGTTAAATTTGACGGCATAATAGGTTTACAACTAAAACCGAATGAACTTATTGGAGATTTGGATTTCCAATGAATAGCGAGGTAAGGACTAACTCCTATACAATACATTTCTAGAGGAATGTACTGAGGATCGACATCTTCAAAACCTCTATGAATTAAGGCTGGCCTACCCAAAACCAACAGACGGTACGGATAGCACCGAATATGATATCACCCCGACCGTTCCCAACCTATCCGAGAGCTCTCATACCATACACCATATATTTTTTATCCGATGTCATAGGGGGCGCAAAATAGATCTAGAAAGGTGATATCATACCCTAATGTTTGCGATCCACTTAGCCTTAAAGCAACCCCTATTTCACAATTCCCAGGGTGTGAGGTTATAGGTAATGTTTACCTTTCTTAGAATATTCTCACTTAAAATGCAACATTGCCATTTCCAACAACACATTATTGATTTCAACAAAAGTACAACCTCTGAGCTTGTACGTCTCAGAGAAGGGTGTTAAGTATAAGAGGGGTTACCTCCTACACCACCAAACAGATATACATTTATAGAGATCAATGCACTATGATCATAGAAATGTAATCATCCATTCATACAAGTTGTCCAGGAATAGGACAAATCGAAGGCCATCTCCTACCACATCCTGTCGGGCACTACCCCTAGGATTACTAGCAAGTAGTCCTTGCATATGAAGATGCCAGAATGAAGGGACCACTGCAATTTATTTATCTTGAGAGCTACTATGAAATTATCAATAAGCAGTCCTTCCGTTATGAAGATCCCCACCTTCAACTTTATTGTCTTTAATATGTTTTCACTTTCGAACTTGTAAATTGGTTTGAAGTGGTTTTTGGATAGGAATTACCCAAATCCGACCCCAGTTTCTTCAAACCAATCATGGATAAAATGGTATTAAGTTGGTGATTAATATTCCATTTATTTGTATCCTTTTATCCAAAATATCTTCTTAGAGGTATATCTTTTAAAACCATTTCTTTTCAGTATATTCAGGATCATTAATCCTCTCTTATCAAATCCTTTGATTATTTAAAACTTATTTAAATCTTGGAATAATTCCAAATTATTTATTTAAATTTAATAAATATTTCATATATCCAAATCCTAACTTTTAAACGGGTCAAAAACAATGTTATTTAACACATCGTTTACTGTAAACCCAAAACTATTAATTTTAAGTAAAAGGATCCATAGGAGTTAAAATAATTCCAAATCATTTATTTAAATCTTGACAAAAGATTTCTTATTTCCAAATCATAACTTTTTAATAGGTTGAAACAATGTTATCTAGGATGGAAAATCCAAATTAGTTAGTATTCGAGTAAAACGGATCCATAGAAATTATACTAATTTTACTCGACATCAATTTCATATTCAACCTTTACTGTCCGTCGAATAGTGGTGAAATCACCTTTTAAATTCATATGGATAGTACGGATTCCCTCCTCGGAATTTAATACCAAGTATAAAAAGATTATTTCTATAAAATCCAAGTTGTATTAAATTTGGAAAAAAAATCTTTTATACTTGCCTCGTTTCCAACAATTCGACCTTATTTATTCCTTGTCTAGGAAAGAGGCCAAGTGAGCCAGGGCATTGGTTGCTTCTGAACATCTCCTTAATTTAAGCACCTCCCATTTGGATCTTACGAATAGAAAAATACAGTCTACTCATCAGCTTTTAAAGCTAAGATTAAATCACATAATTATAACAGCTTTTCTTTAAATCATCTATTTAAACTTTTTAAAATAAATTATAAGCTTAAATACTCTTTAATATACTTAATTATTTTGAAAATATTTAGAAAAGATTTAGAAAAGAATACTTAAGTTTAAAGCAATATTTCAAAAGTTAATAAAAGTGCTGCAAAAAATGTTGCGAATAGTGCTATTAAGGCTTATTTGATCAAAACAAATTTTCGATCATCTAGAAATCCATTTTTGCAACTCAAATCTCTTTTAAAACATTTTAAAAGATTTATAGAAAATCCCATATTTTTAAAGAATTAGAAATATCAATTTTAAAGAATTTTTGAATAAGGGATCGACAATGACTTGTCGGATCGGGTATAGAGGAAGGCGGTTGAATAGAGGTGAATGATGGAGAAATCATAATTGATTGTACAATCTTCTCAAAGTCGTTAGGAGAAACTGGTGATGGGGGTCTAGAGGGGTTCAACTCCTGAGAGGGAGTTGAAGTGCCTAAATCCTTTTGCATCTGCTCAATGACGCTGGGAGAATCGGACACAACAATGTGAGACATAAAGTCGTCCTTTGAAAGAGTTATTCTGGGTCGTTCAGCAGTGGCATCAAGAGTATGACCCACTAGAGCTTTACCTACATCAACAAATTCACCCTCTTTTGGAGGAAGAGAAGAATGGACATTAGCAGTTTTAATTTTCTTGGAAGAGGGACCAGCTGTAGTCACTCCGCACAATTTTCTTTTAGCGAGCATTCTCGACCCGGTAATGGCCTAGGTCAAAGCTAAAGCTCTAGATTCAGAAGTTAAAGGAAGTGGATCTCTTGTGGATAGTTCAGACGAAGGAACAGCGGTTAAAATTAAAAAGCAAAGATTGGCAAAGCAATCTATATAGTAACACAATGGTAAGTTATAAATGGTACACTTAAGTTTACCAGGTCGATCGGGAAAAATCAGAGAAAAAGATGAAAAATTTGTGGGATCACCCAAGGATAAGAAGCCTTTGCTCTTAGAGGTATGTTGGATAGGGGGAGGTTGTTCGAGAATCCTCTGGCCTTTTGGAAGGAGAGAATATTTTCGAAAGTTGCTGGGGGTCAGCAATGTGAGCCTATTCTCAATATTGTTTGAGGCAGCGATTAACAACTTCACAATTCTCTTACCTTCATCATCAAGATCCTTGGGGGCAAGGCTTAATAAGATAATGTAATTCATCAAAAAAAATTAATAAAAAACAATGGTAATGATCCACTTACGAGGAGAAGAGAAATCTCCAATAATATTTGGAAAACATTTGACATAAAAGTGTTGCGTATCACAATCTTTGAACTTGTTTACTCCCTCTAAAATTAGCTTCTTGTGAAGGGTAGCCCTGAAAATTTGGCTACTCAGATTACTAAGTTTGACCAGATGCACCAAGTAATCGAGAACTTCAGCGCTTAGAGAGGGAATGCCCAATTCTAAGGCCATGAGCTCTAAGGAGATGAGATAAGTATATACATTTGGTGATAATTGAATATGTGTTGTGCCAAGGTGACTCAGGAATCTTGACAAAAACTCAAGAAATGGAATGAAACCTCCATTCCAAATGCGTATAGTGGTATAAGAGAAATATCCCTCAAGAGGATTTTGTATAGTGTCATTATCGCCAGGGAGGATTTTGCATAGTGTCATTATCGCCAAAAGGAATAGGTTCAACTCATGTAATTCCGAAGTCGTTAAGGATTACATCAACTTCATCTTGAGAAGATATAAGTGAATGTCTTGAAACCACTTCATTCATTTTTGGGGAAGATTCTGGTTCTGAAGCTATATCCTTTTCTGATTTCTTGGAAGCTCTTTTTAAACCCATGATCCTGCCAGGTGGAATAGTTTTATTAAAATTATAACTCGTTTCACTATTAACGCTTTTCGAAGGTGTCGAAAGCCTATTGCAATAATTCAAATATCCACCAAGACATATAGTTCCATACCTTTGAAAGGGTGTTAAAGTTAACAAGAATCATGAGATTCATCAAGCTTTTGACGGTGCAAAAAGGGAATATGGAATATAGACACCAGAACACACCTTTCGACAATGTCGAAAGCCCAATTTTTTTTTACTATTAATAGGTGCAACTATCCCCACAATACTAATTTGAACATATACATTGTTGAAACCATAACAACATTCCCTAATCAAGTCAAATATACCTTTTGACAACGTCGAAACCCGTAGATTTTATTCTACTAAAAAATATGAATATTGTCGAAACGCCATACCCTCGTTAAGTCAAAAGACTCGGAGCAAAGTGACTTTAATATAAATGAAAGGGCCTTAGGACATTTCGATAATGTTTATATTGATAAAATGATAGTTATATTCTTGTTGACTATTATGGGTTCCGAACAAGTCGAAAGGGCAAGATGGAATTTCAAAAGCATGCAAACGGCTTGGCTGGTATCAATTTTGTGGGTTTCGATCAAGTCAGAAGGATATATAAGGTTTTTGACTATAACAAAAATGTATTATTCTCAATCCAATTGACAGTGGGAGACTCAAATTTCTAACTTTTAACACCTTCAATGGTAAATTAAAATTGATCATTGATTAATTAAAGTGAAGTTTCGTAGCATATCAAATCCACTTTTTACATGCACTAAGTTATAAATCCTTTCGAAGAGAATTAGGCCTACGAAGAGATATACTTTGTAGTTATTGAATTGAACCCTTCAAGAGGACTTCTTCAAAAGGTGTCAGAATGCATTGGAACATACTTTTGCTTTCGAAGAGGTCCATCTCGTGACAGCAACATTAACCACTACGAGAGGATTCATTTAAAGTGGATACTTGACTTCCTTTCGACCCCATCGAAAGGGGTTGGAAAGATAAAGCTGAGTTAGCCGCATCAACCCCTTCGAAAGGATTGGAAAATTAAGTTGCAACACTGGTTTTATTAATTTATACAACTCAACCTTCTCTTAGAAGTCACTAGAAAGGAATTTCTTTTTGATTAACTTTCAACCCAACACTTCTTAGGAGTTGACAATTATATTGATTCGAGCTTGAATTCGCATCTAACAGCAGCGAAAACCCCAAATTTGGAAAATTCAAGCTTGAATCGTAATTGATGTTATAGATTAATCAAAATAAAAAAAGAGAAAAAAAACAAATTCTGAGTTTAGAATCATCTTTCATGAACGACAAGCCTGAATCGAATTCAAAATTTAAAAACGATAACATGAACTTGAACCTTAAGAAATTTGAAATCAAAATTAAACATGGAAAATTGATTTTTAATATAGGACGATGAATACTCACCTTAAACTTGAACTTGCGACACCTGAAATTATGAATTTAGTGAGAAAATGAAATATTTGATTCTTTCTCCAAGGTTTTTAATCGCAGGTAAATGAAAAGAGGGAAGAAGGAAGCGTAATTTATAAGGAAGGTAATTGCAAGGAAAGCCATTCGATCTAATTTAAATGAGCGGTCAAGATTCATTTATGAATATGAAAAGGTGGGAAAAATCTTATGCTGAAATAATGATGGTGTCGAAACAGTTGACTTGAAAAATCAAGCGCATCCCTTTGTTAGGAGGGGGGCAAGTGTTATCATCAGAAATCACTCTAACTATGTCGAAAGCTAAAAGAATACAAAGGAAGGATTTTATGAAGAATGATAACAATAGAAAGACCTTTTAAAAGAGTTGAAGGGATGTTTTTGCAAAATACTAGATGAGCAATGGACGTTCGAAAGGGTCGAAGGGGAATGAGGCAACCCTTTCGCTTCAGTTAACCCCTTTCGAAATAGTTGGTTCCGCATGCATAAAGGGGTTTCATATGACTTAAAGAAATCTTTCTAAGGTATCAGACAGCAAGCTTCCTCATACGTTCCAAACCTTTCGAAGCAGTTGGTTTTGCCATTGTTTACCTTCTATAGAAGAATATTTAGCTAAAGAAACTGTTTATAAAGCATAGATCAACATTTCAAATGAGTTGAAACCTTCCACGAATGTGAAGGAGATCTTGTATATGACCAATATTGCTTCCTTAAACACCTGAAGATGGAGGTTCTGCATTAATCGATGGGAATGCTTTCGAAAGCTACCTTCTACAACTAAGCCTTCTACTATGCTTCAAGTCATTCGAAGCCCCAAAATACACCTTTCGACGGCGTCGAAAGCCAACACCCTCTCCTACTTACACAGTGCATCAACAACAAAGTGTAGGCCGCTTTTATACCATTCGATGGAGTCAAAAGCCCCCAAGTTCC
Organism: Allium fistulosum; assembly: GCA_030737815.1. NCBI lineage: Eukaryota > Viridiplantae > Streptophyta > Magnoliopsida > Asparagales > Amaryllidaceae > Allium > Allium fistulosum. Next base: position 246,228,775 of record CM060905.1, on the reverse strand, counting down.
ATTCAAAACTGAAATTAGATGGGTGTCCTGAGTTCAACGGCGATGAAAGGTCTTCAAGGCACCCTTTCAACTAAGTTGAAAGGACTGATGCAAAAGGGTCCAATCTGCGCCTATAAATAAGACCCTAGGGGTATCATTTTGGGGATCCGAATTCATTCATTCGAGACCTGTTCTATTCTTAAATTTGTAAACCCTAATTCTTAAATCGAATTGAGGATTTTATTTATTTATAATACTTAAGCTTCTTGTATTTAAGAAAATTATTAATAAAGCAAGTGCATGACATTTCCGAATCATTGATTCCGATCTGTTGCTTCTATATGGATCCGGTGGTGGATTACATGTATCAATACCAATTGAAAGGTTACCTTTCGAAGGAGTAGAAACATACTGATTCAATTAAAACCCTTATATCCATTAGGTCCCAACCTTTAGTCAGCCCAACCACTTCGAAAGAAGGTTTCGAAGGGTTCTTAAGCCATCTCAACTAATTCGAAGGGTGGTTTTGAAAAAGTTCCAATCGCCTCGACCATTTCGAAAGGTGGTTTCAAAGGAGTTCTAAATTACCTTGATTGATTCGAAAGGTGGTTTAAAAGAGGTCTTTCACACTCTTAATCCTACTTTGGGGCGTTGACAAGATTTCTTATTAACACAATCATAATCACTATCATTAACCTGAACAGTTATAACGACATGTCCTCCTAATTGCTCATATATACATACTAGTAGATACATACTAGTAGTGCAACGGAAATAAGAATACTACGGTAGGTGAAAAATCCAGCTTATCTCCTTGAGCTCCGATGAATATCCAACTAAAACCTTCCCTTCTCAAACTGCTGGAAAGAACACTCGAGCAATTAAGGAAACACCAAATTTATGAGTCAGACAAAGGGCTATTATGAGTTACTCAAGAAACAAGTGCCCACATAACAGCACCTTTTGAGACCAACCGAATCACCAGAATGGTTTTTTCCTCAAAAGAACCAAACCATCTAATTAGCACGTAAGACAATATAATAGTTAATTTCTAGGGTGTAGAATATAAATATAAAATAGTCGTGCTGCATGTACAACACAAGAATATTAAGTATATAATCAAAATCACTAAGGTTCATCAATATATGGATATCTATTGGAGGTGCCCTTTCGAGTATGTCAAGAACAAGCCTCCTAACAAGGGTCAAAGATACCCTTTCTGGTAGCGTATATCTCAAGATAAAATATACCATAGAATAAACATAGTTGGTCTAAGGTTTAACACGTGGCACCAAGTATCATCGCTCTCGCTAGCAATCCGAAAGCATCTCTAGAATAGAGCTGATATACATTTGGGTTAGGTAAACTCTTTGGCTATTCAACTTACTTTGGTTTCTATCATTTCTGATGGTGAAGTCACGTTCAACATCTGACACCCCTGAGTCTTCATCACTTGAACAAATTTCAAATCTCTCCCTAGATTCTAGCATCTTGAACAGTTCTCGAAGCTTTACAAGGATTCCATCATCTCGAACAGTTTACGAATATCTCTATGGATTCCAACATAAGTCATTCGACGAATGCTAACGTTGTCCTCTCTCTTGTAATCATCCTTAAGACAGACAGTACAACATAATAGCATCATTCGAAATATTAACGCCGGCCTCTCCCTTGGATAACCTTAGGGTAGACAGTGCAACTCTATAATGTTCTGCTTCACAACCACTTCCATATCATAGAACACGTATATCGGCTTTGAAGTGATTACAGTTTCAAGTCATCTCATATGAGTACACTTTCCGCTTACCGGATGATTCAAAACCAATCAATAGATTTTCAGTTAACTTAACTCTGGTTCTTTTAGAAATAAACAGATAATGCATAGGGGTGGAGATCATCTCTTATCCTAATGGATTTCCATATTTTTTATCCTAAAAAGAAAGACGAGTTGGTGTATAGGGTATGGCATCACCAAAGATAACTGTACCGTATATTTTTCGTGTTTCTTTTAGATATTTCCTAAGATAATTTTGGTCAAATTCAGTAACAATGAGAATGATTGCATATGGAAACCAATTCTCGTATAATTATTACATTTCCGACCTTCTCAACTTATACTATCCCTCGGCCAAGAGTGAGGCCTGTAGGTTAGAGCACTGTTTACTTCTAAGCCCTACTAGAACATCATTCTTAACTCTCACAGATAGAACAACTCTACTTTGTCAGCTTTTAGTGCTTAGTACACGTATTTTCCATAGTCAAGTAAACACATAGACCATGATTTAGTCACACAAAGCACGATTAAGTCACATAAGCGACTTCTAATTACCTTTTTATTTAATTAATTCTTTTATTAATTAAAACTTCTTTTATCAATATAATTACTTTCTTCAGAAGTAAGCGAACTACATATATGAGTCCTTATAAGGAAATCTCGAATACATACTTTAAAAGCAAGAGACAATTCAAACGAATTAGTCCTCCCTGGGGGATCTAAAAATGATGAATACATGATGCTTCCATTCACTTCCTTTTCTACTTGTATATATATTTAAAATACCTTTATAAAAGATATATACATGTATTCTACTATTTCACTATTCATTTGTACTCTTTTCAATACACGAAAATATATATTCGTTTACTTATCTCAAATGGTATAAGAATATTCACAAATCCTTTGACTAGATTTCTTACTTTAAAATATAATAAAAGAGGTTAAAAAAAGTTACTATAAACCCCTTCTCTTTTATAAGTAAAATCTTTACTTTTTCATACTTAACGTTATCCTTAAAAATCCTTTATAAAGATCTAAGTGCATTCATAAACCTATTAAAAAGGGTTTAAGACAAATGTAACCTAAACATTGTCATTACAAACCTAAAACCATTTCACTTACAATTATCCTTAAAACATTCTTTTTTAAGATCTAATTATATTCCTAGGTATAATCAAAAGGGTTAAAAACAAATGTTGCTTAAATTTTTTTACCATAAACCCAAAATCATTGCACTTATAATTATCTTCTAAACATCCTTTTTAAAGATCTAAGTATACTTATTATCAAGATAATACACTTCTAATTAACTTCTCAAAGTTATTCATTATAACTAAGTGTTATAACCAAAACCACTTATCCTTTTATAAAATACTTCACTTACTTTTCCAAACATATATATAAATACTTTAAAAATACTTATAAATAGGTTTTAAATGTCTATATAGAATATTACTTGAAAATAATACATTTTGAAATTTAAAAAAAAATCATAAAAAACATGTTTTATATTTAAAAAATCTTTATTTTAAAAATTCATAAATAATTAATAAAAATATATTTAAACTTGGAACTACTTTTAAATACTCTAATTAATGTTATTAAACACTCCTAAAAAGATCTCATAAAAATAATTAATTTAATTATTTAAACTCACTTTTAACCATAAAAGGTGTGAAAAATAACATTACACAACCAATTTTGTAAAAAGAGCCCAGAATTATGTAGTAGGTCAGAGAAGGTATTTATAAGTGCTGTTAAAAGTCCGGGACAGAGAACACTAGGATAAAGCATGAAAGTTTGGTCTAATTTTCTCCATTCAAATAAATGATCCAAGATCTAAAATTTATATACTAAGTACTATACTTAGAGTACTTAAATATCATGCAGAGAAACCCCTAAGGATAATCTTCGAAATCAAATTAAAAATTACCGAAATCAAGGTATTTTCAAAGTGCTCATATAGCGACCACTTTCGCTATAAATTTGCAACTCCGTTCAACCAGTTTTAAAATCATTTAAACCTTGATTTTTTTAACAATAAGTGCACATATAGTACATATTAAAATAGCAAAGAAATCACTAAGGAAGTCTTGGAAAATTGTATTAAAAATTGCCGAACACAAGGAAATTTCAAAATGCTCATACAACGACCATTTTCACTATAACTTTTTGCAACTTAGTTCTATAAATTTTCAAACCACTTACTCACTGTCCTATACACTACTATAAGTGTGGATGATAACCAAAATATATACATTCACAATATATTCACATATAACCAATTTGAACAAATTTAAACACAAGAGGATTCAAAGTGCTTTCATAGCGATTATCGCTATATGGACCATTCCATATCCTTTCCAATTTCAACACACAATCCAAACAACCGTATATACACAACATCAAGGCAACATCACATCTTATAGAAAGTCGTAAAAGTGACAATATATAATATAGAGTTATATTTTCTTTCAAAAACAAGGGCTTCTAAAGTTATCAAATTAGATTATACTTAACTTTAGCTTTATATTTAAGTACACAACATATATAACACAATATATACTTCTTCAATGGTGAGTAAACTCACTTAAATCCATGCTAAAACCAAGCTCAAGCACATAAGAACAAATGAACACTTTCTACCATCACCCAACATCTAAAGCTTCCACCTATAACCTTTAAATGTATTGGCCAAGCTCCTTGCCCATTATATTGCTCACGACCTGGTTGAGGGTGTCTTTTTTTCCACTTTATTCCACTTTGAGTTGATTTTCCATGACCTTGGGATGTTCTAAGATCTTTGCCAATTTTGGAAGAGATTGGAGTTGATTAAATATGATTTTAGAAGATTAAAAAGGACAAAGAGTCATGAGCACTTAGGATTTTTGTTCATTATTTGGTAAAGGATTTATGAGTCTGTGTGTGTATGTGTGTTTAAATAAGTTTTTACAAGAGGTAAACATTACCTCTTTCCCATTGTAGCCATCCATAAAACATAACCCCTCAAAAGCACCATTCCACCTCACTTTAGAAAATAAATATCTATTACACTATTCACCAAAATATCTCTTTCCCTAATTACTTGCTAATATTTTACCATTCACATTTTTTTGGCAAAGCCAGCGGGGTTAACTGGGCCCCTACCAGTTTTATTGCAAAACAATAAATGATACAGAAGATACAATGAGAAAACAAAGGAGGGAAAACAAAAAGAAAAGCAAACAGGACTCAATCCTAATTATGCAGCAAATCAGGTGAGAAAACAGCATGGCGATTCTTCAATTGAGTATATGTACCGTACTTAACTTTATTACAAAGCTCATCCCAATTCTTTCTTTGATTTTCAAAAAATATTGCATTTCTTTCTCTCCATATGACAGACATATACATTTTCATGCAAACAGCTAGAATTCTACCTTCTTCATTTTTCATCATTGTTTCTGAGTAGAATACATCCCAAACATCCCCAGAGTTAGCAATAAAAAGATTTATACCAGTTTTAGTACCAATTCTATGTAAAAGAAAAAGAAGAGCTGGACAGTCAAAGAAAATATGTTGAGGAGTCTCTTCATACTGGTCACAAAACAGGCATTTCAAAGAACATCCCAAACCATATTTGGTCAGAACATTTCTAGTTAGCAAGGCTTGATTTATAACTTTCCAGAGCATCAAATTATCCTTAGGTTGGGAATCACTAGACCAGATGACAGAGCACCATTTAGATGCAGGAAAAGGAGCACAAACAGAGACATAGTTGTAAACTCCTTTAATAGTATGAGGCTTCATATCCCAAACAACAGTATCATAATGATTAGCAGGGTAGTATTGTTGTTGCATTTCACTCCACAACTGCCTTAAAATTTGATTACTATTGTATGGCAACACAATTTTTCCATTATGTATGTATTCAAAAGCCTTTGCATCAATGTGTATTCCTGACTGCATAATCTGATTATAATCACACAAATTAGACAAGATAAGACCCTTATAGACCCAAGGATCGTGCCAGAAACTGACAGAAGAATTAGCCTTAACAGAATATTGGATCATAGGTAGGAAAACATCTCTCAGTTTCAAAATATTTCTCCAAATCCAACTACCATTCAGAGGATTGGGCATACACCAAAAATATTTATTCTTTATATTGTCATGCCATGCCCAGTGAACCCATAAGCTGTCTCTCTTGTTGATAAGATCACCAATGTGTTTACTAATTGCTGCAAAATTCCACTTCCTGACATCAATAACCCCAAGACCACCCATCTTCTTAGTGGTTTCAAATTTAGCAAAGGAACAAGGAATCAGCTTCCTATTATGAATACTACCTGTCCAAAAAAATCTATTCATTGCAGACCTAACTAGTAGCACTAGTCTGACAGGGAGAATCATAGTGCGAGCCCAGTAGACAAGTGAGGAAAAAACAGAAGATTTAATCAGCACTAATCTACCACTCTGAGACAAGTGCCTATTTTCCCAAGCATTCATGACAGAAGTGATTTATTGTAAAGAGGAAAACAATCAACTTTTGTTATTCTTTTTGTAATTAATGGAAGACCAAGATACTTCATATCAGTGTCCATGGAAGAGAAACAGTATGTCATTGTAAAGCAGTAGCTTGAGCTTCACTAACTCCAGAAACCAACATAGAAGATTTGTCTTGATTTATCTTAAGTCCAGTTATTCTATAAAATTCTTGCAAAGCCTCAGATATAGCATTTAAGGATGGTAACTCAGGTTTTGTAAACAACATGACATCATCAGCAAACATAATAGAAGTTATATGATGTTGAGAACACTTTGGGTGGAACTTAATTTTCTTCTGAGCATACCTAGTTTGGAGAATAACAGTAAAGACTTCCATAACTAGCAAGAATAAATACGAAGATATTGGATCACCTTATCTAATACCTTTACTACTTCTAAAGTTACCCACCGATCTACCATTAATAACAACAGAGAAGGAGGGAGAGGAGATGCACACATATATCCAAGAGACAAAATTTTTGGGAAAACCCATCTCAGCCATGACCCTAACTATAGAAGCCCAGTGGATGGTATCATAAGCCTTGGAAATATCAATTTTAATAGCTGCTGCAGTGGGAACCTTACTTCTACCATAACCTTTCAATAATTCTTGAGCAAGAAGCAGGTTATCAAGAATACTCCTAGATGGTATAAATGCAGCCTGATTACTGGAAACAACAGAGGGGAGTACTTTGACTAAACGAGTAGCAAGAATTTTAGATATGCATTTGTATACAACATTACAGCACGATATAGGTCTGAAAGAGGAGACACAAGTTGGAGGATTGACTTTGGGAATAAGAGCAATATTAGTACAATTAACTTCACCTAGCAACTTACATTTGTTGAAAAAGTTGTGAATAGCTCAACAGAACTCACTACCTAGCACACTCCATGTAGAGATAAAAAAGATCACATTTAGCCCATCAGGCCCTCCTGATGAATGTTGATTCATAGAGAAGAGAGTATTCTTAATTTCCTCATCTGAGACTGGGCAAATGAGGGTTGCAGCTTGTTGAGAAGAAATGCTAGGTAGTGCAAGTGATGATATAAGTTCAATTTCCGTTATAAATCCGTTAGAGTTACCAAGCAAATTTGAGAAATAGTCTATGAAAGCCTTATCAACAGATTCTGCAGTTGAAAAAAAAGAACCTTGTTCATCTAAAATGCTATAAATATTCTCTCTCGCATGCTTAACCTTTATAGAATCATGATAAAACTTAGTGTTTTATCTCCTTCAGCAATCCATCTTTTATGCAGTTGTTGTCTCTTCATACTAGCCTCCAAGTACAGAGCATCATTAACCTCCTTAAAAAGTTTACTTTCTTCTTCAGCAGCTTGGACATCAAGTGGGTGCTCCATCATGTAATCCTGTTGTTTCTTCAGCTTTTCCTTTAGGCTTGATGACAGTAGGCAACCAGTACCAAAAGTGGAGGAAGCCTACAATTTAAGCTCCTGCTTAATACTTTTAAGCTTCCTGCAAAACTTATACATTGGGTTACCAAAACATGAAAAATCAGTGTTGACTTTAGAAACTAAAACAAGGAAGTATTCATGTTTAACCCAAGCATTAAAAAATTTAAAACTGCTCTTTTCCTTTTTAAAATGGAGACCAAGAGTTAGGATTAAAGGGGAGTGATCAAACATAATTGGTTGTGGAAGGTAAACAGAAAGAGTTGGCTAGAGGGTGATAGCTTGGAAATTACAAAAGCAGTGGTCAATAGCAGTGAAGGTACGTATACCACTACGACTTCTATTATTCCAAGAATACTTAGCACCAGATTTATTGACCATAATCAAATCAGAATCAAAAACAGCAAGGTTGAGAGGATCAAGGTCCACTGAAGTAAGGGGAGTTCCACCAAATTTGTCACTATATTCATAGCAGGAGTTAAAATCACCCAACACAATCCAGGGGTGAGTGGATTGTCTTAAAGGTGGCAAAGAGTTAAAGAAGACTTTCCTGGAGTTGACTAAGTTGTCAGCGTAAACGAAAGTAGTGTAGAAGAAGGAATGGGATTGAGTTTCAAGAACATGAAAGTGGATGTACTGTCTTGTTGTTAGGAGGGGAGTAAGAGATATGACAGCAGGATCGTAGATAACTAGAATCCTACCATAAGAGGCACTGTCAAGATTATGATGAAAGGACCAAAATGGATTGATATAAGAAGCAGCTTTAATTGTTAAAGGTAAATTTAACTTTGTTTCGAGAAGACCAAAGAGACAAATATTATACTCAGAGATAGTGATTTTTACTTGATCTAGTTTCAAATTACTGTGTGCTCCTCTAAGATTCCACGATGCAATTTTTTTAATCATAAAAATTATTGAGGAAAGGAAGTGTTATTTCTTCTCTTAGCAGAAAGAGATCTAGTTTCTATTTTCCTACGTGACTGAGATCGAGGGGAAGATGGTTGGGGGTTAGTTTGGATGGAGGTAGAATGAAAAGGAGGAAATGAGGAAGATTGGAAATTAGTGATACATGCTGGCCATCCTGGCAACTCAATAGAAAAGTTATAGTGAGTTGGGTCAGGAGCTTGAACATCTACAGAGGCTTCATGCATGGAGGTTATTAATTGTGTTACTTGTTGCTCAAAAGTTTTGCACCAGTCTTTATCCATTTCAGATACATGAATATCTTTGGGAACATGCACATCATATTTTCTAATTCCATTTACAAGGCAAGTTTCTAGGCTATTTGTATCTTTTGTATGCAAGTTTTGGTATTCTTCAGTTGTTGTCAGATCATTATTTTCATTTTCTTTACCTTCAGCGGAAGTAGTATTGTATTTGTGTCCACCAACACATTGTACTTTACTAAAGTCTTCATTTGTTATTTCACCTTCCTCAACATCAAGCATATCCATTAAGTCTTCCTCATCAACAATAGTATTGAGCAAGTGGAACTTGTTTTGTGTGGATACAGAACAAGCTTGATCACATCTGGGAGTTTTATGCACATCATTATGCCCAATTCTAATTTTCCCATTTCCATCATTCTCTGAAACTAAATTTTCACCTTGCGTCTTCAAAACATTAATATATTAGACAAGCACAACAGGTTCGAACAACTTCTATCGAGAAAACAGTCGTTTATTGACAAAACGATTTTCCATCACATTATCAATATTTCTTTAAACTGTTTATTTTTGTAAACACTTTACAAAAACAAGTTTATTGTCATTAGTTATTACTTAAAAGGGGTTAAAAGGTTATAAAATCATTTTTATCACATTAAATCAAAGAATCAAATTTTTAATTAATTCAAATTTTAAATATGAAGTGCTCGAAATTCTGGGTCGTTATTATAACATATCTCATCATCAACATATATATACAAAAGGCTACATATATACAAATAAAATACAACATCATACTAACAATCTAGCCTCCAACTAATTAAAAATATAAATTTAAAAGTTAAATTTAAAACAAGAAATTTATATTATAAAAGTTGTAATATAAAAAATCAAAATGTTTGAAAATAAATGCAAGTTAATTTAGAAATTAAATTTTATTAATAAGATTAATAAAAGAATTAAATTAATTAAATGAGTTATTTATATAATATACGTATATGCATGTATGATATATAGTGATATATGTTATGTTATCTTAAAATGTTTAAGACAATATAAGTATAGATGCATGTATGTAAAATAATTCTTAGAAATTAATAAAATTTAGTTAAAATTGTTTAATTAAACAAATTAATTAAAATTTAATTAATAAATTTGGATCATATATATATATATATGTGTGTGTGTGTGTGTGTGTGTGTGTATTAATATAAAAGTTATAGTATATAAATATTCAATATAATATGTTAAAATTGAATAATAAACAACTAATTAAAAAGTGAATTAATTAAATATGACTTAATTAATATAATTTTATACATAGGATTATATTATATAAGCTAATTAAACTATAAAAGTTATATAATAAAACTTATATAATATGAATGTATAAACTAAAGGTGGAACATTATGGAAACCCTAAATAAACTTAAGGAATAAATACATATGTAAAAGTACGTATACCGTGATTTCTGATGTATTCGACACTTGGATCACAATGGTATTTCATAAAAAATACATTATTCCATAAATCGATATCGCTCAATATAATTTATTAAAGATTATGAATCTTTGACATTAAATTGTCACCTACCATTTACACATAAATAAATTACTTGCATACTCTCTAGTTTTGAGATTTCCTCAAGCTAGAGATGTTATGTGTAGTATTATTAATGTATAGACTAGATGAGGTAAGATGTGGATATATATTTGTTGAAATTTCCTCAAGGTGAAAATGAGATTAGGATAAGGAACCACGGGTCAGTAGTTGTATGTGATACAACCGATAAGGAGTTATCCATCATATATAGGAGTATGATTTGTTGAGCTTTCCTTATGGTCAGAATCCCAAGATATACGAGTAACACTCACTGGTGAAGTCAAAGGACTTCTATGTTTCGTCCTAGGGTTTGAAGAAACATAACAGACTAGTGGGAACCTTATTAAGAAAATGAAATGGTAACATTTAACCTTTCTAATGTTGTTGGAAATATGTAGAGTTCCTTTTGCCTGCAACTCTTTCCACACTTGACACACCATTAGATGAGAATTAAAGAAAATATGTAAAGTCTTAATCTCCAATTCTTTGGCAATCTTGAGTTTCGCAATCAATGCTTCATACTCTATATCGTTGTTTGTTGCAGGAAAGTCGAGTCTCAGGGCATAACAGGTTGAATGTTTCTCGGAAGTAACCACTACAACTCTAGCACAGGAACAACGTTTGTTTGATGCACATCCATGCACATCTTCCACCTAGCATTTTGCACACCACTTCTCTCCAGAATATTGTCTCGTGCGGTGAATTCGGCTATGAAATCCACCAAAGCTTGACCTTTGATAGCCCTCCATGGGTGATAGGTTATATTGTATTGGCTTAATTCAATGTTCCATTTCAACGGCCTTCCAGAAGTCTTAGGTCATTGCAAGACTTGTTGAAAAGGCTGGTCGGTAAGAACTTTGATTAGACAAGCTTGAAACTAGGGGTGGAGCGTCCTTGAAGTAATCAACAGGCAGTATGCAAGCTTTTCCAACTTTGGGTAATTTTTTTGTGCTCCTGTCAATCGTTCACTGATGTAATAGACCGGTCATTGGATGCAGGCTTCCTCACGTACAAGTGCGGTGCTCAAAAAATTTACCGACACTGCTAGATATACGAACAAGTCCTTGTCATCCACCGGCTTTGAGAGGATGGAGGGTCTCTCCAGCTAATCCACTGGAGCCTAGAATGCGTCAACACACTCCTACGTCCAAGCGAAGCTTCTTTTTCCGCTTGGACCTTTTCCCTTCTTAATTACATCAAAGAATGGGATGCATTTGTTGATGGCTCTGGAGGTAAATCGGCTCAGGTGGGCGACCTTCCCATTTAAGCTCTGGACCACCTTAATTGTCTTCGGGGCCTCCATGTCCCTTAACGCCTTCATCTTTTCCGAATGGCTTCAATCCTACGTAAGTTCACAATGAAGCCTAAGAATTTCCCTTACGCAACACCAGAAAAGCATTTCAATGGGTTTAACTTCATCCTATATTTTGGAGAACGCCGTACGTCTCTGCCAAATTGTCAACGTGGTTTCCCAAACACCATGACTTCATGAGCATGTTGTCTATATAGACTTCCATCGAGCATCTAATCTGATCTTTGAACATCCTATTTACCACTCTTTGGTAGGTTTCTCCAAAGTTCTTCAGCCCAAATGTCATAACCAGACAACATTACAGTCCCAAGTCAGTAATAAAGTGAATATGTTCCTGGTCAGGGACATGAATTGGAATCTGGTTGTATCTAGAGTAAGCATCCATAAATAAAAGCAATTCATGTCCGGCTGTTGAGTCCATCAATTAATCAATCCTTGGAAGGGGGAAGCTATCCTTCGGCCATGCCATATTCAAGTCAATATAATCGATGCATGCCCTTCATTTCTTGTTAGCCTTCTTTATCAAGACTGAATTGGATACCCATTTCGGGTATAAGGCATCGCAAATGAAGCCATTGTTCTTCAGCTTCTCCGCTTCTTCTTTGACTGTAGTGGATCTCTCCGGGCCCAGGCTGTGGTGCTTTTGTTTCATAGGAACGCACTTGGAATTTATGTTTAATGCATGGCTCGTTATCTCAGATGAGATCCCACACATATCAAAGTGCATCCAAGCGAAGACATCTAGGTTCGCTCGGAGAAAACCAATGAACTTCTTCATCATCCTGACACCAAGCTGTGATCAAACTTTTCGGATCCATGTGGGGTCATCCCGACTAACCAGAAGATTAACCGTTATCTTAGCTGGAGCTGCTCTTCCATCTAGTGGTGCTTTTCGTAGATCCATATCCTTATGGAACCAACTGTGCTGCCAGAGCTAGGGCTTAGGCATTGGTTGCTATGTGTCCAAATCCTTGATGTAGAGAGTCTCCTCTACACCTTTTCCTTTCTCTCTTCTCCTTGCCTCCTTTAGCTTGGTGACAAAACATTCACAGCCAAGCCCTTGATCTCCTTGGCTACTCCCACACTGTTCTCCATAGGAAATTTAAGTGATAAACACTAGGGAACTATAGCCGCTCTGAACTCAGCTAGGATCGGTCAGCCCAAAAATGCGTTATAAGTAGAGTAAATATCCAACACAGCAAAAGGGATGTCTCCTACTCGCCTGCGGTCGCCTCTCCAAGCACCATCGGTAATTCCACATATCCGACTGCTTCTGTAGCTATTCCTTAAATCCCTAGATCCGAGATTTACAAGGTTTCAAGTCCTTGCCCTCTAGAACCATCTAGTTGTAGGCTTTTTTGAATAGAACTTCGATCGAACTCCCACAGTCAACCAGCACCTTTCGTACAATAGTAGGGCCAATCGTGGACGTTATAGCCAATGGGTCAATCATTCGGGCTTCTACCCCATCAGCATCTCTGTTTCGAAAAACAATGTCATCTATCATGGTTCCAAATTGTTTTGCTGGAGTTCCATCCTCAACTTCCAAACAACTCTCATACTCGATATGCTTCAAAGCACCAGCATACCTATCCGTCTCATTCAAACTCTTATCGACTAGATTTAGTCCACCGATGATTGTGTTTATCACCAAATGTTTTTCAAGTGCCAGCATTCATTGGTATTATGACTGTACATCTCATGAAACCTACAAAACTTGCAAGATCTCTTCTCCTTCTCGGTGGACTCACTCAGAGCAGGCATCCTGTACTGCTCGATACTTTGAGTTGCCAGATAGATGTTCTCGATTGAGATATTCAGTTCAATATAATTATCATATTTAGGAATCCTGGGACGATTCCTATTGTCTGGCTTTCATTTCTTGGCCCTATTGTCTCTCTTTTTCTAGCTATCATTCTTGTCGCCAATATTCACATCCACGTTTTCAAAACATCCTCTAGATTGCTTTATAGCAATGTTGCTTTGTATCACTTCGTCTTAATTTCCAGCAACATTCCTCCGAGGACGATTGAGCGCTTCTTCCAAACATAAGTACCCATTAGCTTTTCCATTAATAGCATCCATCGTTGATGGGGTTTTCCTTTCCAAGCATTTCATGATATCTGTCTCAGGATGAAACCCCCTAATCAACACCATCAATGTCATAATTGAGATTTGTTACATCTGTCACAGCTTTATGGAACCGATTTAAAAAACCTTTTAATGACTCTCCTACTCCTTAGAAGAGGTTTGAAAATGACATCACATCTTTTGGACATGTGGTGTGTAAATAGAATTGCTCCAGAAATTTTCGTGAAAACTCAGCGAAAGACGATATGGATCTCAGTGGAAGCTGAGTGAACTACATTGTCTCTACTCCTTCTAGGAAAATTAAAAAACAATGACATCTAACAGCATCAAACACTCTAGCAAAGTCCTTATGCCATTTGTAATTCATCAAGTGCTACCTTGGATCCATCTTTCCACCATACAGTGGCATTGTTGGCATTGCAAACCTTCATGGATACTTCACGCATAGAATGTCCTTAGTAAATGAATTCTGACTAGGAGAAGTACTGACGCAGCGGATTATACAAAAACAATGTAGATCGATGAAAGTAGAAATCGATGGATTGATGAATACTGAAATGCCCGAATTCGTTGATCCGAAGATATCGAATTCTAGCTATCCCGAACTCGTTGATCGCGCACGATACCGGGTTCAAAGATCTGCGATTCTTCACACGTTGATCTAGCGCACTAGATTTCTTGAATCGGCTTCAGCTGTCGTTGAATCGAGCGCACTCGATTATCCGAGAGTGGAGATAGGAGATTACACTCAACTACCAATTGGGTGAAAGCACAAAGCTAACAAAACAAGAGTTTTATTTCAAATTAACTAAACTTTACAAAATGACACAACTTGCCTATTTATAGGCTACAACACATGCCATAGAAAATTACACAAGTCTTAAGTCGTTTCCGACTCATCACCCTACGACCTACGACTCATCATAAGTCGTTCACGACTTATCAGTTTACAATACAAACGTCACGACTTACGACCTATAACAGAATGACTCAACAATATGTACAAAGAAACGATACAACATAGATCATAGCGACTTAACAAGCAACACATACAATACATCACGACTTTACCACACTTAGGTCGTATACGACCTAACACATGTAGCGACTTATCATACAGACGACTTAAAAGATACCCAGTCTTCATGCGACTTAAAGAATCAACGGCAGAGATTAAGGCGGCATAAGAATCAACGGCTTCAATCCTCAGCGAGCTGTAGCAATTGGCGACCTAAAGTTTCTCGCGACCTAACATAGGTCGTAGGTCGTACGCGACTTATCTTAGGTCGTGAGATCTTTTCCCCAGCATACTCGTTAGGTCGCAGACGACCTAAAACACTTCCTTTAAGTCGTAGCCGACTCAGATCCGCTTCTTCCTTAGGTCGTGACCCGCTCGAGTTAAGTCGTAGACGACTTAGATCTGCTTCGTTAGGTCGTTCAGGCGACTTAAGGAACTTGTTAACTCGCAAGTCTTCACCAAGTCGTTGCCGAGTTACACTAGGTTGTTGGGGCGACTTAAGGTCTTCGCTAAGTCGGTCACGACTTATGTCTTCAATTCTATTAAGTCGATCACGACTTATGCCTTCAACTTTGTTAAGTCGGTCACGACTTAAGCCTTGGAAAATTATAGCTTGGCCTGCATCATCCTCCCCTGGTTGAAAGAAATTCGTCCTCGAATTTGCACTTTCCTCCCCCGCAATACACTCATCCCCGTGATAAGGTACGAGATGCTTAACATTGAATACGTCCGACGTGTACACACCCTCCGGCAGCTTCAATTTATAAGCATTTTCATTAATCCGTTTGACGATTTCTACAGGACCAATTTTTCTGGCTTTCAATTTGTTATAAGCGCCCATTGGAAAACGATCCTTTGTTAACATTGCATAAACCCAATAACCTTCATTAAATTCAACATTTCTTTGCTTCAAGTCTGCAGATCGTTTGTATTTCTCATTTGCCTTTTCCAATCGTTCTTGAATGATCCTATGACACTCTGTCAATCCTTCAACAAAATCAGCAGCTCGCTTGACTGTCTTCTTTGGTTGTGGTATGACCGTTAAATCCAACGGTCCCTTCGGTAAGCTTGAATATACTATCTGAAATGGACTGAAACCCGTACTACGGTTCACTGCATGATTATGAGCAAACTCTGCCTGGCATAACTTCATGTCCCAACTCTTCAGATTGTCTTGCACAAGACATCTCAACAAGTTTCCCAATGATCTGTTAACAACCTCGGTCTGTCCATCCGTCTGCGGATGATAAGCGCTACTAAAGTTCAATTTTGTTCCCACCATCTTCCACAAACTTAGCCAAAAATGACTTAGAAAACGAGTATCCCTGTCCGACACAATCGATTCTGGCAATCCATGAAGTCGATATATCTCTTTGAAAAACAACTGAGCAACATGAACAGCATCCGCCGTCTTCTTACAAGCAATGAAATGTGCCATTTTCGAAAATCAGTCAACCACCACATAAATGGAATCATTACCACGCTGTGTTCTCGGCAATCCCAACACAAAGTCCATATTTACATCAACCCATGGTTTAGTTGGTACAGGTAACGGCATATATAACCCAGCATTAGTTGCAGTTCCTTTCGAAACCTGACAGATATGACATCGCTCCACAAACCTCTCCACCTCTTTCCTCATCGATGGCCAAAAGTAAGACCGTGAAATCAACTATAAGGTACGGTCTCTCCCAACATGTCCTTCTTCATGTAGCTCTTTTACAATCTTCATTCTCAAACTACAATCAGGTATGCACAATCGATTTCCTTTGAACAGAAAACCATCTACCATCATAAACTCATCCGTCTCTCCCTCCTTGACTTTATCAACAAACTTTGCAAAGTAAGGATCATCGACAAATAATTCTGGCAACATATCAAACCCCGTCACTTCAACCTTCATTGTAGTTAACAGGTGATTTCTTCTACTCAAAGCATCAGCCACACGATTCGTCACTCCCGACTTGTGTTTGACAACAAAAGTAAATTGCTGCAAATAGGCAATCCATGATGCATGTCTCGCTGAAATCTTGTCTTGCCCTTGTAAATGCTTCAATGCCTCATGATCAGTGTAAAGAACAAACTCTTTCTGAAATAGATAATGTCTCCAGTGTTTAATAGCTTGTACAACAACATAAAATTCCACATCATACGTACTATATCTCATCTTTGCTCCCGATAACTTCTCACTGAAATATGCAATAGGATGCCCCCTCTGACTCAACACTCCTCCAATCCCAACCTTTGACGCATCAGTGTGTAGCTCAAACAACAACTGAAAATCTGGTAATACTAGAATTGGTGCAGACGTCAGCAACTCCTTAATCTTCCCAAAAGCATCCCCTGCTTCCTCTGACCATGAAAACTGTTTACCCTTCATACAATCAGTCACAGGCGCCATCACACTACTAAAGTGTGGAATAAACCTCCGATAAAATGAAGCCAACCCATGAAAACTCCGAACTTCCGTTATCGTCTTGGGTTGCGGCCAATCTCTAATTGCTTCGACTTTACTTTGGTCAACCTGTATTCCTTCTTCCGACACAACATACCCTAGAAATAAAACACTCCTCGCCATAAAAACACACTTCTTTGTAGCAGCATAGAATTGTTCTTCACGAAGAATAATTAACACTTTCTTCAAATGTTGAACATGTTCCTCGGTACTAGCACTATAGATCAGAATATCATCAAAGTAAACCACCACAAATTTCCCAATGTATGGCCTGAAAATTTGATTCATCACCCTCATGAATGTACTTGGTGCATTCGATAGACCAAACGGCATTACCAGCCATTCATACAATCCTTCCCTCGTCTTGAATGTTGTCTTCCATTCGTCCCCTGATCTAATGCAAATCTGATGATAACCGCTCTTCAAGTCAATTTTAGAAAAGATTACGGATCCACTGATTTGATCCAATAAATCATTAAGCCTCGGCATCGGAAATCTGTATCTGTCCGTGATCTTATTCAATGCTCTACTATCTGTGCACATCCTCCACGTCCCATCCTTCTTGGGTACCAATAAAGCTGGTACAGCACAAGGACTTAGACTCTCCTGCACACGCCCTTGTTCAAGCAATTCTTCCACTTGCCTTTGCAACTCCTCATGCTCTTTTGGACTCATTCTGTAGTGTGGTCTGTGAGGTAACACAGCTCCTGGAACAAGATCAATTTGATGTTGAATGTCCCTCAACGGTGGTAACTCCGTTGGCAACTCCTCTGGAAATACATCGTCAAACTCTTCCAGTACTGGTTTTACTTCTTCTGGTATTTCCACCACTTCTTGACTCTCTCGTCCAATCAACAAGTACACTTCAGGCTCTTCCTCAACCTCCTTAACAAACTCCTTCAAAGATAATAAAGTTTTCAGCTCTTCAATCTCTTCTGACTTACTTCCTCCTTGTTGTCTCTTCTTTGGAACTAAGATAATCTTCGTACCTTCAAACATAAAACTATAGCTATTGGTCCGACCGTCATGCTGTACTGCTCGATCATACTGCCATGGTCTTCCCAAAAGTAAGTGACAAACATCCATCTCTACTACATCACACCAGATCTCGTCTTTGTATTTCTTCCTAATAGAGAATGGAACACGAACTCGTCTATCCACTTTCACTTCTCCTCCTTTTCTCAACCATGCTAACTTATATGGATTCGGATGTTTCTCTGTCTTTAACTTCAACTTTGTTACAGCCTCGGTTGAAATGATATTGTCACAGCTTCCTGCGTCAATCACGAATTTACACACCTTTCCCAGTATAGTGCATGTCGACTGAAAGATATTACTCCTCAACCAACTAGCTTTTTCCTGCTTCGATGTCAAACACGATCTCCTCAGCATTAGATTACAACCTTCATCTCCTGATGCAATATCCTGTTCATCCTCCTCAACTGGACTAGAATATTCTCCATCCTCACCTTCAAGTTCAGCAATCATAGTTCGTTTCTTCGGCTTTGGACACTCATTGCTTTTATGACCCAATTCCTGACAATTGTAACATTTGAAACCATTGTTAACCTTTGCCTTCTCAGCCTCCTTCACCACTGGTCTACTGATAGGTTTAGAAACATTAGAACTCCCACTAACACCCTTCGCTTGATTATTGGAATTAGTAAACACACCACCTCCTCGTCGTCCTTGTTTCTCCCAAGCCAACGCCTTCTGGTGTGCTTCTGCCACAGATCTAGGATCAAACATGTTAACCATACCTTGAATCTGCATTCGCAACCCCCTAACAAATCTAGTTGTTAATTGTTCCCTCTCCATGATATCATTCCGTGCAATAAGCTGATAAAACTCATCTGCATAATCATTAACAGTCTTTGTGCCCTGTCTCAAGTTCTGCAAACGTTGATACATCAGAGATTGATAATTGTAAGGTAAGAACGTTGCTTTCATCAATTTCCTCATCTTCTCCCAAGATTCAACTTTTGACTTCCCCATTCGTTCACGTGTAAGTTTGGTTTGCTGCCACCATGCCAAAGCTCTACCCCTCAACCTTGTCGCAACCAACTTCACTCTACGATGTTCTGGAACTTCTTTGAAGTCAAAAATCTCTTCAAAATTAGCCACCCAATCTAGAAACTCCTCCGCTTGCATACCACCTTTGAATTCAGGAATTTCAGTCTTCATCCCCGACTCCCACTTGTGATCATACTCAGAGTGATTTCTTCCTTGTCCTCATCCTTGTATACTACCACCATTATACTCCTCTTCAAAATCAGATGTATATCGTTGTTTATCTCGTCCACCCACATCTCTACTACTTTCACGTCTACCACCATCATCCCTTCTATCTACATTCCTCCGTTCACGATCATTCACGTTCCTCCCATGTCTTTGATCATCATCAACACTTCTGTCTCGATTGGAATGTGGCGAGACTCTACTTCCCCCATGGTTAGATTCAGGTGAAACCCTTCTCCGATTCTGATTCATCTCTAACATCATCTTCTCTAACCGACTAATTCCTTCGTTAAGCTTTTCACTAAAGTTTTCATTGATTCTTTGCTCCATCTCATCAGCTTCTTCTCTTCGATACAAAGCTTCTACGTTTTGGTGACGATTAGCTCTTCTTGGCGGCATGACTTGAAACTTTACAAACTCTTCAATTCTCGGCTAACACTTTCAAAATGGTACCAAAGGATGCACACGGCCTTCACTTGCTTAGCTCGGCCAAAACTCTTCAACACTTCAAAATTCAAACACAATTCGACCTTTGATCCACAATGATATGGATCGAAAACTCCCACTTTGTTGCGAAAATATGATGAACACGATGAACACAACTTCAACACTTCAAACAAAACGACTCCAAGACTCGATTTAGCTATGATTGGCTAAAAAAAGCTCTGATACCAAACTGACGCAGCGGATTATACAAAAACAATGTAGATTGATGAAAGTAGCAATCGATGGATTGATGAATACTGAAATGCCCGAATTCGTTGATCCGAAGATACCGAATTCTAGCTATCCCAAACTCGTTGATCGCGCACGATACCGGGTTCAAAGATCTGCGATTCTTCACACGTTGATCTAGCGCACTAGATTCCGTGAATCGGCTTCAGCTGTCGTTGAATCGAGCGCACTCGATTATCCGAGAGTGGAGATAGGAGATTACACTCAACTACCAATTGGGTGAAAGCACAAAGCTAACAAAACAAGAGTTTTATTTCAAATCAACTAAACTTTACAAAATGACACAACTTGCCTATTTATAGGCTACAACACATGCCATAGAAAATTACACAAGTCTTAAGTCGTTTCCGACTCATCACCCTACGACCTACGACTCATCATAAGTCGTTCACGACTTATCAGTTTACAATACAAACATCACGACTTACGACCTATAACAGAACGACTCAACAATATGTACAAAGAAATGATACAACATAGATCATAGCGACTTAACAAGCAACACATACAATACATCACGACTTTACAACACTTAGGTCGTATACGACCTAACACATGTAGCGACTTATCATACAGACGACTTAAAAGATACCCAGTCTTCATGCAACTTAAAGAATCAACGGCAGAGATTAAGGCGGCATAAGAATCAACGGCTTCAATCCTCAACGAGCTGTAGCAATTGGCGACCTAAAGTTTCTCGCGACCTAACTTAGGTCGTAGGTCGTACGCGACTTATCTTAGGTCGTGAGATCTTTTCCCCAGCATACTCGTTAGGTCGCAGACGACCTAAAACACTTCCTTTAAGTCGTAGCCGACTCAGATCCGCTTCTTCCTTAGGTCGTGACCCGCTCGAGTTAAGTCGTAGACGACTTAGATCTGCTTCGTTAGGTCGTTCAGGCGACTTAAGGAACTTGTTAAATCGCAAGTCTTCACCAAGTCGTTGCCGAGTTACACTAGGTCGTTGGGGCGACTTAAGGTCTTCGCTAAGTCGGTCACGACTTATGTCTTCAATTCTATTAAGTCGGTCACGACTTATGCCTTCAACTTTGTTAAGTCGGTCACGACTTAAGCCTTGGAAAATTATAGCTTAGCCTGCATCAAGTACCCATCCATCATTGCTTCTAAATCGATTTTCACTTAAAAGTCTCTTGACCATGTCTTCCAAGTACTTTAGATCAACAAGTTCGGTTGAACAACGATGATCGAGATCTGTTCCTAGTGTTCGGCCTGGAGAATGCTCTTGGGCATACTCTTGATACCTAGGTTCTCCAGACTCCGGGAGATCCATTCATCCAACGGTCACCCCTGTTTGATTCCCATGCAGTATATCAGTAGTAGCTGTTCGATATTCAGCATTCTGATCATCCACACACGGTCAGAAGTCAGATACACGCTACCATCTTGAGGGCGAGCTCTGGGCCTACCACCAGTTGGATCGATACCCCACTTGGATCGGTACCGATCCACAAACCTGAGATGTGGGTATGTCTTCTTCCTTGATATGATCCTCCAATAGTGTTCTGAGTCCTCTTCTGCTTTCTATCACTCCATCTCTGGTCGGATGATGAGGAAGTTTCAGATTTTGAACTTGAATCCCTCATGCTCCTCCTTCGATTGTTCTGCATTAGTTCATTCAATAGACTCAAGCTCTACTGCATCTGCTGGTTCATCTAGTTGTAACTCTCTTGGAATATGTCCTCTATCTGTTTCATCATCCGATCCATTTCCACTCCGGTCATGACATCAGCTGGATTCTGGATCTTTGGTTGTTCTATTTGGGAAGCTCCATTAACATGGTGAGTGTCTTGATTCTCAACATCATTAATAGCTCTGGAAGTTATAACACATTCTCTCCTTGATGGGGCCATGGTGAATAACTTCACTTTGGTTATTGAAAATCTGAATAGGAGAACCGTAAGGTTGGAAAATTGGATCTATCTCTTGGATCTATGAAACCCAGTAGTATAATATGGATCCAAGTAGCCCGAGAATAGGATTTCTCAATGAAAGCACCAAAATGTTTGAACCAAAAATAGCACAAACACCCAGAAGATTAAGAAGAGAATAAAAATTGAAATTTTTTAAATGAAAACGAGTACAAAAGAACACATAGCAATTTATAGTAGTTCGACTCATCTTGGTCTACGTCCACTTAGTGATTTTATTGATTATCTTGCTTATTACATGAAGGAGTTCTTACGGATCGGTATAAATCCTATAGTGGTTACAAGAAATTAGAGTTAGGGAAAGCAAGAGCCAAAAGATCCTTAAAACTAAGCCCTGCCCTCCTATTTATAGAGGTAGGAAGCCTGTAATCTCATCCAGAAGATCCTTATATCATTTTCCACGCCATAGACCATTTCTTCAAAGAAATAAGGGAGCTCAGCAAGGTTTGTGGATCGGTACCGATCCAAGGGCTTGGATCGATACCGATCCGTGCAATGGTCAGAAATTTTTTCTTGGACTCTTTGTATTAGCTCATCTTTTGGTTAGCTTTATGATTCCAAACTTGATTACACCATTATTTGCTTGTCCATGAGCTCAAATGATGGATTGGTGGAAAAACAGAGTTGATGATTCGAGTGCTTGTGAAGACTGACAGAGAATTGCATAGGATCAAGAAAACAACACTTAGATAGGTCCTTGTCTTTAGCCTCTTTGGATGGTTTGGTATTTGCCCCATGACTTTGTTGGTGTTTGGTTTCTGGACTTAGGGGCTATCTCTCCAGGCTTCCAGCCTTTATAACTCTAAGTTCGACTCATCCAGTCCGTATGAATATCACCTGGTCAAAATGCTGGATAACAAAATCTGTACGTTAAAAATGAGAATTTTGAATTAAATAAAGAGACTAATTTTTTGAAAAATAGTAATATTTCTTTAGAAATGGTAATTTGGCTTTAAAGATAAATTTGAAAAACTTAAAAATGATGTCATAAAATTTAATAAAGGTCAAAATGATAACATGATTTTATCAAGTTCTAGACCTTTACTTGATAAAAGAGGAATTGGATATAATAAAACAAATGATAATAATAGTGCAAGATATGCTTTTACATATAAGAATTATGCTAGTACTAGATATCGATCCACTTTTCATCGAAAAACAAGTATCTCTACATGTTATATGCCATATCTTAGTTCTAGAAATATAAATATAATGAGAAATACAAATTCCAAATATTTAAATATATGGGTTTCTGTAAAATGGATAAATAGAGATTAATATATTCATGATTATTTCATTAAAGTAGTAGATAATGAAAGTTATATTTTCAAAGGTTCAAATGTGACAACCTAGGCTTTTCAGCCTTCAGCAACGGTTCACGACCGGTAGGCTTTTCAACCATCCCAGCCCCGCTGTGGCTCACAGTGATACCTCGGGTTTGCTTTTACGGCCACCCTCTCGAGTCGCAACCAACCCCAAAAGGCCTTATACTACCCCCGGGGGCATGTAGGGGTAAGAGTCTCCCGTTCGCCACCTAACGCAAAGCGAGAACCCCTTATCACGCTGTAATGTAGCAAACCCGATCCCGGTCTCATCGAAATCCAAAACGTATCTTTTAAGGCCAAGTTGTTTACTGTGGGTTATGGGCCCACCACGCTTCCGCTGCGCTTCCCCTGTTTTAGCCATTCCCGGTTGATGAGGCTTGAGGTTACGATTACCTTTAATCAGAACATATCACTTAGAATGCTCATCGTCCACCTGACGATGTTCTGAAAGCATTCAATCCATACAAGTTCGTTCCGGGTTCGAACGAAACCGAAGGCATTATCTCGTTACACTCGTTTTGGAATCACCCTCAGAGTTAACGACAATAACCCTTGCACTCTGAATCTTCATCTTCACTTGAGATTCACGACCTATCGTAAATTTGGATCGATGTGGTATTCGGGTCTCCAGACCTGGAATTCCGGTATACGGAAACCCGATCCCGGTCTCATCGAAATCCAAAACGTATCTTTTAAGGGCCAAGTTGTTTTAAGGTTAAAACAATTCAATTCTTATCTATATACACAAAGATAGATAATTCAATAGATAATCTACATTATCATCCCAAACAGATAATTCACATTATCATTATAATTCAACCAAACATCCATATCATATATCAATCATATCTCATCAGAGATATCAAACAATGAAATACATTCAATCTCATTCATCCATCCTTAAGCAATGATTTATATCATCTAATTAATTTAAAGTGAATTAAACTAATTACTTCATTCTATAAATCCTGCTTACTTAACTATTAATTAAACCAATTAATTAATCATTACTCTAAGTATCCATCTTAATTAATCATTCCTGATTAATAATCCTTTAGTTACTTTAAGTAATTAATACTTAATTAATTTCACAAATTAATTATCTTAAACCATTCAGTAATTAATCTTTAATTACTTCATTAATTAATTAACTATATTTAATTACATTAATCCTTAATTAATTACAATTAATTAACACTTAATTAATATTTAATTACACTATTAATTAATTCTTAATCATTAATTAATACTCTAATTTATAATCCTTAATTACAAATTAATTATTCCTAATTAATTAATCTTAATCATAAATAAATTAGTTTAAACCTTTAATTACCTATTTAATTAATCCAAATGATTAATTAATCAAATTAAATTAATTATCTATTAAATTTCCTTATAAATTTAATGAACACAAATCTTTAAATTCTAATTTACTTTAAGATAAAACTTTGTTCTTATTGAAAATCAAGTTATCATTTACACATATATTTAAAAACATTCATTTTCAAATCTACTTTTAAATTTCATTTTAAATTCTGGATTTAAAATAAATACTAATTTATTTTTAACAAAGTTTAAAACCAAATTACAAACTTTTACATGTTTAAGAATTTCTTATATCTTATAAAAGAATTTTTAAAAGAATTTAAATCAAAGTTTTAATATATGGATTCAAGTTGGTTTTGAATCTTAGATTGAGATATAAAATAAGTTTTATAAATGTTTTAAAATGTTAATTATATTTAAATGGTTTTGAAATCAAAAAGGAATTTGATTTAAACTCTTTTGAAAATTCTTTTATAAGATATAAGAAATTCTTAAACATGTAAAAGTTTGTAATTTGGTTTTAAACTTTGTTAAAAATAAATTAGTAAATATACTATCATCCATATGCTAACAACCATAGCAACCAATTCATCCAATCAAATACCATTTTTTTTTTATTCATTTTATTTTTAAAATTAATTAAACAATTAAATTAATTAACATTCTATATTTAAAAATCCTAAATTAATTATGGAAACATTATTCTTAATTAAACTTTACTTATTAACAAACCATATTTAAATTAAGTATTCTTAAATTTATATCAATACTAATTTAATCTTATTATCCTCATAAATAAATTATTTGAATTATTTAAATCTTATTATTCAAAACAAATTTTTAAACTTGATTTACAAATTCATAATAATAAGATTTAAATAATTAAAATAATTTATTTATGAGGATAATAAGATTAAATTAGTATTGATATAAATTTAAGAATACTTAATTTAAATATGGTTTGTTAATAAGTAAAGTTTAATTAAGAATAATGTTTCCATAATTAATTTAGGATTTTTAAATATAGAATGTTAATTAATTTAATTGTTTAATTAATTTTAAATAATTAACTAATTATTTAATATTTTTCAATAATTACTTAATGAAGTAATTTCATTCAATAATTAACCAATAATTACTTTATTAAGTAATTACTCTTAATTAATCCATAATTAAGTGATTATTTAAAATTAAATAAATAATTAACTAATTATTTAAAATTATTTAAACAATTAAATTAATTAACATTCTATATTTAAAAATCCTAAATTAATTATGGAAACATTATTCTTAATTAAACTTTACTTATTAACAAACCATATTTAAATTAAGTATTCTTAAATTTATATCAATACTAATTTAATCTTATTATTTAAAAACTGAATTTGCTTTGAATTCATCTGCTTGTTTTGAAAACTGAAAACACTTGAAAACTTGTTGTTGCCTCAGGTTATATTGCATGTGATGAATTGCTGTGAATATGGTTGAATATGTTATGATGTGAATGAATGCATATATATGAATATCTGTGCATATGAATATGAATGTATATGTCTATCATGTTCTCTGTTTTTAAAAAAAGTGAGTAGACCTATTTATTTTAAAAAAAACAGTTCAAATCTGAGATATAATTTGGATGCATGTGAATGTGTGAGATAAATGTTGGATTGCATGGATGTTTTAGCATGAATATAAACTTGAATTGATATGTATAGTGTGGATATGTCTGTATATATAATTTTGGTCTCTGTAGTTTTCACAGTTTCTTGAATTTCTTCTAAAAATCCATATCTCCAAATATAAGCAATCTTAAACTTGGATCTTTAATGAAATATGATTATAACAACATGATATCAACTCTAAAAATAGTTTTAGGGTGTTAAATTTAACAAATAATTTTTAAAATGGGTATAACAGTGAAAATATATATATGTAAGAAAAATGAACCAATTCAATTTCTATTTTGAATTTCATGGATGAATTCGTGGTTGTAAATCACGATTTTTAAAATACATTTAGTGATTTTGGGGTTGGTTGCGACTCGAGAGGGTGGCCGTAAAAGCAAACCCGAGGTATCACTGTGAGCCACAGCGGGGCTGGGATGGTTGAAAAGCCTACCGGTCGTGAACCGTTGCTGAAGGTTGAAAAGCCTAGGTCGTTACAGTGGTATCAGAGCGAGGTTTAAATTTTCTTTAAATTCAAAACAGTTTAAAATCTAAAATTAAATCTCTGAGTCATTGTTATCTGTGTTGTATCTTATATTGTAGAAACTAGACAGGTGTTTATAACTGTCTAGTATGTGTTGTATATGTTGTGTAACTCTGATAGTTGTTGTATATGATACTATGTAATAGTTTATGTTATTAATATAATTTATTCGTTCCGCTGTTTAGATTCTGTTGTTGTTTCTTTCTTTCTTCTCTTCTTTTCTCTTTCTATCCCTTTCTTTCTTATTAGCGATACGACTTTCTGGTCGATGAAAGTCGGGTCGTCACATTGCTTTATTATAATTGATTTACTAAAATCCTTATTATTTAAATTACATTTAAAATAATACAATTTTAGAAATCAATTATAATTAAAACATTTTAAACTCCTTCTCGACTTTCAAAATCTTTAAACTTCCAAGGTTATTAAATTAACTTTAATACAAAAAGCATTTTGAAAATCTATTTATTTATCTTTTAAAAACTTATCTATTTAAATATTAAAACTTGTTATAACATTTAAATTTTGAAACAATTTATTTTACAATTAAAAACTTGTTTAACCTTTTGTTTTTAAAACTTCAGGAACATTACAGAAACAAAGTTCTTTTGTTTAAACTTTAAAACATTTCTGTAAAAATTCTTAATGCCAGCAATCTCCAAACCCGAGTAAACACCTAGAAAACTCGAAGCAAACTCGAGTTAAAACTCTAATCACACAGCTTCGAGTAAAACTCGATATTACCCGAACGAAACCCGAGATAACGCTTCTTCCTCAAATCCATCGTTTCCAGATTCACTCAAACGTGCACGTGCACGTGCACCGTCACGCTGGACGTCGATGAACTCCACGATGGCCTCCACCAAGTCGCCTTCAACCTCGGTACCACGATCGACCACTTCGATTGTCTCGATACGAAAGAGAAACGAAACGAGCTATCTAACCCATCAGTTCAAAACTACCATCACCAGAAAAACCATCCTCCACGGCAACCAAAGCTTCGAAACTCCTCGCCGTCTTAACCCCAGCTCCGCCCCAGTTTGAATTTTTACATTTTATAACATGCACTGTTATTTTAGTTTACAGAGGCACTCAGGTTAAAGTTTTGACTTAATTAAACCTTTTAAACTTTAGTTTATTACAAATCAATCATATTTTGTTTGTAAATTAAGTCATTACAAAAACTAGATCCAGAGGTAAGAGATTTTAAAGGAAATTCTTAAGTCTGGGCAACAAACAGAACAGGGTTCAAAGATAACAGATATGCACACATAACTATTCATCCATGTATACATAGAAATTCACGTATATAATCATACATCAATACATAGATATGTAGGACCACCTATAAATATTCACATGCAACCATCTTTCCTAATTTAAACCTTAAAAATAGAATGTTACTCACCTTAACAAAGATGAACAGAGGCCTATTTTATTGAAAAGCTTTTGAAACTGTTTTTCTTAAAACTGGAATGCCTCACTTGATTTAATAACTGGAGTTGTTGGAGCTTTAGATTGATTAAACTACATGCATGCAACTACCAGTGGTTGAAAATTGAATGTAGACAGTTTGAAATGCTTCCAGAGTTGAATAGAATGCAGCAGGGCTTTTTGAGATGATTCCAGATTGAAGAAAATGGAGGCAGGCAGACCTTTGAATATGATGCAGAGATGAAAGAAAGTGTTGCAGATTCAAAGAGTGTTTGCAAGGCCTTTTATTTCAGATCTGTAACTTGGTTACAGATTTTGATTTTGATAATTCTCTGGTTTGAGGAATGTTACAGATCTTTGATTTGGTTTGAGGCATTTGATTCTCGGATTTCAGTTTTGCAATTTAGAGAAAGAGTTTGAGAAGGGTTACTGAATATTTCCAGATTTGTATTAGAGTTTAAACAAAAGAACTTTGTTTCTGTAATGTTCCTGAAGTTTTAAAAACAAAAGGTTAAACAAGTTTTTAATTGTAAAATAAATTGTTTCAAAATTTAAATGTTATAACAAGTTTTAATATTTAAATATATAAGTTTTTAAAAGATAAATAAATAGATTTTCAAAATGCTTTTTGTATTAAAGTTAATTTAATAACCTTGGAAGTTTAAAGATTTTGAAAGTCGAGAAGGAGTTTAAAATGTTTTAATTATAATTGATTTCTAAAATTGTATTATTTTAAATGTAATTTAAATAATAAGGATTTTAGTAAATCAATTATAATAAAGAAATTTCTTAATTACTCTGTAACGACCACGGCTTTCTCTCCACAGAAAGTCGTATCGCTAATAAGAAAGAAAGGGATAGAAGAAGAAAAGGAAAGAAGAAAGAACAACAACACATCAGAAATCTCACAGCGGAACGAGAAATATATTATATCACATAAGATATTACATAGTATCATATACATCAGAGTACACAATTTATACATCACAGAATAGACAGTTATAAACTTCTGTCTATTATACAACACAAGTACATCTATCATACATATCAATCATATTCTAACAACCATAGCAAACAATTTAATCAAACAAATTTAACTATCCAGTCAAAATCTGGATAGAATTTACTCGAGTTTCCCCAAGTATATATATATATACCGGGAGACTCGTTCTACAGGATCTAAACTAACTATCTACAATAATCTAGAAGTCCTTCCTTTCTAGATCACAAATCTGAACAATATATCAGACTAACTCAAAACCATCCCAACTATCCTTCTGAACTGCTGATTCCATCACTCGATGAATCATACACATATTCCTCAGAGATATGTGAAATAAAATGAATTCCAGTTATCCGAACTGGCAACTCAATCCTGGGGATCAAAATCTAATCTCCAAAGAACACATAAAAATCTCATAATACTTCCGGAGCTTACTCTCCAGTCTTACTAAATCTTATATCTCCTTTGATCGGAGAAAAACTTAAACAATATCCAATTTCAACATCAATTTCCAAATTCCATCAATTCTTAACTGCATAACTCCTTTGACGATCCTGAGTCACTTCATTCTTCCTGATCAGCTTAACCCTTGCTGATGCTTCTTGAAACAGATTAGACCAACATCAAACCAATTTCCGGATCCTACTCAACAAAATGGTTTCTCAAAAATATGCCGAAATCCAAAACACAACTCTACTCTACAAACATTAGAGAACTTCGAACTACCTCTCCTATCTGAAATAGTCAAAACAGTTGCACTTGACAACTTTACCTCCAAATCCCGAAAATTTCTTCACACTTAGAGATACACTTGAATTTCCTATAGAAATCCTCTACTCGAAGAAAATTACAACTCTCGGTTGCTTCCACTCTAGAATAGCTGCTATCTTGCTTTCGCTGCACAATTCTGATCTTGAACAGATGAGAATGCCATCGGAGAAACTCGAGCACAAACTTGATCATCCACAGTTCACCATATCTATAAAATCTTAGTGAACCATTCTACTTGGTCAAAAACAGAGAACCTATTATATAGATTCACATTACTATTATAATTCAACCAAACATCTATTCAAGACAATCAATGTCATTAATTAATTATAAACTAATGATCCCTAATTACATCTTTAATTATTTTATTAATTACATTAAGTAATTATTCTTAATTAATCATAAGTGATTATCATTAATTAGACTAATTAATTAACCTAAAATTAATTGCATTAATTAATGTAATACCTCATAAAATTTAATAAGAAATTAAGTAATTAAAATAAGGATGAAAAAAAATTTGTAAATGTCAAAATTTGGTCGCGGAAAATGCACTATTGTGTCCAAGGCGATTTTCTGATCAATTTCCATATATAATATGTTGAATCGAAGTTAAAATGAAAAAGTTATGGGCGTCTGAAGTTTTCAAATTGAATTAATTCAAATGAGTTTAAATTTGAATATTTGAACTTGAAATTAAATATTGGAGTTTTAAATTTCAAAATATTAGCTGAGATTAACGTTTGAGTTAACATGAGTTAACATATAAATTAATTGACTAATTAATACATTAATTAAAAGCTAACTAAAACATAAAATTATGCAATGTGGAAGGTGGCAGCTACGGTTTTGATTATTTTAAATGGTTTGAATTTGTTTGATTTCGATCAAATGGTTCTGGTTCCTTCTTACCTCTATAAATGGACCCCTAGACCCCCACTTTTCCTTTATAAAATTTTGGGAGCGCTAGCGACGCACTGTCGAAACCTTTCCCCTTAGGGTTTTGGAAACAATAAACTTTCTAGTAAGTAATTCTAATTTCTTATATCTAATTTAAGTTAATCATTCTTCTTCATATCTTCTGATTTTTGAAATCTAATCTATCTATACAATCTATTTGTT
Organism: Allium fistulosum; assembly: GCA_030737815.1. Lineage (NCBI taxonomy): Eukaryota > Viridiplantae > Streptophyta > Magnoliopsida > Asparagales > Amaryllidaceae > Allium > Allium fistulosum. The sequence continues at coordinate 246,197,323 of CM060905.1, read as the reverse complement.
GTATATTCAAAATGGGGAAGATCTTACAGAGGATTAGGAGCTGTAAATCAGATCTTCTCTTCTTCTTCTTTAGATTCCAGAATCAGTTAGGATTTTCTGGTAAAAGGTTTAGATATTAATTCTTCTGATTCGTGATTCTATTCCTCTAGTTTTTCACATTTTGTAATTGAATTGTATTTATTTGGATTTGATTTATGCCTTGGAAAATTTTGGTAAACGAAAATATAATATCTAAAACCCCTAGAATTTCCCTAAGTAAATATCAATCTTTGTATATGTCGAAATTTTAATTATTTTTAGTATTAGTTTATTAGAATCTAATTAATTATTAGAATCAGACAATCTATGATCAGTTTAACCTATTTTTCCTCTTTTGAAATGAAGTGTTAAAGGATTCAAAAAGAAAATAAATTAGAAATTGTGTGTAAATTATGAATTGAATTGTTTGTAGTTTGCATGTAACAACCCGCATATTTTACGATTCGTATATTTAAATGATTAATTTAAATATAGCATCGTTAGTCGGATTAAGGTCCGAAAAAGTCACTATTCGTAAAAGAACAGTCGAATTAGTGAAAAGTCTATGTGGATCGTGATTCAGAGGTGCCTATTTGATGGAAAACTGTCTTATAGGGATTCAGACGTTTGAAATGCTTCATTCAGACGTCTGAAATTGTTTGAGTCAATCCAGAAAGGAAATAGGCTAAAATTTCCATTTTCAGACGTTTGAAATGGATGATTCAGACGTCTGAATATTGTTCTGGACAACTTCTATTTTTCCAGATTCAGACGTCTGAATCGTTCATTTCAGACGTTTGAATGAAGTTAGAAAACTCCTATTTTTCCAGATTCAGACGTCTGGTTTGGAAATTTCAGACGTCTGAATCAAGAATGAAGTTGAGAATCAAAAATTTGGACTCGAGACCATTTCCATTGAGTTCAAAATGGTGTTTGCGACTTTTTTGAGTATGAGCATCGATATGTTTGGAGTAAGTTGAATTTTGCTATTTTTCTAAGTGGGCTTTTGGGTTTGGGTTCTACCCAACTCATCCTATAACCTAACTCAGCCCCCTCTCCCCTCCATTCACTCAATTCATTTCATAATAACTCAAGCTCAACTGAAAATGGGGGAAGAGAATGGGAAATAGAAATTCCAAGCCCTAGTTTCCTCTTGCAAACTCAAATTCTTGCTCCAAAATCAAAGAGAAGCTTAGGTAAGCCTTCTATTCATCTTCTCCATCTCAATCCCTCTTCAAATTCTCAGAAATTCCTAATATCTTAACTTAGAGAAAACTTCATCTTTGATTATAGATTGAAGTTCTTGAGGTATTGTTGAAGAGAGATTAACCCATTGCTTGTTCTAGAGCTTATCATTCGTTTTTGGGTTAAAAGGTGAGTTTTTGAACTCACATCTACGTCTATATCTTTGATAGTGTTAGGTAGCAATTCCTAACATATAGTCCTTGTCCATTTGTTTTTGAATTGAATTATTTTGATGAATATTCCAATTTTTGGCGTTTGAAGTCAAAATCTATGGAAATGCTTATGTGGTTGTTTGGGCATGTTGGTCGGAGTGTATTGGTGAGTTTCTAAGGTTGGGTAGTCGTTTGGCGTAAACCCCTAGCCATCATCACTCATCTGATTGCTTCCAATATGATTTGGCCATCATTAGCCTAGGCAAAGTATTGCCTGAGCTCCAGTTTCAAACGTCTGAAATATACCATTCAGACGTCTGAATCTACTTGTCTCAGCCCAAATTTGCCTATTTTGCTTGGTTTCCAATTTTTATCTATTCGTGTCGATTCCAATTGGTTGTTATCGCATTTTTGACTTTTATGATTCCTTTTTGATTTCGTACACAGGTTTTTATAAAATGATCTTTTTAAATTGTATTAAAAGCTCGTTTCTCCAATTTATAATCTCTGTATAAAACACACGATTTTGCACTTCGAGCGAAGAGGGAGGAGAATTAAATGATTAAATAAAACGCGTGCTATGAACACGTGTGTTTATCTATTCAGTTAATTCCTAATCTATTCGTTTGACCATTTTGACCTTTGGGTCTGGTTTATCGATGAGATGAGGTGAACTTTGTACTGCTTTGAGTGTGAAATTGACTAACGGTTAGTAAACCGTTTAGTGCGAACGTGGGGTATGGGACTCACGTTAACATTTTTCGGGTTCCTTTTTGAGAGTTGCGACACATTCCGCCAGTTAGTGGTGACCAGTACTGGGTCTCTAGACCTTCGCCACTACGGTTTGTTGCCTTCGGGCATTGCATTTGGGGTTTGTTGCCTTCGGGCTTGAGCCTTCGGGGTTTGTTGCCTTCGGGCGTTGCCTTCGAGGTTTGTTGCCTTCGAGGTTTGTTGCCTTCGGGCGTTGCCTTCGGGGTTTGTTGCCTTCGGGCTTGAGCCTTCGGGGTTTGTTGCCTTCGGGCGTTGCCTTCGGGCGTATGGATCCTTGTTATACAGTACTGAGCTCGAGCATCTTTTGTTTCTTTGACTATTATATTTCCCTAGTGCATCGCCCTTCGGTGTAGGTCCTTTGAACCACACGATATATAGCGATTACCTTATGGAAACCTGTGTTACCTTTGTTGGTATTTGTTATTTGCCTTCTTGGCTTGTTTTGGGATATGATATCCTTTGTATTTGAGTTGCCGATGATATGAGGCTTGTTATGATTCATCTTATGTTAGATGATTTGGTTATCTCCTTTGGAGATAATTGTGGCACTTTATGATCTTGTATGTTCATTATCATTTAGTTATCTAACTGATTTTTTTAGCTAGACTGACCCGTGTATTTTATACTCGGGTCAGACCGAGATGTTTCAGGTTAGGTACATTGGACTTAGCCTATTTTGCTTCCGCATGGACTATTCTGCTAGCTCCTTTTTGTTATAGCTTTTTGTGTAGTCCTTCTTGGCTGTAACTCTGATATGTATTCTTTTGACTCGTCTGTATATTGTGGTTTGCTTACCACTTGACATGTATCATTTTGTATACTCTGTAATGTATCTGTATATGTGTAAATGTATATGATTATCTACTGTTCTGTGATGTGTATTATATTTGAGTTGTTATATTTCGTTCTGATAGATCCTTCAACCACCTATGGTTTTGTATTAAGTATTTATTGGATATGCCGATCCACTTGAGAAAGAAAGGAAAATGTATGGAAATTGTCAGCGTATTCAATAGATAATTAAGACAAGGCTATAGATGGTCGCTCCTAACCAGCTCTATTCTCCGCATTAGCAGACGGTGTTACTTAGTAATACTCTTTGCTAATGTGGGTCTCGGAGTGGGGCATCACAGCTTGGTAGCACCTCCTATTTCTACCACTTAAATAAATAAGGAATTCTTTTCTCACTTCAAAATGTTTTATACGAAGGTTGAATTGAATATAGGGGATTTAATTTGTGATGATCTGTTCTTTAAACATAATAGGGGTTCTAGTGTATTAATATAAGACAAGTGTACATATTCCATGCTTGTACAAATCTATTTTTCGGTTATGGTTGTAGCAGTTCATGTTGGAATTGTAGATTTATATGAGACTGATATTTCAAAATACCTTATAAGCGAATTATTATTGAATTTCTATAACATAATGATTAGACCCAAAATTCCATGCGTAAATACAAGTGTGTGCATATATATACAATAAGTATTGAATGTGAAAATAAGTATTATTAGAATAGTTAAGTGATATTAATTTATAGGAAGGGAATTAGAGTAAATTTGTGATTTAATCCCTAATTAGGGGCATAATAAGGGGACACCTTATATGGCCTCAATTATTATTCAGGTAGGAAGATGTATGTATATAGTGGATATACATATAAGTTATGACTAAGTTATAGGGATGCGAGGTTAGTCCAAAGCTATATGGAAGCCTGCCCAGTTAAATCTGGCTACCAGCGGTGTAGCTTTGCGGACAAATGAGGGACATAGCCTATAATATATAACAATAGTGGATGCGAGGTTAGTCCCAAATATGTAGGGTAAACCTGCCCAGTTCATCTGACTACCAGTACCTACGAATAGTGGACTAATGTAAGACATCACGAGTAGGTTATGGGTCATAAATTGCTTTTTGGATGTAGTAGGTGAAATCCTTGAAGGGGTCTGCTTTGGGTTTGAGGTATTAAGTAGTTACGGTAGGGTCCACCTCTTTTTAAGAGAAGTATTATGTGACCTAATGGGATATCATACGATATTAGCTAGTGAGAACCATATAGGGTCCCACTTCAGGTTATGTCTTAAATGACAGGGACCTGGCTATTTTATAGGTCTTAAATGGGTAGAGTCGGCCTAAATCCAAAGGAAAGAGGTATTGAGTGATTTGGATATTCTCGCTCTAGCATCGTTAACGATATTTGCGTTAGAATTAGGAAATGGGTTAGGTATTAAGTGACAGAGACCTGTCTATTTTATAGGTATTAAATGGTTAGAGTCCGCCCAATTTCCAATAAAGGGTATTTATTGCTTTGGTTGCTTTCCCTTGCATCATTAGTGTTAGTTGTTTTGGATTTGTATGGTCAGATAGGAAGAGCCTTCGGGCTTACAGTTGACTTTTGTATAGTCAGACTGGAAGTGCCTTTGGGCTTACAATTGACTTTATATGTTTGGACTTATGGTATGCTATTTTGATTTGAAAGTATGGTTTTGAATTGCAAATTAGTTAAGTATAATTTTTTTTGTTTTGTTTCAAAATATTAATTTAATTTGTATACATACCTACATATATATATATATGTGCATATGAATGTGAATGTGTGTGTGTTTGTGTATACGTATATAAATTTTAAAGTTTACAAAATTAGCTTTAAAAGTAATGAAATGGTGTTTGAACTGCCCTTTTAGTTAAAGCCAGCTTTAGATTACCTTCTATACCTTACATACACATATATTTACACGCGTGCGCAAACACACACATACACACACAAACACACATATGCCCATGTAAACAAATAAAAAAAGGATTTGTTTTCTTTGGACGACAAAGGCATATATTGCAGGGATATGTGACCATTGTGGTGAGAATTCCAACACTTAAAGCATTCACATATTTTATGCACTCTCCATATGTAACACTTATACATTCACGAATAGGCACATTTGATGCGCTCATCAAATAAACAAAAATAATAACACAAACATTTAAAATTAAATCAAAATAATTTTAAAAATTATAAAAAGCTAAATGTTTTATTTAAAAGAAAATTTAGAAAGTTCTAAATGAATTTAGACTACATAAGCCCAATAAAGATCCAAAAGGATTTTTTTTGAAATTTACCCAATTACCCTACTTTCGACTGGCCTGGTTTCATCAATGACAACACTAGTTGGCACACAAAATCCGAGGCCTTCCCGAGTTGTTTGGAGTTGTCTACCTTGCTTCGCATCACTCACTAGACCTTCGGAGCAAGTCATGAAGAAATCCCAAAACACCGCTGCGCCACAACCAAAATTTTTCCAACTTCACGTTTCTACTAGGGTATTCCCATTGCCGACCTGAAGCAATCAATAGAAAAGTCAGAAGCAATCTGCCTTTCGACTTGAAGCACGCCTAAGAACATCGAATACCATTATCATTTCACTACAACAAAACAACCATATTACAACCTTTAGTTTACAACTTGCATAAACAAACAGTTGTAATGTGCACTTTATAACAACTGTTTATTTTAGCAGTTGTAGCAAATGTTCTTTAAACAACTGCTTTTTTACCGTAGTTGTAATATATTTCTATAACAACTGCTTTTTTGTGTTCAATTGTAATACTTATCTTTAACAACTGCTTTGTTTGCTGGCAACTAAAAAGTTGACGCTCCATCCCAAGAAAATTTTGACCGCTAAAATTTTTATCGTGAAATAAAACATAGGCCGCCAAAGTTCCTAATTCTAAACCCTAACTCCATCTCGTCACTCTCCGCAATTGCCGTCCACGAATCTAACCGCTCCCATCACATCGACGAAACCCTCAACGAACCCTCACCGACGACGAAACCTTCGACAAACTCTAACTTGCTATGCTCGCGTCTTTTGCTGCTCACCGCCATTTCGCTCGTCATCGTTGCCTTGTCGTCGGTGAAGCTGTAAGTATATTGGAGAGTGATTTTTTTTACTTTATTTTTGTCATCATTATTGATAAATTTAGATTTTTTTGGCTCTGATACAAACTGATTGTAAAGGCTAGAATTCATATAAGAAATTGATTATGCAGTTGATTGGCGATCAAAAAAGTTATTTTGAACAAATGTTTTTCTCAAAACTGAGGCAGTTATCTTTACCACAAAATTATAAACAAAATTATAAAGCACAAAATTAAATACAGCGTTGTACAAATTTCCCCAAAATGTATGTATGTGAATCTAACTTTTATACTTAAAAGTTTATAACATAATATTAATCAAGATATTATCAATGCACTTTTTGCATGTATCTGTAAATCTAATCGTAAATCTATCTTTTACAAGAAGTTGATATATGTATTGTAATGGGCATGAAGTATGAAAATCTTGATTGAGTATTCACTGCTATGTGCCCCACCCCTTTTTTATTTGGATTTTCCCCTAGAATAGAGTTATATGAACACAAAAAACTAATACGACTTTGATACAAAGTCTCATATTTTTATATGTTGTACAACTAAAAATATTATGATGTTAGGCCTTCAGAATATAGCCAGATATTAGCATACAAGGATGCCAAGCAAGCTAACTTTGTTAAAAGTTAGATCATTCTTATTAATAAATATAGTAACCAATATTAGGTAACTGTTATGTCACAGAAACAATGAAAATCATTTGGTGAAGTCATTTTTTCCTTTTTCAATGTAAACTTGTATTTTATTTATCCCTTTCTCATGGTTCAGTACCATCAACACCCCTTATTCCAAAGGCTTTTAATTTCAGTGTCTTTGTGGTTCATTAGTAGTAAACTCCTTATTTATGTAAATTTTTTGTATCAGGCCAAAATTTGATCCCGTGGATAGATTTGGAAGAGGCAAGAGACTCTTGATTTAAAGGGTAATGATTAAACTCTACTAGTTCTATATGATTTGTATGTATATAAATGTATGTTTTGAGTTAATACATATTAATAAAATATAAACATCAGATATTTCCTGTTAAATGCACATTTTGATATATACATGGTAGTACCCATATTTGAGTTCTTATTCCAAACGCACATTTTATGTTTATCTATGAGCGCTATTATGTCTTCTATTTTATCTTTCATGTTGTCATGAAATTTGTTAGGCTTGCACTCTCCTTAATTAGTTTAAACTTAACATCAATTTCAAAATTTACAAGTTATTTTAATTGGCTTAGTGCTTAAAATAGCCCTCAAACTTTTATTATTTTATTTTATTTCATTTATTAATTTTGCAACATGTATATCATTATGCAACAGGTGGAATATTTTATTTGTGATCATTTTGCAACATGTGTATCATTATGAATTTTGCAACATGTAGAATACAATAGAATATAATTTTGCAACATGTATATGAAGGAAAAAATCAACATCATCTAAGTTGATTTCAGGGACAACATTTATCCGAGCATAAAGCTGAAAATGCTCACGAACAGTAATAAACATAAACAGAAATTCTTCAATTTTTGACATTGTGTTTTTTACCCAACCAATTGTAGACAAAGTTATCATGACAAAGAAAATTCTAACGGATAAGTGATCTCGACTAGGAAAAAGAACAAGAACAACCCATTATCTCCACTTATATTGTGTTTAAACGCAGTTGTTGCTTTGTTTAACACAGCTGGTACTGGCCTTTTTTTTAAATAGAGTGTGTTTAAAATTAAACGCAGCTACTGCTAGGTTTTTAAAGATAGTTGTTGCTATGTTTTTAAATACACCATGCTGCTGTTGTGTTTAAACACAGTAGCAACCCATGTCGATTAAGAGTTCAAACAAGAAAGTAATTAGATACTCAAGATATTTTTCTTTCAAAATGTATTAATGAAACTACCGCTTTCAAGTTTGACAGTTAATCTGTCATGTTTCCCAAGTCTACAACATATATGACTTGCAACCAATGGGAATAATATATTGAAACGATCTTATGAAAACAAAATAGCATTAGAAAAACTAAAGCAAATAAAATTATCACGCAAGTGCTTTAGGCCTACAATTGTTAGTGCTAGAAACAGTTTGCAAGCAGGAAGGTCTCATTGTGTAAATATTGTGCCTGTAATAAATATATTATCCTTTCAAATAAATTAATTAAAAAAACATGTTTGTTGGAAGAAGATGAACAATTTACAAGAAGGAAGATGGTAGTGTGTAAATCCAGAGCATTTTAAATAAAACTCAATTTATCACATGGCTTAGTAAGGAAAACGTTTTTCCTTTTCTATTTCCTGATTTTCTTTTGAAAGAGGTTAAACTGAGTGGTAGTGTCATGTTAAAATCAAATAAATATGTGTCTACTGGTTTCATGACCTTTAGAAATACTATTTGAATTTAGATAAAGCTAACTTCCAATGGATAACCCTCGGAACTAGTAGGTAGTCCAGAAGTGCGTTCAATTCTTTTATCTTAGATAGTCGATATAGTAGGAAAGGAAAACAAAATAACTAGATTTGGTTGTCTACCTCTATGTTTTTATTGCTGTTACTGAATACCAACTTTCTTCTCTTTACAGTAGAAAAGAAACCAAGTACTCAGAAGTCATAAGCTAGCTCTATTAGCAACCCAGAATTTACTCTTAACCCTCCATTAAAATAAATTCTTATTATCTGACGTTAATATCCTTTTCATGTCCACTAATATTTTACGAACATTTTCCATTTTACTCGTTGCTGACTGAACCAAAGTAATAACTTGGCCTTATACAAATCTTATAAATCAGTACAAAAAATAGATGGTATTAAAAATGAACCTAAATAAAGCTACAGATGATATCAATGCACTTTGTTGCTTACGTTTAAAAGTAAAAGCAACGAACTTCAAAAATAAAATTGAAGTAAATTTTCATGAACTGGGCTTTGGGCGGTGGTCTGACTGGCCCATGCCCAGAGCCCACTAAAGGAGCGACAATCTGTCCTTATTAATAATAAAATGCAAACGAGTTTTTAATTATAAAATCTCCACCTGTGTTTAATTTTTTTTATTGGCAATAACACATGATGTAATTTTTATGTGATTAGTATTTATGTGTTAGGACATAGGATTGATAACATTGTTTAATAAGGTTAGTCGGTGTCACGTTAATTTCAGCATATAAAATGATGGGTCATGTGAATTGTGGTACTAGGTTGTTGGCCACTTTTAGGGGCATCATTCCCCACCACCAACTGCCCTTAATCATAGGATAATGAAAAGGATTAGCAAGTAGTAATTAACTATTAAACATGTATGATGGTGATTATGCTACCGATGTAAGTTCACCTGCTCGAGTAAACATTGATCCAACAACGGAACAAAAAGGTGATTAAGCACAGCTGTTAGTTCTCTAATGGACTCGAATTACTAATTGATATCCTTTTCATAGTTTAAGAATATTGGTTTCTTTTTTCATTGTAGTTGCTAGTTTCTTTTGCATGTGCGGCCAATAGAATCCACACAAGATATGGACAAAACATGGGTCAATCTGCCAAGGTTTCATAATTTTTGATTAATAATTTCGTACTTATAACTATTTATGGTTAACTATGGACGTGTTTATATTTTTTATAGAACGACAAAGGAATATAGGCAAGCCGTTCGAAATTTCGTACATAAGCATGTAGAAAGTGAGGGCAATCTAGAAAAAATTATTTGTTGTGTCGTCAATGTAGGAATCTTATTTGGCATTTTTCAAGAGATGTTGTGACACATTTGGTGCGTTTCGGAATTGATCCAACATATGATGTATGGATCTTTCATGGAGAAGCAAGTCATTCATGAAATGAAGCCAATGAAGTGGTAGATACATACAGAATGTACTTAGACGTAGAAATTGGTAACGAAGAGAATGAGTATCATGTTAACGATAAACATAGGGAAAGGACTAAGAAAATGTTGGAGACGTCTGAAATTCCTCTATATCCTGGTTGTACAAGCCACACAAAGTTGTCTGCTACAATACTTCTTTATAAACATAAGGCTCAAAATAGTATAACCGACATAGCATTTACAGATCTTCTTAAGCTCCTTAGGGATATGCTATCTAAGGAAAACAAGCTTCCTGATTCCACATACGCAACAAAGAAGTTGATTAAATCATTTGGTTTAGGTTATAGGAATATACATGCATGCGTAAACGATTGTTGTCTATTTAGAAAAGAGCTTGCACATTGTGATTTCTGTTCTAAATGCGGAAAATCTCGTTGGAAAAAGATCAAGACAAGGGAAGATGGAAAGCAAGCCAAAACACCTGTGAATGTTTTGAGATACTTTCCACTCATACCAAGGTTGAAAAGAATGTTTATGTCGCTGGGGACATCAGAACAATGAAGATGGCATAGCAGTAATAAAAGAGAAGATTGTAAACTACAACATTCCGTAGATTCCTCTCAATGGTCCACAATTGATAAAATGTATCCTTCCTTTGCATCCAATCCCCGAAATTTAAGGCTTGGGCTTGCAAGTGATGTATTTAACCCCTTTGGTGATTGGAATTCAACGTATAGTTATTGGCCAGTGTTTCTTGTTGCTTATAACTTTCCTCCATTGTACTATATGCATAAAGATAATATGATGCTATCTTTATTAATTCCCAAACCACGACGACCTGGAAATGATATCGACGTGTATCTGCAACCACTTATTAAAGATTTGAACAAATTATGGAATAAAGGGGTAAAGGTGTATGATGCATAAAATCATAGCGAATTTAGATTAAATGCAATTCTAATGTAGACAATAAATGATTTTCCTGCTTATGGAAATTTAGCAGGTTGCACTGTAAAGGGTAAGAGAGCATGTCCTATTTGTAACATTAATACATGTTCGATATGTCTAATTAGGAGCTTCTGTCTGAGAAAACTGTGAAAAGTTGATACAACTGAAAGTTCGGTGATTACAAAATTGAACGTGGACTAAAATGGATTGAAACTTTGGTGATTGTTAATTTCAGAGGAGTAAAAAGTTGATACAACTGAAAGTTGATTTATATACGTTTACTGTTAGTAGATCGTACTTGCATACAAACTATGTATGCCTTTTAACCAACAGTGATTAATTATCAAATGGTTAAGTATGAAAATTTTGTTTCATGGTTTTCAGTTAAATTTATAAGATGTGAACACGACAATTGTACAAGACTGAAAGTCAAACTTTCTCAATTGAATTTTCTTTTCATCATATTAAATATGCATATATTTGTATATAATTTGGATATCCTGCATAAAAGTTTTCCTTTCTAATTAATAATTCACACCCTAATTTACATCCTATACATGGAAAGTTTTATTTCTTCTATATATAGCAATAAAAGTTCATTCCAGGTACATTTGGTAGAGGATAACCAAATATAGGAAACAAATAGTACAAGTACATACCAAATTTAACCAAACATATATATATACTAAAAATGGACCAAATACCGGTACTAAATTTATCTTAAACAGATGTTTGGTTTATACTTTCTCCATCCTACAAAATCAAATTAAAAACAACTTATAACTTTATAAAATATACATAAAATAACTGCAAGGTAAATGTAGCTTCTCGATCAACAAGAATCAATTGTACCACACACCTTGTCTCCATTAGAATTTACGCAACAATCAGCAGCATTGGAATCAATATCAACACTAAATAATCTGACAACATGAGGAAGCTGCTGCATAATCCTATGCTTGCAATCAATACACCAAATAGTGGTTTACTGCTTGCAAACCCTTCTCTTCACAAACTTGCTCCATCCTTTGGTAAAAACATAACTCTGGCTATTGTTCCAGTATGAGTACCTGAACCAGTCTGTTCAACTTGCCCACATCGCTAGGTTTCACAGTTTTTTTCAAACAGAAACTCCTGCTAAACCTGGCAAAAAAAATTGTTCAGATGCTTGACATTAGATATCCAACACTGTTGAATACATGATAATTAGACGGCGTGACTATTATAGTAGTACATCTAAACTATGAAATATAGTATTCTTGGTACATTGCATGTAGTTTGTTTACAAAAGAAATAAAATAACTTTTGGCTAGGTTGAGTAGAGCTCATTTCCAGCTGTTTCTTCTTTATCTATATCATATCTGTTGGAGATGTTTTCATCCGGTCTCCCTGAACCAGACATGCCGGACCACCCAAAAGTCTCCCACCGAATCAAAGCCTTCCTAACTCCCACCGAATCAAAGCCTTCCTAACTCCAACCGGACCAACCCATTGCCGGTCCAAATCTCCTACCGAACCAACCCATTACCGGTCCAGATCTCCTGCCGAACCAACTCATTGCCGGTCCAAACCTCGCCTCCCACCACCGAACCAACTCATTGCCGGACCAAGCCTCGCCTCCAACCACCGAACCAAAGTCCTATCAGGCCAGATTGTAGCAGCCCAGGCCCACCAGCTGCTATATACCTCCAAGACCCCTACCCCCAGCCTCACTCTATAAATAGAGGGGCAGGGGTACAACAATGGGGGACAAGTTTTGAGAGCTCAAGCACGGAAGGAACTCTTCAAACAACTTTCTTTTACTTGTACCAAAGCTTTGTACTTGTAATCATAACAAAAGAAGAGAAATAACATATAAAGTGGACGTAGGCACATTCTGGCTGAACCACTATAAATCTGCGTGTCTTTTTACAGTTTAGCCCCTGTTTTTTACGTATTTGCATAAATCGCTCAAATTACTAAGAATAACATAAGATCTACTAAATCATACAACTTTGAGGTGTTTGTCCATTTTTTGTGCAAACATTTTTGGTGCTTTCACTGAGAGCTAGAAGCTCGAAGCTTCAGCTTCATCCACTTAACGAGTTTTCCTAACAGCATTGTCCGCCGCTTGGAAAACATGCCTCCCAAACAGAGAAAAGATGTTAGCAAAGGAAAAAACATCGCATCCAGCAGCCTTCCAGATCCAGCTGTCACGAACCAAGTAGATCGTCCTCCTCCAGCAACAGTAACCAATGAAGAACAGGCTGACCCAACTACTCCTGCCACAGAACAGCCTGCAGCAATTACTAGAGCAGATCTGGACAGAGTTGTGCTTGAAGTAACTAACCGCTTCACGTCCCAGCAGGAAGCCTTGGTGGATCATCTCATGTCACGCTTAAGGGACGCTGAAGAATCCAACCGCAACACTGAATCATGGGGCGAGTCCCAGTCTGGAGGATCTCAGAGACAACAAAGATCTCCCTTCTTTGAAGGAGCTAACGGCAGAAGTAGCCGTGGTAGGAGCCGAGACCGAGCACAGCCCGAAGTTAGGCCTGAGGAAACGTTTGGTACCGAACCCAACAGGGAAGGTACCGGGCGAAGGTCAACTATAGCTGAGCCTGTCATGCTGCCTAACCACAGAAACGCCAGTGAACAGGGCCGAGCTAGAGTCCAGTCCGAAGTTGGACCCGAGGAAGTGCTCAGATCAGAACCCAACAGGGGGAGATCAAGGCAAGGGCCAACTATAGCTGACCCAAGCATGCTCCCAGAAGATCAAAGGCAGCCACTGGAAAATATGAGGAATGATGGACGATACCATCCCTACAGGTCATCTGGACGGAATCAATCCCAAAGAACAGAACCAAACTCATTTCTGTCTACTCCAAGTTCTGATGAAAGGATGGCACGCTTATTCAGAGAGTGTGTCCAACGGGAGCAAAGAGATCGAGGGATAGGCGCTAGGGTAACCAGTCCTTTCGCCTGCAATATCGAAATTGCTATCACCCCCCGAGAATGGAAGATGCCAACGATGGAACCCTACAAAGGAACCTCCGATCCCGTAGTACATTTACAAAGGTACACGCAGCATATGCTCATGAGTGGAGCAACAGAGGGAGTACTGTGCAAATGCTTTCCGCTCTTCTTAGCAGATCTTGCTACCTCCTGGTTCTGTCATCTACCCCAAGGATCCATCAGCTCGTGGGAAATGTTGAAAGAAAAATTTATCAGCCAGTTCCGCATTCATGTGGAGCAACCTAAGGACGCTTATTCCTTATCCAGCGTCAAACAGAAACCTGAAGAAAAGCTGCAGCAATACCTAACTAGATTCAACGCCGCAGCAGCCGCAGTCCAAGATGCCGATGAGAAGCTTATCCTAATGGCCCTCTGCAGTGGTGTGCATCCGGACACTAAATTTGCTAGAAGGTTGACAAAAGAAAAGCCAGCTACTTTACCCGATTTCTTCCATGAAGCCGGGAAATACATGAGGCTTGAGGATGCTGCCGTTGAGGGGCAGTCAGGACAGCAAAATAAGACAACCCATGGCAACGCCCCTGCTGTGGCAAGGGACGTTCGAAGAACTGATTCCAGAGACAATGCTGGGGGCAAGAAGGGAGAAAAGCGCCTATATCGGCCAGGGCCAAGATTCGACACTTACACTCCTTTGAACGAGACCGTCGAAAATATCTTCCTTGCCACCCAAGGCGAAGTTAGGTACAAACGCCCACCGTACAAGAAGGAATCAGATAACGCACAGAAGTCTGGAAAATTCTGCCGCTTCCACGAATCTCACGGGCACGATACCAACGAATGCCATCATCTCCGAGATCTGATTGAGGAACACATCAGAAGAAAGAAACTGGAACGTTATGTAAAAGGTCAGGACAAGACCCCAGCTCCTGCCAATGAAAACCCAAGGCTACCCTCCCCGGGGGCCGACAGGGGAAACCGCAACGCTAGCAGCTCTAGTCAGGAAAAGATAGTGGTCCATACCATCTCAGGAGGGCCACACATCGCAGACAGAAGCTGGAAAGAGATGGAAAGATACGGAAAGTCGCTTAGAGACAATAAAGGCTATGTCAATTCGGTTATAGAAGAGCGCCACCCGAAGCGGAAAGAAAGTAATGACATCACGTTCGGTAAGCGTGACCTAGAAGGAAGGCAGTACCCTCACATGGATCCCATGGTCATCTCTGCCCGACTTGGTCCCGCCGAAGTCTACCGAATCCTGGTAGACACTGGAAGCTCGGTAAACATCCTGTTCAAACACGCATTCGACAAAATGAAGCTATCAATGAAGGATGTATCCCCCTGCGATAAACCATTACACGGCTTCACTGGAGACGCGAAGATGCCCCTCGGGCAACTGGACCTTTTTGTTGAGATTGGAAGCCATCCCCGCTCTGCTGTACGGAAACAAACGTTTGTGCTAATAGAAAACCAGTCGGCCTACAACGCCTTCTTGGGAAGGCCATCCTTGTCTGACTTCCAAATTGTCTTAGCCCCATGGTGCCTAAAGATGAAATTCCCAACGGACAATGGAGTAGGGGAAGTGGAAGGAGATCAGGACGTTGCTCGAGACTGCTATGTGACTGAACTTCGCAACAACCACAGGAAGGATAAAGGGAAGGGTGTAGAGATTGCCCTCTGCAAAAAAGTCTAGAAGCGTAGCAATTAAAGAAAGCCCCTCCTCTTCGATATACCAACGACCCTTACAATGAATTAGATCCTAGGGACAAAGAGGAGGAGGCCACCGCCGAGCCTGCAGAGGCTATGGAGTTTATATCTGTAGACAAGCATGACTCGAGTAGACTATTGAAAATTGGGTCCCAACTAAAAGCCGAATTGAAAGAACAACTCATCGATTTTCTCCGCCACAACTTGGATGTATTCGCTTGGTCACACGCTGACATGACTGGAATCTCCCCCGACATAGCATGCCACGTATTAAACATTGATCTTACCAAGGCGCCTGTAAAACAAAGAAAGAGAAGCATGGGGGCAGAGCGATCAGCAGCCCTCGATGAAGAAGTAAAAAACCTACTCGCCAATGACTTCATACGAGAAGCTATCTAACCGGAATGGATCGCCAACCCGGTGCTGGTAAAAAAGGCTAATGGGAAGTGGCGAACCTGCATTGACTTTTCCAACCTAAACGACGCCTGCCCAAAGGATTGCTTCCCACTTCCCAGAATCGACCAACTTGTAGACAGCACAGCCGGGCACGAACTCCTATCTTTTATGGATGCATACTCAGGATATAACCAAATTCCTATGCATGCTCCCGACCAAGACCACACTAGTTTCATCACCGATCGAGGTTTATACTGCTATAAGGTAATGCCTTTCGGACTTAAAAATGCAGGAGCCACCTACCAGCGCCTCGTCAACAAGATGTTTGCGGGGCTGATAGGACAAACTATGGAAGTATATGTGGATGACATGCTAGTAAAGTCAAGGAAAGCCAAAGATCACGTGAGCCACCTAGGCAAGATGTTTCAAGTACTTCGATAATATGGAATGAAGTTGAATCCGCTAAAATGCTCCTTCGGAGTGTCATCTGGAAAGTTCTTAGGATTCATCGTTCATGCCAGAGGGATAGAAGCAAACCCTGAACAAGTCCGAGCGCTAAGGGATATCAAGATACCTTCCACTCGGAAGGAAATGCAAAGTTTGAACGGAAAAGTGGCCGCTCTAAGCCGATTCATCTCCAAGGCGACGGACAAGTGCGTCCCCTTTTTTGAGGCTCTAAAGAAAGACAAGGGAAAGTTCGAATGGACTGACGAATGCCTGACCGCTTTCCTTCACTTAATCGAACACCTCCAGAAACCACCGGTGCTCTCAACTCCAAGCGAAGGAGAAGAATTATACCTATACCTCGCTGTGTCATCCCACGCCCTAAGCGCTGCCTTGGTAAGGGAAGACAACCGCACGCAACGGCCGGTTTACTTCGTCAGCAAAAGGTTTACTGGGGCAGAAGTTAGATACCCTAAACTTGAGAAATTAGCATACTGTCTACTAATCACTTCACGAAAACTACGTCATTACTTCCAATCTCATTCCATCAAAGTTCTGACCGATCAACCACTGAGGCAGGTACTCCATCGTCCCGACACTTCTAGGCGATTACTTAAATGGTGTATTGAACTGAGTCAGTATGATATCACCTATCACCCTCGCACCGCCATCAAGGGACAGGCCATGGCTGATTTCATTGCAGAGTTCACTACCAACGAAGATCAGGAGAAATTGGAAATAACAGGAGATATCAAGTGGAATCTCTTTGTGGATGGTGCATCAAACGAACAAGGCTCGGGGGCAGGTGTAGTAATAATCACTCCCAGGGGAAACAAACTGCACTATGCTATAAGGTTGGAGTTCGCTGCCACCAACAACGATGCAGAATATGAAGCGGTGATAGCTGGGCTAGAAATTGCCATAGAAATCGGGGCAAATTCTTTGTGTATTCACAGCGATTCTCAACTTATTGTTAACCAAATACTAGGAGAATTCCAAGCTCGAGAAGAACGACTCATAGCATATCTAAAGAAGACCAGGTTACTTCTCAGCCGATTGGACCACTACATAGTCAAACACATCCCTCGGGAGGAGAACCGAGAGGTCGACGAATTAGCAAAGCAAGCAAGTGTGAGAGACATCACCCTCCTCGGGGCAGTGACCATCTCAAAGCAAATGGCGCCAAGTTTTGAACAAGTGAATCTGATAACTGCAACCGAGGAAGCAACTTGGATGACTCCCATCCGAAACTACCTACAAAGTGGCGCACTACCCGACGGGCGTAATGAAGTCAAGAAAATCTTGAGGAAAGCATCCCGCTATACAATACAAGAAGATATCCTCTATCGGCGTGGCTTCTCTAACCCATTGTTAAGGTGTGTCGCCGGAAGGGAAGCCAAGGAAATCTTATCCAACATCCATCAGGGGAGCTGTGGAGATCACACCGGAGGGCAAACATTAGCAAAAAAGATACTCCGATACGGATATTTCTGGCCCACCTTAAGCAAGGACGCCTTAGATTTCGTCAAGAGGTGTGACAGATGCCAAAAATTTGCTAAGATTCCACGGCTACCAACAACTGAGATTACTCAAATGACCAGCCCTTGGCCCTTCGCAATATGGGGAGTTGACTTAATCGGCGAGCTACCGATGGGCCGAGGCGGGGCCAAATATGCTATAGTGGCAGTTGATTATTTCACCAAATGGGTGGAAGCGGAACCTCTAAATAAAGTATCTTTAGCAAAAGTTATTAACTTCTTGATCAAAAATGTTCTATGCAGGTACGGAGTCCCACTCAAAATCATATCAGACAATGGACTTCAATTTGACAGCGAGGAATTCGCCAACTGGTGCCAAGAACACCGAATTCATAAAAGCTTCTCATCCGTAGCATATCCCCAGGCAAACGGACAAGTCGAAGCAGTCAACAAAATTCTGAAAACTCTAATAAAAAAGAAGCTCGAAAAATTAAAGGGCGCTTGGGTGGATGAACTTCCTACGGCACTATGGGCCTATCGCACATCTTTCAGAACATCGACAGGGCACACTCCTTTCTCTTTGGCATACGGATCGGAGGCTATGCTCCCAGTTGAAACTGTTGTGCCTTCCCACCGTCGGATCCACTATAACCTAGAAGAGAACGAAGAACTCCTTCACATGTCTTTGGATCTAATCGAGGAGAGAAGAAACGATGCAGTCCTCAAAACAGCAGCCCACAAGCAAAAAGTGGCAACACAATACAACTCCAAAGTCAAGCATCGTACCTTACAGGAAGGGGATATTGTCCTCAAGCGAATCTTCCCTCGCCCCGGAGCATTAGACCCAATCTGGGATGGACCATATGTAATTCATAAAGATCTCCACAACGGAGCCTATATTTTGTCAACAGTGGACGGAGAGGTGTTCCAGAGGGCATGGAACATCCAACACCTCCGTCGATACTTTTCTTAACTTGTATTGCCCATATGAAGTGAATTAACAAAGAGAATCAGTGGACGTAGGCATTTTCGTGCCGAACCACTTTAAAAAACCCTGTCTCTTTTTTAACTTGTTCCTTTGTATCTCGGCTGCTTGTTAACTTTATCCTTTTCTGTTGAACAAAATCCTGAGTATATAAAATTTCTATTCAAAGCACTCCACAACGCAACTTCACCTGGACAAGACCCAACAGGTACTATGCGAATCTATGCCCTCGCCAATGAGACACTTTTGCTCCAGCATCCCTCTGCTGCGGGTTAACTCATTGCTCGCGACGGCCCTTAAAGCCAACTGTAATGAGCCGATTATAAGCCACCGAGAAGGCCGACTATAGCCGAGGCAGCTCATTACGGCGTTAGGCTCGCCGGCAACTGTGAACCGACTATAAACCCCAACATAAGGTGTGGCCAGCCAGGGGCAGTTCACAGTTGACGATCGGCACCCACGCTAGTCGGCCACAGTAAATCGAATAATACCCACGATTACGGGCCATAATGGCCCGGGTAGTTACTGTGCGCGATCTCGGCTTCGATGTGTCTTAAGTGCGGCTGTGGTAAAAAAGAATTAACTCCCCGCGGAGGCGTAAGATGGGTGACGAATGTCTCCAAGACCCACAGCTAGGGAAAGTGACTACAAAACCCGTTTGCCACGAACTTAAGCACATCGAAGGCCTTCCGTGATTGGAAGTTTTACCTTTTTACGTATTTCAATTTTACTTAAAAAGCTTTTTCCTTATCCCCTATAACAATCCCTAAAGTACATGATACAGAGTAGGAGATACTCGCCAATGGGTGTAGGAACTCACAGTAGTAGGACATTCGACTACATTCCATGCTCGGTCATACAAGATATTCAAGACTGCCATCTACGATTAAAACATGAAAGGCGGTATTTTCTTCTTTTATGTACAAATACATGACTATAATTTGTTCACACCACACGCTAATATTGCAAGTCATGAAATTATGATTTAGAACCAGAGTCTAATATCAAACACAATTTAATTACAAGAATATACATAGCTATATTTCTCATACGATATGCCAAAATAACAACAAACATTCAAAAGACGACAAAATCAGCTTAAGTTAAAGAATTACACGTTAAAAATAAGACTATTTATTACAAGTGGCAAAATATCACAACCTAAAGGCTACGTTACTATTTTTTCGACTAACATATACAACACTGTCGAATCCACAAAAGGAGTTTTTCCAGGTATAATCAAGGAGCAGGCTGCAGTGGAACTTTATCCTTGCCCTGTTGACCCCCTGTCAAAAAAAAAGGGGGACTCATTAGCAATAAGCAACCAGGTTGATGGAGAATCTAAAAAGGGAGACTTTCCAGCGCCTGCTTCCTGACTATCCTGATCGTCATCCTCTACCTGCACGCCTACCTCCTCAGCGGCAAGCAACCGCATGCCTTCCTTCACCGCCACCTTCTCCTTCTTGGCAAACTGGGCAGTGACCGCATCCATGCTGAAGGCCACGCCACCATTTTATCCGCATCGGCCTTGGCCTCCTCCAGAGCCCGAAGATAGATCTTAGCCATGATCCTGGGATAATCATCCATCCAGGATAGGTTACCTTACTTCCAGGTTCGGAAGTACATGTCCTGAAGCATTTCGTCCATCATCCCCTCATTCTCCTCAAACTTCCTCATCCGGGCCTCGGAAGCCAACAACCTCCCAACGGCAGCATCTCTCTCCGATCGGTATCTCGAGCAGTCGGCTAGAAGGGATCCCCGCATTGCCTCCATCTCCTCCCTCAACTTAGCTTGAGCAAGCTCTGCAGCCTCAAGTTTCCCGGACAATTCCTCCACCTGCTCGAGATCCGCTTTCCGAACTTCGTCCACCGTAGCAATAGCCATGTCAATCCGTTCTTTGCAAGTAGCATCCATTTTCCGCAATTCGGCCCGACTGGCCTCTTCCATGGTTTTCCTTAATCGTCCAGTAGCAGCCTCATGCTGAGAAATCTGAATAGCCTGATCCGCAAGCTGTTTGGCCTGATCCGAAACCACCAATCGAAGTCGGATATTGGCGCTCCCAATCTCCTCTCCGGCCTTAACCAGCTGGGCATGATGCCCCATCAGCTTCTTGGTCTCCTCCGCCACCCGATCAATATTAGCCTTGGCCTCGTCTCCCATAGTGATTATACGAGTAGTGAGTAAATCGAGATCTAAGGACTTAGCTTCATCAAGTACCCGTACCATGGGGTTGCGGGGGAGAAGGTGTTCACCAGTGACTTCGTCGAAGGTAATATCATGAGAGCTTGGATCCAGATCAGGATGACCCGCAAATGGATTACGAGCCAAATCAGGATGGTCGATATGAATAACAGAAGGGTTTCCGGACGGGTGCGGAGAAGGCACAAACTCGCTATCCTCCTCCGTGATATCACGAAGAGGCTGAGCCGGGAGCTGAGGACCAGGCGAAGGTTCGGATAAAGGACGACTCCTCTTTCTCTGCTGAATACCCTCTTCGATAACCCCGAGAAGAGGACGGTAGCCGACTACATCCCCAGAGTGGTGGGTCGAAGGCTTCGGCTTGACAGAAGTTTTGGAAAGCTTGTACTGTTCAAGCCTGTGCCGAAAGTCTGAGGCTTTGACCGTTTTACCTGCTCCTGATATGAAGAAAAAGTGTCACAAGCATATAATATCCTATACTTCAAGAAAACACGGCAAATTAAAAGGAGAGAAACACATCTGTGGTTGTACAAACCCTGGGGAGGAGTAGGATACTGCAATAGGTCCTGGATTTCATTCCAGGACGGGAGCGGGTCATAAAATATTCCTAAGTCCCTATCATTAGTGAAGCATGCAGGAGTCAAGAGTTCACCTTGAGTCGTCGGAGCCACCCTGGCTGGAATGGTCTGGGAAGACTCGCTTGCACCGGTCCCGGCCTTGTCCGCTTTCCCGGTTTTCTCTACCAAAGCCAGATCTCCGTCCAGCCCCTCGAAAGCCTGGTGGAACGCATCGTCCGTCCACTCCTGAATCTCGCCCGCTTGCCCAGGGAGCAAGGCCCCGATGCCATCGCCACCTTTATCACCTTCCCGACCATCTCCACCCTCGCCTCTTTCCTCCTCTATGTCTTCCTCCTCCCGGGTAAGTGGACAATTGCTGGGGGAAGCACCGTCCGACTTCTTGAGTTTCTTACCTCCGACAGCTGAAGGTTTTGTGAAAGGTTTCCTCTTGCTACTCTCTACCGCAACACCTTCCTTGGTCTGAGCAGCCGCCCTCTCCTCCGCCGTTTCCCTCAGCTTAACTACCGACTGCTGCGGAAGGATTAAGTTATATTCCAGAAGAATCGCATTTCTGATCAAGAAGGCAGATGATCTATATTTCCCAAGAATAGCTTCTATCTCAGCCGCCGTCTGAACCAGGCGGTTAGTCTCCACAACCGGAAAGCCACCTGTCGCTAGCAAAAATGAGAAAGTATGAGAAGAAGCATCGCAATCGGAATAGAAATTATAAGTAAAAGCATCAACTTACATCCAGAAGTAAAGCGCCGGATTGAAACGGAGTCGTCCCTAACAAAGAACCACTCTTTCTTGAACATGCTGAATTTAGAGTACAGATCCAAGACCGGTTTGAAGGTCACGGCTGACTCCAAGCTAATGTATGGGGACCCCTTCTTATAGCCCCTCAAATTATACAAGTACCGGATCTCCCGGTTGGAAGGAGCACGACCATACTTCCTTTGGAAAATGACGAAGAGGCTCACCAGGATAGCATAGGAGTTGGGTTGAAGCTGGAATGGGGCCACCTTGAGATATGTAAGGAAGCTGATTACCCAAGCATTAAGAGGCGGAATGGCACCACACATGCAGTGGTATCTGCTGTAAGCAAAGTACCCCTCAGGGGGGTCGTATGGCATAACATCTCTCCCTGGCAACAGCATTCGCGCCCTATCAATTCCGAAAGAACGAGAGATGGCATCAAGCTTCTCCTCCTTGAGGGAACTAGGAAAACAGTCGGGCGGGGAGTTCAGAATTTCCTGAGGGCCGTACCCGTCCACTAGTGATCTCGGGATTGGTCCGTGACGTTCGGGATTCGGCTGAGCTGGGGGCACGGCAGAGGAACCTCCTTCGCCCCCGGATTTCTTTTTGTCTGATCGAGTTTCCGCTTTGCGAGACATTATCTGCAATACCGGAAAAACACATTGTTAGAACAGAAGATGTAAACAAGTATATGACGTCATCCAGTAAAAACATATTCAGTATCATTTTTCATTCGGAATTCAAGATCCCTGAGTTCATCCGGTTACTCAAGTGTAAAACTCATTCGGCATCCCAGTGTGAGAGTTCATTCGGTCAAGCCAATCAATGGCTCATTCGGCATCTCAATGTGAGAATTCATTCGGTTAGTCAGGGGTCCAAAATTTCCGAGTTCATTCGGTAGCCTAGCCCTAGAAGTTCATTCGGCAGAAAGCAAACTCACCTGATTCGGCAGTTCGAATAATTGATTCGGTTATCGCAGTTGGTAAGGAAATATGAAGGTTAGAGACTCCTATTTATAAAGCAAGGTTTAATAGCCGGACCAGGTGGATCGGTCCTCAGGCCGAATACAATGGCTCAGCTAGAACAAAGCGCGTCACCTATAAGCACGTACCCCACTTTGGGGGGCAAGTGTTGGAGATGTTTTCATCCGGTCTCCCCGAACCAGACATGCCGGACCACCCAAAAGTCTCCCACCGAATCAAAGCCTTCCTAACTCCCACCGAATCAAAGCCTTCCTAACTCCAACCGGACCAACCCATTGCCGGTCCAAATCTCCTGCCGAACCAACCCATTGCCGGTCCAGATCTCCTGCCGAACCAACTCATTGCCGGTCCAAACCTCGCCTCCCACCACCGAACCAACTCATTGCCGGACCAAGCCTCGCCTCCAACCACCGAACCAAAGTCCTATCAGGCCAGATTGTAGCAGCCCAGGCCCACCAGCTGCTATATACCTCCAAGACCCCTACCCCCAGCCTCACTCTATAAATAGAGGGGCAGGGGTACAGCAATGGGGGACAAGTTTTGAGAGCTCAAGCACGGAAGGAACTCTTCAAACAACTTTCTTTTACTTGTACCAAAGCTTTGTACTTGTAATCATAACAAAAGAAGAGAAATAACATATAAAGTGGACGTAGGCACATTCTGGCTGAACCACTATAAATCTGCGTGTCTTTTTACAGTTTAGCCCCTGTTTTTTACGTATTTGCATAAATCGCTCAAATTACTAAGAATAACATAAGATCTACTAAATCATACAACTTTGAGGTGTTTGTCCATTTTTTGTGCAAACAATATCCCAATATAAAAACAGTTTCTTTTTTTTTGCAGTCACATCGGAGTAGAAACTACGTCACAAATGGTGGTAACATACAAGTTCAAAATCAGCCTAGAAAGTGCAAATTATTGGGTCGATGCGGTGGTGGATCCCGAAGCTATTCTATTTCGGCCTACCTCGGATATCTACACTATTGGACAAGCGGTTGGGATAACTATTGCTTGGCACAAGGAATTTATCTTGTTTGATTAGTACGTGTGTGTATTTTTACTAATATATGTTACAGATTCAGTTTTGTTTCGTAACATAGTCATGAACCCATAAATGGTGTAAACTTGAACTGTTTTTGATTTTTTTGAATGTGAATGGTTTGTGTTATTTCAATTAGTTTGAATGATTATGGTTATTATAAATGAACTATTGGTTTTAATTATAATATTATGAAATTACGGTAAATAGTAGTTATGAAAAGATGAATTCTATAGTTGTAAAAATATTTATTACAACTGTCATCAATAGTTATAGTAGATCCTACTACAAGCGTTATAAATAGTTGTTAAAATATTAATTACAACTACCTTAAACAGTTGCAAAGAATTCAACTACAACTACGAGAAGCAGTTGAAAAAGATTCTATTGCAATAGCTATCGACGGTTGCAAAAGGGTCTTATAGCAACAACAACTGCCAGTTGTAAAAGGTCCTTTACAACTACTAAAAGCCAGTTGTAAATAATTCTTTTACAACTGAAATAAGAAGTTGTAAAAAGGTTTTTTACAACAGCCAACGGCAGTTGTAAAATGATTTTTTACAACTGCACCCGCAAGTGTCTAAACGCGTTGTAAAATAATCCTGCTCTATTACAACTGCGGATATAAAGACTGGTGTGCGCCAGTTGTAATAGACCTATTACAACTGTTTTTGGCAGTTGCGATAAGGTATTTTTGTTGTAGTGTTTTGGCGTTATTCAAAGTGACCTTCCTAAACCCCACATCACGACTCGAAGGACCCACCGAGCAGCATTTCTCATTTAGTCACTGAACAAAAGTACCATCAAAATAGCATTTGCTATCCTGCCCTACCCTACACTAACCTGAAGCCAAGCCCGGGAAAACTTCCCACCGAATCGAAGCAGGCCTCCAAACACCATCGAACAAAAATGTTGTAGTTGCTCAAATTTCCAATTTTGTGTTGATTTCACTACTACGCTCTATTCTTCGACCCATACGCATTCCATACACATCGATATAACTCCCAACATCCTAGAGTCTATCTGTCAAAGTCCGATCTCACGGTTCCTACCACTTACTCGCTCCGATGAGCGTTTTCAACCATTCAAGCACACACATAAATACCGCACACCCATCAAACAACATTCAAGCTTGTAAATCACAAAACCAATTATAACAATCATCATACAATGTATCTACAACATATCTTAACATATATCAAGGCAATGACACATCCAAATAATATGATTAGAACACCAAAAATCCATTTATCCACGTTTTTACTATAGATATGGTTTTAAAACAGCAATAAAACATGATTTTAATTCTAAAATTAGATACAAAACATGTCAAAACTCACAGATACATATATAATAAGGTGTGTTGGGAGTGTTTTCGCCTACTACCGGACCAAACTCCCATCTTATGCATGGCCGAACCAAACCCCTTCCTAGGCATAACCGAACCAGCCTCTCCTTCACTGCCTACCGAACCAACTACAAGGTGCCTCTACCGGACCAACCCCTAAGACCAAGGATGCCGAACCAGCCCTCGACCGGTCCAGAGCTACCGAACCAAAGCAGCCGAACCAGCCTCCCTCAGGCCTCACCGGACCAGCCATCCACCGAACCAACTCCTTCCACTCCTCCCACCGAACCAACTCCATCCACTCACAACCGGACCAAGGCGTACCAGATCAACACTACCAGGCCAGATCGCATCAGCCCAGGCCCACCAGCAGCTATATACATCCAAGACCCCTACCCCCAGCCTCACTCTATAAATAGAGGGGCAGGGGTACGATAATGGGGGACAAGTTTGAGAGCTCAAGCACGGAAAGAACTTTCAAACAACTTTCTTTTACTTGTATCAAATCTTTGTACTTGTAATCTAAACAAGAGAAGAGAAATAACATATAAAGTGGACGTAGGCACATTCTGGCTGAACCACTATAAATCTGAGTGTCTTTTTACAGTTTAGCCCCTGTTTTTCATATATTTGCATAAATCACCCAAATCACTAAGAACAACATAAGATCTACTAAATCATACGACTTTGAGGTGTTTGTCCATTTTTTGTGCAAACATTTTTGGTGCTTTTCATTGAGAGCTAGAAGCTCGAAGCTTCAGCTTCTTCCACTTAACCTTTTTCCTAACAGCATCGTTCATCGCTTGGAAAACATGCCTCCCAAGCAGAAGAAAGATGTTAACAAAGGAAAAAACATCGCAACCAGTAGTCTTCCAGATCCAGTGGACACAGATCAAGTAAATCGTCCCCCTCCAGCAGCAGTACCAAATGAAGGTCGGGCAAATCCGACCACCCCTGCCGTAGAACAGCCTGCAGCAATTACTAGGGCAGATCTAGATAGGGTTGTGGCTGAAGTAACTAACCACTTCACGTCCCAACAGGAAGCCTTGGTGGACCATCTCATGTCACGCTTAAGGATGCTGAAGAGTCCAACCGCAACACTGAGTCATGGGGTGAGTCCCAGTCTGGAGGATCTCAGAGACAACAAAGATCTTCCTTCTTCGAAGGAGCTAACGGCAGAAGCAGCCATGGTAGGAGCCGAGATCGAGCACAGCCCGAAGTTAGGCCTAAGGAAACGCTTGGAACCGAACCCAACGGGGGAGGTACCGGGCGGAGGTCAGCTGTAGCTGAGCCGGTCGTACTGCCTAACCATTGAAACGCCAATGAACGGGGCCGAGCTAGAAACCAGCCCGAAGTTGGACCCGAGGAAGTTCTTAGATCAGAACCCAGCAGGGGAAGATCAAGGCAAGGACCAACTGTAGCTGACCCTAGCATGCTCCCAGAAGACCAAAGGCAGCCACTGGAAAATATGAGGAATGATAGACGGTGCCATCCCTACAGGTCATCTGGACGGAATCAATCCCATAGAACAGAACCGAACTCGTTTCTATCTGCTCCAAATTCTGATGAAAGGATGGCACGCTTGTTCAGAGAGTGCGTCCAACGGGATCAAAGAGATCGAGGGATAGGCGCTAGGGTAACCAGCCCTTTCGCCCGCAATATCGAAATTGCTATCACCCCCCGAGAATGGAAGATGCCAACAATGGAACCTTACAAAGGAATCTCCGACCCCGTTGTACACTTACAGAGATACACCCAGCATATGCTCATGAGTGGAGCAACAGAGGGAGTACTATGCAAATGCTTTCCACTATTCTTAGCAGATCTAGCTACCTCCTGGTTCTGCCATCTACCCCAAGGATCCATCAGCTCGTGGGAGATGTTGAAAGAAAAGTTTATCAGCCAGTTCCGCATTCATGTGGAACAACCCAAGGACGCTTATTCCTTATCCAATATCAAACAGAAACCTGGAGAGAAGCTGCAGCAATATTTAACCCGATTCAATGCCATAGCGGCCGCAGTTCAAGATGCCGATGAGAAGCTTGTCTTAATGGCCCTCTGTAGTGGTGTGCATCCGGATACTAAATTCGCTAGAAGATTAATAAAAGAAAAACCAGCTACCTTACCCGATTTCTTCCATGAAGCCAGGAAATATATAAGGCTTGAAGACGCTGCCACTAAGGGGCAGTCAGGGCAACAAAATAAGGCAACTCACAGCAACGCGCCCGCTGTAGCAAAGGACGTTCGAAGAAATGATTCTAGAGACAATGCTGGGGGCAAGAAGGGAGAAAAGCACCTATATCGGCCAGGACCGAGATTCGACACTTACACTCCTTTGAATGAAACCGTCGAAAAACATCTTCCTTGCCACCCAAGGCGAAGTTAGATACGAACGCCCACCGTATAAGAAGGAATCAGATAACGCACAGAAGTTTGGAAAGTTCTGCCACTTCCACGAATCTCATGGGCATGATACCAATGAATGCCATCATCTCCGGGACTTGATTGAAGAACACATCAGAAGGAAGAAACTACAACGCTTCCTTGGGAAGGCCAGCCCTGTCCGACTTCCAAATTGTCCTGGCCCCATAATGCCTAAAGATGAAATTTCCAACGGACAATGGAGTAGGGGAAGTAGAGGGAGACCAGGACGTTGCTCGAGACTGCTATGTAACTGAACTTCGCAACAACCACAGGAAGGATAAAGGGAAGAGTGTAGAGGTTGCCCTCTGCACAAAAAGTTTGGAAGCATAGCAACTAAAGAAAGCCCCTCCTCTTCGATATACCAGCGATCCCTTCAATGAATTAGGCCCCAGGGACAGGGAGGAGGGGGCCACCGCCGAGCCTGCAGAGGCTATGGAATTTGTATCTATAAACAAACATGACTCGAGTAGACTATTGAAAATCGGGTCCCAACTAAAAACAAAGTTGAAGGAACAACTCATTGACTTTCTCCACCACAACTTGGATGTATTTGCATGGTCACATGCTGACATGACCGGAATCTCCCCTGACATAGCATGTCACATACTAAACTTGAGAAGTTAGCATACTGTTTACTAATCACATCACGGAAACTTCGTCACTACTTCCAGTCCCATTCCATCAAAGTTCTGACCGACCAACCACTTAGGCAGGTACTCCATCGTCCCGACACTTCTGGGCGACTACTTAAATGGTGCATTGAACTAAGTTAGTATGATATCACCTATCACCCTCGCACCTCTATCAAGGGACACGCCATGGCCGATTTCATTGCAGAATTCACTACCAACGAAAGTAAGGAGCAATCGGAAATAGAAGAAGACATCAAGTGGAATCTCTTCGTGGATGGTGCGTCAAACGAACAAGGCTTGGGGGCAGGTGTGGTAATAATCACTCCTAGGGGAAATAAGTTGCACTATGCTATAAGGTTGGAGTTCGCTGCCACCAACAACGATGCAGAATATGAAGCAGCAATAGCAGGATTAGAACTTGCCTTAGAGATTGGAGTCAATTCTTTATGTCTTCATAGTGCTTCTTAACTTGTGGTAAATCAGATACTAGGAGAATTTCAAACTCGAGGAGAAAGACTCGCAACATATCTAAAGAAGACCAAGTGGCTCCTCGATCAATTGGATTACTATTTGATCAAACACATTCCTCGAGAAGAAAACCAAGAGGCCGACGAACTGGCAAAACAAGCTAGCATGAAAGACGGCGCCATTTCAGGAACAGTAACTGTCTCAAGGCAACTAACCCTGAGTTTTGAGCAAGTGAATCTGATAGCTGCAACCGAAGAAGAAACTTGGATGACTCCCATCCAAGAATACATACAAAGTGGCACACTGCCCGACGGGCGTAACGGAGTCAAGAAAGTCTTGAGGAAAGCTTCCCGCTACACAATACAAGAGGGCACCCTCTATCGGCGCGGCTTCTCTAACCCCTTATTAAGGTGTGTCGTTGGAAGGGAAGCCAAGGAAATCTTATCCAACATCCATCAAGGAAGCTGCGGAGATTACACTGGAGGGCAGACTTTGGCAAAAAAGATACTCCGATATGGATATTTCTGGCCCACCTTAAGCAAGGACGCCTTAGATTTCGTCAGAAAATGTGACAGATGTCAGAAGTTTGCTAAGATTCCGCGGTTATAAACAACTGAGATTACTCAAATGAACAGCCCTTGGCCCTTTGCAGTATGGGGAATTGACTTGATTGGCGAACTGCCAATGGGCCGAGGCGGGGCCAAATATGCTATAGTAGCAGTCGACTATTTCACCAAATGGGTGGAAGCAGAACCCCTAAATAAGGTATCTTCAGCAAAAGTTATTAACTTCTTGATCAAAAATGTTCTATGCAGGTACGAAGTCCCATTCAAAATCATATCGGACAATGGACTTCAGTTTGACAGCGAGGAGTTCGCCAACTGGTGCCAAGGGCACGGAATTCACAAAAGCTTCTCATCCGTAGCTTATCCCCAAGCAAACGGACAAGTCGAAGCCGTCAACAAAGTTCTCAAAACTCTAATAAAAAAAGAAACTCGAAAAGTCAAAAAGCGCTTGGGTGGATGAACTTCCTACGGCACTGTGGGCCTATCGCACATCTTTCAGAACATCAACAGGGCATACTCCTTTCTCTTTGGCATACGGATCGGAGGCTATGTGTAATACCCCAAAATTTTGTGAAAAATCATTTTTGAAAAATGATTTAATTTTTGAAATATTTAGATTTAAATATGGTGAAGTCTCTGGAATAAATAGTGTGCAAGTATATGTGTGCACGTGCACACTGAAATGGCACAAGGAAGAACTCCAGATTTCTTGGATTTAAAACAAGAATTGAAAAGCAATACAAACATGATTTTTGGCAACATGGATATTTGATTTCTGGATCATCTTAGAAAATAAGAAAAGTAGGTTTTACTTTAAATCAGTAAACAAATTTTATTTAAAACCCAGAAGAGAAAATTATGTATATTAGTAAACCTGTATACATATAGGTGCATATGCTTCTGAAATTAAAGAGAAATTAAATAAGCCTAGATAAGATATGTGTACAAATATATATATTTTTAAGCACTGAAAAGTATATATATATATATAAGCAAGTAAAACTATGACATTAAAATGACATGAAATGTGATACAAGTTAATAAGCTTGTATAGGCAAAAATAGCAAAGGGGATTTTCAGAAATAATTAAAATATAAAATAGGATAGTCACACTTTTAACATGGCTAAGTGAGTGGCCATTTTCTGAAAAGTAAAAGAAAGAAAATGCAGCCTTTAAATTGGTTAATATGGCCGGGGTATTATGAATGCAAAATGCATGATGCTAGCCAGGACAGAAATGGAATTCTGTTTCAACCAAACCCTAGAGGAAAAATGCATATAAATAAGCAGTAGAATTGTCTTTACCCCGGGCTGCACAAAACTAAGAAAAGAAGAAAAAAAAAATATTGGAAGGAAGGAGAGAACACTCAAACAAGAATTTTCTGGATTAAACATTTAGGTGAGTAATCTCACTGAGTTCATGGCATTAAGACCTGAGATGAGGCAGCCACTTTTTTATTGCCATTTATATATATATTTCTGATTTTGATGTATATGATTTCATCAATGCCTTTTTGGATGTCTTATTTTAAATCTGATATGATTTGATATGGATGATTTTGATGATCTTTGTTTGGTTGAGACATTTGTCTTTGGATGTGTATCATACTGATTTATTTATACTCACAATTGTTGAAGTCTAGGATCTTAAAAATTATATAGAGAATACTCTCAACTGTTATAGATCTATGGCATGGAAACTTTATAAAAATGATTGGAGCTGCATTATACTTGGTATAAGTGCTGAGGCTTGAAAAGAAAAATGTTAAGGGTGCAATAGAAATTTTCTAAGTGCTGAGCCCTTAATCAAATCAAAAAAAAAAAGAAGAAACCCACAAGCTAAAATTATGATTGAACCAGATCTTGAATCTGAATCAATCATAAAGGCTTGCAGATCAATATAACATGCCATGCCTCTTTTTACAGTTGAAAATATTCTTATGTTTTACTAAGATCAAGACATATTGACCCCATTTAGGAAATAACTGTCTGATTATTTCTGAGGAGAATTATGCTAGAAGAAATTATGGATGTTTCCATGTTTGCAGTGATATGTTCACTTAGCATATTTGCTGATAGGATTTAAGACAATACACTAGTAAATAAACTAGGGAAGGGAAGGCCAAGAAGACTGCTGGAATGCTTGTCATATTTGAAGTATGCAAGTTGGCACATGGTTTGTTTAAGCCCTGAGATCTTTGTGCAATGATGTGAATTAGTTCATTGCAATGTGTCCCAGTGATTCCTTAATAGCAGATGAGGCAGGGATTTAAATTGAATTATACAACCTGTAAATGAAGGAATAGGAATATGGATATTTCTTAGGTTGAATGGTATGGAACCAAGATGATTCCAGTGAATACAATTGTTGCAAATAGATAATTATGTTTGCATGATTATGTATGCAAGTGTAAGAATGATAAATGAATATATCATACCTGAATCAACTTAATTATACTATGTTAAAATAATTAATTGCAGAAATTTGTTTAAATAACAAGTTAGTACCCTTATATTCTCTATTGCTTAATATCATGAATGTATTGATGTTACTCATACCAGATCATAGATCTGACCCTTGTTTGCTCATGGCATCTGGGGTGTCTCATTTTAAAATGAGGCAGCCACTTATGCTCTTTCAGGTAACCCAGGCACTAAGTAAAATGAAGTAATGGCTGTTATGGAGGAGTGAATGAACATGCTAGCTAGTTTCAATAAGAGCTTAAATTGATTATATATGCATGTATTCAGGAAAAATTATATGTTTCTAAGATTTCCAGTCATGTATTGAATATTTTATGGTTAGTGATCAAGTTGCCCTTATGATCTGTAAAGTGTCAGATTAAAATTTGTTGTTCTGTTGAAATGGTTGTGTGTTAAGGTTTGATTTGTTTTTGAGGTGGTGTCTGAAATATAAGTAAGAAAAATATGCTTAAGTATGTTCATATAAATAAAAATCTGGAAGAAATATACAATTATGTGATAGCATAATTTATATATGTATTAGCTAACCTTGTGACATAACAGAGCACTGAGTTTTAGAACAAATTCTGGATTTAGCAAGAAGAAAACTTAAAGGATTTTATTTCCTTTTTACTGAAATGCTTTGTAAATAAGTTTGAATTCATTTCTGAATTGTATTGAGAAAAGTAAAATGTTTTTCTAAAAAGCTTCAGACAGAATGTAATGAAAGGTATCTCCATTGCTTTGAACTAGTGTGGCAGATACAGGATTCATGAGTTAAACAGCTTCAATTAAATGAAGTATTGGTTGATCATGATAGATTGTATTTTGAAAATAAAAATGCATTTCAAAGCTTAGTACATTTAGCAATAGTTTCACCCAGTTTTCTGGAAAATGAGCAGAGATATTGACATGTACATGTATATCTGTGTACATGTTGATATTTGAGCAAAAATATGATTAAATTCCTAGATCAGTTGTAGGAATGGGATACAAAAATAGTAAAGTAAGAAGAATTGTTTTGTATATTAGGTTATAGGCAAACATAAAATATATATATACAAAGATAGGTAGGTATCAGATTTCAAACCCTACAGAAAAAAAAAAAAGAAAAAAAAAATTGTGTTTGAACCGACCAGCATAGTACTCGAACTCGTGACCTCTTGTGTATAAGTTAGGCGCGTTTCCATTACGCCTAGATGTTGCTTGTGTTCACATAGGATCCACTTTCTTTTATACTGAATTTGATACTATCCAGACTTTAACATAATCATCTATATTAAAGCTTGTTTACCACTGATTATTACTGGATCATTTCTTAATCCTAATGACAGACTAAAGTACATGTTTCTAGTGGATTTTATGGCCAAAAACCTGAATACAATAATTCATCTGAATTGCTAAAAATCTAAATCAAACAGAATGATCTTGTACAAAAATAAAGTATACACTCTGATTTAAACAAGAAGAACACATACATCTTCATATGTATGTGTATGTTATTAGATATACACTGATATATTTATATTGGTAAGTTATTTTGATCCTGGATATATTTTGTTTATTGGAAAAAGAAAATGACCTTGGAAAATATATTTGTAATGAATGATATATCTATATATCATCTCTTAGCAAAAAAAAAAATCCTTATGAAATTAGGGTGAAAATGGGAGGGTCATTTCAGTTTGGTATCAGAGCACTTGGTTGCATTGATTGTTAAGTATTATAGAAATGTATAATGTCTGTTTGTTTTGGATGAAATAATTTAGATAAGAAATTAGAAATTATAGAAGTACTCATAATATACTAATACCATTTACCCAGAATTTAGTTAGCAGACCATGGTAGGAAGAGGATCTCATCACAATGTAGGACCCAGTGCACCTCAAATGCTTGATATGCAAGAATTTGTGAGGGTTCTAAGAGATGGAATTGGGCATAGGCCTGAGAACCCACATGAAGAGATTTCAAAACTACTGAAGACTTATTCCAATTTAGGAGGCAAGAGTTTTGAAGGAACTGAGAGTGTGATGGAAATTCAAGCATGGTTGAGAACACTTGATAGGATTTTCAATGACATGCAGTTGGATGACCAAAGAAAGAGGCAAGTAGCTTCTAGACAACTGAAAGGGGTAGCTTTAAGCTGGTGGGAGGTGATCATAGCTGGAAGAAATGAAAATGAAATCACTTGGAATCAGTTCAAGGAGATGTTGGAGGCAAGATTTGTACCAGCATCAGCCAAGACCATTTTGCTTGAAGAATTTATCAAACTTAGGCAGGGAACTTTGAATGTCACTGAATACACTCAAAAGTTTGAGGGGCTATCTAACTATGGAGCAATGCTAGTGGCAGATGAAGCATCCAAAAATGATAGGTATATAAAAGGACTGAACCCAGGACTTAGCAGAGCTATGCTACCATATGCAGATAGGACATTTGATCAAGTAATTGATCTGGCCTTGAAACTGGAACAACATGACAAAGAAAGAGAGAAATATAGGAATTTTAAGAGCAACAACAAGAAGGATAAGGGAAGATATCACCCTTATGATAAAAAGAAGGAGGAGGCAGACAACAGGAAGAGTAAAGATACAAAAGCCAATGATACTAAGAAGAAATTGGTTTGCCATCATTATGGAAAAGAAGGACACATCAAACCAAGGTGCCCAGAGTTAAAAGGAGGAGCCTTCAAATGCTACCTATGTGGGAAAGAGGGGCATATGAAGAGGAACTGTCCTGAGAATAAACAGCAAGGGAAATTGGCAACTTTGGATGGGAAAGGCAAATCTGCAGTGAAAATTGATGCTGAAAATCATGGCCAAGTGGAAGGTACATTACTCATTTGTGCCATACCCATACCAGTAGTATATGATACTAGAGCAACACACTCTTTGATTTCCTATGAATTAGTTAAAGTGTTAAAATTAAACTGCATATTGGTTGAAACCCCATTGCTTGTACAAAGTCCCCTAGGGAGTTATAGTGTTTTGAACATGAACTGTGTGGATGTGGAGTTAAACATAGGAGGAAATATTTTTATTTCCAATTTATATGTTTTAAATTACCCAAATATAGGAGTTATATTGGGGGTAGATTGGTTAAGGCAATTTAAAGCCATAATTAATTTAGACTCATCCACCATATCATTGCAAAATTCTAGAGGCCAGAGAATCACAGTTCTATGTGAAATAGCTAAGGAAGGGAAATTGTATCATTTAGTTGACTTAGAAAAAGATCTGAGTGAACTAACAATTGAAGAAATTCCCATAGTTAATGAATACTTGGATGTGTTTGGGGAAGTTAAGGGTGTTCCACACCACAGACCAGTTGAGTTCCAAATTAATCTCATTCCAGGAGCAAGTCCAATAATCAAGAAACCTTATAGAATGGGGCCAAGTGAACTGAAAGAATTGAAAAATCAGTTGGAAGAATTAGAAGGCAAGGGATTTATAAGGCCAAGCAATTCCTGCTGGGGTTCTCCAGTAGTGTTTGTAAGAAAGCATGATGGTACCTTGAGAATGTGCATAGATTATAGGGAACTAAATAAAGTAACCATCAAGAATAAATACCCATTGCCTAGAATAGATGATCTCTTTGACCAACTCAGTGAAGCTAAAATATTTTCTAGATTAGACTTAGCATCAGGATTCCATCAAATGAAGGTTGAAGACTCAAGTGTTAAGTATACTGCATTTAACACAAGATATGGCTTATATGAATTTTTGGTTATGCCATTTGGTTTGACAAATGCTCCTTCATATTTTGTTGATTTGATGAATAGAATATTTAGAGATTATTTAGACAAGTTTGTACTGATTTTTATTGATGACATTTTGATTTATTCCAAGACAGTGGAAGAGCATAAAAATCATTTGCATTTAGTTTTGACAAGGCTAAGGGAAAATGATTTAAAGGCAAAATTTTCAAAATGTGCATTTTGGAAAGAAGAAGTGCATTTTCTTGGGCATGTTATTTCTGCCAAAGGAATATCAGTAAACCCTAATAAGGTAGTGGCAATCCAAGCATGGAAAAGGCCTAGCACCATCAGTGAGATTAGATCATTTATGGGGATGGCTGGATATTATAGGAGATTTATAAAAGACTTCTCAAAAATATCATCACCACTTACCAATTTAACTAGAAAGAACCAAACCTTTGTATGGACAGAAAAATGTGAGCAAGCTTTTATCAAAATAAAGGAAGCTCTGATTAATGCACCAGTATTGAGAGTGCCAGAAGGAAATGAAAATTTGGTTGTGTACACTGATGCAAGTGGCTCTGGGTTAGGGGCTGTGTTGATGCAGCAAGACCAGGTGGTAGCCTATGCATCTAGGCAATTAAAGCCACATGAAACCAGATATGCAACCCATGATCTTGAACTAGCAGCAGTTGTGTATGCTTTGAAACTTTGGAGACATTATTTGTTAGGTGCCAAATTCATTTTGTACACTGATCATAAGGCACTGAAATATTTATTCTCACAAAAAGATTTGAACATGAGGCAACATAGATGGGTAGAGTTCCTAGCTGCCTATGATCTGGATATACTATATACACCAGGCAAGGCAAATAAAGTTGCAGATGCCTTGAGTAGACAACATGCCAAGGTAGCCATGTTGATGATGGAAGAGTTTAGGGATTTGTCTATACTTACTGATTTGGAAATTGAGGAAAACAGTGAGGAACAAATGATGCCCATTGAAGAAGGTGAAGGTAAAGGAAAATTAAGTATGATATCTCTGCAATCAGATTTACTTTTTAAGATTGGGAAAATGCAGGAACAAGACCTAAACATGGTGGAAAAGAAAATGCTCATATCAAAAGGGGAGGAAGTAATAAATTATCAAGTTGATAAAAATGGATATTTGAGGAATAAAAATAGGATATGTGTTCCAGAAAATATAGAATTGAAGGAGGAAATATTAAATGAGTACCATAGGAGTAAATACTCCATACACCCAGGTAGCACCAAGATGTATCAAAATTTGAAAAGAAATCTTTGGTGGAAGGGGATGAAGTCAGATGTGGCCAGGTATGTTGCAAGGTGCATGACTTGCCAACAAGTCAAGGCAGAGACACAAAGGCCATCAGGACTATTGCAACCCCTTAGTATACCACAGTGGAAGTGGGAGGACATAT
This sequence comes from Allium fistulosum, assembly GCA_030737815.1. Taxonomy (NCBI): domain Eukaryota; kingdom Viridiplantae; phylum Streptophyta; class Magnoliopsida; order Asparagales; family Amaryllidaceae; genus Allium; species Allium fistulosum. The sequence continues at coordinate 246,159,929 of CM060905.1, read as the reverse complement.
CTATGGATTTCATAGATGGTCTGCCTAGATCTAAGAAGGGAAACACAAGTATATGGGTAATAGTGGATAGGCTAACTAAGGTAGCACATTTTATCCCAGTTAAAACAGAAAGAAATGCTCCAAAATTGGCTCAAATATTCATGAAAGAAGTAGTAAAGTTGCATGGCATACCCAAAACCATTGTGAGTGATAGGGATACCATCTTCACCTCAAGGTTTTGGAAAAGTTTTCAAGAGGCTATGGGGAGTGAATTGTGCTTAAGCACTGCCTACCATCCACAATCAGATGGTCAAACTGAGGTGGTGAACAAAGTCTTAGAGGATTTGTTGAGAGCATGTACACTGGACTTTGGAGGCAACTGGGAAGACCACCTCCATCTAGCTGAATTCACATACAATAACAGTTACCAAAGCACCATAGGGATGGCACCATTTGAAGCCTTATATGGCAAGCCATGTTTATCACCTATATGCTGGGTAGAGGCTGGAGAAAGGGCTATTCTTGGACCTGAATATGTTAAAGAAACTACAGAGAAAATTGGGTTAATAAGAAAAAGAATAGCAGCAGCTCAAGATAGGCAAAAGAAATTTGCAGATAGGAAGAGAAATCAAGTGGAATATGAAGTGGGAGACTTTGTTTTTATCAAGATTTCACCTATGAAGAAAGTCATGAGGTTTGGCAAGCAAGGTAAGCTTACACCAAGGTATGTTGGACCCTATAAAATTCTGGAAAGAATTGGTTCATTGGCTTACAAATTAGAACTACCAGAGGAAATGAAAGCAATGCATAATGTTTTTCATGTGTCCCAACTTAGAAAATGGGTACATGATAAGGAAGACATTTTGGAAAAGCCTACCAAAATTCAAATAAACCCTGACTTGGTTTATGAAAAAGAACCAGTGGGGATTGTAGCCAAGGAAGAAAAGAAATTAAGGAGCAAAACTTTGAAACTAGTTAAGATCCAGTGGAGTAGTGATCCTAATGACTGCACATGGGAGTTAGAGGATAAAATTAGAATGGATTATCCTAAGCTTTTTGCAAATTAAAAGGTAATTTTTTTTTTCTGGAAAAATTATTTGTTATGCATGGTTGATATGGTTGAATTTGTTTGCTTATGCATATGTTTGATAAGTTTTCAGAAAAGAAAAAGATGCTTACTATAAATGTTAGAAAAATTGTGAGGACACAATTCCTAAAAGGAGGGGTGAATGTAATACCCCAAAATTCTGTGAAAAATCATTTTTGAAAAATGATTTAATTTTTGAAATATTTAGATTTAAATATGGTGAAGTCTCTGGAATAAATAGTGTGCAAGTATATGTGTGCACGTGCACACTGAAATGGCACAAGGAAGAACTCCAGATTTCTTGGATTTAAAACAAGAATTGAAAAGCAATACAAACATGATTTTTGGCAACATGGATATTTGATTTCTGGATCATCTTAGAAAATAAGAAAAGTAGGTTTTACTTTAAATCAGTAAACAAATTTTATTTAAAACCCAGAAGAGAAAATTATGTATATTAGTAAACCTGTATACATATAGGTGCATATGCTTCTGAAATTAAAGAGAAATTAAATAAGCCTAGATAAGATATGTGTACAAATATATATATTTTTAAGCACTGAAAAGTATATATATATATATAAGCAAGTAAAACTATGACATTAAAATGACATGAAATGTGATACAAGTTAATAAGCTTGTATAGGCAAAAATAGCAAAGGGGATTTTCAGAAATAATTAAAATATAAAATAGGATAGTCACACTTTTAACATGGCTAAGTGAGTGGCCATTTTCTGAAAAGTAAAAGAAAGAAAATGCAGCCTTTAAATTGGTTAATATGGCCGGGGTATTATGAATGCAAAATGCATGATGCTAGCCAGGACAGAAATGGAATTCTGTTTCAACCAAACCCTAGAGGAAAAATGCATATAAATAAGCAGTAGAATTGTCTTTACCCCGGGCTGCACAAAACTAAGAAAAGAAGAAGAAAAAAAATATTGGAAGGAAGGAGAGAACACTCAAACAAGAATTTTCTGGATTAAACATTTAGGTGAGTAATCTCACTGAGTTCATGGCATTAAGACCTGAGATGAGGCAGCCACTTTTTTATTGCCATTTATATATATATTTCTGATTTTGATGTATATGATTTCATCAATGCCTTTTTGGATGTCTTATTTTAAATCTGATATGATTTGATATGGATGATTTTGATGATCTTTGTTTGGTTGAGACATTTGTCTTTGGATGTGTATCATACTGATTTATTTATACTCACAATTGTTGAAGTCTAGGATCTTAAAAATTATATAGAGAATACTCTCAACTGTTATAGATCTATGGCATGGAAACTTTATAAAAATGATTGGAGCTGCATTATACTTGGTATAAGTGCTGAGGCTTGAAAAGAAAAATGTTAAGGGTGCAATAGAAATTTTCTAAGTGCTGAGCCCTTAATCAAATCAAAAAAAAAAAAAGAAACCCACAAGCTAAAATTATGATTGAACCAGATCTTGAATCTGAATCAATCATAAAGGCTTGCAGATCAATATAACATGCCATGCCTCTTTTTACAGTTGAAAATATTCTTATGTTTTACTAAGATCAAGACATATTGACCCCATTTAGGAAATAACTGTCTGATTATTTCTGAGGAGAATTATGCTAGAAGAAATTATGGATGTTTCCATGTTTGCAGTGATATGTTCACTTAGCATATTTGCTGATAGGATTTAAGACAATACACTAGTAAATAAACTAGGGAAGGGAAGGCCAAGAAGACTGCTGGAATGCTTGTCATATTTGAAGTATGCAAGTTGGCACATGGTTTGTTTAAGCCCTGAGATCTTTGTGCAATGATGTGAATTAGTTCATTGCAATGTGTCCCAGTGATTCCTTAATAGCAGATGAGGCAGGGATTTAAATTGAATTATACAACCTGTAAATGAAGGAATAGGAATATGGATATTTCTTAGGTTGAATGGTATGGAACCAAGATGATTCCAGTGAATACAATTGTTGCAAATAGATAATTATGTTTGCATGATTATGTATGCAAGTGTAAGAATGATAAATGAATATATCATACCTGAATCAACTTAATTATACTATGTTAAAATAATTAATTGCAGAAATTTGTTTAAATAACAAGTTAGTACCCTTATATTCTCTATTGCTTAATATCATGAATGTATTGATGTTACTCATACCAGATCATAGATCTGACCCTTGTTTGCTCATGGCATCTGGGGTGTCTCATTTTAAAATGAGGCAGCCACTTATGCTCTTTCAGGTAACCCAGGCACTAAGTAAAATGAAGTAATGGCTGTTATGGAGGAGTGAATGAACATGCTAGCTAGTTTCAATAAGAGCTTAAATTGATTATATATGCATGTATTCAGGAAAAATTATATGTTTCTAAGATTTCCAGTCATGTATTGAATATTTTATGGTTAGTGATCAAGTTGCCCTTATGATCTGTAAAGTGTCAGATTAAAATTTGTTGTTCTGTTGAAATGGTTGTGTGTTAAGGTTTGATTTGTTTTTGAGGTGGTGTCTGAAATATAAGTAAGAAAAATATGCTTAAGTATGTTCATATAAATAAAAATCTGGAAGAAATATACAATTATGTGATAGCATAATTTATATATGTATTAGCTAACCTTGTGACATAACAGAGCACTGAGTTTTAGAACAAATTCTGGATTTAGCAAGAAGAAAACTTAAAGGATTTTATTTCCTTTTTACTGAAATGCTTTGTAAATAAGTTTGAATTCATTTCTGAATTGTATTGAGAAAAGTAAAATGTTTTTCTAAAAAGCTTCAGACAGAATGTAATGAAAGGTATCTCCATTGCTTTGAACTAGTGTGGCAGATACAGGATTCATGAGTTAACCAGCTTCAATTAAATGAAGTATTGGTTGATCATGATAGATTGTATTTTGAAAATAAAAATGCATTTCAAAGCTTAGTACATTTAGCAATAGTTTCACCCAGTTTTCTGGAAAATGAGCAGAGATATTGACATGTACATGTATATCTGTGTACATGTTGATATTTGAGCAAAAATATGATTAAATTCCTAGATCAGTTGTAGGAATGGGATACAAAAATAGTAAAGTAAGAAGAATTGTTTTGTTTATTAGGTTATAGGCAAACATAAAATATATATATACAAAGATAGGTAGGTATCAGATTTCAAACCCTACAGAAAAAAAAAAAAAACAAAAATTGTGTTTGAACCGACCAGCATAGTACTCGAACTCGTGACCTCTTGTGTATAAGTTAGGCGCGTTTCCATTACGCCTAGATGTTGCTTGTGTTCACATAGGATCCACTTTCTTTTATACTGAATTTGATACTATCCAGACTTTAACATAATCATCTATATTAAAGCTTGTTTACCACTGATTATTACTGGATCATTTCTTAATCCTAATGACAGACTAAAGTACATGTTTCTAGTGGATTTTATGGCCAAAAACCTGAATACAATAATTCATCTGAATTGCTAAAAATCTAAATCAAACAGAATGATCTTGTACAAAAATAAAGTATACACTCTGATTTAAACAAGAAGAACACATACATCTTCATATGTATGTGTATGTTATTAGATATACACTGATATATTTATCTTGGTAAGTTATTTTGATCCTGGATATATTTTGTTTATTGGAAAAAGAAAATGACCTTGGAAAATATATTTGTAATGAATGATATATCTATATATCATCTCTTAGCAAAAAAAAAAATCCTTATGAAATTAGGGTGAAAATGGGAGGGTCATTTCACTATGCTCCCAGTTGAAACCATCGTGCCTTCCCACCGTAGGATCCACTATAACCCAGAAGAGAACGAAGAACTCCTTTACATGTCTTTGGATCTAATTGAGGAGAGAAGAAATGATGCAGCCCTCCAAGCAGCAGCCCACAAGCAAAAAGTGGCAGCACAATACAATTCCAAAGTCAAGCATCGTACCTTATGAGAAGGGGATCTTGTCCTCAATCGAACCTTCCCTCGCCCCGGAGCACTAGATCCAATCTGCGATGGTGTAATTCATAAAGATCTCCACAATGGAGCTTATATTTTGTCAACAGTGGACGGGGAGGTGTTCCAGAGGGCATGGAACATCCAACACCTTCGTCGATACTTTTCTTAACTTGTACTGCCCATATGAAGTGAATTAACAAAGAGAATCAGTGGACGTAGGCATTTTCGTGCCGAACCACTTTTAAAAAAACTTGTCTCTTTTTAACTTGTTCCTTCATATCTTGGCTGCTTGTTAACTTTATCCTTTTCTGTTGAACAAAATCCTGTGCAAATAGCATTTTCATTCAAGGCGCTCCACAGCGCGACTTCTCCTGGACAAGACCTAACAGGTACTATACGAATCTATGCCCTCGCCAATGAGACACTTTTGCTCCGGCATCCCTCTGCTGCGGGTTAACTCATTGCTCGCGACGGCCCTCAAAGCCAACTGTAATGAGCCGATTATAAGCCACCGAGAAGGCCGACTATAGCCGAGGCAGCTCATTACGGCGTTCGGCTCGCCGGCAACTGTGAACCGATTATAAACCCCAACATAAGGTGTGGCCAGCCAGGGGTAGTTCACGGTTGACGATCGGCACCCACGCTAGCCGGCCACAGTAAATCGAATAATACCCACGATTACGGGCCATAATGGCCCGGGTAGTTACTGTGCGCGATCTCGGCTCCGATGTGTCTTAAGTGCGGCTATGGTAAAAAAGAATTAACTCCCCGCGAAGGCGTAAGATGGGTGACAAATGTCTCCAAGACCCACAGCTAGGGAAAGTGACTACAAAGCCCGTTTGCCATGAACTTAAGAACATCGAAGGCCTTCCGTGATTGGAAGTTTTACTATTTCACATATTTCAATTCTATTTAAAGATCTTTTCTCCTATCCTCTATAACAATCCCTGAAGTACAGGACACAGAGTAGAAGATACTCACCAGCGGGAATGGGAATTCACGGTTGGATAGCAGGACATTCAACTGAGCTCCATCCTCGGTCGTACAAAAATATTCAAAACTACCATCTACAATTAGAACATGAAAGGCAGTATTTTCTTCTTTTATACAAATTCCTGACTATAATTTATTCATACATCACACTAGCATTATAAGGCATGAAATTATGCTTTAAGCAAGAACTTGGCATTAAACACAACTGAATTACAAGCATATGCATAGCTATATTTCTCATACAACATGTGAAAATAACAAAATCATTCAAAAAACGACGGAATCAACTTAAGTTAAAAAATTACATGTCAAGAATAGTGTTGTTTATTACAAGTAGCATAATTACAACCTAAGAGTTACGTTACTGTTTTGAGACTAACGTATACAACAATGTCGAGCCCACCAAAAGATATCCAGGTCCAATCAAGGAGCCGACCGCATCGGAGTTTTATCCTTGCCCTGTTGCCCACCTGTCCGGTCAAAGAAAGAATTCATTAGTGATAAGCAACCAAGTTACGGAAAGACCAGAAAGGAAGACTTACCAGCACCTGCTTCTTGACCATCCTGGTCATCATCCTCTACTTGTACACCTGCCTCCCCCGACAACAGCATGCGCGCTCTATCAATCCCAAAGGAGCGGGAGATAACATCAAGCTGCTCGCTTTTGAGAAAGCTTGGGAAATAGTCGGGAGGTGAGTTCAGAAGCTCCTGAGGGCCGTACCCATCCACTAGTGACCTCGGGGTAGGCCCATGACGTCCCGGTTCTGACTGAGCTGGGGGCACTGCGGAAGGATCGTCTCTATCCTGGGATTTCCTCTTTTCTGATCGGGTTTCAACTTTACAAGACATTTATCTGCAAACACAAAGAAGTGCGTCGTTAGAATAAAGGAAGTAAACAAGCGAGTGTGTGCAGTCTGGAATTTCACTCATAATTCAAGTCATAAAAGTGCATTCGGTAGTTCAAGGCCGAAAGGTCATTGGGTATTCAAACTCCCCTATCTCGTTCGGCATATCCAACAAGGGACCCATTCGGCACTCGAATTCATTCGGTAGTCCAAGACCGAAAGGTCATTCGGTATTCAAACCATCAATCTCATTCGGCAATCATACTCCTCATGGTCATTCGGCATTTCAAGCACGAAGTTCATTCAGCAAAGAATGTCTCACCTAGTTCGGCAATCAGAAACCGGTTCGGCACTATAATCGATTCGGCAGTCAATAATTTGGTTCGGCTATTTCAAAAGGTAAGGGACAACGAAAGCCTCAAGCCCATACTTATAGGCAAGCACCAAATAGCCGGAACAGATAATTCGGAATTCAAAACCGGATGGGGGCGTCCAGATAAACAAAGCACGCCATACGCAAGCATATGCCCCACTTTGAGGGGCAAATGTTGGGAGTGTTTTCGCCTACTACCGGACCAAACTCCCCTCTTATGCATGGCCGAACCAAACCCCTTCCTAGGCATAACCGAACCAGCCTCTGCTTCACTGCCTACCGAACCAACTACAAGGTGCCTCTACCGGACCAACCCCTAAGACCAAGGATGCTGAACCAGCCCTCTACCGGTCCAGAGCTACCGAACCAAAGCAGCCGAACCAGCCTTCCTCAGGCCTCACCGGACCAGCCATCCACCTAACCAACTCCTTCCACTCCTCCCACCGAACCAACTCCATCCACTCACAACTGGACCAAGGCGTACCGGATCAACACTGCCAGGCCAGATCGCATCAGCCCAGGCCCACCAGCAGCTATATACATCCAAGACCCCTACCCCCAGTCTCACTCTATAAATAGAGGGGCAGGGGTACGACAATGGGGGACAAGTTTAAGAGCTCAAGCACGGAAAGAACTTTCAAACAACTTTCTTTTACTTGTATCAAAGCTTTGTACTTGTAATCTAAACAAGAGAAGAGAAATAACATATAAAGTGGACGTAGGCACATTCTGGCTGAACCACTATAAATCTGAGTGTCTTTTTACAGTTTAGCCCTTGTTTTTCATATATTTGCATAAATCACCCAAATCACTAAGAACAACATAAGATCTACTAAATCATACGACTTTGAGGTGTTTGTCCATTTTTGTGCAAATAAGGTGAGATATGATAAATCACTCACAAAACCCTTCAAAATCCAAGTTTTGCATGCAAAGAGAGCAAATTCGAAAATAAATCGCAAAGGGCTAATTTTTCATCCCCATAAATTTTGATTTGAATATCTCTAATTAATTCTCTTTCTAATCTACCCTTAATCTATGATTTAGATTTGATTTGGAGGAGAAAAGAGAAAGTTTTAGTTGAAGAATGGGTTAATAGAGGCTTAGATCTATTTTGAAGATGGTAGAAATGATTTGGGATGTTTACTTTAGCCAATATAACCCCTAAATCCGAAATGGCTTATTGGGCCTCTCCCAAATCTCACTACTTACCTATTAAGCCTCTTTCCACATTTCCTAGCGAGGAATTCCAAATCACTATTTTGTCCACTCTACGGAAAGGGAACCATCTTATCTTTCCAGTAGAAGTGGTCCCAGATGCTAGTTTGGGATCTATCAAAAGTTATAACCATTACAAGTTTTCAAGGGTAAAATCATCCAATAAATTTTATCATGTTTAAAAATATCACTACTAAACATCCCCAAGGTTATAGTGTCATAGGACCCAATACAAATTTAAAAATAATATTTTACGACCCTTCCATATATAAAATACAGGTCGTTATAGGTGGCAAGAAGCAAGATACCAAGAAGCGTTCGAGGTATACTCGTTCCAGAGACTATACAGGGTTGACAGATTCTATTGAGAATATTTACCTTATGACCCAAGGTTTAAAGTTTTCAAGAAGCCACCCTGAGGGAGGCTGGCTACTAGAGAGGAAACATGCTTTGGAAGTATCGATGCTTCTATGAGACATATGGGCATAATACTAATGAATGTCGACAACTGAGGGATGTCATTGAAGATATAATTAGGAAAAAAATTACAACAACACGTTAGAAACCCATAGGCTGGGGGGAAGGCAAATAACCAACCCAAGAGCAACCTACCTAAAGGAACAAGCTGGATCCAGTGGAGATGGATCAAGACATCTAGCATAGTGTAATTAATACAATATCTAGAGGTTCGCACCTTGTCGAGAGAATTTAGAATGAGATGGAGCGCTATGACAACTCCATAAGACACGGGCCTTAAGAGATATGTTACACCATAGAAGAGGTTGCTCTAGTAAAACAACAAAGAACCATAGATGATGACATTATTTTTGGGAATAGAGATGCAGATGGAATCAAAGTGTCGGTGCTTGACCCGATGGTGATTATGGCCGCGATTGGGTCGGCTATAGTGCACTAAGTTCTTATTAAATGTGGGAGCCCAATGAATATTTTGTTCAATAGACTTCTGACAAGACGCGGCTTAATGAGAAGGATCTGAAGTTGTATAGTATTGTAGGGATTCACTAGAAAAGCAAAGGAACCAGTGGGGTGCATCGAAATTTCAATTCAGTTGGGAGATGGAGACTGCAAGGTTGTGTGGTTGTAGATGTTGGTTATGGATGATGGATTTTCAACCTATAATGGTTTTTTGGGTCGATAAACCCTTGATTGTTTTAGGATTACACTAGCCATGTGGTGCTTGTTAATGAAGTTCCCTAAAGAGAATCAGAGTGGAAGCAATCCAAGGTAACTAGAGAACAGATCGAGGGTGCTATGTTGCTTAGCTCTAAGAAGAAAATCGATGAGAGAAGAGGAAGAAATTAGAGAAGCGGCTCTCTACATCAAATCCTTAGAAGCATAGCAACCAACGTCCAAGCCCTGGCTTGGGTCCAATAGGAAATTCTACAAATCTATGGACGAACAAAAGGAGTCAGAAGAGGTGAGGGCGGCCCAGATAGAGATGATGATTGGCATTCTGCTTGATGTTGATAATCTAACAAGGGTACTCAAAACTGGTTCTCAACTTAGCTTGAAGATGAGAACGAAGTTGGTAGGGTTTCTCTGGGCAAACACCGACGTATTTGCTTAGAAAAATTCTGATATGTGTAGGATATCGCTTGAATTATGTCTCACATGCTGAATGTAAATCCAAGTTCCCCTCTTGTGAAATTGAAAAGACGCGGTATGAAACTAGAGTGATCCACTGCGTTGAAGAAAGAAGTGGATAAGTTGAAGGCAAACAACTTCATATGCGATGCACTATAATCAGAGTGGGTAAAGAATCCTATGTTGATCAAAAAGGAAAATGGAAAATGGTAGACTTGCATTTATTATTCTGACTTGAATAAAGCGTGCACAAAAGACTATTTCCCCTTGTTACGGATAGACCAACTAGTGGATGGAATGGTCGAACTTTAACTACAATCTTACATGGATGCGTATTCTAGTATAATCAAATTATGATGCACGTCCTCGATCAAGAGCACACTAGTTTTATCGCATACACTACGCCATAAATGACCTTCTGCAACATTTTTGCAAGGTGTTGCCAGCTAAAATGTTGCGATAGATATAAAATTTTGGTCCTACTGCAACGTTGTATTTATGGTGTTACCTTAGCCATAAAAATGTGTTGCTCTAGCTAAAAAAGTGTAACACGATGCAACATTTTTATATAGTGTTGCTATAGATGTATTCAGATTAAAAAATTAATAAAATTAGCAATCCGCGTGAATACGATCCAACGGTCTACATTTAATCCGATTGTTAAACTGGATCACCGCTACAATTTGCTCCAAATTTTCGTTTTCCCGCTTTACTTTTCATATCATTTTCGTTCTCACCCCCAATTTCCAAATCCCTAATTTCCAAATAATATTTTCGTTTCTTTTTTTTCTTCCAAAAACAAAATCTCGTCCTTTTTTCAAAGGTTGGTAGTGATCTCAGACAAGCTTCGTTCCCCATTTCGTTCTCACCTCCAATTTCGCTGTTGTTTGCCTACATGTCGAGCCCCGTTTGCTTTGTTGTCGAGATCTGGAAATGTCTGTTCGACTTGTGAATCGGCGATTGTTGTTGGAGTTAGGTCATGATTGGACTGGGTTACGGCAGTGGGTGATTGCGATTGAAATTTCAAGCGATGGAGGTGAGGCCAATGGTGATTTAAGGTAGTTCTGGTCGATGGGTTGCTGAAATTGCGGTTGGTGAATTTGATATGGGAGGCGCTGGTGGGTTCGCGATTTGGAGGAGTTTTTAACAGGTTGGTTTTCAGTTTGATTGGTGAGGAAGTTAGGGTGTAGGGGTAGTTCGGGTTGTCGGAGAAGGCAGGTAGGTGGTTGTTGTGATGGTGAAGGCATAGGGTTAGTGAGGAGATGCGAATTGGTTGTGACAGATTGTAGAGGAAGGGATTTGTTGTGCTATGTGCAGAAATGGTTCGAGTTCGTTAGGTGATAGGGGCAGGAGTTTGTGGATGATTGTAGCTGGATGGTGAATCTGGTTGTCGCAGTTTGTAGAAGTTGGATATGAAGGTGTGATGGAGGTTGAAGTATATGAAGTGATAGGTTAGAGCTTTGTTTGTTGTTGCGCGTTTGGGATGTTTTGGTTGTGAGATGGTAGTTTGGAAGAAAATGCAGTTTGCTGGTAGGGGTTTCGATAATGAAGTATGCAGTGGTTGCTTGAGAAGGTTGTTGTTGCTTGAAATGTAGCAGGGAGGAGTTTGGGTTAAGGCAGTTTGGATTGGTGAAAGGAAGTTGGTGGTGGAATGGTAGGTTGCTGTTATTGTTTTGTGGAAGGAAGGAATGGGTGGTTATGCCAGCGATTGTGAGTAGGTGATTAGGCAACATGTTCGATGAAGGGTAATGTATTACTTATTAACACGCAACATGTTCGATGAAATGTCAATTTTTATTTATCATGGTTTCAGGTCTTTTACCAAGGAAGAGCTAAGAATGATGGCTGGAAAAAGGTCGGATGATTCAGAAGAAGCCATGAAAGAGTTGCAAAAGTCAATCATCGAGGAGGTGTTCAAATTCGCAGGAGGTATTCATTTGTGCATCATTTTACGTCGTTTCAAAGAAGGCTCGATCTTCCGAAATCGGATGAATCGGGCGGTGTTCATTTGTTCTGGTCGATCCCCGCCGGGACTGCGGTGCCCCGGACCCCCGCCGGCGCTGCGCCCGGACCCGCTTCTCGGCTCGCCTTCGGCTCGGCACTCGGCTCGCCTTCGGCTCGTCATATATTTGTTAGTGTCGGTGTCTGTATAAATTGAAACTGCATATGTAATGAGTGAACTGAGTGATGTAGTGAGGAATATCTGTATATGTGAATATCAGTGTTATATATCATTGAATTGTAAAATAGTGGAGTCAGGAATTTGTGCTATTTCAAATGTTGAAATAAAATATTTATTTAAATAAATTACTGTTTGAATATCAAATTCTATGCAAATAGCATTTTATTAAATAAATATTTATTTCTATTAAAAAATCAAATATGCTCTATATTGTGGGCCCCACAAATTCAGAAAATCAATATCTATAGCAACATTTTTGAATGTTGCTACAGGCACCTATGGGTGTTGCCATAGACCCGAATAGGGTTCTATTGCAACAATATTACTTATGTTGCCTTAGATAGTCAAAATGTTGCCTTTGAGGTCTAAGGCAACGGCAAAAATTGCATCATCCTAAAAGTGTTGCCATAGACCTATGGCAACATTTTTTGGGCCTGAGCCAACATTTTTTTTGTGTTGCAGTAGGCCATTTATGGCGTAGTGATATTTAGGGCCATATTATTAAAAGGTCATGCTGTTTGAACCGAAGAATAGTGGATCCACTTACCAGCATTTGGTGAATAGAATGTTCAAAGACTAGATCAGACGGACAATGGAAGTCTATGTAGATGATATGCTTGCAAAGTCACAACAATCGACCGATCACATGGGAAATCTTTTGGAAATGGTCGACGTACTTCAGAAGTATGTAATGAAACTCAACCCATTGAAGTGTTCTTTCAAATTCACATCTGGCATGTTTGGTTTCATTTTTAAGTCATGGGGCATTGAAGCTAACATAGAACAGATTGAAGCATTGAAACGAGTTACTGTCCTAAAGACGATGAGGGAAATGCAAAGCTTAAATGGGAAGGTTGCTGCATTGAGTTGTTTCATTTCAAAAGCGATAGATAAGTGTATGTCATTCTTGATGACATGAAGAAGGAGGAAGGGAAATTCCAATAGATGGGCAAATGTGAAGTTTTGTTTCAAGATCTATTAGAGCACGTAAAGGAACCACTAAGATTATCCAAGCCTTTGGAAGGAGAGGATCTATACATCTACTTAAGACTATTGACTCATGCACTAAGTGTAGCTTTGGTACATGAGGAGTGCAAGATCCAAAGACCGGTATATTATATCACCAAATGATTCACTTCAGTGGAGAAGAACTATCCAAAGCTAAAAAACCTTTTGTACTGTTTGTTGACGCTTCAAGGAAGCTAAGGCCATACTTTAAGGAATAAAGGTATTGACTGATCAACTGCTTAGGCAAGTTCTACATCATCCCAAGATATCAGAGAGATTGGTAAAGTGGAATATTATGATGGGCCAATATGATATTGCCTATCATCAGGAGGGCGATAAGAGGATATGTACTAGCAGATTTCGTTACTGAGTTCACCATATGAGATGACAAAATGGAGGAGTTGATCCAACTTTCTCAATAGAGCCTCCAATGAGCATGATTATGAGCCAGTACTAGTTCTTGTGACCTCTAAAGAATGGTGGATATGTTATGCATTGAGGCTTTAGTTTTGAGCGACAAAGAATGAAGCTGAATATGAAGTGCGGATTGCAGGACTTAACATAGCGAAAGAATTAGGAGCCAAGGCATTGCATATCTTTAGCAACTCCCAATTTATGGTTTTCTCAGTTAAGAAAGAATTTCAAGCTAAAAGTGTTGGAATTACTGGGTGATATTGCATACTACATGATAAGGCATGTCCCTAGAGAGAAGAATATGAACATTAATTCATTTGTTAAGCTGGCCCATTCTGGGAACACGTAGATGTTGGGAATCATGCCAGTAGAATTTTTGATGACCCCAAGCATCGACAAGATGGATGTTGATTGGATCTTGGAGGTCGAGGAAGAAAATGAGTCATGAATGACTCCAATTAAAGACTACTTGCTGAAGGGGACTCTCCCAAAGAATCAGAACAAAAGGAGGAAGCTCCTTCATAAAGTACCTCAATTCATTATGTAAGAAGGAGGGCCATATAAGAGAGGATTCTCAACCCCCTTACTATGATGTGTTGGCAAAGATGAAGTTAAAAGGATCCTTGTGGATATACACAAAGGAGCTGTGGCAATCACACTGAAGGGCGAAGCAGTGAAGCTACTTCGCTATGGATATTTTTGGCCAACGGTTAATCGAGATAATGAATACTATTCTAAAAAGTGTGACAAGCGTCAAAGGTTTGTGAAGATTCCATGAATCCCATCAACGAGCTTACGTAGATGGTTAGTCTGTGGCCATTTATGGTTTGGAGAATAGACATCATTGGACTGCTACCGATGGCAAAAGGCGGAACAAAATATACGATGGTGGCTATGGATTACTTCACAAATTGGGCTAAAGCGGAACTACTTATGACGATTACTTCAGCGATGGTGATCAACTTTGTAGTGAAAAACATTTTTGTATTGATTTAGAGTTCTATGGAAGATAGTCATAGACAATGGAACTCGGTTCAAGGGTGCCGAAGTTAAGGAATTTTGAACTCGGTATCAAATTAAGAAGAGCTTTGTAGTGGTAGCGCGTCCATAGGAAAATGGATAGGTAGAGATCATGAATATGATCATCAAATCCATCATCAAGAAGCAGTTGAAGAGAGTTAAGAGCAACTGGGTGGATGAGTTACTTCAAGCATTATGGGCTTATCGGACAACCCAGAAGTCCATAATTGGTTATACTCCATTTTCCTTGGCCTATGAAATAGAGGCCATGATTTCTATTGAAGCTGAAGTCCCTTCTTACAGAAGATTAAACTATGATCATAAGAAATGAGGAACTCTTGCTTGAGGCCCTTGAATATGTCAAAGAAAAGTAAGAATAAGCTGATCTAAGGGTAGTTGCTCACCATAGAAGAGTAGCAAAGCAGTTCAACATCAAGGTTATAAACCGTACCTTCGAAATAGGCAATCTTATTTTGAAATGAGTATTTATGGGTAGGGTAGACTGAATCTAAATTAGGAACGTCCCTGCATGATTGCACAGAAGCTTGTTGTGATGACTGCCCTATACCACCGGCACCAATAGTATATAAATAGTACGCTACTGTCGTGCTCGACCGATATAGGATGATCAACAGGGTTGAAGTAAATCAATATAGCATATAACCTGTCGTATATCTCATGACGCATGGACAAAATATAATATCACATATACAACAGAAGAGACGGTAATAACACTGTGAACAGATCATCATCATCAGAGTTATACATCAATAGCAAAGGTTATACAGCGGAAAACAAACTCAACAATTGTCTCAAATACAAATGGTAAACAGTCACTACTAAGGCTCCCCAGTGCTGCACAACGGAATAAGCATATACTCCATATATATATATATATATATATATATATATAAGATAGCTCCATCCAGCTCGTCTTCCGAACAGCTACTGCGTCACCTAGACCTGTTATCTAGTCTACTCATTTAAGAGCACCCAAGATAATAAGAAACAAAGCATAAAATCTTGAATTAGATAACAGTCTGGTATGAACGGTGAATGAATCTCATAATACTATACATGTAAATATGGTAAGGAACAAGAGTACACGAACTATACTTGAGCTGTCCATGCAACCAAAGGGTTAACATATAATACTCACTATACCAGAAAATTTATTTCGCCACGGTTTTGGACCATGACAAAAGTAGCACTGGCTAATATTTAGCCATGGCTCAAAGCCGTGGCTAAATGTAAATTAGCCATGGCTTTGAGTCATGGATAAATATTTCTTCTTTTATTCTTCTATCGTTAAACTACCGATTTACCAATATTTACAACGGTTGGAAAATTATTATCTGTTACACTTCCATCCAACAAGAATTAAATTGCACTACACCTACATATAACCATATTTTGTATATAAAATTCAACTTTACAATAGCAAATATATGAATAAGCAATTTTCAAAGGAAAACATATATTTTCATATTAATTCCACAAACTTCAACATGTCTCAACTTCAACTTAGATAACAACATCACCACACATAAAAATCATAAATTAGAAAACCTCCAAGATGCATGTTTTTTATGCTCTCAAGAAGAGGAGTCAAATTCAGAGCTGTTATACTCGTCTCCTTCGTTTCCAGATTGCTGAAAAAGTCTGGTCTCTGCTGAATACTGTGTTGAGTCATATATTGTGCTCTGCCCGAATTTCATGCCATTTGAAAGGCTGGACAGGCCGCCCTCATTATCCAACGCACGAACAACCTAATACATACATAACAAGCAAAACTTCACGAATATTAATTTTGGATTTATTTTGCCATTTTGGGTCACATTTGAAAACTTATTTCAGTTTCAAACCACTTTGAAAACTATTTAAAATATAAGTTACTTTCCACCATGTATTTGAAAGCAAACAAAAATACATCATGTTATTTCAAATCAACAATTCTACAAGGCCCGAAACCGAGGCCAGGGAATAGGCCCGAAAAGATCTGTACCACACAGCAACAAAACTGTCCCCTGAAATCCACCTTTAAACCCATTTTTGCACCTTTGGTACAGCTGCTTTTCGGGCCCTGTAGCACGTTTCATTTCAAATAGTAGCAATGTAGAAGGAAAAAAACAGCCATGCTGGCTCTATAGAAAATGCACCATAGGCCCATAGTGTACTATTGCACTTTCAATCATGTGGTACGAAGTAACATATAACTATAAAAAGTTTTTAAAGTGGTCTAAAACGAAATAAGTTTTCAAAAGTGGCATATATTTTAAAATATTCCCTAAGTTATGAGAATTGATGTCCACACTCCTTTTACATAACATCATTATCAAAGTTTATATGTAAAAGCGGAGAGTATGAAGTAACATAAATAGGTAGGGGAGTACATGTATCGCACCCTAACTTATGGGGTAGTTGAATCAAATATTTACAAAATAGTGACATTTACCTGGACCATGTGGGGTGGTTTGGAAGCCGCATGGTGAACGCATGCAGCAGCAGCTTCGATCATTAGAAGCATTTCATTCTTCACATAATTATTCTCTAACCTTAGGTCAACGAATTCAGAACAATCTCCTATCTCCAGAGCATGCACAAGAAGCGGTCTTACCTATAGGTGAGTAAAAAAATAAAAAAGGAGATATCAGTGCATATCTTATATGTTAAATGCATCTCAAAATAAAATACATACAACTGAATATATGTTGTACATCTAGTTCTTAATAAGATGATCAAAACGATAAGACCAAAATCAAAGCATAGAGGTGTTCGGTCATGTATGAATTTTAGACGCTCATCTAATTCTAGTAAATACTTTTTTTTACAACTCCATATGTTTATTACTGTCGATAGATGTAGAAGCAAGCCATGTATTTGTTTCAATTTTGGTTATTTAATTAGGATTTAGAAGAAAAAAATATATATCAAGAGAACAAATGCACAAGTTAAACTTTAAAGCACAAGTTAAACTACCCATTCGACTAAACTTTCGTCTCCCAAAGGTTGGGAAGGAACCATGGGTCTGCATCCAGTGATAAGCTCGAGAAGAACAACTCCAAATGAAAATACATCAGATCTATCAGTTAGTTTTCCACTTGAGGCATATTCTGGAGCCATATACCTGTGGTACAAATTTAAGCATCTAAAATCATTTTGTGCAATATGCATGCTATATAGGTGTAACGGGTAAATTTATATAATTATTCTGACAGATAACAGTGAAATTTGACACTTGATTTGCTTATGAAATGTACGACCTCAAGTGCTAGTGGGATACATTATTTATGAAGTAGCAACAAGAGGCATATTTGCTTGCTGATTGTGGTTGAGCATAGGAATCACCTCGTGCGGGGTTATGTGTATCATTAAGAGCAGCATGTACATGCAATGAAGCATGAGTTACAAATTGAGCCTGAGTGTCAGCATAGCCAGTAGTTTGATGAACTATAGGAGAAGCAATAGCGGCATCAACTTCAGCATAAGGGGATTGGTTAGAAGCAACAGTGGCATCCATAGAACTAGATGCAGGTTTCCAGATTGAATAATCGGGACAATGTGGTTGCAATAATTTGGAATTGCTCAGCGACAGCAGCATTTCCAGATTGAATAAGCTGTGCTAAGGAAGCTTGTGCATTAAAATCTGCTTCAGATCGGGAGAGGAGCAGCAGCTATTCGAGCTTTTGGAAAAGCAGAGAATTGAAATAAATCAACATTTGCACAAAGTTGAGCTTGTTTTGCATGCACGCTACGTGGGTATAAGTGTGAATTGCAACAGGAGTGGGTGGTGCAGTGGTTGTAGCACGAGGAAGAGAGTGCGAATGAGAACAACATGTGTTTGATCAGTTGAATGAGCTTCAGCAAGGGGACAAGGAGGAGGGGACACAAATTTGTCATGTTTCCGACATTTATGATTTTGCACATGACAAAAAATATTGCACACCCTACATTGTAGCAACATGTACTCTTATTTCTATTGTAACATTAATTTGAAAAAAAATAGTAGATCAATCTTTGATTATATGTCAATCATTTGGGCCATTGTTATTAGATCATCTTTCACTCAACATACTAGTTCAGTAATAGATATTCAATAATTCATTCCCAATTTGAGATATCCTATTTTCACAAAAGATCAAAAAATTGGCCAAGAAAATCTATAGAGATTGCTTAACTAAAATCAAAGCAAAACAGAAGAAATTTAATTAACTTCGACAATCTGTTAATCGTCAACCTTAACGATATTAACTTTAACTCAAGATAGCTTAAAGATGGTATAACTAAGGCTAACAACTTCATTTTCTCTAGAGTTTGCCTAATTAACATATGCCAACGATTTAATTAGACACTAATTGAATTCAAGATCTTTATTTTTTAAATTATAGAGATGTACCTTGATTTCTCTTTTGCATGAATGATATAATGATCAACATCCCAAAAGTTCTCCTGAAACACTCGTGATCTGCCAGTGATTGAATCAACATTAAAATCAAAAGTAGAAACAACAAACTTACCGTCCAGACCAAACCCTGAGAAATGTTTATATTCAAATTACCACTCACGTAGGGAACCTATATAAATAATAAATATAATATAACGATGTTTAGGCAATTAGTTTCACAACTAGATTAGCAGAATTGTTATCATTGAATATCCTTAATAATACATATTTGTTTCTGTTTAACTACAATTTTATTGGCGAGATTACCATGAGTAGAACATGTGTGCTCCATATTTTTTTAGAAATCACATAACTAGATTAGCAAAATTGTTATCATTGAATATCCTTAATGTTATTTAATGGATGTTATATTAATAGATGTATCATGTTTGTTATATTAACGGATGAATCATATTATCATATCAATGTATTTTATGCATAATTGAATGTTTTCATTTTGGTTGTTATCATATCAATGTAATGCTGAAATGATATTATCAGCAAAAACTTGAGATAATTGGCAACTTAAACTTGGGAAATACCAACAAAGAATCACTTCATAGATATGGAAATGTAGGCATACACATATCAAAATATAGCTTTAACTTGTATGGAAAAGCAATTACTAAAATTGGAAATATTGTAAGATATAAGCATAGAGCATAACCTGAATGATACTCTTTCGACATCAATAAATAGTAATTCCAACTAAACACAATAGAGCATTACCTAAATTATAAGAATTCAAGAAATAGAAATATGTTGAGAGAATCTGAGAAAGAAACTTATTTTTATTGATTGAATTTGACACAGACTGAAGGATTGATTGAATACAATTGAATATATTTTGATACAAAGAGTATACTGCTATTTATAATGCATTTTGCCTTGCTGGGCTTCGGTCTTCGATTATGGCCCAGAATTGATACCTGCTTTCTATTCAAAGAATTATTCTCAGCCACTTGATTATGGATGAATGGTTGAGATGAACAGATATTTTAAACATATGCGTTATATACGCAGCCGATACAACTCATTACATCAATACTCCCCCTCAAACCCTACTTTAGCTAGGGTTTGCAATGAATCGTCCCCAAATTTTCATTAAATCGATTTGATGATAAATCGGTAAAAATTACGATGCACAAATTGAAGTTGAGCATACATCTGAGAGTATCACACTCCATTACAAGATCTCAGATAGATAAGCTTCGACAAACTTTGATTTCGATTTCAAGCAGAAAGTCTTTAGTGGCTCTTGCTCTTCAACAACTCTGGCTTAAGGATTTGAAGTCTTCTTGAGAGTAGTCGTCCTTATTGGTCTTCTGCTTCTTAATTTGAGAAGCGTCATTAAAGCTTTCGACTTTCAATCTTTCTCTTAACCAAATGAAGTTTGCTTTAGATAGAGGTTTGGTCAGTATATCTGCAATCTGGTAAGTTGAAGGTATGTGGTTTATATTTAGTTTTCCTCTGATTACTTGCTCACGAACAAAGTAAAGGTCTAATTCCATGTGTTTTATTTTGGAATGTAACACCGGGTTAGCTGTGAGATGTATTGTGCTTAAGTTATCACACCATATAGTAGTTTTGCTTTCCATTTTAACTTGTAGTTCACTAAGTAGAGACTCTATCCATATTACTTCAGCTATAGCATTTGCTACACTTCTAAATTCAGCCTCAGTGCTTGAACTTGAAACCGTAGGTTGTTTTTTTTAGCACCAAGATACGGGATTTTTACCTAAGAATATGCAATATCCAGTTGTTGACCTCCTGTCATCTAGATCTGTAGCTCAGTCTTCATCAGCATAGCTATTGATATTGATTGTCTTGCTTGCTTTAAGTGTTAATCCAAAGTTCATGGTTCCCTTGAGATATCTTAATATTCCTTTCACTGCTTTACAGTGATCATCTATTGGATTTTGCATATACTGACTTGCTTTATTTACACTGTAAGTGATTTTTGGTCTAGTGATAGTTGCATATTGAAGTGCACCAACAATACCTCTATACTGACTATCATTTGATATAGATTCCCCTTTATATTTAGATAGATGTATATTTCTAACCATTGGAGTGGAAATTAGATTAGCTTGATCCATTTTGGCCTTATGTGGAATTTCTATTATATACTTTCTTTGATTTAGCTGAATTGATGTGCTAGATACCCTTTTTACTTCAATGCCCAAGAAATAATTTGGATTGCCAAGGTCTTTGATTGTAAATTCCTGATTTAATTGCTTTATCAGATTGTTGATTTCCATCTCACTGTTGCCTGTAATGACAAAATCATCAACATATATTAGTACATAAACTATTATTTCCTTATTGAGTTTTGTAAATAGAGAGTTATCAGATTTTGTTGGATAATAGCCTAATCTGACCATTGTTGCTTTTAGTTTTTCAAACCACACTTTTGGTGCTTGTTTTAGTCTATAGATTGCTTTATTTAACTTGCACACTTGATCCTCTTTCCCTTTTTGCTTGACTCCACGTGGCTGCTCCATGTATACCTCTTCCTACAAAACACCATTTAAAAAGGCATTATTTACATCCAATTGTTTGATGCTCCAATTTCTATATAAGGCAATTGTAATAACAATTCTAATAGTAGTAGGCTACACAACTGGTGAAAAAGTTTCATTAAAATCAAACCCACTTTGTTGTGAATAGTCTTTTGCTACTAATCCTGCCTTATACATAGAAATTGAACCATATGCATTTCTTTTTAATTTATAATTCCATTTGCAGCCAACAATATTTTTATTTTTTGGCTTGTGAACAAGATTCCATGTCTTGTTCCTCATCAATGCCTTGTATTCTTCAGTCATGGTTGTTCTTCAATTTTTATTTTGCATGGCTTGATTATGTGTGCTTGGCTCCTCTACACCTAGGACTGTATTGAAATTTTTTAGTTTGAATATACCACTTTTTGATCTAGTCATCATGTGATGACTGATCTTGGTTGTAGTCTGTTGTTGGCCAGCTCTCTCTCTATTTCTGGTTGCGCTTCTATATCAATACTTTGGGAGTTGTCTTGTGTTTGATGAGGAATGAGTTGCACTCTTGTTCTTTGTTGAGATGATTGATTTGGTACACTGGATGACTCGGTTTATTCATCAACTGGTTCAAGTCTGGACCCAGTGCACTATGAATCTGAATGGATTTCTTGATGGTTGATGCTACTCTAAACTAATTCCCTGTGTGGTTGTACTATCTCTTCTGGTAGAGCAGGTATTGGTGGTAAAGATTCTTTTATGTTATATAGTCTATTAGTGGTCCTGATATCTGATTCTTTAAAAGTAAAAACCTTTTCATTTAAAACCACATGTATAGAGATGAATATTTTTCCACTTTTATCTAAACATTTGTACCCCTTTTTATTAGCAGCATAGCCTAGGAAAGTACACGGGGATGACCTAAAATTTAATTTATGAGCATTATAGGGTCTAATATATGGAAAACATAAACATCCAAACACTTTGAAAATTTGATAATCTGGACTGGTATTAAATAATATTGCTATTGGGCTTTTAAGCTTTAAAACTTTTGATGGCATCCTGTTAACTAAGAAGACTGCTGTAGCAAAAGCATCTAGCCAAAATTTCAGTGGCATGGATGCCTAAGCTAATAGAGTAAGCCCAGTTTCAACAATCTATCGAAGTCTTCTTTCAATAAGTCCATTTTGTTCTGATGTGTAAGGACATGTTATTTTATGATCAATTTCCATTTTTTGAAAGTACACTTTTAGTAGCAAGTACTCTATTCCACCATCTGTTTGTATGACTTTGACTTGGTAGTTTGTTTGATTTTCTGCTTGTGCTATGAATTGCAAAACTGCATTGTGAGTTTCTGACTTTGATTTTAAAAATATATACATACATATCTAGAGAAAGCATCTAAAAATGATATATACTATTTATATCCATAATCGGTATATATTAGGGCAGGTCCCCACAAATCAGTAGCAATCAATTTCAGTGTTTATTATATTGGGTTTTAGAGTCTAAGAATGGCAATTTATGACTCTTACTCATCTGACAATATGTGCATATATATGGTAAAGAAATATCATTAAAAGTAATATTTCTTTTATTCAATACATGCTTAACAATAGTAGCATTTGGATGCCTAAGTTTACAATGCCACCTATCAAATGTCTCGCTATTTTCTTGCTGTTTGAATTCAGATTTATTACACCAATTTCTTTTAAAATCTGAGTTTCTTGAGTTATCAACACTGAACTTGTACAATCCCCTACATTTTTACCCTGCAAAAGTATTTCCTTAGTTAGTATGTCCTTAACTAAGCAATAGTGTGGATAAAACTCAAAATAAACATTATTATCTCTTACAAATTGTTACACACTTAACAAGTTTTTTTTAATGAGTGGAACCCTCAATAGATTGTTTAAGTATAATTGTCGTTTTCCCATAATATATGACTTACCAGTGTGTGTAATTGCAACAGATTTACCATTACCTATATGTATAGCATTCATACCTTTGTACTCCTTGTTTCCAAGGTTTAGATTGCTCAAATTGTCAGTGATATGGTCGGTTGCTCCTGAATCAAGGTACCAATCTTCATCTTGAATATGATCAGGCTTTCCTATTTTAGTTTGAGAATTGTTTGCATCCATCTGATTACTTGATTCTTGTTGTATGTGTGTCATGTTTGCACTGTAACTTGAATTTTTTTTAATATTTGCCCCCTGACCTGGAACATAGTTAAGTTTTAGTCTAAAGTAACACTTTGCTGCTGTATGTCTAAGTTTTTCACATTTTTGACATTTTGGTCTGTGGTTGTTGTTCCAGCTGCCTCTTCCTCTAGATCTATTTGAGTATCACCTCTTTGTGCAGATTGATCTCCTCTGTTATTATTTTGACTCTTACTCCTATAGTTAGCAACAAAGTTGGCAAAGAAATATGATTCTTGTGGTTTCTTAATCTCAATTCTTGCTTCATGTGATAGTAGAATAGAGTGCACATCATCTATTGATGGTAAATTTCTTTGAGAAGTTATAATTGCTACCACTACTTCATATTCATCACCTAACTAATTTAGTATTGTCATGATTTGTTTTGAATCTGAGACTTTCTTTGCTGCCTCTAAAGTGTCACAGATTGACTTAATCTTAAATAGATAATATCCCATGCTGTGATTGTCCTTTTTGATATTGTAAAGTTGTCTTTTATGAAACATTACCTTTTGCTGCAGATTGTGAATTGAAATTTTTTTCAATTGTTGTCCAAATCTCACTTGAAGTTTTGCAGCCTATCACATGAGATAGTAGATTTGTATTTATTGATGATAGCAACCATGAACATATAAGTCTGCCTTATCTGTGATATTTCACATATTCTTCATTACTGATGATCTTGTTTTCTTAATCAGTGATACATTTTGGAGGGATTGGTAGGGATCCTTGAATAAAGCCTTCAAGACCATACCCTTGAAGGGCAGTTTCAACATGTAGCTTCCAAAGAAGATAGTTTTCTTCACTCAGATAGACTGTAACCAATTGGCTTTGTGGACTGATTATAGTTTTTACAAACCTTTCGGCATTTGTCACAGTTAGCTGTGATTCACTGGTACTGATAGGTGTTTTAGAATGTCCTTCATCAGCCATGATGATCTTGAGTTAACAGAGAAAGGAAAAATACTGAAGACAGCAATTCTTGATTGGAGGACTGAATCAAGAACTTCAATTAAAAGCATAGTCAGGTTTGTTACAACCAGAAAGCTCAAATGATGATGAATTCCGATAAGTCTTTCTCAGGATGGCACTTTCTTTGAACTTGTGTTGATGATTTCTGTTTTCTTGATTTTGTTTTTCTTAATTTTGATTGTTGATCTTCAAGATTCGATAGAAAGTTCTAATGCAGCTAGAATCATAAAAAAATGGCATGGCAATAGTTATTCTTTATTGAGTCATCTTCTTATATGATGATTCTAAACTATGATGAGAAGAAAACAAAACTCGGATGACGATTTCTTGATGATTTTCTGATGAGTTTTGATTGATGATATCAAGTTTGATGCTGTTAGGCAATTGCTCCGATACCATATAAGAATTCAAGACACAGAAATATGTTGAGAGAATCTGAGAAAGAAACTTATTTTTATTGATTGAATTTGATACAGACTGAAGGATTGATTGAATACAATTGAATATATTTTGATACAAAGAGTATACTGCTATTTATAATGCATTTTGCTTTGCTGCGCTTCGGTCTTCATTGTTGATTATGGTCCAGAACTGATACCCGCTTTCTATTCAAGAATTATTCTGAGCCGCTTGATTATGGATGAATGGTTGAGATGAACATATGTTTTAAACATTTATATACGCAGCCGATACAACTCATTACATCAATAAATATGCTCAAAGTATTTACTTTGGGTTTATTAAGTAAAAATATATAGAAGTTAATTACTACCTAACATCTCACTAACTGAGCGTTCTCCTCTTCAAGTTGTGCCACTAATGCTTCAAGCTCTGCTGTATATGCCTGAAAGTTTATACATGATATGCAATTAAAATTTTACTTTTTCTATCCAAACCACTTTTCATTACTTGAAGTTTTAGTACATTTTTATTCATCGCTACCTATCGTAGTAGACTTGGAAACTAATTATATTGTTTCCGAAGAAACTAAACTCATATAAATGAACGTGAATTATAATGACACGCTAACATTACTAAACATAAAATAGATGCTACTGTGGCATATATTAAAGATGTTTTTATCACTTATATATAGACAAAAATTGTAAGTTTATCGGTAAGGACTAACAAGTGTTTTCATCTTCAGTTCACAGAGAATTTTCAAGTCCTATATCTCCAAGCAAAATCCTTATATTTTGAAATATGTACATGTTTTCTTGATATACACAGCACACCAGGTGGGTGGTTGCATACTTTAAGATATTCTTTGCATCAGTCTTTGCCACTTCCATCTCATTACCATCTTTGCTTCTCATCAGCCTTCTTCGAACAATATTTCCCTTCTCTAAAACAACCCTTCTGATTTAATCTTCTTTGGTTTGCCAATTGCAAAATTATTAGAGATGACGAGTAAGTGCTCTTGCATAGATCAAAATCTAACCTAATCCATAAAAATGTTCAAAATTTAAATCTTACCCGGTGCATCCTCTTCATTCATGCTTGAAAAACTTAGGTAGTGTTTGGTTTGTTGTTTTCAGTTTTGGGTTTTCGTCCATATAAAAATGCACATGACGCATGTATTGCCGAAAACGACTAATTTAGAAAACGAAGTTAACATACAAAATAGAAAACAATTTTTTTATTTTACGTGCTTTGGGAAATAACACAAGCACGTGAAACAATCCATTCTTCCGTCGTCCCTCTATCCCCTTCTTCTTTCCATCTGTCTTTCTTTCATCCCCTCCGACATCCCTCCATTCTCCTCATATTTAACATTCATATTGAAAACCAAAAACACAAAATTCATTTTTAAACCAAACGCTACTTTAATTTCTTAGATGACATTTTCCATTAACAGTGAACATGCGGGGAATAGATGTGCACTAAGATTGTACAAAATATGGAGATTTCAAAAAATACGTAATTATTGGGTTAGATACTCATGCTCATTATCAGATGAATGTAGTCTAACGTAGCACTACAAAACAGGCTTCGTTTAGTGACTGTAGCTAGTGACGACTAGCGACGGCTAAAAAAGGCAGCCGACGCTAGCCGTCGCTAGCCGTCACTAAACGCATATATACAGGCAAAGCCACGAACCAGAAAACACAATCCCCTTCTCCCAAATCAACTCAACAAACCCCCTCCTCTCCCCCTCCACCGACGCCCCAGCCGTTGCCCCCCGACGCGAGCCGCCGATCTTCCCATCGCGAAAGCTACAACGCTCCAAAGCTCGAAGGTATGTTATTGCTCTCCAATTTTTACTTAATCTAGGTTTAATCAAAACCCTAATTTTGAAAATTGGTTGATTATATGTGATAGAAATTGATGATTATGCAGTACTAGTTGTTGATAGTAGCATATTGATTGATTTGGGGATATGCTGAGAACCCTAATTTGGAAAATTAGTTAATTAATATAGTTTATTACAAGTGCTAACATCTAATTTTCATTTACAAAATCGATAAAAATAAATAAATTGTTAACTGAATTTTAAAATACGTTTTAAAATGTGGAAAATAGGCATAAGGACAAACTTTGAAAAAAATTAAGGCTGAAGAAAATCAAGTTTCATCTTTGGACTGAAGGACAAACTTTGAAAAAAATTAGGCTCAAAGACAATGCTAGTTAGAACTAGCATTTTGTATAGTGTAAAAACCGAATATAATGCTAGTATATCTAGCATTTGGTATAGTGTAAAAACTGAATATAATGCTAGTTAGAACTAGCATTGTCCTACAATCTAATTTTTTTCAAAGTTTGTCCTTTAGCCAAAAAATAAAACTTGGTGTCCTTTAGACTAATTTTTTGTCAAAGTTTGTCCTTTTCCTTAATTCCCTCTTTTAAAATTTCAAATGTATTAAATAAAATATTTAAATGGTTGAATGAGTTATATAATTTTGAAATGAGCATAACAACAACAAATATTATAATGAAATCAATTTTTGTAAAAATTAAGAAATGAATATAACAACAATAAATATTCTACTAAAATCAATTTTATAAAAAATGAAGAAATGAATATAATAACATTAAATATTTTGCTAAAATCGATTTTCTAAAAAAAAAATTAGGAAATGAATATGACAACAACTAATATTGTACTAAAATCAATTTTGTAAAAAAGTTAAGAAACAAATATAACAACCACAAATATTCTACTAAAATAGATTTTGTAAAAAAATGAAGAAATGAATTTAAGAACATTAAATATTCTGCTAAAATCGATTTTTTGAAGGAAAAAACTTAGGAAATGAATATAATAACAACAAATATTCTGCTAAAATCGATTTTGTAAAGAAATTAAGAAATGAATATAAGAATAAATATTGTACTAAAACCGATTTTCCAAAAAAATTGAGAAATAAATATAACAAGAATAAATATTTTACCCAAATCGATTTAAAAAAAAATTGAAATGAATATAATGTTGATTTGAAAATAAGCATTAAATATTATTTCGACAAATAATTGACACTAAAAAATTAAAGCCTTTAGTCCCAAAAGGTTTTAATTTAGTTTAGAAAATACAATGACAAAAATACACCCCTTGGATGCAAAGTTATGCATAGAAGAGAAGTGAAGTGAAGTGTTGTCGAAATTAGACAGATGTGTGGTGTGTGAAGCCTTTAGTCCTAAATGGCTTTACTTTATTTTAGAAAATACAATAATAATATACCATTTGAGTGCAAGTTATACGTAGAAGAGAAGTGAACTGAAGTGTTGTCGAAATTACTAACATATATTTTCAAATCAGGAAAAATATTCGATTATTTCCTCAACCGTACTTGGATGTATGAAGTCAGAATTGGTAGGAAAGGTTCAATAAAGGAACATTTCTATAACGGTGTACACAAATTTATTAGATTCACTAAATCTAATAATCGAAATAACGAAGAAATTCATTTCCCTTGTAGTAAGTGCCAACATTTGAAGCATTGGAAACTAGATATAGTTGAAGTACATTTGTATAAATATGATTTTGTGCCGAATTATTATTTCTGGGATTGTCATGGAGAACTTGTTGAACCTACACCTAATCCTGTAGTGTTAGAGGACGATAATATTATGACGAATCCGATAGAAAATATGGTGGAAGATGCAGCACGATCAATGTTTCCTACCATTAAAGCTGACGGTGAAAACGTAAATGTCGAAGAAAAACCGACCGCGGAAGCTAAAAGAATATATGATTTATTGGATTATGCTAAGAGGTTGTTGTGGGACGGTTGTAAAAGCGGAACCGAACTAGAAACCGCTGAATACATTACTATGAAATCAAAATTCAATCTTACAGAAGCTTCATTTACAACAGTTGTACAAGCTGCAAAACAATACATGCCACCCAATAATCTGATGTGCGATAGTCATTATAAAGTGAAAAAAACAATGTCCGCTTTCGGTCTGCCGTACGAAAAGATAGATACATGTGTAAAAGATTGCAAATTGTATTGGAAAGATGACGTTGACCTTAGAAAATGTAGAATATGTAACGAGGAAAGATACAAACCAAGAAAGAAGAAATGAAAAGAAGTTCCGCACAAGAGAATGCATTATTTACCCATCACTCCCAGACTTCAAAGGTTATATGCATCTTCTGCTATGGCATGTCATATGCGATGGCACAGTGTGAGAATACCGAAAGAAGGAACTTTGATACATCCATCTGACGGAGAAGCATGGAAACATTTCGATAAGACTTATCCCGCATTTGCTGTAGAAAGCCGTAATGTCAGATTCGGTTTATGTACGGATGGATTTTAACCATTCTCTTAGTTTGGTAGTAAATATTCATCCTGGCCAATTATCGTTACTCCATATAATTTACCTCCATGGATGTGTACTAATATTCTCGGTACATCTTATTACCACTAGCATGAATAGTTAATATGGAATGATGATACTCTCTTAGCACTTCATCTCGCAATCCATCAACTTCGGGAACAAACAACCTCCAATCTTTACAAAGCCAACCTTCTCGGTCGAGTTCGTATTGCTTCATATCTTCGGATTCCAGTCCTTCCTCTATCTTTGCTATAATCTCTGCTAGTCTAGCATCTCGCTTCTGACTAGTACCGATCCTTTCAATCAGAGTAGATCTAATCGATAAAATTACCACATTTTAGGTTTTAGCTCGCAATGAGGCCTGAAATCAAATCCAGTAGCATATTATATCTGCTTCCATTCTAAGAACATTGCTCCTAACCCAGCATGTCTTCTACATAATGCATCGATGACTGTATTCCTTTTTCCTAGAGTATAGGAAATATTGAAATCATAAGAGGCTAATAATTCTAACCATCATTGCTGACGAAGGTTGAGATCCTTCTGAGAGAAAAAGTGCTTCAAGGATTTGAGGTCCATAAACAGCTCAAACCTTTCTCTTAACATATAGTGCATCCATATATTCAAAGCAAAAATAATTGCGCCAATTTCAAGTTATGAGTTGGGTAATTCATTTCGTGTGGCTTTAATTGTCGACTCACATAGGCGATAACCCTTCCCTTCTGCATTAACACCGCATCCAATCCAGTACCACAGGCATTAGCATATACCGTTAACTCTTTATTTCCACTTAGAATAGTCAACATTGGCGCACTCGTCAATCTCTCTTTCAGACTCACAAATGCATGCTCATAGTTCGCATCCCATACAAAGGTCTGATTCTTATTCATCAAATTGATTAATGGTTCCGCTACCTTCGAGAAGTCCTTTACGAAGCGTCCATAGTATCCCGCCAATCCTAGAAAACTCCTCACATTCATAGCATTCTTAGGCTGATTAAAATCTTGGACCGCTGCCACCTTCGTAGGATCCACAGTTATACCCTATCCTGACATGACATGACCCAAGAATCTCACTTCTTCTCTCCAGAAGTGACACTTAGAGAACTTCGCTCTCAACTTGTGCTTCTTCAATATCTCTAGCACAATCCTCAAGTGCACCTTATGCTCTTCTTCAGTTCTGGAGTAAATCAGAATATAATCCACGAACACAAGCATGAACTTCTTCAATTGGTCTCTAAAAACCCAATTCATGAGATTCATAAAGTATGTCAGAGCATTGGTCAATCCAAATGGCTTCACCAACCACTCGTAAAATCCCGACGGCATACGAAACGCAGTAATAGGCACCCTCTCCTTCGCTACTATAAGCTAGTGAAATTCTGTTGCCAAATCCATTTGAGAGAACACCTTCACACCATGCAGCTGATCGAACAAGGCATCAATGCGTAGGAGTGGATACTTGTTCTTTTTCGTCACTTTATTCAGCTCACGATAATCCACACACAACCTCAAAGAGCCATCTACCTTAGTTGCGAATACTACAAATGCGCCCCACTCGGATATGCTCCTTCGAATGAACCCTTTCCTCAATAGTTCATTCACTTGCACCTCTAATTCCTTCTACTCTCTGTGCCATACACCTCAAAGGCATAACTATTGGTTTAGCTTCCTTCACCAAGTCTATCTGAAACTCGATCTCTCTATGCGGCGGCAATCCAGTCACTTCCTCGAAGACATTCGGATACTCCCTAGCGATGGGCACTAATGACAATTCCTCCTGTGGAACCTTAAGAAAATATAGAAAGCTAACCATCAACCCATTCCCTGGTAGACAGCTAATCACTACCGTTCACCCATCCACATCTTCGATTGTCACTAATAGCTTTTCGCAATCCACTATGGTCGCATTCTTCCTAAGCTAATTCATACCAAGATAATCCCAAACCCAACAAAGTTTAAAACAAAACAATCACAAACCAAAGAACATCTATAACTTGATAAAACTAGGCCACGATAAACCATCCAAAGACTAGTAAAGCCTCTAACAAGGTTCATCACGGTTAGAGGTCGGTCTACTATCTCAGGTTTCAATCCCAATCTATCTACTAGGTCACTACAGATGAATGAATGAGAAACACCGGTATCAAACAAAACTTGAATAGGAACATCACCAATAGAAAGCATACCTTGGATGACGACTCCATTTCCCTGTCCTTTGTCGAGGGAGCACTCGATGAAGTTGAGACTGCTTCTAAAGCATTTGCTTTCACCACTTGCTTATCCTTCACCAGTTTTGGACAATTCCTCTTCAAATGCCTAGACTTGTCATAGTTGTAGCATTTCCTCTTCTTACCTGCTTTACAATCTTTAATCAAATTCCACTTTTCGTTGCATCCAAAGCAAATAGGTTCTCATTTACCCTTCTTCTTACCACCCTTTCCCTGGGACTGTTTTTCTTTCCATTCCACTTCTTCTTTCCTTCACCACCTTGCTCGCTTTGGCTCTTATTTCTTAGCAGAAACAACAATAGTAGTCTTAGCCTTAGGATACAAGCTCTCATAACGAAGCGCCTTCTCTACAAGCTTCTCAAACTGCTCATCTATATGGTCCACCAGCTTTTTTCCCAAGTAGTCATCCAAACCAATAATGAATTTCTCATTCTTCCTCAATGGAGTGTCAATGAACGACATTCCATACTTAGACAAAGCATTAAATTCTGCCACATATTCAAAAAATGTCATCTCTCCCCGCTTGAGATTAGAAAATTTTCTGAACAGAACCAACTTTTGAGCAGTTAGAATAATCTTCTCCTCAAACCCTGCCTTGAACTGATCCCAGATAAATTGATCCTCTGGAGTAGCAATAGTAACAGCATTCCATCAATTCATGGCTCGGCCCTATAGCTGTCGCGAAGCGAATTTCTTTTCGTAGCATCTTCCATCTTCATATCACCGAAGATGTGCTCACAAGTATCCAACCAATCTTGCACTTATATAGCTAACTCTGTTCCATAAAATGAATTCCCTACAAGAGTAGAATAATCTTTGTTCATCTTGGCAAAATCATCCCTAAGCGCTTGCACGGGAGCACTTCCACCTATCACCACTCCAGGATCATTCCTCATAATATTAACCATCATAGCATTGAATATGGCTTGGACATCTGGCGTAGCAGCTCCTGATCCTGCTCCTTCCACTACTCCTAAAGTAGAATTCCTCATAATTTTCCTGTGTGCCGGCTCATTCTTATCTATAACAAGAATGATCGGTCTCTCATAAACAAAACTATGTCCATAGCGCTCCTATGCATGCGACTTATACTATATAATGTATTATTATATAGCTTTGAAAACCAAACTATAACAAGCACGCATTCTCTCATATATAATGTATATCACTCAAGATCCAGTCTAAGGCGATAACACCTTCCTATCACTACCAGATCATGGTATCGACTCCAGTTAATCATGTAACCAATGCCTTGACACCGTTACCCCGCCTTTTGGACAAGGCCGTGATATCAACAAATTGGCTAAAAATGATGGATATTAGGATTAGAGATCGATTGGAAACAAGGCTATGATCGATACCAACAAAATTGGACCAAGATCCAATCAAGGTGGGATCGATAGGTAATGATAAACAAGGTTCGGTGAGGCTACACTTCAAATTTCAGGTAAATCGGGGTTTATATGCTCGAGTTATGGATGGATCAATGTTCATGGAAGGCTGGTTCGTATCGATACTTTCATATCGATCAAGGTGGATGTGGCTATATACTCTGGATCGATACATCTATATTGATACTTTCGTATCGATCAAGGTGGGTATAAATTTGGATATTGCACACTTTCTTTTGTGCATTTTCTTTGGATCAATAGCAGTTCGTCTCGATAGATTTTGTATCAATCTATGGCATCAGATCGATACGAAGACAAGGGCTGGGGATCGATACGAAAGAAGGAGCAAAGAATGGATATGAGGCAATGGTTATAGGGATTCGAAAAAGCATTTCGTATCGATCAATTATTGATCGATCCGAAGGACATACTCGGGGATAGCTATGCTGGATGGATATGAAGAGATTCCGGAGCCATTCGTATCGATCGCGTTTGTATCAATCGATACAAAGGAACTGGTCAAAAGATGGAGCACGAAACATGGATCACAGCGTGAGAATCAGATCGATGCGAAAGCTATGGACACGGGATGATGGATACGAAGACTCGGATCGATGCAAAAGTGATGGATACGAATCATGGATGCGAAATCATCAGCCAACACTAGGAAATTGAAACTGGGATCGATCATATCTCAAAAACTACACATTGGAATTCCATGAAATTTGGAGAGCAAGGCTTTGCACCATCATCTTTCACCATGATTGATCACAACTCATTTGGAGTGATTCTTGATCGATACAAAATCCACTTGGATCAATCAAGGATCGATCCCAAACAACCAAAGATCGATATGGTGGGTCCACCTATGCATAAGAAAGGGTATTCCGAGTTTTAGGGCAGATATTTCCAGATCCACTCCTATAAATTGCACCCCTATGCCTACTGAAAAGGACTTTTGGAAGCTCTTACGCCGTTACTCTGCTGAAACTCCATTGTAACTTGAGGTCTATTGATTGTACTGTTGTAAATCAGTTGAGAATCATCAACAAACAACAAACTATTCAAAGTGGACATAGGCTACAACGCCGAACCATTATAAATCTTGTGTCTTCTCTTACTTTCTTTCATTTTAATTTTGTTATTTCTTTATTATTACTCTCTACATCATCTAGATTTGAGATCTGTGTTTGGATATTGAGGATTTGTGTGTAAACACTAGTGCTTTCGCTACTTCTAGGGTTTGTGACCAATTTTGGTGCAAACACTTTGGTGCTTTCACTGAGAATTAAACTCTGGGATTCAGAAGCTTGGATTTTGGATCTGAAAGCTTAGGAACTCAGATTCTAGGAAGCTATGGCTAAGCAATCGAGAAGGAGACAGAGAACGGAGAGGAGTCAACATGAAGGAAGTCAGAAGGCTTCCTCAGTAGCTAATCAGGCCTCAATCTATATTACTAGAGACGAGATGGAAATGTTGCTAAAAAGGCAAGAGGACATGATACAGAACCTACTCCGACAGGTTGGACAAGCCGGAGTACAAAGTCAAGGTAATAGAGTTACAGGGAATGCTGGAAATGAGGATCACGAAGCTGGAGTAGCAGGAAAAGAGGCAGTCCAGAATCAGAACCAAGGAAACGGAGCAACCAGAATACAGGATAGAGTGGGACCATTGGGAACGGCCCCTAAACTAGAGGGCATGCCCCCGAATCATGTTGGCTCAATTCCAGGAAGGATACCAGGCGGCGCTGTGTAGTTTGGCGTTGATCGAGATATGGATGCTCGTCCAGAAGGACAGGTTTCAGGATTCCCTCGCGGACTCGGGGAGCAGGATGGAGATAGAAGACAGAGGCTACCACTTGATGACAACGATGGGTTAGCCGACATGATCAGACGGGCTATGAGGGGAGGATTAGTGAATAGTGATTTGGAGGATGTGAATAGGAGCCCCTTTGCTCCTACGATCAGGCAAGCTAGGAATCCACCGGATTTCAAACTACCAACGCTGGAGATGTATAATGGGAGAACGGATCCCACTATTCACTTGACAAGGTATATGAGGCACATGGAAGTACTGGGGGCATCAGAGGAAGTCATGGCGCGGTGCTTCCCTTTGTATTTGACGGATATAACAACACTATGGTTTAGACAACTGGAGAGCGGTTCTATTGGCACATGGACGGAGTTGATCGAGAGGTTTATGAGGAAATTTTGGGTCCACATCGTGAGACCCAAGAATGTGATGACTTTAACATCGATGAAATAGTGGAAGGGAGAATCACTTAGGGATTTCTTAACCAGATTCAATGCGGCAGTGACTTCGGTGGATCGACCCGATCAGTCGATAGTTTTGATGGCAGTAGTTTCAGGGAATGTGGATAATTCAGATTTTAAGATATCGTTGGAGCGGAATGCGCCGATAGACCTCAGGGAGTTTTACCATGAAGCAGAAAGGTTTCTACGATAGGAAGATACGAAGGATGAAAGAGAGGGGAGAGAGGCTGAAGTTTATGTGGTAAAAGGTGGAGGTCCACCCAAGGAGGATTCAAACAAGGATGATAGAGGCAAAAGGAAAATGAATGACAGAAGTAACACCTCAAAAAGGCAATAGAGGGAATCAAAATTCTCTTCTTACATGGATTTGACTGAAACTCTGGAAAGGATTTACTTGGATACTCGAGGGTGCCTCTAGTATCGAAGGCCGGCAAAAAGGGGACCCTCTGAATATGAGCGGGCATCGGGAAAGCGTTGCCTATTCCATGAGTTAGATGGGCACACCACGAACGACTGTAGGCATCTGAAGGATATTACTGAGGAACATGTGAGGAATGGTCATTTGCAATAATACATAAGGAATCAAGCTGTGGCAGTGGAACAGGAGCGGCCACTGCCCACCTCAAACGAAGATGGCACTTGATCTAGGTATCATCATCAGCTTATTGGATTTATGGCATGGAATAAGTAATAAACCCTGAAGTAATTTGGCTAAGTCACTTACACATGTACGGGATCGACGACGGTCCTTAGGCATGCTCTGAGATGATGATAAAATGTGATGCTCGGGTTTATGAAATCTTGTTTTTTCTGTTTTCCGCAAACTCTGGTTTCTTTTTTGGTACTATGATCATTTAGTTTTCTTAGTTGTACGAACTATTATTTTATCAATTGAACTCTGTGGTGATTGGATTTAAATTAACGTAATAAATACTACAGGTCACACGGTTAAGGTCCCGACCAGAGAGACGGGGTAATAACCGCGAGTTACCGGGTCCCTTCGCCGGAGAGCAACGGAATAGACTCGAACATGGAATAAGTCCTCGACTGGAGAGTCGAGGCTGGAGAATATAAGTCCTCGACCGGAGAGTCGAGGCCAGAGAATAAAAAGTCCTCGACCGAAGAGTCAAGGCGGGAGAATAAAAAGTCCTCGACTGGAGAGTCGAGGCCGAAGAATAAAAAGTCCTCGACCGGAGAGTCGAGGCCGGAGAACATAAGTCCTCGACCGGAGAGTCGAGGCCGGAGAATATAAGTCCTCGACCGGAGAGTCGAGGCCGGAGAATATAAGTCCTCGACCGGAGAGTCGAGGCCGGAGAATATAAGTCCTCGACCGGAGAGTCGAGGCCGGAGAATATAAGTCCTCGACCGGAGAGTCGAGGCCGGAGAATATAAGTCCTCGACCGGAGAGTCAAGGCCCGAAAAAGGTACCCCACGGATTAAGTCCTTGATCAGAGAGTCGAGGCCGGAGAAAAAACATGAATAAGCCCTCGATTGGAAAGTCGAGGCCGAAGTAAGATAAAATGACCCAGCGAGGTCTATGGATTTGGATTTGGACCCGGAGAGGTCCTGGCTTTGGATAAGGGCCCAGAGCGGTCCTGGATTTGGACATCGACCTGAAGAAGTCATGGATTTGATTATTGGTTACTAGATATGGATGGATTGGAACTAGGCTATCGGGTTCGGATGGATATGGAATTGGCTAAGGATTTGGTTATTGGATTCGGAATAGGATATCGACTCAGAATAGTTGTGGATTTGGATAAGGATATGGCTATGGCATTTGGATAGAGTGGCCTGGTAATGGATTGGATTATAGGTCAGATGACATGGCTATGGATGGAATATGGACTTTGGATGTCAGATTTAAAGCTATTCAAAACACGCCTTTCTACCACAAGGCATGTTTTGGGGGCAAATGTTACCCCGCCTTTTGGACAAGGTCGGGATATCAATAAATTGGCTAAAAAGGATGGATATCAGGATTGGAGATCAATTGGAAACAAGGCTATGATCGATACCATCAAAATTGGACAAGCTCCAATCAAGGTGGGATCGATAGGGATTGATAAACAAGGTTTGGTGAGGCTACACTTCGAATTTCAGGTTAATCGGAGTTCATATGCTCGAGTTATGGATGAATCAATGCTCATGGAAGGCTGGTTTGTATCGATCAAGGTGGATGTGGATATATACTCCAGATCGATGCATCTATATCGATACTTTCATGTCGATCAAGGTGGGTATGAATATGGATAACGTACACTTTCTTTTGTGCATTTTCTTTGGATCGATAGATTTCGTATCGATATATGGCATCAGATCGATACAAAGAGAAGGGCTGGGAATCGATACGAAGGAAGGAGCAAAGAATGGATGCGAGGCAATGGTTACAGGGATTTGGAAAAGCATTTCGTATTGATCAATTATTGATCGATACGAAGGACATACTCGGGGATAGCTATGCTGGATGGATACGAAGAGATTCTGGAGCCATTTCGTATCGATCGCGTTCGTATCGATCGATACGAAGGAACCGGTCAAAAGATGGAGCATGAAACATGGATCACGGCATGAGAATCGGATCGATGTGAAAGCTATAGACATGAGATTATGGATACAAAGACTCGGATCGATGGAAAACTGATGGATATGAATCATGGATACGAAATCATCAGCCAACACTAGGAAATTGAAACTTGGATCGATCATATCTCCAAAACTACACACTGGAATTTCATGAAATTTGGAGAGCAAGGACTTTGCACCATCATCTTTCACCATGATCGATCGCAGCTCATTTGGAGTGATTTTTGATCGATACAAAATCCACTTGGATCGATCCCAAATAACCCCAGATCAATCTGGTGGGCCCACTAACGCATGAGAAAGGGTATTCCGAGTTTTGGGGTAGATATTTCCAGATCTGATCCTATAAATAGCACCCCTACGCCTACTGAAAAAGGACTTTTGGAAGCTCTTACGCCGTTACTCTGCTGAAACTCCATTGTAACTTGAGGTGTATGTATTGTACTATTCGCCGTTACTCTGCTGAAACCCCATTGTAACTTGAGGTCTATGTATTGTACTATTGTAAATCAGTTGAGAATCATCAATAAATAGCAAACTATACAAAGTGGACGTAGGCTACAGCGTCGAACCACTATAAATCTTATGTCTTCTCTTACTTTCTTTCATTTTATTTTGTTATTTCTTCATTTTTACTCTCTATATCATCTGAATCTGAGATATGTGTTTGGATATTGAGGATTTGTGTGTAAACATTGGTGCTTTCGCTACTTTTGGGGTTTATGGCCAATTTTGGCACAAACAGACACCAAATGTGACAACCGCCCTATACCACCGGCACCAAAAGTATATAAATAGTGCATTGTTGTCATGCTCGACCGATATAGGATGATTATCAAGGTTGAAGTAAATCAATATAGCTTATAACCTGTCATTTATCTCATGGCGCGTAAACAAAAAATAATATCACATATACAACAGAATAGACAATAATAACAATGTGAACAGATTATCATCATTAGAGTATAATATCCATAGAGTTATACATAAATAGTATAGTTTATACGACAAAAAACAAACTCAACAACTATCTCAAACACAAATGGTAAGCAGTCACTGCTAAGGCTCCCCAGTGCTGCACAGCGAAATAAGCATAGACTCCATATATATATATATATATATATATATATATGTATGTATGTATGTATGTATGTATAATATGAGATAGCTCCATCCAGCTCGTCCTCTGAATAGCTACTGCGTCACCTAGACTTTTTATCTAGTCTACTTATTTATGAGTACCCAATATAATAAGAAACAAAGCATAAAACCTTGGGTTAGACAATAGTTTGGTGTGAGCGGTAAATGAGTCTCGTAATACTATACAGGTAAATATTGCAAGGAACAAGAGTACACAAACCTATCTAACCTATCCCTACAACCAAAGAGTTAGCTTATAACACTATAATATGCTACTCTACTATATCATAAAGGTATACTACAAACCAAATAATGGATATCAGTTTTCCAGGTATTCTTATCTCTAATACCTACTTCCCCTAATACCTATAAGTGATAACCTACTAAAGAAAACAACAAAGCACCCATCAACAATCCTAACTATCACTTCATGTGCTATGAATATATGATAACTAGTATGACCCCCAAGCCAAGGACTAATGGAAATCCCGATTCTGTGTTGTATTCTCGTATCTTGCAGGCCAAAGTTTGATACGTGTCTCCTAACCCAAAGCTGGACACTAGACCCAAAGCTACATGTCCAAGGTATACAGGTCCCTCAATTAGCACATAGGTGTCCTCACTTACAATACCCTTGCTTCGAGTACAACTGAAAACTCTCCGAGCATCAACGATTCCTTAGCACATAAACCCGAGCCCACTTTTGCTACATTTGGATACCGAGCCCTTCTTGCCCAATCCAGTTTCTATTATTCACGAGGAACCTTTTCACATTCCCCGATCATACGGCTCCCTCCTTTACGAGCTACCATCTTTGAAACTACTCCCAACACGAGCCAATATTCGAATACCATAGCTTTCATCATGCTGTTACATCACTATCCAACACTAATGTGAATGAGCCAACACCTCCAGCATGATCTACAGGACCTCTACTTCACTTTCCAGAAGTTTCATCCACGTTGGACTCACCATGGGAAGTCGGCACCGACCTCTCATGTAGGTA
Organism: Allium fistulosum; assembly: GCA_030737815.1. Taxonomy (NCBI): domain Eukaryota; kingdom Viridiplantae; phylum Streptophyta; class Magnoliopsida; order Asparagales; family Amaryllidaceae; genus Allium; species Allium fistulosum. The sequence continues at coordinate 246,119,748 of CM060905.1, read as the reverse complement.
CCAACCACTCCATTTAGCTAATTATTGTCCAAGTTTCTTTCTTCCCCTTCCTTGCTTCCAATACTCTATGTCTAGATGCTTTAACCCTGACCTATCCATCCAAACAACTCAGTTCTCACTCCAAAGCACCTACTTTAAATTGTAGAAAACAAGTTGGTATAGCCTTCAACCCCTAGCCAATCACCTATCTTTTGACTTGGGTCACCTCTACTAGCCTTGCTCTTGAATTTCCCAAAACTACCAACTTATTGGACCAACCCATAATGTAGGTATCGACTTCTATGCTTAAAGAATCTGGACCTACAACTTGAACCCTAAGCTACTCTTATACTCTAGAGCTTCCCCTCCAAGTTTTGTCCAATTTCGACCAATTTTGCCATCAATTTTCCCAAATCACCAACCTATCTTCTTATGCATCCACAACACTAACAAACAATACCAAAGCATAACATCCAATCATAGCATAATAAGCAATTTCATCCATTCAAACATGCAATTCATAGAAATAAGACAAACAATTAATCTCTATCATATATTTACATATAGTCATAAATATATGAACATGAATAAGATGAATTCTAACTCAATTTTGGTCAATACATTGTTAACATGTAATTAGGGTTTTAGAAAAGGTTTTGCTATCAAAATTATGTTAAATCATGCAATTCTACCATATAAACATTTATAGGATAGTGAGAAGCCATAAACCACTCACCAATTTTCAAATTTGATTAATATGAATGTAGATTCAATTCGGATAGTAATGGAATGCATTTCAAATCAAGCAAATCGATGATCTATATCTTTTAGTTGATAATATAATCACTAATCAATAATTTAATTGGATCTAGAGAGAAATTTGGATGAATTACGATGGATTTATGGCTAATAAGGGTTTGGACCTGATTTAGAATGAGAGGAAAAGTTTTCATTTGACTCTTGCAGTCCCTATTTATAGTGATTCTCTAATTATACTAATGGGCCAACTAATGGGCTTCACTAATTACACTCATTCTAACCAACAATTTACAAAAACTTAAAATAGGCATCTCCCTAATCGTAAGTACGTTTTTCTATTATGACCACTCTACGAAGTGGGAAGCTATCATACTGAAGCAATGGAACTAGTTTGAGACCCTATTTCAACTCCTATTAAAATTTATAGCCTAAACAAAGTTTTTAGGGTTAAAATGGTCATATAGAAATTAGGGAAAACCATAGGTGTGTAAAATGTCCCTAAGAGTCATACCCCAAAATTATAGAATCATATGACCTAATATAAATAAAATAATAATATTTATGATCCTCCGATATGTAAAATACGGATCGTTACACTTAGAGTTGAAAACTTTCAAGGTATCAATAGTAGATGGGATCCCAATTCCCTAGGAGTGGAATAGCTAGCATCTACGGTGCTATTTTACTTGATTTCTTTTTTGAAACTAAGGCAACATATTCATAAATATGCAATGTGATAAGGCGACAATTGTCATTCTTTTGTTTATAAATAAAACTGGCTTTTGGAATCAATGAAACCGTATTCTTAAGGTCTGACTTTGTGCTGCATGAACCATGGCACAAGCAGACACCGTGTGTTGTGAAAACTGGATGTCTTGGTACCCGAAGATAAGTACCGATGAAGTCCTTGATCCATGATCGAGTCATTGGAGTATGATTATAGTGCGGTCGATCAAACGATTTGCCCCAACACATCTTATCTTTAGCCAATGCTCATAGATAGGCGATGTCAGAGGTGGAAGCCCAAAGATAGGCACCTTAGACACTAGCTCCCGGAGATAGGAACATATGTAGAATGAATTTTTTTTATCGGTACACTGCTAGATTACATCGGTGTGTTGACATAAGTAGAAAAACTATATAATTTTGACAGCAACGATGAACCATGACATTGTTTATGGCTGAACAAGGTGTGATTCGATTGATAATAAACAATGTTAGGTGACCATATATGATTTTGTGGACTTAGGAAAGAAATGGTTAACTTATAATAAACAACCTAAGTGGCAGAATAACACTTCCAATCAAAGAAACGTGTTTATATGTAAAGAGTTACAGTAAATAAGAGCATTTCATAGTTCACAGACACATGCATGTATAATATATAAATAATTTCATTATAGATGATTAAATATTTTTATGTGCATGGAAGTACATAGGCAAGATAGAGTAAAGTGCAATGAAGTAAATGAGGAAGAGTTGAGCAAAAAAAATGTTCGTTACCTAAACTATTTTTCATACAAAGCGGGGATCATACCTGCAATACAGCGACCTATGTAGCGCTAAAAAGATCCAAAATTAAAATGGCTACAGGTGTAAGTCATTTGCTTCTTCCCCTTTCCCTCATTTAGTATGTTTCTTGGCACGATGCTTTCACCCCCTAATGTACTCTTTCTCTAGTGTACTCTTCTCATAATGTGAAGCCCCTTCCTTGGTGGTCTAATAGAGAGGGTCATTTTGATCGACCTGAGTGCCTGGAGGCATCGGAGAAGCGCCAACGGTTAGAGTAGATGATGACTTCATGGAAAATGATGGAATGAGCAAAGCTATTGATAATGAAGGAGGGATAGTCTCCAAGCCTGGTTCTTTCTTGACGTCCCTCAACTTCATAAGGTCAATGGCTTTCCTATCATCCATGGATAGTCTAACCCCATCTCTTTAGTGATAACGACCTCTTCATCACCGTCATTTGTTGCCTTGGTTTCATACAGAGTCTCCTCTAGTAGAGCCCTAATCTTCTTGGCATTGGGACCTAGATTAGATCCTGCACAGGAGGTGGAAATACAAACGAGAGATGATGATGGAAGTGGTAACATAGGCTTTAAGGCTCGGAGCAAAGATTACACCTAGTAGAGGAACTATATACGGCTGGCCAGAAAGTTGACGGAGAGATGAGAAAGATTAGAGATGTCTCAAGAAGACATCCAAAGTTTCTCAAGGATAGGAGAAGTCAGACGTATACCTCCCAAAGTCATTGTTGGTATGTGAGGAGAGCCTTCAATTTGTCTCTCTTCTTGGATTGGAGACGTAAATGAAAGAGTAAGGACACACGAGGTAGCATAAAGCTGGGGTCATTGGGGTTGTATCCCTTAGAAGATGAAGCAGTAGCGGCACTACTAGGCTGAAGTGGAACAGATGTAGGCACTACAAGAAAATTCACTTTCAATAGCATAACATGATAGCGTTTCTAAGTAAAATACCGTTTTAAGTTATTTTGCTTTAGAGAAAACAAGTATTGAACGCTATTTCAAGTTCACCTCCGTACATCACGGTCCAAAATATACCCTTCCCTCTTTTTTTTCCCTTCCCTCTTTTTTTTCCCTTCCCTCTTATTCGCAGAATTTCACATTTCACGTTCCCTCTTCTCTCTTGCTCACCAAATTCCACATTTTCCCTCAATAATTTCTACCATACAAATTAGAGTGAAAAAACTCTAAATATTCACGAGTTTCAGATCCAAATATTTACAAGTTACCTCAATAATTAGTTCCAATAAGCCAAAAGGGAAATCCCTAAGCATCCTCCAATTTCTAATCCAAAACCTTCATCAATCTTCAGCATCCTTCAATTTCAAGCTAGTTGATTGAGCAACTACGATTACCTGATGACATAAAGAGTGAACGTAGGCGGGGCAGTGTGGACTACAAATTTTTTGTGTGTGTTTGTTCAGGCAAGTTAAATGACCATCTACTCATTATCTGTTTGTGTGCATTCATCCACAAACTATGATCTGAAGGTTAGCTAATAGATTATATTCCTGCTTAATACTTTTCACAGTTTTTTTCATTTGAAAATTAGCTTTTGTTAAAACTTTGATTGACATTTTGTTTTATTATGTGGATCTCAGGTTGATTTCATACTCCAATTTAGTTAATGTTGTGTATATCATAACTGTCTGATTGATGAAGAGAAAGCAAGATCAAATACTACATGAGCTTTTTCACTAACTTTTGGTAATCAAGTTTTAATACAATCATTTAGAATTCATAAATATGTCCATTATTTTACATCTAAAATGTCATAGTTTGGCCTATGTATTTTAGTAAGAGATTGATTAACATTAAACATTGTCTATGAATACAGTTAGCTTCCATCTGACTAAGAGATTGTTAGTATAGTTTCTAAAATTTAATGGTCGATGTATATTAAGTATAGTTATTAGCTTAATTATCTACATTTTGTAGCTTGCCAATAATATTCTAGTGCAATTTGAAGATAGAAAAAAGATTGTGAAACAATTCTGGATGAAGGTCCTTATTTATTTGACTCTAGATTATTATACTAAAAATGTAGTCCTGGTCTAAAATTCGATAGAGATATTCTTACTACGATTACTGCATGGGTAAAACTTGTTGATTTATATCTTGAATTTTGAGATATTGAGGCACTAATTATTATCACTAGTGCACTAGGGAACCCTACCGAACTAAATGAAATTTTATCTAAAGAATCAAGGCTCTTGTTTGCTCGTGTTTTAGTTGAAATGAATGCATGTTTTCAATTTCCTAATGAAATAGAGGTAGTCTTATTCAATGGTGAGGAGATTTCTATTAAAGTAGGCTATGAGTTCAAACCAAGTCGATGCAATGTATGTGAAGTTTTGGGCATGTTAATTCCCAATGTAAGTGGAAAGAAACCTAATTTATGCAGACAAAATTAACCTCAACGGATACTGATAAGGAAATAGCATTGAATAAGGAGATCACAGGAATAGCTGATGACATTCTTCTAGAATGCATGCAACGAATAATGGCTGATAAAATTATTGTAGATAGTAATCTACTGAACAACAAAGAGACTAATTCTAGAGGTGGCGATTTGACAAAAGGCAATAATCAGTTCGTAGAGCAACTCCTATAGAGATGAACTTAGAAATCAAAATAATATTTTTCGAAGTCCTAGAGGTACATTTTGGGGGAAAACAAAATGCTTCTGAGATGCTTGATGATAGACAAGGTTCAGTAGTTCAAACGGTGGTATCTAGTTTACAAGGAAATGCACACAGAATAGGTGATAACCCAGAAACAATACAGATTGGCAATATTAATAATACAAATTAGATCTCAAACGTTAAGGAAAATTCAGGAATCCATGAAGATATGGGGTATCATAAAGGCAGGCCTTTAGATGGCAGTGGATATTCTGCAAGGTGTAAAAGACCCGGAGGCAGGTGAAAAAAAGAAACAACGTACAAAAGATGGACCAATTTGATAACATTAATAATATTGTACATGCACAAAACAACGTACAAAATAATAATGTTGTGCCTCAAGATGACGAGGCCATGAAAGTGGATGGTGTTATTGTTAATGACGTGGACGTTGGTGTATGGAAAACGCATGGTTCCAGTGAACAAATTTGGGACAAGTTTGCCCAAGCGGAGACAAGCTTATCATATTTAGATCTCTATGGATTTCCATCAAGACTAGTGGTTAATGAGTCGGGATTTGTTCAACTGTGGTCATGGGAGAATAATCATTGGAATCTTACCTGGTATGAACCCAAAAATTTGTGTGACAACTTTGGAAATTGTGGTCCCAACACAATCTGCAACTTTAAAAACAAGTCAATTTGTAGCTGTTTACCTGGATTCAGCAATCACTCGCCAAATGGGTGTATCCGAAAGAGCGCTTTGAATTGTGATTACACCAATAAATTCGTAAGCATTAGTGGAATAAAGTTACCAGACCCTTCAATTGTTAATGTCCATAATGACTTGAGTTTTAGGGATTGCCAAGTTCTATGCTTGTCTAACTGTTCTTGCTCTGCATTTACTTTAATTGATTATGGCGATCAATGCATAATTTGGTCAGCAAATCTTTCAGACATCAGTCTATATGGAGGTACAGATCAGAAGCTCTACATAAGTGTGTCAGGTGATAACAATGATACGGCAGTATACTGTCTGCCTTAAGTGATTCAGTATATATGTATTGCAAATATGATATTAGCTAGACAATTACAGTTTCACATGACATTTGTTCTTCTTCTTTTTTCATTTTTTTGTACAGGCTTGTCTGATCAAGACAATAACTTGTCAAATGGAAATATTGGTATGTTGATATACTCTCCGTCTCTCCACCTAAAGAAGTGACATTGAATGAATCTAGTGTAGACATGATAAAGACTTCCACATTTTCCATATTCTATTAAACTTATAGGTAAATAACATGTATTTCAATTGAGAATTGTATCTTAATTATTGGCAAGCTCATATTTTTAGTGTTTTTTTTGCAACTTTCTATTTTTTAGTAAGTTGGTAATTTTGAAAGTTCATATATTTTGGCAATTTCGTATCCATGGTTAATTTGTATTTTTGGAAAACTTGTTTTTTTTAAATCTCTTATACTATATTAAGAGAGGCCGAGAGAGAATGTAAAGCAGTCTAAGAAAATCAAGCTTGTAACCTGTGGGAGAAAATAAAAGTAAAACTGTAGATTTTAAACCGAGATCATATCCACAAAAAACTGAAATGTTTATGAATACTATTTAGTTCAAACACACATACATGTGTGTGTATCTATATGTGTGTATATTTTATGATATATTATTCATTTTATACCAAAATACTAGTAATAATAAATCAAAAAGGTGAACTTTCATGAAATAGTTGCACTTCTGTCGATTCAACCTCATCTCTGCAATTGTTTAATACATAGTCTACTTGTATGCAGACCTATTTTGAAATCCTCGGTAAACATATATACTATTTTCATATTATTATTTCAACTTAATAATAATTTAGCAGCTGCTTCTGGCTAGATATATCAACTATTGAATTGCCAAATGATTTTTGTATAGGTGTAAAAGAGTCAAGCGCAAGGGAGCAAAAGTAATAAGAGAAAGCAAAAGTGGAACAAGTTGAATTGGTAAGAGAAACAGCTGATACTGGGAAGAAGCAGCCTGACCTATTGGAGCTCTCACTACAAGAAATATGCCTTTTAGCAGCCTGACCTATTGGAGGTATATTGTATGTCTGTCCTTCATTATAATTATCAATGAGATAGTTATTACCTATACTTCTTTTCAGTAATAGGTTTATTCTCTGTAATTGTTTAGCTGAACTGACTGTGCATATATGATATCATGTTGGGCACTGTATGTGGGAAACCGTTATACCCATTGCCATTGCTTTCCAATTTGTGTGTAAATTAAACGATAAATTGATAGTCAACTAAATCATTAAGTTTGTATTTGAGAAGTGAAGTGAATTAAACATTTCTTTATTTGTAATGTCACTTTGATCTTAAGCTTACAGACATGATTCTCTAAAACTGCACCATGACTGGATCATTGTATATTGCTTGCACGGGGAGGGAAATAACATGGTGTGTATTCTATAGATGAAGACAAGCAACCGACGTTCAGGTATTTCGTTCTCTAATACTCCTATTATTATTGTTATAGATTTTCATAGTTTTGGTTTTGTCTTCATTTCTGTAGCATTCATTATTCCACACTGAAGTTAACCGTTAAAATTGTAACATATTTAGCCTAAACTTTGGATAGCACAAATTGGTTGTTTAAGATTTGATGAACTAATTATGCCATGATAAATTTAATTAGTAATCCTCATAACCTAATCATTTACTCAAATAACACATGAATATGTATTGATTGTGCTAATATATAGGTCTTATCAATTTCCTGATGCTCACATGATAGGAAACTATGAGGTCTAGTATTGCCAATTGAACTAATTAAGACATTTAGACAAATGATACCAATGGTGTTGTGTGCAAGCTTCTTCTGCAAAAAGGTGCTACTTTATAATTCAAACCATCAAATAGTGAAGTATTCTTTTGCTAATTCGAAGAGTTTCACTAAAAACCATATTTTAACATAGTAATGGGAAAAATCAGAGTTTGATATATGATTTGTATAAAAAGGCGACTTCCAATACTTGTTGTCGATGCTTATGAACACATATAGATCTATTATGCTTTCTTACTATGAAAAAGAATTGCAGATTTTAATCTTCATTCATTATAATTTCAAAATAAAATATGGGTTCTTTTGGAAGTTTGGCATGTAAAACTATACTAGCATGCTTCTTTAAGTGATTTAGTTCACAATTACTAACATTTACTTTGTGAATGTCTGACATAACAATTACTAACATCTAGATTGCTTATTTGATTATTGCAGATGAATGGAGTAAATGTCTAGAGCGCTCTTTTCCATTGGTTTGATTATCATGTGACCATGTCTTGTAGTATTTGTGTTCATTTGTTAGACTATTTTGAACTATTATCATGCGACCATTGCTTGTAGTATTTGAAATATTAGCAGAATTATTTGAAACTTTTCCAATGGTTTGATTATGTGTTTCCAAATTAGAATTCACTGCAACGTTATCATTGTTACATATAGTTGTTGTCATCTTCTCGATTTGTTATTTTTGGGATCCACATTTTAATATATATATATGTGTGTGTGTAATGTGTATACATATATCTATCTATGTGCATATATATATATATATAATATAATATAATAAAAAGAAAATTGAAACAAATGCTGAAAATTAATATTATATAGAATAGCGTTTGAAAAACGCTATTGATTCATCAAACGCTATCGCAACTCTATATGAGATGTAAGATTTATGCATCAAAAACGCTATAATAGAATCAAAAACGCTATTGTAGAAAATAAAAATGCTATACAAGCATGACAAGAAATGTTATCGAAAAACATTGTAACGCTATAACATGGTTTGATGAAACGCTATAAAATGTGCTCGAAAACGCTATAGAAGTTAAATGAAGGATTATATTTCCTATAGCGTTTAAGTTTAATAACAGAGAAAAAACGCTATGGTAGGTTGAAAACGCTATGCCCTTTTGTAAACGCTATTAGCTATTATAGCGTTTTCCTTCCTGCTATGTAATGATGCCGGCCTACCATAGCTTGTGGTTCCACGGCGTTCTCTGAAACGCTATGGTAGCCTGTTATAGCGTTTTTCAAACGCTATGAAACCCATAAACTGTTGTAGTGAGGATCAGTGGCATCCTCAGAGTTAGCCAATGCAGAAGTGATAACATCCACTTAGGACTTCTTGGTGATGGGAGCGGCGTCTTTCACCAAGTCCTTGGAGCTAGACACGATGGGAGCCTCAGTGGGTGCCTATGCAAGAAATGGGGCTTTTGCGGCCCGCAATGCCTAATGCTCAGTTAGGGCCTTCAGATCAAACTCAATGAATAAGTGGGCTTCAATTACGTCTTCATCTACCTCTCCCTCTATCTCTTCTTGTTCTTGCTTTAGGGTTTTGTAGTAGGTGTCGGTCGGCATCTCAGGATAAACTTCCTCCAACCAAATGATGTTTCCTGACCTAACGACACTAATGTATATGCGTAGAATGGTGGAATCAATTTTTCTTTTGAACTTGGATTTTTCTTTTTCACTCAGGCAAGGTAGACTCCTAGCTGAGCAACCTTATCCTTGAGCGTCCTCTTCCCTTCTAGAAATTGAGAATGAGAAGCAAACTAAGCTTAAGCTGAAGGGGAAGAACATTCTCTACCCGGCGAAGTCAGAATGGATGATCTCAATAACCCCACGAACAACAGATATCTTAAGAGTAAGTCTGGATGGTCTCGAGAGACTCGTTCTTTTCATCTTTCTCATTCTTGAGATCTAGTTTAAGCTTCTTGATTTCTACGCCTATCTTGATTTAGAAAGCATCTCTTTCTTTGAATACACCATTGGTCCAGATGTGGGCTACTAAGAATTGTTCGTCCAAGATGTTCATTCTAGCTTCTTTAGCCCAAATCATAGCTCTGTTCTTGTCTTCGGCCTCTTAGCTGCCTTTTCCTTGGCAGCCAGCTCTTTCTCTAGCTTCTCTTGAGAGGTTTTTCTTGATTTTATTATCCTTTTTGGTCTTCTTCTCTTATGTCTCTATTATCAAGCGATTCTTCTTATTTACATCAGCCAAGCTTATATATAGCTTCCACCACATAATGAACTACTCTACTAGCTCTTTGTGAAGGATAATCCAATTTCTAGACCCTTAAGGAATGTTATTCACGTTATACATGAACTTGAGCCTAGTGAGGTCCATCTCGAGATGTATTACTCCATGCTTTATAAGTATCTCGAAGGGTAGAGCCTTTGAAGTTGGAAGTGGAAGGCTTAGAGTAGTGGTGATTTGTTCTTTTCCCAGCCATTGTTTAGGAAGTGAAGAGGATGATTGAGATATTTTAGATTTAGGTTGGGTAGAAGCCATGGCATGAGGAAAAGGTAGGATCAGAGTTTGTCCCTTTTAGGAGTCGATCCTATCAGAACAAGGGTCTAGATCCCTTGGAAGAGAAGATTGTACCTAGTGCCATGAATCATAACTTCTCTTGGACCTAGAATAGTCGAGGAACCTATTGCACTTTCTTCTATCTTCCTTTTCTCTTTTCATGAACTTTCTCTCCCTTTGCTTTATCTTTATTCTTTCATGATCAAATTCCTTATAGGAGTCTCATTGAGGATAAGGATCCGTACGATGGAGAGATGGGTGACTACTGCTAGATTTCTTGTGCAGGATATTAAATCTGGATCTGCCCATTGCACCTTAAAAGGGAAAATGAAGATAAAGGCGTAGAATTGGAAAAGGAGCATGTAGAGTGAGCGTGCTTGTGATTCTATGTGTTATGTGAAGTGTTGATGTGTTATTTTACTCTATAGACAAGCTTGTAGGATTGAGAAGTTGGAGTAACTTCCCTCACAGAAGTAAGATGCATACCGGTGCCAGATAGAAAATAAGGAGTTGGAAGGTCAAGATTGAACTTAGCTCTGGCAATGCTAGAGACAATGTCGAGATTGAATGGGTCATTAAAAATGTCCACTAGATATGTTGGGGAATAATCTTTTGATAGGACTCTGTTGAGGTCCGGTCGTCGGTCTTAGAGACTTGATCTTTAGTTTTATGGGCCAGAGTGCTAGGGAGTGATGTCTTTTGGAGGATCGGTCTTCCCAGTCGATTCCTCCTTATTGTCTCCATCGTCGTCGTTATGTCGTCGTCGTCATCCTCTTCTTCTCTTTGTTGTTCTTCTCCGCCTATCTCACCTATCTCTCCTTCGACTCCAACATTTATCTCATCCCTTTTATCATCAGTACTCTGAACTCCCTCTCCCACATTTGGAATGTCTTAATAAGTGGGCCCTGACAGTTCCTCTCCGATCTGTTGAGCAGCTGGGGTAGCATGTGGAGCTCTGGGTGCAAGGGGCATGAGGCCAAATTTTCAACCATTGTATAGTAGTCTGAAGTAATGCATCCAAAGGTCGATAAGGATGTTTTTTCTTTTCTTGCCTTCTATAGGTATATACTTTAGGAGTTGCAAGGTGCTTGCTATAGTGCCAGTTGTGATTCTTTAGGGGATATCTGTTGGATCAAAAGTAAAAGTCAATGAATTGAGTGAAGTGGATGTCAATGGAGTTGGGTGTAAAATTAGCACTTACATAAAGAGCCACTTCTAGGCAAAGCCTCTTGGGCACCGAACAAAGAAGTATTTGTCCTTGAACTCGCTAAGCTTATTATGGAGGTCAATGACTATTTGGCAGCAATAATAAGACTTTATGAAAGTGAGGATGGACTATCTGACATCTTCTGGAAGTGATAAAGGTACCAGTTCTCTTCAAACATAGGTACCTTGCCCAACTGTTGAATGAAATCATGTATGTATAATAGAGGGAGGCGTACTAATTAGGGTGTAGTTGAGTATGAGTGAGCTTTAGAAATTAAAGAGCCGGTTTCAAAAGATGTCGAATGGTGGGACTACTCCTGAGAGGCATATGTAGCCATTATAGGTGCTATAACCCTCTAGAGGATTGTGCACTCTCTTGTGTGGTAGAGGAGTCCAAGTTTCCTCCATGCTGATGCCATGATGCTCGTAGATCCATCTTATGTTCACTTCTCTTAGCATGGAAGCTGGGCAATCTGAATGTTATTGAGGATAGAGACACCAGCTAGATTGATGCATAGAGCAATGTCAGCATAAAGCTCCTTTTCACCAACATATGGGATGAATGTGTAGATTCTATTTAGGTTAGCATCTAGATTGCCTAGCCCTAGATAGGGTCGAAGTTAAGGCCAGGGCAAAAGAAGAGCCTACATTCGAAGGCGTAGAAGGGTTCACCATAGCAGAGATGCCTTGAACATCAAAGGTCGATAACATACTGAAAGCTTAAGATACGAGCATGGTAGGGTATGATTTGGATTTGGCATTTATTTTTGATTAAATCATATGTAATCGATATAGAGAATTCAATGATGTCGATGTATGTTGACTAATTAGATTCTTTATATCAACCGAGGTGATGAGAAGTGTTTCAATTTATGCAGTGTGTGTCTCATTTCATTGCATGATGAATGGATACAATCTGTGTAGATAGCCGACTCATGCTGGAAAATAAGCCCCAACACATGATGGAACCGTGTTTCAAATATTTCTTATTAACGTAGGATGTACATTAGTGAAACCGCTATTCAATGCGGTACAGAACTCTTCCTTACATGATTTAGGGTTGTGGTAAAGAAATCAAGTGTCGTTTGGACAAACATCCAAGGGTGTGGCGACTCTTAAATTCAATATATGTGGAATGCACTTGTAAAATAGCTTCTTAGGTCATGTTCAACAAATTCCGAAGCCCTGATCCATGTCAATCAATTCAAAGTGCATAAGTGTTGCTCTTACCTTTCACCACTTTCATCCTAATGATTGTTTGTGGCAATCTATGACTAAAGTGTATGTAAAGGCGACGATTATGTAGAGTGACAAAGTAAATGGCATTGATTGGAGGCTCTTGATGATGATGATGTTGAGATGTGTTAGTTACTAAAATGAAGTCATCATAGCCAAAAAATATGATAGTGCCCACCAATTCAAGGTCAAGATCTATATTTAGATTGAAAGCATGACATTGGGGAGTGTTGGAAGATTGAAGATTATACTTGAGTTTGTACGAATCGGAGTCAATGTAGTATGCGAGGTTTAATGATGGCAAACTTAGGTTGAATAATAGTGGCAAGAGTTAAAAATGCAGTGGTGAAACTAAAAAGGCAGTAGATTCACAAGGCACAAAGAAGAAAGGAGTTTTAAAAATGAAAGTGAAGTAAAAAAATTCCTAACTACTTTTAATGATATACTCAAAGTATTGAATGGATTGGTACCAAACCATACGAAGTTTTCAAAAAAAAGAAGAAAAAAGAAAATAAATGAAAATGATTGCATGAAATAGACGAGATGGAAATCTACCTGGCCAAAGAATGGAATAACTTTTAGAGATTCTCCATGATAATACATGACTCCAGGTAGAGGACTTTGACACTTATAACTATCATAAAGTTGCCATCTAAGGCTGTTTGAAGCGGTATGCCAAAATTCTCAAAATAAATGCAATGTTTCATGAAAGCATATAAGATGATGGAAACATCTCTAGATATCTGGATTCGGATTCGGATTCGGATTCAGTCACCTATCTCAATCCAAAGCATGCTTTGTTACCACAGTTACATACTTTAGGGAGGAGGGCAACTGTTATCCGGTATATGAACCAGGCGATATTTCAAATGATATGGATGATGAAATGATGTAGAAACTGAAGAAGAAGCTCGGAGGACATCTGAAGTGTCAAGATTAAAGATCCGAAGAGAAATGGCTAGGTTTGAAGACTCTCCAATGGATCGATACCGACCCATATATGGGTCAGTATTTAACCATCATGAAAGTTGGGGGGGTCTACCCTATTCTCCAAGAATCGAGCTTTGACATTGAAGAAGTGAAGTATTTGTTGAAGTGATTTGGATCGGTAACGATTAATTTGGGCCGGTACCGAACCATAATGCCTTTGAAACTTAGGATAAGACGCGTTTGAAGGATTGAACTATGCTAAAGAAAATAGTCAATGATGGAGTCAAACTATCATTCGATACTGAATAAATGGGTTGGTATCGATCGATACTGATTGATGGATTTTGGCATGATTTGATTTGTTATTCATGCTGGAACTCCAGATCTGAAGATGTTTACTCATTCAAACTGGATTTTGTGATTTTGATGTTGGATCTTGTCTGTAAATAGAGAGTTATCATCAACAAGATGAAGACTTTTGAACTTTTGAAAGGAGATTCTGCCATTTTTGAATTGTATCTTTCTCTAGATCTAAAATTGATTGTACTTTAGCTATACTTGTAAAATTTAATTGAAATAAAGTTGATAGTGGATGTAGGCCTAAGATTTTAGTTGAACCACTTTAAAAATCTTGTGTCGTTCCTTTCATTTTTTGAATTCTTTGCTTTTTTTCAATAAGATTAGGATGGTTTCCCATATTTGTGCAAACATTATGTACAGTACTCTATTTATATTGTAAATGATAGAAAGAAACTTTATTTTTAGTTTCATAGTTTAAAATAATATTAATCAAGTATTGTCAATGTTTTAAAGGAGATGAATACAATATTATGACATCATATGTCTCCACTTCTTATGTATACTCCATTAAGCCTATATGAATTTTAATTCATTTAAACCTCCATTTCCTTTGTGCACTTAATATGTATACACATATCTTCAATTTATTATAACATTTGTAATTCATCAATTTTTATACACAAACACACACACACAAACACATATATGATTCTTTATTATTTAAGAAAAAATGTAGAGACGGCTACTGGAGATTTTATAGCTTGTTCAACCTTTCAAGCCAAGTGCTTCAATGACCCCTTAACTGGTAACTAGTTCACCGAACTTTGTTTTCTAGTTCATCTTATTTTATAGCTGATAACCTCAATAATACTTAACTACTATCAAAGAAGTAGAAGCAAGAACTATGTTGAGATTTTATTAGGTAAAAGAGATAATAGATCTTGAGACTCAACAAAGAAGGAGAAAGATATGTAAAGACCATAATTAGTTAAATGATAGATATACGAGACTCCTAAAATGCCTTAAGTGCCTTAAGGACTTTAAGAATAAACGGGTTGACCTTCTTCTTCGAAATCTCATTTTCATCGGTCTAACTTTGGTAAGGAGAATGAAAAACTTACTACCCTCTTTTGGATGTTGATTAGGGACATAACTAAGTTAACAAAATACCTTTATTTAGTTTACGTCAAGTTTCCCATGACCAACTTTTCCTTTTTAGGCGATGATTGTGGAGGCCTAATTAGACATCTTCATAAAGATACCTAGATGAGCGTGAATCAGATCCACACCCAGAAAATGTTGGAACTTACCTAAAGTTTCCACTACTCCTTTAACTATTAGCTCCCTTCCTTTGGAAAAGATCAAGTTCGATAAGGATAGATTCATTATTGAGTATCATAAGGAGTCCATTCTTTATGAATCTTTATGACATTGCTGTATAGTTTTAACTTTGTATCCAAGTTGATGTTGTATTTATGCAAAATATATGTTCTAGATTTTAACTTTGTCATATCATCGGGCATGTAGGTTTCTGAATTTGCTTCTATTTTATTCTTTATTCCCTATCTCTATAGATACTATAAAAAAATTGGTTAGATTGAAAAGGTCTTTTAAGGAAAATTCTTTATTAATTAACAAGCTCTGTCTATCAAAATACTGCTTCCTTCGTGACCTTCATCATATGTGTACACTCAATTTCCTAACTTGGAGTTCAACTTCTTAGGAGACCAAAAGAGACAAATACCTTTACAAGATTTGAATTAACTATGCAAAACTATTTTGCGATGAACTTAGCTCCCTTCCAAAGAATGAGATTATCGAGGATTTCTTCCTATCAACACTCCTCCTAGCATCGAAACTATATTTAGCACAATGTTTCCCATTTCTCCTTCATCCTTCTAGTAAATTCAAGATGCTCTTTCTTTCCCCAAGAACTAGCAAAATTAAAGTGCACATGTGGTCATTATTATTGTTGTTTTTATGCAAATGTTATGATGCTGGTTGTATTTCAAACCATGAATAAAGTATTTTGTGTGGTTTTTGTCTCTTTGTACTAAAGATTAATTATTATTTATCTCTTAATTTAAGATAAGGAATTGCCTTTATCTCTCGATTAAACAAGCTTACCTTGACCAACGTTGATAAAAGACTTCCCACTCCAACATCAACGAAATCCTCCAAAAAGAATCTCTCACCGACTTTATCCTCATCTCGAGGTTGTTTGACACAGTGTCATTATGGTCACTTGAGCTTCTTTGTTATCGGAAAATGAATCTGGCGATCTAGTTAGACTACGTAAGTCCTTCAAGTTTGAATATAATCAAAAGATAAAGATTATTGGAACAAGAAGTATACTGAAGCATTTTTAGATCTTAGATTGGAGGTTGAAACCATGGAATGTAAAAGGAAGGAGCTTACATTAAGGATTCAAAAACTTGAGACCGATAAAAATGGCTTATCTCATCAAGTTTCCTAACTAAGAAGTGCTACAAATCTTATGAGAAGGCGTTACTTTCTCAGATTGACTCTATCAATCCCCTTAACGTTGTTCACCACAAAGAAAAGAAATAAAATAAATACATCCTTATAGCGATTCAACATATTTTTGATCCCCCTTTTATGTTAGAGACTTTAATGAAATAGGTAAAAGAGCTTAGAAACTGATTAGAGTTTATGCAATTATATTCCATTAGGGCGTCTCAACTTGATTCTCTAGTGGATTATTTAATTGAAGTCACGGTTTCTTTTGATTTAAAAACTTACTTCTCATTTCCCGGCTCAAAAAGAGATCATCGATCGAGAAAATCTATGGCTTCAAACTATCAAAGACATCGGCATTTCCTCCCATATGGATGTTCTGATGCTCTCAAAGAGATTAAGGGTCCTTCTATTTTGTATAAAGTTCATCCAAAGAATCCCACTCTTGTGTTTTTGAGGTTGAAGCGAAAGGAAAAGAGATGGTTTATCAACATTATTCTCTTCCTCACCCTCCCAAACTGCAAACTTTTGTAAATGTAATTATCATTGTAACAAGGAAAACTATTTTTGTAATATAATGACTGTATAATAAAAAGTATTTTTGTGTACCTATTTTATGATGTGTTGTCCATTTATACTTTTGATAGAATCTTCTTAATGCTTCCATTTTCCTTACTTATAAATTCATTGATTAGATCCAATGATGGGTTTGAAAAGTCTTATTGACTATATTACTTGGGTTGGTGCTATTACCCGGCATTGAGGTGGAATCCAACTTTTCATCCATCACTTTTTTGGATGGGTGGTTCAGTCAGACCTTGCGGTAGGTCCAAAGGCTTTTCGTCCATCTCCCTTGGATGGATGCTTTGGTTAGGCCTGGCGACGAGACCAAAGAATTAATTGACCATCACTCTTTTGATGGGTTCTTCGACCAGGCTTTACATTGGAACCCAATGCTATTCATCCATTCCATTGGATAGGTGCTTTAGCTAGGCCTGACAGTAGGACCAAAGGATTAATTGACGATCACTATTTGGATAAATGCTTCGGCTAGGCCTTACAGTCGGACGGAAGGCTTCTCATTCATTTCTCTTAAATAGGTGCTTTGGCCAGTCCTAGAGGCGGGAGAAAAGGCTTAGTTGACCATCAATCTTTGAATGGATACTTCGTTTAGGCCTTACAGTAGGACCAAAGGTTTCTCATCCATCTCCATTAGATGGGTGCTTTGGCCAAGTATGGCAGTAGGACCGAAGACTTAATTTATTATCACTCTTTGGATGATTGCTTCGGCCAGGCCTTGCCGTGGGATCGAAGGCTTTGATTAGGTTGTCATTCTATTTGAATCAACTCATTTTGAATTCATGCTTTTAGGAGTTATGTCCAAGATTTACAACTATCATTTCGAAATCTTATTTATTCCCTTTTCTATTTTCTTGAAAGTTCATTTTCCACAGACTCCTACAACTCACCTTTTCTTACATAGTATTCTATATTCCTAGACAAAGCTCTACAACTATCAGTATCATGTCCATTTGCTTCATGGTAATAATAATACTCACCCTTTTTTGTCTTTCTCTTTTTCTTGCATTTTTCTTGAAAATCCAATAGTTCAGCCTTTCCTTAATAAGAAAATATACTATTTCTTGTAAAAACCAAAGGGGGGTAACGATCTTGCTTTTTGGCCTCTTAACTATGTGGTTTCTTTGCTTAATTTGGCATTTCTTTTATGAGTCAATAAATTTGGTTTGATTCTCATTTGATTTCCTTTTCATTATTCGAGGACTTCCTTCTTTCCATTCAAGAGATAAACTAATAACGTCTTTCCATTTCTGAGTAAATTTGTTGAAATCATGGTTTAACTGGTTTCAAATATTATTCCTCTAGCTTAAGATTGAATACTTCGTCTAGATTAGGCGAAAGGGTCATCTCTTAACTTGATATTTTTTCTATGTCCTTGGATTGCACTACAAGAAAAACAGTCTTTTATGGCGGCATATAGCCGCTATTAAACACAACTATAGTGGTTTGATAAACGATGTATATCGACATGTTATAAAAAAGAATTGCACATTTATAACACAAAAAACCGCTATAAAAGAGCATTATTTCATAGCACGGTATAGCCGCTATAAAATAGTTATTCTATAGCGCCTATTTCGTGCTATATATCAACATATTTATAGATTCTACATCCATTTACAGCATATATTTACCGCTATAAAATGTGTAGATACAATAACGCCTATTTGTTGTTATCCTTTGGCAGTAACCTCATACATTGCATTATCTTTTTATAGAACTTATGTCATATAGTTATAACGCTTTTTAGGAGCTATGTTTTATTTTACTATATATTTGATGCACCCCACTATTACATTTTAATAATAACAATCAAAATGAATCTTCTTTAAATAAATAACAATTTGAACAATGTATTAACGAAAAAATATAATAATCAGCAAATGTAACGCATATTCATGATAACAAAATACAGTATCAAAAAATAAGTTCAATACATGAGTTACCAAATTCAATACATATTCATGATAACAAAAGACAACATAGTTCAGAGCTAACGTCTATAAGTACCAAATGCATCACTAAGAACTTGAACTGCTCAAAGCCTTTCTTCATGCATGTCTTCGGTCATTGGTAGTACTTCCTGAAAATTCAGAACAATTTGAAAATAATTATATAAAACTATGATGAAGTATTATTCTTAGGCTTAACTTTTAGTATTATACAGATCTGATTATCGTGTAGCCTGATCATGCCTTAAAAACCACGATCAATCATACTCATACATTGACTTCCTGTAAATAATTTAAACATGCTACTGCTTTCATAACAACATATTACTAATACATAATTTGTTACTTACTTCCATGTATTTACATAAAATATCTTCGATGAACTACTGTGTATTTTCTTTTCTAATACATAGTATTATATAGGATATCACAAACTGGACTACCCCTTTTATCGATACATAAACAGTAAAAATACTACTTTTTAATTAAATGTAAATAAAAATAGCAGCAAGCTATTGCTATTTTTTTCCTTTCTAAACGGACCTGGTTTCTAACTATGAAAACACTAAATCCATTATAGCACAGTAATGCTAAACAGGTGCACTAACCAAAAATATAATCAAACTAAAAGACTAACACAAACAGAGATATATGTTACATTCAATTGGAACACGTGTACTTATGATGTATATTTTTAACATGGATTGTAGTCCCAAAAACCATAGGTACAAGTTTAAAAATAAACATGTGTGTGACTATAGTCACATACATAAAACTACCTGATCAGAATACGCAAACGCACATGGATAGTTATATGTGCGCAAAGTCATAAAATGTAAGAAGCCTTGCAAATTTAATTTAATGTGGTGCAGTAAGCATTTAATTTCAAAATCATAAATAATATATGTGTTCCATATCTAGTTTCTTTCATATAAAGTATACGCACCCTTTATTGTTTTAAAAACCGTGCTAAGACTATTCATCTCCCAATTGCACAAGAATTCTAAACCAGTTCAAGCCCTTTTCCTAACTCAAAAAAAAATCTTTTCATTTTCTCTTCCTCTTAGTAAGGTAGCATCTTTTCTTTTCAATCTAAGCACTTAATATATCTTTTTTTTCTCTTTGGGTCTCTTTGTTATATAGTCTGAGAATACACAAATTGAACAGTATGAATAATTTGTTTACCTCAGCAACATCACATAAATTTGACTTGACTAAAGTCCATTTTTTTATAAATATATAAAATAATTTTTTGCCAAAATCTCCTTTGCGTAGATGGCACCGAGGAAAATCTCAAACACAAGAAAGAGATATACAAGATCAAAACATGATCAGACTCACAATATATCAATCACAAACACAAGCATGGGTAAACTATCCAAATATTTACTTATATATCTTATAAAGTCTGTATGTCACATAGCATACATCCTTCTAAGCATTGAAACATACCTTATAGCAATATTAGCGAGTTCGCTAGCATTTCCAAAGAAACATGAGCATGAAGAGAGCCAAAAGTAAGTCAAGAGCCATCAAATACCTACACTTGACTCAAACAATCATATGAGCACATATATTTATAAAATTATACAACTAAACCCACAGAAGTAAGACTACGACTTTTATACTAACATTAATTTTGTAGGAAAGAACTTAAGGCATTATCATCTACCAGGACAAGACTTAAGACATTATTATTTCTATTATTAACTTAGTTTATTTATTGTTATTATTATCGTCATCATCATCGTTGTTAGTATTATTATTATAAACTTAATTAATTTTTATAAACTTAGTTCATCATCATCATCATCATTATTATTATAAACTTACTTAATTATTATAAACTTAGTTAATTATTATTACTATTATTAATACATATGAGCTTAGTTATTTTTTAAAAAACTTGGTTATTTTTATAAAATTCGTCGATCTTCATCTTCGTCGATCTTTATGTTAAATTTTGGTGATACAAAATCACACATAGAGGGAAAGAAATATGCAAAAGAAAGAAAGAGAAGATTTTGTTTCCTCTGATTAAATAAGCATACTTAAGTATGTTTATTTCTTTCTCTAATTTTCTAATCAAATTATTTTTTGCCTCTAATGTTAACTTGGGCATTAAGTAAATTGATTATATAAATAGAGACTAGAGGAGAGGATAAACATATGGTGGAAAATCTATTTGATAATTTTCTCTTCTTCATTTTTTGTTCTTCTTCTCCAACAATTTAGCCATATAGATATTTTCTCCCTTTCTCAATTTGGTTATTGATTCAATGGTATTTTGTTTATTTTAGCTTTGTTCTATTAATTGTAAACAAAAAAATTTTTGGTGAATCAATAAAGTGGGTGGTTGGGTGGAATATCTTGTCTTATTGCTTTTAATTTCAATTCCGTCTTATTTTTAATCCAAGTTATCTCTTTGTGATTTGGGTGACAAAGATCCGTTGATATAAGCTTCCGCAAAGCGCTACCATTTTTGCACAACAGTTTGGTATCAAAGCCAGATCATCGCAAAGCTTAGAGTAATTTTGGATTGAAAAATTATTGATGTCGGATATGATTTCATTTTCGAAGATGGCTATTTTGGATGGGAAAAATTGGGGTATTTGGAAGCCTAAGATGGAGGATGTTCTGTACCTCAATGATCTTCATGATCCAATTGATGGAGATGGAAAGAAGCCCTCTGATGTAGATGAGGGAAAATGGAAGAAGATGGATAAGAAGGCGATTGCTTTGATTCGCCAGTATCTTGATGATTCAGTTTTCCATCATGTGGCTAGTTGTGAATCCGCGAAGGCTTTGTGGGACAAGTTGGTATCTTTGTATGAGTCAAAGAGTGCTACTAGTAAGGCTTTTCTGGTTCGAAAGTTGGTACAACTGAGATTAGATGAAGAGAAGTCTGTTGCAGAGCATTTGAATGAATTTCAGGATGTAATAAATCAATTGGCAAATATGAAGGTCAATTTTGATGATGAGTTACAAGCTCTTTTATTGATGAGTTCGCTTTCAGAAAGTTGGGAAACTTTGGTTATTTCATTGAGTAATTCCAATGCTAATGGAACTATCTCTTTGGAAACTGTTCGAAGTAGTCTTTTGAATGAGGAGCTTAGAAGAAAAGGGTCAGGTATGAAATCAATTCAAAGTGAGGCTATGGTGGCAAGGGACTCGAAGAAAGATACAATTTGGAAGAAGAAGGATGCTAATGGTAAAGGTGTTATCACTTGTCATTATTGTAATAAGAAAGGTCACATACGTAGCAAGTGTTATGCTTATAAAAGAGATCAGAAAAAGGCTGCGCATGGTGATACTAGTAGTGATGCACATGCAGGTTTTGCTGAAGGTACCGATAGTGATGCTTCTTATGATGTCCTCTTTAGTGAAAATAAGCCTTGGAAGATGGATTCGGGAGCTAGTTTTCACATATGTAGAGATGTGAATTATTTTTCTTCTTATGAGAAGAGTGTCGGCATGATTAGGACAGCCAATGGAGAAGAGCTACCGATTTGTGGTATTGGATCTATCCGGTTTCGTATGCATGATGGTGTGGTTAGAGAAGTCTCTGGAGTCAGACATGTACCCACTTCTTCGCATAATCTTATTTCTCTCGGTCAGTTGGATCGCCGTGGTTGCACTTATGAGACTCAAGGTGGAGTTTTGAGAGTGAAGAAAGGTGGTCGTGTAAGGATGAGAGGAGTATTGGAAGAAGGAAACCTTTATAGCTTGGTTGGTTCTGTAGTCGACTATGGAAAGCGAGTGACGGTTGAAGAACCTAGTCCACAGCAAGGTGGAGAGGTTAATGTGGTCACTGCTTATGATTCTAGCATTGAGGATCATATTTTAGACAGGGGTCTTCATGTTGATGATGCTCGGGGGATCGATAGTGATCAGGTAATGAGCTCAGATCGAGTGATAGACGGGTGTCGAGTTGCAAAATCCACAAAGACAAGACGGAGATCTTTGTGGTATTACAAACGTTTTTGAGACCGGATTTGTGTGGTGCACCTCATGTGGGAGATGCATCACTTGCGGACGGTGGTAGAGGTTTGTAATTTGGTATGATTGAGATATAGGGAGTTGTGATAGATCTAGATATGGCATGTTTGATATGTTGGAGATATGTGATTTTGCATCAAGGTGGAGTGTTAAATTTTGGTGATACAAAATCACACATAGAGGGAAAGAAATATGCAAAAGAAAGAAAGAGAAGATTTTGTTTCCTCTGATTAAATAAGCATATTTAAGTATGTTTATTTCTTTCTCTAATTTGCTAATCAAATTATTTTTTGCCTCTAATGTTAACTTGGGCATTAAGTAAATTGATTATATAAATAGAGACTAGAGGAGAGGATAAACATATGGTGGAAAATCTATTTGATAATTTTCTCTTCTTCATTTTTTGTTCTTCTTCTCCAACAATTTAGCCATATAGATATTTGCTCCCTTTCTCAATTTGGTTATTGATTCAATGGTATTTTGTTTATTTTAGCTTTGTTCTATTAATTGTAAACAAAAAAATTTTTGGTGAATCAATAAAGTGGGTGGTTGGGTGGAATATCTTGTCTTATTGCTTTTAATTTCAATTCCGTCTTATTTTTAATCCAAGTTATCTCTTTGTGATTTGGGTGACAAAGATCCGTTGATATAAGCTTCCGCAAAGCGCTACCATTTTTTGCACAACAATTTTTTAAAAAACTTGGTTATTTTTATAAAATTCGTCGATCTTCATCTATAAACTTAGTTATTTTTTATGAAAGTAAGAATTTTATAAAATGAATTAGATGTAAAGATGTTGAATACTTTATAATTTATTACAGTTGTTATCATTATAAACTTAGTTAATTTTCTTAAACTTAGTTAATCTATTTTTGTAAACTTATTTAATTTAGTAAACTTTTTTAATTCTTATTAAACTTAATTAATGAAGTTAATTTTTATAAAATTAGTTGATTTTTTAATAATATTAATATTAATATTAATATATAAATTTTGTTAATTTTTTGTAAAACTTAGTTAAATTGGTCATTTATCGTTGTTGTTGTTCTAAACTTAGTTGATTTTTTTAAACTTAGCTTGTTTATTGTTATTATTACTATTATGACTATTTTCGTCGTTTTTGTTAGTATTATTATTATAAATTAAGTTAATTTATTATTATTATACATAAACTTAGTAATTGTTTATAAAACTTAGTTAACTTAGTTAATATTTTATAATTTATTACTTTATTATTATTACAAAATTAGTTAATTCATTATCATTATTATTATTATAAACATAATTATTATTATATATTATTACTACTACTATTATTATTATTATTATTATTAACTTAGTTATTTTTTATAAAACTTAGTTGTATTTATAAAATTCGTTGATCATCATCTATAAACTTAGTTATTTTTTATATAATTTAGAAATTTATAAAATGAATTAGATGTAAAGATGTTGAAAACTTTGTAATTTATTATTGTTATTATTGTTATCATTATCAACTTAGTTAATACATTGTTATTATAAACTCAGTTAATTTTATAAACTTTAATTCTTGTTAAACTTAATTAATGAAGTTTCGCCAAACGGCAGATTACAACTCATTGTTTTGGAACAAAAAATGGGATGTACTATTTTTAGCTTACCAAAATTTCATTGTCAGGCTGACAGTCTTTTCATTTAAACTTAAACAGAACATACGGATGATAATATGTAATCCTAATTGATAAAGATTGTGTGTGCACGCACACAAATTTTGTACAGTGAATGGTCATCCAATCAATTCTACCTTATAATCTCTTAACATAGCACGTACACTACAAATGTAGCATTGAATTGATAACACACATATGCAAACATGGTAACTAATCAAAATTTAATGAAAAGGAAATATTGGAAACAAAAACTACCATAAACCGTCGAGGATCTGGCCATGCCAGTCTACTTAATCTCTTAACTGGAATCCTCCTTTGTGCATCAAGCTTCCCTTTATGAACAATGTTAGGAGCTTTCTCACCATGCTCTGAAACTATATTCTCTACAGCAAAACTCAAAGTCGCAAGCCTCAGTCTTAACAAACTGTAATCTGCTCAGATATCGCGGTCGACCAAACCCTATAATTACAACAGCAAAATACAATAATGAAGCTATGGTTTGCTGCTTAATATTATTTCATTTCTTATAAAATAATATTTTATTTTAATACTGGCATTGAAAAAGCCATGGTCATATGCCTATATACCAGGTAATCAGATTCAGAATGTTTAAAGCGGTTCTGTAGTTATATAAATTTATTTCCAAGTATACAAGCAAAAAGAGAATTACCTCGTTGTCTTTTTGAAGAGGAGTCAATGCAAGAATTAGCGACTTCACAGTGGGGTGCTCTTGCTGCTCAAGTTGCAAACATTTTGAGGCAATACGTACTATTTCAGTCTCATCCTCTTTTGAAAACTGCCCTTCCAAACATGAATCCGTTAACTCATGAAAGTTTCATCCTTTTATCAAGTCAAGAGCCTGACAGCATACAAGAGATATAGATGTAGGGAAACGGTTGCTAGCAAGTAATTAACTACAACAATCTAATTGACAGTTGAGAGTATGAAAATGAGTAAAACAAACTGAAAGGTACAAATTGAAGTTGGTTGTCCACTCCAAATCTAGCCAAAATTATCAATATTGATAACATGCACAACATGAAATACATATTCTTAAGACTTGAAAACAGTTTACAAAAACAATAGAATTATACATCATAGACTTAATACTTCACCAATGTGGATATTAGTGAAACCTCGAAGCTTGGAAATAACATACAATTGTATATAATATAAAACATGACCAGGCACACACTAGTGCGCATAAATAATTTGATCCACCCACCAAATTATTATAATTATATATTATAAGTAAATAACATCAAGTAGATAAATATAAGATAATATATTTATGTACTTTGATGATTCGCACATTACTTGCAAAAAAGTAATACGTTAAATTTACACTTAAAAAAATTACAAAAATATTACAGTTAAAAATAAACAAGTTAAATATTTACAAGAAATAATAACAATATTCCTATACCATAGGGGAAATATCGTCCACAGTGGCAATGATAGTACAGTTGTATCTGGCTTATAAATACCCATCACTCTATTTAAACATTGTTAAGACCTGACAGAAGAATCTACAGTTTACTTTGACTGATGTAGAAGAGGTGACTGAGTTTGATACAATATTTGTATTGTCCGCTGGTGTGCTAGCGTAGTTTTTCAATCTTTACAATTCTCTCCAGTGTAATTTGTAACAAATTTCATGCATAATTTAAGATGAAGCAATTCATAAGCGTAATTTGTTTAACATATCCCTATTTGAGGTTATTGAGAATCAGAATGTGTGTTCGCACAAATGTGTACTTGTTGGGGTATGTTTATGTATGTGTGTGTGTTTGTCTCTATGTACCTATGTGTCTCTGTGTGTGACAGAGAGAGGGCGAGAGAGAGAATGAAATGTATAATCACAAATCCATCTAAGAGTAATTCGATTTTGAAAAATAAACAGCCTGAAAAGGTGCATGCATAAGAAGATAATGACTGTGAGCAAGTTCAAACTACAAAACAGGCTACGACAGTCAAGGGAAAGGAACATGTTCATGTTTCTATGCAACAAACTGATAGAGAATTCGTATTTGAAATAGATGCCAATAAACATGAAAAACCTGAAAGTTCAAAAAAGGAACAAGAGAATGTTGACTCACTCAACTTCTTCAATACTAAACTGCCTGATAAAATTCAGGAAGATGACATTGTGGACTTTGTTGCTGATGAAATTGGATGACATTGTGGAGCTTGTTGCTAATGAAATTGAAGAGTCTATTCCTGAAGAGATAGAGAGTGAGGATATGTCAGCATATTTTACTACCAATAAATCATACATGACTTTATCATCATCCAAATCTAATGCCAAATCACTAGCTCCTGCTAAAAGACACTTACGGAGCAGTTCAAAAGGTAGATGAGTAGTAGATGAGTATCATCACCTGGAGTGTTAGAGGTATTAATAGACAAATGTATACAAGACATATTCTTACTCCTAGCAAAATTTAAACCAACCATAGTTGGTTTATTGGAAAATAAATTTATGGTTTGTTGGAAAATAAATTGAATGAGACTAATTTATACTATTTTGTGCAAAACTCCTATCGCACTAGGATGGGATTACAAATAGTAACAGTGGTTGCAGGGGTGGAATTTTACTTATTTGGGACAAGCATGTTTGGCAACTTATAAGGATTTTTAAATCAACACAACATATTTGTATCAACAATCGTATACGTACACGACATATTACAGCATAATAAAGTTGTCATTTGGACTAACTCCTCTCATAATAGAAATTGTTTCTAGTAAAATTTAAAGTTAACTTTTCATGAAAGAACACCACGAACAAGCATCCATCCATATCATAAAATTGATCGAATAAACAATGGTCTAATGACTTATATTATATGTATACTATTTAATTGGAAGAATAAGACTGTAGTTTGTTTCAAAGACATAGAACATTTCAAACTTTTTGCTGTCTAATCCACCTCCCTTTGAATATTTGTCGCAAATTAATGCACTGTTTTTGTAATTTGCTATAAACGTAGGATAATTAGCTTAAAAAACAATCATATAAACCAATTTTTACTTAGGCCAATATAAATATTGCTTATGTTACACATCGATATGTTTAACTTTCACGCACGTGCGACACACACAGATACATAATACGTATATTAAGAGTAATATATATATTCTACCCACAATCTCAAGTCTAAATGTTTGCTGAGATGGAAACAACTCAATTGTTGAATCTCCTTTCCTGTTTCGATCATCATAAGCTTTGTAAGCTTGAATTACATACTCACTTTAGGCAATAACATGGCACCAGCTTAGCATCTGATGCTGTAATATTCAAACCGAAAAAGAAAGACTATAACGGCAAATCATATTTGTATCAAAAGAAACTACGACTGCATGACTACTTATGGGTGACTTCAACAACTCTTTATCTTCAACTAACAAGCGAGAAGGACCACCTATTCCATTTCATCAGTTATGAAGTTTTAATAACCGTCCATTACATTCAGGGCTGACTGAATTAAAAGCTTTGTGTTTTAATTATACTTAGGGAAGGAATGGTGTGGCTAATAATATTGATAAGATATTGGTGAACTCATCTCTACTTTAGACTTTTCTATCATGAAAGCATTGATACTACCTAACTTTTATATTGATCATAATCCTTTGTTAGTGTATTTAATTCAGACATTCAAACAAAAAGGGAGGCCTTTCAGGTATGATAACTCATGGTTTCAACACGATGAGTATGAGCAACGTGTTGTAGATGCTTTAAACATGCACGCTTGGGAGGACTTTAAGTATACATTTCTAAATAAACTCAAGGAATGTAAAAAGAACTTGAAGTAATGGAACAATGTTCGAATAAAAGAAAATACTTATCTTATTGAAGTTGAGAAGGAGAACAATATGTTGCTAGAACTATCTGATCAAGAACTTGAAAATTTGGACATATATGAATTAATGTTGCAGGCAAGACACATATTTCAAAATCAACAAAAATACAAGTATTGGAGTAATAAACTAAAGGCCAAGGTACAATGGCATCAACAAGGTGATACTTCTTCACAATTTTTCCATGCTAAAATGTCCAAACAAACATATTCAAACAAAGTACAAGCATTAATAAAGGCTAATGGAGAGTGTACGTACAATCCAAAAAAAATAGAGAATGAAGCTATATCTTATTATACTAACTTATATAATGGAGACCAAAAGGATATTCTCGCTAAAATGCAATGCCAAGCATGTATTAATGAAGATGGGAAGAGGATACTACTACAGCCTTTACAAATTGAGGAAATAAAGGAAGCAGTTTACTCCGTTCATGACGATTAAAGACCCAGGCTAATTTTGAAAAATAGTTTAACTGTAACTACTAAACAATTAAAAAAATCAAATTAACCAAATCAAAAAAAAGCAGAAGAACAAAATCAAATTATGCGCACCTCAAATCGATGTAGGGTTTTAGACGCACTCCTCAAATTGAATTACGCGCACAAGAGCTCGACTTTTTCAAATCAGCTCACAATGGAATTCAGAGCATTTTTAAGAGACGCCGAAGATCGAGAATATTCAGGGTTTCGATTTAGGGTTATAGATTGCGCCGTGGGTTTCGATTTAGGGTTGGAATAAAATTGAAAATGGGCAAGCTGTTACGGTCTTGTTTGGCTTGGAGGGAAACAAAATATTTGGGAGCGGGATGTTTTGTTTTGGGGCCGCTTTTTGCTAAAGTGTTATGTAACGCAAAATAACAAACCATCAAAATTCAACAATAATGCTTTAGAATAACGTGTTATCTAATGGCGCTATTAATAACAAACTTTCTTGTAGTGTTGGCTTCTTTTAGTTTAGTTCATTTGCTAAGGCAAAGATCATTTTCTGTCAAATATGGAAAGGATTTAAACTCCACTTTCTCAGTCTACACTGGGCAATTCTCTTCTTTTCTTCTAAAGTATGAAGGGCTAGATTTCCTAGATTCAGTTTTTGTTTCTTACTAAATCGTAGAACATTCTATGGATAGGCCAAAGTATCAAAGTGAGGTTCAGAGGATCCTTATTGAGATTTAACCACCATGTTCAAGTTTTTGAAGAAGTTGGATTCAATTTTTTATATTCAATGTTTTTCGTTGTTCCTTGAGTTCAGCTCTCAATGAAAGAACTACTAAATGTTAGGCAGAAACCTTGTCTAATCGTATGTGCTTGGAGTTCAAAGTGAGATAGGTTCTTGAATTCAATATGCAAGTCAAAGGATACAAGTTCAAGTCACGGGTCCATAAGGAAACAAGTGTGTATCATAAGTTCGCAGAGTAATTATGCAAATAAGGTTTATTCAAGTCCCCAGTAACAAAGTCCATATTCTAATATACCTTATGGCCATTGAAATCCCAGTCTCAAGCTTCTTTGTTGTACATATAGGAAAATGAAAAATAAGGAAGACAAATTAGTTAGAATTCGTTATCATTCTAGTAGGTGGTACATGCCTATTTATAAAAGACTTCAACCTTTAGATTCATGACATGTGTCATCTAGTAGAGTCAATGGTCATGATTTACTAAGGTGGCATATGCTCGAGATGACATGTGGCACAATCCTCCTTCAACGTCTTCATGATGACTTGGCATAGCTAGTCCAATGACGGATATGCCACATAGTCAATTAATATTGATTTTGGTGTTGTGGTTCTCAACATGCAATAGCTATAGATGCTAACATATGATAGCTCTTACGTCTTCAACATGTGATAGCTTCAATACAAGAAAAACTAATATTAGTTGCCCAATATAATAGCGTCTTAAGCTTTGTGTTGCTTTTGTTTATTGTAGACATGTTAGATGAAAAATGAAATGCTGCTTAAACTAAAAATATTTGGTGGAGATGAAATATTAAGCGCCTACATTTATTATGGCTAATGGAATTCATTTTCATTTGCACAGTTTTTAGTTCTCAATTTTGGTTCAAAGAAATGAGCTAAAGAAAACTCTCAAGACTTTCCCAATCCAAATCACGACATCCATAATCTTAGTTCGATAAATTCTTCGGGAAATCCTCGATTTCCGTTCCTCTTCCGGCACTTTTCAACCGCCGACTGTTGTGAAGAAACCACTTACAAACACAACAGAGCAATATGAACCAACAAAACTCTATTTCTTTCGATCCTTTCATTTTGGAAGGTATTGTTTTGCCTTGTTACGATCAATCCATTCGAAAAGCTGACCTCCGATGACCTGGCGGGCAAGACGCCATCGTGGACTGCCGAATTCATCGGGCGGCTGGATTCGTACTCATGGCTAAAGTGTCCTGGCCAAGCGAGGATGATGGTGCTGGAGAATGTTCGGAGATATGTTAAGAATCATGTCTGTCTTGGATTGCTATTTCTTGCTTGCTCCTTATGAGTACTGAACCGATTTGTTTTTTGAATTTATTGTGTTTGTTTAAGTCTATAAAAAGACTATCAGCTACTGCAGCAATACCCTATGCATGCAATGCAATCAGTGTGAATTATACAGGTAACCAATGAACTTTACTAGTCTATTTTCATTTTCTTTCTAAATAAACCAACTGCTCTGTATCTTTTAGCTTTATGTGAGTTGAAACATATTATTAACGACGTTTTAGTATAAAACACTAAGGTAAATTACTTATGACCAAAGATTGAGAATAATTGTCTTTGTATTCTTAACTGTTAAGTATTAAAAGTTCAGATTTAAGGACTAATGCTGGTCTTTCTCATCTCTTACAACTAAAGTGGCCAAAAACTGCCTCAAAAGTATGTTCATCGTAACATGTTACAACCTGAACTAGGGCCGGCTAGGGTCTTACAAATGTGTACAAATCACATTAGTTGGAATCATAGAGAGAAGAGGATTAGAGAAAAGCTCGGTTGTATCATTTTCCTTTTTGGCTTTTCATTTCAGTTTGAACACTGTGCGGTTTGATGGCATTCCTAGGTAGAAACTGCTAAAATGCCTTTCATATTTTGTATGTCGAAAACTTGTACAGGTAGTATTGGTATAGTATTATACGGTGTTAGTGTTTCATCTTTTCCATTGTTAAATTATTAAAGGAGTTATTTTATTGTTCTGATATTTGGAAATTTGACAAATATTATTTTTCTGTAAATTTAATGGTCTTGGCTTTTAGTTATTAAATGGGATAGTCACAAAAAGATGTTTTTAAATGGTACATGCATATGAACACAATTGATTAAAGATGTTCTTATACTTTGCTTGAGTTCCACTTGCTAAATGAGTTAAATTAAGAAAAATTATTCTAAGTTCAAAATCAAGAAAAATTGTATCATGAGTATAAGAAAAATATTTTGAACTATGAACATGTGCCAGGCATCAATAATGTTTTCAGATTGAGTAAATAGATCAGAAATTTACAAGCGTATAGCCACCTACAAGTGCCACTATACTATCTCGAATATTGCTAAAATAGTAAAGCTGTTGAGTAAGAGCTTTCATAGAAATACTAAAAGAATTGATATGTATGTACTAATAAATACCACTAGTGTGGATTTAGCAGCAGCAGTAGTACTCTATTTGTTAGTAATAACTGTACACAAATCCGTCAGTGTGGTTTCAAAATTTTCTGAAGATCTGAAGATACAATGTATAATAAGTCAACTTTTGAATAAACTGATTTAGAAAGAAGAACTACTATCATTTTGTATTCATTTAAGATTCATTAGCACTAAGATACATCCGGTGCACTGCTAGTACTAGCATTAGGTTTATTGATTCGTCGGGTGTATTTTTTTAAATTCTATTTTAGCATACATAATATTGCAAAAAGGAAATTAATACTTACATGTTTTGCTTTAGTGCACTTTAATTGCAGGTGTCAAACACAGCATTTGTTCAACAGTGGACAAACATTGATGCATCTCTCTTGTATCTTTCAATAAATGCTAACTAAAGTTACGTCTACTTAAAATATTACTAGATAATATTGCTTACACTATCTTCAGTTCCAAGTGTAGCACGTAGAGTTGATCACGGGTCTTTTTCTACTCAACACGTCCTGCTGTAATGCGTTATTAAAGAAAGACATGGCCATATTTTTCAGACTCTAGTTTTTCTGCAAATGAACAGGTATTATTTATTAATTGTTGTTTGATGATTGATCGTATTTTCTTATTTTAATCTACCTATTTAATGGTACTTGTATTTGAAACAGTTGGCAGATGTGTAAGTTCTTACTTCCTTACAATCTTTAGACTATCTTATTGTGGCATTTCTGCCTGGAATTAGGGCTGTTGTACTCATGATAGCTTATCCATTGAACAATCTAATTCGGGGCTTTCTTTGGAATTGAATGCATCCAAAGCCAACAAAGGTAAATTGACGCAGCGGATTAATCAAAACGATGTAGATCGATGAAAGTAGCAATTTATGGATTGATGAATACTGAAATGCCCGAACTCGTTGATCCGAAGATACTGAATTCTAGCTATCCCGAACTCGTTGATCGCGCACGATACCGGGTTCAAAGATCTGCGATTCTTCGCGCGTTGATCAAGCGCACTTGATTCCGCGAATCGGCTTCAACAATCGAAGATTCGAGCGCACTCGAATGTCGAAGGTGGAGATAGGAGATACACTCGACTACCAATTGTAATCGAAAGCACAAAGCTAACAAAAGAGAATTTTATTCAACAATCAACAACCCTTTACAAATGATATAATTTGCCTATTTATAGGCATACAACACAACACTTACAACACAACTCATAGGTCTTGAATGACCTAACACTTAGAATATTTACAACACTTAAGAGAAATACGAGCTACAGTACAAACGATTCAACAACACTCTTTACAAACGACCTAAGCAAGTAGGGTACCGACTTAACAAAGTATTTAACGACTTAAGAAACAGTGGTCTTCCGGCTTAACTATTCATGCGACTTATCAATATTTTCTCCGACTTATCAATTATCACACGACTTATCATTACTTCGCGACTTATCAGTATCTCGCGAGTTAAAGTATCTCGTTCGCGACTTCATAACTCGGCAGCGACTTAAGGAAGGCGGGATGCGATTTAGGGGAAGCTCGGAGGAAGATTTTCTCTTAGGGTTAGGCCGGAAAGGAAATTAGGTCGGAGCGATTTAGGGAAGTGGAGTTAAGTCGCGTGGAGTTATGTCGTTGAAACGACTTAGGGAAGTGGGGTCTGGTAGGTCGTGGTAAATAGGTCGGAGATTGTTTTTAGGTCGTGGGTCGTGGTGGAGTTTTAATTCGTAGGTCGCGATGGAGGCTGGAGATAGGTCGGAGGCATTAAGTCGTGGGTCGCGGTGGAGTTTTAAGTCGTAGGTCGCGATGTAGGTTGGAGATAGGTCGGAGGCATTAAGTCGGAATGGTATTGCGGTGGAGTTATGTCGTTGCCGAGCTTTGTTAGGTCGTTCGACTACTTCGCCAATCCCGGTATGTACTGCATCATCCTCTCCAAGTTGAGAGAAATTCGTCCTCGAATTTAAAAGTTCCTCCCCATTGGATTGTTCATCTCCAGAATAAGGTATAAGATGTTTAACATTAAACACGTCAGAAGTGTAAACATCCTCAGGCAGCTTCAACTTATAAGCATTTTCATTGATCTGTTTTATAATTTCTACTGGACCAATCTTTCGGGCTTTCAATTTGTTATAAGCACCCACTGGAAAACGATCCTTTGCTAACACAGCATACACCCAATCACCTTCGTTGAACTCCACATTTCTTCTCTTTTTATCTGCAGCTTGTTTATACTTCTCATTCGTCTTCTCCACACGTTCCTGAATGATCCTATGACAATCTTTCAACTCGTCAACGAAGTCAGCAGCTCGCCTAACTGTCCCCTTCGGTTGTGGTACTATTGTTAAATCCAACGGTCCCTTTGGCAAGCTTGAATATACAATTTGAAATGGACTGAAACCAGTGCTTCGGTTAATAGCATGATTATGTGCAAATTCCGCTTGACACAACTTCATATCCCAACTTTTCAAATTATCATGTACAAGACATCTCAACAGATTTCCCAATGATCTATTCACAACTTCAGTTTGCCCATCCGTCTGAGGATGATATGCACTACTAAACTTCAGCTTCGTTCCCACCATTTTCCACAAACTCAACCAAAAGTGACTCAGAAATCGAGTATCTCGATTGGAAACAATAGATTCAGGTAATCCATGTAAACGATATATTTCTTTAAAGAATAACTGAGCGACTCGAACGGCATCCGCTGTCTTTTTACATGCGATAAAATGTGCCATTTTAGAAAATCGATCAACCACCACATAAATGGAATCGTTTCCCCTTTGAGTTCGAGGCAAACCCAAAACAAAATCCATACTCACATCAACCCAAGGCTTAGTGGGTACAGGTAACGGCATATATAATCCAACATTGGTCGCAGTTCCTTTCGAAACCTGACAGATATGACATCGCTCCACAAATCTTTCCACTTCTTTCCTCATTGATGGCCAAAAATAAGATTGAGAAATCAGCTGTAATGTACGGTCTCTACCCACATGACCTTCCTCATGCAATTCCTTCACAATCTTCAACCGTAAACTGCAATCTGGTATACATAATCGATTTCCCTTAAACAGAAAACCATCTACCATCACAAACTCATCCGTCTCTCCTTTCTTTACTTTATCTACAAACTTCATAAAGTAAGGATCTGCAACAAATAACTCTGGTAGCACATCAAACCCTGTCACTTCGACCTTCATTGTAGTCAATACATGATTTCTTCTACTTAACGCATCCGCAACACGATTCGTCACTCCCGATTTGTGTTTCACAACAAACGTAAACTGTTGCAGATATGCAACCCATGATGCATGTCTTGCTGAAATCTTGTCTTGCCCTTGTAAATGTTTCAACGCCTCATGGTCAGTGTAAAGAACAAACTCTTTCTGGAATAGATAGTGTGTTTCCTGGAGATTTGACCAGGCAACTAGTGCTCGGCATCAGGTAGCACACGGCATCCAGTGGGACTCGGTATCAGAGAGCGTCCGGCATCCATAGTGTTCGGCATACAAAGCTACTCGGCGTCAACCAATACTCGGCGACAAGAGCGCTCGGCATCAAGGAGAACTCGGCAACGAGAGCGCTCGGCATCAAGGAGAACTCGGTAACGAGAGCGCTCGGCATCAAGGAGAACTCGGCAACGAGAGCGCTCGGCATCAAGGAGAACTCGGCAACGAGAGCGCTTGGCATCAAGTTGAACCTGGCAACAAGAGTACTCGGCGTCCCATGGTACTCGGCATAGAACTCGGCAACGAGAGTATTCGGCATCCAGAAGACATTCGGTGTGCATAACTACTCAACGTGACAGTATCGTTCGGCCTGAATGCATTGTTCGGTTACGAGCTTCAGACAGAGGCACGTTCGGCCTCAACTAACAACCATCCTGCGTTTTCCACACATCAATCATACCGTTCGGCATAGTAAGGATCGTTCGGCATTAGGGTGTTCGGCATACCTGGTTCGGCATGCAGCGACCACTGAACTGGGGCTAGAGTGTTCGGCCACCAAGCCCACTTGGGAAGTCCAGCCCATATTTGCCTATAAATAGAGGGGCAGGGTCACAGTGAAATGGATCCTGTTTTGGAGAGAGAATACTGGGGAAACTCTGCCATTTTTGAGACTCATCTTCTCTACTTAACAACTTCATTCAAGCATCTGATTCACAAATTGTATTTGTAATCATCAACTAAGAAGATCAATAAAGTTTAACCTCAAAGTGGACGTAGGCAATTACGCTGAACCACTATAAATTTGGTGTTCTTACTTTCTGCAATTAAATTAGCATTGTCTCCTCTGTTTAATTTACTTTCATCACTTATATCTCTACACAGTCTTTCTCTACGAGGTTAGTGACCAATTTTGGTGCTAACACTTTGGTGCTTTTACTAAGAATTGAATTCTCAGACCTCAAGGATCTGCTTTGAAGCTACTGGATTGAACAAATCCCCCAAAGAAGATCCGACTCACTGATAGGACATCCGTTGATTCTACTCAGAGTTCATACCAATAACTCTACAATGGCAAGACCACGTACCAGGTCAGCTTCTCATAATGCGGATGCCCACGAGACTGCTAGCGTGCAACAAGTAGGGCCTAGCAATCAACCAGCAATTCCAAATGCAGGAGTTGCCGCTCAGGACCAAACTCCACTTGTCACCAGAATAGAGTTCAATGACTTGATGAGAGAGCTCAGGGAAAGTAGGAGACAACTAGGAGAGCAGATGCAAGCTAACGCCAACCTGATGGCACAACTCACTCAACAGCAGCAACAGAATGCTGGGGGCAATCCCGCCCCTTATTCCTCATCCGACAGCTCTACTTCCTCTGATGAACCTCCCAGGCGCAGACGCCGCAAGACTGACGCTGCACGAGCAGAAGCTGCTGTTCAAACAACTGGAGACCGTGACCAAGCAAGAGCTGGAAACTTCAGGACCGGGGTACAGACGAAAGATAGAGGCCCGGATCATCAAAATGCTAACGATGTCGAACCTCAAGACGCACGATTGGTAGACCGCTAGGAGAGGAGGCATCAGCATGGACAGGTGCGTAAAACAGACACTAACCTTCCGCCTTCCATACAGACACCAGATCTGACAGCCATGATCAGGCAGTTGATGAAGGAAAATCAGGGGTTATCGAATGATGATTGGGGAGTTTCAAGAAGTCATACTCCGTTCACGGATGTTGTGTTGCAAGCGGCGTACCCCAGGAAGTTTAGTATGCCTACTATCCCTGCGTATGAAGGGAGGACTGACCCCAGACAGCATGTCATGAGGTACGAATGGATGATGGATTCAGCTAGAGCGAATGATGCCACCAAGTGTAGGTGCTTTCCGATTACTCTATCTGGGATCGCTACTATGTGGTTCACCCGACTTCCTCCGTGATCCGTATCAAATTTCGAGGAGTTGGCAAAGAAGTTTATTGAGCAGTTCAGGATACACACTACGCGCCCAAAGGACGCGATGTCTCTGTCAAGTGTAATCCAAAATCCCGGGGAGTCGTTGAAGGAATATTTACAAAGATTCCACGTAGCAGCAATTGAAGTCAGTAATCCCAATGACCATGCAATTCTGATGGCTGTAATGAGAGGTGTGGATCCAGAATCTGAGTTTGGAGACTGGCTGGCAGGAAAACCTCCGGCTACGCTAGAGCGTTTCTACTCAAAGGCACACCAGTTCATAAGAAGAGAGGAAGCTAGGTGGGTACGACGAGATAAGGCGCCAGGACCTGTCCAAGAGTCAATAAAGAGCAACATTGCTGTGAAGCAGTCTGGAGACAGCTCGGGAAAGGTCCAAGTCAATGTCCAGAACAAGCTTGGGCAACCCAAGGAGTCCGGAGGAAGGAGTCAAGGGAAAAAGAGAGAAGCGGGGAAGTGGAAGTCGAGAATCCCAAGCTACAGCGAGTATACTCCGCTGAACACACCACTTGAGAACATTTACTTATCCACCTGCAATACATTTCAATATAGAAAGCCACGTCCGAAAGAATCAACCGAGGAACAGAAGCGGACCTGGAAATATTGTCGCTTCCATGAGACTTATGGGCACAATACGGAGGAGTGCAGACACCTACACGACGCTATTGAGAAGTTGATCAGGCAGAAGAAATTGCAAGAATTTGTGAAGGATCCACAAGAAGGAGGATAGGGAACGTCCAACCCAGGTCGTGCACCAGCTCCGCGTCATCCCGAGGAGCCTGCCCGAACCGTAGGTAGACTAGTCATAAATACAATTATCAGCGGACCTCACCCCGCGGATAAGAATTGGCAAGAGATGGAGCGATATGCAAGTTCCCTGAAGCATGCAGATTTTGAGTGCTGTTCGAACATGGAGGACGGGGCCCCTGCTAAGCAGCAGCGCGTAATGACAGACGATATTGTGTTCAGAAGTAGAGACGCTGATCAGATAGAGGCTCCGACCATCGACCCCATGGTCATATCTGCAACGATCGGCCCAGCATATGTAAAATGAATTCTGATTGATTGCGGGAGTTCTGTCAACATAATCTTCAAGAAGGCTTACGACCAGATGAAAATGGAAACAAAAGACTTGAAACCGTCCAAAGCTCGTATTCACGGCTTTAACGGCGCTGCGACCGATGCAGTGGGATATGTTGAGTTACTAGTTGAACTGGGACAATGCGAGCGTCGGAGAGTGCGAATTCTACCCTTTGTAGTTTTGGATGTGGACTCTCCGTATAACGTTTTCTTGGGCCGGCCGGCCCTGGCTGAGTTTAGGGCAGCGTTAGCCCCTTGGTGTTTAACTTTGAAGTTCCCGACTGACAAAGGAGTAGGTATTGTTCATGGCGATCAAGCAGCTGGTCGTTCCTGTTATGTGGCTGAGCTCCGAGAAGCCCATCGGAGGGAGAAGGGAAAGGTTGCGGACAATCCCGTCCGCATCCTTAATGCGGATAATTGACAAGTAGTGCCCGAGCCCTGGCTCGGGCATAGTTCTCGGATCTTCGGAGATATAGATCCGAGAGACGACGATGAGAAACCCAGGGAAGAGAAGGCGGCACCGGCTGAATTAACAATTGACATCTCAGTTAGCCGTGACGACCCTTCACGAATTCTGAAAATCGGATCACAGCTTGGTCCCGCGATGGCTGAAGACCTTAGCGACTTCCTCCGGGCGAATCTTGATGTTTTCGCCTGGACGCATTCTGATATGTGTGGGATTTCTCCCGCCATCACGAGTCATATGTTGAACATAGACCCGAAATACGTCCCAGTTAAACAAAAAAGGAGTGGAATGGATCCGGAGAGATCCGCCGCTCTTGGAGAGGAGGTGGACAAACTCAAAGCAAATGGGTTCGTCCGCGACGCCCTTTACCCTGAATGGGTATCCAACCCCGTGCTCGTAAAAAAGGCGAATGGGAAATGGAGAACTTGCGTAGATTATTCCGACTTGAATAAAGCGTGCCCTAAGGACAGTTTCCCATTGCCTAGGATCGATCAGTTGGTCGACTCCACCGCAGGACACGAGCTGCTGTCATTCATGGACGCGTACTCAGGGTACAACCAAATCCCGATGCATATTCCGGACCAAGAACACACCAGCTTCGTTACAAATGTCGGACTGTATTGCTATGTAGTGATGCCCTTTGGATTGAAGAATGCAGGAGCAACTTACCAGCGTTTAGTGAATCGAATGTTCAAGGACCAGCTGGGTAGAATGATGGAAGTCTATGTGGATGACATGCTCGTGAAGTCACGACGGTCAAACGACCACATTCGAGACTTGGCTGAAATGTTCGACATACTCAAGTTTTATGGGATGAAGATCAACCCTTTGAAGTGTTCCTTCGGCGTTGCATCAGGGAAGTTTTTGGGATTCATCGTCAATGCTAGGAGAATCGAAGCCAACCCAGAAAAGATCCAAGCTATTCGAGATGTGCAAGCGCCCAGGACTATAAAGCAAGTACAGAGCTTGAACGGAAAAGTAGCTGCGCTAAGTCGATTTATATCCAGGGCAACTGACAAGTGCATCACATTCTTCGATATAATAAAGAAAGGGAAGAGAAATTTTGAATGGATGTCTAGTTGTGAGGAAGCATTCCGGAATCTGGTGAGGCATCTGGAGAGTCCACCAATGCTATCAAAACCAGTTGACCACGAAATGTTGTACGTATACTTGGCTGTATCCCCGCATGCGATAAGTGCGGCTTTGGTTCGTGAGGAGGATCGAGTCCAGAAGCCGGTGTATTATGTTAGCAAGCGTTTAACAGGGGCAGAGAGGAATTACCCTAAAATCGAGAAATTGGCTTATTGCTTGGTGATTGCATCACGTAAGCTGCACCCATACTTTCAAGCACATTCAATCGGTGTTTATACCGATCAACCCCTGAGGCAGGTACTCCAACGGCCGAAAACTTCTGGAAGATTGCTAAGAACATTGAGTTGAGCCAATTCGATATCGCATACTTACCGTGGAGAGCCATCCGAGGGCAAGCATTAGCAGATTTCATCGCCGAGTTTACCATACCCATCAAACCGGATGACCATGACATCATTCCCCCCGTTCGATGGAAATTATACACTGACGGTGCATCAAACGACTGTTGCTCCGGCGCGGGCGTAGTTCTTATAACTCCGGAAAACCGATCAATCTGTTATGCCCTTAAGCTCGATTTCCTGGCTACAAATAACGAAGCCAAATATGAAGCACTGATCGCTGGCTTGAAGCTCATCAGAGAACTCGGGATCGAATCAGTCGAAATCTTTTGTGACTCACAGTTGGTGGTTTACCAAGTACGGGGAGACTACCAAGCAAAGGGACGAAAGCTTGCTCCGTACCTCGTTCAGGTCCAAGAACTACTATCAAATCTTGAGCGTTATGACATTTCACATATCCCGCGCAAACAGAACAAAGAAGCCGACTTATTGGCTAAGTTTGCAAGTATCGGCGATGCGCAGCAAATGGGATTGTATCCCGTCGAAGTCTTGCATGCCCCGAGCATAGACGAGATGAAAGTCGATCGCGTGTTGGAAACAGAAATCGAGAAGGAATCGTGGATAACCCCATTCAAACTGTACCTAACGACCGGGGCTTTACTAGAAAAAAGAAGCGAAAGACGGCAGGTCCTTCGAAAGGCCGCGCGATACGTAATGCAGGATGGATCAATGTATCGAAAAGGA
The DNA here is from genome assembly GCA_030737815.1 of Allium fistulosum. Lineage (NCBI taxonomy): Eukaryota > Viridiplantae > Streptophyta > Magnoliopsida > Asparagales > Amaryllidaceae > Allium > Allium fistulosum. The sequence goes on along the minus strand of CM060905.1, from coordinate 246,078,527 downwards.
TTCTCAGTCCCATTATTACGATGCATCGCTCATAATGAAACAAAGCGGGTCTTGAGAGAGGTTCACGAAGGGGAATGTGGCGACCATACTGGGGGGCAAACGCTAGCAAAAAAGATCCTCCGCTATGGATATTACTGGCCAACCGTAAACCGGGACGCCGCAGACTATGCAAGAAAGTGTGACAAGTGTCAAAGATATGCGAAAATCCCGAGGACTCCAGCAACGGAACTCACACAAATGGTTAGTCCCTGGCCATTTTCAATCTGGGGAATCGACATAATCGGCTCTTTGCCTATATCCAGAGGTGGCGCGAAATACGCGATAGTTGCAGTCGACTATTTCACAAAATGGGCTGAGGCAGAACCTTTGGCCACAATCACCTCTAAGAAAGTCGTTAACTTCGTTGTACGAAACATTATATGCCGCTTTGGCCTTCCTCGCACCATCATCACGGACAACGGGACGCAATTTGAAAGTAGAGAGTTCAAAGAGTTCTGTTTAAAGTATGGCATCGAGAAAAAGTTCGCCGCCGTTGCACACCCGAAGGCTAACGGACAAGTCGAGGCCATTAACAAAATAATCAAGTCCATACTGAAGAAGCATCTGGAGAAGGTTGGAGGCAAGTGGGTAAATGAACTCCCGACAGCATTATGGGCGTATAGAACTACCCACAAGTCCGCGACCGGCCACACTCCGTTCGCCTTGGCATACGGTTCTGAAGCCGTTATACCCGTGGAACTTGAAGTTCCATCGCACCGAGTGACATACTATGATCCCAAGACGAACCAGAACCTCTTGCTGGAATCACTGGACTGCATCGATGAAAAGCATGAAGAAGCCGAATTAAGGGCGGCAGCGCATAGGCGTCGAGTCAAGCGTTACTACGACGGCAGAGTCCGTCCAAGGATTTTTGATGTGGGTGATCTCGTTCTGAAATGAGTTTTCCCAGTACCATCACGTATGAATCCCAACTGGGAAGGTCCGTACGCCATTGAACGGAAGCTTGGAGAGGGAACCTTCAAGCTAGCGACCGTTGATGGCACGACACTCCCCCGAGCATGGAACAGTGAACATCTGCGGCACTATTACATTTAGCATGTTTCCTTTCTTATTTTAGGCACTGTTATTTCCTACATGTTTCCGTTCAGTCATAACATAGTTTCTTTTTAAAGTTGTAATCAAGAAGTTTAGTTGATTTTCATTAATAAAGGCTTGAAGCCGTATTTTCCATGAATCACTAACGTTTCTGTATCTCACAGTTGAATGACGAACTACATTATCTTGTACGACGTACGGACTCGTATAAACAATTTCAAATCTCCGAATCCCCAGAGCGCGGATCGGAGTACTCTAAGTCCCCAGAGCGCGGACTAGAGTATAAATGATTTCAAATCTCCGAATCCCCAGAGCGCGGATCGGAGTACTCTAAGTCCCCAGAGCGCGGACTAGAGTATAAACGATTTCAAATCTCCGAATCCCCAGAGCGCGGATCGGAGTACTCTAAGTCCCCAGAGCGTGGACTAGAGTATAAACGATTTCAAATCTCCGAATCCCCAGAGCGCGGATCGGAGTACTCTAAGTTCCCAGAGCGTGGATTAGAGTATAAACGATTTCAAATCTCCGAATCCCCAGAGCGCGGATCGGAGTACTCTAAGTCTCCAGAGCGCGGACTAGAGTATAAACGATTTCAAATCTCCGAATCCCCAGAGCGCGGATCGGAGTACTCTAAGTCCCCAGAGCGCGGACTAGAGTATAAATGATTTCAAATCTCCGAATCCCTAGAGCGCGGATCAGAGTACTCTAAGTCCCCAGAGCGCGGAATAGAGTATAAACGATTTCAAATCTCCGAATCCCCAGAGCGCGGATCGGAGTACTCTAAGTCCCCAGAGCGCAGACTGGAGTATAAACGATTTCAAACCTCCGAATCCCCAGAGCGCGGATCGGAGTACTCTAAGTCCCCAGAGCGCGGACTAGAGTATAAACGATTTCAAATCTCCGAATCCCCAAAGCGTGGATCGGAGTACTCTAAGTCCCCAGAGCGCGGACTAGAGTATAAACGATTTCAAATCTCCGAATCCCCAGAGCGCGGATCGGAGTACTCTAAGTCCCCAGAGCGCGGACTAGAGTATAAACAATTTCAAATCTCCGAATCCCCAGAGCGCGGATCGGAGTACTCTAAGTCCCCAGAGTGCGGATTAGAGTATAAACGATTTCAAATCTCCGAATCCCCAGAGCGCGGATCGGAGTACTCTAAGTCCCCAGAGCGCGGACTAGAGTATAAACGATTTCAAATCTCCGAATCCCCAGAGCGCGGATCGGAGTACTCTAAGTCCCCAGAGCGCGGACTAGAGTATAAACGATTTCGAATCTCCGAATCCCCAGAGCACGGATCGGAGTACTCTAAGTCCCCAGAGCGCGGACTAGAGTAGAAACGATTTCAAATCTCCAAATCCCCAGAGCGCGGATCGGAGTACTCTAAGTCCCCAGAGCGCGGACTAGAGTATAAACGATTTTGAACCTCTGAATCCCCTGAACGCGGATCAACTTACTCTAAATCTCCGGAGCACAGATTTAGAAAAAAGGTCCAAGTACTCGAGAAATGTGGAATAAGGAGTATGCCACGTCCGGAGATGTTTGAACAACATGAAAATGGACTAGGAGATAAGGCAACTCATAAGAACTTGAGTTATGGCTGCAATTAGTCATCAAACCAAAGAAAAGCAAGAGAATCATTCGAACGAAAAAGAAACTAAAAACTTTATTCGATCAGTCCAAAATGGGGTTACATGATCACTCCTACAAAATTCAGACCTGTCTATACAAACTACAAGCTACGGAAGATAAAAGCAATTACAAGACTTAAGCAAGAAGCTCGTTGAACGAGTGTATCGATTATTTCTTAGATTTCTTCTTCTTGTCTTCCTTTGTCTTTTCCGATGACTCCTCTCCCTCACGCTTTTTCTTGGACTTCTTGCTTGCTAAGGAAGCGGAGTCAGGAGTAGGAGACGGAACATCTAGTGGTTTGGACCTGCCCGGGAGGATGATTTTCAAAGGTCTGTTCCGCGGGTCGGTAAGTTCCAGGATTCCAGGTTCAACTTTGACCTCGGCCTTTTTCTTCTCCGCTTCGGCGAGGCGGTCCTTCATGCTCATTTGCGAGGTATGCTCAAAGGTGCCGGTGATTTCAATTTCATCATTCCCTTCGGCAGGAGATGAAGTGTCGAGCTTATCATCATCCAGCGCCCCGATCACCTGAGCATCGGGACCAGGAAGTACTCCCGCGTGGACAGCATCGCTTGTTTTCCCTGCCTCCTCCTTGGCGTCATCGCTACTCGGAGTTTGCTCGGCGTCAGAACAACCTGCACGAAAACATAAAGAATGAGCGTTAGAACGAGTAGCCACTGCTGAAAAAAGACGGGATCTTTCAACTTCTAGAGAAAGAAGAATTTCCTACCAGGTTCCGGTTGGCTATCGGTGGCGCGTGGGGTTTCACCCTCCAGAATAGGGGATAGCACATGAGCACCGAGCCCGGGGTCTTCGGGGTCATAACCAACATGCTGCTCGAATGGATCAAGTGTCGGCCGACCGGCCGATTGGGCAGCGGATTGAGCAGCAGTATGAAGAGCAGTAATATTGGCCCCAGACGGGCCAGCTTCATCATCTTTCTCTTTTGGAAGGGGAGAGCCTTAGCTGTAAAGTGCCAATGCTGTGGATAAATCCGATGGCTCATTCCCCCTAAGGAACACCTTCACCAAGGCCTCCTCATCGACCTCTTCGGAGCCTGACTCGATCTTCCTGATCCTTATCAAAGTTTCCCAGGCCTCAGCTAGGGGCTCAAGGTAGCCGTCGCCCAAGAATGTTAAGTCGCGATGCATAAGGACGCGGGCTCCATATTCAGCAATCAACGGGTCAAACATGCTTTTGACCTCTTCCCTGCCGGCTTCCGCGGCTGCCTCGAGGCGAGAGTCAATCTCCTCTGCAGCTTTTCTTTTGCCCTCCTCACGGGCCTCATCCTTCATTTTCTCAACCCCGGCAAGTTCGTCATCAAGCTTCGCCTTCAGGAGACGAGTAGCGACGATTTCATCACAATATCGCTGTGATTCTTCTTGAGAAGCTACCTTGTCTTCTTTCTCCTTGGAGAGTAATTCTTTCAGCTCTTTGACTTGTGTAGCGAGTGCGTCCCTTTCCTTTTGGACAGAGTCTTTTTCTAGGGCGAGGGCACCGCTGCGCTGGACTGCTTCATCGAGCTCTTTTCTGTGAGCCGCCTCTAAACGAGTAACTGCCTCAGCAGTATCTTTTGCGCTTTGTTCAGCGGCTACCAGCTTCGACTTATACGAAGCGAGCTCTGCATCTTGGTGGTCGAAGATGTTTTTGTCGCAGCCAGCCTCCAGTTTTAGGCGATCAATCTTATGCTGACGCTCGATGGACACCTCCGAGATCTTCTCCACCAAGTGCGCAAATGCGTCATGTTGAACATAGACGTCGTTATTGCAGGCAATGGCACTCTGCTTCACATGCCCGGGAATATGATGAATGGCCGGGAGGAACTTCAGACCGTCGAAGCAAATTTTTGGAAACTTGGCCTTAAGATCGACCATCTTTTCCGCAACAGTTGGGTCCACCGCAGGAGTAGGAGGAGGAGGCTTTGAGAATTCTGCTCTTTTCCGTTGCTCTAGAACTTGCCTTATACTCGATGAACTGGAATGTTGTTCTCGAGAAGCATCAGATTGATAACCCTTCTGTAAAGACTTCTCCCTATTCGGCTCAGTTGGAGGAGGAAGATCACGGGACTGGGAAGATTGAGAATGTGCCTTCTTGCGGTGAGACGACTCGCGGGGACGATTGTCCCTATCTTCATAATCGCCTCTGTCCCTGCGTCTGCCTGAACCAGAATCCCGTCCAGAGTGATGAAATATCGAAGAACCCTGAAGGCGATCGAGTCCGTGAGAATGCCCCATATCACCTGCAAAGGATGGAGATAACAACGAGTTAAGGAAAATTCACGAGATAAGAAAAAAGACTTGAAGTATATTATGGAATGCGCATGTGCGTGTGTGTCCTAGTGTTCCCCCCGACGGACCCGTTCGTTTATCTTTGCTAATCGGAGTGTTGTCTCCTTGAGCTGGGAGTTGAACTCCTGCATTGCCTCTCGCGGGCGAAGAAAATTTGAGAGCTTCAGGATCATCGAACCCGTAATTAAGTAAATCATCGGGAATGGACAGGTTTGACAGACCCCTCAGAGAACTTTCCAAATGTTGTGAGGAAGCATCTTTCTCAGGCGGGATAAGCGTGACCTTCAAAGTGCCACCAACTTTCTCCTTCTGAACTTTAAATTTTAACTTCTTCTTTCCCTTCGAAGGGGAGGACGATGTCTCAATATCGTGAACTTCAACTGCCAGATTCCAAGCGGGACCCGCATTCTCGCCTTGAGTCTCAGGAGCATCGTCTTCTTTGCGCTCACCTTCTTCGTGCGTATCGGGAGTGCGGCGCGACGACGATCCGGCCTGTTTTTTTCCTTTGCCGGACGGAGGTTTGGGAATGGTGACACCTTCTGGAAGGCTGATCCGACGACCAGGGGATAGCAAACCAAGCCCCGACAGTGATTCATTTGAAATGATAGTCTGGATGTCTCGTTCCTCGGCAGGAAGAGCTCTAATGGCTTCAACAGCCTTAGAATATCCTCGGCCTTCCGGACGCGGGTTGATACCTGAAAAGATGAAACAAAGAATTAGGAAAAGCATGACTCCGGTTAAATATGAATAGTGACTCAGCAGAGAGACTTACTGCCTTCAACCCATCTCCTCGCGAAACCAGGAGGGCAGCGCACATAGAACCATTCCTGTTTGTACAGGGCGAACTTACTGCACGCCCCTGTCAAGATTTGGCATTTGTGGTACGGCTCGAGGAACATAAAGGAAGGACTGTCTTTCCGTCTCTTGAACATATAGATGTATCTGATATCGCCAGCAGTTGGAGGTCTGGAGAAGACGGCCATGAAAAGTAAGTAAGTCCCATATAGAAACGCATGGCCGTTAGGGTGCAGCTGCGACGGAGCTATGTCTATATACTGCAGTACATCCCAGAGAAATAAGTTGAACGGAGGCACGCTGCCCATCCAACACATAAACTTGTTACAGGCAGTATACCCGACTGGGGGCAGATGAGGACGATCGTGTCGCGAAGGGACTAACACGTCGGCGAAAGGAATCCCATGAATGGAGCATATCTGTCGCAGAGCGGCTTCGTTGATCTTCGAAGCTTGTGAATCGATCGGGTTGTCTAGTAAGATTGTTGCCTCCAGGGCGTCAGGTGCCAAGTTATGAGCAGGAGAAGTCGACGGATTAGAAGTATCAGCGGCTCCTTGCCTTGATGACGGCCCAGGCCTGTCGGATATGGTGGCGGAGCTAGATTTTCTCAACATCCCCAATAAATAACGAACCTGGCTAAGTGCTTGAGAGAACTATACTTAAAAAATGTTGAACGTTAGAATTGGCAAAACGAGTTTTCCCCCACGTGGTGTGTGAACTAGTGCAAGCAATTGTGTACAAGCAATAAGATTTCAAAGATATAAAAATGAGCTTCGAATCGTTGCCTTCGAAGACCGTCATCGCTGACCGTCTCGAAGAGCCCGCCTGGTGGTGGTTACAGTTCCAGATCCAGAAAACATGTAATTTATGAAGTAACCGGCTTAAGTGTAATTTGACATTTATAACTGTTCGGCATTTAAATGTTGTCCGGCAATTGCATTGTTCGTCCTAAGAAAAGATCAGCATGTATGTTTGTTCGGTTAAGTCATTGTCAAGTGTTCGGGTAAAGGGCTTTGTTTGGTTAAGTCATTGTCAAGTGTTCGGCTAAAGGGCCTTGTTCGGCTAAGTCATTGTTCGGCTAAAAGACCTTGTTCGGCTAAGTCATTGTTCGGCTAAAAGACCTTGTTCGGCTAAGTCAGTGTTCGACTAAAAGCTTTGTTCGGCTAAGTCATTGTCCAGTTAAAAGCTTCGTTCGGCTGAAGTCATGGTTCGGCCTTAGGATTGTTCGGCGTTTACAACTGTCTGGCGTTTAAGAATGTTCGGCCCTGGTTTTTGTTCGGCTAAATTATAGTTTGGCACTTTAATGAGTGACTCGGACTGGGTTTGTTCGGCCAAGAGAGTATTCAGCAGCCTTCCGTTCCACCCCATCCGGCGCATGACAACATACGCCGGATCAGCGCTACGCCAAACAAAACCCTTGCCTCCCCCATCACCTTCATTCGATCCTCTTCCCTTTAACTTCGGTTCGACATGAAGAAACTAAGACCATAAGTGGACATACTCCTAATCACTCCTCCTCGCTATGTCGTTCGGCAATGAAGACGAGCTACGCAAAAACCTTCTACGCGACATCATTCGATCATCTCGTTTGAATGTACGAGGAAAAATACCTAAGTTTGTAGATCGGAGATTGAGATGGTGTAGTTAAGTCTCGAATTCGGACGACCGGACAGAATTGCAAGAACGGTAGAAGTAAAAAGTAAAGGGGGAGAAGAAGAAAAGGACCTGGTTTTATAGAGGGGAGAGGTGGAAGCCGAAGGGGCTATACCCGGTGGAACCGGTCAAAGCCACAGTGCTCGGCACCAGAATACAAGGTCGTTCGGCGTAAGAAGCGTTCGGCTTCGATTGCTTCATTCGGCATCTATACCACGCTCGTCATACACCTCCACCACTGATATTCTCAAGAAAGCGTCTCCAAAGAGAGTTAGCCTGGATTCGAAGCGAAGTACGGTGGATATGCAATTCAAAGCGTATCACGATTCAGCCACGTAATACACTTTGGGGGGCAAGTGTTTCCTGGAGATTTGACCAGGCAACTAGTGCTCGGCATCAGGTAGCACACGACATCCAGTGGGACTCGGTATCAGAGAGCGTCCGACATCCATAGTGTCCGGCATACAAAGCTACTCGGCGTCAACCAATACTCGGCGACAAGAGCGCTCAGCATCAAGGAGAACTCGGCAACGAGAGCGCTCGGCATCAAGGAGAACTCGGCAACGAGAGCGCTCGGCATCAAGGAGAACTCGGCAACGAGAGCGCTCGGCATCAAGTTGAACCTGGCAACAAGAGTACTCGGCGTCCCATGGTACTCGGCATAGTACTCGGCAACGAGAGTATTCGGCATCCAGAAGACGTTCGGTGTGCATAACTACTCAATGTGACAGTATCGTTCGGCCTGAATGCATTGTTCGGTTACGAGCTTCAGACAGAGGCACGTTCGGCCTCAACTAACAACCATCCTGCGTTTCCCACACATCAATCATACCGTTCGACATAGTAAGGATCGTTCGACATTAGGGTGTTCGGCATACCTGGTTCGGCATGCAGCGACCACTAAACTGGGGCTAGATTGTTCGGCCACCAAGCCCACTTGGGAAGTCCAGCCCATATTTGCCTATAAATAGAGGGGCAGGGTCACAGTGAAATGGATCCTATTTTGGAGAGAGAATACTGGGGAAACTCTGCCATTTTTGAGACTCATCTTCTCTACTTAACAACTTCATTCAAGCATTTGATTCACGAATTGTATTTGTAATCATCAACTAAGAAGATCAATAAAGTTTAACCTCAAAGTGGACGTAGGCAATTACGCTGAACCACTATAAATTTGGTGTTCTTACTTTCTGCAATTAAATTAGCATTGTCTCCTCTGTTTAATTTACTTTCATCACTTATATCTCTACACAGTCTTTCTCTACGAGGTTAGTGACCAATTTTGGTGCTAACATAGTGTCTCCAGTGTTTAATAGCTTGCACAACAGCATAAAATTCCACATCATATGTACTGTATCTCATCTTTTCTCCTGATAACTTCTCGCTAAAGTATGCAATAGGACGTCCCCTCTGACTCAACACCCCTCAATTCCAACCTTTGACGCATTAGTGTGTAGCTCAAACAACAACTGAAAATCAGGTAATGCTAGAATTGGTACTGTCGTCAACAACTCCTTGATTCGTTCAAAAGCAACTCCGGCTTCCTCCGTCCATGAAAACTGTTTGCCCTTCATACAATCAGTAACAGGCGCCATCACACTACTAAAGTGTGGAATAAATCTTCGATATAATGAAGCCAACCCGTGGAAACTTCGAACTTCTATTATCGTCTTGGGTTGTGGCCAATCTCTAATCGCTTCGATTTTACTTTGGTCAACCTGTATTCCTCCATCCGATACAATATACCCCAAAAATAAAACACTATGTGTCATGAACACGCATTTCTTCGTCGCAGCATAAAATTGTTCTTGTCGCAGTACCATTAGCACTTCTCTCAGATGATTCAAATGTTCCTCCGGACTTCCACTATATATCAGAATATCATCGAAATACACCACCACAAACTTCCCAATGAATGGTCTAAAAATCTGATTCATCACCCGCATAAATGTACTTGGCGCATTTGATAAACCAAATGGCATTACCAACCATTCGTATAGACCCTCTCTGGTTTTAAAAGCTGTCTTCCACTCATCACCTGGCCTGATACGAATTTGATGATATCCGCTCTTCAAATCAATCTTCGAAAAGATAGTAGCTCCGCTTATTTGATCTAGCAAGTCATCCAACCTCGGCATTGGAAATCTATATCTCACAGTAATCTTATTCAATGCTCGACTGTCAGTGCACATTCTCCACGTCCCGTCCTTCTTCGGTACTAACAAAGCTGGTACAGCACAAGGACTTAAACTCTCCTGCACACGCCCCTGTTCAAGCAATTCTTCCACCTGCCTTCGCAACTCCTCATGCTCTTTTGGACTCATTCTGTAGTGTGGTCTGTGAGGTAACACAGCTCCTGGAACTAGATCAATTTGATGTTGAATGTCCCTCAACGGCGGTAACTCCGTTGGCAACTCCTTTGGAAATACATCCTCAAATTCTTTCAATACTGGCTTAACTTCTTTTGGAATTTCAACTTCTTCACTGCTCTCACGCCCAATTAACAAGAATACTTCCGGCTCCTCTTCGACTTCTTTAACAAACTCCTTCAAGGTTAATAAAGTTTTCAGCTCCTCAATCTCCTCCAGTTTGTTTTCTTCCTGTTGACACTTCTTGGGAACGAGAGTAATCTTCGTGCCTTCAAACACGAAACTGTAACTGTTGGTACGCCCATCATGTTGCACTGCCCTATCATATTGCCACGGTCTCCCCAACAATAAATGGCATATGTCCATGTCCACAACATCACACCAAATTTCGTCCTTGTATTTCTTCCCAATTGAAAAATTAACACAAGTCCTTCGACTAACTTTCACCTCCCCACCTTTCCTCAACCAAGCTAACTTATACGGTTTCGGGTGCTTCTCTGTCTTCAATGATAACTTCTTTATAGCTTCTGTAGAGATAATGTTATCACAGCTTCCAGCATCAATAACAAATTTGCAAACCCTTCCCAAGATAGTGCACGTCGATTGAAAGATGTTACTCCTCAACCAGCTAGTCTCTTCCTCCTGCTTCGGTGTTAAGCAATTCCTCTTCATCATTAATGTATAACCATCATCTCCAGACAACAATTCTTCCTCCTCAACTGGTAATTGATTAGAATCTTCAACCTCCTCATCCTCATCCTCAACCTCAGCAATCATTGCTCTCTTCTTTGGCATTGGACACTCATTGCTTTTATGACCCAACTCCTGACAATTGTAACATTTGAAACCGTTGTTAACCTTTGCCTTCTCAGCCTCCTTCACCACTGGTTTACTGATAGGTTTAGAAACATTAGAACTTCCACTAACACCCTTCACTTGATTGTTGGAATTAGTAAACACACCACCTCCTCGTCGTCCCTGCTTCTCCCAAGCCAACGCTTTCTGATGTGCTTCTGCCACAGACCTTGGATCGAACATATTCACCATATCCTGGATCTGCATTCTCAATCCCCCAATGAATCTAGATGTCAGTTTTTCTTCCGTTTCCATAATATCATTCCTTGCAATAAGCTGATAAAACTCATTTGCGTAATCATTAACAGTCTTTGTGCCCTGCCTCAAGTTCTGCAAACGTTGATACATCAGAGTTTGATAATTGTAAGGTAAGAATGTTGCCTTCATCAATTTCTTCATCTTCTCCCAAGATTCAACTTTTGACTTCCCCATTCGTTCACGTGTAAGTTTGGTTTGCTGCCACCATGCCAAAGCTCTACCCCTCAACCTTGTAGCAACCAACTTTACTCTACGATGTTTGGGAACTTCTTTGAAACCAAAATTTTCTTCAACATTAGCCGCCCAATCCAAAAACTCCTCAGCTTGCATACCACCTTTTAATTCTGGAATTTTAGTCTTCATCCCAGACTCCCACTTGTGATCGTACTCCGACTGATTTCTTCCTCGTCCATGTCCTTGTCCATGAACACTACCACCATCATACTCTTCGTCACAATCCGATGTATATCGATGTCGATCCTGACCACCAACATCTCTACCACCACCATTTCTTCCACCAACATTCCTACGATCTACATTCCTCCGATCTCGATCAGTCGCATTTCTATCCCGACTTTGATCATCAACATTTCTATCACAATCTCGATCCACGCTTCTATGGTCACTATCAACACTTCTCTCTCGATTTGAATGTGGTGAAACTCTACTTCTCCCATGGCTCGATTCAGGTGAAACTCTTCTCTGATTTTGACTCATCTCCAACATCATCCTCTCTAATCGACCAATCCCTTCATTAATCTTCTCATTAAAATTGTCGTTAATTCTTTGCTCCATCTCATCGGCTTCTTCTCTTCCATACAAAGCATCAATGTTGCGATAACGGTTAGCTCTACTCGGAGGCATGATCACTCTTCGACAAATTCCAACAAAAACTTCACTTCGATCTAAAAATCTTCAAATCAAAAATACCCACTTGTTGAAAACTTCAAAAATCTCCAAACGAACAAAACTCGATAACCGACTTCTCCAAATGATGTAAATCTCGCACAACTCCAAAAATATACGCAAACTCCTTGCGTTCTAGCTCTGATACCAAACTGACGCAGCGGATTAATCAAAACGATGTAGATCGATGAAAGTAGCAATCTATGGATTGATGAATACTGAAATGCCCGAACTCGTTGATCCGAAGATACCGAATTCTAGCTATCCCGAACTCATTGATCGCGCACGATACCAGGTTCAAAGATCTGCGATTCTTCGCGCGTTGATCAAGCGCACTTGATTCCATGAATCGGCTTCAACAATCGAAGATTCGAGCGCACTCGAATGTCGAAGGTGGAGATAGGAGATACACTCGACTACCAATTGTAATTGAAAGCACAAAGCTAACAAAAGAGAATTTTATTCAACAATCAACAACCCTTTACAAATGATATAACTTGCCTATTTATAGGCATACAACACAACACTTACAACACAACTCATAGGTCTTGAATGACCTAACACTTAGAATATTTATAACACTTAAGAGAAATACGAGCTACAGTACAAACGATTCAACAACACTCTTTACAAACGACCTAAGCAAGTAGGGTACCGACTTAACAAAGTATTTAACGACTTAAGAAATAGTGGTCTTCCGGCTTAACTATTCATGCGACTTATCAATATTTTCTCCGACTTATCAATTATCACACGACTTATCATTACTTCGCGACTTATCAGTATCTCGCGAGTTAAAGTATCTCGTTCGCGACTTCATAACTCGGCAGCGACTTAAGGAAGGCGGGATGCGATTTAGGGGAAGCTCGGAGGAAGATTTTCTCTTAGGGTTAGGCCGGAAAGGAAATTAGGTCGGAGCGATTTAGGGAAGTGGAGTTAAGTCGCGTGGAGTTATGTCGTTGAAACGACTTAGGGAAGTGGGGTCTGGTAGGTCGTGGTAGATAGGTCGGAGATTGTTTTTAGGTCGTGGGTCGCGGTGGAGTTTTAATTCGTAGGTCGCGATGGAGGCTGGAGATAGGTCGGAGGCATTAAGTCGTGGGTCGCGGTGGAGTTTTAAGTCGTAGGTCGCGATGTAGGTTGGAGATAGGTCGGAGGCATTAAGTCGGAATGGTATTGCGGTGGAGTTATGTCGTTGCCGAGCTTTGTTAGGTCGTTCGACTACTTCGCCAATCGCGGTATGTACTGCATCATAAATCAACCCTGACCCTAAATATTTAGGAGGAAATTTATATGTATAGGTGCTTTTATGCGATAGATGCATACTTCTATATCTCCATAATGCCACGGTCGAACCATGCTCATGGTTTACTGCAGTCTTAATAGCTGGAAAAGTTGTACCTTATCTCCGCTTCAGGTACTTGGTATTATTCTCTTGAATAATTTATGTTGTACTAATTTATCATTTTTATTCACAAGCAAATCTCTTGAGGGAACTTGGTATTATTCTCTTTAATTATAAGCAGTCATTGCAGAACACAATTGACCTAAATAGAGTTTAGTTACTTATAACAGATCATAAATGTTAATAAACTAAGTTTAATAGAACTTCAGTATTGAATTATTTCGGTTTCTTTTAATGAAGATAGCTTTAGTAAATATATTATATGATTTGGTGTCAAGTTTGAAGGCTGCATGAGTCATTTCTTCTTTACTAGATATTGTATCTATTTTGTTACTAGACAAACATGGTCATTGCAACTTGGTTTCTATACTAGATGCCATATCTATTTTTTCCAAAAGAGTACCTATACGAAATTAACCTGAGTCAACAAATAGGATATGTAGTAAATTTACAGATCATGTTACCATTTTTGTAGCAGCCAGATGCTTCTATTAGTTGACGATTATCGTGTAAATTTGCAGCTATTCGAAGCTAGGAAAAATCGTTGAACAAATCAACCTACAGTATATTTGATTGAACTTATTTTACACAACTACAAATAATAGTAAGGTATTTTCATAACCTAAGTACGAAAGAGGGTGAAAAAAACGTCTATAGAATATCTAAGCTCCGCGAGAGGAAGACAAGAGACTTCAACCAAGTTAAATGCATCAAAGATGACAATAATAGACTTTTGGTGAAGGACGAGGAGATAAAAAATAGATGGAGAGATTATTTCAACAAACTATTTAATGAAGAAGGTGATAGCACTACGATCGAGATAGATGACTCTTCTGATGACACTTGCAGACATTTTGTTCGGAGAATTCAAGAATCCGAGGTAAAGGAGGCACTAAAACGGATGAAAGCAGGCAAGGCATTGGGGCCTGATGACATCCCAATTGAGGTGTGGAGATGCCTTGGAGATGCAGGGATAGCATGGCTGACTAAGTTGTTCAATAATATTTTCAAATCAAACAAGATGCCAGATGAGTGGAGGAAAAGCATACTAGTTCCAATTTTTAAGAATAAAGGAGATATCCAAAGTTGCACAAACTACAGAGGAATTAAGCTTATGAGTCATACAATGAAGCTTTGGGAGAGGGTAATTGAGCATAGACTAAGAGGAATGACAAGTGTTTTAAAAAACCAATTTGGCTTTATGCCTGAGAGGTCGACCACAGAGGCGATTTTTTTGATAAGACAACTTATGGAGAGGTTTAGGAAGCAAAAGAAGGATCTACACATGGTATTTATCGATTTGGAGAAAGCTTATGACAAGGTACCGCGAAAGGTGATGTGGTGGGCCCTGGAAAAGAAGGGAGTCCAAACAAAGTACATTACACTTATCAAGGATATGTACGATGATGTTGTGACTAGTGTCAGAGCATGCGATGGTGAAACCGGTGACTTTCCCATTAACATAGGATTACATCAAGGGTCAGCTTTGAGCCCCTACATTTTTGCTCTAGTGATGGATGAGGTTACGAAGGGTATACAAGGTGAGATTCCTTGGTGTATGCTATTTGCTGATGATATTGTGCTAATTGATGAAAGTAGGATTGGGGTTGATAGACAACTGGAGCTGTGGAGACAGACTTTAGAATCAAATGGTTTTAGGCTTAGCAGAACTAAAATAGAGTATATGAAGTGCGGGTTCAGCGGTGTCAGGTCGGAAGATGGAGATGTCACTCTGGCTGGACAAATAGTTCCCAAGAAGAAATCATTTCGATATCTAGGATCAATGTTGCAGTATAATGGTGAGATTGATGAAGATGTTAGTTTTAGAATTCGAGCGGGATGGGTGAAATGGCGAAAAGCGTCTAGGATTCTCTTTGACCGGAAGGTCCCATAAAAGCTTAAAGAAAAGTTCTACAAAACGGCAATCAGGCCTGCGATGTTGTATGGTGCAGAATGTTTGCCTACTAAAAGCCAACACGTCCAAAAGATAAGCATAGCAGAAATGCGTATGCTACGATGGAGCTGCGGTCATACAAGAAGAGACTGAATTAGAAATGATGATATACGTGATAAAATTGGAGTAGCACCAATTGAGGAGAAGCTAATTCAACATCGCTTAAGATGGTTTGGACATCTTCAACGAAGGCCGTCCAAGGCACCTGTGCGTGTTGGAATTATAGGCCGTGTTGAATGCTCAAAAAGAGGTAGAGGTCGACCAAGGTTGACATGGAAGGAAGTAGTAAAATGGGATTTGAAGGATTGGGGTATATCCGAAGAGCTAGTGACGGATCGGAGCGAATGGAAGTTAGCGATTCATGTACCAAAACCATGAGCGTTGAGTTTTATAAGTTTTAGATTATAGGACTAGGAAACATGAGCCTAAGACGTAGGTTTGGTCTTTGACCAATATTACTATTAGTATCATTATCGCTATTAGTATTATTATTATCATTCCTCTTATATATATATATACATATATATTTTTTATTTTATTTTACTTTACTTAGTTATTATTATTAATTTACTTATTTGACTTTATCTTATTATTGTTGTTGCTATTGTTATTATTATAACTTTTAAATTGATTTTTTCATTTAGTTTTGGGTTCCATCTCTAGCCGACCCCAACTTGTTTGGGAATAATGGCTTAGTTGTTGTTGTTGTATTTTTATTTTCCATCTTTTTTTAATTATGTATCAATACTTTATACATGCATCACCCTCTGTTAGATATGATATTTTGGAAATTTTCTTAGCATAGAGCTGTTATCTTATTATGTTCTTTCCACTTTAAATTAGCATGTACTAAACTATCAAAAGGAAACTATACCGTGGATTGTCATCAGTTGCTTTCTTCATCATATTTATGTAATAAATGTCCCTCTTTGACTGTGTTTATGTTTTTTTAAATTATGTTTACAAGATGTCATATTTACCTCATTTTCTTTAGTGATATGTTGGCACTTCTACATACTGAATTATTTATGTTAATGCATTTCATTTATTTTCATATTAGATAATGCAATATACATATAGTTCAGTTATCCCAGACTTTACACTTGTATATATAAATATAGGAAACACCATTGCCGCATCCATATTAAACTTTGTTAAAGTCATTGGGAACTTATTTGGTGCTCCATTTGATTCTCTCTAGTAAATCTTGCAGGTGAATCATCTTACAAAGGAACATTGCTATCAGTGAGACATTAACATAACCTACAATAGCTGAAGAGGTATGAAGATGATTCAATCATTGGCACTTTACTTGCTTCTCTTGTCAAAGTTGTGAAAATGTATCATGTTTGGAATGTTATTACTTGACTAGACAAACTATGATGTTGGCTTGAACTATTGAAGCATGAAGTTATCTCATTTCTTGTTTATGTTTAGTTTAGGCTTGAACTACAACGTGTACCTATGCATATGCATAATTAACAAGTTTATATATATATATATATATTATAACAATTATAATAACTATAAACAATAATTTGAGTAAAATAACTAATTTTTATAAAATTAACAAAGTTTTTATATATAATAATAATAAAAAACAATAGTTTGAATAAATAACTAGGTTTTATAACAATTAAATACGTATATAAAAATTAACAAGTTTATAATAACAATAACAATTATAACAATAATAAACTTTATGAGTTGAGTGTCGCTTTGAATAAATAACTAAGTATTATAAAGATTAAACACGTTTATAAAAATTAACTAAGTGTTATAAAAATTAACAAGTTTATAATAACAATAACAATAATAAACTTCATGAATTGAGTGTCGCTAGTGCAACCACTTAAGCACTGCTTAATTTTTCTAAATATAAAATATGAAACAATCTACATACAAGCTTATATAGTTATAGTTTTCAAGTTTTAGAATCCTAATCCTTATTTTGTATTTATGAGAAAATATCGAAGATGAAACCGACGTGGAAAGAGAAAGTTACATGCCTGCAAGGGTGTAACACCATACTTCATGTCATAAAATTGAAGTGCATACCAAAAAAATCACACATTATAGCTATACAGTTAAGCATGTATATGTCTTCAGATTGGATGAAGCAATCCTATTTTTTAAATATTCTCTCCTTTTTTTAGCTGTCTGTAGATTGAATATAAATGTTCTAATTAAAAAGTTATTTAATATAAATGTTCCAATTAAAAAGTTATCGCTTTGCTCAATCAACACCTTAGGAAAAGAAAATGTCATTTATCACACCTAACGTTTTGTCTCAACAAATGCCATGCATGTGCATTTATTTTTAGTTCTAATACTTAGAAGTTAAAATCCTAATCACATTTCTTGTTCCATCCTCCTAAACTTGATTCGCTAATTTTCATTTCATCCCTTATCAGTTGGCAAACTCAATTCATGAACTCCATTTAGTTAGTATCTCTTTCTCTACTCTACAAACAAAACTTTTGGTCTTTTCGGTCAAAGCATTCCAAGGTTGTGCGTCCAATGAGTTTAAATCAAAATTGAGTATTTTCCCAATAGTTCCTTTTTAGGATCAGGTTTAGAGGTTTTTTATGATTCAATTCCTAAAATTCATCAACATGGTATTTTTTTACACTCAATTTTAAGCCTAGTTCAACTAGTAAATGGTGAAAGAAGCTTCGAGGGATGAATTAGAATTAGACCGCGGATGCGACAAAATTATATTTTGAATTAAAATAGCCAGCATGTGTGCTGTGCTTGCTAAGCCTTAACATGGAGGTTGCAATCTGTTAGAAATGAATGAGTAACATTGGGAAATGTGAAGGCATTAAATGCCTTGGGAGATGAGTAGTCCCACATCTTAGAATAAAATGAACTATTTGTGTTTATATACTAAGATATGGACATATGATAATTCCTATAGACAAAGAGAGACACAATGGACCACCCCGCACGTGCGCTCGAGCTTGAACCTGCATCCGCGGCGCGGGCGAACAGGCATTTAAGACGTACTAAAGAGGCACTTTAGCACTTTGTAGTTGATAGTTGGCTTAGCGTGGTTGTTCAGACCGAACAGTTTTTATTTTTGTCTGTTCAAACTCAAACGGTCGCACCGCCTGGTATAGGGTCGCAACCTTTCCAGCAGTCGCATCCGTTTGAACAGACACCTATTACCGAATAGGTGCACCTTCATGCGCCTATATATAGGCAGAAAGAAAACTGTGAACAATACATTTAGTTTTTCTGCATTTTCTTTCTCCTCACAGCACTCTGTTCTTAAATATACTCCCTTGAGTTCATCATTGCTCTGCGATTGTTGCGCAGCATCGAAGAGAAGGTCCATTTCATCTTGAGAAACAATTACTCGATATCCTTAAGCACCGTAGAGGGAGTAATATTGTTCCAAGAAACAACTTTCAAATGCTGGACTCGGACAATCAAATCGGCACTCTATTTATTGCTTTATTTGTTAACCGCACAGTTTTATTCGTAACATTTTTGCGACGTACCTGTGACAGTTTGTTGCTGTTGCAATTTGCAACATAATTGTAACGGTTTCGTAAAACTTTTGTAACGTTACTGTTAACAATCTTTGTATACAGTTTTGTAACACTTTTCT
Source organism: Allium fistulosum (assembly GCA_030737815.1). NCBI lineage: Eukaryota > Viridiplantae > Streptophyta > Magnoliopsida > Asparagales > Amaryllidaceae > Allium > Allium fistulosum. The sequence goes on along the minus strand of CM060905.1, from coordinate 246,059,710 downwards.
GACGTTAGTGAAAAACAATCTTGAAACAATATTGATTTATTATTAGCTATTTTTGTAGATGAAATGTCTCATGAAAGAAACACTTCTACACCAACATAGATTGTGATTACTACTCAGTCTACAAGTATGGTTCCAACGATGGCAATGTCCCATGGAGAACGGTCGGAAAAGTTCACAAGGATGGACTTCAAATGCTGGCAGCAAAAGATGCTGTTTTACTTGATGACTTTGGGCCTTGCAAAGTTTCTTATAGAAGATGCTCCCGTAGTCGAAGAATTGGAACCCGATGCAGCAAAAGTTGAAGCCTTGAATGTCTGGAAGAGTTCAGACTTTATGGGCAAGAGCTACATATTAAATGGACTGGACAACAACCTATACAATGTATACTGTACTGCTTGAACTTCTAAAGAACTTTGCACGGCATTAGAGAAAAAGTCAAACCGATATGCGGGCATAAAGGAATTCATAGCTGGGAAATTCCTTGACTTCAAAATGATTGATGCAAAGACCGTTATCAACGAGATTTAAGAGTTGCAAGTCATCATTCACCAACTTCACGATGAATGAATGACTCTATGCGAATCTTTTCAGGTTGTCGCTACAATTGAAAAGCTTCCTTCATCATGGAAAGATTTCAAAAACTACCTTAAGCACAAGCGCAAGGAGATAATAATGGAGGAACTTGTAGTCCGATTGAGGATTAAGGAAGATAACATCAGATCTGAGAAGAAGACTTCGCATACCATGATTGCCAAGGCAAATATAGTCGAGTCAGCGAAACCCAACAAAAGGAAACGTGAGCATGCTCCTAAGAAATCAAAGAAATTTCAGGGTTCATGTCATAATTGTGGAAAGAAAGGACACAAAGCCGCCGAATGTCACGCACCCAAAAAAAGGAAATCAGAAGCAAACATGACTGACATCTCAGAAGGCGTGTCTGATATGGACTTATGTGCAATAGTGTTCGAATGCGACCTTGTTGGTGACTCGAAGGAATGGTTTGTAGACACAGGAGCCACACGACACATATGTGCAAATAAGTGGATGTTTACAACCTACAAAACTACTACTGAGGACGAACGACTTTTTGTGGGTAATTCATCCGCATCAAAATTCGAAGGCAAAGGAAAGATTGTACTGAAAATGACTTCTGGAAAAGAACTAACTTTGCAGATGTTCTTCATGTTTCAGAGGTACGCAAGAACCTGTTTTCCAGATCACTGCTTAGCAAGCATGGCTTCAAACTCACTTTTGTGTCTGGTAAGTTTGTGTTGTCAAAGAATGGAGTGTATGTAGAAAGAGGATATGTTTGTGATGGTTTATTTAAGGCAAATGTTACCACTATTATACCGAATAAGGATATGAATAAAATTGAATCTTCTGCTTATATTGTTAACTCCTCTAACATATGGCATTCTAGATTAGGCCATGTAAATTTCGATACCTTAAGAAATTTGATTAATCTAGGCTTTATACCAAAATGCAACATAGATTCCAACTATAAATGTCAAGTTTGTGCAGAAGAAAAATTGACAAGAACCTCGTTTCACCATGTTGAACAAGAACTGGACCTCTAGACCTAATACACACAGATGTATGTGACTTAAAAATGTGTCAAACTAAAGGTGGAAAAAGGTATTTCATTACCTTCATTGATGATTGTACTAGGTATTGTTACGTGTATCTCCTTAGAAGCAAGGATGAAGCATTCGACATGTTTAAACAGTATAAAGCAGAAGTTGAAAATCAACTCTACAAGAAAATAAAAGCTTTAAGAAGTGATAGAGGAGGAGAATATGAATTTCCCTTTGAGGAATTCTGCACCGATCATGGTATTATACACCAAACTATAGCCCCGTATTCACATCAATCCAATGGTACAGCCAAACGGAAAAATAGAACTCTTAAAGAAATGATGAATGCCTTACAAATTAGTTCTGGCTTGCCAGATAACTTCTAGGGAGAAGCTATTTTTTCTGCAAATCATATTTTGAATAAGATACCATGAAAGAAAACACCTAAATCTTCTTACGAACTTTGGAAAAATATACCACCATCCTAAAAATACTTAAAAGTGTGGGGTGTCTTGCGAAAGTAGAGGTACTTAAACCAAAAAAAGTCAAAATTAGACCAAAAACAATTGATTGTGTATTCATTGGATATGCACAAAACAGTGCCGCTTATCGGTTTTTGGTACACAAATCCAAAATTGATGATATTCACGTAAATACCACATTGAATCGAGAAATGATAGATTTTTCAAACATATATACCCTTTAAAATAGGGTACTGAAAATTATCCTTAAAAGAGACCAAAGGAAACTGAATCTTCAATTCTCTTGAGAATACTGAACAAAATAATGGTAATGATCAACAAAATAGTGCTAATCAACAAGAGGAGGAACCAAGGAGAAGCAAAAGATCAAGGACATCAAAAACCTTTGGTCCTGACTTCTACACATTTATGTTAGAAGACGATCCATTAACATACAAACAAGCTATGTCCTCCACCGATGCCCCTTATTAGAAGGAGGCCATTAATAATGAAATCGAATCCATTATGGCAAACCATAAATGGGAGTTAGTTGATACCTCAAGGATGCAAGACTTTGGATAATAAATGGATATTTAAGAAGAAATTGAAAGCTGATGGTTCAATAGACAAGTATGAAGCTCGATTTGTGGTTCAAGGTTTCAGACAAAAGGAAGACCTGGACTATTTTGATACATATTCTCCATTAACTAGAATAACATCAATAAGAATGCTGATAGCAATCGCATCCACACTTGATTTAGAAACATCAAATGGATGTAAAGACATCATTTTTAAAAAGTGAACCGAAAGAAGAAATATACATGAAACAACCTGAAGGTTTGATAAAAACTGGAAATGAAAGTAAGGTTTGTAGATTAAGAAAATCACTGTATGGGCTTAAACAAGCGCCTAAACAATGGCATGAAAAATTTGATGAAAATATGAAATTAAATGGATTTCATATAAATGAATGTGATAAATTTGTCTATTCTAAACATACAAATATGGGATACGTCATTGTATGTCTATATGCAGATGATCTACTAATATTTGGAAACAACAAGGAGATAATAAAATCTACAAAAGATATGCTCTCCGCCAGATTTGATATGAAAGATCTGACAATCGCTGATGTGATACTTGGTGTAAAATACATAAAACCAACCATGGATATGTGTTGTCTCAGTCACACTACATTGGAAAAATACTTGAAAAGTTTAAACAACACAATATAGTATCAGCAAAATCACTCGTAGATTTGAACCAAAACTGGGTTAAAAATAGCGGTGTTAGTATTTATCAACTTGAGTACTCTCGTATACTAAGCAGCATTATGTACGTAATGAACTGCACTAGGCCTGATATAGCATATGTTGTAAATAAACTCAGCAGATATACTAGCAACCTAAGAATGAATCACTGGAAAGCTATAATTCGAGTACTAGGATACCTAAGGTATACACAAAGTCATGGACTACGTTATGATAGGTACCCATCTGCAATAGAAGGGTATTGTGATGCAAACTGGATTACTGGTTTATCAGATACAAAATCCACTAATGGATATGTGTTTACCTTAGCTAGTGGGGAAATATCTTGGAGATGCTCTAAACAAACTTGTATAGCAAGATCAACCATGGAATCAGAATTTATTGCCTTAGAAAAAGCCGTTGAAGAAGCGGATTGGCTTCGAGGTTTCTTAGAAGGTATTCCGAATTGGGAAAAACATGTACTTCCAATAAGCATACATTGTGATAGCAAATCATCTATTGGAAGGGCCGATATTAATCTTTTTAATGGAAAGTCTGGACATATTCGCAAGATCAAATTGACTATGTAAGATCAAATGATAACATTACGGATCCACTAACAAAAGGTTTACCTAGAGGGAAGGTTATGTCTTATCGATGGGAATGGGGTTAAGGCCCATAAACTAAAAGTTTCTTTAAACAGAAACCCCACCTAGTTGACTGGAGATCCCAAGATCTAGGTTCAAAGGGACAGCTAAGTTTAGATAAACTTGATAGCACTGTAAATATTCAAACCATTCCTGAGATAAGTCAGTGCACTACTCGCCGGAAAATAGGATAAGTTTTGATACTTTTAATGATGTATATACTTGGTAATATTAAGAACCAAGTAGAGTATTATGATAATACCCGTTATAGAATCACCTACGTAAGTGCGAAGGCGCCGCTTCAAGGAGAATTGTAAGGCTAAATTCTCCAAAGCACTCATGAGACCAAGCTGGTGTTCATGGTAAAAAACGAACATAAACAGAGAACCAAAGAGGATTTGAAACACTTATTGCGTGTTGTCTATTTTAGATTTACACAAAAGGCTTATAGTTCAAAGGCAACTAAGTCCACTGATTCGTCAGTAAGTCAAAAGGATAAACACTAGGAAAGTTCAAGGCCAATGTGCTACTTTAACCGATATGATAAATGTTTCGCAAAAAATTTCAAGAACAAATTGAATAATTACTCATTCTTATGGGGGATTGTTAGAAATGAATGAGTAGCATTGGGGAAAGTGAAGGAATTAAATGACTTGGGAGATGAATAGTCCCACATCTTAGAATAAAATAAACTATTTGTGTTTATATACTAAGATGTGGAGACTATGATAATTCCTATAGACAAAGAGAGACATAAGCCATGAAGGGTGGTGCAACGCACAACCCCACAGGCGCGCGCCCGCGCCCGTGCCTGAGCCCGAACCCGCACCCGCATCCACGGCACGGCGCGGGCGAATGGACATTTGAGGCGTGTTAAAGGCACTTAACACTTTGCAGTTGGCAGTTTGCTTAGCGTGGCTGTTCAGACCGAACAATTTTTATTTTAGTCTGTTCAAACTCAAACGGTCGCACCGCCTGGTAAAGGGTCACAACATTTCCAACAGACGCATCCGTTTGAACAGGCACCTATTACCGAATAGGAGCACCTCCCCGTGCCTATATATAGGCAGAAAGAAAACAGTAAACAATACATTAAGATTTTCTGCATTTTCTTTCTCCTCACAGCACTCTGTTCTTAAATATACTCTCTTGAGTTCGTCATTGCTCTGTGATTATTGCATGGCATTGCAAAGAAGGTCAGTTTCATCTTGAGAAACAATTGCTCGATATATTTAAGCGCCGTAGAGGAAGCAATATTGTTTCAAGGAAATAGCTTTCAAACGTTGGACTCGGATAATCTAATCGGTACTCTATTTACTACTTTATTTGTTAACTGCACAATTTTACTTGTAACACTTTTGCGACGTGCATGTGAGTTTATTATTGTTGCAATTTGCAACATAATTGTAATGGTTTCGTAGCACTTTTGTAACGTTACTGTTAACAATCTTTGTATATAGTTTCGTAACACTTTTCTGACATTACTGAACAACACAATCCACTTACAACCTCATTTACCCTTGTAACAAGCTTGTTTTTTAGGTAGAGAATTTCATTTCGGACTGTGATGGCCTTAAATGATTGCATGCATATTTATTGGACCCTTGTTTTGTTTTTTTGTAACCGATGCTTCTATAGTAAATATTTTCGTTTCTGTGAATCTTAGATATCATACCACCTTTAGCCGTTTGAGATTAATTTACTCAATGCGATTGGTAAACAAACACAAGTGTTACTAGTTCTCTTGGCGCCTATTTCTTTCCACAAATACCATTAATCTTCTTGGACATGCACACGGCGTAAAAGTGCATAGTGTTTCTGCTCACATCATAAGCTTTGAGCATGTGATTATATAGAGTATTTTTGTAAATTTTTATCTTTACTTGTTTATCATTTTACAGAATGTATAATAAGCTGATATTTAGTAGTATAGCTGAAGGTGGGCCATATGCTTCTAGAACTTCTCTAGTGATGCTTTAAGGTACATGTTAAATCAAATAGTAAATTTTTTGAATTAATGTTATCTTTTCATATCTATTTTTTTAAACATACAGGTCTGTGAAGTAGGAAACTCTAAAATTGATTAAAACATTCTTAGATAAGGCTGGGTAAATTGATTAAAACATTAAAACAACCACATATAGGAAAACAGTTTTTACCACCTATGATGGATCCTATACTTGGTGATTATGCAAGAAATTTACCTGATGCAAGGGAGTCTGATGTCTTATCTTTATTTGCTACAATAATCAATAAGTATGCCCTTATTCTATGGTTTTTTTTCTTCTTCCTGATTTATAGAACCATCTTTATTTTAATTGTTCCATATTTTCAATGTTTACTCTTACAAACGATAGGATGAAATTTTCATTTAGGATGTTTTTAGAAGTCTATAGCGAAAAATGGTTGGTGTTGAATCTGAGACTATTTGCTAATACAGGATATTTTTTGCCATGCAACACTGATTGTACATTTTGTGGTTTTCTAGCACGCTATTATGAATTTAACATATGCATGAATAAAATAAACACAATATTATAGGAACAACCAGCTTACCTAACTAAAATTAGCTTATACTTGAAAATATATGTAAGGTCAATCAATTATGAAATGGTCTTAAGTGATAATCTTATCTACAAAAGTAAGCGGTATGTTCGCTAACTTCTCACTTGTGTGTGTGCGCTTACCCATGAATTTTAGTTCCAACAATTGTTTAATGTTTGGAGGCTCCATTCTATGAAACTATATTCATTGGTATTTGAATAAGCTTGTCATTGATGGGACCACTTGAAGTGTGTTCATATATCAAAGTGGATGACCAATTCATCCCCTATAAAACTATTAGTTTGAAATTATGGAAATTGCACACTTAGCTGGTTTAATATGTTTCAAAACTCAGCTTGTTGAGGTACCAGTATTAATAGAAGAAAAGGATGAAATATTGACATAGTGGAAGCCGCTAGCATAAACCCTTTTTACTGGAAGGTTCGAAAAGGCATTCTACGCCTTTTTATGCCTCTAAAATTTCCTTACATACCAGGTCCTTTTCTCTATCTTTCTATATCTAAAGGCATATGTATCTATCGCTTATGCTAGTTTTCAATTTTATATCAGAAAGAACAATTTATCATTTATGTTTACAATCAACATGATCTTCTTCAAAACTAAGATGTTGAAATATATTCACTATGACCATTTTTTGCTTTACAGCCATAGATATGGCTGTAGAAGTATTTGGTATTGGTCCTAGAGTAACCAGTTTTAAGGAAGGCAATAAAGTGGTTTCCATTATTAATGTCACGGTAAGAGCTAATCATTGCACACTGTCTCCCTCCTTATGTTAGGTTTAAAATGATTAAAATACAAGTTATGACATTTTAAGTTTTAGCAATTGAGATAATTTATAAGTTTAATAATAATAATAAACAATGGTTTGAATAAATTAACTAAGTTTTGTAAAAATTAGATATTGTTATAAAAGTTAACCAAGTATTATAAAAATTAACAAGTTTATAATAATAATAAAAAACTAAGCTTATAATAATAATAATAATAAATTAACTAAGTCAACTATGTTTTATAATCATTATTAATTATAATAATAACAAAAACTAAGTTTATAAAAATTAACCAAGTTAACTAAGTTTACAAAAATTAACAAAGTTTATATTAATAATAAAAAATCAACTAAGTTTGCAATAATAATAATAAGTTAATTAAGTTTACAATAATAATAATAAACAACTAAGTTTATGAAAAATTTATAAGTTTGAGATAATTTATAAAAATTAACTAAGTTAATAAAGTTTAAGTTTGAGATCATTTATAAGTTTAAGTTAATTAAAATATAAGTTATGAAATTTTAAGTTTTAGCAATTGAGATAATTTATAAGTTTAATAATAATAATTATAACAACAAACAATAGTTTGAATAAATTAACTAAGTTTTTTTAAAAAATAAATATGTTTGTAATAATTAACCGAGTGTTATAAAAATTAACAAGTTTATAATAATAATAACAATAATAATAATAATAATAAACTAAGTTTTAAAAAATTAATTAAGTTTGATATAATTTAGCCGATTTTTATAAAAGTTAAACTAATTTTTATAAAATTTACAAATTTTTTAAATATTAACTAAGTTTTATATAATTTAACTAAGTTTTATAAAAATTAAATAAACTTATACAAATTAATTAAGTTTTATTAGAATTTAAATAAGTTAATAATTTTTAAAAATTAAATAAGTTTATTATAAAAATTAACCAAGTTTTATAAAAACTAAACTAAATTAACTAAGTTTTATAAAATTTATTTAAATTTAATAGAAGTTTAACAAAGGATGTTTGATATACTTTAAATATGCAAAACGGTTTCATAATCATGTGTTGATTGTTAAACTTGTCTACAGGTAATTAGATTTTTAGGAGTAAAGACTAGCAGCAGAAAAGAATTATGGATAATCAAGTAATGAACATGGCTTTAATTGTTATATATATTATAACATTTTGTTAGTAATTATTGTGTAAACTTGTTTATGAATGGTAATGGATTTTATGTGAATTTGCTAATTTTGTCGAAAAACTATTATTGAAATGGTTATGGATATCAATTTGACTATGTGGTTAATGTGTTTTTTCAATTTGTTTAAATATGATGATTATGTTATTGATTGTTAATTTGAATATGATGATTATGTGATTGATTGCTGGTTTTAATAAGACTATTATGCAAGTGATGGTTGGAAATGATACAAGGCATTATAACAGTAAAAAACTTTTAGCAGCGTCTTAAAAACGCTAAGAAAATAAATGTGAAGCTGTATACGACTTTCGTAGCATTGAACAAATGCTACCAAAACTTTTAGTAGTCTTTCAGTAAACGTTGCGTTATGACATGCTAATAAAAGTCTGAAACTTTTTGCAGCATTTCTAAAACCCTACAATGTCAAGTTTTGGTGCGTTTTCTACAATGCTACAAAAGGTTTTATACTTTTAGTAGTATGTCGTATCGTAGCGTTTACCGAAATGTGTCTAAAAGTTTTGGTAGCGTTTTTTCAATGCTATGAAAGACCTTTTCTGGTGTAGTGCTTCAAAGTGTTAACCTTCGATGACTTAATTAATCATCATGCGATAGCTTTGGACATACCATCCTTTGATAACTTAAATAGTCAACATGTGATGGCTCTATAGACTTCAACCTTTGATAGCTCATCTGATCAACATGCGATGGCTTCGAAGACTTCAACCTTCAATACCTCATTTGATCAACATGTGATAGCTTTGAAGATTTCAACCTTCAATAGCTTATCTAGTCAACATGCTTTGAAGGCTTCAACCTTCCATAACTCATTTGATCAACATGTGATGGCTTTGAAGACTTCAACCTTCGATAGCTTATCTGATCAACATGCGATGACTATGGAGATATCAACTCTTGCTAGCCTATCTGGTTAACGTGCATGTAATGGCCTGGTATTTCGAACCATTCGCATCCCCACATGTCAAACTTGAATTTCTCAAAACAATAGATCGTTAATTTATATTTGGCAAAACTTAGTATATACAGTAAATAAATCAATCACAGAATCACAGACATAGAGTTTAAAACAATAAGCGGCGGAATAGATAAATAGTAGTTCATGAAGCTAATATATAAACGTCGGAGTTTAAAGTAAACTACAACAGATATGTCGACTACACAGAATTTACTAATACAAATGCAAATGACAAGTCTGAGCAATACAACTGGAATAAACTGAAGTAACTGGAAAGTTGAATAGACAAAGACCGATCTTCAACGAAGCTCCAAACTCCAAAGGTGAGTCTCAAATGTTGTGACACTCAGTCTGACCCGAGCATAAAGCAAAACACAAAACACTCGAGTCAGGATTAACATTCTTATACCAGTAAATTTAACTCAACTGAAATGTCAACTGAAATGTCAACTGAAATACAAGTGACTTAAAGGATGTTTGGGATTTCCATCCTCTAAGGATCCGTGGAACTATCTACTATGTAGTAATATACGCTACATAAATAATGTCTATAGTAAAGTAAACTATTAAAATAGCGTTAAGGCATTACCCATATCTCCCTTAACACATTTTATATATTCCCGTAGTCTATACAATGTTGTACGCTCCACCAAACTGGTGGTTTACCCAGAGGACACCGCATAGGTACGGTACAAAACAAACTCGTAAAAGGCATGATAAGGCATGCGACAAGGCAAGCGAGGCAATGCCCAGGGTAGGATTCTACCGTTTTGCGGATCCGGAATGGTGGTAATGCATAGCAGCAACTACCGCCCACCTCGAGACACACTCCCAAATCAAAGGTGTACCCAATCAAATCATAAAGTAATAGAATGGTATCGAAGAAATGTGCCCGATAGGAAGAATGACCTCACTTGGCCCGGCATGGCTTCTGTTTTAGCCACATCAAGCTGACTCACGGGAGTCAGGGATGCATTAAAACCTCATATAGAATCGTCTCCAAACCATCCTACTTTGTTCTCGAATCTCCACCACGTACACAGTTGTTAAAGTGGTTTTCGGTATTGGCTGAGAGTATGACAATATCTGATCTCGGTCACTTTAACAACCAAACGCTTATTTCACACTGTGGTCATTTCATTTCAAATAGTTCATACTTCATATCAAAATATCATATTCATTTCAAACCCATATCAATTCGATATCATTATTCACTTTAAATAATATTCATTTCCAGAATCGTAACACTTTCAAAATCATAACACTTTCGAAATCATAACACTTTTGAAATCATAACACTTCCGCAATCATAACAGTTCCAACTTAAACATTTTAGACATGGAAAATAGTATATGTATATATTAAAATAATTATAAATTAAAATGGTTTATATATTTATTTAAAGAGGTTATACTGAAATAGTTTCCCAATTAGAATTGTTTCATCCAATTCAACAAATCGATTCAAATCAACTTAAATTCCAAAATTCAATTTAAAACAATCCGTGTTCAACACTTTCAATTTAAAAGGTTAAAGATTCAATTCAAATTCTCAATAAACCATTTCAATTTTTATCAATTTCAAATCCAGGTTTGAACTATCACTTCAATTCCAATAAGATTCAAAGTTTAAATATCCAACATTTACGATATAAGTTTTATTTATTTTTCAACATTTAACTTTAATTTTTTTCAAATTGGAAAACATTCACTTAATCATTTTAATAAAAATTAAATAAAATCTCAATTTATAAATTTAAATCAATATTAAATATTCAGTCTCAATTTTATTTAAAATTGAGAATATTCATTTAATCACTTTTTATCAAATCAAGTTATAAATCATATCTTTCAAAATCTCTGAATCGATAGTTCAAATCAATTCTTATTTAAATTCAATTATTGACCAATTTAAATTCTAAGTCAACATTAATTTATCTTCCCAACCTCTATTATTAAAGTTATAAAAACCTATTTTTAAAATGTTAATATAAATTTAAATAAATACTTAAACATATTATAAACCAATTAAATTAAATTTTATTAAATTAAATCTTATTATTAAATTTGTTTTATATTAAATCTTATTTTATATATTTTGAAAATAAAATATTATTATAAGTAAAATCTTAAAATTTATATATATTCAAAACTAACTTATAAATTAATATTTCCAAAACATTATTATTTTAAAATCTAAATTTTATACACATATAAAAATAGCATTTATATATTATATTTTAAAAATCAATATTTATTAAAACTTATATGTTTCCTTTCAAACTTTGGAAATCATTTTCAAAATATAGACCAACGGTGTTCGTATATAATTTTCTATCCAATGGTCAAGTGATACGGATATTTATCATTTCAATCCGCAAATTAAATATTTACGGGTATATATCATTTCAACCCGTAATCCCAAAATCTGAATTCAATGAAAATCGCTTGGGTTTATCATTTCAACCGATAACGATTTTCCCTTAATCTAAAAAATTGTTCGGGTATGTATCATTTCAACCCATAGAGAATTCTAAACTAACATGGAACTTGTAGAGTGGGAACAAATATGATAATAATATTACATATCAACAACAGGCATATATAATTAGTAACGAATTAAATATAATATATACAACAGGTTATGGTGTCATATGTCATAGGTAAACAATGGCAGATAATGGTATATCATATTTAACATTTAAATAACTTAAGAATTCAAATTTTACAGCATATTTCAATCGTCGTTTCATGTGAATTGAATTTACTAAATATAATAATGTTAATTGTGAGTGATTGCTCACCTTTTCGTGGCTAGAGAGATTAGACAACACGACAATCTACGAATTGAATAACGAACTCGACAATCGACCAAACTAATATGGATAAGCACAGATTCAACAACGGGACGGCAACAAAGCACATATCTACATGAATTCGAATTCGATGAAAACGAATCAAAGCAAGCTAGAGATTTATGAAGCAATATGTATAATAAAACATTTATATAAAAAAGAATCAATATTCAATTAAAACACATATCAATAAAAATCTATACATATATATTTCAAAACCAATATCAAAATAAAATCTTTATATATATATTCGGAAACCAAACTCATGTATACTTATATAACTAATATATAGACTAATATATAGCTTATATACATATTATATTTTAAAATCAATAATTATTATAAAATCAGTATAAACTTACTTTATTGTAGTATATATATATATAAACAACCGAAAGTATGAAGAAGTTATTTTATTATAAAATCAATACTTTATTGAAATCAATGTATATATATATACACACACACAACTCGACAGGTCATATATAAACTTATAGAAACCTATATATACAACTCTTATACACTTATATATATATACACTACTGATTATATACAGCAGTTGCTATATTATAAAAGTATAGAGAAAATAAACATAAATATATCATATCATATATTCAAACTAGGCTACCATATTATAAGTGTGCCTTTAACATATAATATAATACTCTCAACATCAAAGAATACTGGATGTACGGTCACAAGTATGGAGCTTCGGTTGAAAAAAATATGTGTCAGTTTGCTCCGTTCAAGTGTTTTGGAATTCCCATCGATAGCGTTGGCCAGACGAATCGATCGAAACCCAAAATCAAACTTAACAACACGAAAAACACAATATAAAACATTTTTATATTAATTACAAATACACTCCCTCACACGATGATTCAAGAATGGATCATAGAACAAGGATAGAGATTCAAATTTAGAGAGACCCTAATCAAAGAGAATTTTAACAACGAAGATAGCTCGAAAGGATAAAAAGATAATTGAGTTACAAAAGGGAAAAGATTGATAGACTTATACTAATCGCGGACAACCTTAACCAGATCAACCGAGACTTAGATTAGACGAGAATATCATCAACGGAAACCAGGATGGACCTATTGACAACATTGCGGAAACCGCAATTCATGAGATCAAGTTACAGGAATAGGATTGAAGCGGAATTCAAATTCCCGCTTAGGAGGGAGGAGTGACTTCGCCATAACATCAGGATAATCCCTGACTATCGTAGTGGAGTTAAAATTACTAGGCTGAGATCCAAGCGAAAGGTGAAACCACCTACAAAATTTTAAGGCATTCGACATTCAATAAGAAGAGAATTACCCGAGTCGTCTACTAGAGAAACGATTCGGCTTTTCAAAAAAAATAACAGCATCATAACCGAGGACGTAGAAATCTCCGGTGAATCGACGCCTGTTATAAAGGGGTTTCCTCCTTTACAAATCATACCAAGATTGACGAAACCGTCGATGGGATTAGTCGCATAAGGATGAAGCTGATAGTTGTGGTTGAAGCTATGTGATGCTCCGGTATCAAAAGTACACGAACAGGACAAGACAAGAATGGACTTCAGAACAAGAGATGTTCCAAAATCCAAAAGAAAATCCAAATCAAGGAGAATTCAAACGAAGGATTTCAAGCTCGAACGAAGATGATTCTATAATTAGTTTACTCCATATGCTAAGCTTTGCCTAAACCAGAGCTCTGATGCCACTAGTAACAACCCGCTATTTTGAACCGTTCAAATCGACAATCATCCACACTGATATGGATAAGCACAGATTCAACAATGGGATGGCAACAAAGCACATATCTACATGAATTCGATTCGATGAAAACAAATCAAAGCAAGCTAGAGATTTATGAAGCAATATGTGTTATAAAAATTTTATATATAAAAAATCAATATTAAATTAAAACACATATCAATAAAAATCTATACATATAAATTTCAAAACCAATATCAAAATAAAACCTTTATATATATTCGGAAACCAAACTCATGTATACTTATATAACTAATATATAGACTAATATATAGCTTACATACATATTATATTTTAAAATCAATAATTATTATAAAATCAATATAAACTTCCTTTATTGTAATATATATATATATAAACAACCGAAAGTATGAAGAAGTTATTTTATTATAAAATCAATACTTTATTGAAATCAATATATATATATATACACACACACAACTCGACAAGTCATATATAAACTTATAGAAACCTATATATACAACTCTTATACACTTATATATACACACACACACACTACTGATTATATACAGCAGTTGCTATATTATAAAAGTACAGAGAAAATAAACATAAATATATCATATCATATATTCGAACTAGGCTACCATATTATAAGTGTACCTTTAACATATAATATAATACTCTCGACATCAAAGAATACTAGGTGTACGGCAACAAGTATGGAGCTTCGGTTGACGTCAGGTCGGAGGCGTGGTGGAGTGGCATGCGGAGGAAATGGGCGAAGGCTAAGGAAAGAACTGCCGTGGCTATGCTCGGTCTAGGTTTGGGCCGTTGAGTTTCAAGGCGGAGGAGGCGATGTTGGAGTCTGCTTCGGCTCAGGTGGGGAAAGGAGGAGATGGCGCAGACTGTCACGGGTTGCATGCTGGGTTCAAAATGGTGGATCGGCTGTCAAAATGGAGGGGAGGACGGTCTCAAATAGGAAAAATGAAGCAATGAACGTAGATGATGTTGATTCATGAGTTTTGATTCATGACACAAGCTTCAGAGATCATACGACGAGAATACTATACGAAAGCGACAAAAAGAGAATAAGTGTATATTATGCACTACAAAGGAGACAAGACTACAATCTAGAGTTTAGTATGAATATTTTATTGTATTGAGTCTTAGAATATTGTTAAAATCATTCCTCAAGTAGTCACACACACACACAAATTGATTTATATTGAATTATGCATAAATAAGTGTGCACTGTGCAAATGACAACAGGTCGGCTGACCGACCAGGATCCTCGGTCGACTGACCCTGTGTCAAGTGCACAGATATGCACTATTTTATACATGTCTGTAAACTCAGCTGACTGGCCAGTTTTCTCGGTCAACCGACCTGAAAATAACGGCTAGTTTTCTGAAGAGTTGCGATCGTTCATGAAGAGGAATGTTCTTTAATCCAAGAGATACAAACACAACTTTTGATTGAAACTCTTCATGAAAGATTGTAACTATTCTACAACTATATAAACATGTTCAATTCACTTCTACAACAACCGATTCTTGTTTATAATTCTGAAATCTATTCTCTATTTATTTCTGCAAATAAAAGCATTCATTCTTATTTAATATCACTAGAATCCTCGATTTAATTCATATACTTCGATTCTACGTGATTATCTTCCTTCTAAATCTTCACACACATATATACTCTTGAGGATTTGATTATAGGAAAGTTGTACTATCAAAAGACAATCAGTGTTATTCAGAACACATTTGTCAACAAGCTATTTGTATTAAGTTGAAGTCCTCTTCGGCTGTTGAGGCGGAAAAATTCCTGTTCGGCTGCTCGGGTGTCGTATACCTATTCCTCCGGGTTAAGTGAGGGGTTTAGTTTAAATCCAGAGGGTATTCTGGGACTGGACGTAGAACGGGAAGTTCGAACCAGTATAAAAATTCCTGGTGTGCTTACTTTAATTTTTATTTTACTGCTATTATCAGTTTCCGCATTTATATATTATATTACACGATCCTTAGTACTGCACGTACACTTTCATTTGGTATCAGAGCAAGGAAATCCTATAACCGTCACAAAGTTATTTGTTATCTATTTCTAGTAATATGGCAACAACACATACTAACGATTTTGACACTAACACTAATACTAGTTTCACAGACGGTCAATCAACTTCACGACCTCCACTTTTTAATGGTATAAATTATAATTATTGGTCAACTAGAATGAGAATCTATATGCAATCTAGTGGATTTGATATCTGGAATGTTATACAAAGTGAGTACACAACTCCTACTGGAGAATATTCAACTTGGAGTAACACACAAAAACTAGATGCTACATCAAATGCAAAGGCTATGAATATTTTATTTTGTGCATTAGATAGAAATGAATTCAATAGAGTTAGCATGTGCACTTCTGGTTATGAAATTTGGAGAACACTTAAGATAACACATGAAGGAACAAACAAAGTTAAATTAAGCAAAATCTCTATGTTGAAAAATCAATTTGAAAATTTCAAAATGAGGCCAAATGAATCTATAAATGACATGTACTCTAGATTCCAGGATATTTATCATGCTTTACTATCACTAGAACAAAAGTTTACTGATTTTGATGTTGTTACAAAAATTTTAAATTCTTTAATGGACGAATGGGAAAGAAAAGTCCTAGCCATTGAAGAAGCAAGTGATTTGTCAACATTAAAACCAGAATAATTGATAGGTAATTTAATGTCCTACGAAGTAAATTTGCAGGCAAAAAGAAATGGAGCACAAGAAAAGAAAAATGTGGCATTCCAAGCAGAAAAAGATGATTCGACTCGGATAATGAAGATATGGCAATGATCGCTAAAAATTTCAAAAAGTTTTTGAAATTCAACAGAAACAAATTCAAGGGAAACAAAAATAATTTCAACGACAATTCCAATAGCAACAAACCATCATCTTCAGCAATGGAATGTTATAAATGTCATAAGAAAGGACACATGAAGAAGGATTGTCCAAAGCGTAAAAAGAATAATTTCAAGAAGGACAAAACCAAACGAAAAGCTTTCTCAGTCACTTGGGACGACACAGACTCATCATCTTCATCAGAGAGTGAAAGTGATAATGAACAAGCAAATGTGTGCTTCATGGCTTCGTCAGACGATGTAAGTGATCTTACTTTTGAAGATTTAAATGAAATTAATTCCGAATTAGTAAATTTAGCAAAGCAACTTAAAAAGAAAAATAAGGAGTTGTAAAGAAAGTTAGATAGGACAGTCTTAGAAGTAGATATGCTGAATGATGAGAAGAAAATATTAGAAGAAGAACTTGAAATTTCTCAACAATCAAATTCTAACTTATCTTCTCAAATTTCGTTAATATCTGAAGAACTAGAAATTCAGAAAAATAAAAATGATGTTTTAATTTTCGAAAATAATAGTTTAAATTCTAAGATTAAGGATTTAGAGTTAGAAAAATCTAGTCTTAAAATAAAATTTGATGATATTTCTAAAAATGTATCTAATTTCAATAAAGGAAGAGAGAATCTTTCTAGAATACTTGAAAATTCTCAATCCTCTAACAATAAATCTGGACTAGGATTTAAGAAACAAAATAATTTTGCTAAAAGTAGGATTAATAATAATATTAAGAAGGATATTAAGAAAACAGTTTATCCAAACACTAAAACCATCAAGATATGGATTCCAAAAACAAATAATATTTTGATAAGGAATAAACATATCAAAATGTTTATGGGAACTGTTCATAATAACAAGAATTATGTTTATAAAGGGAATTCTGAACCCGTATGGGTTTGGCTTCCTAAGATCTAACTCTTAGGACCCTAAAAGATCGGGTACCAACTTTTTATAAACTTTTTGCAGGTACCACATAAGAAGAGAGGAAAATGGATTTCAGATAGCGGTTGCTCAAAACACATGACTGGAAACAAAGAAATGTTGTCAAACATTATATACTCAAATGGAGGAGCAGTCACCTTTGGAGATAACTCAAAAGGATATATCATCGGCAAAGGCGATGTCAGTAGCAACGGTACCTCTAATTTACCTCTCATTACTGATGTTTTATTAGTTAAAAAATTAAAACACAATTTATTAAGTATTAGTCAGCTATGCGATAAAGGTTTTAATATAACTTTTTCAGAAAATAAATGTAATATTTTCGATAAAAATCATAACACTATTTTCGAAGGAAAAAGAGATAAAAACATTTATATCTTAAATATGAATGTTAATAATAAATCAAATTTGTGTTTAGTAGCTAAAGAAAACGATTCTTGTCTTTGGCACAAAAGATTTTGTCACATCAATTTTAATACTATCAACAAACTAGCTAAAAACAAATTAGTTAAAGGATTACCCAATATAAAATTCAAAACTAATATATTTTGTGATGCATGTAAATTAGGAAAACTAACAAAATCCTCTTTTAAGTCAAAGAACGTAATATCTACAGAACAACCACTTGAACTTTTACACATGGATCTTCTTGGTCCAACTCAAGTGTAGTCTATTAATCATAATAGATATGTATTTGTTATTGTAGATGATTTTTCTAGATATACTTGGATTTTCTTTTTGAAAAATAAAAGTGATACTTTTGATAATTTTAAAGTTTTTGTTAAAAGAATCCAAAATATTAAAAGTTTGAAAATTAAAAATATAAGAAGTGATCATGGAGGAGAATTTGAAAATGAAGCTTTTGAACAATTTTGTAACAAGAAAGGTATTAACCATAATTTTTCGTTTCCTAGAACACCACAACAAAATGGAGTTATAGAAAGGAAAAATAGAACGTTACAAGAATGTGCAAGAACTTTATTAAATGGAACCACTTTATCGAAACATTTTTGGGCAGAAGCTGTAGCTACTGCTTGTTATGTATTGAATCGTGTTTCTATTCGACCATTAACTAAGAATACTCCATATGAACTTCTAAATGGAAGAAAACCAAATATTTCATATCTTAAAGTTTTTGGTTCTAAATGTTTTATTTTGAATACTAAAGATTAGCTAGGCAAATTCGATCCAAAATCCGATGAAGGAATATTCGTTGGATATTCGAAACGAAGCAAGGCTTATCGAATTTTAAATAAACGAACTCAAATTATTGAAGAAATCTTACATGTTTCATTTGACAAAAATTTTAAATATATAAATCCAAATGTTATTATTGATTCTGATGATGAAACTACTCAGAATGAAAATAGCAATACTAAAGAAAATTTCGTTAATGACCATGATATTACTGAAAATGAGAATATTACTCCTAATATAATAAAATCTCCACCTAGAATTTTACGAGATCATCCTGTGCAAAATATAATTGGAGAAGTTAATACGAATGAAACCAGACATCAATTAAATCAAGTTGGTCATGTAGCTTTTCTCTCTAACATAGAACCTAAGAATATAAAAGAAGCCTCAACTGATGACTACTGGATTCTTGCCATGCAAGAAGAACTAAATCAATTCGAACAAAACAAAGTTTGGGAACTCGTTCCTAGACCTAGTGATCAATCATTCATCGGTACTAAATGGGTTTTCAAAAATAAATCAGATGAACTAGGAAATATAACCAGGAATAAAGCTAGATTAGTTGCACAAGGATATAATCAAGAAGAGGGAATTGATTACGAAGAAACGTGTAACGATCTGATTTTTCGACGCTCGAAAGTCGACATTAATACGTCCACTATATCAAATGCCGCACAATCGAATGCCGGAAAAACCGAACCATTAGGGTTAAAAGAAGAGGTAGAAGAAAAGATAGAAGAAAAAGAAAGAAGAACAGTTACAGAAAACACAGAATCAGAGACAATATCAGAATCTCACATTTCGCAGCGGAACAAAATATAATAGATAATCACTTGTCTTTTAAAACAAAGAACTATATCAGTTTATACATACATCAATCAGAGTCAATATACAACTCAATACAACAATGGACAGTTATATAAACCTGTCTCATACCGAATACACAGCGGAAATAAATAACAAGTACGGAAGTACGCTTCGCCATCCAGCTTATCCCCAAAGCTCCAGAATATCCAGAATATCCTGATAAAAATAACTCTAGGCTGCCCGTGTGGAAAATTATGGGCACCCAGAGTTTAGAAGGGAACAATAAACTCCGAGTCAGTCATGGTGACTGGTGTGAGATCGTAAAACAGTTATTTTCACAAAGAAAATAAAACAGATTCACAATGCTTTTGGAAAATGAAACTACCATAAGACATCCCGCCACACACACAATGCAAACGCAGAATTGGAGGAGATTTCTTCTTATGATAGTCAAAGATGCTTACTACGCCAATCATTGGATATTATTATTAATGTCTAGTGTGGAAAACATTTCGAAAGTATAATATTAATCTTAGCCAGCATAGACATTCCGAACTACGCCTACTATAGCTACCATCTAAACAGTGGGGCGCCACCATAAGTAAATGGCAGGTTCTACAACTAATACCGTACAAAGTTCGTATTGTTTCTTTGGATTTTCCAATAAATGGTCAGGCTAAGGAACTTCCTTTCCTCCTGCCGAATAGGATCGCCTCTGGTTGGACGTCCCGAGAGACAAACTGCTCTCTGCCAAACAAGGCTGGGTTACCCCTGTAACAGGTAACTCACGAATATGTCATCACCCGGTCCTTTGGGACCTTTATCCGAGCGCTCGGTAACCAACATCACACATCATAAAGAAAGTGTATCCACATGAGTAAGTATCTGGGCTCCATACCATGATACCACCCCTTTCAAGAAGGAAATGACATACCCTAAAGGGCGCGACCCTCATAACCTTGCCGCAACATTCCTGTTTCGACCATTTCCGGGTTGTTGAGGCCCTGACGAAGTCTCGTCCACAAAGCTACGCTTTTTCAAAAAGCCACGCTTTGGGTCAACAGATGATCAACCTATGATCACAAAGATAAATGATCAAACAAATGATCATATCACAAATGATCAAACACTGATCATCACACAGCAACACTCAGCATGCCACGTTACCAAATTGGGAATATATCGCTGATAACTTTCAACTACATAACCTCTGAGCTCGTACGTCTCAGAGAAGGGTGTTAAGCTAAGAGAATAAATTCTCTGCCACCAACAGAAATGTATTTGAAAGAAATCAGCTTTACATCTCAAATTGTAATGTCAGACATGTAACCATACAAGTCTGTTCCGGGATCGAACAGAACCGAAGGCCCTTCTCACGAAGCCCTTGCAAATCCGGATAATTTCCAATCACGTCCGGACTTCCCGTCACTAAGGGTGATAAAACCTCTAAATCGGAGATCAACCGATGTAGAGTAACTCGACGGTAATCCTTCCGTTTTCAAAAATATCCGGTCTTCAACACCGGTCATCAAATGCGATTCATAACGACGTATCACATATTCGGAATGGGTTATACGACCCCATGGTCTTTTCTCGGCTAACCCGAATAGTGAACGCTTATTCAAAATAAGTGTGGCATTCAAATTCATCCAATTCACAACAAATACCTATTCAAGGTAATTATTGATAGTCGGTTATTTAACTATCAATAAAGATGCGCAACATCATCAGATTCCAAATAATTCTCCAAATTATTTATTTTCCAAAATATCTTTACTAGATATAAAATTTCCACACTTCAAAAATAAATCAACATTTATTTTTCTAAACAATTTCCCTTTCCTTTATAAATTCCATAGTGAATTTATAATTTCAAATATCTACTCATATACGATTTTCAATCGATTTCAAATATTCACTTTCGATTTATCTTTACAAAGATAAATTCTCAAAAACGTTTCATTTCATTTTGGAAAAGCATTTCCATACTTATTTAAAAATAAGTAATTCACAAATCTATTTATTTTCAACATTTGAAAATATTCAATATACTTAAAACAATATTAAGTATACATTTCATTCTTTAAGGAAATCTATTTGAGTCAAAACGAATGTTGCGTAAAACATCGTTACGACGACTCAAAATCACTAGTATAGGGATTCGAATTTTTAAGATAGATGTATAAATCCCAATACTACATAAAAACATTTCCTTTCGGAAATCATTTACTATAACAACAGTGTTATTGTTATAGTCCACCATTTCCTTATTTCTCGAAAACGTCTATTTCAACAATGAATGTTGAAATCTATGGTTTCGATAGTTAATACATTTTTAAACATTGTTAAAACAATTAACTTCATTTTTAATGTCACTTCTCCAAAACTATCCATTTTACTTAACAATATATTCACTGTCCAAAATCGTGAATATACTTCACTAACCAAATTTCAATATTTTCTACACATTTATATTTCAAGAATTTATCCACTATCCAAAATCGTGGATAAAATTCCCAACCAACTCTTATTATTTACAACATTTAACTTAAAGGATAATTCGCTGTCCAAAATTACGAATATATCTCCTTTAATAACTTCTACGTTTAAATTACCAAATTCGATTGGTTTCGGATTCATAAAACAACGTTTATAAATTCCATTCCTATTTATAAAACTTCAACTTATAAATCTCCTTATTAACAAATTCCATTCTTATCTCAATTAAATGCCAAAATCCCATTTATAAGATTATTACTTATAAATCTTTTGTTTTACAAAATCTATTCATTTTGTAACTCCACAATTTATAAATCTATAAATTTCATTCACTTACGAATTCCATAAATATTCTCATTTTTAACACTTATAAAGCTCGTTTTATAATTCCAATACTTTTAATTTCATAAATATCAACTTTATAAATCTTTTATATAGACCGTTTACAATATTCAAAAATCCCAACTTAAACCATTTTATAAATAAATCAACTTTTATTTCAAAAATATCACTTTGGTTATATTTCACCAAAAATCTTAACTTTTATAACTTTAAAATTTTAACGTTTATTTATTTGAAATAAATCAATTCAATAATTCAATAAAACGTCTACTTTCAAAAATCACTTTAAGAATCCTTTTAAAGTAAAAGTCGTTATTTTTGAACTTCAAAACTGAATCCGATGATGCAACAGCACCAATTAGTCAATCACAACATTCAATATCATATATCAATATGATAACAGAATATACCACAATATTTGTAAATAAATAAATACAGTTGAGGAATCCAGTTGGATCCCTCCAACCTGTTTCCCTGCATCCACAGACGTTAGCACAATACCAATTCCACTTCGAGGTGGAATATCGCGGTATATGGGTTTTATAAAAAATCATCCGCTTACTAACGGCGCAATAGGGTCTCATCCGCTATACGAGGCGGGAAATCAATCAATCCAATATATACATATGCCAATATGTATATATTGCTATATATATAGATATATCCTACTATATCTAATATCACAATCAATAGCAATCAACACAATCAATAACTGCAATTCAAAATTAAATCCGAGTGAGAAGATCTCACCTTTGGTTTTTATTTGCAATCCCATTTTCATTCCAGCTTGTTTTCTTTCAGATTTCGACCTTGAATAAATAATTTATATAATTTGTTAATATTCGAACTAATCTAATCATTAATTGTTTATTTATAAATTTTAATTAACAATTTTCCTTTTGAACTACCTACCTACAAATATATATATGTATATAGGTATATTTATAAAATAATCTACATCATCGTTTTAAAACTTTTATTTACTAAACCTTATCTGTATATAAACTATTTCATATTCTTTTGTTGTATACATACATATTGAAACAAATTCCTTTGTATACAAATTAATGAATTTAAATTGAAACAGAACTATTACCTTACTGAAAAAATTACCTAAGCTCGAACTCGAAATCATCGACTTCTGCTAAGCCTGCAAGGTCAACTCGATCACGTCAGCTACAGAAAATTTCCCCCAAAATCACTTGTCGAACTCGAGCTCAATTCAATCGCCATCGGCCTTGCCATGCTTGTTCACCTGGATTCGAACGGCAATGATCTCCTCCTCGACTTCGGCAAACCTAGCTTCGCCAGCCTCTCGCGAACCCTAGCTCACCCCGCAGTCGACGTCGCGACATCAAAACTCACAGTCACCGAAGTCAGTTGCCACACTTGCTAGAAATCGCGATCCATCCCAACCCCACACGCGTCAATCATCTGTCTCCCCTTCATCTCGTACGCGAGATCGAATTCAATTCGCCATGCCATAAAATTATCGCGAGGAGGCCTCAATCGCGATTTCAAAACAATCGAACGCGATTCCATTCTCGGTTGAATTTCGAACAGAGAAAGGGGAAGAGGGAACTTGATTTGAAGAAGAGTGAATAAGAGGCTGTGCCCATTTTTTTTTTCTCGGCCATTGTTTTTATTTTTGATTGAAAGAAAATGAACTGGTTGTGATTTTAAAATGAAGGAAAAAAGGTTTTCGTTTGTTTTATATATTTTTATTTTATTTTAAAAACTGTTACGTGCCTTAAATTCTTCTACATGCTTGACAGGTGTTAGAAAGGATGAAACGTGGAATTTGCCTTGAATCTGATTTCATTTTGAATACTATCTGATATTTTAAAACGTAGGGGAGAAAATTGCATGATATCAGATGGGGAGAGGACACGTATTGAATTGGAAGGACGCATGTCTTCAAATTGCCACGTGTTTGAAGATAGAAGCAACGTGTTCAAGTTACGTAACAAAAATTCAAAACTGAACAGAACACTTCCAAATTAAATTCTGAAAGTTCCAGTACCTTCCCAATTATCAATATAAATTTTCTAAGACTTCATATTATTTTTAATCGGCAAAAAAATTGAGATTCAACATTTTTTTACCCAGATTTAATAATTAAATTCAATAATTTAATCGCCAAATTCATTCTGATATTTGAATTTCAAATTAAATTATCATTCGAATATTTAAACTCAATTAAATATTCACTTTTCAAATGTCAAAAATTCAGGGTCGTTACAAAACGTTTGCTCCAGTCGCCCAACTTGAAGCAATACGAATCTTATTGGCTTTCGCGTGTTTTCATAATTTTAAACTTTATCAAATGGATGTTAAAAGTGCATTTTTAAATGGATACATAAAAGAAAATGTTTTTGTTGAACAACCACCTCTTTTTAATCATGAAAAATTTCCGGATCATGTTTATAAACTCAAAAAGGCGTTATACGATTTAAAACAAGCACCACGTGCTTGGTATGATCGTCTTAAAAGCTATTTATTAGAATCTGGTTTTGAAATTGGTAAAGTAGATCAAACGCTTTTTATTAAGAAAACTAATAAAGATATTTTAATAATTCAAATATATGTTGATGATATCATTTTTGGTTCGACAAATGAAAAACTATGTCAGGAATTTTCGACTATAATGACAAATGAATTTGAAATGTCTCATATGGGAGAATTGTCATATTTTCTTGGATTACAAATTAAACAAATTAAAAATGGAATTTTTATTAATCAAGAAAAATATTGTTATAATTTAATTAAATGATTCGGTTTGGAAAACACTGCTGTCAAACCAACTCCTATGAGCACAACGATTCGTCTCGATAGAGAAGAGGATGGCAAAAGTGTTGATCAGAAACTATATCGTAGTATGATTGGATCTTTACTATATTTGACAGCGAGTCGACCCGATATTATGATGAGTGTTTGTTTATGTGCTCGATTTCAAGCAAATCCCAAAGAATCACATATGCGAGCAGTTAAACGTATTATTCGTTATCTAACTAAAACCAAAGATTTCGGGCTATTCTATCCAAAAGAATGTCCTTTCGGATTAGTTTCCTATAGTGATGCTGATTTTGGAGGAAGTCGGACGGATCGAAAAAGTACGAACGGAACGTGTCATTTCATTGGACGTTCCTTAGTCTCTTGGTTTAGTAAGAAACAAAACTATGTTTCCTTATCAACGTGTGAAGCAGAATATATATCTGCTGCTTTGGCATGTGCACAAGTCGTATACATGCAACAAACACTACAAGATTTTAATTGTCACCTTGAAAAATCTATAATTTATTGTGATAATACTAGTGCAATAAATCTTTCTAAAAATTCGGTCAATCACTCACGAACAAAACACATTGATATTCGTCATCACTTTCTTCGTGATTGTTTGGAAAAAGGATTAATAAATTTAGAATTTATTACTGAAAATCAAATTGCTGACATTTTTACTAAACCGCTAAATGAAAATATTTTTATAAAACTTAGACGTGATTTAGGAATAATGTCTTTAAAAGATTTATAAATAAAAATATGCAAAAATATTGAAAAATCCAAAATTGTTTTATTTCTGACCAAAGCGGAACTCAAACTCATGACCTCTGACTTGCTTGTTAAATGTTGTGTTATAGCTACTTGAGCTATGGGTGTTTCTTGTCTCAGTTTTTCTTTAAAGTTTGTTTTACTTGTTTTGTTTTCAGAAAAACTATTTTTAGTTCTAAACTTATAAATCATACATTTACAAATAGTTTTATTGTTAAACTTCTGTGATTATATTTAAAATTAGTTCCTATCCACTAATTTTTCAGCAAACAGATGTTTATATATACTATGCTTATCTTTCAAAACATATACTAAGAAACTTTTAAAAACAAAACTTGAAAAATGTCTTCAAACAATGACTACTATAATTCCGAAAACTCCCATCTATCATACACATCTCCGGACGATGATGGTTCCGACTGCATTCTTGAAAATGGCCCCTATCCTACCTTTCCCATGCCTAAACGTATCCTTGACTTCTCTTCTCCGGATAAAGACCCCCGATATGGGTGGAAACCATGGGAAGACTCCCATACAGGCTATACACCTGAAAAGAAAAAAGGGAAGAATACAATGGTAATATCTCCATCCACCAAACAAAAAATTGATGAAATACATCACTACCAACAACAACAAATGGATATGCAACGGGAACTCTACTATGAACAAAAAGTCACGGCAAGACGTTTAAGTTTTCTAGAAAAGATTGCCATGAAAGTTTGTTCATCAAAGAAGGATGATGTTGCTGAACCTTCTTATAGACCCTCATCCTCTTCAAACCCTGTTCAAACTCCAATAGCTCCAAGATGGTCACCTATAGAAGATGTTCCGTCCCCAAACTCATGGGAACGTAGATTTTAACAAACGGTGGCTGAATTTTTTTTTATATACATATAAATGTTGTTGTTTTCAATAAGATGTATAAATATAATGCAATGATAATATAATTTATATTTCTATAATTTTTTGTTGAAAAACAGCAAAAATGTGCATTTCTACCAGGGTCGGTCGACCGAAAGACCTGAGTCGGTCAGCCGAACCCATCCCGAAAGTTCCAAATGTATATTTCTAACAGGGTCGGCCGACCGAAGACCTGAGTCGGTCAGCCAAACTCATCCCGAAAGTTTCAGCTAGTCTCAGATAACTCATTCGGTCAGCCGACCCAGTTCCTTTGGTCGACCGAACGTGTATTCTGCTATTTTTTACTTCATATTAGTAACCCATCCTTTCACCTTTTCAACTTACCTCTTCACATTTGCTTTCCCAATTTCAGTTTTTAACCTAGCCCCCATTAAAATTCTCCCAAATTTTTATCTCTTCTTCAAAAACAATGGCTCCCAAGAAGAAATCTAAGACTACCGGTGGCTCATCTTCATCAACTCCCGTAGATACTCAAATCGCCTCATGGCTTGTCAATGACGTAGCACTTCAAAGATGGATACAACTTCAAGATGCCAAAATCTTTGAAGAATCATTTGTAATTTATCCTGATTTCGCTTCCTACGGTATTGAAAATGCCGCTATTGAAAGTGGTCTTGATACATTCCTTGACCATAGGAAAAATAACTTGAAAATCAATCATATTATGGTCAAGTTATTTCTAGCAAACCTCAACCTTGTCAATCCGCCGAGAAACACTGACAATTGTATTTGGACATCGGTTTGTGGCACTTCAATTTTCCTTTCCATAGATTGAATTAACCATATTTTAGATGCTAGGCCAGGTGGAATCTCATTACACGATGAAGATTGTAATATATCAAGTCGTGACCGGATAAGCCATTTATTTTTCGAAGATGATGCTACGGATTTTAGGCAAACATCGTCACTTAGACCTAAAGCTAGACTCCTTCATCGATTCGTGATGAAATCTTTAGTTCCTAGAGGTGGTTCATATCATCTCGTATATCCCGAAAATTTTAAGGCATTGTATGCTATTTGTAGGAGAATACGAGTTAATTGGGCACAACTTCTTATGGATGAATTTATCTCTTTTAACCAAGGAAAGATGCTCCATATCTATTATGGAGAATACATAATGAGATTGATCAGTAGCTTCGTCATCAATGCTCCGGAATTCGAAACCTCCAAAGTCCGTATTTTTGGTTCAAGGACAATAAAGTTAATGAAATTGCCTGATGCTTCACCTAGATTTATAAGATTTGAGCAATGGAGTACTACTCCGAGAGAGCAACTACGCCGTAGCTATTCGACACCTCAACCATCTACTCATACTTCGGAACGTCTAACCCGCCAATCCTCAATTCAACGACCAACTCCCGGAATTAGTACGGAGGCGGCCATTGATATTTTGGCTCAAAATCAACTAGCCTTGGATGCCCGGCTACGAAAGATTGATGGTCGTTTCAAGAAAATCAAGGGCTTTTTCGTAAATTTATGGGATGCCTTATCATGTACTTCTGAAGCCGGTGCCTCTTTTGTTGCTCCCGGAAAAAGACCGGCACCAAATTTCTCTTGGTCTACTTCAGATAACACAGGTTCCGGTACATCGGGAACTCACGCTCCTCACACTCAAAGACGTGGTAAGGAACATGTTCCTCCGAAAGAAAATATTCATCCAGAATTTTGGGATTCCGATGATGATGAGGAGTAATCATATTGTTTTACAACTTCCTATTTCATAATGTCACGTGTTTTTTATGAACAATATGTCTATTGTTAGATGTTGTGTAGTACGAAAACATTATTAATATTTTTTTTGGGTATGTAATATTTATAACTTGATGTTTTCTTACATATGTTACATGTTCCATATTTCATTTACATATTACATCTAGTAAGTATTCCTTTTTGTCGATGACAAAGGGGGAGAAATATATGAAAGCTAACAAAGTTTTTGCAGAAAAGTCGCCATATATTCAGGGGGAGAATTATAATATATATTTATATATTACTTCGTCACATAAGTATTGTCATCAATCAAAAAAGGGGAGAATGTTGATTCATGAGTTTTGATTCATGACACAAGCTTCAGAGATCATACGACGAGAATACTATACGAAAGCGACAAAAAGAGAATAAGTGTATATTATGCACTACAAAGGAGACAAGACTACAATCCAGAGTTTAGTATGAATATTTTATTGTATTGAGTCTTAGAATATTGTTAAAATCATTCCTCAAGTAGTCACACACACACACAAATTGATTTATATTGAATTATACATAAATAAGTGTGCACTGTGCAAATGAAAACAGGTCGGCTGACCGACCAGGATCCTCGGTCGACCGACCCTGTGTCAAGTGCACAGATATGCACTATTTTATACATGTCTATAAACTCAGCTGACCTGCCAGTTTTCTCGGTCAACCGACTTGAAAATAACGGCTAGTTTTTTGAAGAGTTGCGATCGTTCATGAAGAGGAATGTTCTTTAATCCAAGAGATATGGATACAACTTTTGATTGAAACTCTTCATGAAAGATTGTAACTATTCTACAACTATATAAACATGTTCAATTCACTTCTACAACAACCGATTCTTATTTATAATTCTAAAATCTATTCTCTATTTATTTCTGCAAATAAAATTCTTATTTAATATCACTAGAATCCTCGATTTAATTCATATACTTCGATTCTACGTGATTATCTTCCTTCTAAATCATCACACACATATATACTCTTGAGGATTTGATTATAGGAAAGTTGTACTATCAAAAGACAATCAATGTTATTCAGAACACATTCGTCAACAAGCTATTTGTATTAAGTTGAAGTCCTCTTCGGATGTTGAGGCGGAAAAATTCTTGTTCGGCTGCTCAGATGTCGTATAGCTATTCCTCCGGGTTAAGTGAGGGGTTTAGTTTAAATCCAGAGGGTATCTGGGACTGGACGTAGAACGGGAAGTTCGAACCAGTATAAAAATTCCTGGTGTACTTACTTTAATTTTTATTTTACTGTTATTATCGGTTTCCGCATTTATATATCATATTACACGATCCTTAGTACTGCACGTACACTTTCAGATGACAAGTCAATACAAATATATATATATATATATATATATATATATGTTCTGATATATATATATATTTCTTTTTTAAAAAAAGAAGAGAAGCTTGCCTGCATGCTCAGTGGAGCCAGGCTATTGGTGGAAACGGGTTGGCAAGATGGCTGCTCACTCGGCGATGGGGTGGTGAGGGGACAGCGGAGCTAGGCGGCAGATCTGGAGAGGTAAAACGTGCGTGAAGGGAAATAGGTTGAGGGGGGAAAGTGGACGTGTAGCAGACTAACGTGGGTGCGGTGCTAGCTGGTGAGGTGGGTAGGTGGGTCGTTCGAGTGGAGGGTGTGGTCGGGTTTACACTATGATGGGGTGGGTCTGCCTGGTCGTGGTTGTGGTGGTCTATGCGGGGTGGTGGCTGTCCTAGAGAGACAGGGGGTGCGGTTGATGGTTGATAGGCTGAGGTGGGTTCTCGTGAAGGAGCGGCCGTGGAAGGGGTGATGGGCGCGTTTGGTGTTCGCGTGGGCTGATGGGAATGGGAGATGAGGGTTACGTGGCAATAG
Organism: Allium fistulosum; assembly: GCA_030737815.1. Classification (NCBI taxonomy): domain Eukaryota; kingdom Viridiplantae; phylum Streptophyta; class Magnoliopsida; order Asparagales; family Amaryllidaceae; genus Allium; species Allium fistulosum. The sequence goes on along the minus strand of CM060905.1, from coordinate 246,028,923 downwards.
GATGGTGATGAGGTGGTTTGGTGGCTGGCGTGCTCGTGTGCTTGGAGGACCAGAGGGCGGATGTGGGTATGCTCTAGTGTTGGCATGGGTTTGGCAACGAAGAAGGATGGGTTTTGGTGGATTAATGGTGGATGAGCTATGTGGAAGGTGGATCGGGAGTTTAGATGCACGGAGAAGGAAGATGAAAGCTACAGCTAAAAAAATATTTACTTTATTATATAATAATTTGTTTTTTTCTCAAAACAAAAGGGAGCAAATGAACGAATAGCAAAAGGAAAGAAACATAAATTAATAAACTGGGGAAACACAAAAGTAAAAAAATGAATTGTTGGGAATATTAATAGCTAGCAGCTATTACTTTACCTGATTGACCAACGAAAGGACACAGGGAACAGAAGGCTTGAAATGCGGAACCGATACGGTTAACCGTTTCACAGATTTCGTCACGTACCGGAAGCCGAAATACAGAAATGAGTATACTGCAGAGATCAGCACGACGAGACGAACATAATGGTACACAGATACCAGCGATACGATCAAGTTATAAAAACTCGATTTTTCGCTGCTGAAAATGATGCCAGAACGTCCAAAATAAGATAAACGGAGCTATAACAGTCCAAATTTGACGAAACGAATTACGACATCTCACTCATAAAATGATAAACATTTTTATTAGGTAAAAGTATTTGGATTTCAATAATATCTTATTTTCACCAAATATTAACTGATTTAAATTGGAATTGAAAATACACGACAGAACTAACATTCATATTTACCAGTGAAAATCTATCATTTGCTATGTTTAAATAGACGCATTCCAAATATCAATTTTTCATTGCTAAATTTTATAATTAAATTTCAAGCAAAATTTCAGTTAATTACGTTATAAAAACCGTTAAAATTTACGGGTCGTTACAATGCGATAGATTTAGGACCTTCAACCTTTGATAAGTAGAACACTTACCGATCTTGGTCTCTCTAAGACTAAATCGATGAATTTGGTCTTTTTTAACAAAAATGTGAATGATCGCACAAGGGAACTAATTCCCGTATACTTTCCATAAGCAAGTAATCATACATGCACTATCAATTCATCCAAAGCATGATCAAGTCACAGAAACGACTTTTAATCCCTTTTAAATTAATTTATCCTTTATTGGTTTAAAACTCTTTCATTTAGTAAAACACATTTTTATCAAATGAAACTTCTTATAAATCAAGACTTCCTTTATTAATCAATACCCATTAATCAATTAAAACCTTCTTTATAAACTTTTATATATGTATATATATAGTTTCTCTTTATAAAAGATATATACTTATTTTATACTATTTCAATATTCACTTATACCCTTTCAATACTTTAAAAAGTATTCATATACTTATCTCAACAGTATAAGTATATTCACAAATCACTTAACAAGTTTTACTTACTTTAAAATATAGTCAAAGGGTTTAAAAACAAATGTTACTAAAACATTGTTACTATAAACTCCTTCTTTTTTATAAATTAAATATATAACATTTTCTATCTTTTTTATGAAAGATTTCAATACTTGTTATTATCTTTATAAATTCCATTATTTATGTCCTAATTATATTTATAATTTTTTTCCAATTTAAAATATAATCCAATGGTTTAAAAAAAATGTTACTAAAACATTGTTTACAACAACCCAAAACATTTCACTTTTAACCATTTCCTTTAAAACATGCCTTTAAGGATTTAATTACATTTAAGAGTTAAAGACAATTGTAACTCAAACATTTGTCACAACAAACCCAAATCTATTTCATGTTTTAAAACATTTCTCTTTCAAACTCCCTTTTTAAGATTCAGTTATATGTAAGGGTTTAAGACAATTGTTGTTTGAAACATTGTCATAACAAACCCAAAACCATTTATTTATAGTTATCTACCAAATATTCATTAGTAGATATCTAATTATAATCATAATAAGGTTTAAAAACAATTATTACTAAAACAATGTTTACTACAACCCAAAACTATTTCTATATTTATCATTAACTTCTTCTCGCTTGCCGTTGCATGTCCATCCTAAGCCTAAATTTCGCTACTTACTCCTCTCCTATCTCTCCTACCTTGGTGTCCTCAGTGAGATCTGAACGTGCTCTTCGCGTTCATTTTCAACCTTCATCCCTATCACCGCCAAGGCTGATGCTTGGGTCTAAGACCGATTTCCCTCCTCTGAATGATGTCTTCCACCCCAGGTAACCACTTTCAACTCACGTGGGCCTCTCCTTTCTTCTGTAAATTCTAATAAGTTGGTTGAAGGGTCTTCGATCCATGTCTTGCCTGGTGACAAGGCTGACAGCCCTATTGAGTGTCTTGGGGAGTTAGTGGGATGTTGTCCGCATACCCTTGGATCCTTTGATTTCCACCTCAGTTTCCCGAGTGCAAGTTGTTCGAGAGAATGCCTCCCTTCCAATTTCATTAGTTTCAGCTCCTAAGAGATGTTTGCCATCCAAAATCCCCGGTTTATCTCTTCCGAGTGTTTCAGCCAGTATCCCTTCCTCCATGCCTGCTCCCAAGCCTTGGACGTCTCTATTTAGTTCCCTCCCACACAATGCGGGCACTTACAACCCTGTCGAATTTGTTATTGATGAGATTGACGGGGTCTTGCAGCCTCCCCCTTCAATATTATAGGCACGTATTGATTTCTGGTCCGATTATTTAGTTGGTTTTTTCCTAGATTCGAGCCATTTTATCCAAGATGCAAGAACTCTTTGTCGTCGTATATGGAAGCTCCATGGTGACCTCTGTGTTATCTATTTCGATTCTATGTACTATTTTAAATTCTCTAGTTATGAAGAATGCTCCCGTGTCCTTGAAGCTGACCCGTCTTTCATTGTTGGGAAACCATTCATAATCACCACCTGGTATTCTTCTGTGATTAGTGCTAGAGACCAGGTTTTGTCAATTCCTGTTCGGGCGTACTTTTCGTACATTACAGTTGTTCTACAACCATTAGTGGGTGTGAATTAGCTGGCTTGCTTTATTGGTAAATTAAAATGCTTTGATTCAAATATGATGGCATGTAAGAAATTGATTTATGCTAAGGTGCTAATTAAAATTTCCTAGGACAAGCCTCTTCCTTCATCGATTAAGGTTCAGATATGGTCAGGTGGCAGAAATTCGTGTTAGATATGGTTGGGTGCCTGACATTTGTACTACTTGTCACTCATTTGGTCATCTTGCGGTTTCCTGCTTGCTACCCTCTCTGGCTCCTCCTTCTCCCAAGGTGCAGTTTCCTCTTCCCCCTAAGCAGAGGTGGGTTCCTAAGGCTTGGAAGGGCTCGTCTGAGGCTGCAGTTCAGCATGTCTATCCTCTTGTAACCCTTGCTCATTCTGTTTCAGCCCCTAATAGTGAATCTCTTTGTCTTTTTGTAGCTCCTCCAATGGATACTCCATGTGTCAATATTTCTTTGGCCTCTGCTGCTGTTCCCCATGTGTCTGTTCCTTCTGTCCACCCCCCGATTTCCTGGGTACCTAAGGAGAAATCTTGGGAGCATCGATCCTCTGACATGTGTTATAACCAATTCAGAAGTTGTTTTTTTCAATTTTGTCTCTAGGGAATTTGGAGAGCAACAATGCTTATATAACCTAGTTTTGGATGGTGAGTTTTCTATGGCTACGAATGGTGAGTTGGGAGATTGGAACAGGCATATTCTTGAGGATAGTTCATGGGACAAAAGATTTATTTACTATAGTGACTCTTCTTGCTACGTACCTGGGCTTGCTATCATTTTCGCTACTTTTGTTTATGGTACTGACCCATCTCTTTCTGATTTGAGTCACGTTACTCCCTTGTCGGAGGTCTGACCGTCTTCGGCCTTAGTTGATAGGGGCATTGTGGCCTTTCACCTATTCTTTATTATTAAGTGGTCTGTCTACTATAAAAATAGGGTAGTTGTACGTGCATGTGCAGAACACCTATTCTTTTGTTTTTATACAGAGTGGTACGGCCACTATAAAACCGACTAGCTTTGCCAAAAAACATATGTTTTAAAGACCAAAGCATGTCCACACTCATTAGTTAAGATAATACACTTTAGTTAATTTCACAAAACCATTTATTTTAACTTAAAGGTTAAAACCCAAACTTCCTTTATTAATAATAAAATACTTAATTTAATATTTAAAACTTATATATAGTATTGAAATACTTTTAAAATATTTATTGATATGTTAAAACACTTTTAAAACTACTTGAAATATATGATAATTACTTATATAGGACATTATGGTATATAAACTTATATTTACTTTAAAAAAATAGTTAACTAATTTTCTAAAAACTATATATACTTACTATTACTTTAAAAACTATTATATACCTGAAATACTTTTAAAAAAAGTATTATTTACTTTGAAATACTTTTAAAACTATTATATGCTCTGAAATACTTTTAAAACTATTTTATACTCAAGAAATATCTTTAAATTTATTATATGAAATACCATTAAAATTACTTATTTCATAATTTATTTAAAATCCATAAATACATGTTTATGATATAAAATTCTTTATTTTGAAATTTTGAAATAATTATAAAACATTTTTAAACTTCAAAACTTATAACAACCCAAAATTTTGGTCATTGAAATTTAAATATTTAATTAATTCAAATCTTTAAATAACTGGATTTTGGGAATTTAATAACTTGATTTCAAAAATAGTGATCGTTTAAATGTTGAAATTGTGAATCAAATATTAATTAAATGGATTTAACAATTTTATTTAACTCCTTTTAATTAATAAATAATATTGATGAATTCAATTTTTATTTACAATAATAAACAGATTAGATAAATATAAATAATTAGATCGAAAATATAAAACAATATTTTAATTTGTGAAATTAGCATTCTAGGGCACTGTCTTAGATTTTGACGGACTAGTGCCATCGGATCCAGAATAAAATATTGTTGTACGCCGACGAGTTTCATGAAGATCGAACGTATAGTGTGATCGTGCGAACTCGAAACACGTAGCGATTAATTTCAAGAATTAAAATATCTTATAATTTGATTTTAAAAAAGCTAACTTTTGTATACTTTGGAATTAGGTCCCAAAAATAGTTCCATTGAATTCAAGATGGGAGTAATTAGCTAGGAACACCAGTGAGCACGCCTCGATTGGAGTTCATGCATTTTGGAGCGTGAATAGTGGCGGTTATAGAATCCTATATAAGGACCCATACCCTTCATTCTTTTACCCAAACCCTAGATTAGAACCATAACCGCCATTTATTTTCCCTCATCCAATGGTTCGCGATTGTTAGAGCCAACTGAGGCCAATTCGGCCCTCGACTCCGACTACAAAAACGTTCGTCGTGGCAAGACATAGACATCGACCACCTGGTGCGTCAAATAAAGGAAGGACGTAGCCAGAACCTGCAGTTGAACGACACCGACTTTAGGTGTTCATTCTCTAACTTTGGCGTCGTGGGTAGTGGATGAGGGGGGCTTTCGTTTGGAGGTGGGGTGGCGGCGAACGGTGGCCTATGGAGGCACCGAAATGATGTTGAACGTGGTCGTTTAGGGTGGGTTCATGGATGAGCTATGATGGGCAAGGGGAGGTGGCATTATTGTCAATGAGTTGGTCCGGGCGAGGGATGTCGATGGACATAGTGCGACGGTCCCTGGTGGCCGATGGTGATGGCGAGACGGAGATGGAAAGAGGTGTTCATTTTATCGACCTGGGTTTTTTAGGGGAAGGATTAGAGTTGTTAAGATGGGTAATTATAAATTAACTATGTAATTAAGGAAATTAAATTATATTACTTAATTTGTAGATTTTATTTAACTCATAACCGGTTCATACAAGGACAGATTTGAACGCGACAAGTTGCATTGTACTTGTACCGTCATTAACTACACTTGAAAATTGGATTGGTAGATATTAGAGCTTGTAGAATTTCAAGCTAAAGCTGTTTGATTTTAGACGGAACCAAAACACTTCATCGATAACTGGAATTTCGGTAAGTTAAACTCACCTTTTTTGGTTAACCGGTACATTATACAGTATATAAAAATTATTTATTGTCTGCTTGGATGTTAGTTTATATTGCTGTTTGACTGATTGTTTGGATTGGATTCCCGTTTTGGAAATTCATATAACTTTGTATATTATTGTTTATTCCTGTCAAGTAGCGAATGACATAAATAACCGTTTTGTTGTAGGGGACAAAAAGAAGAAGTTGGAGTGTTATCGTAGTGGATAGGTCGCTACAGAACACTTCAAAAAATACACCTACATATGTATGACTTACATGGTACATTTGTGGAGAGACCCAAAGAAGTTTCTCGCCATTATTTATTTACTATTATCTGCATCTCATTTATACTCCTTCATTACTTATATTGATGTTTAGTTAAAATAATTTGTGAATGTCTATTTGAATTGTTTAAGTGTCGTTATATCGATTTTTCGCTATATCGTCACTTATTGAATATTATCTCCTAAACCTTTGTATGTCAAACTTGAGCTTGTATTTTCACAAAATAGATGTTTAAAATTCATTAATCATTTTGGTTAATGATATTTGAATTTAATCAATCATTTTAATTTATGACGTTTGAATTTAATACATCATTTTAATCAATGATATTTAAAATTAACTAATTATTTTAATTAATGGGATGTGAATTTAATTAATCATTTTAATTAATGAAATTTGAGTTTAATTAATGATGTTTAAATCTAATTAATCATTTTCATGAATGATATTTGAATTTTGTTAATCATTTTAGTTAATGATGTTTGGATTTAATTAATAATTTTAATTAGTTGTGTTTTAAAAGTTAATTAACTAATTTAATAAAGAGTTTAAAATAAATTAACTTGTTAATAAAAGTGTTTTAAAGTTAATTTACCGATTAAATAAAGATGTTAAAGTTAATTATTTAATTTAACAAAGGCGTTTAATTGGTTTATTAAAAGAAGATTATAGATTTTATAAATTATCCTTCGGGATGAGTTAACATTGTTTTAAATTTATAAAGGTATATAAATTGGTCTATTATCTTTTGGATAATAAATGTTGTTCTAAAATTTATAAATGCTGGTTTATAAATGAGAAAAATCCTTTAAATAGAATTGTTCTAAAATAAAGCTAAGTGTAAATTGTTTGGGTTCATAGTAAATAATGTTTTAATGACATTTGTTTTAACCCTTGTTTTAATATACTTAGTATTATAATTTGACCTTTTTAAAAGAATATTTCAAATTGTGTTTTTAATGTAATTTTTTTTCAAATATCTAAAATGTGAAAATCATGCCCAAGTGTAAATCAAATGTTGTAAAAGTTTGATTAATTATTTTGGGTAAGCGTATACGATTTAATTCCCATACACAAATCACTTTGTTATTTTTGATATTTGATTTATCGATTATGATTTCGATTCTGCTATATTTTTTGTATTTCTTCACTCTAAGACGATGTGTTGCTCTATTTGAGCTTTGTTATCCTTTGTCGAAAATGACTAAAACCAAAGAACGGGTAAGGAGGCGCATCCTCCTAGTCAATGTTGTGCTTCGTCGTTCTAAGATGTTTTATCACTCATTTTGAGCATTAGAATCCAACACCATGGAAACTAAAACCAAAGAGCGAGTGGGAGCCAAGCCAAGTGGGTCGCACCCATTAGGGTATATTCACATTCATCTAGAGAAGTCGATAGCTTTCATGCGTTGATGTGAGTATATTCGAATGCTTGTGGATTTAACGGGGTCTTTGTTATATTTTATGTTGTCACTTCCATTGTATGATTCTGATTTTCTTATTCTCTATTTTTTTCTTTTTATTTTACCCTAACAATCTGCCTTTTTGGCGATTGAATGTTCGACATTAGAATACCGTGGATGTATTCGGTGTCCACTTTCGATGGTCGAAAAGGCGGGTCGTTACAATTTGGTATCATAGTAGAAGGTTAAGCGTGAACCTTGGCTTTGATAGGGTATGGCTTATTAGAGATAGGGTAAGTGACACCCGAGAATGAGTTTGAGAGTATTATATATACAAGAGTGTATTTATTATTTTATAAAAATATATTGTTAATTGGTCTACGGAGTTGTTTTATGAATTCTGGTCGAGACGTGGGATGCCACGGTGTCGATAGCGATTTCTAAACACTCGAACAAGGCAAACGGACACGATATTGGTTTTTAAAAATTTAGCAAATGAAATATTTTACCTAGGATTATACTTTATATATATAAAGGAATAATTTTCAAAATTTATATAGTTATTATGGTGTGTTTGTTTGAAAATGATAATATTTATTTATTATCATAACTAGTGAGTGGCCCGTGCTACGCACACGGGAAGTTGTGAACTTCTCGATGCTTTGAACTATTTTGACCATTTTTTTAAATCTATTATGTGTTTGTAGTTCATTCCTGGTATTATTATTGTTTTCCATGACTTCATTTTCACTTACTAATTGTAGAAGATAATAAATAGGAAAGTCACACGGAAAATGAGTGTTGATATATATAAAAATGAAATTGGTTCCATACGATTTGATAATTTAACGAGTGGAATATTTGGAAAATTATGTAGGTTAATATAAAATTGAGATATCCTTGAATATTGAATGCATGAAAGTGCAACATGATCGTTTTATATGTAAACATATTTACATAACAACCGAAGCCTGCGTGGTAACCAAATGAATTATGGAATAATTAATAAGTTCATTGAGCTCCGAAATTGTCTGCTTTTCCTCTCCTTTGGCATCATAGAAGGTGAGGATAATGCAGGCTCTGTAAATGGTGATGTAGAGAACCAATTCTTGCTTTATGTCTATTTGAACTCATTGTACTATAGATTCAGTGTTGTATTAATAACTTTAATCTTATTACTTCTTAAAAGTTTGTTTAAAGTACCAAAGTGTTGAAATCTAGGGTTTCCTCTCAGCCATGGGGGAAAATCAATTTCCTCACCAAATCTCCTCAAATCTCTCACAATCTTCTTCCCTAATCAGACCACCTGAGGCTTCTCACATCAGAAAGCCCTCAGGAGTTATCAACATAGATGATGATGGGTTCAAATTGGTCCAATCGAAACAACAGAGGAGGAAGGAGGCCAAAAAAGTTCAAGAGTCACTATCAGTTCCTCAAAATGACAACCGGAAAGGCAGAGCTGGTCAGATTGTAACCACCCAGATTGAAAAGAAAAGCGAAATGTTGTCAATTCAGAGAAAATCAATAGCCATATCACTGAATAGAGAACAAGGCCGGAAGTCTTGGGCAGACATTGTTGTTGATCAGCCTCAAGAACCCAATGTTGAAGAAAGCAGTCTTGAGCATTTTGCACCAATCAGAATTAACAACAAGAAGTATGGTCTGGTTAAGGAGGAAATATGTAAAAGGGCCACTGAATCTTGGAATAATTCTGTTCTTGTTTATGTAGTGAGCACCAAACTATACTACTTGTTTTTCAAATCTTACATACAAAGAGTATGGAAACCGATTGGTGAATTTGAAATCTTTACTATAGATAACGGGTTCTTTCTAGTAAAGTTTAAAGAATCTCAAGATTGCAATTCAGTATTAAAAAATGGACCATATTTCTATAATGGCAAACTCATCATAATGAGAAAGTGGTCTGATTCTTTGAAAATGGACAAAGACTTATTAACGTCTATGCCAATCTAGGTAAGGTTACCCTATGTTAATATGAAGTTATGGGACAGAGAGGCTTTCAGTGTTATGGCAAGTATCATAGGTAAACACGTAAAAATGGATGCAGCCACAACGTTGAAGACGAGGTTGAATTATGCTCGCCTTCTTGTAGAAGTGTCTGCAGAGGATGAGCTTCCTAGTGAGATATTTCTTTCTTTGTATAATGGTGAAAAAGTTACTCAGAAAGTTGAATATGAATGGGTCCCGCCAAAATGTAATGTGTGCAAATGTTTTGGGCACACTAGAGCCAAAACAGGCATGGGTACCCAAGAGCCATAATCAAGAAATGCAAGAAAAAGAAACCTCATATCCAAATTCAAGAAACAATTCAATGTCACAAAAACAATCAATGTTATCTGAAGATAATGATTGGATCAATCAAATAAGTGTGATTTCCGATCACAGAAAGAATGATATTGTGCTCTCTGATCAAGATGATCAAGTCATAGCAGAGGAAGCTCATCAGACCAATTCAGAAATCATAAAGGGAAAATTGCAGAGCAACAAAATGGTGGGTGAAAAGAATACAAAGGTCTTAGAATCTGTAATCCCACCAGTTACATATCCTTGTATAATTACAGACAATTATGTTATAAATAGCAAAAATGACAATGAAGATTTTCTACAATCTGCAATCTCGAATTTGGACAAGCCTCCTGAAACAGCCCCTCCACCTGAGCAGGCTGCAGTGACTGAGAATTCTAACTCAACCATGCCTCGCACTGCTGTCCCGTTTGATATCTCGACTATTATAATTCCAGAAGGTATTAATAACTCTGGAAATGAAATGGAAATGGTGGATGTTGTTGATTAGTTTAATATTTCTGAACTGCATATACCAAAAACAAAGGCTATAGGTAAGAATAAGGGTAACAAAGAGAAGAAAGCTTTTAAATAAAATACATTTCTATAAATCCAGATTGGGATGAAATGTCTACCATGCTAAAAGCAAAAAGTGTTGAAAATAAGAGAAGAGATAAGAGTGCTCTGGCATCAGGTACTATCTAGACCGATAATTTAATTATCTGATTATGTCTATATTTATGGAATGTAAGAGGTATGAATTCCTCTTTTAAACAATCTGATATATTACATATGCTTAGTATATATAAACCATTTGTTATTGCACTAATTGAGAATAAACTGAATGAGGAGAATTTTGAAAAAATTTGTCTTAAACTTCCCAGAAATTGGAAAGCTATAAATATTAATGATTGTGGCTGTAAAGGAAGAATTATTGTTATTTAGGATTCTAATATTTGGAATATGTTAAACAGTAACAAAGATAAGCAATTTATAGATTGTCATTTTGAAAATACTGGTGGTTTTTTTCTTTAAATTACTAGTATTTATGGTAGCAATTTGGAAAATGAAAGAAATAGTTTGTGGAGTAGGTTAAAAGCTTTAAACTTAAGATATAATTTCCCATGGCTAATTCTAGGGGATTTTAATACTGTTTTTCATGCCTCTGAAAAATATGGTGGTATTAAAATTCCCCAGACCAAGCTAGATAAGCTTAATAAATTCTTATTAGATACTGGGTTAATAGAACCAAGTACTAGTGGTAACAAATTCACTTGGAAATCTGGTTTAGAAAAGAATATCCATTGTAAATTAGATTGAGCCTTAATTAATAAAGAATTCTCCAATGTTTTCCCTAAATTTATATGTTCTACATTAGAACAAAATACTAGCGATCATACCCCAATATTAATCTCTCTTTTTAATGATTCAACTCCTGATAAAAAAATTTCTCCTTTTAGATTTAAGAATGTTTGGATTTTAGAGGATAACTATAAAAACATAATGGAAGAATGTATGAATTTTTCTTGTAAGGGTACTAAACAATTCCAGTTTAATATGTTTTTGAAAAATACTAAACATAATCTTAAATATTGGAATAAAAATAATTTAATGAAACTCAATAAGTTGGAAGTGTTATGACAGGAAGGGAAAATGTTGCAAGAAACAGTTGATAAAAATCCTGGGAACGTAAATACAGTCAAAGAATTTTTTTCCAATCAACAGAATTTAGTTGCAGAATTATACATTAATAATGTGAATGCTAAACAAAAAGCCAAGGTTGACTGGTTAACAATGGGTGATGATTGTACTAAATTTTTTCATGCTAAAATGAGCTGCAAGAGACATATGAATAGCATTGGTAATATTATTGACAAAACTGGTAGTCTTACTAATGCATATGATAAAGTAGCTAAAGAGGCTGTAAAATATTACGAAAGACTATTGTTATTTGATTCCAATATTAAAGAATTTCCTTATATTATTTGTAAAAATATCTTAAATGCAAATGCCTCTGATATTTTACTTTCTCCAGTTGTCTTGGAAGAAATCAAATATGTAGTATTCATGGCTGGTGACAATAAGAGTCCTGGCCCTGATGGCTTTAATGCAAAATTTTACAAAACTCATTGGGACAACATTAAAGATCAAGTTTTGGGTTTAGTAAATGAATTTTTGATAAAGGTAAAATTCTTAAAAGCATAAACCATACTTTTATAACTTTAATTCCCAAAACTAAAAATCCCACTTGCATTAGTGACTATAGACCTATCTCTTGTTGCAATTTTATTTATAAAATAATTGCCAGTGTTTTAAGTAATAGGATTAAAAAAATTCTACCATTTGTCATCTCTGAAAATCAGAGTGCTTTTGTTCCTGGCAGACTCATTTATGAAAATTCCCTTTTAGCCGACGAACTAGTCAGAAACTTTAATTCTAAAAGTGTTGAAAATGTTTGTATTAAGGTAGATCTGCAAAAGGCTTATGATAAAGTGAATAGACACTTCATTTATCATATTATGAAATGTATGGGCTTTCCTATTAAGTTATGTAACTTGGTATTTGAATGTATAAACTCTCCTACTTTTTCTATTCTCATTCAAGGCAAATCAGAGGGTTTTATCAAAAGTAATAGGGGTATTATGCAAGGGGATCCATTATCACCATATCTCTTTACTATGGTTATGGAGTATTTTTCTATTTTAATGGAAAATGAAGTTTTTAAAGGTAATATTACTTCTATGAATAAAGTCCGGCCCTATATTAATCATCTTATCTATGCGATGATCTAATGATTTTTGTCAAGGCTAATAAGACTGATGCAGAAGCTATTAAGAAAATTTTTGGTAAGCTGTTTAAGTATGCTGGTCTACAACTCAATGAACTCAAAAGTAAAGCATATTTCAGTAAAAACGGTGGAGATAAAAATGAAATTTTAGAATCTCTAAATATTGTAGAAGGCAGTCTGCCTATTAAATATCTTGGTCTACCCTTATCTATTAATCAGGTTAGATATTCTGACTGTTCTATTCTTATAGAAAAAATTCAAGATAAAATGGAAACTTGGTCTTGTAAACTTCTTTCAATAGTTGGCAGACTGGAGCTTATTAAAACTGTAATATACACAATTATTCTATATTGGATTCAAACATTTCATATTCCAGCTGCCTCAGTTAAACAAATTGAAGGTAGATGTGCTGATTTTTTATGGAGAGGTAAATACCATAAAATCAATTGGGATAAAGTGTGTAGGCCTAAAAAAGAAGGGGGATTAGGTATTAGGAATATGAAGGATCTCATTCTTACATGTCATTTAAAATTATTTTGGAGGTTTGTGAATGCAGATTCTCTTTGGGCCAAATGGATGAAATCCAAAAACCTTAAAAATGATAATTTTTGGACTGTCTTAACTAAAAATAATCAATCTTATGCATGGAAACAAATTTTAGAATGCAGAAATATTGGTAAGTCGTTTTTGGAAAGAAGATTTAAATCAGGAGATCAAACCAGTCTTTGGTTTGACCCCTGGTTTAAAAATGAATCATTTGTGAATAAAGTGGGTTGGGATAGTTTAGTTATTTGTGGTGGGGTTAATGATACTGTGGCAATGATAATAAAGGACAATCAATGGCAGCCACGGTTGCATCCTATCACATACCCTCATAAAAATAATATATGTCAAATTCCTATTGATGTTCATGCAGACAGTGACTATTGGGAGTGGATAGCAAATACCAGGGGGAAGTTTTCATTTAAAATTACTTGGGAAAGCATTAGAAATAAAATCCCTAATGTTGACTGGTATAATTGCATATGGAACAAAGTGAATTGTCCCAAAATGGCTTTCTGTGCTTATTTTGCAGTCAACAATAGATTGCCAACTTGGGATAGAGTTAATAAGTGGGGAAAATCCAATAATTCACTATGTTCCCTATGCAATCTAGTAAATGAAAGTGCTAATCATTTGTTCTTTGAATGCAGCTACTCTTACTACATCTGGAATAACATTCAAAACATACTGCATATAGCTAACAATGGTCAGATGGGTCTAATTCAAGCCATACAACATATCAACAGCAATTTTAAAGTTAAAAGTTACGAAAGAGACTATGCGCACATACTATTAACTACTGTGGTGTTCCATATTTGGAAAGAGAGGAATTTCCGAACTCATAATAAAAGCGGTATGAAGAAAGAGCAGAAGTGGATACTTACCGAGACAGAGAGCAGAATAATTCTTCATAAATCTCAAAAAAAAATCAGGGATCAAACCAAATTCTATTTCTTAGCTGATGAATGGAGTCATGAAGCAGGCACCAAACAACTGGAATTATTTCTCGTTCGCGCAAAATATTCACATGGTAAACATCATTCGTATGAAGCTAACGACCCTCATCAGAGATCATTAGCTACAGAAAGAGACTTCCGTCTAAATCGGCGAACTTGGGAGACTACCAGGTTGCTCTCGAATTTAGACGATAATACTGATAGGGTTAAGAAATTAACAGATCTAAGTTGTACAGAACTTAGATCTGCTAATTTACCCTTGACCTCAACTCACCAGAGAAACCACAACTTTAAAGAGAGCATCGAGGGGATGCGCGGAGGGTTTAACAGTTGCTTATTTTATTGGGAGAGAGGAGAGTCGAGCGGCGTTAGTGATAGTGACAGAGAAGCAAAGTAGCAATTAGCCGTCACTCCCCTCGCCATTTGGGTTTGTAGAGCGATGGTGTGTTTCTGTCGGCTAGGGTTTTCGAGTGTTTGTATAAGGGTACTCGGGTTTGGTTGTTAACCTGTTTTGTATTGTATTGGGCTTGGCCCATTTACCATTTTTCAAAAAAAAACTTTAATCTTACGGTAATAGTTAGGAAATAATATATAAATTGTATAGTTGTGCAAGAAATCACAGCGTAGGTAAAGTTGACCCAGCTTAGATGCCAACCGTCACAACCCATGAGAAGTGCTGTGTTAATTTGATAGCAAACTAACAATAAAATTTGTCATATACCATATTTTTTTTTACAAACAACCTCTGCTTGTTATATTAATGTGTATCAAGAAGCTGATAACATAATTCATAGGTAACGATATATTTTAGTGTGTTTTTAATACCATTTGACATTAATTGTTAACTGTACGAAGCAAATGATGCTAAAGTTGTCATGTAATTATATTCAGCTGCTGCGATAGGACGAAAAAAAATCCATGTTGAATGAAATATTTGTAAACAAACTGATGAAGATAGTGAATGTGGTAATTCAAATTTGTATTTGTTTTATTATCATCAATAATATTAGGTTTTATGATGACAAAAGATGAGAATACTTGTCAACGGGGATATCTATATTGGACACACATTCTCTACACCAGAATAATTTATATTGGACAAAAAATGAGAATGCTTGTTAATAGGGGTATCTATATTGGCTGATTAAGACTAACATACTAAGATCAGTTTCTAATAAAGTACCTTCATAGTTCATACTATTACCTTTAATATGTAAACATATTTACATAAGAACTGAAGCCTATGAGATATCCTTGCTTTCTCTAAGCTTCACGTGCATAGGGACTTGAACTACATCACCATCGGCTGTGGCCATGTTTTAATGGTATTCCAATGGTCAATTTTACATTATTATGGGTATTGAACCGAAAGTTGTACAACATTCCAAACTAATTTTGAATATGAGTATTAGCTCAATGACCCTCTAATCTAAAATGTTTCAACCGTGCAGGGTAGTTTCCTGATGCTCAAATACCTTAATTCATTGCGTGCGGCTAAAAGAAAGAAACTAATCTTGTACAAATCAAAGAAGGTAAACTCTTAAGCTAATATAGATTTATTACTTCTCCATGTAAGACTACAAAATATTACATGGATTGATACTAAACTGACACATTAAAAAATCTCCAAGTATAAGCGACCAATTGTTATACGTCTAGTTTACCAAAACAGAGAATAATCAATTATAAACTTGTCTCACAAGTTTATTAAACATATTTCTGCTACTCTAGAAGTCTGTATTGGTTAATTTAAATAATAATTATGTCGTAATTAAATTACAACAACAAATTAACAACTATAGTAATAATAACTATAGTGCTAAATCAACTGTTATACTATTTAATGAAATAGTATACCACAGAAAGAAAATGAAATATATATGTATATATAAATCTAACCGGTTGAAGAGGGAAATTCCGTCTGAGGCTTGTCGTGACAATTTCCTTAAGACTTTATTTAAAGTCTCCCAAGATACAACAGATGTAATATGCACGAGATTGTAAAGAGTATGTCAACTCTGTGATATTGTTTAGAGCAGTAGAGAAGGAAGAAGCAGAAGAAATCAGTTTGGAATGGAATGAGAATGTGATCAGTATTCTCTTCTATTTATAATTTCGTCCGCACCCCTTCGAACAGTCGCGTTTGCCTAAAAGGTCGTACCTGTTACCTTTCATTGCTGCTATTCAATAACGGGCCGCACCCATTCGCTCCTGCTGCTGCCATATGCCACACCCGTTCGCGTCTAACGGGTCGCACCCGCTTTCGGCTGTGTCTGTTCGCCAAAAACCCACGCCCGCTTCAGAGGTCGCACACCCTTAGTCAATCCGCGTCCGCTTGAACAGATTCGCACCTTTTCGTATAGCCTGCAACTGTCAGAAAGCCCGGCCCAGTTTTGCAGTAAAAATAGGATCATATTAGACCCAAACCCAAACCCAAACCTGAGCCCGGCCCGGTTCGGCTCGGTCGGACTGACAAAGGCGGCGCGCGCGCGTGTGTGGTGGTGATGCATGATCTCTCTCCTCACAACGAAGCAAACATTTGGGTGCCCCAAGGCCCCAACCCCTTCATTAGGAAGCTATTAATATACTTAGCTTTGTTTGCATATTTGGCGATGTGGGACAAGTGTATTTCATTTACACTTTGTGCTTTAGGAATTCCAACAATCCCCTACATAAATGATAATATACTTTTCCCCCACACAAAGCGAAATATCACAGAGTACATATGGAATAATGCTTTATCGTGGATAAGTAGATATTTCACTTTGAACTTTCCCTAGTTAAAACTTATCGGATCTACTTGGCTAATCGGTGAATTATTTCATCTTGAACCGTCGGCCTTTATTGTATATCCAGACAATAAGCTTTACGAAGCATTGATTCCCTTCTCATCCAATCTCTTGGTTGTGTTCATTTTGGTCCTGAACACATTTGTTTGGTTCTACGAGTGTTTATAGAAAATATAAGCCTTTAATATTCTCATAGAGCCGACCCAGCTCACACTAATATAGGTGATCGCAACCATTAAGAGTATCCTACATATACCCCACTTGTTATATTCAAGATATGGTCATCATTAAAAACATAGTTTTAACCTTTAAATACTTCTGTAGGCATGCATTTATATTATGCACCATAGGAATGGAGTTGGACTATGTCCAAGTAAATGCATTACGTCTTGAGTTACTCAAAACTGGTTTGCCTATTGATCCTAGTCCGTGGGATCTCCAGTCGCTAGGATAGGTTTCCGTATAAGATAACTCTTGTTGGTTTAGGCTTTTAAACCCATTCCCCTCGATGCGCAGTCAATTTTCTCTCTTGATAAACCTTTAGTAAATGGATCCGCTAGGTTATCATTTGTTCTCACATAATCTATGGAAATAGTTCCATTTGAGAGTAACTTCCTAACTGTGTTATGGCATCGACGAATATGTTGTGACTTTCCATTATACACAAAGTTGTGTGTTCTGCTTAGCGCAGCTTGGTTATCACAGTGTATGCATATGGCCGGTACAGGTTTAGGCCAAAATGGAATATCTTCTAAAAAATGACGAAGCCATTCTGCTTCTTCGCCTGCTTTATCTAAAGCGATGAACTCCGATTCCATAGTGGATCGAGTTATGCATGTTTGTTTAGTTGATTTCCATGACACTGCTGCCCCTGCTAAGATAAACACATAACCACTTGTTGATTTTGAGTCCTCTGAATCAGCAATCCAATTTGCATCACTATATCCTTCTAGGACGGCAGGATATTTTCCATAATGTAAGGAATAATTAGTGGTGTTTTTTAAATATCCAAGCACTCTCATTAGTGCTTTCCAGTGTTCCTTTCCTGGATTGCTTGTATACCTGCTTAGTCGACTTACTGCATAAGCTATATCTGGTCTTGTGCAATTCATGAGATACATGAGACATCCT
The DNA here is from genome assembly GCA_030737815.1 of Allium fistulosum. Taxonomy (NCBI): domain Eukaryota; kingdom Viridiplantae; phylum Streptophyta; class Magnoliopsida; order Asparagales; family Amaryllidaceae; genus Allium; species Allium fistulosum. The sequence continues at coordinate 246,010,704 of CM060905.1, read as the reverse complement.
ATTACACGAGAGTATTCCAGTTGCATCACACTCTCATTAGTGTTTTTATGCAGTACTTCTGATGGATTAAAAGGTGTTCTCTCTCCTTTAATTCCATAGTCTTGGAATTTTTCAATCACTTTGTCTACATAGTGTGACTGAGATAATTCAATTCCATTAGGTGTTCTTATTATTTTGATTCCCAAAATAACGTCCGCAACTCCTAAGTCTTTCATATCGAAATTGCTAATTAACATCTTTTTTATGGTCTCTATTACCTGAGTATTTGGACCAAATATTAGCATATCGTCTACATATAAACAAATCATCACATATGATTGTCCAATTTTTTTATAATAACCACATTTATCACATTAATTTATACGAAAACCATTTCTTATCATGACACTATCAAATTTTGCGTGCCATTGTTTTGGAGCTTGTTTTAGTCCGTATAATGATTTTACTAATCTACCGACTTTGTTTTCATTTCCTTTGTAAACAAAACCTTCAGGTTGCTCCATGTAGATCTCCTCATCGAGATCTCCATTTAAGAACGTTGTCTTTACATCCATTTGATGAATTTCTAGATTATAAATCGATGTAATTGCTATTAGCATTCTTATAGAGGTTATTCGTGTTACCGGCGAATATGTATCAAAGAAGTCTACTCCTTCTGTTTGACGATATCCTTTGGCTACTAATCTGGCTTTATACTTGTCGATAGAGCCATCTGCTTTCATTTTCATTTTGAAAATCCATTTGCAGCCAATAGGTTTTATTCCAGGTGGAATATCAACAATTTCCCAAGTTTTATTACTTAGAATTGAATCAATCTCACTTTGGATTGCTTCTTTCCAACATGAAGATTCAGAAGATGACATTGCTTCCTTGTACGTTTGAGGTTCATGTTCTAACACATATATGAAAAAATCTGAACTAAATGTCTTGGAAATCCTAGCCCTTACGCTTCTTCTTGGTTCAACTTCCCCAATCTCATGATGAGTTTCATCTTCATGTGAATTGCTTGATTCTTCTCTTGTCCTTTTAGGGACATTATTCACTTCATTCCTTTTGTGCGGAAACACGTCTTCAAAGAATGAGGCATCTCTAGATTCCATGATTGTATTTACATGAATATCAGCTATATCAGACTTGAATACCAAAAATCTGTAGGCACTACTATTTTGGGCTGGCCCTAAATAGTAACAATCTACTGTTTTTGGTCCAAGTTTGACTTTCTTGGGAGGTGGAACTGGAACTTTTGCCAAGCACCCCCACACTTTGAGGTATTTAAAACTTGGTTTGTGTCCTTTCCATAACTCATATGGAATTGTTCCTGTTTTATTGTGAGGGACTTTGTTTAATATGTGATTAGACATATTTAAGGCTTCCCCCCACAAGTTCGTCGGTAGACCAGAGGTTAAAAGCATGGCATTAATCATGTCTTTTAACGTTCTATTCTTCCTCTTGGCTACACCATTTTGTTGTGGTGAATATGGAGCTGTTGTTTGATGAATTATACCATTTTCGGCACAGAACTGTTCAAATGGTGATTCATATTCTCCACCTCGATCAGATCTCAATATCTTGATCTTTTTATTTAACTGATTTTCTACCTCAGTTTTGTACTTTATAAATGATGTAATTGCTTCATCTTTACTATTCAAAAGATATACATAGCAATATCTCGTATAATCGTCAATAAACGTAATAGTACTTTTTCCCACCTCTTGTAGGTAATGATTTAAAATCACATAAGTCTGTATGAACCAAACCTAGTGGTTCGGTGCTTCTATCAACAGATTGAAACGGTTTTTTAACCATTTTTGCTTCTACACATGTCTCACATTTGTAGTTCTTATCTACTTGGAATTTCGGAATTAATCCCAAGTTTGATAATGTTTTCATTTTTCGGAAATTTGTGTCCTAATCTATCATGCCATAGTAAAATTTCGTGCTCAAGCAAGTAAGAAACTTCAATTTTATTAATAGCACAATCAGAATACATAGTTTTATTGCCGATAACGGCTACATTTGCCTGAAATAGGCCATCACATAAATATCCCCTTCCGATATACATTCCAGCTTTGGACAGAACCATCTTGCCTGACTCGAACACCATTTTGAATCCTTTCTTTGATAGTACTGAACCAGAGATCAGATTCTTGCGTATGTCTGGAACGTGGAGCACGTCATTCAATTTGACAGTTTTTTTAGAAGAAGACTTCAAGATTACTGTGCCACTGCCTTCGATCATGGAAACAGCAGAATTACCCATGTAGAGTTTTTCTTCCTGATCGAGTTTTTGATATGTTGAAAACATGGATTTATCAGAGCAGACATGACGAGTAGCTCCTGTGTCCACCCACCATTGGTTAGGATTCTGAACCAAATTGCATTCAGATATAACTGCCGAAAAGTTGGACTCGTCCACTTCCATGTTGTCAACTATATTTGCCTCTGAGTTGCGTTCCTTCTTGTGTCTGCAATCTCTAGCGGCGTGTCCCAATTTTCCACAAACCCAACATTCACCATTAAACTTCTTGGTCTTATTATCTTTGGATTTGTTTTCAGGAGCTTTCCTCTTCTTTGAGAAGTTCTTCTTTTTGTTGAAGTGGCCTTTATTCTTGTTCGTCGACCCTTCTGTTACCAACGCCTCCTCGCTTTGTTTGGTAATTCCGCGATTATCTGCCTCAATCTTTAATCGTACGATGAGGTCCTGCAAAGAAATCTCTTTCTTTTTATGCTTTAGATAGTTGCGGTAGTCTCTCCATGACGGCGGCAGTTTTCCCGTGATGGCTTCAACCAAAAACGATTCTCCAACCTTATGACCTTCCGCTTCGAGTTCATGAATGATGATTTGTAGTTCATACAGTTGAGCAGTCACCGGTTTGGAGTCGACCATCTTGTAGTCCATGAATTTGTCTACAATGAATTTCTTAAGACTGATATTCTGCGTCTTGTACTTCGTGGCAAGTGCATTCCAGAGTGATTTTGCTGTCTTTAGAGGTTGATATACTTTGTATAGCACCTTGTCGAGACAATTCGGAATATAGTTTCTGCATAGGAAATCGGAATGTTTCCACGTAGCAACATCTGCTTCCTTGCCTGGTGCAGAAATCGATTCCTCCTCCTCGAGATACCGTTGCAGACCGAGTGTGGTGAAGTAAAATAACATTTGATTCTGCCATGTTAAAAAATCGTCACCATCTCCTTTAAAAGGATCGGGTCTGTTGTGTGTAGTGTCCTTTGTTGAGAGCTCTACTGTTGCCATCTCTGTTTTAGTTAAAACAGGAAAGTCTTAAGATGATATACGTCTAGTATACCAAAACAGAGAATAATCAATTATAAACTCGTCTCACAAGTTTATTAAACAGATTTCTACTACTCTAGAAGTCTGTATTAGTTAATTTAAATAATAGTTATGTCGTAATTAAATTACAACAACAAATTAACAACTATAGTAATAATAACTATAGTGCTAAATCAACCGTTATACCCGTTCGCTCCTGCTGCTGCCATACGCCGTTCGCGTCTAACGGGTCGCACCCGCTTCCGGCTGTGTCTGTTCGCCAAAAACCCGCGCCCGCTTTAGATGTCGCACCCCCTCCGTCAATCCGCGTCCGCTTGAACAGATTCACACCTGTTCGTATAGCCTGCAACTGTCAGAAAGCCCGGCCCTGTTTTTCAGTAAAAATAGGATCATATTAGACCCAAACCCAAACCCGAGCCCGGCCCGGTTCAGTTCGGTCAGACGGACGGCGGCGGCGCGCGCGCGTGTGTGGTGGTGATGCATGATCTCCCTCCTCACAACGAAGTAAACATTTGGGTGCCCCACGGCCCCAACCCCTTCATTAGGAAGCTATTAATATACTTAGCTATGTTTGCATATTTGGCGATGTGGGACAAGTGTATTTCATTTACACTTTGTGCTTTAGGAATTCCAACAATCCCCCACATAAATGATAATATACTTTTCCCCCACACAAAGCGAAATATCACAGAGTACATATGGAATAATGCTTTATCGTGGATAAGTAGATATTTCACTTTGAACTTTCCCTAGTTAAAACTTATCGGATCTACTTGGCTAATCGGTGAATTATTTCATCTTAAACCGTCGGCCTTTATTGTATATCCAGACAATAAGCTTTACGAAGCATTGATTCCCTTCTCATCCAATCTCTTGGTTGTGTTCATTTTGGTCCTGAACACATTTGTTTGGTTCTACGAGTGTTTATAGAAAATATAAGCCTTTAATATTCTCATAGAGCCGACCCAGCTCACACTAACATAGGTGATCGCAACCATTAAGAGTATCCTACATATACCCCACTTGTTATATTCAAGATATGGTCATCATTAAAAAACATAGTTTTAACCTTTAAATACTTCTGTAGGCATGCATTTATATTATGCACCATAGGAATGGAGTTGGACTATGTCCAAGTAAATGCATTACGTCTTGAGTTACTCAGAACTGGTTTGCCTATTGGTCCTAGTCCGTGGGATCTCCAGTCGCTAGGATAGGTTTCCGTATAAGATAACTCTTGTTGGTTTAGGCTTTTAAACCCATTCCCCTCGATGCGCAGTCAATTTTCTCTCTTGATAAACCTTTAGTAAATGGATCCGCTAGGTTATCATTTGTTCTCACATAATCTATGGAAATAGTTCCATTTGAGAGTAACTGCCTAACTGTGTTATGGCGTCGACGAATATGTCGTAACTTTCCATTATACACAAAGTTGTGCGCTCTGCTTAGCGCAGCTTGGTTATCACAGTGTATGCATATGGCCGGTACAGGTTTAGGCCAAAATGGAATATCTTCTAAAAATGACAAAGCCATTCTGCTTCTTCGCCTGCTTTATCTAAAGCGATGAACTCCGATTCCATAGTGAATCGAGCTATGCATGTTTGTTTAGTTGATTTCCATGACACTGTTGCCCCTACTAAGGTAAACACATAACCACTTATTGATTTTGATTCCTCTGAATCAGCAATCCAATTTGCATCACTATATCCTTCTAGGACGGCAGGATATTTTCCATAATGTAAGGAATAATTAGTGGTGTTTTTTAAATATCCAAGCACTCTCATTAGTGCTTTCCAGTGTTCCTTTCCTGGATTGCTTGTATACCTGCTTAGTCGACTTAGTGCGTAAGCTATATCTGGTCTTGTGCAATTCATGAGATACATGAGACATCCTATTACACGAGAGTATTCCAGTTGCATCACACTCTCATTAGTGTTTTTATGCAGTACTTCTGATGGATTAAAAGGTGTTCTCTCTCCTTTAATTCCATAGTCTTGGAATTTTTCAATCACTTTGTCTACATAGTGTGACTGAGATAATTCAATTCCATTAGGTGTTCTTATTATTTTTATTCCCAAAATAACGTCCGCAACTCCTAAGTCTTTCATATCGAAATTGCTAATTAACATCTTTTTTATGGTCTCTATTACTTGAGTATTTGGACCAAATAGTAGCATATCGTCTACATATAAACAAATCATCACATATGATTGTCCAATTTTTTTATAATAAACACATTTATCACATTAATTTATACGAAAACCATTTCTCATCATGACACTATCAAATTTTGCGTGCCATTGTTTTGGAGCTTGTTTTAGTCCGTATAATGATTTTACTAATCTACAGACTTTGTTTTCATTTCCTTTGGAAACAAAACCTTCAGGTTGCTCCATGTAGATATCCTCATCGAGATCTCCATTTAAGAACGCTGTCTTTACATCCATTTGATGAATTTCTAGATTATAAATCGATGTAATTGCTATTAGCATTCTTATAGAGGTTATTCGTGTTACCGACAAATATGTATCAAAGAAGTCTACTCCTTCTGTTTGACGATATCCTTTGGCTACTAATCTGGCTTTATACTTGTCGATAGAGCCATCTGCTTTCATTTTCATTTTGAAAATCCATTTGCAGCCAATAGGTTTTATTCCAGGTGGAATATCAACAATTTCCCAAGTTTTATTACTTAGAATTGAATCAATCTCACTTTGGATTGCTTCTTTCCAACATGAAGATTCAGAAGATGACATTGCTTCCTTGTACGTTTGAGGTTCATGTTCTAACACATATGTGAAAAAATCTGAACCAAATGTCTTGGAAGTCCTAGCCCTTACGCTTCTTCTTGGTTCAACTTCCCTAATCTCATGATGAGTTTCATCTTCATGTGAATTGCTTGATTCTTCTCTTGTCCTTTTAGGGACATTATTCCCTTCATTCCTTTTGTGCGGAAACACGTCTTCAAAGAATGAGGCATCTCTAGATTCCATGATTGTATTTACATGAATATCAGCTATATCAGACTTGAATACCAAAAATCTGTAGGCACTACTATTTTGGACTGGCCTTAAATAGTAACAATCTACTGTTTTTGGTCCAAGTTTGACTTTCTTGGGAGGCGGAACTGGAACTTTTGCCAAGCACCCCCACACTTTGTGGTATTTAAAACTTGGTTTGTGTCCTTTCCATAACTCATATGGAATTGTTCCTGTTTTATTGTGAGGGACTTTGTTTAATATGTGATTAGACATATTTAAGGCTTCCCCCCGCAAGTTCGTCGGTAGACCTGAGGTTAAAAGCATGGCATTAATCATGTCTTTTAACATTCTGTTCTTCCTCTCGGCTACACCATTTTGTTGTGGTGAATATGGAGCTTTTGTTTGATGAATTATACCATTTTCGGCACAGAACTGTTCAAATGGTGATTCATATTCTCCACCTCGATCAGATCTCAATATCTTGATCTTTTTATTTAATTGATTTTCTACCTCAGCTTTGTACTTTATAAATGATGTAATTGCTTCATCTTTACTATTCAAAAGATATACATAGCAATATCTCGTATAATCGTCAATAAACGTAATAGTACTTTTTCCCACCTCTTGTAGGTAATGATTTAAAATCACATAAGTCTGTATGAACCAAACCTAGTGGTTCGGTGCTTCTGCCAACAGATTGAAACGGTTTTTTAACCATTTTTGCTTCTACACATGTCTCACATTTGTAGTTCTTATCTACTTGGAATTTCGGAATTAATCCCAAGTTTGATAATGTTTTCATTTTTCAGAAATTTATGTGTCCTAATCTATCATGCCATAGTAAAATTTCGTGCTCAAGCAAGTAAGAAACTTCAATTTTATTAATAGCACAATCAGAATACATAGTTTTATTGCCGATAACGGCTACATTTGCCTTAAATAGGCCATCACATAAATATCCCCTTCCGATATACATTCCAACTTTGGACAGAACCATCTTGTCTGACTCGAACACCATTTTGAATCCTTTCTTTGATAGTACTGAACCAGAGATCAAATTCTTGTGTATGTTTGGAACATGGAGCACGTCAGTCAATTTGACTGTTTTTTCAGAAGTAGACTTCAGGATTACTGTGCCACTGCCTTCGATCATGGAAACATCAGAATTACCCATGTAGAGTTTTTCTTCCTGATCGAGTTTTTGATATGTTGAAAACATGGATTTATCAGAGCAGACATGACGAGTAGCTCCTGTGTCCACCCACCATTGGTTAGGATTCTGAACCAAATAGCATTCAGATATAACTGCCGAAAAGTTGGACTCGTCCACTTCCATGTTGTCAACTATATTTGCCTCTGAGTTGCGTTCCTTCTTGTGTCTGCAATCTCTAGCGGTGTGTCCCATTTTTTCACAAACCCAACATTCACCATTAAACTTCTTGGTCTTATTATCTTTGGGTTTGTTTTCAGGAGCTTTCCTCTTCGTTGAGAAGTTCTTCTTTTTGTTGAAGTGGCATTTATTCTTGTTCTTCGACCCTTCTGTTACCAACGCCTCCTTGCTTTGTTTGATAATTCCGCGATTATCTTCCTTAATCTTTAATCGTACGATGAGGTCCTGCAAAGAAATCTCTTTCTTTTTATGCTTTAGATAGTTGCGGTAGTCTCTCCATGACGGCGGTAGTTTTCTCATGATGGCTTCAACCAAAAACGATTCTCCAACCTTATGACCTTCCGCTTCGAGTTCATGAATGATGATTTGTAGTTCATGCAGTTGAGCAGTCATCGGTTTGGAGTCGACCATCTTGTAGTCCATGAATTTGTCTACAATGAATTTCTTAAGACTGATATTCTGCATCTTGTACTTCATGGAAAGTGCATTCCAGAGTGTTAGAGGTTGATATACTTTGTATAGCACCTTGTCGAGACAATTCGGAATATAGTTTCTGCATTGGAAATCGGAATGTTTCCACGTAGCAACATCTGCTTCCTTGCCTGGTGCAGAAATCGGTTCCTCCTCCTCGAGATACCGTTGCAGACCGAGTGTGGTGAGGTAAAATAACATTTGATTTTGCCATGTTAAAAAATCGTCACCATCTCCTTTAAAAGGATCGGGTCTGTTGTGTGTAGTAGCCTTTGTTGAGAGCTCTACTGTTGCCATCTCTGTTTTAGTTAAAACATGAAAGTCTTAAGATGATATACGTCTAGTATACCAAAACAGAGAATAATCAATTATAAACTCGTCTCACAAGTTTATTAAACAGATTTCTACTACTCTAGAAGTATGTATTAGTTAATTTAAATAATAGTTATGTCGTAATTAAATTACAACAACAAATGAACAACTATAGTAATAATAACTATAGTGCTAAATCAACCGTTATACCCGTTCGCTCCTGCTGCTGCCATACGCCGCACCCGTTCGCGTCTAACGGGTCGCACCCGCTTCCGGTTGTGTCTGTTCGCCAAAAACCCATGCCCGCTTCAGAGGTCGCACCCCCTCAGTCAATCCGCGTCCGCTTGAACAGATTCGCACCTGTTCGTATAGCCTGCAACTGTCAGAAAGCCCGGCCCAGTTTTGCAATAAAAATAGGATCATACCAAACCCAAACCCGACCCGGTCAGAAGGCGGCGCGCGTGTGGTGGTGATGCATGATCCCCCTCCTCACAACAAAGCAAACATTTGGGTGCCCCAAGACCCCAACCCCTTCATTAGGAAGCTATCAATATACTTAGCTTTGTTTGCATATTTGGCGATGTGGGACAACTATATTTCATTTACACTTTGTGCTTTAGGAATTCCAACACCAATATCATTAACTCATGCACAAATAAGAGAAATTTTACATCATACAAAAGGACATAATAAAAAAACCCATAGCCTTCTAAAAAAACGAAAATGCATGAACATTGATCTATGCAACTCTTTGTACCAAAAGAGAATCATATTGCACACCGCATCATAGTTATTCATTAGTTGTTGAACTGCTTATTGAATCATAGTTAAACAAACACTTTCTCACCAATTATAAACTGAAAGAACCATCCAAAACAATACATTCACCATCATTTATTGTGTGCAGTGTACTTTCTTGGGCACGTCTCAACTTTGAAGCATTTGTTCTTCCTGGAACCGACACACACCATCATGGTTCCTAGCTACAACAATCACTCATATAGCGCAGACCGCCACCAACTTCCTGTTGGAAATAATGAATGAGAAAGAGGCATTTATTGAAGAAAGAGAAATGCAATTATTATGCATTGGGAAGTGTGACTATGAATAGTCCCACATCTTAAAATATAATAAACATTTGGTGTTTATATACTAAGATGTGGACACTATTATAGTTACAATGAGACAAGAAAGACTTGAGAGCTTAGCCATCTTAGCAAGTGGTGCAACGCACCAACCCGCACCCGCGCGCCTGCGCCCGCGCCCGCGCCCGAACCCGCACCCGCACCCGCACCCGCGGCGTGGGCGAATGGGCGTTTGAGGCGTATTAGAGGCACTTAGCACTTTGCAATTGGTGGTTGGCTTGGCTTGGTTGGTTGTTCCGATCAGAGCAGTTTTATTTTTGTCCGTTCAAAATATAACAGCTATAAAACGGTCGCGTATGTTGGTAAAGGGTCGCAACCTTTCCAACAGTCACATCCGTTTCAAGCATCTTCCCGAGCCTATAATAGGCAGACAGAAAACGAAGTCGGCACGTACTTTTTCTATCAATCTTCTTCCCCAACAACTCTGTTCTTTTACTGTATTCTCTTTGGTTCGCCGTCACTCCGCCTGCAAGCACCGCACCGCAGAGTTCGTCCGTTTCATCCTGGGAAATCAAATTGCTCATATCCTTCGATGCATATAGGGAAAAAAGAACTTCAAGTCATCATTCACGCATTGCATGATGAACGAATGATCCTAAGTGAATCATTTCAAGTTGCCGCAGCAATAGAAAAGCTTCCTCCTTCATGGAAAGACTTCAAGAACTACCTTAAGCATAAGCGTAAGGAGATGACAATGGAAGAACTTATAGTTCGATTAAGGATCGAGGAAGACAACAGAAACTCCGAGAAGAAGACTTTGAACACCATGGTTGCCAAGGCAAATGTAGTCGAGTCAGAGAAACCCAACAAGAGGAAACGTGAACATAACCCAAAGAATTCAAAGAAATTTCAGGTTTCATGCCATAACTGCGGAAAGGAAGGCCACAAAGCAGCCGAATGTCGCGCACCTAAGAAGAAGAAATCAAAAGCAAACTTGACTAAAATCTCAGATGGTGTTTCTGATAAGGATTTATGTGCAGTAATATCGGAATGCAATCTTGTTGGTAACTCAAAGGAATGGTTTGTAGACACCGGAGCCACTTGTCACATATGTGCTAATAAGTGGATGTTTACAACCTACAAAACCGCTACTGATGATGAACAACTATTCATGGGCAATTCATCCTCATCAAAGGTTGAAGGCAAGGGAAAAGTTGTACTAAAATTGACTTCTGGAAAAGAACTTACCTTGAGTGACGTTCTCCATGTTCCAGAAATCCGCAAGAACCTAATTTCAGGGTCGTTGCTTAGCAAGCATGGCTTCAAACTAACCTTTGTGGCTGATAAATTTGTGTTATCAAAGAATGGAGTGTATGTGGGAAGAGGTTATGTGTGTGATGGTTTATTTAAAGCAAATGTAACCACTATTGTACCAAACAATGATATAAATAAAACTGAATCTTCTGTTTATTTGGTCGACTCTTCTAACTTATGGCATTCTAGATTAGGTCATGTAAATTTTGATTCATTACGGAAATTGATCAATGTAGAATTTATACCAAAATGTAAAATAGACTCCAATTATAAATGTCAAGTTTGTACAGAAGCAAAATTGACAAGAACCTCGTTTCACCATGTTGAACGAGAAACTGAACCTCTAGATCTAATACACACAGATGTATGCGACTTAAAAATGTGTCAAACTAGAGGTGGAAAAAGGTATTTTATTAGCTTTATTGATGATTGTACAAGGTACTGTTATGTGTATCTCCTTAGAAGCAAGGACGAGGCATTCGACATGTTTAAACAGTATAAAGCAGAAGTTGAGAACCAACTCAACAAGAAAATAAAAGCTTTATGAAGTGATAGAGGAGGATAATATGAATTCCCCTTCGAGGAGTTCTGCGCCGAACATGGTATTATACACCAAACTACGACTCCATATTCACCTCAATCCAGCGGCATAGCCGAAAGGAAAAATAGAACTCTAAAAGAAATGATGAATGCCCTACTGATCAGTTCTGGCTTGCCAGATAACTTCTGGGGAGAAGCTATTCTTTCTGCAAATCACATTTTAAATAAGATACCACGAAAGAAGACGTCTAAAACTCCCCACGAACTATGGAAAAATAGACCACCATCCTACAAATTCTTAAAAGTGTGGGGGTGTCTTGCGAAAGTGGAGGTACCCAAACCAAAGAAAGTCAAAATAGGACCAAAAACAGTTGATCGTGTATTCATTGGATATGCACATAATAGTGCTGCTTATCATTTCTTGGTACACAAATCCGAAATTGATGATATCCACACAAATACCATCATTGAGTCGAGAAATGCTAGATTTTTCGAACATATATATCCTTTAAAACAGATATTGAAACTTATGCTCAAAAGAGATCAAGGGAAACCGAAGTCCCTAACTCACTTGAGGATACTGAACAAAGCATTGACAATATTCAGCAAACTGATATTGATCAACAAGTAGAGGAAGAACCAAGGAGAAGCAAAAGATCAAGGATCTCAAAAACCTTTGGACCAGATTTCTTTACATTTATGTTAGAAGACGATCCATTAACATACAAACAAGCTATGTCCTCTGTAGATGCCCCTTACTGGAAGGAGGCCGTTTACAATGAGATTGAATCCATCATGTCAAACCATACATGGGAATTGGTCGATTTACCAAAGGGATGTAAGACCTTAGGTAATAAATGGATATTTAAGAAAAAATTGAAACCTGATGGTTCAATAGACAAGTATAAAGCTCGACTTGTGGTTCAAGGATTCAGACAAAAACAAGACTTGGACTATTTTGACACATATTCTCCTGTAACTAGGATAACGTCAATTAGAATGCTAATAGCAATTGCATCCACACTTGATTTAGAAATACATCAAATGGATGTAAAGACAACATTTTTGAATGGTGAACTAGAAGAAGAAATATACATGAAACAACCTGAAGGTTTCCTAAAATCAAGGAATGAAAGTAAGGTTTGTAGATTACGAAAATCATTGTACGGGCTTAAACAAGCGCCTAAACAATGGCATGAAAAAATTGATGAAAATATGATATCGAATGGATTTCATATAAATGAATGTGACAAATGTGTCTATTCTAAACATACAAATATGGGATATGTCATTATATGCCTATATGTAGATGATTTACTAATATTTGGTAGTAACAAAGAAATAATAAAATCTACAAAAGATATGCTCTCCGCCAGATTTGACATGAAAGATCTAGGAATTGCTGATGTAATACTTGGTGTAAAAATACATAAAATTGACCAAGGATATGTGTTTGTCCCAATCACACTATATTGGAAAAATACTTGAAAATTTTAAACAACACAACATAATATCAGCAAAATCACCCGTTGATATGAACCAAAATTGGGTTAAAAATACCGGTGATAGTATTTATCAACTTAAGTATTCTCGCATACTAGGCAGCATTATGTACGTAATGAACTACACTAGACCTGATATAGCATATGCTGTGAGTAAACTCAGTAGATATACGAGCAATCCAGGAAAGAATCATTGGAAAGCAATAATTCGAGTACTAGGATACCTAAGGTATACACAAGGTCATGGACTACACTATGGTAGGTACCCATCTGTAATAGAAGGGTATTGTGATGCAAACTGGATAACTGGATCATCAGATACAAAATCCACCAGTGGATATGTGTTTACCTTAGCAAATGGGGCAATATCTTGGAGATCTTCTAAACAAACTTGTATAGCAAGATCTACCATGGAATCAGAATTCATTGCCTTAGACAAAGCCGCGGAAGAAGCATATTGGCTTCGAGGTTTCTTAGACGGTATTCCTAATTGGGAAAAACCTGTACCTCCAATAAGCATACATTGCGACAGCCAATCAGCTATTGGAAGGGCAAATAGTAAGCTTTACAATGGCAAGTCTAGACATATACGTCGAAGACATAAAACAGTAAGACACCTTCTCTCCAATGGGGTTATCACAATTGAATATGTAAGATCAAATGATAACATTGCGGATCCACTAACAAAAGGTTTACCTAAAGAGAAGGCTAATATCTTATCGATGGGAATGGGGTTACGGCCCATAAACTAAAAGGTTTCTTTAAATGGAAACCCCACCTAGTTGACTGGAGATCCCAAGATCTAGGTTCAAAGGGACAACTAAGTTTAAATAAACTTGCTGGCACTGGTATATATTCAAACCATTCCTAAGATAAGTCAGTGCATTACTCGTCGGAGAATAGGATAAGTTTTTTGAAACATTTAATGATGTCTATACTTGGTAATATAAAAGGACCAAAGTGGGGTAATACGAATTACTCTTCATAGAATCACCTACGTGAGTGTGAAGGCGCCGCTTCAAGGAGAATTATAAGGCCAAATTCTCTAAACACTCATGAGACCAGGCAGGTGTTCATGGAAAAAACGAACACAAACAGAGAACAAAGGAATATAAGAAACATTTATTGTGTGCTATCTATTTTAGAATTACACAAATGGCTTACAGTTCAAGGACAATCTTAATCCACTGATTCGCCAGTAATTTAAATAGGTAACCACTAGGAAAGTTTAAGGCATATGTGCTACTTTTATCGATACGATAAATTGTTTCGTGAAATTAAGAACAAGTACTCTTTCATGTGGGGGATTGTTGGAAATAATGAATGAGAAAGAGGCATTTATTGAAGAAAGAGAAATGCAATTATTATGCATTGGGAAGTGTGACTATGAATAGTCCCACATCTTAAAATATAATAAACATTTGGTGTTTATATACTAAGATGTGGACACTATTATAGTTACAATGAGACAAGAAAGACTTGAGAGCTTAGCCATCTTAGCGGGTGGTGCAATGCACCACCCCGCACGCATGCGCCCGCACCCGCATCCGCGGCGTGGGCGAATTGGCGTTTGAGGCGTATTAGAGGCACTTAGCACTTTGCAATTGGCGGTTGGCTTGGCTTGGTTGGTTGTTCCGATCAGACCAGTTTTATTTTTGTCCGTTCAAAATATAACGGCTATAAAACGGTCGCGTCTGTTGGTAAAGGGTCGCAACCTTTCCAACAGTCACATCCGTTTCAAGCATCTTCCCGAGCCTATAAATAGGCAGACAGAAAACGAAGTCGGCACTTACTTTTTCTATCAATCTTCTTCCCCAACAACTCTGTTCTTTTACTGTATTCTCTTTGGTTCGCCGTCACTCCGCCTGCAAGCACCGCACCGCGGAGTTCGTCCGTTTCATCCTGGGAAATCAAATTACTCATATCCTTCGGTGCATATAGGGAGCAATATTGTTTCAAGGAAACAGCCACCGCTGCACTCGGACAAACAGATTGGTAATCTATTTACTGATTATATTCTAACATTTGATTCTGTTGCAACAGATTAGCAACGCTTTTGCAACACAGATTTGCAATGCTTTCTAAACCACTATTTTGAAACGCTTTTGTACTGTTACTAATATCAGATTTGTAACACTTCTGTAACGTTTCAATAACACTTCCTAGCTGTAGACATCTCATCTTTTGCATGCCTCACTTCCTGTCTGGCCTGCAAACTCAATTTTCATCTAGTTGAAACCTCCCCAGCTCACCCATCTTCCAACCTATTGTGCAGGCTTCAAAAATGCTTCATTTTGTGTTTAGCCCATTTGTTCGCTCCTTGCTTGTAGCCCCATGTCTTCAGCCTTCTGTCTTAGTCGGTACAATGGGATTTCTTCACTACCATATAGCATTTGCCTCTTTTCAGTACATTCGATGTCTTAAGCATCAGACCTTGGAGTTGCAATAGCAGCCTCTACTCAAGCTTCAATTCTTGTTGATTGCAAGCTTGTCGTGTTTTAACCTGTGCACTTCATATCTCTCGCAACTGCTCGGTCTCGTTCGTAGTAATTCACTACTTTATTGCGTTAGCACTACATGCCCTTTGTTAATATTCAGCAACTCACCTTACCATCTCTATACAATCATGCCGCAATAGCACCGGCTTCTGCCTTTCTATATATGTGCAACCACTACATTTCGCAGCAGGACTATGCTTCTCCCACTTTTACTCAGTAGCCTCTCAATCCACTACATTTCGCTCGTTCTGTCTTCTGCTTTCCTACCTTGTTGCACTTCTCACTTCAGCACCGTGCTTCTCGAGAGCCCCTACAGATGCCTCCTGAAGCAATTTTTGACATATAAGCACCTGTCAACGGTGCTTATGCTTCAAGGCCTTGCTTTCCATATGTTTCAGGTTTTAAATCAAGCATGCAGTGTTCAGTTGTGCATATATGTTCCAACCTTTATTTTCGCATGTAATGCTCATGCTATACACAACAGCAACAACAGCCCAACTAACATCATATGCATACCTCTTATCCATGTACTCACACATGCAGAATTGTTCAAGCTTTTTTCACATATAGGCCTTTTGTTCGTTAAATGAATACTTAAGGCTCATGCTTCTACACAACATCAAATTTGGCATTACTTCAGCTCCCGTTAATTTTTTTACTCAGCAGCAGCCTTAGCATTTGGTTTAACCATAGAGCATTTTCTATGCATAGCCATATATTTATAAATTTGATTTTGTATATTTTATTAGATTAATTAGGGTTCAAGGGATTTAAACAGTAAAAAAAAATTGATACTCTAGAAGAAAATTTCAGTTAGAATCATTAGTGGTTATTATATGCTCCACTAAGATCTAGATGTTTAATTTTTCATTGTTAATGATATCACTATTAGTTCTAAATGTTATTCTTGGCCATTTAATTCAAATAGCATTATCTAGAATCATTAACATAGTCAAACATAAAACATTTATGGATGTTCATATTATCTTGACTATATAAGTATAAGGGATAAGTTTCAGAAATAACAATCTGAATACGAACCATGAAAAGAAATTAAATGGGTAATTCCAATCTTATATAAAGCTTTACCTTTGTGCACTTCATATCTTTTCCTTCAACTAAAAGGATCTTTTATACATGTTGAACTACCCCATAACCGATACTAAGTAAAAATTAGTTGAAGTTTAAACATTGTAATGAAATCAAAATATGTAGGGAAAAAAGATTAAACTGTCATTAGTTCGTAGTTATAATAGAATCAAACTTTCATTCGTTCACAAAGTCATCATAGAAAAGTCGATGTTCCGATCGATGTTCTGTCTCATACAAATTGCGTACTCGAAAATGGAAGGAAACAAATATAACCCAAATAATAACACTATACCCAGAAAATTCAAAATCTCAAAGAAAGAAACCCACCAGATCCAAATTCATCAGACTTCGCTTCTTATAAATATCCAATGATTTCAATGTATCCACCATAACCATGCGTTTATAATAAAATTAAAAAGATGCATAAATGCCCAAAGTGCCTTCCTCCCGCTTCTTGAGCATTGCACTCCATTTGCATTGTTAAAACGAAGCACCAAAGAACCAGCAGTAATCTATGTGCAGGGTTTTATGCTTTTAGTTTTTCATTATACATACACTGTAGGAATTATTTGTCCAAAATTTGAGACATGAGGCATGAATAGCAATATGTCAATGTAAGAGCTTATATAAAGCTGAAAATGTAAGGGGTCATAGACTAATCATATTAACTTCATTATTTGATTAAAATAAATAAATTATCAAATATTTTATAATTAATTAATTTGTAGTAAACTTCAGTAAAGAGTTAGTTGATAGAAAGCACATGATTCAATCGTGAAAATGAGGTAAAATAAAGAACAAAAGAACATCATAGGCGTACTCCATTAAAATACAAAATGGAAGCAAAATCCAATAAATTTTCTAGGCTTTAAAATGAGCATTAGAAAATATGGTATTCTAAATGTGCCTATATCATTTTAGAATGTAAATGTAACAGTAAGATCTGCATGCATACATATATGTATCCAAAAACATGGAGAAGTGTCTTATATCCAAAGTATATTGAACCAATGTTATCAAAATGAACTTCAGCTTTGAATAGGCCAAGTAAATAGCCAATGCCTAAACGCCAAAACAGAGGGAAAACATAAGATTGAACATAAGATAAAGAGAAACCTTATATAATAAATTATGATATTGTTTCTTCTTATAAAGTAAATATAGCAACGATTATATTAAATTAACTCACTCCAAAAATTAAAATTTAAGTTTAAAAAATTGGTCAGAACCTAGAATAATGTAGAACTAACTAATTTATAACCTCAAACGGTTATCATAATGCTCTTAAAACCTCCAAATTCTAAATGGGTATACATACGTGATTAAGCGAATCACTTGTAAGAATATATCGTAAAAATAGATTAGCTGAATCAAGTCGACCCAGCTAGATGTTATTAGCAAGCCATCCTATTTGAAACAACCTCTTCGCTGAATGTTCTTTTTCCATTGACATGGAGGCTTCAAGGAAAAGGATAAGCAAAAATAGTTAGCATAAAAAAATCTGATAAAATAATTAGATAAATTTTTAAGCAATCTGCTCAAGGAATAGAAGAAACATTAGGTCAACTTTAAGCTGAAAAGATACCTTGTTGTAAACATAGTTGTCTCAAATTGATTATTTCAAGGTTTCAATTTAATATTTCATGATTCCACCCTTTTTTATTAAAATCAGATTTGTAATAAAAATCATACCTCCAAGCGCCTCTAGACAATCTTCTAAGATCCATGTTGTACTGCTTTAATATTGTTGAATCTCGTCACCACCACGAGGTTTCACATCTTTAATTGGACTATGACTGCTCTGACACTCAATATTTGAATGTTTAAACCAAGTTAATGTCATATCTCAGTAGTTCCAGCCAGATCTAGGACTAGGACGTTTACCAAATGTCATAGTACCATGGTAATTATTTTATTAATGCTCAATAGATTGTGTATAATGTGCTTTAATTATGAGAAACATTGCTATGGTATCCGCTAATAACTATTTAGAATCCATCCATGTATCTAGCATAAGCACTCTTTGTAACTCGCAAGCTACATTAAGTAACCCCTACTTTCTACATGCTTATTGGAATGAAACGTAAACGTGTTCAATGACACCACCTAAAATTGGTGCAAGCAAAACATACCATTTAAATTAAATTAATATTTGAAAACATTGTGTTAGGGAATCTCCAATTGATGCTTCCGCGAGCATAACTCAGCTGGTTGGGACTACTTTGCAACCATGGAACAAAGTTCTTGGAGGTTGCGGGTTCGAGTCCTACCATAAAATAACTCAGTCATGAAGACGATCTAAACTAAAGAACAATGGAAAAATACATACCTACAATAAAAATCACATATGTTGTTACAGTACGATAATTAGAACGATATTGTTTACAGCATTAAAATACGGAGGTTAACGTAATAAATTTTCTAGGCTTTCATCATGAGAATTAGATATGATTGTAACTAACATGCATGTAAGATTATAAATCTTAAAAACATGGAGATGAGTTTTCTATCTAAGATTCTAAGGTATGATGAAGTAATTATCAAGAAGAACATCAAATTTGCATAGGTAACTATGTAGCCAATACCAAATACAACATAGAAGAAAATGATAGGATTGAGCATGAGATAAAGAGATACCATAAACAAATATGATATTATTTCTTCTTCTAAAAAAATTATAATAATTCAGTTATGTTAAGGAATCACACCACTCCAAAATTGTAAAGATATCCAATCAGCAGCACATAGAGTAAAATTGTAAATTTGTTAAACATTGTTACATCATTGCTAAGGGCCAAAATGAAGGCGTGACAGTAGTGGATGAACAGAATAGCTAGTTTATTATTTATATTTTTATGTAATTTGTTAATGAAGACACAACTAAATTATTGTTCCTACCAAAAATAGAAATAAAATATAAATTTTAAAAATGATCAGAACTTCAAACAGTGTATAACTAACTAATAATTACCTCAAACAGTTGTCATAATGCTCTTTTAACCTCTCCATTCAATCATGTCCATATGCATGGTTAAGAAAATCCCTTTGAAGAATGTCGTAAAAGAAATTAGCTAAAGCAAATGAGCCTATGTTGATGTCATTAGCAAATCATCCCATCTTAAAGGACCTTCTCATTTATTGTTCCATCTCCATTGTCCGAGAAGCTTCAGGGAAAAAGGATAAGCATAGACAACAAGTATAGAGAATCTGACAAAATAATTTAGACGGTCTTTTAAGCAACTTGATAAATGCAAAGAAGAGAAAGCGGGTCATCTTTAAAACTGAAAAGATACCTTGTTGTAAATCGATTATTTCAATTTTTAATTCAATATTTCAAGGTTCAATTTTTTTTATTAAAATTGGATTTGTAATAAGAACGATACCTTGAAGGCAACAATACACAATCTTGTAAGGTTCATGTTTTAGTGCTTTAGTATTGTTGAATCTTCGAATCTGCATGACACTTCAAAATTTTAACTGATCTATTATTTTCTAACAATCATCATTTGAACATTTTGTGCCAATTTCATGTCATAATTTGGCAAAGCCAAATCTAGGATAGTTAACAAACGTCATAGTATCATGAAATTGCTCTAACACTGGTAATTAATATGCATTATGTGCTTTAATGTATAAGAAACGTTGGTATGGTATCCATTTATAAATATTTGAATCCAACGCTGTACCTAGTTGATTCTTATTCAAGCAGAATCGATTGCGCGTACCAGATTGCATATTTTGTGCCATACCAACGTTTATAAGGGGATTCTTATTCTAGGCTTCCAATGTTTTGCAGCTTGAGAATGAAAATTGTAAAAGAGTTGCATGAAGAAGGACATGTTGGTCGGGATCGCACATTGCAGTTGATTTCTCAGTCTTATTCTTGGCCCTCGATGAAGTGGGAAGTTGAAAAGTTTGTTCAAAGATGTCATGTTTGTCAAGTTTCGAAAGGGACAGCTACAAATGCGGGTTTGTATATGCCTTTACCTGTTCCTACAAAACCGTGGGTTGATGTAAGCATGGATTTTGTGTTGGGCTTGCCGAGGACCCAACGGGGAAATGACTCTATATATGTTGTGGTGGACCGTTTCTCGAAGATGGTACATTTTGTTGCTTGTAAGAAGACGGCAGATGCAGTCCATGTGTCACAGTTGTTCTTTAGAGAGATCTATCGCTTGCATGGTTTACCAGAATCTATAGTTTCGGACAGGGATACCAGTTTTCTGAGTCATTTTTGGCTGAGTTTGTGGAAGATGGTGGGAACGAAGCTGAATTTCAGTAGTGCTTATCATCCACAGACGGATGGACAGATAGAAGTTGTGAACAGATCCTTAGGTAATCTATTGCGATGTCTTGTGAAGGATAATCTGAAGAGCTGGGATGTGAAGTTATGTCAAGCGGAGTTTGCTCATAATCATGCTAGCAACCGTAGTACGGGTTTCAGTCCATTTCAGATTGTATATTCAAGCTTGCCAAAGGGGCCGTTGGATTTAACGATAGTACCACAACCGAAGGGGACAGTTAAGCGGGCTGCTGATTTTGTTGATGGGTTGACAGAATGCCATAGAATCGTTCAGGAACGATTGGAAAAGACGAATGAGAAGATAAACGATCTGCGGATTTGAAGCAAAGAAGTGCTAAATTTAATGAAGGAGATTTAGTATATGCTGTACTAATGAAGAATCGTTTTCCAGTGGGAGCATACAATAAACTTAAAGCTCGAAAGATTGGTCCTGTAAAGATTGTGAAACGGATCAATGAAAATGCTTATAGATTGAAGCTACCGGAGGATGTGTACACTTCTGACGTGTTTAATGTTAAACATCTTATACCTTATTATGGAGATGAACAACCCAATGGGGAAGAACTTTTAAATTCGAGGATGAATTTTTCTCAACCAGGGAAGGATGATGCAGCACGAGAAATGATCAAACGACTTACCTTAAGTCGCGGCCGATTCTCCCCTAAATTGCGAAGCCCAGCTAAATCGCGAGTCGCCCCTCCTCCTAAGTCGCGAACGAGCATCGCAAATGAAGTCCTAGATCGCGAGAACGAAGCAGTTCAAAGATTCCCTAGGTCGCAAATGCGAGCTTCCAGTTTCCTAAAATCGCGAAGTTCCTCCTTATGTCGAAGCTCCTTCGTATGTCACGAACGACCTATTTCTTATGACAAAGCTTCTCCGTATGTCGTGAACAACCTATTCCTCAAGTCGAAGTTTTTCCTTAGGTCGCGCGCAAGATACTCCAGAAGGCGAACGACCTATGCTGCTCCAGAATCCCTGTGTCGCGAATTGCCCTAGGTCGCTGATCGATATGTCGCGAGCACTTCGTTAAGTCGCTGAAGTTAAGTCGCGAAGCTTAGTTCGCTGACGAGTTCTTAAGCCGCTCCAGCTAGGTCGCTGAAGTTCTGATGCCGAAGACTTTAAGTCGCGAAGCTTTTTAGGTCGTTACTTTCTTAAGTCGTCTGTGTTAAGTCGTATGTCGTGTGATGTTGTATCTTGTTAAGTCGTTTATGTTGTTAAGTCACATATATGTTGTAATGTGTTGTTATGTCGCATATGTTAAGTCATTTGTATTGTACTGTGTATTGTTGAGTCGTTGAATGTTTGTATTTTCTTGAGTCGTCTGTTTGTCTGTTAAGTCGTAGGTCGTTGGGTCGCGTGCTGGGTTAAGTTGTAAGTCGCGTGGTGTTGTAAGCCTATAAATAGGCGGGGTTGTGTCATTTGTAAAAGTTGTTGATTTTTGAATAAAAATTTGGTTTGTGCATTGTGCCTCCATTAAAATTGGTAGTTGAGTGTTATCTCCTATCTCCACCTTCGGCATTCGAGTGCGCTCGAATCAACGATTGTTGAAGCCAATTCACGGAATCAAGTGCGCTTGATCAACGTTCGAAGAATTGTAGATCTTCTCTCACGGCATCCTGTGCGATCAACGTGTCGAAGATTTCTAGAATCTGGTATCTTCGTGATCAACGGATTTGGGCATTTGGCTATTCTTAAATTCACCGATTTATCATCGATTCACTGATTATTTCCGCTAATCGTGTGAGATCCTGGACGGATTTGATTTACATCATCGAATTCGCTTCCTAGGCTGCATCAGTTTGGTATCAGAGCTAGATCGCAAGAAGTTTGCATCATTTGGAGAATTGGGTTTCGAGAATTTGAAGTTTGGAGATCGGATTTGCATTGTTGAGAAGTTTGGTGTTCATCGTATTCATCGTGAAGTTGCAACAAGTTGGGAGTTTCGATCCATATCATTTTGGATCAAAGTTCGGAAAGTGTTTGAATTTTGCTCGTTGGGATTTTTGCGCGCCGAAGTAAAGTTTGAATTTTTGAAGATTTGTTTGAAGTTCAATCATGCCACCGAGACGAGTTCAACGTCATCGCAATGTTGATGCTTTGTATAGAAGAGAAGATGCTGAACAAATGGAGCAACGAATTAGTGATAAATTCAATGAGAAGTTTGATGAGGGAATTGGTCGATTAGAGAGAATGATGCTTGAAATGTATCAAAGTAGAAGAAGGGTTTCACCTGAATCGAGCCATGGGGGAAATAGAGTTTCACCACATTCAGATTGGGAGAGAAGAGAAGATCATGATCGTAGAAATGTTGACGATCGTGATAGGAATGTTGATGATCGAAATTGGAGAGATGTGGATGATCGTGATCGTAGGAATGTAGATCGAAGGGATATTGGTGGTAGGAATGGTGGTGGTAGAGATGTTGGAGGTCATGATCGACATCAATATGCATCAGATTTTGATGAGGAGTTTGATGGTGGTAGTGTTCATGGTCGAAAACGAAGCCAAGGAAGAAATCATTCGGAGTATGATCACAAATGGGAGTCCGGAATGAAAATTGAAATTCCAGAGTTTAAGGGTGGTATGCAGGCTGAAGAATTTCTAGATTGGTTATCTAATGTTGAAGAGATCTTTGATTTCAAGGAGGTTCCGGAAGATCGTCGAGTGAAGTTGGTTGCTACTAGGTTGAGAGGGAGAGCTATGGCGTGGTGGCAGTAAACCAAACTTACACGAGAACGGATGGGGAAGTCGAAGATTGTTGCTTGGGAGAAAATGAAGAAGATGATGAAGGCTACATTCTTGCCTTACAATTATCAATCATTCATGTATCATAGGTTGCAGAATCTGAGGCAAGGGACGAAGACTGTTAATGATTATGTTGATGAGTTTTATCAACTGATTGCTCGAAATGACATTATGGAGACGGAGGAACAATTGACTGCTAGGTTTGTTGGGGGGTTGAGGATCCAGATCCAGGATATAGTAAATATGTTTGACCCTAGATCTGTGGCTGAAGCGCACCAGAAGGCGTTGGCTTGGGAGAAGCAGGGAAGACGAGGAGGTGGTGTGTTTCCAAGTTCCAATACTCAGAGCAAGGGTGCTAGTGGGAGTTCCAATGTTTCTAAAGCTGTCAGTAAACCAGTTGTGAATGAAGTTGCGAAGGCGAAGGTCAACAATAGTTTCAAGTGTTATAACTGCCAGGAAGTGGGTCACAAGAGTAATGAATGCCCGAAACCGAAGAGGCGAGCTATGATTACTGAAGTGGAAGGTGAGGATGTTGATGAAGGTTATTCTAGTCCAATTGAGGAGGATGAACAGGATATCGCGTCGGGAGATGAAGGATGTAATCTAATGTTGAGGAGATCATGTTTGACACCGAAGCAGGAAGAGGAGGCTAGTTGGTTGAGGAGTAATATCTTTCAGTCGACATGCACTATACTGGGGAAGGTGTGTAAATTTGTGATTGACGCGGGAAGTTGTGACAATATCATTTCTACCGAAGCTGTGAGAATGTTGAAGTTGAAGATGGAGAAGCATCCAAATCCTTACAAGTTAGCGTGGTTAAGGAAAGGAGGAGAGGTGAAGGTGGACAGGCGAGTTCATGTTCCATTTTCTATTGGGAAGAAGTATAAAGATGAGATCTGGTGTGATGTGGTGGAGATGGATGTTTGTCACTTGCTTTTGGGAAGACCATGGTAGTATGACCGAGCAGTGCAGCATGACGGTCGAACCAATAGCTACAGCTTTATGTTTGAGGGTACTAAGATCATTTTAGTTCTGAAGAAGAGTCGGCAAGGAGAGAGCAAGTCAGAAGAGATTGAGGAGCTGAAGACTTTGTTGACTTTGAAGGAGTTTGTTGAAGAAGTAGAGGAGAGTGCAGAGGTGTTCTTGTTGATTGGACATGAAGCTACTGAATCTGTTGAAGTTCCAGAGGAAGTAAAGCCAGTGTTGGAAGAATTCAGAGATGTGTTTCCTGAAGAGTTGCCAAAGGAGTTACCACCGTTGAGAGATATTCAACATCATATTGATCTTGTGCCAGGGGCGGCATTACCTCACAGGTCACATTATAGGATGAGTCCTAAGGAGCATGAGGAACTGAGAAGGCAGGTGGAGGAGTTGTTAGAACAAGGGCGTGTTCAGGAGAGCTTGAGTCCTTGTGCAGTGCCAGCCTTATTGGTACCGAAGAAGGATGGGACTTGGTGGATGTGTACGGACAGTCGGGCTCTAAACAAGATCACTGTGAGATACAGGTTTCCTACGCCGAGGTTCGATGATTTGATTGATCAGTTGAGTGGGGCTGTTGTGTTCTCAAAGATTGACTTGAAGAGTGGATACCATCAGATTCGTATTAGACCAGGTGATGAGTGGAAGACTGCTTTTAAAACTAGGGAAGGTCTATACGAATGGCTGGTTATGCCGTTTGGCTTATCAAATGCTCCAAGTACTTTTATGAGAGTGATGAACCAGATTTTCAGACCATTTATTGGGAAGTTCGTAGTAGTTTACTTTGACGATATTTTGATCTATAGTGGGAGTATGGAAGAGCATATCCAACATTTGCGAGAAGTGCTGTTGATTCTACGACAGGAGCAATTCTATGCAGCAACGAAGAAGTGCGTGTTCATGACGCACAGTGTTTTGTTTCTGGGATATGTTCTGTCGAAGGAGGGTATTCAAGTGGATGAAAGCAAAGTGGAAGCTGTCAGGAGTTGGCCACAACCCAAGACAATTACTGAAGTGAGGAGTTTTCATGGGTTGGTATCATTTTATCGAAGATTCATTCCACATTTTAGCATTGTGATGGCACCTGTAACCGATTGCATGAAAGGAAAGAAGTTCGTGTGAACAGAGGAAGCAGAGTTAGCTTTTGAGAAGATCAAGACACTTTTGACGACAGCACCCATACTGGTACTGCCGGATTTTCAGATATTGTTCGAGTTACACACTGATGCTTCGAAGGTTGGGATTGGTGGAGTATTGAGTCAGAATGGAAGACCAGTTGCTTATTTCAGTGAGAAGTTGTCTGGAGCCAAGTTGAGATATAGCACTTATGACGTGGAGTTTTACGCAATTGTTCAAGCTGTGAAGCACTGGAGACATTATCTATTTCAGAAGGAGTTTGTTCTTTATACGGATCATGAAGCTTTGAAACATTTGCAAGGGCAGTACAAAATTTCAGCTAGACACGCTTCATGGGTCGCGTATCTACAGCAGTTTACTTTTGTTGTATAGCACAAATCAAGGGTGACGAATCATGTAGCTGATTCCTTGAGCAGGAGGAATCATATGTTGATGACAATGAAGGTTGAAGTGACAGGATTTGAACTATTGCCAGAGTTGTTTGAGGAGGATCCTTACTTTGCGAAGATTGTTGAGAAAGTCAAGGATGGGAGTACTGATGAGTTTGTGTTGGTAGACGGATTCTTATTCAAGGGGAATCGATTGTGCGTACCAGATTGCAGCTTGAGAATGAAAATTGTAAAAGAGTTGCATGAAGACATGTTGGTCGGGATCGCACATTGCAGTTGATTTCTCAGTCTTATTATTGGCCCTCGATGAAGTGGGAAGTTGAAAAGTTTGTTCGAAGATGTCATGTTTGTCAAGCTTCGAAAGGGACAGCTACAAATGCGGGTTTGTATATGCCTTTACCTGTTCCTACAAAACCGTGGGTTGATGTAAGCATGGATTTTGTGTTGGGCTTGCCGAGGACCCAACGGGGAAATGACTCTATATATGTTGTGGTGGACCGTTTCTCGAAGATGGTACATTTTGTTGCTTGTAAGAAGACGGCAGATGCAGTCCATGTGGCACAGTTGTTCTTTAGAGAGATCTATCGCTTGCATGGTTTACCAGAATCTATAGTTTCGGACAGGGATACCAGATTTCTGAGTCATTTTTGGCTGAGTTTGTGGAAGATGGTGGGAACGAAGCTGAATTTCAGTAGTGCTTATCATCCACAGACGGATGGATAGATAGAAGTTGTGGACAGATCCTTAGGTAATCTATTGCGATGTCTTGTGAAGGATAATCTGAAGAGCTAGGATGTGAAGTTATGTCAAGCGGAGTTTTCTCATAATCATGCTAGCAACCGTAGTATGGGTTTCAGTCCATTTCAGATTGTATATTCAAGCTTGCCAAAGGGGCCGTTGGATTTAACGATAGTACCACAACCGAAGGGGACAGTTAAGCGGGCTGCTGATTTTGTTGATGGGTTGACAGAATGCCATAGAATCGTTCAGGAACGATTGGAAAAGACGAATGAGAAGTATAAACGATCTGCGGATTTGAAGCAAAGAAGTGCTAAATTTAATGAAGGAGATTTAGTATATACTGTACTAACGAAGGATCGTTTTCCAGTGGGAGCATACAATAAACTTAAAGCTCGAAAGATTGGTCCTGTAAAGATTGTGAAACGGATCAATGAAAATGCTTATAGATTGAAGCTACCGGAGGATGTGTACACTTCTGACGTGTTTAATGTTAAACATCTTATACCTTATTATGGAGATGAACAACCCAATGGGGAAGAACTTTTAAATTCGAGGACGAATTTTTCTCAACCAGGGAAGGATGATGCAGCGCGAGAAATGATCAAACGACTTACCTTAAGTCGCGGTCGATTCTCCCCTAAATCGCGAAGCCCAGCTAAATCGTGAGTCGCCCCTCCTCCTAAGTCGCGAACGAGCATCGCAAATGAAGTCCTAGATTGCGAGAACGAAGCAGTTCAAAGATTCCCTAGGTCGCGAACGTGAGCTTCCAGTTTCCTAAAATCGCGAAGTTCCTCCTTATGTCGAAGCTCCTCCGTATGTCGCGAACAACCTATTCCTCAAGTCGAAGTTCTTCCTTAGGTCGCGTGCGAGATACTCCAGAAGGCGAACGACCTATGCTGCTCCAGAATCCATGTGTCGCGAATTGCCCTAGGTCCCTGATCGATATGTCGCGAGCACTTCGTTAAGTCGCGCAGCTTAGGTCGCTGATGAGTTCTTAAGCCGCTCCAGCTAGGTCGCTGAAGTTCTGATGCCGAAGACTTTAAGTCGCGAAGCTTTTTAGGTTGTTACTTTCTTAAGTCGTCTGTGTTAAGTCGTATGTCGTGTGATGTTGTATCTTGTTAAGTCGTTTATGTTGTTAAGTCGCATATATGTTGTAACGTGTTGTTATGTCGCATATGTTAAGTCGTTTGTATTGTACTATGTGTTGTTGAGTCGTTGAATGTTTGTATTTTCTTGAGTCGTCTGTTTGCCTGTTAAGTCGTAGTCGTTGGGTCGCGTGCTGGGTTAAGTCGTAAGTCGCGTGGTGTTGTAAGCCTATAAATAGGCGGGGTTGTGTCATTTGTAAAAGTTGTTGATTTTTGAATAAAAATTTGGTTTGTGCTTTGTGCCTCCATTAAAATTGGTAGTTGAGTGTTATCTCTTATCTCCACCTTCGGCATTCGAGTGCGCTCGAATCAACGATTGTTGAAGCCAATTCACGGAATCAAGTGCGCTTGATCAACGTTCGAAGAATTGTAGATCTTCTCTCATGGCATCGTGCGCGATCAACGTGTCGAAGATTGCTAGAATCCGGTATCTTCGTGATCAACGGATTTGGGAATTTGGGTAATCTTAAATTCACCGATTTATCATCGATTCACCGATTATTTCCGCTAATCGTGTGAGATCCTGGACGGATTCGATTTACATCGTCGAATTCGCTTCCTAGGCTGCATCACTAGTCTATACTGTAATCACCCTTCATAATTAACCAAGCACATTCAAGTAACTCCTGCTTCCTATATGCTTATTTGGAATAACTTGTATTCAAAGTCACCATCTAAAATTATATAGGGCAAAAAAAGAACAACAATAACAACAAAAGGATATAATTTAAATTAAATAAACATTTAAATACTCCATGTCAGGGAACTACAATTGATGTTGTATTGAAATACTCTAGTTTAAGTCAGATAATTGTTGCTTAAATTTTCTGTCTCCAACCATAAAGCATGCATCCTCATAAATTGTCAAAAATAGCAGTAAAATTACTTGATAACTGAACCAATGATTGTAAATAAAATAACTCGTAATTTTAAAACCAAATTCGGATTTGGTGACATTGGGTTATGATTTTAGGACTAAAAACTATATATGTTTCATAAAGTATGAATAATTCTGTCATACCAAAAATCGACAAAATTATCATATCACAAATCTATACTACATATTATTAGATATTTTTTTACTGTTCTAATATATAATAGATTTAAGAATGGTTACGAATTTATGAATCCATAAATGGAATTATATTAATGTAGCAATAAAATCCCCCAACGGGAAAAAAGATCGTACAAACTTAATTTCGAAAACTATATAACCATATTTTTTTCGTTTTAGGTTCAACGATTTCGAAGTAAAAAATTGTAAGAAGAACCAAAGTAATTGTAACACTGTTCTGTTTCCTAATATCTAGTATCAAGTCATTATTATTTGATTATAAAATTGTGCAATAGAAAATAAACTTAAAAGCAAGACGTCGCTGCCACTGGTGCTACTGATATGGCGGCTGACTAGGACTGGATCCATTAGTACTTTGGTGGGCCTTTTTCTTCCCATTGTTTTTCGAATTGTTCCTCCCTTTATTATTGTTGTTGCGCTTGTTGCTTGCAGATTCGTGTTGGATCAGAAATTTGCTTCTAGAGTTGCATTGTCCTATTCAAAAGGCTACTCTAGTTTATTGTGACAATGTGAGTGCTATATACTTATCCGGAAATCCTGTTCAGCATCAACGCACTAAACACATTGAGATGGATATTCATTTTGTCCATGAGAAAGTAGCTCGTGGCGAAGTGTGTGTGCTTCATGTACCGTCCCGTCACCAAATTGCTGATATTTTTACAAAAGGGCTTCCGCGCATATTATTTAATGATTTCAGGGACAGTCTAAGCATACGAGAACCTCCCGCTTCAACTGAAGGGGTGTGATAGAATATATTTTACATATATTCTAGGCATTAGAATATTTCTTGCATTTATTCCCTGATCTGACGATATCTTTATTTGGTTAGTATTTATTTAGTTGCCTTTGTTTTAGCAAATCAGCTGGCTAATTTGTAGCATCTTTATTTGGTTAGTATTTATTTAGTTACCTTTGTTTTAGCAAATCAGTTGGCTAATTTGTAGCCTATCTTGACTCTTGTAACCATATATATTATTGGACGTTGAATACAATGGGCAGGCAATTGATTTCTAAATTGACTGTAGATAATTACAATAATTGTCGATCGAGTTGAAAGCCTCAAAAGCAGCATTCGTAAAGTCCTCCTCGAGATGGGTAGCCCGAGAGGCTTTGTTGTTCTGAAAAAGAGCTTCAAGACGGTTCCATGCCCCTTCTGTCATGTCATTACGTCTTAGGATAGCGAGGAGAAGATCCGAAGAAATGGTGCTGTAAATCCATTGTAAGATAACGGCATCCAAACGCCTCCAAAGAGCCGGATCAGCGGATTTAGCCTGGGTATAGGCAGCCATAGCCTTCTCCTCCGTTTGTGGAACTAAGTGATCGTAAAGATCATGAACCCTAGCAAGATTGGTAAACATAGTAGCCCAAGAATGATACATGGCTTGCTCATTATCTAATGTTACGAGAATAAGAAATTTAACATTAGTGATGGTGAGTGCGGGATGAAACTTGGATGTGTCTGCCATGAAAAAGAATTAAAGATAGAAGAAGAAGAATGGAGAAGAAGATAGGTGAGGCTAGGGTAAGGAGAATAGGATCGTAAGAGGCTCTGATACCATGATAGAAATCAATTTAGAAATCAATTGTCTGCCCATTGTATTCAACGTCCAATAATATATATGTTTACAAGAGTCAAGATAGGCTACAAATTAGCCAACTGATTTGCTAAAACAAAGGTAACTAAATAAATACTAACCAAATAAAGAGGCTACAAATTAGCCAACTGATTTGCTAAAACAAAGGTAACTAAATAAATACTAACCAAATAAATATATCGTCAGATCAGGTAATAGATGCAAGAAATATTCTAACGCCTAGAATATATGTAAAATATATTCTATTAGTTATACAATCTAAAAAATGAAATCCAACCAAGATATCAGAAGTCCAAAATATGGTTAGCAGGCCTAACAACCACTAAAGACCAAGACGACGACAAAGAGTGAATATGAACATGAACTTATGATAAATAGAAATTTCTAAACTAATCCTGAAAATGGAGCTCAGAAAGAAAAAAATATCTCACAAAAACTATTTACAAAATAAGATGCCAAGGTATATATGTACAAACAACCCAAAATAGAAAACACAGAAGAGCAAACAGAAAATACAATATCTATATTTAACAACATATTCTAATACCCCCCCCTTCAAGCTGGAACTGGTGGCTTAGACACAAGTCCAAGCTTGGCAGAAAAGAAATTGTGAGGCTCAGAACATAATGGCTTTGTCAAAATATCAGCAAGCTGCAAATGTGTTCTTACATGCAAAATATTTATAAATTTATTTTGCACATAATCTCGAACAAAATGACAATCTACTTTGAGATGCTTGGTACGCTCTTGAAAAACTGGATTCTCTGCAATATACTTGGCAGCATGTTGTCACAAAACAAATCAATATGGGTTGAAATCTTAATGAACAAATCAGACAATAAAGTTTCAATCCAAATCAATTCACTTGTAGTATAACTCATACTTCTATATTCAGCTTCACATGTACTTTTAGATGTAGTTTTCTGTTTTTAAGTCTTCCAAGAAATTAAGATTTTCTGAAGAAAATAGCATACCCAGATAAAGATTTTGCAGAAAATGGACATGAACCCCAATCAGCATCACAATACCCTTTCAAAATCATATCAACTTCAGATTGAACTAGATAAAATAGACCAAGATTAATTGTCCCTTTTAAGTACCTTAAAACATGTAAAGCAGCTGAGAGATGAGACTCTGCAGGTGTGCTGAGAAAATGGCTCAACTGTTGCACAGCATAAGAAATATCTAGCCTGGTCATATTCAAATACAATAATTTTCCAATAAGTCTTCTATAAATTTCTGGATCAGATAAAAAAGAAGTGTCTTGTGTACTCAGCTTTAGATTTTTAGGAAAGGAACACGCATTTCTTTACAGTCCAGCATATTTGTATCCTTCAATAAATCAAGAATGTATTTTCTTTGATTTAAAAGAATACCACTTTTATTTCTTGACACTTCAATGCCAAGGAAATACTTCAAATTTCCCAAATCTTTAATAGTAAATGCAGCATCAAGAGACTTCTTCAAATTTTCAACTTCAGATAGACAATTTCCAGTGAGCAAAAGGTCATCTACATAAGCCACAACTGCAGTAAAATTTCCATTATCCATCTTCTTTACAAACAAAGAATAATCATGTTTAGACTGAAGATAACCCATTCCCTGCAAATGCTTACATAACTCAATGTTCCACTATCTACCTGCCTATTTCCGACCATATAGAGACCTTTTTAACTTGCATACTTGTCCATGTTTTGCTTTCTTATACACTGGAGGAGGATACATATAAATTTCTTCTTCCATATAACCATGAAGAAAAGCATTATTTATATCCAATTGATGCAAAAACCATCCTTTTGCAGCTGCTAAAGCTATTAGAACTCTGACAGTTGTAAACTTTGCAACAGGACTAAATGTGTGTTTAAAATCTTTATCTTTGATTTGCTTGTCTCCCCTTGCTACAACTCTAGCTTTGCATCTTTCAAGATTGCCATCAGGTTTCATTTTTGCTTTATATACCCATTTACTTCCAATTTCTTTTTTACCAGGGGGAAAATCAGTCACCTCCCATGTATTATTTTTCTCCAAAGCTTCTAACTCTTGATTCATAGCATTCACCCACTCCTTTTGATCTTTAGCTTGATCATAAGAAGTAGGTTCATTAATAGAAAGAACATTTGCTAGGCTAGCCAAAAAATCATCACCCAAAAAAGAAAGTTCAGGATCCAAAAGAATATTATAAGCAAATGAAAAATGGGTGGATGAGTTAAATTTATTTGGAAGAATATAATCTTCTAGCTTCTTTGGAAGTTGAATTTGTCTACAAGACCTTCTAATAGGAACTTCTGGTTCAGTATTACAAATATTTTCAGGAGGAGAAGGAATGTTATCTGGTTGAGAATGAGAAGAAATTTGTTGTGAATTTTGTGGAGAGGATAAAGATGAATCAAAATTAGAATCTGAATGTTGTTGAATAGAAAAATGTGGAATATTTACTGGAATTGGAGAAGAAATATTCTGCATTTTTGATGATGAAGTAGATGGAGCATAAGTAGGATTAACTAAAGGAAAAATAGGAGATGAAAGATTTGTGTCATTAGAGGAATATGACAAATTCTTGCTATCAGAAGAAAATGGAAATATATGCTCCTTAAAAATTACATCTCTACTAAGAATAACTTTCTTATCTTCCGAATCATACACTTTTGAACCTTTTGAAGCATATGGATATCCAATACAAACACAATTTTTGGCTCTCGGTTCCATCTTATCAGAAGTTTTGATGAGAGGATAACAAAGACAGCCAAATACTCTTAAATGAGTATAATCAGGAACCTTTTCATCATTACTTCATAGGGTGTTTTCTAGGATAAAATAGATGAAGGCATAATATTTATCAAGTATGTTGCTGTAAGAAGTGCATCTCCCCAAAAAAAATTGGTAAATTCGCATGAATTTTAAGAGCCCTTGCAGTTTCAAGTAAATGTCTATGCTTTCTCTCAACTCTACCATTTTGTTGAGGAACTCCAGGTAGACTTTTCTGATGAATAATACCTTTTAACAGAAAAAGATTTTTACAAAACTCTTGAAAAAATTCAGTACCATTGTCACTTCTAATCACTTTCACATTAGTCTGAAATTGAGTTTCAACATATGCTAGAAAAGCTTTAATTATCTGAGAAAATTGAGTTTTATCATGAACTAAATGAGTCTAAGTAGCTCTAGAATGATCATCCAAGATGGTAAAAAAATACCTAGCTCTTGATAAACTAGGAATTTTATATGGACCCCAAAGATCCATGTGCATAAGTTCAAAACAAGAACCAGCAATTCAACTTGAGATATTTAATGGCAATTTATGATGTTTTGCTAACACACATGCTTCACAATCAAAAGATTCAGAATGTACATGAAAAGGAAGATGTTTCAATTTATTTATTGATACATGACCAAGTCAAGTATGTAAAATAGAAATACTAGGATTTTTCACAGAAGAATGAAAAACCATAGAATCTGAAACAAAAGAATTATTTAAAGAGGATGAAATTTCATTGTATTGAAACCTGTAAAGATCCCCATGTCTTGTACCAATTCCCTTGACCTTATCAGTTTTGAGGTCCTAGAATGTACATAAATTTTTCTCAAATTTTGCATATAGTTGGTTTTGATCGAGTAATCTACCAACAGATAACAAATTATGTTTGAATTCAGGATAGAAAAAGACATTGTAGAGAATAATTTCAGGGGTTAAGATGATATTTCCTATAGTATCAACAGTTTTCAAGCTTCCATCAGGTAAAGCAATATGAATTGGTTTGTTCAGCATGCGTGTGTTAACAAACATCTTAAAATTAGATGCCATATGATCACTTGCACCAGTATCTATTATCCAAGCATTATTATCATGCTTATTAGATGAAAGAACATTAGAAGTAGATACGATACCTGCAAAATTAATTGATGGATGATATTCCGAGCTATTATTTTGCATCATCTTGAAAATTTCTTTGCAAACAGCAGATATCATCTGAGCATCCATAATTTGAGATGATTGATTTGAAGAAGAACCATTGTTAATATCCAAAGGAGTATTAATAGGAGAACTCCCTAAAACTCCAGAAGAATCATGAACAACAGCAGCAATTATTGAAGAAGAACTTTGAGATTTTCTTTCTTTTAAATCCGTATACCACTCTGGATAACCCACCAATTTGAAACACTGATCTTTAGTATGTCCTTTTTGCTTGCAATGTTCACAAATCCTTTCATATTTCAACTTCTTATAATCCTTGTATTCCTTTTTAGGAGGAAACTGAGATTTGAAACTAGTTGAATTCTTCATAGAAATAAGAGCACTTATTTCAGATGGAATACTAGAAATACTGAGAGAATTCTGTTTCTCAATTTGTTGAAGAATTTGATAAGCCTTGTTTACAGAAGGTAAAGGATCCATACTTAAAATATTTGTTTTAACATGATCATAAGATTTATTCAAACCAGCAATTAATTGAATAAGTTTCTTAAGTTGATCAGCCTCCATAAGTTTCTTGAACAAACCACAAGAACACTTCGACATCGCACCACAAGAACAATCAGGAAATGGTTCATATGCCTGCAATTTATCACATACCTTCTTTAATTTGCCATAAAACACAGCAATTGAATCGTCATTATGTTGAACAGACAACAATTCTTTATGACATTCATATAAAAGAGGTGCATTAAATTGACCATAACGTTCTTGGATTTCCAACCAAAGATTTCTAGCAGAAGAACAAAAATAAAAGTCTCAGAAATTGATTTTTCCATTGAATATAAAATCCAAACTGTAACCATGTAATCATTTCGTATCCATTTTTGCAGATCTGATGAATTATCGGCTGGATGAGGAAGAGATCCATCAACAAAACAGACCTTGTTCTTCGCTCCGAGTGCTAGCATAACACTGCGACTCCAATTGAGATAATTACCGCCATTGAAAATAATCTGACCAAGCCGACTATTTGAAGAATCACCATGAGAAAGAAAATAAGGATCCTTGTAATTAATCGGTTGAGAAAGAATATTTTCGGAAGAAGTTGAATTATCTGATTATCATCCATCTCTGAAAAAGAAAAATTAGAAGAAGAAATTCATCTTAATGGAGTAGCTCTGATACCATGAAAATGGAGCTCAGAAAGAAAAAAATATCTCACAAAAACTGTTTACAAAATAAGACGCCAAGGTATATATGTACAAACAACCCAAAACAGCAAACACAGAAGAGCAAATAGAAAATACAATATCTATATTTAACAACATATTCTAATAAATCCCATGTTAAATAGGAAATAAAAACCAAAACTAACTAATTAGGTGTAAGTAGTAATTTGGTACCTTAAATCCATGTTATTCATCCATAGTATATGTTCGCTTTCAACCGTAAAATCCATCTATTCCCAAAGATATAAACAAATCCAAATTTGAAACAGGCGTCTTCTCCAAAATTAGAAGGATTTGTAGTAGTTGAGAAGCATTGATTGGAAAAACTGCAAAATAGGAACGAAAAGATGAATTGCTATTTTGTGAGTTAAACGGTGGATATCGATTATACAATGGTAAGGATCAATGATATCAGACCATGATTTTCAATGTTCGGACATCATAATCGAATATGATTAGTAGAAGAGGATTTATCGATGTTTGCTTGGGAGAAATTTTAGAACTAGGAAAGATAACTGTAGCCGCATAAAGAAAACAGACGAAAATAAAAAAGAACGGGCTATAATATGAAAGGACACGTGTAACTCAAGCAGTGACCTAGATTCTCCTTTCCTATTTAAATAATAGATAGATTGTTTGATTTGTCGTGCTCAGATAGTTTAGGGGCATCGACTATTATTTGTTAATATACACTCGTCCGGTTATGAGCATTTATTGATAATTGTAAGTGTATTAGAACGAACCCTTGATGAATTAAGTTTCACAATTTGACTATTGAGGTATTCGGAGAAAATGTCAGGTTAAAACTCATCTTTTAATAATGTTGAATAAAAGGTAAAACTTTTAATCAAAAGTTGTTTAGTATAATCTAAATGATATGATAAGACGTTTAGAGAATAAATAAACGAGAAAAAAATTTATAACAAAGGAGAATTATTATAATATGAAATGATTATATAGGGAATTTTATATAAATTTGGTTTATAAAATATGTTTTAGAAAGGATTTTTGATTTTAATCCCGGAGTTGATTGAAATAATTTCAAAAGGTTTTTGAAAAGTATATACCGATACTACTTGAAAATAAAAACTGGGTATTTAGTTATTAAGTTTCCTTAAAGGGAATTGATTTCGAAATAAAAGATGTTTTTGATAGATAATTTGATACATGAAAATTTTAAACTTTTGGATAGAAAATGGATAATTTAACTCAAGCTTTGAATGGGTTAAATTAGATATAAAGGTTTGGGTAGATTTATTTTATTAAAACCATAGTTTTTGTTAATCATAAGTTGTGAAAAATGTTTGGTGCTATTGGGCCTCCAAATTTAAATTTTTAGAATAATAAAAGGTAAAAAGGTAAATAACAAGTAAATAAAATAAAATTGATATTTTTTATATACTCTTAAGATGTAGAGGACTATTCTATAAGTAAATAAGAGTGGAATAAGTTTTAATCTAATGTCTTATAAAAATGAGACTTTATAAAATGTTAATAAACTTAAGTAAAAATTTATGAAATAATTCATAAATAATGTTGGTATTGAATAAAATACTAAATGAAAAATAAAAGTGATTTAGAAAAATTGGTGTAACTAAGAAACTAATCGAATTAAGTACGTGAGTTATACGTAGATCATTCTATTTGCACGGTTCTCGATCTAGGGTTCGAACACATAGCTTCGGGTGTGAATCAGACCAGTCTGAAAAAGGATTTCTCACTTGATTCTTGGCAGTGAACACTTAGTTTGGATTCTTGATATAATACTTAAGTTATATATCATAGTTTATGGCTATGCAAGGAGAATGGAAGTTTCTAATCGAGGAATCTGATCGGAGTCCACCCTAAAGAGATCGAGTAAGCAATATTAGTTCGGAAGTAGAAGTTTCTGTATTATGGTAAGTAATCAGATCAAATAGAGTATACAGATGATGTATGTATATTATACGGGCTTGAGATAATTGTATACTTAACATGTGACTTAAGAAAATATGTGAACTTAAGCAAAATCCTAGATCTTATTTGATAAGTCACTTAACATTTTAACGGTATAAGTGTTAGTTTATTCCTATACAGAATTTGATTTGATTTGACTTGGTTGGTTGTGTGATTTTATATACATTACTTATTAAGTTTGAATTTATAAATAAAGCTTTTTGGATTGTTGTTTATTAGGACTTAAATCCCGGTGCTTTTGAAAAATTGATTTCAAATGAATTCGTGGAAAGAAATAATAAAATTATTGTTTTGGAAAAATATTGATGAGGTGTTGATGTTTCAACCGTTTGAAAATAATATTTTTGAAATGGTTTTTCAAATATTTTGGTTATGACTAAAGTTGGGCAAAAAGGGATTTTTCCGATTTGAAGGACTCGCCAGGTATATTTGTTTTCTCTAGTTGTTGTTTAGGAGGAACCAGAATACCACTAGATGCTCCATGTTGTTTGATTCAAGAGTTATGCCATGCATCATTAGGAGAAGCCCCTCCTTCTCATCATTAATTTTGATTTTGATTTAAATTCTCTTCGAAGAAAATTTGAAAATATGTTTTGAATAGAAAATTCTGGGCAGTAAGTTCTAAAAATTTATCTTTTGAAATAATAGGTAGCATATTATTTTATTACAGGATATCTTCTGTGTTTTGTTGCATATGATTAATATGTTGCTTTTGTTTGCATGTAGAGTTGTCTCATTATTATTAGTTGCATCATATTGCTATTTTGTCAGCCTGACTCTCTTTTGGATTGTGTAAGTACAAGTAAGCAAGAGATTGCTAGTTGATTCTTATGCATTTGCATCGAGAAAATAAGTTGCTTGCAAAGATTTAAAAGTTTAACGCAAAAAGGTATGTAGTAGATTTAGAAATTGGAATTTGTTGATGATTTTATGCCCTAGATATGGGAGGCCACTTGGCTTTTGTTTTCTTTTGTTGGTTTGGGGCCTGGAGTGGCAATTTGTAGTTGTTCCGATCGACCCGAACAAAGGCGACGCTACCGAAAATTTTAAAATATTAGAGAAATTATTTAACTAATAAGTTTAATAACTCATTTTAATTAATAAGTTTTTAAACCTTAGGGGGTTGGTGACATTTTCTTTCTTGGGAATTTCGAGGATGAAATTCTTTTAAGGAGGGGAGAATGTAACAACACAAAATTTGGTCATTGAATTTTAAATATTTAATTAATTTAAATCTTTAAAGAATGGGATTTTGGGAATTTAATTACTTGAATTCAAAAATAGCGATCATTTAAATATTGGAACTGTGAATTAAATATTAATTAAATGGAGTTAACAATTTTATTTAACTCCTTTTAATTAATAAATAATATTTATTAATTCAATTTATATTTACAATAATATTTATATCGGATAAATATCAATAATTGGATCGAAAATATGAAACGATATTTTAATTTGTGAAATTAGCATTCCGAGGCACTGTCTCAGATTTTGATGGAACTATTGTCATCGGATCCGGAATAATAAATTGTTGTACGCCTACGAGTTTCGTGAAAATCGGATGTATCGTATGATCATGCGAACTTGAAACATGTAGCAGTTAATTTTAGGAATTAATATATCTCATACTTTGATTTTTAAAAAAGCTAAATTTTGTGTACTTTGGAATTACGTTCCGAAAATAGTTCCATTGAATTCAAGGTAGGAGTAATTAGCTAGGAGTGCCAGTGAACACACCTCGTTTGGAGTCCGTGCATTTTGGAGCGTGAATAGTGCTGGTTATAGAATCCTATATAAGGACCCTTACCCTTCATTCTTTTACCCAAACACTAGATCAGAACCCTACTTTCCATTTATTTTCCCTCATCCAATGGTTCGCGACCGTTGGAGCCAATCGAGGCCAATTTGGCCCTCGACTCCAACTACAAAAATGTTCGTCGTGGCGAGACATAGACATTGATCACCTGGATCGTCGAAAGGAGGCCGGAGGTGACCACAATCTGTAGTTGAACAACACCGACTTTAGGCGTTCATTCTCTGACATTGGGTTATCGTAGGCGGCAATTTTGGTGGCGTGGGTAGTCGATGAGAGGGGATTTCATTTGGAGGTGGTGTGGCGGCGAACAATGGCCTGTGGAGGCGCCGAGATGAAGTTGAACGGGGTCGTTTAGGGTGGGTTCTTGGACGGGCTACGATGGGTGAGGGGAGGCGACACTGGTGTCGGTGAGTTGCTCTTGGCGTGGGCTGTCAATGGATGGAGTGCGACGGTCCCTGGTGGTCAACGGTCATGGCGAGACAGAGATGGACGAAGGTGTTCTTTTTGTCGACCTAGGTTGTTTGAGGGAAGGATTAGAGTTGTTAAGATGGATAGTTGTAAATTAACTATGTAATTAAGGAAATTAAATTATGTTACTTAATTTGTAGGTTTTATTTAACTCGTAATTGGTTCATACAAGGACGGATTTAAATGGGACAAGTTGCATTGTACTCGTACCGTCATTAACTATGCTTGAAAATTGGATTGGTAGATATTGGAACTTGTAGAATTTACAGCTAAAATTGAACGTTGTTCGACTTTAGACGGAATCAAAAAGCTTCGGCGATAACTAGAATTTTGGTGGGTTAAACTCTCCCTTTTTGGTTAGCCGGTGCATTATATAGTATATAAAAATTATTTATTGCCTGCTTGGATGTTAGTTTATATCGTTGTTTGACTGATTGTTAGGATTGGATTCCGACTTTGGAAATTCATATAACTATGTATATTATTGTTTATTCCTGCCAAGTAGCGGATGGCATAAATAACCATTTCATTGTAGGGGACAAAAAGAAGAAGCTGGAGTGTTATCGTAGCGAACAGGTCGCTACGATAACACTTCAAAAATACACCTACATATGTATGACTTAAATGGTACATTTGTAGAGAGACCCAAAGGGGTTTCTCGCCATTATTTATTTAATATTATACGCATCTCATTTATATTCCTTCATTTCTTATATTGATGTTTAGTTAAAATAATTTGTGACCGTCCATTTGAATTGTTTAAGTGTCGTTATAACGATTTTTCGCTATATCGTCACTTGTTGAATATCATCTCCCTAAGCCTTTGTGTGTTGAACTTGAGCTTGAAGTTTCACAAAATAGATGTTTAAAATTCATTAATCATTTTGATTACTGATATTTGAATTTAATCAATCATTTTAATTTATGATGTTTGAATTTAGTAAATCATTTTAATTAATGGTATTTAAAATTAACTAATTATTTTAATTAATGGGATGTGAATTTAATTAATCATTTTAATTAATGATATTTGAGTTTAATTAATCATTTTAATTAATAATGTTTAAATCTAATTAATTATTTTAATGAATGGTATTTGAATTTTGTTAATCATTTTAGTTAATGATATCTGGATTTAATTAAAAAATTTAATTAATTATGTTTTAAAAGTTAATTAACTGATTTAATAAAGAGTTTAAAATAACTTAACTGATTAATAAAAGTGTTTTAAGGTTAATTTACTTATTAAATAAATATTTTTAAAGTTAATTAATTAATTTAACAATGGTGTTTAAAGATAATTAATTAGTTTATTTAAAGAAAATTATTGATTTTTACAAATTATCCTTCGGGATGAATTAATATTATTTTAAAATTTGCAAAGGTATTTCAATTGATCTGTTATCTTTTGGATAATAAATGTTGTTTTAAAATTTATAAATGCTGGTTTATAAATGAGAAAAATCCTTTAAATAGAATTGTTCTAAAATAAAGCAAGTGTAAATTGTTTGGGTTCATAACAAACAATGTTTTAATGACATTTGTTTTAACCCTTGTTTTAGTACGCTTAGTATTATAATTTGACCTTTTTAAAAGAATATTTCAAAGAGTGTTTTTAATGTATTTTTTTTCAAATATCCGTAAAGTGAAAATCAAACCCAAGTGTAGATCAAATGTTGTAAAAATTTGATTCATTTATTTGGGATAAGTGTATGCGATTTAATTCCCATACACAAATTACTGTTTTATTTTCGATATTTGATTTATCGATTATCGATTTTGATTTCGCTATATTATTTGTATTTCGTCACTCTAAGACGGTGTCTTGCTCTATTTGAGCTTTGTTATCCTTTTTCGAAAATGACTAAAACCAAAGAGCGGGTAAGGGGGATCACCCTCCTAGTCATCGTTGTGCTTTGTCATTCTAAGATTATTTATCGCTCATTTTGAGCATTGCCATCCAACGCCGTGGAAACTAAAACTAAAGAGCGGGTGGGAGCCAAGCTAAGTAGGTCGCACCTATTAGGTTATATTCACATTCATCTAGAGAAATCTATAGCATGCATGCGTTGATGTGAGTATATTCGGATGCCTGTGGATTTAACGGGGTCCAGCTTGGAAGTTCCCAAGAGTGTTACGTTTTTGGCGTGGACTTTCAAGTATATTTCATCTAGAGGTATACTTTCGGTGTAGGGGGAACACCCTCCTAATTATGTTGGATAAATTCATTTTCCTTATTTCTATCTTAAACCTTGGAATTGATCTTTTCATCTTTTGTGTTATGTCAATCCAAGACGATTTGTACTCGTTCGACTGTTGCTTTCCCTTGTCGGAAATGACTAAAACTAAAGAGGGAGTAAGGGGCGTGCACCCTCTTAATCATTTGTTAAAAAAATTCCCTTTCCTTATTGAATTCAAATCTTTGAATTATGTTTTGTAATTTGCATCGAGAAGTGACCGAAGCTCTTCTCGATGTCTAATTGTATTTGTCCATTTAGATTTTTACCTTGTCTATGCTCATTTATTCTTAGTTGGATCGTTATTCTGATTGTTTCTCATTTCTTAAAATATTGATGTTGTTCCTATGAGGTAAAAACCCGTTCCGTGTTTAGCGATGCTCATTAACCTTATCTATTTTATTATAATGCTTGGGTCAGACAGAGTTTTTCCCAGGTTGGCTTAGATGATATGGAGTTATTGGAGAAGAGTTGGATGTTCACCTATCGTAGTGTTTATTTTCTGCTGTATTATATTGTATAACTATCAGCAATTATAAGGTCAGAATTTTATAACTATCCAGCTAATCAGGTTTGTTTTTTTACTCTGATGTACTC
The DNA here is from genome assembly GCA_030737815.1 of Allium fistulosum. NCBI lineage: Eukaryota > Viridiplantae > Streptophyta > Magnoliopsida > Asparagales > Amaryllidaceae > Allium > Allium fistulosum. The sequence continues at coordinate 245,967,897 of CM060905.1, read as the reverse complement.
TGTATTTTGGAGTGACAGTTATTACCATCTTTATTATATTATTTGTTGTCATTTCCGCTGTGAGATTCTGATTTATCTGTTCTCTGTTCTTTTCTTTTTATTTTACCCTAACAATCTGCCTTTTCGACGATTAGATGTCCGACATTAGAATATCATGGATGTATCCGGTGTCGACTTTCGATGGTCGAAAAGGCGGGTCCCTATAAAACTTCTTTTAAAAGATTTAGGAAAATATCCAAAATCAAAACCCTTTATTCTTTACTAAAATAAAGATTTCCAACACCCCTTTTGTTCTCCAATATATATAACTTCCCAAAAATATCCATTTATGTCCAACATGCCAAAACGCATGTAAAACAACCACATATATATATGTATATATATATATATATCCTCAATATATCACAATTATCCAATTTAATATATTTCAATTATTAGGGATTTTGACGCACGTTTATAATATAATAATGCTTCAAACATTCGCAATATAATTTCCAGCCGAATCAAATAGTAATATCAAACATGTAAATAAGTATGGGCCACGATACATGATACAGAAGATTTAAAAGAGAGATTACACTACAAATATTGTTGTCATTTGCTTTTATAAGCAACGAGGGGTTCAAAAATAATAACTTGCTTTGTTATCAATTTTAATTATATTTTTCACAACAAACTATTATCACAACAATAAACGAATAACTAGTGAGCAAATCTCACCCAAGCTTCAACTAACACTTACGCATTTCCAAATAGTCCAAAATCGAATGTAACGACCCACTATTTCGAACCATTCAAATCGACAATCATCCACTCATGTCAGACTTGAATTGCTCAAAACAACAGATTGTTAATTTATATTTGGCAAAACTTAGCATATACAGTAAATAAAACCAATCACAGAATCACAGGCACAGAGTTATACAACAATAAGCAGTGGAAATAGATAAATAGTAGTTCATGAAGCTACTATATAAACATCAGAGTCTAAAACAAAATACAACAGAAAATCCCAAGTATATGGAAGTACACAGATTTCTCCAATACAAATGCAAATGACAAATCTGAACATAGACAACTGGAAATAATTGAAAAGACTGCAAAGATGAAAAGATAGAGACGGATCTTCAAGCAAAGCTCCAAAGGTGGGCCTCAAATGCTGAGACACTCAGTCTGACCCAAGCATAAAGCAAAATACAAAACACTCGAGTCAAGATTAAAGTAAATCAACTCAAGTGAATGTCCAAGTGAAATGCAAATAACTTAAAAGATGTCGGGATTCCATCTTTTAAGGATCCGTTAAACTATCTATATACATAGTACAATACACTACATATATAATGTATATGGTAAAGTAAAATATTAAAATAGCGTTAAAGCGTTATCCATATCCCCCTTAACACATTTTATATAAATGTCGTAGTCTATACAGTACTGTAAACTCCACCAAACCGGTGGGCTATCAGGGAGCACTCCATAGGTACGACACAAACCAAACTCGTAGAGGGCGCGATAAGGCATGTGACAAGGCACGCGAGACAATGCTTAGGGTAGGATACTACCGTTTTGCGGATCCGGACTGGTGGTAACGCATAGTAGCTACTACCGCCCATCTCGAGACACACTCCCAAAATCAAAGGTGCACCCAATCAAATCACAAAGTAATAGAATCGTATCGAACAAATGTGCCCGATCGGAGGTGCGACCTCACTTGGCCCGGCATGGCTCCTGTTTTAGTCACATCAAGCAGACTTGCGGGAGTCACTACTGCGTTCATACCACATATAGACGTTCGCCAATCATCCTACTTCGTTCTGGAATCTCCACCACGTGCACAGTTGTTAAAGTGGTTTTCGGTATTGGTAGAGAGTATGACAATATTCGATCCCGGCCTCTTTAACAACCAAACGTTTATTTCACACCGTGGTCATTTTATTTCAAACAGTTCATACTTCATATCAAAATACAATATTTATTTCAAAATCATATCAGTTTCGAAATCATATTCACTTCCAAAATCATAACCACAAATTAAGTTAAACCATCATATCAAAGTATTCGCAATTAAATCCATTAAATCTGAATCATAGCAGTTCCAACTTAAACAGTTTAAATATTGAAAATAGTTTATATATATATATATATATTGAAATAGTTATAAATTAAAAATAGTTTATATAATTAAAAATAGGTTATAGATTAAAATAGTTTATATATTAAATATATATATCAAAAATAGTTTCAAATTAGAATTGTTTCTTCCAATTTCAAAAATCAATCCAAATCAACTTTAGCTCAAAAATTCAATTTCAATCAATTTCAGTTGAACAATTTCAATTAAAAAGGTTAAAGGTTCAATTCAAACTCTCCTTAAAACCATTTTAATTTATATAGATTTCAAATCCAGGTTTGAACTACAAATTTAAACCACTTCCAATTCAATAGGTTTTCAAAGTTTAAATATCCAAAAAAAATTACAATAATTCAATTTGATAAATTTCATTTATATTTAAAATTTCAACTTTACATTTTTTTAAATTTGAAAATATTCACTTAATCATTTTTATTTAAACATTTACACAAAATCTCAAATCCAAATTTAAATCAAATTAAATATTCAATTTCAATTTTATTTAGATTTGAAAATATAAATTTTATAAATATTTAAATAAAGTTTCAAATTACAAATTTAAATCAAAATTAAATATCTAACTTCAATTATATTTAATTTTGAAAATATCCACTTAATCGCTTTTATAAACATTCGGATAAATCTCAAATTACAAACTTAAATCAAAATTAAATATTAAATATCTAACTTTATTTAAATTTGAAAATATTCATTTAATCACTTTTAGTTAGATACAACAACAACAACAAAGTCTTTATTCCCAAACAAGTTGAGGTCGGCTAGAGATAGAACACAAAACTAAATGACAAAGCTAATTTAAAGGTTATAACAATAACAATAGCAATAAAAAAATAAAGTCAAATAAGTAAATTAATAATAATAGTAACCAAGTAAAGTAAAAACAAAGATAAAAATACATATATATGAAAAAAAAACCAAATCATGATAATAGTATAAATAGTAATGATAGTGCTGGTACGTGAATTGCTAACTTCCACACGTTATGTCTTAGGCTCCTTTTCCCTAGTCTTATAATCTAAAACTTATAAAACTCATAGCTCATGGTTTTGATACGTGGATCGCTAACTTCCACGCGCTCATATCCTTTACCAGCTCTTCGGATATATTCCAATCCTTCAAGTCCATTTTTACTACTTCCTCCCATGTCAATCTTGGTCGACCTCTATCTCTCTTTGTGCATACGACGCAGCCTACCATTCCAGCGCGCACAGGTGCCTCGAGCAGCCTTCGTTGGAGATGTCCAAACCATCTTAAGCGATATTGAATTAGTTTTTCTCCTCAATTAGTGCTACTCCAAGTTTTTCACGTATATCATCATTTCTAATTTGGTCTTTTGTTGTATGTCCGCAACTCCATCGCATCATACGCATCTCTACTACGCTTATCTTCTGGACGTGTTGGTTTTTAATGGGCCAACATTCTACACCATACAACATCGCAGGCCTGATTGTCGTTCTGTAGAACTTTCCTTTAAGCTTCTATGAGACTTTCCTATCACAGAGAATGCCAGATGCTTGTCGCCATTTCACCAATCCTGCTCGAATTCTAAAACTAACATCTTCATCAATCTCACCATTACACTGCAACATTGATCCTAAATATCAAAAGGATTCCTTCTTAGGAACTATTTGTCCGGCTAGAGTGACATCTTCATCCTCTGACCTGACACCGCTAAACTCGCACTTCAGATACTCTGTTTTAGTTCTGCTAAGCCTAAATCCCTTTGATTCTAAAGTCTGTCTCCACAGCTCAAGTTGTTTATCAACCCCAATCCTATTTTCATCAATTAGCACAACATCATCCGCAAATAGCATGCACCAAGGAATTTCCTCTTGTATACCCTTCGTAACCTCATCCATCACTAGGGCATGTAAAATCGATCAATGTAATTAAAAAGTGATGCCTTAAAATTGACATAAAGAAAAAATGTCTAATTTGAAGGAGGGCTTGGTTTTACTGAGATAAGTTTTTATTAATCAATTTCACATGTTATTTTCTTTATTAAAAAAACCATTTTTTAAACAACACGGCCTAGAATTGGATTTCTTAGCTGGATCCGGACCGGTGCTGACCGGTACCGGTCTAATACCACCAAAAATTTGACGTATCGAGCGGTACCTCATACCGTGTTCCAAACTGCAGGGATCAAGTCATTCTGGGTTTTGTTATATAGGAATAAACAATGTTTATTTTTCCTACACCAATGACGTGTGATTGATTATAAATCCATTTTGAAAATTGGGTTTTATCTCAGACTTTGCACCACCGTCGTTTTCCATTATATCCCGGGTTTAATCCCACTATAGTTTTTTACACATCTACTTCTGCTTTAACAACACATCTCTCAAGCTGCACATTCATGTGTATGACTTTTTCAAATTTTGAAGTTTATTGCCCTCCAGCATTTTGAAAACAATATTTTATATAAAGTTATTTGTATAATTTATGATCAAAAAACATCAACCTAAGGTTTATCGATCAAAATTTCAAAAAATAAAATATTTTAGAAAGCTTACTTGAATACCTACAATTTATGCTTACAGAAAACTTGATTGAAGGACAAACTTGGAACATTTTTTGGCTCTAAGGATTGTTTTTTTAGTTTCAAGGACAAATTATTCCATATTCACTTGAAATCCAAAATTAAGCCAATGTTTATTTTGAAACAAGTTTTGTATTTTGCATTTTCAATATATATGTCAAATGGCATAGAAGAGAAGGAAAAGTTGGAACTTCCTAATCATTCCAACAAAGAAAAGAAGTGGAAGGAGGAATATAGTTTTTTTATATTTTTTAAAAGTTGGAAAACAAAAAAAAATCTATGTTAAAACTAATTTTCAAATCGACCGTTTTCCATCACTTCTTTTCCGTGCATTTTAATTTAAAATGCATGCTAAAAACGCAAAACATAGAACTCTTTTTTAAACCAAACGCTACCTAAGTTTCGAAACCCGATTTGTTTTCTCGTTCCCTTCCGCAACGAGAATATATATTAGGGTTTGTAGCCGATGTCATAGGTGGAGGGTGGCTAGGGTTGAGAAAGCAATGCAAGATTCTAGTGGTGGTGGCTTTGGTACTATGGACGGCTAAAAGATGAGGGTTAGATGTGGAGATGGAAGTGGCAATGGTGGTTTCAATTTTGGAGTGCTCTGGTGTTGGCAACGATTTGGAAGAAATTAGCTAGAATTTTTGAAATGGTTGGCGATGGTGGTTATGGAGGGGCAACGTCGAATTTGGCAATAAAAATATAACAACCCATAATGCTACTATCTAGCGCCATTCTATAGTTGGATTTTTATTATATCATAATAATTTTTATTACACTTTCTTATCTATGGAATTGAAGTTTTATTCCTATGTTATTAATCATAAATTTGTATTGATCTGATTATAGTTAATAGCCTGATGAATTTATGAAACTGAATATTATGTATTTATATGGAAAAGAATTCTATTACTTCGTAATGCTAATTTATGTATCATTTCAACATTTAATTTTACATGGCATTGTGGTTTCTTATTTTGTAGCATCCCATTTTTTTATATCATCTATAGTATCATTATAATAACGGAAATACCGAATATAGCATTTCATGTTTTATTACTACCATTTAGTAACAGTTCAAGATTTGTAGTGGTTTTACAATGTTTGTTTATATGCCATGTCAACGTTTAGTTTCAAATAGCGGTGTGCTTCACTTTTACGTATCACTTCACATTTTTATGCTACTCATAGTAGCATTATGTGAACTGTAGTATCAAATATATAGTTTCATGTTCAACTTCTACCATATAGTATCATTTTATGTTTTAATGTCACTTGTTATAACGTTATGCAAATTTAAAAAAATTGAATCGCACTTAATAATATAATGCTACCTTGTAGGAACATTTTATGTTTTATTGCAACCTATAACGTTATGTGAATAGAAAAACTGATTATTGCAACTTATGTTAAAATTCTATCTTCTAATAGCATTTTATTCTTCATTATATGTTTATGTACTTATCTATGATTTAATGCTATTTTTCTTATCATATCGCATTTTTCACAAGCTTAGAGAAGATAGAAGAGATGAAATTTGCTCTTGTGTGTAAATTTTGAAGTTAATGACTTGAAGACTAAAAATATATACAAGTTTGCCATGTAAACAAAAGTCCTCGTATGTTTACCGTATTGTAACAAATTATGTAATTTCTGATTTAAACAGTTCATGTAAAGCAAACATATTTTTATAGTCGAAGTTAAGATTATTTTTAAACTTGATCTAACTAAAAGTAAAAAATCACTTTTAGTTAGATCAAGTTATTAAATCATACCTTTCAAAATCTCAAAGTCTATAAGTTTCCAATCAATCCTTATTTATATTCAATTCTCAAACCAATTAAATTACAAATAAATTTCAATTTATCTTTCCAACCTTAATTTATTGAAGTTATACAAAAATCTATTTTCAAAGTATTAATATAAATTTAAATAAATATTTAAACATATTATATATATATATATTAGTTAAATTAAATTTTTATTAAATTAAATTAAATTAAACCCTTTTATTAAATCTATTTAAATCTTATTGTATATATTTTAAAAGATAATAAAATATAAGTAAAATCTTAAAATTTACATTTTCACAACTTAACTTATAATTTTAAAATTTCCAAAACATATAATTTAAAATCTAAATTTTTACACATATTAAAATAAAAATCTTTATATGATATTTTACAAAACTCATATTCCTTTCAAACTTTGGAAATCATTTTTCAAAATAGATCAACGGTGTCCATATATAATTTCTATCCTATGGTCAAGTGTTACGGATATTTATCATTTCAATCCGCAATAATTTAAAATTACGGGTATATATCATTTCAACCCGCAATCCCAAAAATCAACAAAATCGCTTGGGTTTATCATTTAAACCCATAAAGATTTGCCCTAATCTATAATATCGTTCAGGTATGTATCATTTCAACCCATAGGGAATTCCTAACTAACAGTGAACTTGCAGTGTGAGAATATAAATAGCATAAAATGATAGCATATCAATGACAATCATATATGATCATAATTACCAATTTAAATAAAAAATATATATACTGACAGGTTATTGGTGTCAATATTGTCAATTTACATCGGTGAACTAATGCAAATAATAACAGATCATATTTAACAATTAAATAACTACAATTTAAATTTAACAACATATTTTAATTGTCATTTCAAGTGAATTGAATTTACTAAATATAAGAATGTTAATCGTGAGTGATTGCTCACTATTCGAGGCTAGAGAAAAACAACGAGAATGAGAAGCACGAACACAGATACGCAAGGACAAGCTAGAGTTGCAGAAATAATCTCCGAACAGCAATGGAAACAAACAAAGCAAGGTGGACTAGAGCGATGAAAATAATATATATATATATATATATATAATTTTCTTAAAATCAATATTCAATTTTAAAACACATATTTAAAATCGAAATATCTAGATATTTTGTATTTTCTTTCTTAAAACAATACTTAAAACAATATATTTTTTAAAACAATATCTATATTTATATTTTAAAAATCAAAAAAATATCAATATTCTTTTCTTTCTTTATTAAATAGTAGAAGGCTGCAAGCGGGCTGCCGGGGAGGACATATGGGCTTGGTAGAGAGGAGTGGCCTGGCTCGGTCGGAGCAAGCTGTTGCGTAGGCAGTGAGAGGATAGTGGCGGAGATGGTTGCGTGGGCTGCAGCTTCGGGTCAGTGGGTCAATTTTACGGCCAGGTGCTCGGGGTGGATGGCGCGGTGAGCTTGGGTTCTGGTGGGGCTGTTGACAGGAGCAGGCGTGTGGCAAGCTGTGCGTGGGCAAACTGTGCGAGTGAGTAGGTGGTTATCAGAAAAAGGAGAGAGGTGGTGGAGTATTTGGTGGATGGAAGGCTGGCACGGCGCTGCGAGATGTGGAGATGGGATACGTGGCTACCACGGAGGAGAAGCCGAAGAATGGTGCGGCTATTGGCTATTGGTGGAGATGGTGGTATGGATCGGCGATTGGAGGTGGAGGCTAATGAACGTGAGGAACTGGGTGATCGTGGGTTATGGGCTGCTTGCGTGGGTAGGGTCGAAGCAACGAGGCAACTGGATGGCGGTGAAGGCTAGGTGAGCGAATGGTGATGGGAGTTCTGGTCGTTAGGTGGAGATCGGCTGATGCTGACAAGGTGTGGAGGGAGAATTGCGGAGGGATTTGGTTGTTTGGAAAGGAAGGTGGCTGCATAGGGCAAGGCGTGAGGAAAGTGGAGGGAGAACGGTGGTTGCAAATGAAAGGAGCGAGGTTTCGTGAAAAAAAGGATGAACAAGAAAGTTCTCAGATATACAAATTTATATATATATATATAACTTCGCTTTTTATACACATTTATTTTTTTGTTTTTTAAGGCCGAACAAAGAGAAAGGTAGACAAAACGAACCGTCATATACATATGACAATAGGAATGGTAAAAGTCACGAGCATTCAAGGAATAATTGAAAGCAAGTGGCTGTTAGATTACACGAGGAACAATTGAATAGACACAGGAACCCAAAAGCCCAAATGCGGAACCGATACGGAAATCGTTTCGCAGATTTCGCCGCGTACCGGACGTTGAAATACAGGAATGAATATACTACGGAGATCAGCACGACGAGACGAACAGAATGGTACACAGACATGAGTGATACGGCCCACTTATCAAAACTCGAATTTCGCTGCCAAAACTGCTGCTAAAACGCCAAAAATAATATAAACGAGGCTAGAGCAGTCCAAATTTGACGAAAAAAAATATGACATCTCACCCAGAAAATGATTTAAAATTTTATTATATAAAAATATTCAGATTAAAAATATTTTATTTTCATTAAATTTAACTGATTTTAAATTTAAATTGAAAATTACACAACAAAACAAACTTATATATTTTCTGATGAAAATCGGACATTTGCTACGTTTAAATAGACTACTTCAAATATCAAATTTTCAATTTCAAAATTTTATTATATATTTTCAAGAAAAATTAGTTAATTACGTTATAAAATCGTTAAAATTTTCAAGTCGTTACAATGAACGTCGTTCGATTTTGACAAAAATTCCAATAAGCTATTCACTCGACGAATCTAACTCCAATGCGTAGATAACATTGCTACGAGTCCAACGCAAAAGACCACGTCCAAATCCGACCTCGTATGGACAAGATACAGACGTTAGAACATTTGAGATTAATTAAATTTTAATTAACCTTAATTAAAAATGCTAATACTTTAATCACCTTTCCTCGTTTAACCCTAACTGCTCGAACGAAACCCTGACCATCGACTTCGTTAACCCAACGCTGCCGCCACGTCGCCTGAACGACCGCTACTTCACCACCAGACTTCGCCCCGACCATGACGCACCTTTTTCCACTGACCTCTCCTCCGATCGTCACCCCTAGCTCGAGATCTGGCCGAAAATATCGGCCCTGATCAACTCGCCTCCGTCGCCGGCTCGCTCCACCATACGCTGAACCATCACCACCGATGGAATCCCCTTGCCTCGCCACTCCACTTTGATGTTAGGGACTTCCCTTACTTTGGCCTCTAGTAGCCGGTGAAATTTGGGTCGTTGGATGAAGATGGGTAGGTTAGGCTTTTTTCCAAATGAGAGAAAGTGAGGTCCTTATATAGAAAATCTAACCGACGATATTTACGCCCAAAAATCATAAATTGCAATCGAGGTGTGCTTACTGCCGTTCCTAGCTAATGACCCTATTCTGAACACAATGGAACTAGTATCGGGACCTAATTCCATCATATACATAAATTAGCTTTTAAAATCAAATTATATTATATTTTAATTCCTAAAACTAATTGCTACGCGTTTCGAGCTCGCACGGCCACATAATACGTCTGATCGTCATGAAACCCGTCGGCGTACAATAATTCATTATTTCAGCCCCAATGACGTTAGTTTTATCAAAATCCAAGACAGTGCCCCAAAATAATCACACGTTGATTAAAATGAATTATTATTAAAACTAATTTAATCACTTTTAATTTTAAATTAAAAGTTTTCTATTATCATTCTTTTTTAAATTGAATTTAAATAAGCTTTTGAAATCATTTTTTATTCACTTTAAATCCAAGATTCAATTATTTAAATAATTCCAATATTTAGTTATTAACCGTTATAAGTCTGGGTCATTACAAAAGCTTAGGCAATGCTATGCAACTATTTTTGATCAAACTTCAAAAAATTTAAAAATAGTTGAAGACCTGGAATAAAACAAGGAAAAACAATTTTGATGACTTAAGGAAACTTGAAGATCAATATACAGAAAAACTGATGAACTATGAAAAAAACCCAAAAGGTGTACATTCATATGAGGAATTGCTTGAAATAAGTGCATAACTCAAAAGGCAAATGTAGTCGAAATACACTGAAGTTGCACAAAAATAAAAAATAAACTGGCTTAAACAAGGGAATTCCAATTATAAAAAATTCTATGCAAAATTGTCTATGAGGAAATTCATAAACAATATGAATGCAATGTGTGAAACAAATGGACAACTTATATATGATGCGGATAGTATACAATAGCAAGCAATGGATTTATGTACATCATTATATAATGGAGAACGAGATAATATAATGGAGTTTGAAAATATTAGCTGTAGAAAGATAATAAATGAAAGAGGCAGAGAATTTATGTCATGGACAATTTCAAAAATTGAAGTCAAGAAAGTTATTTATTCAATAACAGATGATAAATCACCAAGCCCTGATGGTTTTACATTGAAATTCTTTAAGTTGCACCAGACAATGTTCAAAGATGAGTTAACTAATGCAATTAGTTTTGTGTTTAATACAGATGAAATTCCCAAAGGACTTAACCATACTTTTATTACTTTAACTCCAAAGAAAAGATAAGCCCTTAAGAATTTTAGATTACCGACATATTGCTTAATGTAACATGTTGTACAAAATTATTTCTAAAATAATATGTGATAGAATAAAGGGATTTCTCTTATTTTTGGTCTTTAAATCACGATCTGCTTTTATTCCAAGAAGAAATGTAGCAGAAAATACACTACTGGCCCATAAAATGATAAGAAATTTTAACAAAAGAGGCATTAAGAAGTTCTTTATTAAAGTTGACTTTCAAAAGGTATATGATAAAATTAATAGAAATTTTGTCCACTACATGATTAAAAGAATGGGATTTGCAGAGAAGATTATGAAGCTCATATGTAATTGCATATCTACTCCTACATAATCAATACTTATAAATGGGATTCCAAAGGGTATTATTACATCTACAAGAGGCATCGGGTAAGGAGACCCATTGTCCCCTTATCTTTTAAGTATAGTAATGGAATATCTATCTTTAAGTATTGAACAAGCAGCAAGAAGAAAAGAGATTACACCAATCAACAAAATGCAGCCTATTATTTCACATCTATTATATGCAGATGATGTCATGTTATTTGCAACATCGATACTACAAGGGCTCAAACTATAAAAAATATTGCAATAAATTGGGAACTATGTTGGACTATATTGTAGATAAATTAAACTGATCCGAATTTAGCCATAATTAACCCTAATCAATTCAAGAGAAATCAAAACGGTAAACAAATAGGGATTAGTGGAAGCGTACCAGAATCCATTAGATAAAATTGTATGGAGGTTGTGATCTTCCAAGAATACGGTTTCTTCTGTTTTGCGATGTTTCTTTCTGATGGGGATGAAAGAAAATGAGAAGCGTACGTATTCTCGGGGACCCCAACGACTTTTTATTAACTGATAATAAAATCAGTTATTTTATATTTACAATTAACCCCCTCATTAAATTGTAAATACCGCTTGATGTTTTATACCTCAATTTTAATAGCATCATACACTTTAACATATGTGCCCACAATAGAATTTTAATCCAACAATCTCCCACTTGGGCAACATATGTTTCTTTATAAATGTATAACCTTGTGAGCTCAAAATCTGCTATTACATAAAGGTATTTCTTAACAATCTCGTCCATCAACCATATTTATACAGGATCACAGTGGTTTCGCCATATTATTCATGACTAAACCCATCAGTGGTCACATACATATATATAGTCAGATAACATAGATCAACCTATTTTCAATTGGTCCTCCTTAAACTTAAGTGAGGTCAGAATCAAAACAATAAAACAGAGTGAATGAACTGAATACTTTACTTCTGATCAGAAAGTCAAACACATAAATGTCTTAAAGCAAATATACAGCACATATAATACAAACTCCCACTAAACCATAATATCCTCAAGCAATACAACACCCATATGAGCAGTGTGCTCATGAAAGACCTTGGGTGGTAAACCTTTTGTGAGCGGATCCGCTATCATGAAGTTTGTTCCAATATGCTCTATAGATATATGTCCACTCTGCACTCTTTCTTTCACAACTAAGTATTTTATGTCAATGTGTTTTGACTTAGTTGAGCTTCTATTATTGTTAGAATATAGCACCGCTGACTTATTATCACAATATAACTTCAGTGGTCTTTCTACATTCTCCAAAATGCGCAGCCTAGTGACAAAGTTGCGTAGCCATATTCCATGATTTGATGCCTCATAACATGCTACAAATTCTGCTTCCATAGTGGAAGTAGTAACAAGTGTTTTCTTAACACTTTTCCAGGATATAGCTCCTCCAGCCAACAGATAAATATAGCCTGATGTAGACTTTCTGCTATCTTGGCTTCCAGCAAAATCAGAATCAGAATACCCTACGACCTCCAAATGATCTGATCTTCTATAAGTGAGCATGTAATCTTTTGTTCTCTGAAGATACCTCATAACCCTCTTGGCTGCTTTCCAATGGTCTATACCAGGGTTGCTTAAGTATCTGCCTAACATCCCAACAATGTATGCAATATCTGGACGTGTACATACTTGAGCATACATTAGACTCCCAACAGCTGAAGCATAGGGAATCTTTTGCATTTCTTGAATTTCAAGATTGCTTTTAGGGCATTGACTAAGACTGAATTTATCTCCTTTAGCAACAGGGGTATCTCCTTGTCTACAATCTTGCATGCCAAACCTTTTGAGTACTTTATCAATATAGCTCTTTTGTGATAATCCAAGAATACCCCGAGATCAATCTCGAAGTATCTGAATACCCAATACAAAAGAGGCATCCCCAAGATCTTTCATCTCAAAATGTTTAGATAGAAATTTCTTGGTTTCATGCAATAAGCCTATATTGTTAGTGGCAAGCAAAATGTCATCGACATATAGAACCAGGAATATATGTTTACTCCCATTGAACTTGTGATACACACAATCATCAACAATATTCGTCTCAAAACCAAACGAGATGATTACTTGATGGAATTTGTGGTACCATTGACGAGAAGCTTGCTTAAGTCCATAGATGGATTTTGTTAATTTGCAAACCATATTCTTTGGATCTCCCGATACAAAGTTTTCTGGTTGTACCATATAAATTGTCTCATCAATGTCTCCATTGAGAAACGTTGTCTTAACATCCATCTGATGTAACTCAAGATCAAAATGAGCAACAAGTGCCATAATTGTTCTAAAAGAGTCTTTCGATGAAACTGGAGAGAAAGTCTCTATAAAATCGATACCTTCCTTTTGAGTATAGCCTTTTGCTACAAGACGTGCCTTATACCTCTCCACATTACCCTTTGCATCCCTCTTGGTTTTAAATATCCATTTACAACTAATTGGTTTTGCACCTTCTGGTAATGGGACAAGTTCCCAAACTTTATTGTCTTGCATGGACTTGTACTCCTCATTCATGGCATCCATCCACTTTTGAGAGTTAGAACTTTTCATGGCATGATGAAAGTTGATTGGATCATCTTCCATCATTCCATTATCATTCTCTTGTTCTTGGAGAAATACAATATAATCATCCGAAATAGCACTTCTCCTCTCTCTCATGGACCTCCTTAATGGCACTGGTTCTTGAGGTTGTTGAGTTTGATCTTCTAGAACAATTGTTTCATTTTGAATAAGGGGTTGTATAACATTGTCTTGTTGAGGTTCCATATTCACTTCTTGATCAATGATAGGTGTATGAAACTGAACATTGTCAAAAGCAATAGTAGAAACTGGATTTGAATCCAATTCCTCCTCAAAAGCAATGTCTTTAACTTTATTTCTTCCCCCAAACTCAATATCCTCAAAGAATACTGCATTTCCCATCTCAAAAATATTCTTAGCTATGGGATCATAAAACTTATAGCCCCTAGAACGCTCAGAATAACCAATAAAGTAGTTGCTCACTGTTTTGGAATCCAGCTTCTTTTCATGTGGCCTATAAGGCCTTGCCTCAGCGGGACATCCCCAAATGTGAAATTGCTTTAGACTAGGCTTTTGACCTGTCCAAAGCTCATAAGGTGTTTTTGTAGATGCTTTAGTTGGTACTCTATCGAGAATATAAGCTGCTGTCTTTAATGCTTCTCCCCAGAGAGACTCGGGTAAGGTGGAATGAGCAATCATACTCCTTACCATATCCTTAAGAGTCCTATTTCGTCTTTCAGCAACACCATTCATGCTAGGCGATCCTGGCATGGTGTACTGTTGGACAATACTGCATTCCTCTAGGAATTTAGCGAACGGTCCTGGACGTTGTTCACCTGAGCCATCATATCGACCGTAGTACTCACCACCACGATCACACCTAACATTTTTAATCCTTTTGTTGAGTTGATTCTCAACTTTAGCTTTATAAGCTTTGAACACATCCAGTGACTGTGATTTTTCATGAATGAGATATAGGTACCCATAACGTGAGTAATCATCTATGAATGTTATGAAATATTGTTGACCATTCCAAGATGCCGTAGGGAATGGCCCACAAATGTCTGTATGAACCAATTCTAAGACATCTGTAGCTCTATTGGCACCTAATCTCTTAGTTTTGGTCTGTTTTCCCTTGATGCAATCTACACAAACGTCAAAGTTTGTGAAGTCAAGAGATTCTAAAATACCATCAGATACTAAGCGCTCAACTCTACCTTTTGAGATATGACCTAAGTGCTTATGCCATAAAGATGCTAAATTTTCTTTATTTAATTTACGTTTAGTACCACGTGATTCTACATGCAAGGTTTCATTATAAGATGCAACTGTTTCCAACAAATAAAGATTGTCATAAGCATTTAAATAACCAGTTCCAACAACATTTGAATTCAAAGACAAAGTAAACTGATTGTTTCCAAATGAACAACAATATCCAAATTTTTCCAACACAGAAACAGAAACCAAATTCCGTCTAAATGACGGTACAACAAAAGTGTCTTTTAAATCCAAATAAAAACCAGTTCCTAATAACAATCTAAAATGTCCAATTGCTTCTACTTCTACCGACTATCCATCGCCCACAAAGATGTGTCTTTCACCATCACTTGGCTTTCGGTAGCTCAGGCAACCCTGCATAGAAACACTTAGGTGAGTGGTAGCACCAGAATCTATCCACCAAGTGTTTCTAGGTACTGAAGATAAATTAACTTCAGAACAAACCAAAGTAACAAACATACCTTTCTTTTCACGCCATGCATGATATTTGGTACATTCCTTCTTCATATGTCCAGGTTTGTGACAAAAGAAACAACCATCTTTTTCCTTTTGTTGTTTCTTTTGATCTGGATCCTTAGCAGCTTCATTTTTAAATTTTCTTTTCTTGCCCTTTGCTTTAGAGGTGCTTGCCAAATTGGCACTTTCAGTCTTATCTTGCTTCAGCCTTTCTTCCTCTTGTACACAATATGAAATGAGCTCATTGAGAGTCCACTTCTCCTTTTGACAGTTGTAACTGACCTTAAATTGATTGAATTGTGGAGGAAGCGAGATAAGCACTAAATGCACAAGCAAGTCATTCGAAAGCTCAAGCTTTAGTGCCTTTAATTTTGAAGCAATGTGAGACATTTCCATAATGTACTCCCTTATGTTTTCCTTGCCTTTGAACCTCATGGAAATAAGTTTCTGCAAAAGAGTACTTGTTTCCGCCTTATCGCTTTTGGCAAAGCGTTTCTCAATTTCAGCAAGGAAATCTGTGGCATCGGTAATCTCTTCGGATACCGCACCCCTAAAAGCCTCAGGTATGCCTCGTTTAATGATCATAAGACTCATGCGATTTGAACGGTCCCATTTCTCAAAAATTCTCCTTTCTTCGGAGGAACTGCCATCCGTAAGAGAAGCGGGCCGATCCATCCTTAATGCAAGGTCAAGATCCATGCAACCAAGAACAATTAATATGTTCTCCTTCCAGTCCTTAAAGTTATTACCATTAAGGACGGGTACTGAATTAAGGTTAGCGGATACAGTAGCAACGGCTGAAACAGAAAACGAATAAAATTATATAAATTACATGCCTTTAACGACTTCATATAAAACAATAAATTCAAATAATGGTTAATCACATCTCAAGATACCAAACACATCATTAATATCAAGTCTTTGGACAGTAATATTAACTGTAAGCGGTACTCTTATTGTAGCAATCAAACGTTGACAATAAATTATGTCAAACAATATGCAGTCTTTGGACTAACGTATTGCTCACAAAAAATACTTTGCAATTGTCACACATTTATCGCCACAGGTGTGCATGAAATTCGGCCAAATATTAATTTGCCTTTGCGTTCGTTAATAAATGTATGAATTACATACACACAACTATTTCAATATTTTATTTAAATTAATCTAAACAAAAGTGATCACTTTGGTGATATTTTGTTCCAATTAATCTATTTAAAATATTAAACATCTTTAAGAAAACCAAATTTGAATATTGATCTATTTCAGCAGTTATTATTTTGTGCACTTATTGACTGAAATATACAGCAATTTGAGTATACAAATTCAGTCAGCCCAATCTATGCAAATATTGGCAGCATGCTCCTAGTTTATTATCATACAAAGTTTGTCTTTACTTGTAAAAGTATTCTGATGTGACAATATTCTTAGTATGAAACTTTGATACTAGTATTTAAATATATATGCTGCCACTGTCTCAGAGAAGAAAAATGATGACAGCACATTAAATGCAGGCCATATTTCTCTGAAAAGCATAAAAGGCTATAGGCACATAGCTTTCAGGCGTGAATGAATTTATACCATGTTTTAATTCATAAAAAAAAGAATTTATACCATGCCTTTATTTCTAACAGGCAGTGAATGAATTAGCAAATAAGAAGTTAATTATTCTCCACGCAAATCCGGAAATCAAACATGGACGCTAAAAATATTTAATGAACCGGAAATCAAACATGGGTTTCATGTATAATCAAAATATTGCTTTCATGAAATTCTTGCAGCATGAAGATCATAACAACATAGTAAATTCTCAGGAATCAATTTAGGGTTGCTCCGATACCAATTGTAGATAAATTAAACTGATCTGAATCTAGCCATAATTAACCCTAATCAATTCAAGAGAAATCAAAACGGTAAACAAATAGGGATTAGCGGAAGCGTACCAGAATCCATTAGATAAAATTGTATGGAGGTTGTGATCTTTCAAGAATACGGTTTCTTCTGTTTTACGATGTTTCTTTCTGATGGGGATGAAAGAAAATGAGAAGCGTACGTATTCTCGGGGACCCCAACGGCTTTTTATTAACTGATAATAAAATCAGTTATTTTATATTTACAATTTACCCCCTCATTAAATTGTAAATACCGCTTGATGTTTTATACCTCAATTTTAATAGCATCATACACTTTAACATATGTGCCCACAATAGAATTTTAATCCAACATATATATCAATCAATTGAATAGCAAGATACCTTTCCGTACAAGTTACCAAAGCATAAGCCATATACTATATATTCTACAAATGGGTCATGGGATTTTTCGTGTTAAATACTCTTTCATCATACTATCTACACTACTTAGAATGGACTACTCTATTTTAGAGGGTACTGCACAAATTTGATAATTGGGATAATGGCTTACTATCAATGGCAGGGAGAGCAAAATTGATACATACCATGGTTACAACAATGATTCTTTATTGGTTACTGGTATTTCATATTCCTACTGTAATAATAGTAAATCCTGATAACATATGTAATGATTTCTTGTAGTTAGGAAAAACTCACAAATTGCATGGAGCAAATTACATAAGTTATAATTAGAAGGAGGAATATGACTTAAAAGCATAGAGGAACTCAGAAAGGTATCTACAACTCAACCTTATATGGAAAATTTCAAGTAAAGATACTATATGGTCTACTTGGATGAACAAAAATATTGCAACCAAAATAACTTAGAGACTGTGTGCCTATAAATAATAGTCTTGTACCATGAAAAATATGCTTAGACATAGATCAAAAGCACTTCTATGCATGAAAACAGTAATAGAAAATGGAGAAAACACTTTGCATTGGTCAGACCCATGGATTAATAGTAAAACACCGGTTAACTTATTAGGTTGGGACACATATCATATTACTAGTAACAAGAATCTACGTGTTTTAGATATTATAAACAATTTTCAGTGGAATACATATCATATCACCATTAACTCAGAGTGCTAGTAGGATTACTGGACATAGAGTGATGACTTCCAATTTTCTTTCTCAAAGACGTAGGATAAAACTAGACAACAGAATGATAATTTCTATTGGTTTCCAATTATCTGGAATCCAATAAAAAATAGAAAGAAGTCACTTTGTGCATATAGAGTTATACTTGGTAGCATAGTTTTGAAGACCCAGCCGTTGATCAAGCCGTGGTGCTCCAAGGTCGGAGGCTCTGAAGGTTCAACCGGTCGAACCACAGATTCTTTGCGGAAATAATCAATGGATTCATAAGCAATTATATATAGAAAGTGGTGTAGATTGTAAAATAATATTAGCATATTATTCAAAAACGAAGGGACTTGAATGCAAATAGAGAATTCACGTGCTGCTCTCACCTTCTTCCCCTTCAACATTCTGCCGAATCCAAATTAAACCCAACCTCAAATTAACTCAAAATCATAGCAGCTTGGTCAGTTAATCACGGTTTGCAGTATATTGCGGCTTAATTCTGCTCCCGGCCGTCGCTGCCATTGGCTTAAGTTCAGCCGCGGCTCAACCTGCGGCCGGGTCCGGTCCTCAAAACAGTGCTTGGTAGAGTTAGTACAAAAGATAAGCTAAAGGAATGTGGGCTTGACTATGATGAACTATGCATATTCTATGGAGAACAGCAGGGCACTTATTTTTTCATTACAACTATAGTACCTATGTATGGACACTTATGGAAATCAAATTGAAATTAAACAATAATAGAGATACTCCCATCGGCCTAGAAGAAGAAGAAGTCCAGACAATCAGACTTAGATTCAAAACTAAAGATTAACTCAACAACTTGCTTCTTGTGCGATTGTTACCATGATCTACCACCTATGAGATGAAAGAAATAAACAATTATTTAATCAAAAGAAGATAAACAAAATTGAAAGAGTCAAACTTATTTGATGTCACTTATCTGATGAGTAAATCGGAAGCTTCGACGATCAAGAGTAGAAGAAGTGAAAGAATATTAAGCAGATAGGGGATTCAGCTGCTGGATAATGGATGAAATGAAAACTAAGGTTTCAGCTGCACTGCAAATGGGTTGCGTTGAAATTGTGGTGTATATTTGTTTTTATTTGAGATGTATTTGTAAATTAAAGTTGATACGTACTTTATATTACTAGATCCATATCGCACTCCTTTTCCCTACTTAGTATGATTCTTCAAGGAGACAAATCGATTAGGTGTTCTTTGACATCATTAAGAAAGAAATAATTTTCAAAAAAATATATATTAATTAAACATTTTAAATAATTCAAATACTTATACACGCACCCAAATAATTACTCAAGGCATCCAAAAGATTTTCAAGAGCTACCACAATTACTAATGGCACTCCAACTACTAAATGCACTCATAATTAATATATCTTATATATTAATTAGTTTCATTAATTTACAACACATTATATACTAATTAAATTGGGTGATATTTCAATGATTGCACAGATTCGGTTGTACAATGCACAAGTGTGAATTCAATCGGCGATTAATGTTGAACAATTTGAATATTAACGTCTATACATCATCTTAGCTGATGGTGTGACAGTTTGGTCGAATCGTCGCTTATAGATCTTTTTGGTAAAATCATATTTTAGATCAAATTAAGCAACGGCTTCAAGTAATGGTATATTATATGCACATTCTCTTCATCGCCACAGTATCACTCCTAATAGTCAGAATTTAGCCATGGTTAAAACTTCGAAAATATCTACATACAACTATTTAGTCCATCTTTAAAGTCCTCGGTTCAATAATAACATTTATTATTAACCGATATGCCTTAGCCGAAGATGTTTGACTTTGAGTTAACCACAGTTGACCATGATACTAACCTCTTATAACAGAGGAGACGAATTCTCTATTGAATATTGTTTCACTTTCCATGCTCCAACTCAGACCCAACCGTAGTCATTCGAGGGTTGCCATGCCATAATATATATAATCAAGTGGAGTGTTCATGTCGAAGTTCCACTGTATTTTCAAGTCGAAATAACTACATAAAATTTTCACACTAAGATTTCGTATTTGACTTTAGTTATTATCAACCAATAGGAAACTCTTAGTTGAGCCATTTTATAGTCATCCAATAACTACGAGTACTAACCTCTTGTTGTCTCCAATAGCCTTGAGTAATACGTTGTCCAACATTTGGAGAGTGTTACATACTTTGGCCTCAATGGATATATCAATATCCTTTTCTTGAAACATCTTGACCAGGAATATCTAACACAAAGTATTTTTGACTTTAATTCGATACTCATGGTTATAACTTGTAACTACAATCATATAATAATTTATTTAAGGATTTTCTATTTATTATATGATTTTTAATCATTTATTTATATCATAATATAACATTATATAATAGAAAACATATACCAAAACATAGTTTATTTCGAATGACATCGATTTCAAAATCAGGATATGTAACAAATTACATAATTGCCTCTAGGGCATACCCCTTTAACTTTTAGCTATATCTCAACATAATGACATATTAAAAGAGTATAATCAAGTAATTACACAAAAAATCATTATATCCAGATTAAAGTTTAACAAATTCTAACCAATATTGGATGGTAGTCAATCCTTTATCCAAGTCAGTGACTCTACTATATTCAAAGGCAATGAAGATCTACCATCGGTAATCAAACTACTTCTAGTACTAAAAGCAGATTTAGATGCTACTATTGACTATGGTACTACTAAGATATCATGAGTAGTTATGCTAAGAATTGGAAAGTAGGGCTATTAGTTTTCCACCACACTAAAATATCAAATTTATCCTCGTCTTCACCTATCGGTGATGACTCATCTTTTAATTACTTATTAAATTCCATCTTTAAAATGCAAGCTTCCAATTCTTTGCTCGACATAGTCCTTACCTTTTGATCAATCTTTATTCCATTTTAGGACCATTATTAAATGACTCCAAGATATCATAAGAAGAAACGATGGAGAACTTCATGTGGAAGAGTTTTCTTTTTTATATAAAGAAAACAGAATTTTCAAAGAGTTATATATTTTCCAAACATGAACTTATGAATCTTCACCATAAATTAGGTCAAAAAAAAATTTAATATAAGTCATCATATGATGAAGATTAAAAGCCATACCAACACCCATCATTAGATTGCAAGTATCCAATACTTATCAAACTTAACTCTCATCTTTTCTGCTGTAAAATTAATATACTCATGCAAATTTTGCTCCCAACGTAAAATACCCCCATAAATATCACATATACTTATAAAGTACAAACTAGTTATTGGATACTCAACACCAAAAAACTTAAGTATCACATTATAAAATATTTTCAAACATCCACAAATTTCTTTTCCCATCTCTCTTTCTTTATTTGATAGCCATTTGTAATCATAAGCTAAATCAACTAGTTTCCCAAATGCGGGATGCACTTCAAGTGCACTTTCAAGCATGAATTATGCTGAATTCCGTCGTGTTGGAATATCATAAGAAACTCCTTTTTCAATTAGCCTGATTTAAGTTAATGCATTTGCCTAAAAAAATCCTGTTTGAGATGACTTCATAAAATTTACGTGTTTTCTTACTTTTTCAATAATGTTGCACAACTTTTAACCCATCATCTACAATCAATTTCAGTATATGTATACAACAAAGCATATGAATATTCACCATGTAGAGGCAGAACACCTTTACTAACTAACCATTCCTTGAGATCTCTTATAGCATTATCAACTGTAATTACAAATAGTTTCTTGTTAATATTCCAATGTAATACTTTTAACTTGATGGAAGCACTAAGTCCAGCTCTAGTGTCCGAAGGATGCAAGTCATGATAAGCAATAACTTCTTTTTTAATTTCTAAGGTTTTAGCAAATAGATTAAATACTAAAACGAATGCATTAATAGTTAACTCTCAAACAGCTTCATTAAAGGTAGGAATATCACGGATGGTGTAGCAGTAGTTCAAGAATATATTAATTAATGTTGCAAAAATAATATTACTTGTGCACTTTTAAAGCTTGATATTGCTAAAGTTTTTGATTGGATTTTTCTCAAAGATGTATTATTGGCTAGGGGTTTTAGTGTTAGGTGGATAGGATGGATTATTTCATCTCAAAATGGGTAATTCTTGTATTATAGTTAATGGTATATTAAGAAATAAAATTCAATCAAAACGTGGACATAGACAAGGGGATCCATTGTCACCTTTATTATTCAATTTAGCTACTGATGTTTTTTCTAGAATTATTAAGTTAGCTACTAGTAATAGAATACTAAATAGTATAGGTAATGAATCACTAGTATGGCCTTTCTGTTTTACTATTTGTAGACAATACTATGATTTTTACATCCCATTTACCTAAACATATTAATTCACTCAAATTTATTTTATATAGTTTTGAACTCCTCTCTGGCTTAAACATTAACTTCAATAAAAGCTCAGTTTTATCAATGTTTTACTCATCTAAAAGTTTTCTTCCCTAAATTTTTTTCATTTTGCTTTATCAATGTTTACTAGAAAACAACATCCCATTATTTAAACACAATAACCATTCCATATTCTAATTCTAATTCATCTTATCTGTATTGGTTGTGTTACTATTACCACTTAATTCTCATTATTATATTTAATTACAATAATCAACAGCCAATTTCTTTAATATATTCAATAATTAGAAAAAATATTTCTTTATATATCAAAAGATAAACTTATATGAAAATCATTTTATAAGAAAATAACAAGTACGCTCTCATATATTTATATACACTCAACTCATTTTAGGGTATCACTTACCCTATCCTTAATGAGTAAACCCAACAGAGCCAAGGTTCTTTCTTAACCTGGCTCTGATACCAAATGCAACGACCCAAAATTTTCGATCCCGAAAATCCCAGATAGTTAGGAAAAAGAAGAAAAGAGATAGAAGAAGAAGAAGAACAGAAACACCAAAACATAGATTCTCACATTCGCAGCGGATCAAAATACAATATCAAATAATAATATCAGTTATACAAAGAAAACTGTATTTGTTAATTTACATCAATACATCAGAGTTACAACATTTTCACAACCACTGAACAGTTAAAGCAACATGTTACAAATACAAATCAATAATACTCAACGGGTTACACTCCATACGTTCCTGCCATCCAGCTCGCCTTTTGAGCTTCAGAACGTCCTTACCTGAAAATCTGTAATACTCGATCTGACCCGAGCATTACATCAAAGTAACACCTGGGTCAGGCTGGAAACCATCTAACAAGAAATACTAATGCATAAAACTTATTTTAAAACCCGGGGTAACTCGTACCTTATTACGATTTCTTAATTTGCCATAGTCAAATACACATTTTACAATCATAACTAAGTATTATTACTTAGATTAAATGACCAAGTTTACATCATTAATTCCATTCCAGCTTATTTGTTCCAAAATCAAATTCATAAAAATTATTGTTGATTACAAATCGAAGTGGTTTTGGGTATTTACTGATACCCGACCCCGGTCTCTTCGAATCCAATATCATCTTAAAAACGAACCGTTTAAGTTTAAACAATTCCATCTATATCCAGATATATATATTTAGATGGCCATTTATCACAGGTAAACAAACCATATTATCACAGTTCAACCCAACATATCATATCACATAGCATTACAACTCACATATCAGTTATCAAGTACTCTAAGGCATATAATATTATTCAATCATTCATAAGCAAGGTTAATTAGCCACACCATTTCTAATTAATTACTTTAATCACCTTTAAACCCTGCTTACTTAACATTAATTAATTACAAATAAATTAATTAATCATCCTTTAATTACCCATCTTAATTAATCATCCTTGACTAATTATTCTTTAATCACATTAAGTAGTTAGCCTTTAATTAATTACATAAATGAATTAACCTTAATCATTTACAGTAATTAACTTTTAATCAATCTCATTAATTGATTAATTAAAAAAATAAAAAAATGATCCTCTAATTACTTCCATAAATTAATTACTATTTAATTAATTATGTTTAATAAGTAATTGATCACATTATTAATTAACCTAACCCTTTATTTAATTAATTATTCTTTAATTAACTAACCCTTAATTAATTATATTAATTAATCCTTTAATTAATTATACTAAATGATTAATCCTTAATAACTTTCATAAAGTAATAATCCTCTAATTACTTTATTAAATAATTACCCTTTTACTTAATTACATTCAGTAATTCTTCATTAATTACTTCACTAAGTAATTTCACTTGATTAATTCATAAGTGATTATCTTTAATTAATCACTAATTAATTTCTTTAGTTAATTTTCTAACTAATCATTTAAAATTAATTAAATAATTTCTTAAATCCTTATATTTAAAAGATCTTAATTAAGAAAAATCATTTATCTCTTAATTAAGTTATTTTCATTAACTATTCTTTAATCATTAATAATAATTGATTAACCCTTATTATCTTCACATATTAATTATCTTTAATTAATCAAAATCTTAATTACTTAAAGATAAACTCTTTGTGATAATTGATTACTTAATTCTTATCATTAAACCTTATTGAAAATAAAACTTTTTAGGAATCAATTATAATTAAAACAATATAAACATCTAATTTAACTTTTAAAATCTTTAAAACTTTTAAAAGTTATTAAATAAATTTTAATGCAAAATCATTTTGAAAACCCACTTATTCCATGTGACGCCCCACCTCTATGCTCACAATAACAAAGGTTATTATAAGGAATAACGTCTGCTATTGCGAAGAATAAGGCTTGTGAGGAGCGACCATCTGTAAGTTATGCCTTAGACGAGTATTGATTACATCGATAGGAGTTGTATAAATTACTCCCAAAGATATATATTCAATCCAAATCTAAAACGAAACTACAGTGGCTAAAGAAAAATTCAGAACAACTCATAATAACAACAACACTGATAGTGTAATCACATCAGAACAGAAATATCAGATATATAGCGGAAGACAAGTCTGGAATACATGATACAACAATCGATAGTTCATAGGAACCAAGTACACATATACATGGATATCAACATACATAAGATGAGAGTCAAAATAACCAAAAGAACTCCTCGAAGGCTAGATAAAAGATGATGTGAGATCCCAAAAGCTGAAGCTGCTACTGAATCAGAGATAGCGACTATCCTGAAATAACTCGGTCTGACCCGAGTATTATTTAAAAGAAAATAATAAACGGATCAGTCTAATTTATTCTTAGAAGTGTATGCATCATAAATATCATCAAAGCAAAATAATAATAATCTCAAATGAGACTATTCAACATAAGAAATCAACATAGTTAAATGAAGAAATCACATCAAACTCCATCAAAATCAACTTTCAAATTCACAATTGAATTCAAAACAACAATTCATCAAAATCTAGAAATCAAAAATAGACAACTAGAAAATCAACATAAAAGTGGATCGATCCCATCATATGGCGAGTCTAAGCTACGCCGCACGTGCATCTCATATGGCCGAAGCCTACCAAGTACTATCATCATAATTTTGGCGCCCAACATATGACCCGAAGGTCTAGTACTGGTATTTGACCCGAAGGTCCATCATATGACCCGAAGGTCCATCATAGTCGCTCGAAAGCGCACAAAATCATCAAAATCATCAAACAACAAATATTTCAATTAACGAGTCCGGATTTAACCGAAATAGTAAAAGTGTGGTTCCATACTCCGCGCTTTTGCTAAATCGTTTAAATCTCTTCATCGTTTCCTTGAAAGTGCGAAATTGTGTATTTTATAAAAATACATTTTACGTTCTCAAACGGACAAGTCCGGAATTAAGCGGATCAGTAAAAGTAAGGGTTCATAGTCCTCAGTTTTGCTGAAGCGTTTAAATCGCTTCCTCATTCTTTTGAAGGCGCAAACTGTAGAATTTTTGAAAACAATTTCAATTTAAAACGATTTTTAAAACGCGTGATTAAAATAGCAACAACTATTGCAATTTTGATGAGGAAATTGCGTTTCTCAAAACGCCGTAAAAACGGTTACCAAATCAGCGTTGCGGGATAACCGTTTGAAAAGTCACTTTAAATTAACGGTTACAGACGTTAAAATAATAGTGAATTTTCGTTCAAAAAATATATCATCAAAATAATACGCATCAAAATATAGTATCGGTGTACAAATTCCGTTATAAAATAACGGCAACAAATTACGTTGTAAACCAAACGTCGGTTCGACGTAAATTAACCGGTAGGATGCACTACTATAAATTCAATAAAATGTTGTACTGTCGGGACTATTTTCACTTTGTAAACATATTTAATGCAATACAACTTACATTCAAATTTGCCCAAAAATGAATAATAGAAACTGATACGTGTACGTAAATATAATACATGCACGCAAGAATGAAGCCAAACCACCTGGGCAAAGTTATTGATACGCACGAAAAATATATGGGATGGTCTGAATTTGAAAGAAATTTTTTTTGCTTACATGAAAATAACATGCATGACACGCACGCACATTATATTTTCAATGGCCTGGCACTTTATTTTTTTTGAAATGCACTAAAGGGAAAAAAAAGGATTCCAAAGCCTTACTATTTCCGCATGCCATTATGAAGTGAAATAAAATGCCTCTAAAAATGAAACCGACCTGTACACACGCGTGTATAAATTTGTAAATACACAAAAAAAAAGTGAAGAGTGAAAAAAAAAGATTCTCACGTATGAACCAGATCTGACCATTTTTCAAACAAGAAGTGACAATATTTCAACTTGATATCAAAGTAACCAGCATATGTAGTGAATAATATGGCATAAGTTCGAACAAAGCTCAACAGCACACATCAAGCAACATCAAGTTGAACAAGTTAATGCCGAAGTTAAGTGATGTCAATGTCAGGTGCTGTTAAAAACAAGTTGAAGCAAATAACAAAAATATCTGAGCACAAATCAGAATTAGAAATGTGAGTGGTACTCACTGTTAGTTTTGAAGCCAAACACACCCTAGATCTGAAAGAGGAAGTCATCACTCGGCCATTAATGCATTCTTTAATTAGCTGAAAGTAAGCAGGGAAGTTGCAGATATTCTTTTCTTTTTCTTTTGAACTTAAGTCAAAGCAACTAGGCTGGCTACTCTTTTGAGTACATCTCATTTAATGCTACGTGCTTAAGTGAATATAAAGGACACGCAGAAAAGATGTGGGCAGCTTTGAACAGGTTTGAACAGGTGTGCAACGAAAATGTGTTTTCACATCTTTAACTTAGTTCAGGAATTCATTTTCCATGTGTATAATAAATAAAGAAGGTGCCTAAGTATTCTTATCATGCATGCACGAAATAAGGAGCTGCACGCACTCAGTTATATATTTTTTTTTCAAATGCCACTGCCTCCAAGTAATTAGCATTGGTATATGAAAGATAGTGCAGTCATTGTACCAACTAATTGAAAAATGTAGCGACAACAACATGAAGGTGAATAAAAGTGTAACGCAATACGACCGACTTTGCAACATTATATTTTCTTCAAAATCTAATATAAAATTTTCTATTTAAAATATTCGCTCCGACAGTAATTCAAAAATTACGGTCGTTACCGATTTTGAAAACATTATTTATGACGGTAATATAATCACTGTCGTTACAGACTCCCCACCTTATAAAAATTGCGTCCCCGCAATTTTCATATTAGAAGCAGTCAATAATGTACACGATTCATCACAACAAAGATTAAAAAGAAAAGATAGATACGAATGCTCACCTCCACCCGAAGAGGAGAGAAAACCGGGATAAGAACGCTCGATGAATTCTCTGGTTTCCCAAGTGCAATCCTTGGGGTTTGCGGACCATTGAATCTTTACGAGCGGAACCTCTCTGTTCCGAAGGCGTTTAACCTCCGAAGCTAGCACCCGAATAGGATTTTGCACAATAGATAAGTCGGGTGAGATCTCAAGATCTTGTAACATAGGAGGATCAATGATAGAATCCGAATCTCGAAGGCATCGACGAAGTTATGACACATGAAATACGTCATGTATTCCCGAAAACTGAGCAGGTAGCGAAACACGATAAGCAACTGGGCCAATGCGTTCCGTAACAGGAAACGGTCCAACATATCGAGGAGCCAATTTCCCGGAGTGACTAAAATGCACCACACCCTTCATCGGGGAAACACGAATGAATACGAGATCGCCAACAGAAAATTCCAAAGGCTTCCTACGATGATCGGCATAAGATTTCTGCCTATTCTGAGCCTCTTTCATTCTCTGTCGTATAATATCAATTCTCTCTGAAGATTCACGAATATAATCAGGGCCAAGAACTAACTTTTCCCCCAATTCCAACCAACAAGATGGTGATCGACACGGCCTTCCATAAAGGGCTTCGAAAGGAGCCATACCGATACTGGATTGAAAACTGTTGTTATAAGAAAATACAACAAGAGACAAGTGGTCTTCCCAACTACCACCAAAATCAAGAATGCAAGCTCGAAGGAGATCCTCTAAAACCTGATTCACCCTTTCAGTCTGACCATCAGACTGTGGATGATAAGCTGTACTGAGATTGAGCTTAGTGCCCAAAGCTTTCTGAAGACTCCGCCAGAAACCACTAGTAAAAAGCGGATCTCTATCACTAACAATAGAACTAGGCACACCATGAAGTCGAACGACTTCCTTAATAAACAGCTTAGCCAACAAAGGAGCAGTCCGATTGGACTTGATAGGAATAAAATGGGCTGATTTAGTCAACCGGTCAACAATCACCCAAATACTAGTATGGCCCGATCTCGAACGAGGTAGACCATCAATGAAGTCCATGGAAATCTGATCCCATTTCCATAATGGAATCTCAAGAGGCTGCAAAAGACCACTGGGACGCTGATGTTCTGCTTTAACAAGCTGACAAGTCATGCAACGACTTACATAACTTGCAATATCACGCTTCATACCTTCCCAATAGTATAAGCGTTTCATATCAGCATACATCTTGCTACTGCCCGGATGAATAGTATACTTAGAACGATGACAGTCCTCAAGAATGTCATTTCTAAGATTAGAAATATCAGGCACGATCAATCTACCCTTCTTCCGGATACAACCATGAAGATCAATATCGAAATCCTTTAGATCATCACTTCGGAATTCTGATTTACAACTCTGAATAAGATAAGCAAGATCTGGATCTTGTTTCTGGGCATCGGCAACACGATCCAACAAACTAGGACGAGCTCCCATGCTAAATAAAAGCACGGGAGAATCAGAAACTGAAGGACGGTCTCTAATATCACAAAGAGATAAAGCTTCCAAAATATTCCACTCTGCTAGCATCATGGAAACAACAACTTGCTGCTTGCGACTAAGCGCATCAGCAACTCGATTACCCTTACCAGGGGTATACTGAATATCGAAATCATATGAAGCAAGAAATTCGAGCCAACGCTGTTGCCTCATATTAAGCTCTTTCTGAGTAAATAAATACTTCAGAGATTTGTGATCAGTGAAGAGAATAAAACGCTCGCCCAATAAATAGTGTCGCCAAATCTTTAGAGCAAAGACTATGGCGGCCAACTCCAAATCATGGGTAGCATAACGAATCTCGTTAGGCTTTAGTTGTCTAGAAGCATAGGCAACTACTCTATCTTTTTGCATAAGAACCGCACCGAGCCCAAAACCACTGGCATCGGTATAAACAACAAGATCATGATTCCCTTCGGGAACCACTAAGATAGGAGCATGAGTAAGGAGATCTTTTAACTTCAGGAAAGAAGTCTCACACTTAACCGACCAAATAAAAGGAACAGCTTTTCTCGTGAGAGTGGTAAGCAGTAAAGCAATACGAGAAAAGTCCTTAATAAACCGGCGATAATAACCCGCCAATCCAAGAAAGCTACGGATCTCAGTAACGGTCTCGGGCCTCTTCCAATCCTGAATAGATTCGATCTTAGAAGGATCGACAGAAATACCATCGGAAGATACAATATGACCGAGAAATTTCACCTTATTCTCCCAGAAGTGACACTTGGAGAATTTGGCATAAAGCTGATGATGACGAAGAGTGCTCAAAACAATCTCCAAATGCTGAATATGATCGACTTCAGATTTGGAATAAATAAGAATATCATCAATGAAAACCAAGACGAACTTATCGAGATATTCCCGGAATATCCGATTCATAAGATCTACAAAATACGCCGGAGCGTTCGTCAAACCGAACGGCATAACAAGCCATTCGTAAGAACCATAACGAGTACGGCATGCGGTAAGAGGAATGCTATCTTCCGCAACTCGTAACTGATGAAATCCGGTAGCAAGATCGAGTTGGGAGAAGACCTTGGCGCCACTTAACTGATCGAACATGTCATCGATCCTAGGCAATGGATACCTATTTTTGATAGTAAGCTCGTTAAGCTTGCGATAATCAATGCAAAGCCTAAGAGTACCATCTGGCTTCTTAACGAAGACAACGGCGGCGCCCCAAGGAGACGAGCTAGAACGAATAAAATGCTTGGCTTCCAACTCAGATAATTGTTGCTTGAGTTCCTCATTTTCCTTAGCAGACATCCTCGTGGGAGGACGACTGACAGGATGTGCACCGGAGATAAGATCAATACGGAACTCAATTGCCCTCTTCGGCGGCAAACAAGAAACAGGCTCGAAAACATCAGAAAAATCACAAACAACTGGAATATTAGCAATGACATCCTTCGACTCGAGAGAAGAAATGAGAGCACAAGAAGCATGATCTATGTCTCGCAATATAATAGATAACTGCTCGCTAGCATCGGGATGCTTGAGATACAAAGTTCTTTCGGGACATAGAATTTGAACTTCATAACGAACGAGCCAATCCAAACCCAAAATCATATCAAAACCAAGATGATCCATAACATGAAGATTCGCATGAAAGGTAAAATCACAAAGAATAATCTCAACATCAACACACAACAAACCAAGAGTAACGGATCCACCAATGGGGTTTACGATCCTTAAAGGGTCGCAAAGAGTAATAACATCCAAATGAATAGTATCAACAAGCTCCTTCGACACGAATGAATGTGATGCACCCGTATCGAAAAGAACTCTAATAGAACGGCCATGAAATAAAATAAAACCTTCCAAAACAGAAGAAGTAATACCTTTGGGCTGAGAAGAAACACTAGGAGCTTTAGCAACATTAAGCTTCCCAGATTTGAAACCCTTAGGAGCAATAGGACAATCAGAAACCCAATGACCTTCTTTCTTACAATAACGACAAGTGAGAGGCTTAGGACAGCCACGAAGAAGATGATCCAAAGAACCACAATTATAGCACGCCCTCTGAACAGAAGGTGTACTACTAGGCTGAGAACTAGAAGTAGCTTGCTTCTTCTTCTTCTGATTAGAAGAATTAGGCCTATGGAAAGGAAACCTCTTCTTGTTAGGGTTTTTAGAAACCTCAACATCATCACCACTATCACGTTCCTTTTCAACAGCTTCAAGACAAAGAGCCGAATCAACAAGCTCCTCAAAAGAGAGCTTAAGCTGAAGCAAAAGAACTTTCTTCAAATACTTCTTCAAACCATCAACAAAACGAAGATTCTTCTTACGTGGAGTATTAATGAATTCAACTCCATATTTGGACAAGGCCTCAAAAGATGCAACATAATCAGAAACAGAGGACTTTCCTTGCTTCAACTCAAGGAAACTACGAGCAAGATTAGCCTTTTCCGATTCAGGAACGAACTTAAGTTCGAATCGTTCCTTAAACTGAACCCAAGAGAGAGCGGACTCATCAACTTCCGAAATAAAGAGCTCATACCAATCAAGCGCACGCTCTTGCAACATACTAGATGCCACGAGAACGCGATGATGATCCGAAAGATCCATCCGAGAAAATATGCGATCACAAGTGCGCAACCAAGTCTGAACTTCCATAACACTTTCCGATCCCTTGAAAGGCTGACCTCCAAGGTGGGAATAGTCACTACACATGCGGGCGAAGGCAGACTTGTGATTAGGAGCTGCGGGAGTAGCAATAGGAGGCTGAGTACCCCGAAATAGCTCCATAAACTGATCAGCTGACATATAGACACCGTCCGGATGAGAACTACTAGACGGGCCTGCAGAAGAACGCTTCCCTCTACCTCTTGCAGCCATAAGCTGAGAGACAAGAGAAGGTAAAGATCAGTTAAACAACAAACAATCGATAAGAAATTTAACAAATGGAATACTACGGAATATGAAATTTATTCCTAGACATACTCCACATGTTAAATGGAAAGAATAGATTAGAAAGGCACGAATAAAACCTTCGAATAGTTGTAACACATGTTCCATTTTTTTTTCTGTTCTGTGTTTATTACAATTTATTCTGAATTTCAGCTCTGATACCAAGCTGTGACGCCCCACCTCTATGCTCACAATAACAAAGGTTATTATAAGGAATAACGTCTGCTATTGCGAAGAATAAGGCTTGTGAGGAGCGACCATCTGTAAGTTATGCCTTAGACGAGTATTGATTACATCGATAGGAGTTGTATAAATTACTCCCAAAGATATATATTCAATCCAAATCTAAAACGAAACTACAGTGGCTAAAGAAAAATTCAGAACAACTCATAACAACAACAACACTGATAGTGTAATCACATCAGAACAGAAATATCAGATTTATAGCGGAAGACAAGTCTGGAATACATGATACAACAATCGATAGTTCATAGGAACCAAGTACACATATACATGGATATCAACATACATAAGATGAGAGTCAAAATAACCAAAAGAACTCCTCGAAGGCTAGATAAAAGATGATGTGAGATCCCAAAAGCTGAAGCTGCTACTGAATCAGAGATAGCGACTATCCTGAAATAACTCGGTCTGACCCGAGTATTATTTAAAAGAAAATAATAAACGGATCAGTCTAATTTATTCTTAGAAGTGTATGCATCATAAATATCATCAAAGCAAAATAATAATAATCTCAAATGAGACTATTCAACATAAGAAATCAACATAGTTAAATGAAGAAATCACATCAAACTCCATCAAAATCAACTTTCAAATTCACAATTGAATTCAAAACAACAATTCATCAAAATCTAGAAATCAAAAATAGACAACTAGAAAATCAACATAAAAGTGGATCGATCCCGTCATATGGCGAGTCTAAGCTACGCCGCACGTGCATCTCATATGGCCGAAGCCTACCAAGTACTATCATCATAATTTTGGCGCCCAACATATGACCCGAAGGTCCAACATATGACCCGAAGGTCTAGTACTGGTATTTGACCCGAAGGTCCATCATATGACCCGAAGGTCCATCATAGTCGCTCGAAAGCGCACAAAATCATCAAAATCATCAAACAACAAATATTTCAATTAACGAGTCCGGATTTAACCGAAATAGTAAAAGTGTGGTTCCATACTCCGCGCTTTTGCTAAATCGTTTAAATCTCTTCATCGTTTCCTTGAAAGTGCGAAATTGTGTATTTTATAAAAATACATTTTACGTTCTCAAACGGACAAGTCCGGAATTAAGCGGATCAGTAAAAGTAAGGGTTCATAGTCCTCAGTTTTGCTGAAGCGTTTAAATCGCTTCCTCATTCTTTTGAAGGCGCAAACTGTAGAATTTTTGAAAACAATTTCAATTTAAAACGATTTTTAAAACGCGTGATTAAAATAGCAACAACTATTGCAATTTTGATGAGGAAATTGCGTTTCTCAAAACGCCGTAAAAACGGTTACCAAATCAGCGTTGCGGGATAACCGTTTGAAAAGTCACTTTAAATTAACGGTTACAGACGTTAAAATAATAGTGAATTTTCGTTCAAAAAATATATCATCAAAATAACACGCATCAAAATATAGTATCGGTGTACAAATTCCGTTATAAAATAACGGCAACAAATTACGTTGTAAACCAAACGTCGGTTCGACGTAAATTAACCGGTAGGATGCACTACTATAAATTCAATAAAATGTTGTACTGTCGGGACTATTTTCACTTTGTAAACATATTTAATGCAATACAACTTACATTCAAATTTGCCCAAAAATGAATAATAGAAACTGATACATGTACGTAAATATAATACATGCACGCAAGAATGAAGCCAAACCACCTGGGCAAAGTTATTGATACGCACGAAAAATATATGGGATGGTCTGAATTTGAAAGAAATTTTTTTTGCTTACATGAAAATAACATGCATGACACGCACGCACATTATATTTTCAATGGCCTGGCACTTTATTTTTTTTGAAATGCACTAAAGGAAAAAAAAAGGATTCCAAAGCCTTACTATTTCCGCATGCCATTATGAAGTGAAATAAAATGCCTCTAAAAATGAAACCGACCTGTACACACGCGTGTATAAATTTGTAAATACACAAAAAAAAAAGCGAAGAGTGAAAAAAAAAGATTCTCACGTATGAACCATATCTGACCATTTTTCAAACAAGAAGTGACAATATTTCAACTTGATATCAAAGTAACCAGCATATGTAGTGAATAATATGGCATAAGTTCGAACAAAGCTCAACAGCACACATCAAGCAACATCAAGTTGAACAAGTTAATGCCGAAGTTAAGTGATGTCAATGTCAGGTGCTGTTAAAAACAAGTTGAAGCAAATAACAAAAATATCTGAGCACAAATCAGAATTAGAAATGTGAGTGGTACTCACTGTTAGTTTTGAAGCCAAACACACCCTAGATCTGAAAGAGGAAGTCATCACTCGGCCATTAATGCATTCTTTAATTAGCTGAAAGTAAGCAGGGAAGTTGCAGATATTCTTTTCTTTTTCTTTTGAACTTAAGTCAAAGCAACTAGGCTGGCTACTCTTTTGAGTACACTCTCATTTAATGCTACGTGCTTAAGTGAATATAAAGGACACGCAGAAAAGATGTGGGCAGCTTTGAACAGGTTTGAACAGGTGTGCAACGAAAATGTGTTTTCACATCTTTAACTTAGTTCAGGAATTCATTTTCCATGTGTATAATAAATAAAGAAGGTGCCTAAGTATTCTTATCATGCATGCACGAAATAAGGAGCTGCACGCACTCAGTTATATTTTTTTTTTCAAATGCCACTGCCTCCAAGTAATTAGCATTGGTATATGAAAGATAGTGCAGTCATTGTACCAACTAATTGAAAAATGTAGCGACAACAACATGAAGGTGAATAAAAGTGTAACGCAATACGACCGACTTTGCAACATTATATTTTCTTCAAAATCTAATATAAAATTTTCTATTTAAAATATTCGCTCCGACAGTAATTCAAAAATTACGGTCGTTACCGATTTTGAAAACATTATTTATGACGGTAATATAATCACTGTCGTTACATTCCATCCTTTAAACTTATCTATGTATATAAAACTTGTTAAACATTTATCCTTGAAAACAATTATTTTCATAAGTAAAAACTTGTTTTACTTTGTTTTTAAACTTAGAAATATTTACAAAATCAAAATTTCTTTGTTTTAAAATCTGAATATTTCCTGAACAAATCTTAAACCTGCTCATCACAAAAAAAAACCCGAGCAGAAACATTCAAAACCCGATCAAAAACCCGAGACATTTCCCATTCTTCCTGCTTCGAGAAAAACTCAAGCATTCCCGAGCTTAAACCCGAGCCCGACCTTCTTCCTAAACAAATCTACCCAGATGCACGAACCGTACACGTGCACGTGTACATCGACCCTGATCGCCGACGAACAACGTTCCGGCTTCCGACAAGTCAACTCCGACCTTGGCAACCCAACGCGATCACCCAGATCATGATATCACTCACGAATCGAAAATCGAGCCTTCGAACGAAACTGCAGCAAACCCAAATGGCCAAAACCGCCACTAGCCATCACCTCCGACTACGAGATCACGCACCGACCTATCAGAAGCTACGCCACAACTTCCAGCTTCGCTTCACCCTATCGCGATCGCTCCCGATTCCATCCTGATGTCGCAACCCATTCTGAAGTATCGATGACAAAATCAGGGTATTAAACCCTACTTCACCATTCCCTGGTCATCACGGCCAATGATAAATCATCAGGGTATTTTTCTAGCGTTCGTCAACACCCCGACCACCTCCAGCCTAAATATCGTACCCTCCTTCACCTCCGATCGACGGCAATCGACCTAAACGGCCCAAACGTTCAACTCGAGAATACCCATGGATTATCAAACTAAAAATCATGAAATGTATATTAAAAATCATGATTTACAATCACGAAATCATTCATGCAATTCAAAACAGAAATTGAATTGGTTGTTTTTTACATATATATATATATATATATATATATATATATTCACTGTTATTTCCATTTTTAAAATCATTTGCTGAATTTAAAATTCTGAAACTATTTTTATAATCATCATCATACTTTAGCAAACACTTCCATTTAAATATCAAAGTCTAATATTGATTTGATTGAGAGATTTGAATTTTTGAAAGTAAAACATGGACTGTGAAACAACAGAGATCAGACATTCTATGTATATATGTATATTCAGACCTGCTAACATATATATTAATTCAAGTAGATTCAAGATGAAGAACTTCCATTCAAAACAATATCATCACATGCATTAGAGTTAAATCCAAATCAAACTGTTTTTAAAGGAATGTTTACTCACCATTTTATTATGAAACAGAGACTAGGTTTTCCCAGGCTTTAATCTGGAGCACTGTAAATTTGAATTGTTTTGCTGTTGAATCTGAAATCTTTGCATGTTTTTTGTTACATTACTTGTTGAATTTGATTCTACAATTGCTGAATCGAATTTTCATGTTGATGTGTTGAAGATGAGTTGTTATTGGATCTTAATTTTCCTTATCAGGTTTGTATTCAGATTTTGTTTTGAAAAATGAAGAAGAAAGGAAAAAATTTAGAACTGAAAATGTAAATCAGATTTTCTTCTTTTACAACATCTTATTTATTTAATTAAATCCTTAGAGAAAATAAAAATCTTGCCACTTGTTGGTTTATAGGATACTTAAGTGACAATTGTCTAAACTAGTTTCTTATATGTTAACACATGTCCCTAAACATTTTTATATTAACTTCTTGTGTTAAATATTAATATGTTAAGGTATATTTATATATATAAATCAATAATTAAAGTTATTCTAAAAGAAAGTATATTAAAACAAAAGAATAAACCTTTAGTTAAATCTTATCTTAAACTTAATAAAAATATGTATATTTAAATAAATAAGAATTTATCTTTGTTGTTAAGAAATATAAAGTTAAAATTTCAAATACCCTTTTGAAAAGTATTATATTAAATTATACTTCCAAATTATAATCTATATATATTAAAATTTGAAAGCACTTTTATTAAACTCAAACCAAAACTTTCCCATTTTCAATATATACAAATATATATATATACACTTTAAATAGAAAATATTTTTTACATTAGTTTTGAGAATTATTATATTAAATTTTAAAACAAACTTCAAATCATAATTTATACATACATATATATTACAATTTGATACATTTTTTTTTAAAACAAAAGATGTCCTATTCACAATATATATACCAATATATATACATTATAAATAGAATATATATTTTCTTTTTATTAGCTTTGAAAGATTAAAGTTACCATTTTAAATTAAAATTATAAAGGAAAATTATCAATCCAATTTAATTATTAATAAAGATTATTAAATTGATATTGCCCAAAATTTCGGGTTATCACAGACATATTATCTGATTTACAGGGAATTCATAACAATATATTATTGTTCGTTCCCATCTAGTAGCGGATGACATAAATAACCATTTTGTTGCAGGGGAAAAAAGGAGAAGTCGAAGCGTTTTTGTAGCGAATAGGTCGCTACGGAACACCTCGAAAAATACACGTACATATATGTGATTTACAAAGGACATTTGGAGAGAGACCCAAAGGGATTTCTCGCCATTATTTATTTACTATTATCTGCATCTTATTTAAATTCTCTTCTTGCTTATATTGATGTTTAGTGAAATAATTGTGACAGTCTATTTGAATTGTTTAAGTGTCATTATAGCTATTTCTCACTATATCGTCACTTATTGAATATCATGTCCCTAAATCTTTGTGTGTTGAACTTAAGCTTGAATTTTCATAAATAGATGTTTAAAATTCGTTAATCATTTTATTAATGATATTTGAAGTTAATTAATCATTTTAACTAATGATGTTTGAATTTAATACATTATTTTAATTAATGATATTTAAAATTAATTAATCATTTTAATTAATGATATTTGAAGTTAATTAATCATTTTAGTTAATGATGTTTAAAGTTAATTAACTAATTTAATCAAAGTGTTTTAAAGTTAATTAATTGATTTAATAAAAGTGTTTTAAAGTTAATTAACTGATTTAATAAAAGTGTTTTAAAGATGATTAACTGATTTTACAAAAGTGTTTAAAGATAATTGATTGATTTATTAAAAAGATTATAAAGTTTGATTAATGATCCTTTGGGATGATTAACATCGTTTTAAACTTATAAAGGTATTTAAATTGATATATTTTCTTTTGGGATAATAAGTGTTGTTTTAAATTCATAAATACTGGTTTATAAATGAGACAATCTTTTTAAAAAAAATTGTTTAAAAATAAAGCTAAGTGTAAATTGTTTGGGGTTATAATAAACAATGTTTTAATGACATTTGTTTTGGCCCTTGTTTTAATACACTTAGTATTATAATTTGCCTTTTAAAAAAAAGAATATTTCAAAGAGTGTTTTTAATGTGTTTTACGAATATTTGAAAAGTGAAAATCAAGCACAAGTGCGAATCAAATGTTTTAAAAGTTTGATTCATTTATTGGTGGCAAGTGAATGCGATTTAATTCCCATACACAAACCACTTTGTTATTCCTAATAGTTGATTTATCAACTATCAATTTTTATTTTCCTGTCTTCTTTGTATTTCATCACTCTAAGACGATGCGTTGCTCTTTTGAGCTTTGATATCCTTCGTCGGAAATGACTAAAACCAGAAAGCGGGTAAGAGGGGTAACTCCCTCCTAGTCATTGTTGTGCTTTGTCACTCTAAGATGATTTGTCGCTCATTTTGAGCATTGGCATCCAATACCATGGAAACTAAAACCAAAGAGCAAGTGGGAGCCAAGCCATGTGGGTCGCACACATTAGGATATATTCACATTTATCTGGAAAGTTCTTGATAGCATACATGCGTTGATGTGAGTATATTCGGATGCCTATGGATTCAACGGGGTTTAGCTTGGAAGTTCCCAAGAGTGTTGCGTGTTTAGCGTTGGCTCCCAAGTGTATTTTATCTAGAGATATACTTTCGGTGCAGGGGGCGCACCCTCCTAGTAGTGTTGGATAAATTCATTTTCCCTGTTTCTATCTCGAACCTTAGGATTGATCTTTTCATCTTTTGTGTTTCGTCAATCCAAGATGATTAGTTTCTCATTTGATCATTGATATCCTTTGTAGGAAATGACTAAAACCAAAGAGCGAGTGAGGGTCAAGTTATGTGGGATTATTCCTATTAGGGTATCTTCATATCAACTCTAGATTGGATTCGGTTGTATGCTTCGGAGATGCGAAATACTCGGATTCTCATAACCGTTTTCCAGGTTGTCATTGGTAGGACATGGAGCTTATGGAGTAGAGCTGCATTTTCACCTGTCATAATATTTTTATTTTTCAATGTATTGTTTATATTTATCAATAATTGTAAGGTCATAAATTTATAACTGTCCAGTTGGTAAGGTTTTGTTTTTTACTTTGATGTATATTGTATGTAAAAGTGATAGTTTATACTGTCTTTATTATATTATATGTTGTCGTTTCCCCTATGAGATTCTGTTTTCCCCTATTATTTTCTGTGTTGTTCTTTTTATTTATCCTAACAAACTACCTTTCCGATGATTGGATGTTCGGCATTTGAATACCGTGGATGTATTTGGTGTCGGCTTTCAATGGTCGAAAAGGCGGGTCGTTATACATAGCATGGTTTATTTGTTTGCTTTGAATGAACTAATTTCATCAAAATATCGTGCATTACAAAGTGTGACCATTCATCATATAACATTTATATGTGATAGTATACGGATGAAATATCCATAGTTTCGTATTGCTTTTGAGTTCGGAACTCATAAAATGCAATACACGGTCTCGATCAAATAAACAGTTAAGTGACTAAATTACGAACGTATTTAGTAGTTGTAAAATTAGGATCTTGCATGGGTGTTGAAACATTAACGTGCAATAAGCATTTATTAGTGAGTATATATTTTTATATTTCTATTTGTCAATCTTCAATTTTGTCATTTATACATCTTAATCGATAAACATTTTATCAATCATATTAAATGCATAAATTTATCATTGTAAATTATTATAACATTATATAGCATACATTCTTACAACATTAGAAAGCTTAAATGTTATCATTTCATTTTTCTAATAAGGCTCCCACCAGTCTTTTATGTTTCACCCAATCCTAAGCAAAAACGTAGAAGTCTTTTAACTTCACTAGTGGGTGTTAGAACTCCTATGCCTTGGAATTCTGTCCTTAAGGAAAGCTCAAGAAATCATAGGCCCGCATACGATGGATAACTCCTTATCGGTTGTATCGCATACAACTCCTAACATTTGGTTCTTTGTCCTAATCCCACTTTTACCTTGAGGAAAGCTCAACAAGTAAAGTGGGACTATTCACTTAGACCTGTCATTTCGCGACGGCCTAAGTATAATGCACATACCTTGAGGAAAGATCAACAAATACGTGCAGTTATCTTATCCCGTCTATTCAATATATTAGTAGTACTACACATAACATCCATAGCTTGAGGAAAGCTCAACAACTAAAGAGTGTGCAAGTAATCTATTAATATATAAATGATAGATGACAACTTTATATTAAAGATTCATAATATTCAATATATTATATCAAGTTATATTGACTTACAGAATAATATTTTTTTATGAAATACCCTCGTAGTTCAAGTGTCGGACACATCAGAAATCACAGTATATGTACATATACATATGTATTATTCCTTAAGCCTATTTAGGGTTTCTTTAATGTTCCACATTTAGTTTATATATTCATATCATATAACTTTTATTATTATATAACTGTTATGTTTCGTATTACTTATATGAT
Organism: Allium fistulosum; assembly: GCA_030737815.1. NCBI lineage: Eukaryota > Viridiplantae > Streptophyta > Magnoliopsida > Asparagales > Amaryllidaceae > Allium > Allium fistulosum. The sequence continues at coordinate 245,926,027 of CM060905.1, read as the reverse complement.
AGTCTTACATATAATATTATATTAATTAAATCTTATTTAATTGATTAAATCTTTAATTACTTTTATATTAGTATTCCAATGCAACTTTTATATTGGACATGTCTACGATAACCTTTATAGTATATACTATAACCTTTATAGCAATACTTGCATATCATATATATATATATATATATATATGTTATAACCTTTATAGTATTACACATATATCTTATACATATGTGTATGTGTGTGGGTGTGTGTGTATTTTTATTTAATTAATTAACCTTTAATTAATTAATTTAACTAAACAATTTTACTTAAATTATATTAATTTCAAAATTTTATCTTATATACATACATGTATACCTATGTTATCTTAAACACTTTAAAATAACATAACATATATCAACATATATAATACATGCATATAAGTATTAATTAATTAACTCATTTAATTAATTTATTTTATTAATCTTATTAATAACTTTTACATTTTAATAGTTCGGATTTTTTGAAATTTTCATTACCTTTACAAACATTTTGAAAAATATGTGTTATGTTATAACCTTTTATAATAAATATGTTTTTATTTCAATTTAACTTTTAAACTTAAAAATCTTGTCTTAATTTTCAAAAACTATTTTAAAAATTAGCCCAAGGTCTAATTCAAATTGGGCCTTTTCTATTAGGGGCAACCTTTGGACTCGCTTCACCTTACAGGCCAGGTCGGTAACCAGGCAGGATAAGGTACTTGATTGCCCAATTCCAATCCGAGACATTACCTTTCTAAACATCGTACTTAGTAGGAAAGCTTAATTAGTCGGCCTTAACATGACTAATTTAGACCACAGAGACTATTGGGGTCTAATACCATTATTGGAACTGGGTCAGCCCTATAGTGGAAGAAATGGTGAATTTTGATTTTTTTTTACCTTTTTGGATCTTTAATGGGCCTATAAAGTCTATATTCATTTAGAAATTTTCTATTTTCTTTTAAATAAAATAAATATTTTATTTAATATCATTTTTTGTTTTACTAATTTAATTCTAAAACAATTAAGTGTGGAATATGAAAAAAGTTTGAATATATCAAATATATTCATTCTTTAATTGTGTGATAGAATAGTTAAACATAAGGCAAGTGTGATCAATTAATAACAAGGTATATATGAATAAATAAGAACAAATATAGAGGCAATCACATAAGAGACAAAAAGGAAAGAAAAGATGACAAAAATGATTGATTCATCTTCTCTCTTTGGTAAATTTAATATATGCAGCATTCAACTAACAATCAATGAATCATCATGATACTAGAATAGGAACAGCCAACGATAATTGATATGTATATACTACTGCCTCATTTTAAATTGTTTGATAATAATAAGGCGTTTAAATTATACAGTTTAAAATATAAACATTAAATTTTATATGTACACGTACATATAGGTGCAATTATGTGTATATAAAGATTAAACCAAAACTCCTTAATTAATTCAAAATAAACTTCCATACTACATTAAAGTTTTCTGATGTATTTGTGAACTTATGTACACTTAAATTAATTAACAAAATACAAATGTATACAATTAAATCAAGAGATTCAACCTATATGAATAAATATATTTTGTTAATGTACAACAAAAGTGAAACATGCTAAACCAAACAATATATTAACAGTCCTTTGAATACTTAAAAAAGGATATTTCTGATGTCAAATAGGGCAACAAATTTACAAAATTGTTGTAATCAATTTATTATCGGAACATCCTTTAATCATATGTAAGTTTCTATAACATTACAGATGCAGACAATAAAAACATTTAAACTTTCAAATCTAAAAAATATACTTTGATTTAAGTGCTTAAACATAGATCTATATTAAAACATTATATTAATGATATATAAAATTTGTCTTGATTTATCAAAATAAAACCCAATCAATTAATGTGAGCATACAAACTTTCAGATCTAAAGCTTTACACTTTGATTTGAATGTTTAAAACATTGATCTAAAATAAAAAAAAATAGTACTAATCATAGTCAGATTTCATCTTTGATTTGTCAAATTAAAAAATTCCTAATCAATTAGTATGAACATACAACCTTTTGGATCTAAATAATTACACTTTGACATGAATGTTTAAAACATAGATCTATAATTAAAACACTATTTAGTCATATACAAATTTTGATTTTGATTTATATAAATAAAAACCTGAATCAATTCATACAATAAAGAATTCAAACTACAAAAACCATTTTTAAATCAAATGAGATATATTATACACATATAAATTATGATATTTAATTTTTATTCATTAAAACATTATATCAAAATCATTAGAATAAAAAAGATCGTACCTTAATTGCAAAGTCTAGAAGCCACCTTGAAACAATGAATTCTCCTTTAGATGTAGCCAATAAATCACACCTTGAATGATGAATCAAAGCTCCTAGATTCAGAAATCAGCCTTTAGATGTTGCAAGGATCGGGAGGAATAAATCGCTTTCCATAAATTGATTTTATTTGTATTTTATTTTGGGAATTTTTGAATCAATGGAAGTTCTTATATTTTCAGCCATTAGAGAGGAAGGAGAGAACTAGAAAAGTTACAAAAAGAAAAATAAATGAGAAAGAATGAGTTGTACGTAGAAAACAAATTAGTGGATATGTTTTAATTGAAAGCATGAAACCTTTCTCATTCTTTGACTAAGACTTCCCTAATTAATTCCATTGATTATCTTTCTCTTTCCACTCCTATTTCTATACATGGTATGGTTGAAATTACATGCCATCAAATGACATAAGAATTCCATAAATCACTACATATAATTATATTTTATTTAAACTCGTTTAAAATTACATCGATATCGTATATCAATGCGTGCAAATATAACTTTTATAAATGCATTCAAATAATTACAAACAACTCCCAAACATCAAATAAATTAAATAATAATTAATATTTCTCAAATATTAATTTATTTAATTAACTTACAACATCTTATAAATAAATTAAATCAAAGCATATGGTTTTTTTGAGAATTCATCATTACGGTTGTGCGACTCAAAGGTGTAAATTCACTTGACGATTAATATTGAACAATTCAAATATTAACGTTCACACATCATCTTAGCTATTGGTGTAACTTTTTGGCTAAATTTATCACTTACACATCTTTTAGTAAAATCCAATTTTACTTATTTAAGCGTTACCTGGTAGTAATAATCATTTACACCAATTCTTTTCATCAAAACTATATCACTTTGGACTTATGGAATTTGGTAATGGTCAAAATTCCAGTATCATCCATATTCTACTTTATAGTCTAAACACAAATTCCTGGGTTCAATAATAATTATTATTATTAACTGAAATGCTCTTGCTAGGGACTTTGACTTTGAGTTGATTTCAGTTGACCGCGATACTGACCTTATATAATCGTGGAGATGAATCCTCTCTTGAATAGTGCTTCACTTCCAATGCTTCCACTCGACCCAACTATAGTCGTTCGATGGGCGTCGTGGCATGATTTAACTTTAATCAAAGAGGAGCTTCCACATTAAAGATCAACAGCATTCTTAAGTCGAGAGAACAGTTTAAATTAATCGCATCGATATTTTCTATTTGACCTTAGTTATATTAACCAACAAAAACTATCGAGTGAGTCATTCCAATATTATCCAGTAACTATTAGTATGTAACACTTTGGTGTCCCTAGCAGTTATGAGTAATACACTACCCAATATTTGGAGAGTGTTATGTACTTTAGTCTCGATGGACATACCGATATCCAGTCTCGATATATCTTGACTAGGAATATTTAAAGTCGTATATTTATTTTCATTATGATAATTTATTCACAGTTACAACACTTTGTAATTATTATCACAAAACATACTGTTTATGAATTTTCTATTAAATATACTTTTAATTAAATTACTTAATTAACATAACTCATTATATCAAGTACATAATAGAAAGAAAACACCTTTATTTTGAACAAGATTGGTCAACGAGTTAGATATATGTAACAAATTCCATAATTGCCTCTAGGGCATGCCCCTAACTTTATCAAAAACAAATACCGGTATTGTAATAGATTTAATTTAAAACAAATATTTATAGTATTCGTATTAAAATAGAAATACATCTATTTTTAGTGAATACTGAAAATAGTTATTATTTCATAAATAATAATTTGCATATATACGAAAGGCAATCTTTCATTATTTGATGCATCCACTAATAAATGTCATATAGTTCGCTCCAACTATTTCTTTCATTGCTATAACAATGCATGAAATACGAAGCTTCATTTAACCACTTATTATGAGTTACTTATTTCATCCATTGTAACTAGTATATAGTTAATAGTTTCAGGTTAAATATCTTGAACTTAAAGGAATAACTGTTATAGAAGTCAATTTTCTATTAAATACACTTTATAAACTATATTTCCCATTCCATACTAAGTATCTACTAGTATTTAGTACAATTCTCGTTTTTGATGTTTCTACATGAAGTAGAGGTGATCATTCACTCTCTTCATCACAACTATACCTATGTTACATCCACATTTGGACATTTGCTTTCCTTTCCAAATGGTCAAACCATTTAAAAGGATGCTCTTACTACAAGACTGCATCGAATTCTTTGCAAATGTGCATCTGGACATTCTTAATATTTTAAGGGTATCATATGTGTTGCACTTAAGTAAACTGATCAAGACTTACACTTTCATGATTGAATTTCTAGGTTGATTTTTTAATGCTCGGTCTAGTGTTGTTTTCAACATAATAAGATTCTCATTATATTAAACACATGATCTTGCATTATGATTTACTTGCTCATTTGAAATGAACTAATTTCATCGAGATTTCGAATATTGCAAACGCTACTTTACTACACAACATTTGTATATGATCTAATATGGATCAAATATCTATATTCTTATATAGCTTTAGAATTCAAAATTTAAAAGACAATATATAGTCTTAGGTAAATGAACACTTAAGTGAATAAGGTACGAATGTATTTAATAGTTGTATAATTCGGCTCTTGCAAGGGTCTAAAGCGACAACATGCCAAAGGATTAATTGATATGTATATTTTTTATTTCTTTGTCAATCTTAATTCAGTCCATTAGTATATTTCAACTGATAAATTTTTTTAATCAATTAAATTAGTTGCTGGAATTTATTGAAGCAGATAACATAATTTCTATAGCATGTGTTCTTACAATATTATAAAGGTTAAATATAATCATTTCATTTTTCTAATAAGGCCCCACTAGATTTTTACATTCTTCAAACCCTAAGAGAAATATAGAAATCATTCGAATTTTATAATGAGTGTTAGGACACACTGAAAGTAACTAGGATCGTGTAACAACACATACCTTAATGGGCCTAATTTCGACAAAAATCGAAACCCAGGTCCATCAAAGCATGGATCGTCGGATTTCGTACCTGCAAATAAGCATAAGTATTATCAGAGATTGATAGAAATCTAAACTCACAGCGAAAACAATAATAGGATAAGAATACTAACTATGACTACTACCTTGGAATTAATGGTATTCCTTTGATATTAGACTGTCACATCAGCATCGAGCATAAGAGAAAGGAAGACTTCTCCAACAACAATGCACATCCAGTGCCAGTGACATGTTCCTCTAAATCTATCCTATGGGTTGTTGTAACGACCCCGAATTTTTATAAATTTAAATTGATAATTAAATTGATTTTTTGAATAAAAATTGTAAAATTTATCGATCAAAGTGATGCGAGTTTCCACGAATCCAAATAAAAATATATTAAATCATTTTAAAAATTTAGAAATTGTAGATATATGTGAATTTATATAGTTGTGCCTATATGAATAGATTTGAAAAGATATATATTGATAATTGGATTTAAACCTCAATATAAATGGATTAGAAATAAATGGTTTAATAATAAATTGATAATAAATATTTAAACTAAAAAGATAGAAGTAAAACAATATTTGAGTTATAAATAAATATGAATAAATGTAGACAAATTCCAACAATATATTTACTATAGAATTTCATCTATACTACAAAGTAACAGGACAAATTACATATGAATGCACTTGCTAAAGAAAAAAAGGTATAGACGTATATATGAACACTTGCAAAGAATGAAACAAGAATAAGTATATGAAAGCTTGTGAAGGAAGCCACATCAAGATATATTCATATTGTACAGCCGAGATAAGATGGAAACAAATAATAAAGTATAAAGATTGTAGACATAAGGGTACAACATAATAAATGCAAGACACAATGTAAAAGTATAATATGAAGCATAAAGTACACAATGAAATATTTTATCAGCCGAGACAAAGCATAAGTGTATAGATAATTTTATGCAAATTTGTACAAACTAAATTGTATCAGCCTCCATTCCTCTGATCTAATTGTACAAAAGAAATTATAATATACAACAAGTACTCAAGCATTAGCCTTCCAAAGCTAAAGAAATATCACTGACATGTTGAACTAGAAAAAAAAATACATTTTATGGTACAAAACAAGTAAACATATAGGAGACATGAAGCACTTGGCATTAAATGCTATATCAATGTTATAGTCAATTCGAATTCTTTACAAAATCATCTCAGCCATCCTATAAAAAAGAAAAAAAGAAGAAGAAGATCTTGTTGTACAAATATATATCCAGCAACCTCATTTTCTATATATCTCCTGTAAACTTCTTTGTATCTACCAAGCTTCTTCATATTATTTTGTCCATCCAAACCAAGTAAAGAAAAATCTGAAACCAGTGGAAATGGATTCAAATTCATAAACTGGAAATTAAAAATGAAGGTCAAAGCAAAAGTAAATCTGAAGTATGCAAGCATGCAAGTTCAACAAACAAGGATTTCAACAACCAAATTCAGATCAAAAGCAGATCAACCAAAATATTTTTCCAGATCTTCTAGATTCAAAACAGATTTCAAAAACAAGTCTCTGTTCTTCTTCTCCATAAAACTGTGAGTAAACATCAAGCTTTAAAATTTTAGTTTATTTAAAAATCAATAAAGATGATTCATTTATTATATGGTATGGAGTCAGTTTGATCTTTGAATAGAATTCTGTGAATATTTGTATATTGCTCTGTTGCTTCTCTGTAATTGATGCAGATTACATAGCTAGTTCAAACACTCAAGTTATTCTTATTTAAATCCTTGTTAGGTTTTGTTTTCTCAACAAACAAGATGTTAAACATCAAAACAAGATTTTCGAAACAGTTTAAACGTGATTAGTGGGATATTCTTTTTACTGGAAGCTATGTTTACAGGAAATTAGGTAAGAACTGATATATTCAATTATTTTAAAAAGCTAATTCAAGTTTATAACTTGAATACATACTGGAATTTATGATTTTTAAAACTAAAACAAGAATTTTTAGTGTAGGATTTTAAGAGCGGTTTGTATGTGAACCAAAATTACATTTTTCCCATTTTCGAACCATTGAATCAATTTTAAAGATTGAAATTGGTGTTGAAGCAAGTTTAAGTACTTGTGATTCGTAAGAAAATATCAGAAAAATTTTCTAATGAGTAAATTTTCGAAACGTGATCGATTTAGGGTTTTGTTCAATGTTTTGGTCTTGTCTGTAAACATGGTGTGTTCATCATCACTTCATGATCGAGTGTCACGAGTTTTAGAAGGCTGGTAGTTTTGCGTGTTGCCGTCGTGTGGCCAAAGTGTGGGCAACCTCGGTGGCGTGAGCGACGGTGGTGAGGAGTTTGAGTCAGGATAGTGTTTTGCGTTTTTGATCGAACTGCTTAAATTCGATTTCGCACTTTTGAAGACGAACTGGGTTGGGTTTTCGAATCTATGGGTGATTTGTGATGTATCTGCGACTTCGGAGTTCGCCAGAGTTGGAGGGTGCTGCCGTGCACGTGTACGGCAGCGGTGGCGTATCAGTGGGGGTGTGTGTCTGAGACGTGTGCATCTGCGTATCTGGTATGATGGGGGAAGACGAAGTTGCTCTCGCGTGCTTTGTTCGAGAATCTGGAGGGTAACTCGAAGCGAAGGTCGGGATTTTTGGGATTAACTCGAGTTCGTACTCGAGTATTTTGATAGTGATACGTTCCAGTTTTTAAACTGTAATTAATCTATGTTTTAAAACAGAAGAGAAAGGCAAAGTAGAAGAAGAAGAAGGATGCAAGAGTGACGCGGGAAAAGTTCTGGGAATTCACGATGTTAGCTCGAGCATTGAACGATGTTTTCTTCGAGGTTAAATCTTCCAGGGGTTAGCCAAATAAAAATCCTAAGTTAAAACTTTAAACAAATTTGATGTTAATTAAGTTATTAATGTTGACAGGGTTTTAAGCTAAAACTTGATTTTAAATTTATCAAGAAATGTTTTCAAACGTAGGATGGTTAATTTAAATTGAAAGTTAATTAAGAATGTAATTTATCTTTATATTTATAATTAAATAAGTAGTTAAGATTAATTAAATTTGTAATTAAAGATTGATGATAATAATCTTGTGTAAATCAGTTTGTAGTTAAGAATTAAATTAACCATTTAAAGTAAATTAATGTGTTAATGATGTTTATTTCCAAAGGTTATTAAATGAGGATTAAAGAATAATCAAATTAATAAAGATAAATGGTTTATCTTTTAACTGATTAAAATCTTAAGTAATTAATTGAGAATAATTAATTAAATGGTAAATAATTAAGGACAATTAATTAAGGATAATCAATTAATATGATTTATTAATTAAGGTAATTAATTTGTGGATAATTAATTGATTAAGGGTTAATTAATTAAAATGGTTTATAATTAATTTATGATTAATTAACCAAGATTTATAGTTTATTCATAAGTAATTAACCTGGTATAAATTAATTATAATCAGACAATTAACTGACCTTACCTATGAATGTTTGAATTTTATTGGATGATTTGATTGTTTGATATCCCTGATATATGATGCTTTGTGATACATCCTGATTTATGTTGTGATCTGTAGTTTACTTATCTGTGACCTTTATATATCTATGATCTGTGAATGAATGATAAGCGTTGTTCTTATACCGCTTATCGAACTATATCCTGTATTCTGATATGTGATGATTCATTGTGTTGCACTACTGTGTGAAACCCCTGGACTACACCATACACACACAAATATGGATTTCACGTGGAAATCGGTTAAGTCACAGATAATTCAAATCAATGTTTTTGAAATTGAAATTTTAATTTCAATTGATTTTGAAATTTGAAATTTAGGTTTAAAGTAAAAAGCTTTTGAAATAGAATTTCAAAGATAAAAGTTATTTTGAATAACTTAATCGAGTTTTGAAAATTTAAATAATTTGATTTAAATTTGAATTCAAGTTTGAAATTGAATTCTATGATTTGAAACTAGGGATTGAAAATGATATAAATGTGTTTATATAAAGTTAAACCATTTAAAAGTATAATTTTGAGAATTTGAATTTAACCCAAGGATTCCAACTCGTATAAATGAATCAGATTTTCTGAAATGAAAACTGTTTGTTTTTAAATGATAAAAGCTTTCATATAAGAAATTAAATTCCAGTTTAATTAAAGGAATTTCAATATTGAATTGAAAATGGTTTTCCAAGTTATGAATGAATTGTTTAGGAAAGCTATGAATTGAATCTGTTTATTTTTAACAGATTTAGAATAATGATTGGTTTAAATCATTTGAAATGGGATTGTTTTGAAAGCTATAAGTTAAATCTTGATTTAAAGATTTAACGAGTTAATCAAATTGAAATGGAAATTAATTTGGAAAATCTGTGAATGAATCTTTTGTTTAAAAGATTTAAATGTGGAAACTGTTTAAACCGTAAAGGTTGAATCTTTTTGTTTAAAGATTGAAAATGGTAATCGATTGAAACCATTCAAATGGAAAGTTTTGGGTTTTAAGTTGTGACTTAATTGAAATCCCATATCCATATGTTTTTAAATATTACGCTCACTATTCGGTTTAGCCGGGAGAGGACCTTTGGGTCGTATAACCCATTCCGAATATGTGATACGTCGTATATGGATAGCATTTGAAGACCGGATATTTTTGAAAACGGAAGGATTACCGTCGAGTTACTCTGCATCGATTGATCCCCGATATAGAGGTTTTATCATCCTTAGTGACGGGAAGTCCGGACGTGATTGGAAATTATCCGGATTTGCAAGGGCTTCGTGAGAAGTGCCTTCGGTTCTGTTCGATCCCGGAACAGACTTATATGGATTGTATGTCTGACATTACACTTTGAGATATAAAGCTGATTTCTTTCAAATACATTTCTGTTGGTGGCGGAGAATTTATTCTCTTAGCTTAACACCCTTCTCTGAGACGTACGAGCTCAGAGGTTATGTAGTTGAAATTTATCAGCGATATATTCCCAATTTGGTAATGTGACATGCTGAGTGTTGCTGTGTGATGATCAGTGTTTGATCATTTGTGATATGATCATTTGTTTGATCTTATATCTTTGTGATCATAGGTTGATCATCTGTTGACCCAAAGCATGGCTTTTTGAAAAAGCGTAGCTTTGTGGACGAGACTTCATCAGGGCCTCACAACCCGGAAATGGTCGAAACAGGAATGTTGCGGCAAGGTTATGAGGGTCGCGCCCTTTAGGGTATGTCATTTCCTTCTGGAAAGGGGTGGTATTATGGTATGGAGCCCTGATACTTACTCATGTGGATACACTTTCTTTATGATGTGTGATGTTGGATATCGAGCGCTCGGATAAAGGTCCCAAAGGACCGGGTGATGGCATATTCGTGAGTTACCTGTTACAGGGGTAACCCGGCCTTGTTTGGCAGAGAGCAGTTTGTCTCTCGGGACGTCCCGCCAGAGGCGTTCCCATGCGGCGGAAGGAAGTTCCTTAGCCTGACCATTTGTTGGAAATCCATCTTCCAATACGGAATTTGTACGGTTTTAGTTGTAGAACCTGCCATCTACTTATGGTGGCGCCCCACTGTTTGGATGGTAGCTATAGTAGGCATAGTTCGAAATGTCTATGCTGGCTAAGATTAATATTATACTTTCGAAATGTTTTCTGCACTATGCACTAATACTAATAATCCAATGTTTTGCGTAGTAAGCATCTTTGACTATCATAAGAAGAAATCTCCTCCAATTCTGCGTTTGCATTGTGTGTGTGGCGGGAGGTCTTATGGTAGTTTCATTTTCCAAAAGCATTGCGGATTTCAATGTTTTAAAATTCTTTTGTGTTTGTTTAAAGATAAACTGTTTTTGTTGCTCACACCAGTCCCATGACTGATCCGGAGTTTATTGTTCCCTTCCTAAACTCTGGGTGCTCATAATTTTCCACACGAGTAGTCTAGAGTTGGGTTTCTTTTCAGATATTCAGGTTTAGTAGATTATCTGGAGCTAGTTCATTCATCGGAGTTGCTTATCTTGGAGTTGTGGATTCATTCATGTCTGAAGATCATTTTGGAGTTATCATTTCTATTGATATTGTTCCGCTGCTGATGTTATCGTTTTCTTTTCCGCTGCTATTTCTTGTATCATATCTCTGATGTATATTGATATTCATTGTATCACTCTGTTGTATCAGATATTGTATATCAATGTATTATTCTTTTCTTCCGCTGTGTTATTTACTAAATTGTGTTATAGCTCCGGCGAATCGGATTTGTACGGTCGAATCTGCGGCATTCTAGTACAATGTGAAGTACGGATGTTGATTTTCGAGCGGGCAAAACCCGAGCCGTCACAGTTGTAATGAGAGGGGGTCAGAACAACGTTCCGATGACTAAAAAATCTATAAACTGTTCATAACATAAATTATACCGATTGGTTTCCATTTAATTGTTATGTCCATTAAGGTTTAGCAATTCTAATCTAACCTTGCATTGCACAAACAATTACTTACTTACCCCTTGCCAGGGTACAAAATACCGATGAAGCCTTATCAACCACCCAATACTTCCAAACCCATTTGCTGCTTAATACTTCTAAATATGAAGTGGGCTTCTATAATCATCGAAAATACTTATAAAAGAGAAATAGCAGACTCTGCCATTTAATACCTCAATCGAGGTAGACCCCATCATTTAAGACATATTCCCAAGATGGTTTCCTAACAAATTTGTCAATGGTCGATGGGACCTAGCTATAAAGACCTCTAACCACTATTTAAGGCTTTCGACATTTAATGTAAAACTATTATTGCAGCTATTGCCAATAAAATCGTAGACATGTAAGAGACGGTACCCAATCCACTTAATAACTTTAAATGGACTAGACGGACTTCCAAGCATTTAATACCTATATTCTAGGAAGGTCCTACGTCACTTAATACATATCCTTAAGCGGACTCCTCGTTGGTACTATGGTTATTACAGCCTTAGCAATATGAGAAACTGTACCCAAGCCACTTAATACCTCATTAATAAGGACAAGGAAGGCCCCTGACCATTTAACACTTATTTATAGGTAGGCATTTGTCATTTAATACCTAACCCCAAGGCGGACTCCTCACTGGTACTATCTAGCTGACATCGCTTGGAATCTCACTAGGTTGCTTAATTCTCCATAGGGGAGAGGCGAACCCATAGATCAATCACTTAATACCTCAAACTCGAAGCGAACCCTTTCCGAGATATCCATTATTACTCTTAATTATAAATATGGAGTCTCATTAGCTTACTTCATTCGGTAGGGAGGCGGGCCCTACAGGCACTTAATACCTTAACACTAAATTAAACTCTTTTGGAGACATTCTTGTTTATTTGGATTCTGGCTATATTGCTAAATACTTCCTTTTAGGAGAGAGGCGCACCCTACAGCCACTTAATACTTCAAACCAGAAGCGAACCCCTATGGAGATATCACTCACCGCTCCTAATTCCAAATTTGGACCATTTAATACCTTTCAATTAAGAAAGCAGGCCCAATCTATCACGTCGTCACGGGTCCTAGGATTAGTGATATCTCTCATCAGTAGTAAGTGCACCCGACTACTGGTAGTCTCAATGTGAAGGGCAGTCTTCCATCGGGTGACTATACAGACCTCGCATCACTAACCTACTAAGTCCAATTAACCATCCTAAGTCTTTTACTTATATTATCTTAGGTAGACATTGGACTTAGATTACTAATTCCCTTTTTATTTAAGGCAATAAGATTTACCTTAAATGCTTATCTACCCATAATCCCCTTTTAATGCTCATAAATGTCAATTTGTCCATAAAAGCCTAACGGACATTTCCTAAGACATTTATGTATGATTACTAATTTCAAATTAGTAACCCTTTTAACTATTCCATAATTATTAATTTAACTTATTTATTTATCGGTCCCATTAATCCATTTCCCATATCAAATTATTGTTAGTCCATGAGATGATGAGATGATGGTTTTGATGACAACAACCTTAGAATAGATTATAAAATATATAAATACTAACATTACAAGTTTAGATATATATGTATATGTAGGATCTAACAATGCAGGTATCAAGAATGAAGACTGTACAGTATAGAGATTCAAGATATAGAGATAGAAGACTCATGAGTATCAAGATCATCAAGAGTTTAAGATTTCAAGGTTAAGTTTGTTTTATTAGGAATATTTGTTAAAACTCGTAGAAAAGCACTGGCATCTTAATATCCAATTTATTCGTGGAATGGAATCCACTTCGAGCCCGTTAAAGGGATGGAACCCTAAGTAGGATGGAACCTACGAAAATCTAGTGGGACATTGTTTTGTATCCACTAATTTTAATTCAAATGATTTTACAAAATTATCTTGTTTTCAAAATGATTTCAAAACTTTCCTTTTAAAAGATTCAAAACTCTCTATCCTGATTTTAAATAATTTTAGCCTCAAAAACATCTTTATTTTCAGAGTCAAAATTACTCCTGATTTTAAACTATCTTTTCAAATAATATATTTAACTTTTAAATTATTTATACTTTGATTTAAATTATAGTTAAATAATATGTATATATTGGTCTTTATATTTACTTATGAATTTCAACTAAAGTCAAGTATATTTATAAAGTTTAAAATAATTTTAGTATAAGATAGAGGTTATTTTCAAAGAAAATCAAAACACCAAAAATCCCTTTGGGATGTCGACATGCCCAAGTACCCCATGTCGACATAGTGTCAGTTGGTTTCAAAATTCAAATTTCAAAAGAAGTGTCTATTTGCCATAACTCTTCATGAATGGTCATGGCTGTTGCTCTTCTATAAATAGGGGTCGGTTTGAACGAATTTTTATTCACTTTTTTCTGGTTGTCACTCCTCTTCTTCTTCCACATTTCTTAATACAAAATCATACCATTACTCTGCCAAAATCAACATCAAATCATACTCGATTACTTCTAGTGTGATTCTCCATCACTATCTCTACAAGGTCCAAGTGCTAATCTGAGTTATAGACTTTCTGTAATCAATCGAGCGAGAGAAGATGTGATTATAGCCCTGGAAATCAATTGGGTGAACTTGTTGCCCCGGAAATCAAGTATCTCTACCCAGAGGATTGTTATTCTGGAGGGTGTACCTCGTAGCCTTGAAACCGAGGGTTGTAATTGTTGAATTGAGTTTGAAAGAAAATCTGTACTTAGTTGTGCGGTACTGGATGTGGGGTAACTCCGAACCAGTATAAAATCCGGTGTGTTCTTTCCTTTACTGCTTTTACTTTATATTTGCATCTGTGTTTGATTCTGCGTTCATATCTGTGTCTGATTAGTGCATACATTATTAACGAATTAAGATAAACTCGAAAAGATTAACAAACTTCTTAAAACACTGTTCACCTCCCCTCTAGTGTTAATTCTAGCCTTAAGATCCTTAATCCGCATTTCTCACAATTATTGTAGCTTCCATATTTATTACCGTTTATTTCTCATATATTGGAGTTACAACCTTTTAAATTTCTTTTTCATTAATTAGTCATCTTAAATGCGAATATTACGTATAAGCGTTGTTATAAGCTTTTTATTTAATTATTACAAGCGCGGTAAATTACGTACAAATATCTACTTTTATCGAATATATTCTAGTTATATGTCTTCACTATAATATTCTTTTCCATGTTCAATTGTTGGAATCATATCTAAAATGATTGTCCGCTATAATTTCCATAAATTAGTCCAAAAAAAAGATTTAACTTTCAAAATACAAAAGATTACATCGTCTGAAATTACAAGGAATAATCATTTTTTATTACTAAAATAGATAGTGTAAACTACAATGAATTCATACTTTATACATCTCTTTCTCTTTTTATTTGCATCTATTCCTTGTTAGATCAAACATTGTATTTTTCCAAAAGGAAAAGAAATCAAACTAATTTACAAATATTAAACGGATCTAAATTCCAACAATTCCAAATATAGAAAAGTTTGCATTCCAACAAGATTAGGGTAGTAATCCAAATTCATAGCATTATTATACAATCTATTTTCAGATTAAATTTCATTCAAATCAATATTCCAAATTCATACTTTTGTGACTGGTTTCCAAGTCAGGTTGCAAACAATTCTAAATCAATCCATAAACAAGAATATTAGGCGATATTTATTATATTTAGATTATATTAAATTTGTTGCCTACAACTCATATACAATTACCCTATTAGGCATAAAAATCAAATAAACACCAACAGGATAATTTTCATATTATAACAATGTATAAAATTTCTCATTCATCTTTTAAAAGCGATCCAAATCTCCAGATCTGAAGTAGAACCTTTGATTCATCTCCAAATCCTTTTTAATCTAAGAAATATGTATGAAAATGGTATATACATACAGTACAATTACAGATATAAGAAGGAATTGGAAGTGAAAATAGATACAATTATATAAATTACCTTAAATACGCGTATAATTGATTCTCTTCTCCTTTTTATTAGATTTCTATTCATCCCCAATTTGTATGATATAAATATCTTATTTTTATAATTTAGAAAGAAAGTGGAGAATAGGAAATGATAGAGCTTTTCTACTATCTCTAGAAAAATATGAGAAGAGAATGGAGGGTTATGCCTGAATTTATAGGCGTGAGAATCAACCTCAACCGTACAATTTAAAATATTAAATCCAAGCCGTTGTGGCCTAGGTTTATTATGCATGTGGTTACTCAACCGGTCAATCGCCTTATATGCACCGGTCGATTGCTACATGTCGACCGATCGTAGTGAACGGTCGGCATGTGGTCCCGGACGAATAATTATAATCGTTAATCAATCTAATCGAATTATTTTCGTTTTGAATTCGTTTTTCATCTGTAACTTCTTCGTTTGGACTCCAATCGCAAAACTCCAAATATGAAAGTTGCTCAGAATTTCATTACGAATGCGATGGTGTAAGTTTCATGGTCAAATTCCATCGTTTGCATAAATTCCATTTTGGGAGCCTAATTAATTAACTAACTAATTAAATAACTAATGCCAAATTACGGGGTGTTACAGATCGAGTAATATGAATATTTATCTAAGTTATAGGTTATGCAAAAAAATATCGAATAGTAAAGTGCAACAGGTATTTTTATACTGGTTTGAACTTCCTATTCTACATCCAATCTCAGAACACTTTTGGTTTTAAAACAACACCCTCACTTAACCTAGAAGATTATGTATTACAATCACCTGAGCTGTTGAACATGACTTAATACCTGAAGATCTCAATAAGACTTTGGCTACAAAAGAGTAGATAAGTTTGTGACTTCGTATGCTCAAGTATAGCAAAAATGAGTCGATAAGTACAACCTTCGTATAATCTTCTCTTTAGTGGTATGAAGTGTATTTGTGAAGAATTTGAAGTGATTTGATCACAAGAGAAGTATACTTGAACGTGCAAGTGATTAAATTGAAATCAATGTAAATCTTTTGAACGCTTAGAGAATTGAAGACGAGATATAGAAAATTAGAGAGAATAGAATTGTTCTTAATTTAGGAATTATGATTGCTTTATGTAGAGTAGGAGTAAATGCAACTATTTATGGAGTGTAGTGACTTATTGAACAGTTGCAGCCATTGTTGAAGGGAAGTGACTCTTTGTAGAGAAGAAGATTCATATATAAATTTAAATAAAGTTACTCGATTATCAGTCAACTAAAATAACATTGGCAGTCGATTGATTTACAGTAAGAATTATCCCGAAAGAAAAAAAATACAAAAAACACCTATATTAGTCGAATGAAAAACTAGTTTAGTCGACTGAATTTGTTTCAGGAAAATGGTGTACAAAGGTATATCAGTCGACTGACTCGAACCTATCAGTCGACTGATATGTGCAATTTTGATTTTTTAAAACTTTGAATAAATTTTGATTGTGTGTATGTGTGTGTATACCACTTTGAAGAGATTTTAACATGTATATACTCTATACTAATGACTTTATGACTGATATTACAATTTTGTGTCATTATCGTCTTGTCTTCGTCATGTAGATCTCTTTAGATAGTTGATTTCATTTCCTACAAAAGTCCATAATATACGTAGTATATTCTTGTGTAGTTGTCACTATCGAATCATCAAATTATGAGGTTCTAACATTCTCCCCAGTTTTGATGTTGATAACTATATAAGTTAAATATTAATAGAGCAATAGATAGTTCTCCCCTTAAGTTTATACTCCCCATATCGATATGGCCATATAGTTTTCTCCCACTTTGCCATTGACAAAACGAAAATAGATATCAATAGGAGCAATACAAATATTTATAAGGGTAGCACTCTCTTGATAACATATTTTGCTCATGAATGCACATAAATACTTGTTTGAACATATGGTACAATAGCAAACATCACATATCATACTCACATAGAAAATTTAAACATCACATTTGCACAAAAAAGAGTTTTAGACATCACAATTGATAACATTTTCTTTGCCACAAACATAAACAAACAAAGTCACATACAGTAGGTAAATAAGGTTACAAACACAAGACAACCAAGATCACAAACAACAAATAAGTATTTAGTAATTACAACGTAAAGCCATACACATTGATCACTCATAAGTTGAAAATAAAAACTGAAATTGAACTTACTTAAGTAAACTTACCAACCTTCGAAGATTCCCATTTAGACTTGCACCTTCCTCCTCTTCCTCCTCCTATGTTTTCCACCTAAAATCATCTGTATTTGTTGGAATATTTCGTTGTGTAAGAAGAGGAGATATGTGAGCCATTAATGTTGAACATGACATTTTGTTCTAGATTTTTCCCAAGAAACCTTTGGTTTTATCAAGCTTGCTATCCATATGAACCACGGTACTTTCAATGCCCTCTTAAGTGACATTCTAGCTTGCTTCGGTTTCGAGATAAAGTGACAAAAGATTGTTGTGTGTTTGAGTCCATTGGTAATTTTTCTATGACATTGTCATCACTTTCTTCAACATATTATTCATAAGAAGAGAAGGCTCTTGGTTTGGGTGGTTGAGGATTTCCGATGGCATTGTTTAATTGCCATTGTTCAAATGAGATGATGTTATGGTGTTCAACTCTTGGTGGAATTGACATGAGACTTAAAGTTTTGGGGTTGAGGCAACCGATGATGATATATTCAATATTGAGAATTTTAACTTGAAAATTCATTAAGATCTTTATTATGTACTCACCATAATGAATTGTCTTGGCATTTCGTTGACGAAATGACCCAATTTCACCAATAATTATCTTTAACCAATTTACAATCTTCCCTCCCCATAAGGCATAGAGACATTAATAGTTATGCTTATAGATCATCTCATAACTATCGGTTCTAGGTAGTAATGAGTGTGTGAGAACCCTATGCATTATCGTGGCTTTGGGACGCAAATACTTGGCTTTTAAGGTAACAAGGTTGTCGGTAAGAAATTGACGACTAATTGCATCGCATTTTAGCATGTTAACCTCAGTGTCTTTTAATTCTTCACTACCAAATAACAATGTAAAATCATTCCTATTCTTTGGATGGGTAAAACAATTTTAACTCCACAAACCATACTCTAAATGATATCTTCGTGATTTTGAGGTTTATAGAAATCAAGATTAAGATTAGCATAAAAAATCTTTACCGAAAGTGGGTAGATTTTGAGATTTCTAGCATCATTGCTAATGAGTAAGCCAATGCCATTTACCTCCGCGAAATGTCTTATAGCGTAGCCGTCAAAATCTTGGAATTTTGTGAAGTAGCCCTTAAGTATTCTAGAGTTCTTCATCTTATTGAAATGTTGGATAGCGGAAGTATAGCCAGCTATGGATTTAAGCTTCTAAAGGTTCGGTGACTGAAGTTGATTCTCTATCTTTTCGTTTCTTTGGTGCCATTGGTGAAATTTTTACAAATTTTGGAATAGATTTTGAAGTTTGATTTGAACATGAAGATGTGTTAATGAAGATTGATCAAGATAGTATTATATAGGAGTGAAGATGTGTGATTGGTGTGAAGGAGTAGGTGCCTAAAAAGGTGTGTCAGTTTGACCGGTCTTTGCTCTTTTAAAAAAACAGAATCTGTTGAACCAGTCGACTGAAATAAGGATTTAGTCGATTGATTTACAGGGATTTTTTCCCAAAGTTTATAGTGTAATTTGAGGTGTATTCAGTCGACTAGATGTAGAGATTAGTCGACTATTATACGTGAGTGAAAAATATATTTAAAAACTGTATTAGTCGACGGAATGCCTTCATTCAGTCGACTGAGTTACAGGGATTTCTTCCTAAAAGGTTTTAGTGTATTTTTTGGGACATTTTATTAATTGAAATATTAGGTCATCGACTGATGTATGTGAAAGCATTAAAAATTATAAGAACAAGAAGTGTTGGTCGACTGAGCATCTAAATTCAATCGTCTGGAACTGATAATTTTGTTTTCCAGAATTTTGAGTTTAAAATTGTATATGGTACGATTTTTGTAAGTTGCCTTAGGTAAGCAGACCGACTTTGTGATCGGTCTACCTCCTTAAGGTGGTTGATTAGACGTATTCGTATATAGTTTGAACCATAATAAGTTTATTGAACTATTTGATTATTTACTACAAAAAATATATATACATGTATACAAATGTATATGAAAATTTCTACATATTTATCCTCCGATGGATCGAACTCCTTAGGGGAAGGCGATCCCAAGAATTTGGCTCATTTATCTTTAGTGGCAGGTTTGGTGACCACTTATTTACATGAACTAGTTCTTTTGGTAGGGGATATTCGGCAGAAATTCATTATTTGTTACAAAGATTTTATATATACTAATATAGATAGTATATCAAAGTGAAATATGATAGGGAGATGGCAAATTATTTGTTTTCATATGGTTCAGATTATTCTTCTGATGGTCCTGCTTTCTATGAGTTTCATACTTTGGAGTCGTAAATTTTTAATGGTGTTTCCATTAGTCGAGGAGAGTTTTTACATATACTATTCTTTGTTGGTGATCATCCATACCATGCCAGAATAGATCTTTCAAGAAACTTAAGATGCGCCACATGTATGCATTGTTCCTGGAACATTTGTTTTTGAAGTCTCATTTCTTGTTGATAGTGATGTAATTCATCAATTCGTTGGTCATTAGACGATGATACAACATTAAAGTTAATTGATTGCTTGGCCTTCTTCCATTTTGGAGAAAAACCGGTGTGATAGGCTGCTGATGGAATGATCCTTAGTGAAGATGAACTATTAGAAGAAGAAGTTGTTTTTGACGAAGATGAATATAAGCTTTTTGAAGAAGGTGCGCTAAAATCAATTGATGAATAGGTTGAATTGTGGTCAGAGGACAATTTTTTGAATAGATTGGTGGCTTTTAAAGAGTTTTACTGTTAAATATTTCTTTTGTGAATTGAAATATAGTTTGGCCAGTTTATATATAATAATAACAAGAGTATTTGTAGTATTGAGAATTTATGGTGATCATTCATTTTACCATAAATTTAATTTTAACTATTTTTGGTAATTTTGGTTTTATGGTAGACAGAATTCTTACCATTAAAATTTCTGAAAAAAGTTTTCTAATTTTTAGTTTGAGATAAAATGGCTATTGTCAACAATATCTTGGTATAATTATTATGAATTAATTTTGACGGTTTCACAATATACAATCTTAGTGAAGCTCTTGTAAGGAAATAATACCCAGTTCTCATCGTAAGTTTATAAAACTATTTTCATTCAATGGTTTAGTGAAAATGTCTGCAATTTGATTTTTGGAAGTTACAAAATCAAGTGATATTACTTCCATTTCTATACAGTCTCGTAGAAAACGATGACGTATATCAATGCATTTCGTTCGTGAATTATTTACCGTATATTTTGAAAGATTTATAGGACTCGTATTGTCACAATATATTGATGATTTATGTAAGCAAATACCAAAATCTCTAAGTGTCTGTTGCATGTATATGACTTGTGCACATGCCAAAGCAGCAGAAATGTATTCCGCTTCACATGTCGATAGTGAAACACAATTTTGTTTACTACTAAACCATGGTACTAGAGACTGTCCGATAAAGTGACATGTACTGCTCGTACTCTTTTTGTC
This sequence comes from Allium fistulosum, assembly GCA_030737815.1. Taxonomy (NCBI): domain Eukaryota; kingdom Viridiplantae; phylum Streptophyta; class Magnoliopsida; order Asparagales; family Amaryllidaceae; genus Allium; species Allium fistulosum. The sequence goes on along the minus strand of CM060905.1, from coordinate 245,904,517 downwards.
CATCCGACATCTTCCGAATTCAGCATCGCTGTAACGTACTAGCTTAAAAGGACATTCTTTTGGGTTAAAGAGTCTGTAGTCTCTAGTATTGTTTAAGTAGCGCAAAATTCGTTTCACAGCATGCAAATGTGATTCTTTGATATTTGCCTGAAACCATACACACATGCATACACTCATCATAATATCGGGGTGACTAGCGGTTAAATACAGTAAAGAGCCAATCATACTTCTATAGAGTTTTTGATCCATGCTCTTTCCGTTTTCATCTTTATCGAGATGAACCATAGTACTCATGGGTGTTGATTCTTTGAGATTTGCCTGAAACCATACACACATGCATACACTCATCATAATATCGGGGTGACTAGCGGTTAAATATAGTAAAGAGCCAATCATACTTCTATAGAGTTTTTGATCCAAGTTCTTTCCGTTTTCATCTTTATCGAGATGAATCGTAGTACTCATTGGTGTCGATTTACTTGATGTGTTTTTCATTCCAAATCGTTTTATTAAATTATTACAATATTTTTCTTGATTAATAAAAATGTCATTACTAAATTGTTTTATTTGTAAATCGAGAAAGTATGAGAGTTATCCCATATGAGGCATTTCAAACTCACTTTTCACTATATTTGAAAACTCGGTACATAAGTTTTCATTTGTAGAACCGAAAATGATATCGTCCACATAAACTTGTATAATTAATATACCTTTTTTATCTTGTTTAATAAACAGAGTTTGATCAACTTTTTCAATCTCAAATCCAGAAGCTATAAGATAGCTTTTCGGTCATTCGTACAAGCGAAGGTTGCTTGTTCAAAACATAAAGAGCTTTCTTAAGTTTTTAGACATGTCTGGGAATGTTTTATGCGAAAATAGTGGTGGTTGTTCTACAAAAACATTTTTTTAATAAAACCATTTAAGGATGCACTTTTAACATCCACTTGATAAAATTTAAAGTTATGGTGATAGAAAAAAGCTAGTAAGATACGTATTGCTTCAAATCTGGTGACAGGAGCAAATGTTTCTTCAAAATCTATTCCTTCTTCCTGATTATATCCTTATGCTACTAACATAGCTTTATTTCAAGTTATATTACCATTTTCATCGGCTTTATTTTTATAGACCCACTTTGTACCGATGACTATTTGATCATTTGATCTTGGAACCAATTCCCAAACATCATTTTGTTCAAATTGATTTAGCTGTTCATGCATAGCTAAAATCCAGTAATCATCGGTTGAAGCTTGTTTAGGACTTTTAGTTTTTATGTTAGAAATAAAAGCTACATGTCCCATTTGATTTAATTGATGACTATTTTTAACCTTAGTAGTGACTTCGCCAATTATATTTCCGATTGGATGGTCTTTTAAAATTCGTGGAGGAGTTTTAAGTTCATTTTCAATTGAATTTTATGTATTTTGTTGCCCTTCATTTTGAATTATAGTAGCTTGAGGTGGATTTTCAATATTTGGTTGTTCAGTAGCTTCTTCTTCATTATTTTTATTATTTCAGAAATTTTCGTCAAATGATACGTGTGAAGTTTCTCTATAGTATTTAACCATTTACTAAAAACTTGATATGCCTTACTTCATTTTGAATATCCAATTAAGAACAACATGCAGTAGACACATCTTCTATCTAGAAATGTTTTGGTAGTTGGCTACGACTAAGTAGAGTCCCAGCACATTTTTGTAACGTCCGATCCTTTCTTTCCTCAACTCCATTTTTTATGGAGTTTTAGGTAATGAAAAATTATGACTAATACCCTTTTTGTTACAAAAATTATCAAATGATTTGTTTTCAAATTCCCCACCGTAATCACTTCTAAAAATTTTAATTTTCAAACCTTTTAAATTTTGTATTCTTTTTGCAAAAAATTTAAATGTTTCAAAAGTACCACTTTTGTTTTTCAAAAATAGCATCCATGTATATCTAGAGAAATCATCTACGATTACAAATTCATACTTGCTATTGTTTATAAATTGAACCTGAGTGGGACCGAATAGATCCAAATGAAGCAGTTCGAGAGGTTGTAATGTAGAAATGATTTTCTTAGATTTGAAAGATGTTTTAGTTAGTTTTCCTAATTGGCATGCATCGAAAATATTATTAACTTTATAACTCATCTTTGGTAAGCCTTTTACGAAAATATTTTTAGATAATTTGCTAATAGCTTTAAAATTTATGTGATATAATCTTTTAGCCATAGCCAAAGATCGTTATCTTTGGCTATTAAACACATGTCTATGTTATGATTAATTTTGATATTTAAAACATAAATATTTCTTTCTCTAAATCCTTCGAAGATTATATTTTTATTTTGATCAAGAATATTACATTTTTTTTTCAAAAGAGATACTAAAACCTTTATTGTATAATTGACTAATACTTAATAAATTATGTTTTAATTTTTTAACTAATAGTACATTAGTAATAAGAGGTGGATTAGATATACCGGTGTTGCACACGTCCCCTTTTCGAATGACGTATCATTGGGAGTTATCTCCAAATGTAACGGATCCTCCACCTGAGTAGATAATATTTGTTAGCATTTCTTTATTACCCGTTATATGCTTGGAGTAACCACTATCGAGTATTCGTTTTCCTCTTTTCTTTTTTGGTACCTGCAAAAAAGATTGAATTGTATTGGTACCCACTTCCTACGTTAGGGTCCAAAGAGTTAGGTTTTAGGAAGCCATACCCAAGAGGGTTTGGAGTTCTCTTTGAAATTAAGATTAAAATTGCTATGTATACTAGACATAAATGATTCTATATACTTATTTCGTATCAATTTATTATTAGTCTTTGAAACCCATATCCTAATAGATTTTGATTTGTTTATTGGTTGCCTTTGACTATCATCCTTCTTTTTGAAATTCGTACATAGTGAGCTATACTTTTTAGGACAGGCTTTTACTTCCTTATTAATTTTATTATTGCCTAATCCTCTTTTACTAAAATATGATTGTGAATTGTAAATAATTCTAGAAAGATTTTCTCTACCTTTATTAAAGTTTGAAACATTTTTAGTAGTGCTTTCCAACTTTGTTTCAAGTTTTACTACTTCAATTTTTAGTGTTTTAATACTAGAATTTAAACCATGAATTTCTTTATTTAATATAACATTCTCATTTTTTGAGTTTCTATTTCACTACTTAACATAGTTACCTGAGATGTTAAACTAACATAAGAATCCTGGGATTTCACTAATTCCTCTTTTAGTATTTTCTTTTTGTCTTTTAACATGTCAACTTCTAGTTCGTATTTATTTAATTTACCTAAAGTGTCTTTATATTTTCTTTTTAGATCTTTTAATCTATCTATCAATTCAGAATTTGTCTCTACTAGATCATCGAAAGAAAATTCACTTACATCGTCGCTTGTAGTCATAAAGCACACGTTTGCCTGTTCGGAGTCGCTATCACTATCTGACAAAGAAGATGAGTCTGAATCATCCCATGTTACCACAAAAGCTTGCTTCTTCTTCTTGTGAATTTCTCTTTTTTGTTCTTGAAGTTATATTTCTCCTTCTTAAGATATGGACAATCCTTCTTTATGTGGCCTCTTGTCACATTCATAGCACTTGAGTGAAGTGTTAATCGTTATGCATAGGATCAAAGGTAACCGATATTAAAAAATAATGTAAATGCTGCGGAAATAGTAAAGTAGATTACATAGTCGATTTTATACTAGTTCGGACCTCCCGTCCTAGGACCAGTCTCGAAGCTCCCCTTCGGTATTTCACTATCAATACCCTTACTTCACCCGGAGGAATAGGTTTATGGACTCCACCTGAATAATCGAACATGACTTCAAATACAATTACAAGCAGTGTAACAAATGTTACTTTCTGAAACAGTGTATCTTGGTATACAAAATGTCACTTTGACGTACGATAACTCCTATAACCAGACCAAACTATATTGAGTGGAGGTGTAGAGGCTAAGGAGTTTATTCGACTAGAATATGAGATGTGGAAATGAAGCACACTAGTCGAAATCTCTAAATCACATGAATTTCTTGGAATTCGTAGAATTGCTTAGGATTTGAGACTTTGAGGCCTAGAATTCAAAGCATAGAGTTGTGTTTCAATGTATAGTGATTCAGGAATGATTAAGGGATTATATAGTTGTTGTAGGGATGCCAATGTATGGGTGCAACCTTCCAAATTCGCCATAGATGAAGAGAAGTGGCTGCAGGAGTAAAGAGATGCAACTTCTAGAGCAAAGAGACATGAAGGCACCAATTCAAAAGTTAGCCGTCTTTGTACTAGCTCAGTCGACTGAGGACTAAATTCAATCAACTGAAAGTGGCCAATTTTGGTCTAGAGAGCAGGGCTTGATTCAATAGGTTGTTTTTTTATAAGTTAGTCGACTTAGGCTGGTCCAGTCGACTAAGCAAGGATTTTAGTCGACTGAATTAGTATAATTTCCAAAACCTTGCTTAGTTCAGTGGTAAAGACATGAGCTTATCTCTTACCCATCAAGGTTCAAGTACCAGCTTCACATATTTTTTGCCAGTTTATTTTCCAACTTTTCCATCATCTGTTTGACTTGAAATAACTCATAAACATATTAGTAGCATTGTTGCATGGTTGTTATCATCAAAATACCATATATGTGGTTCTTTCATGAGGAAGTTGATGGATTGTTGTTGCTACTTCTGTCATTGCCAAACTTCTTATTCTTTTTGAACTTCGGAAATTTCTAAAATTCTTAGCTAGAAGTGCAATACCATCGTCATCTTCATTGGATTCCTCCTTTTCTACCTGGAATTCAATGGTCTTTCTATCCTGAGCTTGTACTCGTTTTGCCTGTAAGTTTACTTCGTAGGACATAAGATTTCCTATTAACTCTTCGACTTTTATGGTTGAAATGTCATTAGCTTCTTTGATAGCTAGGATTTTTCATTCCCATTCATCTATCAAAGAGTTTAGGATTATTAAAATAATATCAAAATCGGTGTATTTTTCTCCTAGTGCTAGAAGTGAATGATAGATATCAGAAAATCTAGAGTACATGTCATTTATAGTTTCATCTTGTTTCATTCTAAAGTTTTGGAATTGATTTTTAAGCATGAAAATCTTGCTTTTTTTGATCTTGTTTGTTTCTTTATGAGTTATTTTAAGAGTATGCCAAATTACATATACGGATGTGCATATACTGACTCTATTAAACTCATTTTTTTCTAGAGAAAAGTCCATAGCTTTGCCATTAGAAGTAGCATAAATTTTTTGAGCGTTTGGCCATTGAGCATAGTCAGTGGTAGGTACAATGTATTCTTGTTGTGTGATATTCCAAGTATCAAAACCATTAGCTTGCATGTAAATTCTCATTCTAGTTGATCAGTAAGAATAGATTAATCCACTGAATAGTGGTGGTTGTGCGGTGGATTGACCTTCAACAAAAGTAGAGGTAGTGTCCATGTTACTTAAAATATCAAATGAACTTTGTTATGGTTAAATGATGACCTTGCTCTAATACCAAATGAAAGTAACTAGGGGTCGAGTAATATGAATATTTATCTAAGTTATAACTTATGCGGAAAAAATACTGAATAGTAAAGTGCTCCATATTTTTTTGGTTCGAACTTCCCATTCTACGTTCAATCCTAGACCCCTTTTGGATTTAAAACAACACCCTCGCTTAACCCGAAGGAATAAGTATTACAATCGCCTGAGCTGCCGAACAGGGCTTTGTGCTAGAAGATCTCAACAGTCTACAAAAGAGTAGATAAGTATAGCACAAATGAGTCGATAAGTACAACCTTCTTATAAACCTCTTCTTAGTAGTATAAACTGTATTTGTGAATAATTGGAAGTGACTTGATCACAAGAGAAGTGTACTTGAACGTGCAAGTGATCAAATTGAAAGAAATGTAAATCTTTTGAACGCTTAGAGAATTCAAGTCAAGATATAGAAAATAGAAAGGATAGAATTAATATTAATTCAAGAATTATGATTGCATTAGGTAGATAAAGAGTAGATGCAACTATTTGTGAAGTGTGATGACTTATTGAAGAGTTGCAGCCATTGTTGAAGGGAAGTGACTCTTCGTAGAGAAGAAGATCCCTTCAGAAATTTAAATAAAAAGATAGTTACTCTACTATCAATCGACAGATATAATATTACAGTCGACTGATTTACAATAAAAATTATCCCGAAAGAAAATAGTATAAAAAACACCTATTTTAGTCGACTGAAAAACTAGTTTAATCGAGTGAAATTGTTTCAGGAAAGTAAGGTACAAAGATATATCAGTCGACTGGCTCGAACCTATTAGTCAATTGATCTATGTTATTTTGATTTTTTAAAAAACTTTGAATAACTTTTGATTGTGTGTATGTGCGAATATACCACTTTGAAGATATTTTAACATGTATATATTCTAGAATAATGACTCTATAACTGATATTGCAATGTCATCGTCGTCTTGTCTTCGTCATGTAGATCTCTTTAGATAGTTGATTTCATTTCCTGCAAAAGTCGATAATATACGCAATACATTCTTGTGTAGTTGTCACTATTAAAACATCAAATTATAAGATTCTAACTGAAGGAACTGGGTCAGCCCACAACGGAAGAAATGAGTGAATTTCAAAAAATTTAACCATTTTGGATCTTTAATGGGACTACGAAGTCTAAATTCATTTGGAACTTTTCTAAGTTTCTTTTAAATAAAATCAATATTTTATTTAACTTCATAAATAAAATTTCACTTTAATTTAATGTGCATATAAGTTAGAGTATATCAAATATACTCTTATATACAAATTTGTGTGTAACGTTTACTTTTCAAATTTATTTAGAGAAGGAAATATTTCATTCCTTTCTCTTAACTTATTCAATTAATGAGGGGTCATAAATTTATTTAGAGGAAACTTTTCATTTCCTTTCTCTTAAATTATTCAATTAACGAGGGACCATAAATTTAGTTAGATAATAAAGCTTTTCATTTCCTTCTCTTAATTAGATTAAATAGTTGATTAATAAAATAACATTAATGACTAATATAAATATGACATGAATTGTAAATATATTCACAGTAAATATTATGCAATTGCAACATACGAGGAGTGTGCATGGTCAGTGGTAATTGATATGTATGCATAAAATAAACAAGAACAATTTGAATGATTATTACATAGAAATTGAAATGGAAATAAATAAGGGGTGATAAGGGTGATTGATACAGTTTCCCTTTCAGTAAACTTAATTAATGAAACATATTAATGACAATCAATAGGTACCATAATGTAAGAATATGGAAGGTAAACAATGAATTGTATGTATACATTATTGTCTTAATTTTCATACTATGACAATATATGTAAAGAAAATTAAATTTTATATGAACACATACAAGTAGATCCAAATATGTATACATGGAATTCAATCAAAGCTTTCTAATAATATAAATTAGATAGTTATTACAGTTAATTTTAAAACTTTGATTTGTTGTTAAAATTCCTTTATTCATATGTAAATATCTAATGCAATAAAAAGTGCAAGTAATACATGCAAACATATATACATACATGCATTAAAATTCAAAACTAAAATTAAACTTTGTTATGAAAGATTAAAACATAGATCTACAATTGAAACATTGTATTGATTCGATATAAATTTCATTTTTAACTTTAAATATAATTCAATCAATCAACATGAAAATGTAAATTTCCAGATTTAAATAAATGGAATTTAAATTAAATGTTAAAACGTAGAACTAAAATAAAACATTGTATTTTAAAATATATGAATTTAGTTTCAATTTAACAAAGTAAAGAAAAGCAGCTAACCAATTTGAACATGTAAACATCCAGATCTAAAGAATTACAATTTAATTAGAATGTTTAAAAACATAGATCTACACTTAAATGTAGTTTTAAAACATAAACAAATTTAATTTTGGTCTATCAAATGAAAACTCAATCATATCATTCAACAAATAATTTCAATCTTCATAAACAATTTTTTTAGTTAAGCAAGACAGTAATACATCATACAAATTATAAAAGTCAAATTAAATTTCCATCAAACACTGCAAAATCACTATCTATATATAGAAAATGACATACCTCGCTACCCAATCCTTAAAACACGCCTTGGTGATGTTACCTTTGATTTGCATCTTGAACGAAGAATGCTTCTAGATCCGATTGAATCAGCTTAGGATGTTGCCTAGAAATCACACCGTGAATGATGATATCTCCTCAGATCTTCAAGATCGACAACCTACCCTTGCAAGAGATTGATGAACCACTTTTGTTTTATTTTATTTGATCTTTTTATTTAGAGTTGAAAGATTTTGGAAATTCGTTTTCTTTGTTTTGTTTCTGCTATGAAAAGTTAGGAGTAGAGAAAGAGAAAGAATGAATGAGAAGGAAAAATGAATTGTAAGTACAGAACGAATTAGTGAATATGTTTTATTTAAAAGATCGAAACATTTCTCAATCTTTAATTAAAACTTCCCTAATTAATTTCCTTGATTGTTCCTCTCTCTCTCCAATCCTTTCTTTACACGTATGTCATTAAACGACATAAAATTTGCACAAATAATGTCATCAAATGACATAAAATTTTCATAAATTATGTCACCAAATGACATAAAATTTCCATAAATCATATCATCAAATGACATAAAATTTTCATAAATCATTTCATGCAATTATCTTTAAATTACATAGATATCATATACCAATGCGCGCAAATATAACTTTTATAAACACATTAAAAAATTGCAAAAAAACTTCCAAACATCAAATAAACAATAATTAATATTTCTCAATATCAATTAATTTAATAAATTTATAACATTTTATAAATTAATTAAATCATGTGGATTTTCAGAGAATTCATCATTACGGTTATGCGAATCATAGGGGCAAATTCAGTTAGCGATTAATATCGAACTATTCGAATATTAACGTTCACACGTCAGTTAGCAGGTGGTATGACATTTTGGCCGTTACAAATCTTTTGGTAAAATCAATTTTTACTTATTATAAGCGGTACCTAATAGTGACAATTATTTACACCAATTCTCTTCGTCAAAACTATATCATTTAGGATTTATGGAATTCGATTCCAATATCATCCACATTCAACTTTATAGTCCAAACACAAAGTCTTTAGTTCAATAATAACAATTATTATTAACCGAAATGCTCTACCCAAATACTTTGACTTTGAGTTGACTTTAGTTGACCGTGATACTAACCTTATATAACCGAGGAGATGAATCCTCTCTTGAATAGCGTTTCACTTCCAATGCTTCCACTCGACCCAATTATAGTCGTTCGATGGACGCCGTGCCACGATTTAACTATAATCAAAGCGAAGCTTCCACATTGAAGATCAACAGTATTCTCAAGTTGAGAGAACTATTTAAATTAGTCACATCGATATTTTCTGCTTGACCTTAGTTATATTAACCAACAGAAAATTATATAGTGAGTCATTTCACAGTTATCCAATAACTATCAGTATGTAACCCCTTAGTGCCTTTAAAAGTCATGAGTAATACACTACCCAACATTTGGAAAGCATTACGTACTCTAGTCTCAACGGATACAATGATATCCAGTCTCGATGCATCTTGACTAGGAACATTTAAAATGGTATATTTGTTTCATTGTGATAAATTACTCACGGTTACAACACTTTGTAACTACTATCACAAAATATACCATTTGTGGATTTTCTATTAAATATACTTTTAATTAAATTGATTAATTAATATAACCACATTATATCAAGTATATAATAGAAAGAAAATATTTTTATTTCGAACAAGATTGGTCAACGAGTTAGATATATGTAACAAATTACATAATTGCCCCTAGGGCAGACCCCTAACTCTATCATTAACACACGCTTGCCTTCGGATTTTGGCCTTGAATTTGCTCAACAAATCATAGACTTGCAAGCGAGACATAACTCTTTATCGATAGTATTAGATACAACCCCTAACCGTGGTCTTTGGCTTATTCTCGACCTTAACCTTGAGTTTTCCCAATAAATAAAGAGAAAATTTTCACTCTTACTCATCATTTCTCGATGGTCTAAGTATTATACATGTTTGCTCAACGAATACATGCATGTATCTTACCTTATATTGACAATATATTAATAGTACTACACATATCACCTCTAGCTTGAGTTTGCACAACAATTAGTGCGTATGCAAGTAAACTATCAATATATAGATAATAAAGAACAAGTATACTAAAGATTCATAACATTTTATATACTCTGAGTGATATTGGTTTAAAGAATAATGTAATTTGTATAAAACACCCTCGTAATTCAAGTGTTGGATACATCTGAATCACGGTATATGTACTATACGTATGTATTTATTCCAAAAATCTATTTGGATTTATTTTAGTTCCACTCGAATTTAATATATACATATAATTCCAATTTATTTATAAATGTTATAATTTGATTAACTTATATTAGATTTATCTGTATCATATTAACTGAATTGTATTTAATTAATTTTAATTCTTAATTTAATTAACTAATTTAACTTAACTTTTTAAAAAAAATCAAAAATTTACTATATTCATCTTATGCTATTTGAGAAGAATATTTAACTATAATCTTTGTATATATATATATATCAAATGTATATATATATTAATTAAATATTTAATTATTAATTATTCAATTAAATATTTTAATTAAATATTTCATAAATTTCAAAAGTTTATTTAGTTTCATTTCTTGAAACATTTCAAGAAAATTGAAACATTCTAAATTATTAAACGATAACCTTTATAGTTTTATTTACATATATATTAGTGTATATATACATATACATACACACATTTTTTTTGAAACATACATACATACATTAACATTTAATTAATTATTTAAAAAATAAATTATTTATTTAATTTTTTTTATAAGTATTGAATGTTTTATTTAATTCACTTTAAGAAAATTAATATAACTTTTCAACTATAAATTTTATAGTTACGTATACATATATCACTGAATATATATATATATATTAACTTTCATTTCCAAAAAATAATATATATATTAACTTTTAATTAATTACTTATTAATTAATCAAATTAATTAAATGCTTATAAATTTTAGAAAATATTAAATTAATTTATCAAAACTATTTTGAATTTCTTAAATTTATTTTATAACATTAATAAAATTTTCTTTTATATTTTAATCTTAACATTTAAATTTAAAATATATTTTAAATTTTCAGTTCTTAATTTGAAAATGAGCCTATGGCTCTAAATAAATCCGAGCTATAAATTTGGGACAACATTTTGGACTTACTCCTCATAATAGGGAAGGCCAGTAACCAAGGAGGGTAGAATACTTTTGTAACACCCCGTAATTTGGCGCTAGTTATTTAATTAGCTAGTTAGCTAATTAATTAGGCTCCGAAAATGGATTTTGTGCAAACGATGGAATTTGACCACAAAACATACACCATTGTGTTCGTAACGAAATTATGAGCAAATTTCATATTTGAAGTTTTGGGATCAGAGTCCAAACGAAGAAGTTACGGGCGAAAAAATGAATTCGAAACGAAAATAAATAAATAAGAAATAATTAACGTTTATAATTAATTAGCCGGGGCCCACAGGTTGACCCACGTATTGGAGAGGTCAACCCCTAGGAAGGGGGGTCGACTGCTTCGTTCATGACGGCTCCAGTAAACCTAGGCCGCAACGGCCCGGATTTATTATATTTCGATCTAATGATTCCCGTTGATTCTAGCATCTATAAATTCAGGCCTAACCCTCCCTTTTCTTCTTATATTTTTATGAAGGCACTAGCGAAGCTCAACTTATTTCTTCCTCTTCACTTTCTTTCTAAATTATAAAGATAAGAAATTTTTATCTATATTCATACAAATCGGATAAGATTAGAAATCTAATAAAAAAGAGAAGAGAAGAGAATCAACCATATGTGTATTTCAGGTAATTTATATATTTGTATCTATTTCCCTCCCAATCCCAAATCTCTTCTCAGATATATAATTCTAATGTATGTATATACCCTTTTATACATACCTCTTGAATTAAAAAGGATTTGGAGACGAATCAAAGGTTCTACTTCAGATCTGGAGATTTAGATCGCTTTTAAAGATGAGTGGAAATTTTTATAGATTGTTATAATATGAAAATTATCTCATTGGCGTTTATTTGATTTTTATGCCTAATTGGATAATTATATATGAGTTGTAGGCAACAAATTGAATATGATCTAAATATAATAAATATCGCCTACATATTCTTGTTTATAAATTAATTTAGCATTATATACAATTTGATCTGGAAATCAGTCCCAAAAGTATGAATTTAGAATATTAAATTGAATGAAAATTATTCCAGATCTGAAATAGGTTGTATAAGAATGTTATAAATTTGTATTATTACCCTAATCTTGTTAGAATATACACTTTTCTATATTTGGAATTATTGGAATTTAGATCCATTTAATATTTGTAAATTAGTTTGATTTCTTTCCCTTTTAGAAAGGTACAACGTTTCTAGATGCAAATAGAAAGAGATGTGTAAAGTATAAATCATTGTATTTTACACTGTCTATATCAATAATAAAAAGAAATTATTATTCCTTGTAATTTCAAACGACGCAATCTTTTATATTTTAAAGTTAAATATTTTATTTTTGACAAATTTATGGAAATTATAATGGATAATCTTTTTAGACATGATTCCAACAATTTAACATTGAAAAGTATATTCTAATAAAGGTATATAACTAGAACATATTTAATAAAAGTAAATATTTGTACATAATTACTTCACTTATATAATTAAATAAAAAGTTAAATAACGACGCTTGCACGTATTATTCACATTTAAGATAATTAACTAATAAGAAAAGGATTTGAAAGGTTGTAACTCCAATAAATGGTAATAAATATGGGAGTTGCGATAAATGAATAAGGTAAATGGATTAATGAGACTGATAAAAATGGAATAAATATAAAATGTTACTAATTTGAAATTAGTAATCATACGTAACTATCTTAGGAAATGCCCGTTAGGATTTTATGGACAAATTAACATTTATGAGCATTAAATGAGGATTTGTGGGTAGGTAAATATTTAAGGTAAATCCTATTGCCTTAAATAAAAAGGAAAGTAGCAAGCTAATTCCAACGTCTACCTAAGCTATATAAATAAAGACTTATGATGGCTAATTGGACTTAGTGAGTTAGTGATGCGAGGTCAATAGAGTCACTCGACGGAAGTCTGCCCTTTACTTTGAGGCTACCAGCAATTGAGTGTACTTACTACTGGTGTGAGATATCACTAATCCAACAACCCATGACGATGTGAGAGATTGGGCTTTCTTTCTTAATTTTAAGTATTAAATGGTCCAAATTAGAATTAGGAGCGGTGAAGGGTATCTCCATAGGGGTTCGCTTCTGGTTTGAGGTCTTGAGTGGCTGAAGGGTCTGCCTCTCTCCTAAATGGAAGTATTAAGTAACCTAGTGAGATTCCAAATAAATAAATAAATAAGGATGTCTCTAAAAAGCATTTACTTCAACGTTGAGGTCTTAAGTGGCTGAAGGGTCCGTCTCCCTACCAAAAGAAGTAAACTAATGAGATGCCATATTTATAATTAAAGAGTGAGTGGATATCTCGGGAAGGGTTCACTTCAGGTTTGGGGTCTTAAGTGACTATAAAGTCCTCATCTTTCCTATAAAAGAAGTATTAAGTAGTCCAATGAGATTTCTAAGCAATGACAGCTGGATAGTACCGCCGAGGAGCACGCTTTTGGAATTAGGTCTTAAATGACGGGGTCTACCTATTTTCCACTGGGAAGTATTAAGTGGCTTGGGTACAGTCTCTTACATTGCTAAAGCTGAAATAATAATAGTACCATTTAGGAGCACGCCTTGGGGATAGGTCTTAAACGATGGGGTCTGCCTTAGTTAAGGTCTTAAATAACCAGAGTTTGCCTATATTCTAATAAAAAGTATTAAGTGGCTTGGGTACTGTTTATTATATGACTATGATTTTATCAATGATAAATGCAGTAATAGTTGGACATTAAATGTCAGAAGCCTTAAATAGTGGTTAGAGGTCTTGTAGCTAGGACCCACTGGCCATTGACAACATTGTTAGGAAACCACCTTGAGAATAGGTCTTAAATGATGGGGTCTACCTCAATTAAGGTCTTAAATGACAGAGTCTACCTATTTGTCTTTTAAAAGTATTATAGAAGCTCGCTTCATATTTTGAAGTACTAAGTGGCTAATGGATTTGGAAGTATTGGATGGTTGATATGGCTTCATTAATATTTCTTACCTTGCGAAGGGATAAATATGTAATCGTATGTGTAATGCAAGGTTAGATTAGAATTGCTAACTTTGATGGACATAACAATTAAATGGAAACCTATCAGTATAAGTTTATGTTATGGCAAGTTTGTATTTTTCCACTCACCAAAACGTTGTTCTAACCCCCTCCTCATTACAACCCACAGGATAGATTTAGAGGAACGGGTCACTGGAGCTGAATGTGCTTTGTTATTGGAGAGTCTTCTTTCTCTCATGTTCGATGCTGATGTGACAATCTGCTAGCCAAGGAATACCCTTAGTTCCAAGGTAGCAGTCATAGTCAATATCCTTATCCTATTATTGTTTATGCTATGAGTTTAGATTTCTACCAATCTTTGATAATGCTCATGCTTATTTGCAGGTACAAAATTCAACGATCTGTGCTTTGATGGACTTAGGTTTCGGTTTTTGTCGAAATTCAGACCCTTTAAGGTGCGGGTTGTTATAACTTTTTATCTAACTTCAAGCCTAGACAATATTATTATAGACAACCATCATATATTAAAGTTTATTAGTTGGCCCATAATGTTGACTAATTAGACTATATTGATCATACGAGCTTTGATACCATTGTTGGACCCCGTTTGTTTTGGCAGCAGGTGAAATGGGCAAATTTAAAAAAAACCTATTTGGATCTTATGGACCTACGAAGTCCATTATCTAACAGTAGATCCAATCGATATATTTAAATAAAATTATATTTTATTTAAAACACTTTATATTTATTTAATTAATCATATTAACTAAATTTATCCATGATTATTTTGAATATATCTCATATATTCATAACATGACATGATGGTATGATGATGTATAAACATGCGTATAACTATATATATATATATACATCTTGGGATTTATATCTACTATATATACATATAAATTATACTTACATATGCATATGATAATTTCATATAAATATCAGAAATATAAATGCCTAAGTGGATGTGTGTGTGTGTGGGCGTGCGCACGCTTAAATATACTATGATATGTATATATAATATATTGTTTATATACAAATATTTACAGTGCATATATATACATAGGTATGTATACTATCATATATATATACATACATATACATACATGCATGCATACATACATATACATATATATATATGTATATGTATGTATGTATGTATGTACGTGTATAAACACACATAGACATATACATACACACACATACACACACACACATAAATGTCTAAACTATATATATATATACATAGTTTAGATATTTATATGTGTGTGTAACATACATATATTGCTATCTAAATTAAATTTAGATAAATAGTAATCAAAGAACAATCAATGAAACAAATTTCAAATTTATTTCTTTGAGTAAGGAAATATCCAATTAGCATCTAAAAGAAAAGGAAAGTTGTTCCACCTTCCTCTCTTATAAACTCCTAATTAAAATTGGATTCAAATTGTATATTGTAATTTATATATACCATATTTAATCGTAGTCTAAAATAAATGAAAAAGACCTTTCATATTACATAAATTGCGACTTGCATAAAATGAGCAAAAAGCATGTGTGAACAAACATAAATAGATTTAACATACTATTATACACCTAGGCGTCTAATTTTAACTTTGTAAATAAAAAAACATCTATATATGTGTGCATATATGAACAAACTTTCATATAATTAAAAATCAAGTTTTTGTGTGTGTGTGTATAATAATCGAAATAGAGAGAAACTCTAAAAAATAATGATGGTTGGGATAAAGTTTCAATTTCTTTTGGTTCCTAACGTTAAATGGTGGCATAATTTTTCTTATTTTGTTTCCTGCTACAGAATGAATCACATCCAAAGAACGTTCAAAAACATGAATGAATTATACAAATTTGCATTTAGAATCTCTATAGAACATGCAAGAGAGGCTTCCATTCTTTGTGTCTATAGTTCCCAATTCCACATGTACCCTTTTTGGTTGCTTTGAGAAAGCAATATCAGAATTAGTGCTAGCGGACATTATTAAAGGAAAAAAGAGTCAAATAATTAGGTCTGCGCATCAACGAACAAAACCAATACAAGATCTAGACTGATGGTTTTAAGCAGTGGAGCAAGACCTAAGCATACTTCAAGTTACTGCTCAAATGAGACCTTGCAAAGGCGATTATGGAAACTGTCCATACGAGATGTAGTTTAGCAACTGCTCATATGAAATGCGACAATTGTTGGAACTGGGCCAGTCCGTAGCGGAAGAAATAGGTAAATTTCAAAAAAATTCCATTATTGGGTATTTACTGGTCTTATGTAGTTCAAATCCATTTAGATCTTCTAAATTTTCTTTTAAATAAAATCAATATTTTATTTAAATTGATAAATAAAGTTTAATTTTATTGTTATAATTATAATTATAATAATGTAATATATGTATCATATACACGTATATGTGTAAGTGCACGTGCAACATAAATGGTGTACATAGTTTAATATGTCTGTGTATAGATGTTGAGATTTACATCGCAACGGATATATTAGTTCCTCTATATGTGTGCTATCAAATACACACACACACACACACATGTGTGTGGTGGGGGGGAGGATCCGCTACACCTTATTTTTGCTGCACCTCATATCTTCCTTAATTTCAGCCACATGTTCCGATTTAAATAATCATATTCTCTCTCTCCTGCTACTTATATAATTATTTAAATCGAAACACGTAGCTGAAATCTGGAGGAATGGAGGTGTAGCAAGAATGAGGTATTGCTGATCCTAGCACTATATATATATTATTGCAAAATAGTTTTGTAAATATAAGCATTTATAGAAATGTATTTTAAATACACACACAATATTGTAATATAACATATTTATAAATGTATTATAGATAAAAATGAAATCAAAATCAAATTTTAAATTTAGATCTAGTTCTATAAAACAAATATCTAGTAACTTCAAATTCAAATTGGTTTACTAATTTTAAATAAATATGATATATACATACAATGTACATATATTTCAAAAAAAAAAATTCTTTAAAATAATATTTAGGAAATACCATGTATATATAATGTTTATATATATGAATATGTTTTCATGTAAATTAATAATAAATGTATATACGTATAAACATACATAATTTTCGATAGTAAAAAAATCATTTTTGTTTTAAATTGTTTTTATTTACTAAAGTAATCATTTTTAATTAATTCTGTACGAAATTAATACAAAATTAATTTTTTTTCATGAAAACAAGTTTACACTTGTACATATTATATTAAAATTTATATACATACATTTTATGTAATTTATATATGTATATATATAAATTATATGTAACATTTAAATAAAATAAAATATTACATTATATTCGAATTTATAATACACACACACGTAATTTTTTTTGAATATATAAATGTAGCTATATATATTCATAATATATAAAACATACTTTACTAAATAATATTTGTATTTAAATCAATTTAATATTAATTTTTTTTGAAGCCGTAGGTAATATGAATGAAAATACATATTTAATTTTTTAATTTATACACACACGGAGATATATATATATATATATATGTATGTATGTATGTATGTATGTATATGTATATATGTGTGTGTGTGTGTGTGTATGTATGTGTGTGTACACATACATACATACACACAATCATCTAAATAAAGACAACACCAATATATGTAGATTCATTATAAAATATATATACATATACTACCTTAGCATATAGTGATAAATGAATACGTATGAACATGTAAATGTAAATATAGAAAATTTACCTTGTCTATAGCCTAGATGAAACATTTTGAGATTTTGAATCGAAACTCCTTGAATCAGATTTCAAAATCCAAAGAGCTACCAATATGAATGCAACATCCACCGATCTTCAAATTTGATTTAATATGTGTATTTGGAAGCTTAAAAATAAGGTGGAGATAGGCAAGAGTGGCCAACCTAATATAGGGAGAGTGGAGGCTTCAATTAATTTTTTTCTAGAATGGGATGCGAGGTGTATATATAGCCAGGGTTCAAAGGAGCAAAAGGAAGATCTAGATCCACACTTTTCTCTTACCCATTCCCACCTTTTGAATCATCATTCAACCCTCCATATAGCCGACCATACCAACCCTCTCTTAGGCCACCTGACTGCTTCAGGCCTGATTATATAAATGTGCAATTAAATCTAATTTAAATGCACATCGATATCATATGTCGATATATGTGTTTATAACTATTATATGAAAACTATTTAATATTGATCAACACAAATTAAATAAAATTTTATAATTAATATTTCATAAATATTAATTAATTTATAACAATTATAATTAATTAAATCAAGTGGTTGTAGGAGTATTCAATATTTCAGTTGTGTGACTCTTACGTGTAAATTTGGTTAATGGTTAATCGAACAATTAGAATATTAACGTTCACACGTCACTAGTAGGTGGTGTGACATTATGGCCACATTTATCGCTTACATAAATTCGATAAAATTCAATTTTACTTCACTTAAGCGTTACCCAATAGTAACAATTATTTACACTAATTTTCTTCGTCAAATCTATATCTTATTAGTTGTTGTGGAATTTGGCAATTGTCAAAATTCCAATATCGTCCATATTTAACTCTATAGTCCAAACATAGAGTTCTTGGTTCAATAGTAACAATTATTATTAACTGAAATACTCATACCAAAGACTTTGACTTCAAGTTAACTTCAGTTGACCATGATATTAACCTCATATAGTCTAGGAGACAGATCATCTCTTGAATAGTGTTTCACTTCCAATGCTTCCACTCGACCAACTATAGTCATTCGATGGATGTAGTTGCCACGATTTAACTATAATCAAAGCGAAACTTTCATATTAAAGATTAGCGGTATTCTTAAGTCGAGAGAACTATGTAATTCTATCACATCAATATTATCTGTTTGACCTTAGTTATATTAACCAACATAAAATTATCGAATGAGTTATTTTATAGTTATCTAATAACTATCAGTACATAACCCCTTGGTGCCTCCAATAGTCATGAGTAATACACCATCCAATATTTGGAGAGCGTTACGCACTCTGGTCTTGACGGATGTATCGATATCCAGTCTCGATATATCTTGACACAGACTATTTAAAAAGGCATTCTTATTTTATCATGATAAATCACTCATGGTTATAACAATATGTTGTTATAGTAATTTTATTATAGTTTTTAATTTAAGTTTTTAAAAGTTAATATTATTATATTAGTTAAAATAGGAATGTTGTTATGAAAAATAATGTTAATTAAATATTCTTTTATGTATGTTATCCATGTGATATAATATTTCTTATTTTATCTATAAAAGGTAAAAATAATTTTATGAAAAATGATTGCCACTATGGAGAAAAGTTCAAGGATGGTAACCCTTCAATATGGATGTGTGGGGGCAACGTCAACTAGCAGGGTCTAGGGAGAGTGCAAAGTAGCGGGGTGTTGAACACCGTCCATTGTAAAAAACATATCTTATTATTGTCTTTCTCATGTTTACAAAAACTGTTATATTCACAAATTATAAATACTAATATTCATTTTCAACATATCAAAATATTAGTATTGTCAAGGACCAGCAGCTTAAATGGCAAGTAGTATGATACTCTAGACAAGGTTTTGGAGGTCATGGTTTCGAACCCTTGAGATATCAAAATGATTGTTTTGCTTGGATTAAGTAAAAAAATAGGTTTAGTATTATTCTGCTTTTATAGGATTATTTTTAGTGGTTTATATTTCATTTTTCCAAAAAATATTTAGTCTAACAGATTATAAAAATTTACAATGTTTTTACATTAAATAAATATAATAATACAAATCATATTTTAAATATAATAATACTAGTTTGAAAATTTAACCATTTGCGTGTCTAATGTGTCATTTATGCATTCTACCTTAATGGACCAAGTTCTTCTTCTTCTGAAAAATGGTAAATCCATGCACACTTGTTCCATTGTTTGACGCATCGGACAAAAGGAACAAACATTTGTCGGAATATGGCATTGAAGCCGAAAAGGCCAAGGAAGTGTGTAACAGAGCGTAAAGTGGGTAATAGAAATATTTTAAATTTTTGTATATTGTTAAGGGCCATATGTTTCCCTATTCCAAATACCATTTTTAAAGAAACTTGTAGTTCACTTCTTAATACCAAAATGACAGATCTAGTATGTTACGACATCAACTACGGTCTATTGCCAATCAATGATTATCAATTTTACGAGAGTAATAACCTATGGTCGTTAAGGACAAATTTTCAAACCAGACTGCTTTTCAGAACTATTTGCATGAATAGGCTGGTTTCAAAACTATTTGCAGTTATAGTGTAACATCCCGAAAATTTTGGACTTTCGAAAATTCAACATCGATACTCACTTTATCGACTGCTGAGCCATCGAATGCCGGAAACCCGAAAAGTTATGGTTTTAAGAAAGAAGAACAAGGTAGAAGAAAGAGATAGAAGAAAAAGAAAGAAAAAAACAACAACAGAACAAGAGCAGAAACAATATCAGAATCTCACATATCGCAGCGGAACAATATATAATAGATAAATGAATAATCTTTAAACAAAGAACTATATCATTTTATACATACATCCATCATCAGAGTCAATATACAACAATGGACAGTTATATAACTTGTCCTCATACAGAATACACAGCGGAATAAATACTATCAGATACAAATACTACGTCTCGTCATCCAGCTTATCTCCAAGCTCCAGAATATCCAGAATATCCTGATAATATAACTCTAGGCTGCCCGTGTGGAAAATTTGTGGGCACCCAGAGTTTAGAAGGGAACAATAAACTCCGAGTCAGTCATGGTGACTGGTGTGAGATCGTAAAACAGTTATTCTTTCACAAAGGAAATAAAACAAATTCGCAATGCTTTTTGAAAAATGAGACTACCATAAGACCTCCCACCACACACACAATGCAAACGCAGAATTGGAGGAGATTTCTTCTTATGATAGTCAAAGATGCTTACTACGCAAAATCAAATCATTTTTGATATTATTATTAGTGCATAGTGTCGAAAACATTTCGAAAGTATAATATTAATCTTAGCCAACATACGACCAGTATCGTATGCCTACTATAGCTACCATCTAAACAGTGGTGACCACCGTACGTAAATGGCAGGTTCTACAACTAATACCGTACAAATCACGTATTGGAGTTTGGATTTCCAACAAATGGTCAGGCTAAGGAACTTCCTTTTCCACGATGGGTACGTCCCTGGAATAGACGACCCGAGAAATAACCTAACATTACGGTTAGATCTCTGCCAACACAAGGCCGGGTTACCTCTGCAAAAATAGGTAACTACTGACACGCGTATGCCATCCCCCGATCGTAACCGATCTTCCCGAGGATCCCCGATTTCCAACAAACCACATAGATAATAATGCAGCAACCACATAGGTTAAGTATCTGGGCTCCATACCATGATACCACCTCTATCCAGAAGGAATGACATACACTAAGGGGCGCTACTCCCTAGAACCTTGCCGCATCCTTCCTGTTTTGACCATTTCCGGGGTGTGAGGCTCGACGAAGTCTCGTCCACAAAGCTACGCTTTCTCAAAAAGCCCTGCTTCGGGTCAAACAAAATGATCAACCTATGATCACAAAGATATAAGATCAAACAAATGATCATATCACAAATGACCAAACACTGATCATTTCACAGCAACAATCAGTATGCCACGTTACCAAATTGGGACATATCGCTGATAAATTTCAACTACATAACCTCTGAGCTCGTACGTCTCAGAGAAGGGTGTTAAGCTAAGAGAATAAATTCTCCGCCACCAACAGAAATGTATTTGAAAGAAATCAGCTTTATATCTCAAATTGTAACGTCAGACACACTATCCATACAAGTCTGTTCCGGGATCGAACAGAACCGAAGGCACTTCTCACGAAGCCCTTGCATATCCGGATAAATTTCAATCACGTCAGGACTTCCCGTCACTAAGGGTGATAAAACCTCTAAACCAAAGATCAGTCGGTGTAGAGTAACTCGACGGTAATCCTTCCGTTTTCAAAAATATCCGGTCTTCAACACCGGTCTTCAAATGCAATTCATACGACGTATCACATATTCGGAATGGGTTATACGACCCCATGGTCCTTTCCCGGCTAACCCGAATAGTGAGCGCTTATTTAAAAATAAGTGTGGCATTCAAATTCATCCAATTCACAACAAATACCTATCTAAAGGTAATTATTGATAGTCGGTTATTTAACTATCAATAAAGATGCGCAACATCATCAGATTCCAAAATAATTTTCCCAAATTATTTATTTTCCAAAATATCTTTACTAGATATATAATTTCCACACTTTAAAAATAAATCAACGTTTATTTTTCTAAAAAGTTTCCCTTTCCTTTATAAATTCCATAGTGAATTTATATTTTCAAAATATCTACAGATATTCGATTTCCAAATCGATTTCAATATTCAATTTCGATTTATCTTTAAGAAGATAAATCTCAAAAACGTTCATTTCATATTGGAAAAGCAATTCCACACTTATATGATAATAAGTAATTCACAAATCTATTTATTTTCAACACTTGAAAATATTCAATATACTTAAATCAAATTAAGTATATATTTCATTCTTTTAAGGAAACCATTTACTATAACATTTATTCGAGTCAAAACGAATGTTGCGTAAAACATCGTTACGACGACTCAAAATCACTAGTATAGGGATTCGAAATTTAGATAGATATATAAATCCCAATACTACATTAAACATTTCCTTTCGGAAATCATTTACTATAACAACAGTGTTATAGTCCACCATTTCCTTAAATTTCTCGAAAACGTCTATTTCAACAAGAACTGCGGAAATCTCTGCTTTCGATTTATAATACATTTTAAAACATCTTTAAATGTTTAACTTAATTTTTAAAATATTACTTCTTCAAAAATGAATCCATTTTACTTAACAATATATTCACTGTCCAAAATCGTGAATATACTTCACTAACCACATTTCAATATTTTCTACCCATTTTTTTATTTCAATAATTATCCACTATCCAAAATTGCGGATATATCTCCTTTATTAAACTTCTATGTTTAACCTATCAATTTCAATTGGTTTTGGATTTATAAAACAATGTTTATAAATTTCACCATTTATATTTTATAACAACTTCGATTTGTAAATCTCCTTTATTAACAAATTCGATCAATATTTCATTTGTAGGCAAAAATCCAATTTATAAGTTAATTCCTTATAAATCTTCTATTCTACAATTTCATTCATTTTAACTTCACAATTTATACATCTATAAATTTCATATCTTCACAATTTTAAAATTCTATAAGATTCATATCTTCACTTATTAAAAACTCGTTTTAAAATTCCAAAAATTTCAATTGATAAATATATCAATTTTTCTGTACATCTTTTATAATACTTTAAAAATCTCAATTTAACCCATTTTACAATTAAATCAACTTTCATTTCAAAAATCACACTTTGGTTATATTTCACCAAAAATCTTAACTCTTATAACTTTAAAATTCTAGACGTTTATTTTTCTGAAATAAATCAATTCAAAAATTCGATAAACGTCTACTTTTCAAAAATCACTTTAAAATCTTTTTTAAAATAAAAGTCATTATTTTTAAACTTCAAAACTGAATCCAATGGTGTCACAACACCAATCAGTCCATCACAACAGTCAAATATCATATATCATCATACGATAACAGAATATATCACAATATCTGAAAATAAATAACTACTGGTGAGGAATCCAGTTGGATCCCTCCAACCTGTTTCCCTGCATCCACAGACGTTAGCACAATACCAATTCCGCTCCAGTACGGAATTATCGCGGTATATGGGTTTTATAAAAATCCGCTTACTAACGGCGCAATAGGGTCTCATCCGCTATACGAGGCGGGAAATCATCAATCCAATATATACATATGCCAATATGTATATATTGCTATATATATAGATATATCCTATAATATCTAATATCACAATCAACATAGCAATCATATCAAACAATCAATAACTGCAATCAATTCTTGAGTGAGAAAAATCTCACCTTAGCTTTTTATTTTTGCAATCCATTTCCATTTCAGTTTTGTTTTCTCGATTGTAACCTGGTATAAACAATTTTATACATTTCGTTAATATTCGAACAAATCGAACATTTTAATTTCTTTTCAATAGATTAAATAAATCAACACTTTTAATTTGAACTAATCTAATAATTTATTTTCTATTAGATAAATTAAATTAGCTAAAGTATTTTTATTAACAAACTTCCTTTTTAAATAAATTAAACAAAGCAGTGATATAAAATTTCTTAAACTGGAAATTTGATTTTAACAAAAAAATTTCCCTTTTAAAATATTTATACAAAAATTAAAATAAAGATACTATTATACCTCACTGCCTGAACCAACTCGATGAACCCCAGATCGAAACCCCAATCTCATCGCGAACCCTAGATAAGCCATCGACCATCGCGAATTCCATCGACCACCCACCATCAGTTCGCAAGCACCACTGCCCCAACGGCTCTCCACCGCCGCGCTCCTTCCTCGGCGCCACCTGACGTCGTCACTGCCGAGCTCGCCATCGACATTTGCCAATGCTCGCCTTCCAATTTGCGACTCTGACGAACTCGCGTCGCCATCGCGAACTCCTTGCCTCGTCGCAGTTCGACGAAGGCGTCGATTCCCATCAACTTGCCATTTCCACGCCGCCTTCACGAGCTCCCACGAATCGCTCGAGTCCCCTTTCCCCATGCGCGCGTGATCCAATCGCACCTCCCACGTGGTCGTCTTCGTTGTCGCGGCAATTGATTTGTCTGCCATTAAATTCCCGAGTTTTATTTTTTTTGTTTGAAATAAATTTTAAAGAGAGGGGGGTCGAGATATTTACACTCGAATGAAGCATGATTTGCGCGATCTTCTTGCCGTGATTCTATGCGTGAGTTAAGGGGAGGATAACGTGCTATTTGTTGACCACTTTAAATTTAAATTGAATTCGTTTTTGTGTCGTACGCTCACAGAATAACTCCAATCAATACGAAAATTGAAATCCGACAATAATTCAATATTACGGACCCAATGGAACTGGTTTCGTCAAATTCCGAGACTGTTCGAAAATTGGCTATTTCTACAGTCGATAATTAAATATTAAAATATTCAATTTTCACAGATTAACTTCAAATTCAATTTTAAAAGTTCTATAACCTTTCTATAACTCCAGTATGATTAAATAAAATTTTCCAAATCGTTTTCAATCATTTTAACTCGATTTTCAATTATCTTTGGAATTTAAATCATTAAATTATCGATTCAATTGACCAAATTAAATCCAATATCCTTTAAATAAGTTATTCGACTAATTAAATTCTTTTATTAATATTTAAAATCAATTAAATATTCGAATTTTAATTATCAAAAATTCTGGGTCGTTACATATAGGCTACATTTTGCCAGCTCAGCGATGAGCTGGCCATTTTTTTAAAAAAAATAATAGGGGGCGCATTTCAGAAATGCGCCCCTTATAATTTACACTGGCGCATCTGCCAAATGCGCCAGTGTAAATTTTTCTACACAAAACAAAAACCAGAAGCCATACGCCAGTCATTTGTTTTCTACCCAAAAAAAAACATATTCCACATACGAAATCCAATTCCGTACCTTTCTTCCATTTAGCTCAAAAATTCATTAAAATCTACTCAAAATCTCAAAATATACAAGGATTACTAGCCGGATTACTTCTATCAGCTATTTGGCATCAATTTGAAGGTAAAATTCTAACTTAAACTCAAACCCTAGCTCAATTTTTTAGGTATTTTCATATTCTACTTTTAATGTGTCCATCCTCTCATTTTTATGCTTTTGATTGTGTAGCAATTGATTGTTCTAAAATTAATAATGTTTTCTTTTGTAGAAGTATGTCGGATTTCATCCCAATTATTTGCTACTTTGATGGAAAATTGACTATGAAAGAAAACAATACACCGGTATATGTTGGTGGTAAACAAAAAGGTTCAAAGGTTAAAAATTTTTGCTCCTATCATGAACTAAAAGAAACGGTGTATAGGGTTACAAAAATTAATTCATAAGAGTATGATGTAAAACTAGTAAGCAAGTGGGTAACGAATTCTGGGTCTTCTGCTATCGACGTAAATGATGATGAAGATGTCGATGCTATATTTTCCATTAATATGAAAGTGATCGAATTATTTGTAATGAAAGAGGAGTTGAGACATTTTGAAGAGGCAATTACCACTAATTTAAACCAACATTCTACTCAAATTCTTGGTACTATTCCGAGTTATCCTTATCAGAGCAATTCAAGTTCAGTATTTCCTACTTGTGTGATTACAAAGTAAGTAATTTGTTAAAGTATTTACATTCGAGTAGTTGAAATTTATAGTGTTTTGATCTCATACTCTTTTTTTCACAGTTCTACGGTGCATCCGGGTGGTTCAAGCTCTAGATTGGAAAATGATCAACTTTTACACTCCGTTTCTTCAAATGCTAGAGAGGTTAACAATGATGATGGAGGCCGTAGTTCACCGCATATAGATAGTATGAAAATTGCTTCAATGGATAATGATATGTCATGGATGGAAAATATGGAAGTTAATAATGAAGCGCTAGAGTTTGAAATTAATCATGAGAAAGAAAATGAAAATAATGAAGCATCTTTGGTGGAAGAAGAAGATGATGATGATAACGATGAACATATGGAATTTGAGGTGCCTTTGACGGATGATTTATGTAGTGCGAAAATTATGGCGGCATCACTGATTGAAAATGTAACTCCTATTAGAGATGTTTTTACCTCAGAATGTGTTGATTTTGGTTTTCAAGTGGGAATGCAATTTCAAACAAAGGAAATACTTATTCAACAGTTAAGTGAGTGGTCCATCGAGAATTCTGTTTCTTTTAAACCGATAAAATCTCGCAAAACAGAATACACCGCGATTTGTAGTGTTGATAAAAATTTCCATTGGAGAATACATGCAATTGTCCCTAAAAAATCATTGATGGGGTGGTGGGAAATTAGAAAATATGATGGCAATCATACTTGTGTTAATCCGATTATTAATTCAAATCATAAACAAGCTACAAGCAGATTTATTGCTAAAAAATACTTCCTTTTGTGAAATCGGATTTGAATACCACTCCTTCTGCGATTCAAGTGCTAATGTCTGAAACTTTTTTTTATCAAAATCAGTTACTTCAAGGCATATAGAGCATTGCGTAATGCACTTGAGAGAGTTTTTGGAGATTGGGAAACATCATATGCTGAGTTACCACAATATTTAGCTACCATTAAAAAACATAATCCGGGAATAGTTTTCAAAGTTGATGTCGAAAGAATCACCAATGATAAAGTTCTTTTTAAGAGTGCATTTTGGGCATTCGGTGCATCTATTGAGGGTTTTGCACATTGTCGACCGTTTATTTGCATTGATGGCACTCATCTGTATGGTAAATATCAAGGTACGTTGCTAGTCGCGACTGGAGTAGATGCAAATGATGGTATATTTCCATTAGCATATGAAATCGTAGACTCTGAATCAAAAGATAGTTGGGGTTGGTTTTTTAGATGCATGTACTACTATATACATAGTGTTCGCAATAGGTGTATAACTTTTATATCCGATCGAATGAAAGGTATTCCGAGAGCATTAGATAATTGGCCACAAGAACACCATCACCGCTTTTGTGCTAGACATCTCAAAGCTAACTTTCAAGTTGCTGGATTTACTCAAAAAAATTTGGTAGACTTGTTTTATTCATGTGCTAGTGCTACAGATGATTTTCAGTACAAAGAGTTAATGGGACACTTGAAAACTATTGCTCCAGATGCACATGCTTGGATTGAAAGGAGTTTACGAGGTGCAGAGGTAAATTGGGCTCTATGCAAGGATAATGGTGGAAGATTTATGATGATGACAACAAATGTGTCCGAAAGTTTTAATGGGGTTCTAAGAGGTGCTCGTGCTTTGCCAGTTAAGTCGTTAGTAGCAAGAACGTTTTATCGTTTAAACGACTATTTCATGAAACGTCGTTCCGATGCCGAGGGATTTGAAACGCAAATGAGTCCAAAAGTCGAAACTCTTTTAGCCAAAAGAGAAAAACAAACAAGATATTGTGGAATTGTTAGATTCAATCAAACCGAATGGCAAGTGAATGATCAATTTGGAAGAGCGTTTACAATGACATTACAAGATAATATATGTAGTTGCACTTGCAACATAAATTTTTTGCAAAAATTGCCATGTTTGCATGTGATGGCCGCTTGTGCTCAAACCATTGGAGGAGCGAATAGATCATATTACGATTTTTGTTCAATGTGGTTTTCAGTGGAAAATTATAAAGCAAGTTACGCTCCAAGTTTTCATCCTATTCCAGATAGTGGATATTGGGATGCATATCACGGTCCGACCATATTGCCACCGCCTACAAAAAGAAAGATGGGACATCCACGGTCGACAAGAATCAAAGGCATGATGGATAAAATGGGAGGAAGTAAACAAAATACTTGTAGCAAATATGGTCAAAAGGGGCATAAAAGATCAACTTGTCCGTCAAAATAATTTGCATATTTTGTAGTGAATGATTTGAGCGTATTTTGTAGTGAATGATTTGAACGTATTTTGTATTTGATATTTTGTTTGGATGTTTTTATTCAATTTGTATGTTGTCTGTTAGCTTCAATTTGTTCAATGATATTTGATATTGGATATTTGTAGTGAATGATTTGCCCACTTTTCTATTATTTGACTAGAATTAAAGCAGCAGGTCTCTATTAAAATTGCCTGGGCGCATTTGGCAAGCGCGCCCTTAAAAAATTATATAGGCGCATTTCGTAGGTGCGCCCAAACAATTTTGCAAAGACGCACTTAGGAAATGCGCCCCGTGCTGTTAATATAAACAGCCAGCCAGCCTTACTTCCTCACTTCACCTTATTCCCCCATTTCATTCAAAATCCCTAAAACCCCAAATTTCCTAAATTCTCAACCCCAACATCAATTGCAATTATTTCTTCGTCAAATCTGCTGAAAAATGGAAGGATCGTCATCATCTTCTCAAGTTAGAGGTATAATCTTCAAATTAGAAGTATACACCTTTGTTTATCAATTTAGTTTTGTATCTTCAAAATGAACATCGAAGCAATTACATTCATTTACATCAAAGCAATTACATTCAAAATGAACATCTAAGCAATTACATTCAGTTACATCAAAGTAATTTGTTCAAATTTGCATTCAATAACATTCACACTTGAACATTTTTTTCTTAAAGAGTTGGTACCCGGTCCCGTGAATGCAAGTGTTTTGTATCTTCGGAATGAACATCGAAGCAATAATAGGAACTTGATGCAGGTAATTTTCTTAAAACATCTGTGCTTACATTAGAATGTCTTTATTTGGTTACTACTTCCACTTTTTTACCTTTTGTTCGTTTATGAATGTGTAGAGTGATGAGCCACTTGAGTGTCATGATCATTCAAGCAAATTAAATTCATCAAGTCTAATACTCCAAGAGTTCAACTTGCATTACAAAGAGCGGGATTCAGGGAAATATCTAGATTGGGCTTTTTCAAAATAGATCATGCGCTAGTTACTTCATTGGTAGATAGATGGAGACCCGAGACTTCAACATTCCATTTTCCTACTGGTGAAATTATCATCACATTAGCAGATGTTAGTTGTCTTCTAGGTGTTACAGTAGAAGGAAATCCTGTTACTATCAGACAACTAAGTAATTACGAAGATATTTGTCAACAGTGTTTAGGTGTGGTTCCACCTCGAAGTGAGATAAGAGGTTCAACAGTTAAGTTGACATGGCTTTGCGATATGTTTGCAGATGAGCCATCACCAGATGCTTCAGATGTAGAAATTGAATATCATGCGAGAGCTGTTATTCTACATTTGATATCTTGTCGTCCATTTCCCGACCATTCTAAAGGACGACTAAACCTTTTTTGGTTATTGTTTTTGCGAAATTTGGATGAGTGTGCACGATATTCTTGGGGCAGTGCTATATTGGCAACATTATATAATGAGTTAACAAATGTTGCACTCATGAAATCCAAATCGATAGCTGGTTGTCTCCCGCTTTTACAAGTATAATATGCATAGATATATTTGTTATAAACTCATATGTAATATTTAATTCTAATGTATTCAAAAAAATTTATTTATTTTACAGCTTTGGGCATGGACACATCTTCCCATTGGTCGTCCAAACGTGACTTCATCCATGCAGATTAACAGAACATTGCCTTATAGTGCAAGGTAGTTAATTTCCAACTACATTTACATGTGTGTATTCTTGTACTAATAAAACTCTAATTGTATAACTATTTATATAGATGGTTTGG
This sequence comes from Allium fistulosum, assembly GCA_030737815.1. Lineage (NCBI taxonomy): Eukaryota > Viridiplantae > Streptophyta > Magnoliopsida > Asparagales > Amaryllidaceae > Allium > Allium fistulosum. The sequence continues at coordinate 245,873,744 of CM060905.1, read as the reverse complement.
TTCAAGGAGTTGGGTTGAGTCTCCAAAGCAGGTGGCCACTTACTATCGCGACCAACTCGATATGTTAACATATGAAGCTGTTATATGGAATCCGTACACACAGGATGTGCTAGTCGATCTTCCGCAGATATGTCTAAGTGGGATGCACAGTTGGCTTTGTAAGACACCTATCATATGCATGCGAGATGTAGAAATGTATAATCCTGATCGAGTGATGCGACAGTTTGGTCTTCAACAACACATACCTGATCCATGCGAACCAAAGCCGGATTTGGAGTTTGCTATCGTCCAGTGGAACGATAGACATAACCGTATCGTACACCAACAGTTTCCTACCATTCCTATTTCAAGATACATGACTTGATATTGGTCGATTACTCGAAGATTCATTGTTGCAGATTGGACTTCTCACGAACGAGCATACACCGCTCGTGCACCGCTTGAGCGAGATATGGTAAATCTTCACATTATCGTGATATTTTTAGTTCATTCACTTGAATTATGTTTCTAATTTTGAATAAATAACTACAACTTGTAGGTCCATGTACTAGAGACGGTAGGAAGAGGGTTGGACGATATCGGGCATGGTAGAGTACCCGAACGAGAAGTCCAACCACGGTGTCTTGATTTGAAGAAACTTATTGACACACTCCTATTTAGAAATCAATTAACACGGCCAAGCTCTTCCGAACAAGCTATGCGGACTAGAAAGCGAAGAACTAAAAGAAGGCAAGATACACACCAATCGCAACCCGCTGGACCTTCTCAACCCCCACCTACTCAAGACGATCCGACTCAACCATGAGTATTCCTATTTTTAGTTTACTATTAGTTCGATTCTGTAATCTAACTATAACTTCTACTTTAATTCGAATGTAATTGACTTTTAATTATGTTATGCTAGAATTTATTTAATGGTAGTTTTATTTGTTGGCTTTAATGTAGATAAACGTTTGCTATCATTTAAGATTGTGCATTTGGATTTAGAGTTTGTGTATTTGAATTTGAATTGTTTGGTGAAGCTTGCAGTCCAGGTTTGAACCTGAGATTTACACTGGCGCATTTGGCAGATGCGCCAGTGTAAATTATAAGGGGCACATTTCTGAAATGCGCTCCGTATTTTTTTTATAAAAATGGCCAGCTCATCGTTGAGCTGGCAAAATGTAGTCTATAACTGCAAATAGTTTTGAAACCAGCCTATTCCAAATAGTTTTGAAAAGCAGTCTGGTTTGAAAATTTGTCCGGTCGTTAATCCATGAACGGTGATTTTTCGATCGTCAAAAATCAATTTATACGGTGATTTATTTGTTGAACGGTAGTCTTCAAGCAAGTGAATTAATATGATACGAGCGTTACGGCACGCGCTTCGCGCGTGAGTTGTTCTACAAATTGTATATGTTTTAAAACACTCAAAAAAACAATTTCTAAAAATATTTAGTCGTATTTTGCGTTGAACTCATGCATAGTTTGTTTGAAATTTTATTTTTAAGTTTCAATATCTAATTTTTTTTGGTAGTTTGAATTTATATTTATGTTAGTGAATATTAGGCTCAGGTCCCTAATAAGTTTCAAAATACACAAAAATCCCAGTAAAAAAAATTATGTAAATTAGGTCCCTAGAATTAACTTGCTAAGTAATTGCATATATTTATGCAATTATTCACTAAATAATTGCAGATATTTATGCAATTATATCCAAAAGTTGCATAAATTTATGCAATTTTTTCGGTGAATATTTGTGGAAATTTCCGCAATTTTTTTGGTGAATAATTGCGAAATTTTCCGCAATTTTTTGGTAAATAATTGCAGAATTTTCCACAATTTTTTTCCGTAATTTTTCAATGAATAATTGTGGAAATGTCTGCAAGTTTTTGATATAATTGCATTAATGTCTGCAATTATTTACTGAATAATTGCATAAGTGTATGCCAATATTCGGTAGCTTAATTCTAGGGACCTAATTTACAAATTTTTTACTGGGGTTTTTGTGTATTTTAAAACTTATTATGGACTTGTGCCAAACTGTCCCTTTCTGTTATTAGTTAATAAAGAAAGAATCTGTAAAGGAATTTCATTTGTTATATCCTATTTTAAAGTGACATTAAGATTTGATTATATTTGAGCGTTTTGAATCTGTAAAAAAAAATTATCGGATCCGATTTTCAAGTGATACCAATGTTTATTAATATTTGTAAATGCACATGTTGAATTTGTAAAGTGAGTTTATTTGTTAGATCCAATTTTTAAGGGATTTAGTAACATATATAGATGGGCGTTAAATTATAGGGTACTTTTGGCACAGGTCCTTGTTAAGTTTCAAAATTCACGAAAAGTCCTTCACTAAATTTCAGTGTAAATTAGGTCCCTGTTTTTTATTCACGATTATTGCAGAGCATGATGCAACATTTCATAAAAGTTGCTGACATTTCCGCAACATTTCTGTACACTGTGAACATAGTGTATGAAAGTTGCTGAAATATCAACACTTATTTATAAAAGTTGCTGATATTTCAGCAACATTTATGTACACTGTGAACACAGTTTATGAAAGTTGCTGAAATATCAGCACTTATTTATAAAAGTCAATAATTTTTCTTTGTTTTTACAATAAACCTTTGACACAGATAGTTGTTGAAATATCAGCACTTATTTATAAAAGTTGCTGACATTTCAGCAATAATTTTTCTTCGTTTCCAGAAAACAGGGACCCGCTTTACAATGAAACTTTGACAGGGACCCGCTTTACAATATGAAAGTATGATAGGGATGCCTCCCTAATTTCCACTAAATTATATATGAGTAAAGGGTATTTTCGAAAGTTTACGGTCGGACCAAAGTTTGCGCTTCCAAGCCAAATATTAATAAAGATTCGAGGGCAAACATAAAATTATATTCCTTATCATTGAAATTTTCGGTTAATTTTTAAGTGGGGCTCAGATTGCTTGTTTTTCCAGTGGTTCAAACTTCCTGCTGTCAATCAACTTGTCGGGATCCCATCTCAAATGCCCAAAATTAATTACGTCATTTATTACTTTTGCTAGGGAAGGGGTGGACAGTCCTTTCTTTGTCAGAAACTTCTAACAAGGGCTTAGATCTTTGGCTTTTCGCGATCTGGGTACTGCCATATACATTTACTGTTGATTGCTCATTTATACTTCGGAACAATTGATTGTTATCTTTTCCAATTCTATGAATATTGTTAATTCGTATAGCATATTGTGTTCCTTGAAATTTGGTAACTTTTTTTGTACTATTTTAGCTGCAGCAAAACTATTAATTTTGAAGCACTATTTATAGATTTACGTTGAAGCATAATTGCAAGCTATGGTGAAGGAGACTGAGTACTATGATGTATTGGGTGTGAGTGTTGATGCTTCTGCTGTTGACATCAAGAAGGCTTATTACGTTAAGGTGCGAAAATAACAGCTTTGTTGTTTACCGTTTCTTTGTGTTAGACCATTTATGGAATTTATATGCGTTATGCTGCGCAAGAAACTTTTTTGGAGGTGATTTATAGCATGCGTGTTGATCAATTTTTAACTTAAGGGCGATTAAGTTCATAGGAATTTATGTTGGCTGATCCACAACAAGTTTAAAATAACTTCATCTTTAAGAAGTTAAATACTGGTCCAAACGATATACTATCAGGAAAACAACAAGATGAGAAGCTAAATGTGAACAATGCTGTCAAGCTCTAATAGACTCTAATCTCTTGAGCTTGGAGCCTGGCACCTAATGGTTGCAACACTCTATTTTATAGTGTTTTTCTTACGACGGCTCTACTTTTTTCGAAGTATAGCAGCCACTAAACGTCCTCTTTCTAACAAATTAAAGGTTGTATAGGGCTTGCTAATAGATAAAAGCTATGCCATTCTGCTTGAAAGTATTGAATCATTACCAGATAACCATACAATAAGTTTAAATACTGCTTTGGGAACGTAGTGTTGAAATCACGTCCGCACATGAGTTTTCTTTGTTGTTACATGTGACCAAACTCATAAATATACCATTCCACTTCTATTATTTTTCAATGTGCGACTATTCTTCTTTTCAATATGCACTCATTACCCACACATAATGCGAAACACCCCAACAGACCTCCACCTTGGCTTACGCCAACACGATGCCTGCATCATATCGAGATTTTGTTCTCGTGTCATTCTACCAGATCCAACGTACCAAGGTCAAACTCCACCTCTAGTCTGACTATACCACGATTTACAGATCTCATGCGCATTGTCCATTGTCCTAGGCGTTACCATCGACTTCGATACCATGTTGAAATCAGGTCCGCACATCCTTATGTGGGGGAAACATATGAGTTTGGCCAACACCTTTTAACAAAAGAAATCTCTTATTGTTACATGCAACCAAACTTTTATATATATATATATATATATATCACACCACCTTCATTATTTTTCACGATGTGGGACTATTCTTTTTCCAATATGCGTCCATTACCCAAACACAATGCGAGACATTTCAACAGATCTCCACCTTGGCTTACATCCATATATGTGTTTTCCAATACGCCAACACGATGCCTGCACCATATCAAGACTCTGCTCCTGTGTCATTCTACCAGATCCAACGTACCATGATCTAGCTCCACCTAAGTCTGACCACTTAAGCCTACACTGCTAGCCACCACGATTTACAGATCTCTTGCTCATTGTCCATTGTCTCAGGCGTTGCCATCGGCTCAGATACCATGTTGAAATTCCAATCCACACATCCCTACGTGGGGCAACATATGAGTTTTTGGCCAACACTTTTTAATAAAAGGAATCTCTTGTTGTTACATGCGGCCAAACTCATATATACCACACTACATTCATTATTTTTCACGATGTGCGGCTATTCTTTTTCAAGTATGCGCCCATTACCCACACACAATACGAGACACCTCAACACGTAGTTCTTTGCTATTGAAATGGTTAATGATATGTGAAGCCAAATCAATTTATTTCAATTCGCATGTGTACTACTTGAGGATGCTGTTTTATAATTAAATGTATTATTACTATATTTGCGCTTTATTATTTGAACTAATCCTTGCTGTCAAGGATGAAACAAAGTGCTAAGCACCGTTGTTTAGAAAAATACTAGGAGTCTTTATATTTAAACTGAAGTATAATGTGAGTATTTGCATGGAAGACTTAGCAAATTGTGATGCGCTGAACCTTTTTTTATGTTCCTTGTAATTATGGATGGAAGGCTTTTTATACTTCAAATGAGATAGAATATTATCTTTTCTCTTTGCATAACCATTTTTTTTCAGAGAAACTTTATATGTTGTGAAGCATATATATATATGTATGTTTTTTTACTTAATTACTCACTAGTAAAAATAATTAATAATCGTTTTAAATCTTTTATATGCTATGAAACATGTAAGTACTTTTCAGTTATGATTGTTAATGTAGATGGAGGGTTTATATACACATACATACATTTATGCATTAATTTTGATAAATGCATTTGTTCATTAATTTGAATAGACATCATTGTTGAGCTATTAAGGTTCAACAATTCAACTATATGCCAAGAAATGTTCATTTTTATGGGTGGGGATGTTGCCAAAGCAGTCAAGGCATAAAGGCGCAAGGCCGCGCTTTGTGCGTTTTAGTTGCATTTTTCCCTACTAAAACCGTTGTTAAGAACCGTAGCTAAAAACTGCTAAAAACAAGTAAAACTGCTATTAAACACGTAAAACTGCTATTAAACCCATTTTTTTGGCAATCAAAAATTGCATATACGTGCAATTTTGAGAATAAAACCTCATAAGTTCATCACAAACCAAAATAAGTAATTGAAAAATCATTCAACTTAAGTCTACAACAACAAAATACTTGGAGATTACAACTTAATTACTTAAATATAACAGAAGCGTGATTTTTATAGTTTTTTGCCTTGTGCGCTTTAGGGTTTTTTCCGCTTTTAGCGCTTCGACAATCAACTGATGCCTTTATTCCCAAAAACGCCCACCACGAGCGCCTTGTGCTTTTTTTGCGCTTAGGCGCGCGTTGGCAACACTAGGTTTTGCCTCTTCATCATAAGGGTTGGTTTTTCTTTGACCCCAACAATTTGAGCTGCTTGGACAACTACAACAAAGAAGATGCCATCCTCATAGCCCCTGTTGTTGCACGACATATTTCAAATGGACATTATGGAGAAACAACCACCGTCCGCAATATTTTTCAAAGTATAACATGAATAAAATATGAAAATGATAAAATGAAACGACTACATCACTAAAATGATTGTCGTTGCACCCTTTCAGGATTAATCCATCATAATCCATGCAGTGATTAATAACAACTTGATAAAAGGGATGTGCACTTTTAATTAAAGTAGATTTTGGCATTTCGTTCTTACTTGGTATATACGATTTAAAGTTTTGTCAAAACGTGATACGATGATCAAGCCTGTAATGAAGGACCCTACAATCACTGTTTCAAATCTTGTTTATCTCACCCGAAATCTCGTTCGAGATCTCATTTTCGGACTTGAGCAAGACGAGATATAGCGAAACGAGACATTAAATTTTAATTATATCTTATTTGACGCTCATTTTGTTCAAGATATTAAGATCCCAAGCAAAATTTGAGGTAAGATCTCAACATGAGAACTCTTACGAAGTTTTGTTTTTTTATTTAATTATTTTTTTTACTTACGTGTATCCAAAAGAAATTGCACTCTAATAACATTTTGCTAACCCTCTAATACAAGTTTTATATTTAGCAAGCAAAAATAAAAGATTTTTTATTTTTAATATTCAGATGTGTAGAATCCATTCAATCAACAAAAATCAATATTGTTGCCACTTTATTCTAAAAACAAAAATTTGCTATTGTTTTATATAAATTGTGCACATTAAAAAGTTTATATTTGGATAACAATTATTATAAAAATCTTCAAAATGTCAATTTTAGACGGTTAAGTTACTCCGAGATAGTCCCGAGATAGACTTTAAAATCCGAGATGTCAATTCAAAACGTACACCCAAAATCCGAGGGCTTGTACAACTAAGCAATATCATTTTAACCATTTGTTAAAATATATAAATGAGTTCTATCTAATTTTTTGGCGAGCTAACACAAAAAACCCGAGTAAATTGCAGAAAATTTAAAATAAAGAAATTTATGTAGTTCAGATGTTAAGAAATATTGTCCATGAGTCAAACCTATCATTCTCTTTTATGCATCTGAAGTACAAACAAAATTCTATAATGATTCTGATATTATTTTGATGCTTTAATGAATCAAATTCTCTGACAAAATCCTAAACCATCCACTTTCTGATATAGCATCCTTTCCTTTTACAGATGAATGATATCACATAGATCGATGACATCATTCTCGTACCCAACCGTTTGTCATTAGAATTCGCCACATGTCTTCCATTAACCTCATTTTGAATTGTGTGCCACGAATTATCATTTTGGTTTAGGCGGGATAATTTAGTTTAGGCAAGTTTATCATTTTGAATTGCTGGAACCGATGCGGTCCCGTCTAAGGTCCATTTTGTGTTGATTAGTCTTGTTCATCTTTATTTCGGAGGAATAACCAATGACGCAGTTTCTCCTTATGATTTGTTGCTTGAAGTGCGTGTCTTGGCCCTAGCTGCACAGTTAATTTTTGTACTGCGTAATGGTTGAGTAGTGACTATTTGTCGGTATAGTTCTGTGGGGTGTGCTGTAGCTGTGCAGCACAACTGTAGCTTCCATCTGTTTGCACTGTGTTCCTTCGTGTGATAGCGCACTACGAGATTCAAGGTATCATGTGTGTTGTATCTAGGATTTACACAGTTCCTAGTAATGTAGTATAGAGATGTATCATACCCGTATTGTGTTGATCATACACACTGAAGACGTCAAGCTCCCCTTTGGTTTATTCTGCCCAAATTGTGCAGTTCCTTGGTTTGCTTTTGTGCTCTGCTTTGTCAACTTGTAAAATTCTTTGATGAGAAAATGAGTGTAATAACATAAAAAGGTGGAACCCAGTGTACGAGGCTTCCGCACGATAGCGGACTTTGGAAGGTCGACAATGTACGCAGCCTTTCACTCGCATTGCGAAAAAGCTGTTTCCGGACTCGAATCTGGATGTCCAGATCACCATGCAGGTGAGCTAACCGTTGCGCCAAAGCTCCACCTCAAAATGAGTGTAATAACATAATCATGGAAAATATGAAATTTGAAAAAAAATATAAATTTCTAATGTTGAATTTTTTAACTTTTAATCCTTTCATTTTGTAATTCCAATTCAAAACTGTTTGAATTTTGAAACTATGAACTTTGAAATGTAATTTTTTAAAATATGGAGCAAAAATTTAGGTAGCGTTTGGTTTGAAAATGAGTTTTGTGTTTTGCATTTTCAACTGTTAAGATGGTTTGGACATCTTCAACGAAGGCCGCCCGAGGCACCTGTGTGTTGAAATTATAGACCGTGTTGAATGCTCAAAGAGAGGTAGAGGTCGACCAAGGTTGACATGAGAGGAAGTAGTAAAAAGAGATTTGAAGGATTGTGGTATATTCAAAGAGCTGGTGACAGATCGGGGTGAGTGGAAGTTAGCGATTCACGTACCAGAACCATGAGCCTAAGACGTAGGTTTGGTCTTTGACCAATATTACTATTAGTATCATTATCGCTATTAGTATTATTATTATCATTCCTCTTATATATATATACATATATATTTTTATTTTATTTTACTTAGTTATTACTATTAATTTACTTATTTGACTTTATTTTATTATTGTTATTGCTATTGTTATTATTATAACTTTTAAATTGATTTTTTTTCCATTTAGTTTTGGGTTCCATCTCTAGCCGATCCCAATTTGTTTGGAAATAATGGCTTTGTTATTGTTGTTGTACTTTAAAATGCACCAAAAAGGAAAAAGGGTCTAAAACAATCGATTTTAAAAATGGTTTTAACATGTAAAATTGAAAACAATTTTTTTCTTATTTATTTGAGAAATATAAAAAATTATATTCTCTCTTCTCCTTCTTCCATTTCTTGGAATGGCAGGATTTTCCAACTTTGTTTTCTTTTCCACTTCATTTGACATACATTTTGAAAACAACAAAATACAAAACTTGTTTTTAAGTCAAACACTACCTTAGATTTTGACAAATTCGGATTTTATTTTTTTATATTTTTATTTTACTTTAAAGGCTTTGAATTTTAAAATTAGAAATTTTGAATTTTCGATGCTTTCGAAATATTAAAAATCACAAAAGGTATTAGAAGAAAATGCAAAGGCATCAATATTTTTCGTTATCCAATCATGTGCCTTGTTGAGTATATTTTTTCCCTGCAACAATCATCACAAAATGAGACGCGGTGGTTTTAGAATTAAGGTTGGTGATTTATCATTGAGACCTGTATTATTTAAAAGCTTTTCTTGTTTCTCAAACAGGCTTTTCGGAGTTTTTAATTCTGTGAGAGATAAGAGTTAAGGTTTGCCATTTGCTTTAGCCATGATTCTAAACTGTTGCGACGAAGATAAAAATAACTGTATTCAGTCATTTGCTGCTAGAGCACAATGAAATAAGCTTAATTGCAATACTATACTATTATTGCATTAAATAAAAAAAAAATCTGACTACTATTACATTTATATTAAAATTAGTCATTGGTGTTTCCGGTTCATATTCACACACACACACAAATACATACATACACAGACACATACATATGTATGTATGTATATGTATATATACATATGCGCGCGCGCGCACGCGCACGCACGCACGCACAGATATATATATATATATATATATATATATATATATCAAGATTCAAAATTTCGATTTTCGGTTCTATTCCGTTCATTTGGAAATTTTAAAATTTAGGCTCTGTTTCAGATATTCCGCTTTAGTTCTGGTTTCGGATTTCTTCGCTTTTTGAAACAATTCTATATAAATGAATAGATTAATAAACATTACAAATTTATATTTAAAATGGACAAAATGCTTTATCCTTCAACATATTTTAACTTCTACCCTTAGATTAATTAAACAAAACCCAATCCTTTTTGTTTTAAAAAACAATCCCCAGTTGGCTGTCAAGTAAATGACACTAAATAAATATCAAGCACAATTCTTTATCATTAAAACGCAAGTCCATATAATACTAGGCAATGAGTCTTCCCCTAAATCCTATAAGTCATCTTCCTGAATTGGAAGTCGCCCAAACTTCCAGTATGAAGGCCGAAAAAGAAATGCTCATCTTAAATTGTTTGATTTTCATGCTCTAACTTCTTCCAACATGTACCCGAAGACTGCTCGATTTTCATGCTCAGGTAATTATAGAGAACTTTTTTTACTGTTTTAATGAAATATGTTACTTTCTTGATCGAATTCTTTTTTTTTCTTTACTCAAGTCTTTGTGAATCCATAATCTTCTATCCTAAATGTTTCATTTTTTTAATTCAAATCTGAAACCGGATTTTGGATCAATTTCGGTCCGGTCATCGTCGGAATCGGACCGGAATGGACGGAGTTTCGACATGCCGGCTGGACCTTTGGACCATGGTGTGTGTGTAGACACACACTCACACACAAAACTTTAGAAATTAATGAAATAAATTGGGATATCTCTAGGAGGCATTTCTACAAGTTTGTCGCGACAATAAAAAAGTGATGGTTTGATATATGGAAGATGTAAATGTAATTTACATAATAGCTTAAGCTTCTTTATTACTTACTTTGTTAGAACTTTCAGTTTCTTATTGTCTCTACTCGTTATCGGTATAATCAAATGCCAAGACCACTATAGTAATAAATAGAGGATCCATTTACTTGTTTGCGCAAACTTTCATTGCCTCAATATGCAGCATTCATATGGAAAAAAATTGAGGGGATACATATACAAGTCTTTCTACCAATATTCTTAAATGTAGTATTATATTGTGAATATTTGGTATGAAGCCTTTTTATCTTTCCAAAAACACCACCAACAACAAAGTCATTATTCCCAAACAAGTTGAGATCGGTTAGAGATGGAACCCAAAACTAAATGACAAAGTTAATTTAGAAGTAGTAACAACAACAATAATAATAACCATGATAATAATAATAAAATAAAGTAAAAATAATTAAACAAATAATAATAATAAATAAAGATAAAGATAAAAATAAAAATATATAGAGAAATTAAAAAAAACCATGACCATGACCATGACCATGATGATGACCATGACGACGACGATGACGATGTGGTCCAAAGATCAAACACTACGTTTTAGGCTTCTATTCACTAGTCTTATAATCTAAAACTTATAACACTACCCTTAAACCAACCCTAAGCAAAAAACTCCTAGCTTATGGTTCTGGTACATGGATCGCTAACTTCCACGTACTCTTGTCCGACATCAACTTTTTGGATATATTCCAATCATTCAAGTCTCTTTTTACTACTTTCTCTCATGTCAACCTTGGTCAACTTCTACATCTCTTTGAACATTCAATGCGGCCTATAATTCCATCGCACACAGGTGTCTCGGGAGACCTCTGTTGGAGATGTCCAAACCATTTTAACCGGTGTTGAACTAGCTTCTCCTCAATTGGTGCTACATCAATGCTTTTAAAATTATAATTAATTTTGTAGTAGATATGCAATGCATGTGTACTGGTATAGAGAAAAACCAATGCAAGCACCTTAAATATGATACTAAAGCTGCAATATGATACCAAAGCTGTTGGTACGGCTTAAAAATTCCTATATGAGCCATATTGTGTACATTAGATCATGTCTCATGTATCGACAATACCTGAATCCAGTAACCATGGTAATCACCCATTAGCAGAATATGAAGGGTAACTTTAAAATTAACCATTGCTTTTTCCGATAAGATATAATTAGCCATTGCTTCTGTCATAGAATTCGATAAGATATATTGGTTCATTTCAAGCTTTCACATGCAATTGAGATTTCCTCCTAATTTGACTGTATCTCTGAATAACAAAAAGAATCCGATTTTTAACTTGATTGTGTGCTTTACAAAATAATTGCTTCTATCAGGGAGTTGAAATCATTCTCACTTCTATTTCTTTTCTTTTATAGGCAAGGTTGGTGCATCCTGATAAAAATCCTGGAGATCCAGAAGCAGCTCATAATTTCCAGGTCAGTGACAGGGAGATAATTTATCATGGCGTGATACCATCCAAATTAACCTTTTGGTAGGATGAATACATACAAAATCAGTATGGGCAGTGACAGTAAATTTTAGTAAACTTTAATATCAGTAAGATCATTTTATTATTATTATATTATTATGGAATGCCACTTGTTATTTGTCATAAATATTTACCTCTGTACTTGATAGCTAGTGACATAACGTTTTAGCTTTGCAAATAAATAAATCCTTTAACAAATAATTTATATGCGCCATTAATGTAAAATTACTATAATTGCAAGGCCTGTCACATTGGTTGCCCCACATTAAATTACATGCATGCATTAACCTGATACTACATATGATCCACATGTATATTGATTGTGCATGTCAATGGATGCATGTTTCAGCCTGAGATGAAACCTGGGGCAAGTAGATAAAAATAGCTCCCATGTTGAACCTCCACGACCTTCACATATAAGGGAGTCTCTATTATCATAAGCTGATATCTAGTTATATTTGTACAAAAAAAGAAAGGAATATATCCTTTCTTGTTACCAAATTGTAATATTTAACAACGTTTCCAATATATCTTTCCATTTCAAATCGGTGTTATATGAAACTTATATTCAAAATCCTCTATCTGACTACTCTTGTGTCATTGCTTAAGTTTGATCCAGCAAATCTTATAGATATAGTTTCTGTAGTTAATGATCCAAATTGTTTGTGCATGTTTTGTCGGCGTAGCAATTTTACCCAAAATTAAGTAAATTATGTATTAGGCAATTCACAAAGTACCATATGGAGGAAATAGTAAGTATTGAAGGCCCATAGGCTAAGTAGTTGATATCAGTATCAGTGAAGTATCTGTCAAAGATTGATGTGTAATATTTTTAAAATACCAGGTTTACATCGAGGTGGTCGCGATATGTGTATTAGCAAATTGTTAAAAAAACTTGGTGATAACAGAAGATGGAAATATTATCATTTTCACACATTAAGTACTTGTTAAATTGTTTGATAATATATCATTTGCATATATAATTTTGCTCATATACTCTAAAGTTCTTTTGAGATATGATTTTAATGAATATTCGACTATACTCGTCGATAATTGCATCAAACACACATATTGCTGATATATCGGCAGATATCCCTAATATATCATTGATTGATATTATAATTGATATTTAAAAAAAATAAAGTTTGAAACCTGATATGTAATACATCGATATACCACTGATATCAGCTAAATGGCTTATGAGAAAATAAATCCTCCAAATGATGTGTCGTAACAATGTGTTCATCTCTCTCTATATTCACTATGAACATCAGAGCACGTTATATTTACTTCAGTATATCAATTGATACTCAATTGCATCATTGTTTTGCAATTATTGTAAATTTCAAGGTACTTGGAGAGGCTTATCAGGTTTTAGGTGATCCTGCAAAGCGTGAGGCTTATGATAAATATGGAAAGGAAAGCCTTGCTCAGTAAGTTCTAAATTTAGCTTCAACGTTACTTGTGTATGCCTCTGGATACTGCATACACTTACTATACTTAATCGAAGCTAGCTAGCTATTAATTCGGTGTTAGATGTGTGCAGTAATAGCTAGCTCCTTGAAAAAAATATAAAACAGCAAACAAAAAAAGTCCATAAATTAATCGCACGACCTAAACATAAACTGTGTGCGCCATCATTTGTACACGTCCTCCTCAAAATTCTTTAAGTGCATACACATGTTTGTCTTCACTTCTGAGTATTGCACATATCGAATCAAGTGTAAAATTCTGCTATTGCATATGTCAAATTAAATGTTAAATTATAAATATTAACTCAACCTTCATCAGGGAGTCCATGGTGGATCCTTCTGCTGTATTTGGGATGCTTTTTGGAAGTGAATTCTTTGAAGATTATGTTGGGCAACTGGCTTTAGCAACAATGGCATCTGTGGATATTGAAGAAGAATCTCAAGATCCAGAAGTTCGGAGACTAAAAGTCAATGAAAAGATTAAAGTAATTCTCGTAATTTGTTGATATAATTCAGCAAGAGAATCTTTAAAATTATATATATTTGTAGCTTTAATTTGCATGATATTCTTCATTTTGATCCACAGAACTTGCAAACTGAAAGGGAAGAAAAACTTATTCAACACCTTAAGACTCGCCTGCATTCGTATGTTGTTGGGCAAGTAGACGACTTTATAACATGGGCTAACTCTGAGGCCAAGCGCCTATCACATGCTGGTGAAGTGTTTTTTATTCTTATGTCACTATTACCAAAATTGACTTAGTATGTCTCCTTCATCAAACTATGGTGCTGATGCCTTCCCTCTTCTTTTAGCATATTCTTTGCATTTATCATGTGAAATGCTAAATGTGCTTTTTATGTTATTTAGTTTTCACTAGTTGTACCTTTTGTATTTTACTGGTTTTTTGTTTAAAATAATTTAACGTGATTATGTAGCTTTTGGAGAGGCTATGCTACACACTATTGGATATATTTATTCAAGACAAGCTGCAAGAGCACTTGGAAAGAAAATTTATTTGATGGGTGTGCCGTTCATAGCTGAATGGGTTCGTGATAAAGGCCATCTTATTAAATCACAAGTGAATGCAGCTTCAGGTGATTTCTTCAAATAAGCTTATATTTTAATGATATCTTCTGGTAATAATTTTAGTTATTGTATTTTTTTGTTTTATTTTCCTGGGTTAGGTGCAATTTCTTTAATACAAATACAGGAAGGAATAAAAAAATTGGAAGGTGAAAATAAGGAAGAAAATCTGTTGAAAACAATGGAAGAGAAAAAGGATGAAATGCTGAACTCATTGTGGAAAATTAATGTGGTTGATATTGAGGCAACTCTGTCCCGTGTTTGCCATGCAGTAAGTTCCACCTTTTCTATCCAGTAATCAAAACGGTTTCTTTATTAGTCAAGGGAAATGCAATATCTATTTTTACTGATACAGTTTGATGTCAAATCTAGCATATTGATGGTTATTTCTGAGACAATATCTTGCTCTTGATTTTTTTGTTCATCCCACCACCATATTTATATTGTTAACTGAATGGCCAGTTGAGCATTAGCGAAGTGTTTTCTACCATTCTGGCTCATATTCCAACTTGTTAGTACTTGCGGTGGTTTATCAAAGTCCTCTAACACAGGGGACTAACAGAGTGGAAACTGCGCTATCCGTATCCATTCAAAACTGGTTTTGTTGTTGTTGTTGTTGTTGTTGTTGAAACGTTTTGTTATTCATGTTGAAATCTGAATTTCGAATGGAGAAAATTCTATGTGCTTACGCATACATGTATGTTATATATAATATGTGTGTGTATATGTATGTATGTATGTATGTATATATGTGTGTGTATGTACTTATCAAGGTTTTAAATCTCGGATTTCGGTCACGTCTCGTCTCGAAGAATTTAGATAGCTTATCTTGTATCGGGTGAGATCTCGAACGAGATGAGTGCATCTCGGTCGTCCATCTCGGATTTACATCTCGGTTTCTAAAATTCATTTCGGAGTTATCTCAGAGTATATGTCATGCCGAAAATTAGTTTTCATACACCTAAATTTATAATACTAGTCAGTAGTCCCTATCTTAAGGAAAACACTATGCACTTACCTTGAATTTATCACACGCTTATCATTAGTAATTTAGTATGGAAAAATATCACTTGTATCATGTAAAATAAACAAATAAATAGATTTCATGAATAATGTTCAATATAATATCATATGAGATAAAGTAGACAAGAAACAAACCATAACATATGCACCTTTACTTTGTTTGATCATTCACTTAACTTTCCTACACAATATAATGTCTCATTTCTACCTTTTATGATTTATAGTGCTGCAAGGGAAATCTTAATTTTATAACTTCAAATACAAAAGTCTACAAGTAGAATTAAGATATTCTATGTCTGATTATAATAGTTAATTATTAGCCACAAAATCTCATTAAGCAACTAATAGCGTAGATATTTCAAACAAACGTAGAAAATAGCATACATAGTACAAACAATTTTCAAACATTTAGTAATACTATAAGAAAAGCAAAAAATGATGTACGAATGAACATGTAATCATCAAATAAAATTAATAGATGAAAGAGAATTCCTTTATTGCTTAAAAATAAGTCTTGAGGAAAAAAATTATAGCAGCAAAGACTAAATGAAATCAAATTGGGAATCCATTTGGAACATAAAGTTAAATAAGTGAAGCCCAAAATTTATAGCCGTAAAAAAATAGGGTTAGGAAAAAAACTCAAGAAAGTGTCGAAAATGAAAAATGAAATCGGATGTAAATTAATTTGGATCAAAAACCTAAATGAAAATCATAAAGTGAAATATTTACCATAATCGATGTAGATTTTATCATCTTCTTACACTCGTCACTGCCGTAAAATAAGAGACGAAGATTAAATGAGATTTATATAAGAAATAAGGGTTAAAAAAATACAATTAAGAAGGCTTAAATTAAGGTAAAGGATGAGCCAGCCCAATACGGAAAAAGAGTTAATTTTTTCCAAAATTCAAAAATTCGGCCGATATCTCGCTGTTAAATCTCGTTCGAGATACCGGACGAGATACCGAAATATCGTCCGAGATTTGGGTCAGACGAGATTCAAACGAAATAGCCTGTTTCGAATCGCCCGGGCTTGAAAACGAGATCTCGGCCGAGATGAGCGAGATTTAAAACCTTGGTACTTATATATGGTGTATATCAATGAATGCGTGTGTATGCATATATCGAAGTTTTAAATGATGAAAGCATACAAGGCATTGAGACGTAAGTTATCGTTTAAAAATTAAATGTATATGATACATCAAGGAATTAGACATAAAATAGAATCAAGTGTTGAACATTATATAAAAAGCACAATGTTACGGCTAACCAATACACAACATTATGAAGTTTCAAATTAATGCATAGACATAGAATGCTATGATACCTGTAGAAGTTTCAGTTATTTGTCATGTAGCCTTTGTTGAAGTTCTAGATCCGTCCTCAATCGCTTCATGAGGCAACATAAAGTTTTGGTCAATATCTTTTGACAAAAAGAATAATTTTTTGTTGCATGTGACCAAACTCTCACACACACACACACACATATATATATAATTTCACCTCCATTATTTTTCATGATGTGAGACTTCTTTTTCAATCCGTGACCCATGGTCTAGCTCAACTTAAGTCCAATACCATGTTGTTGTAAAGGGGTGATCAGTACCTCACATCGGAAAGACCTATTTATAGGATCGTGCTATGGTGCGGTTAATCAGATCACAGCTATTCCAAAAGCAATAGTAAATAACTATAAAAGAGAAAAGGAGACACATTCGGTCAAACTCATATACATACCACTCTATCTTCATTATTTTTCACGATGTGAGATCATTCTTTTTCAATCTGCGTCCATTATCCTCATGCAAGACCCCAACCGTCTTTTATTATGGGAATTGTTAAAGGGTGAATGGTTTTGGCTAATAGGAATAACAAAAAGATCTCAATTAAAAATATTTTGATAAGGGGAGAATCCAACTAGTGATTCTTCCCTTATAAAAATAAATTAAAATTACTATTTTGACATCTTTGCAACTAATTTTTTTCTTCCTTTCTACGTATTCTCTCTGCCGCAAGAACAATTCTCTCTTTATCTCTTTATCTCCAAACCCTAAATCATAGTCTTCTTTTTTTGTAAAAAAAGAAAATGTTATCATGGAGGAGAATCCATTGCAATCTCCATGCATCTCTCTGTATCAATATCCGTTATCTCAATCTCCATCTTACTCTTCAACAACACAAATGAATATGCATGTTGATATCTTTCCACTATTCAAGGTTCTAATGATGTTTTTAAGAGCTATTAGATCTTAAGTTTTAACCGAATTTCAATCAAAGATACGTAGTTATCTAGTTTGTCATTTTTTTTATTTGTTCAAACAAAACTAAGATCATTAATTTTTATGTATTTAGATTGAAAATGGTATAGACCAAGTATACTATAGACGGGAAATCAAGGGAGATGAAACGGACTATAGGGTTTTTTGGAAGGAAAAAAGAGAATGAAGAGGGTAATTGTGGAAATGTGGTTTAGAAATTTGTATGATAAATTAAGCATAAGTTATATTTTCTTCCCTGGTAAGTTTTGTCATCTATAATAATTTGCCCCATATTTTTCATTCCTCTAAACCAAATTAATTCTCATTTTAACTATTCCCTTTATTAAAAGTAATTTTCTTATTACTAACTACATGTAGGTGCTAGAATAATGTAATCCTATATAATATGGTGTTGAAGTAATGATATGGAAGCCATGTTTAATGAAATTTCATCTTTCTCTCTATTTTCTTGCTTTATGTCTTGATTCTTAAACTCATTCTCCTTTAATCTTCTCCTTAAATTTGTTTATCCCTAACATATAAGCATTCAAAATAATTCAAATGAAACATAATCATCCATAAACAGTTAACATTAGAAACACATAAATTTCTAAAGCTCAATTACTAACTTAGTAATGCGATTTTTTGGTTAAACATGTATTGTTTAATCCTTAGTTAAAGAGGACAGCTATAACTAGCAGGTTTTTATTTTTGTTTTCTTAATAACTGAAGTAATAGTAGCAGCAGCAGAATTGACCAAAGCTCAGGTATGTAATTATTTTCTTCCTACCCCTCTCTCTTATCTGTTATTATGATTATTTTATTTTAAATAAAATAAAATAAAATTTGATTCCTGGAATCGTCTGTGAATATCGTTTCCAAAAATGTAATTGATATCACAGATCGATTCTGCTTCCAGTAATGATCTCGATTTTAGAAATTGAGTTCTGGAAATGGACTCGATATGAGATATTTCTGGAATCGATATTCACAGTCGATTCCACTTATTCCAGAAGAATTTTTCCCCTCTCCGCCGTGCTGGAATGCTTTTTTTTACTTTTGGATAGAATTGATTTTAAGGTTTCCCTGTGAGGTGTGCAAGGTGCAAAAACATGCGCCTTGGGTGCCTTATGCTGGTGTGGTGTGCGTTTATGAGGTACAACGCTTTTTATCATGCGCGTTGTGACTTTATTGTGCATGCTTCTTGCCTTCAGGCACGCCTCATATGCGTTTTTAATTGATTATACAAGCATGCATGCATGTATATAGGGGATTTATGTCTCTCAAGCCTTGATCTTGCCGTCATTTTTCTATATTAATAAGTTCTATACTGAAGCAATTTATAGACATATGATATTCTAGTTATACATGTATTCAAATTATAAAATCATCTTAATAACATTTTAGATTATCTTGAAAATTCTCAATCTCTAAACTACACTTTAGATAAATATTTCTGACAACTCACATAACTCATGGAATTAAAAGTTTTGAAATGGTGTCATTCTTATGAAGATGATTCATATATTTTGAAGATCATCTCGATAGAAATTGACTTGGTCCAAGATATCCAGATTGTACATACAAAAAAATTTGATGGGAAATTCAGAAGATTAAAGAGACGGGGATGTGCAGTGGAGGAGCTACAGTGCTGCTGAGATTTGCCAAGTCTCCACCTCAATATTTAGGATACAAAATTTGTAATAACTAATAAGAAACACACAACAACAAAAAAGAAAAAGGAAAAAAAAGTAGACGTGAAAATTAAGGAAAATATTAGGCAGTGTTTGATTTGAAAACGAGTTTTGTATTTTGCATTTTGCATTTTCAATATATATTTTAAAATGCACGGGGAAAGAAAAATTAAATGGAAAACGGCCGATTTGGAAAATGGTTTTAACATATAAAAGTGAGAATGTTTTTATTTCTCCGGGTTTTGGAAAATATCAAAAACTATTTTCTCTTTAGCCTTCCCCTTTGTTGGAATGACTAGGATTTTCCAATGCCATTTAACATACATATTGAAATCGCAAAACAGAAAACTCATTTTCAAACCAAATGCTACCTTAGGTTCTTGGAATGCTACATGGAAAAAGAAGATGCACAGAAGGAAATGAAAACATTAATTTCATCTTTATGCCCCTCTATTGTTTCATTTTATTGTAGCCTCTGACCTATATTACCTTTATGCTCCTCTGTTATCTCAATTTATTCAATGTTGTACACCCATCTAAATTCATATAAATATCAAAGGTGGAACCCAGTGCACGAGGCTCCCGCACGATAGCGGGCTCTGGGGAGGTCGATAATGTACGCGACCTTTCTCTCGCATCGTGAAGAGGCTGTTTCCGGGACTCCAACCTGGGCGTCCAGATCACCATGCAGGTGACCTAACCGTTGCGTCAAGGCCCCACCTCTAAATTCATATAAATATCAGAACTGTCAAAATTAACCTTACGGATTTCCAAGATATTTTTTTTGATAACAATTTCATATACGTAATATTTTTATTTCATGAGTACTAGTTTGATTATATAAAATTTTACAATTAAATATAAAACATGCTTCATATAAAACATATGTAATACTGGTGGTCACAACTCAAATTATTTTCCAAAACCGAAAGTTGTATAATTTTTTGCTGTTAGAAATAAGTATGATTACGAGGAAATGTCAAAAGTAAGCTTTTTAGAAACAAAAAATAAAAGTGGAAAACATGCACGACAAACTCTAGAAATTTTCCAATTTCAAGGATATGAATTACTAATTTTGGATTCATGGAGAATTTTTTTGCAAAAATCCACCAAAAAACCAAATATCATTCATCCTAAATCATTACAAAAGTTGAATGCGGCGACGGGCAGCACTATCGTGGGTGGCATCCAGGGTGGCGGACGCGCGACCGGAGGTGATGTAGGGTTAGTTTTTTTTGTATGTGAAGAGGATAAACCGGATTTTTTGATCGAGATATGGAGGAGAGATTTGTGATGATTTGTCAGTGTTTCTTGGTGGTGATTCGACATCGATGGTGGTGGAGGTTGCCCATGGTGGCAACCAATTTTTTTTTTTAAATTAATTACCGAAAATGTTAAATGCAAAAATGAAGATAACATTATATACCTATACCGTTAATTTATTTTAGCATTATTTGAACTGTAAAATTAATGCAACATTACTACATATAATGCTAGTTTAATTTATCATTTAAACTGTACAAATGTACACAACATTATATATGTGTATATTATGCTAGTTTAACTTAGCATTTTTTCCCTGATGACTCTTTTAGTTCGTCGATGTTGGTGTGTCGGTTAATGTTCTGGTTTGATGTGTTGACGTGGTGGTATGCTGCTATGATGATAACTGGTACCGTTAGAATTTCGTGAATGAGGATGGTGGTTAGGGTTTTCGATGAAGGTGTAAGTGGCAACGGTAGGGGATATGGATATAATGGAGGCGATGGAGATGAAGCGATGAGTGGCGGTGCGGTGTTGTCGGCGGCGGTGCATTGTTGGGTTTTGGAGACGGGATGACATGGACGAAAGAGGACGTGGCTTTTGTCCTTCTGTCTAAATTTCAAAACATGTGTCATTGATCTAAAATTTTACTAATGTTTGTTCTTTTGGTTAATTCCCTAAAATAATAATAATAAAAGGGATCTTGTTTGAAATTTTGTTGCTGGAAACTTCTTTATGACAATAGAAAGATAACATTGTTATGATATTTGTTGGAATAAAGATGTCCATCGCAACATAAATATTGGGACTGAACGGTAGATCAGATCCAATGAATTTAGATAATAGTTGATTTGATCCAATTCATAATTGGATCTTAAATTACTGATTTACATCCTATCCTTCTGACATAAACTCGGGTTCGATCTAGATTTTTTTGGATTGTATTGGGTCAGATGTTGATTATTTTTTATGGTAAAAAGCTTCAAATTGATATATACTTGTGGACCGATTTTATGAGAATCGTTAATCATATGTTAGATCTTATTTTATTATATATATTGTTTAATATTTTGAAATGATTGTTTTCTACGTCTAATTAAATTTCGCGGATTCACAACATTATTATATAGGATAAATTTTGTATTTAGGCTGAAGTTGTAAACAAATTACAAGAATAGACCACATTGCAAACTATTTACAAAAGTAGACCAGTTTTGACCACGTTGGACGCCACGTGTGCTAGCGGCATCTCAAATGCCGTCAGTACACGTGTATTGTGCAAAAGCACACTGGCGGCATTTGAGATGCCGCCAGTACGCGGCATCCCAAATACCGCCAATTTTTTTGCTCTGCAAATTTTCAGCCTATTCCATCAATACTATCTCACTCTCCCTTCTCTCAACCTCTCTTCACAAAAAACCGAACCCACCCCCTCAATTAAGCAAAAATCAAATTTTCAAATAAAAACTACTTAAATTTGGCTAGAATTTGAACTATGACTTCATCATCGTCTCAAGCACATCCTATAGATATGAAATCTATCGATTTTGTCTCTAATTGTTGTTTTTTCAATTTAGGGTTTATGGCTAAAATTGTTCTATGATTGCAAATCTATGGTTGTATAGTACAATGAAGTTGAGTACTCACCTAGAGCACATGTTTAATTGTTTTGTCATTGTGTACAATGAAGTTGTATAATTGCAAATCTATGGTTGTATACCCATTGAAGTTGAGTATGATTATGCAATGTTATTGTGGTAGAATATGACGAAATGGCGCCCGGACCGATCAATCCTAGTGTGCTTTACCTCCAACCTCAACACCGCACAAACAACATTGATATGATGGAGGTACAAGGTCAAATAATTTGTCATTACTTCTGCAAAGTGCTGGTAATTACCATAATTGCTTTCCTTTGTTATTATTTATCGACTGGGGGTTGAGCCGGACGGCTTCATTGACCATTTATCCACTTTAAAGCTCGTCACGTCAGCGCATCCAGGCGTGTTGGAACTGTTAGACAGAGCTGGATTTGTTGTTGTCAATAAGTTGGGATATACACAGCTCGATCGGAATCTTTTGACGGCTTTGATCGATAGATGACGACCAGAGACGTCTACATTTCATCTTAGAGTAGGTGAGATGACAATCACTTTGAAAGACGTAGTTGTATTGCTCGGATTGCCAATTAACGGGGATCCCATCTTGAAACCGGATTTTCCAAGAAATTATATGTAATTGTGTGAGCCCTTGCTCGGATTGGCTCCTCCAGAAGACGTGAGGTGGGGAAATGAGTCGATAGTGGCCACGTCCACGTAGATCGTTGAAGGATAATTGAAATATAACGTAATGATATTAGAAACTTGTAACGTAGATTGTTGAAGGATAATTCCGTTCTAGCGGAGTTCGTGGAGTGTAAGGTGTCACCTCTTGCTCAGGTTCTTCCGCTCGTCTTCGTAGCACATAACGACGAGTGATATTCCAATACCAGCTAAGATACTCCTCATCGGTTAGAGTGACTTCGTGCTCGTCTTCCCCAGCTATGAAACGGTTGTTCCATAACTCAATCATCGTTTCAAACTCATCTTCGCCGTATGGAAGCGTGTAATATGAAGCAGGATACGGTAGGTGCTGTCGAAGACCAAACTGTCTCATGACTCTGTCTGGCAGATGGTATGCTGAATCTCCGAAACAAAAAATCATAAGTCTTGCCCGCCATAACGGTCTGTCCATTGTACAAAGAGCCGGAAGAGCATGAAGGTCTGCCTTGGAATACGGATTCCATGTTACTGCATTGTAATCTATGACATCAAACTCGTTCCGGTAGAAGGCTAAATTGTGTCTGGGGTCATTTTTGTATTCTTTGGGCCAATCCACCTGTAATAGCAACATGTTATAGGAAGTATTCAAAATTACTGTGTCGATACAACAACACTAACAACACTGTTTTACCTCGCTCCATATGGCTTTGAATTGTCAATTATTTGCGTCTTCGTAGAAATACGACCAACCGGAAGGTAGGTCCATGACCAAAGCTGTAAGTGTGAAACTTAATTTTAGTTACGGTTTTACGACAAACTCAAATATGCAACAACGAATGACTATGTCTGTACCTGAAGTAGAGTCATACAACCTCCGACGGACTGTTGTTCGACCAAAGCAACTCTCGTAAGCTCCATATAGGTGAAAGCAAGCACCGCACTACCCCATGAGTATTGCCGACATGAATCGAAGTCTTCTAACAATGGAAGCCATTGAAGGGCCACTCTTGTCTTCGATCGATCACAAAAAAGACGTTGCGTGATGATGTGCAACATAATATAGCGCGGGCACGCTGGGCAATCTGCAAAGAAGAGGCACGACGGGGAATATCACCGGTCAACTGTTCGTTTCGGTATTCAAGGTTCAACTTTTTCAAACGACTAACCTCCGCTTGCATTTCTAAAGCATATTCCACCCCTCTAGGACACAGTGGTGGATCGAGCCACTTAAAAAAATTGCAGCATTCAACATGATGCGGCCGAATCTTGTAATCGTTGTATCCAGCGCAGCGGTAGAAACGACGTCCAACGTTCCTATCATTTTTGCAAACGACTACTTCACATTCCTCTCCACAGTCACAAACTGCACATGTAGCATGGGAGCTTGAGCTTGCACGATTTTGCCGACCAAGGACACCTAAAAGACGTGCATGGAGCGATTGTTGGACTGGTCTATCAACCGCGGCTTCTCCACGTGATGTTCCACTATCCACATCCGGGGGTTCTTCTTCGAATTGTGTCTTTGGTACAAAATCAACTTCAAGGTCGACGCCACTTGAAATCCCCTTTCCTATATTTTGTTCGAATTCGTCGTACATCTTCATCATTGTTACGTCATCAATTTCCCAATGTCCGTTATACACACATGAATACAATCAAAAAATACATCGAGAAAACAATTGTTGAAATTGAACGAGAAAAGTATAATACTTACCTTTGACGCGACATTGTTGAATCGAAATATAGGGAGGGGTAGTTGCAAATTGTTGAAATTGGACGAGAATAGTATACCAATATGAAACCTAGAGCTTTTGCTGAAATAAATTTGGTAAAGTTAGGGTGTGGGTGGGGTAGTTGCAAAAACTTAGCACAAAATATAGGCAGCAGAGCGACTTTCCAAATGCCGCCAAGGTGCGGCATCTCAAATGTCGCCCATAGCGTCATTTGAAATGTCGCCTCACACGGCATTTCAAATGCCGCGTGTAAGCGGCATTTGAAATGTCGCTCTGTTCATTACTCACCAATGGCTTCAACTTTGTGATTAAGTCCACAATGAACTTTGAATACACTTTGCGTTAGAAGGTTAACAACAAAATAAATGTCGAATAAACTTTGCGTACAACATCAGATTACATAAACAATTGTTCTCAGACAAACTAGAATGCATTCGAATTAGGATTACAAACAAAATAAAACAAAAACATTAAGTTGCTGTATTGCAACGATTTTTTTTATGACCAAGAACACATTTGCTGCACCTATTTCCTTTAGGGGCCTGCATCTCGTCCATTGTACCTTTAATTCTAGTTGAACGTGGACGTCCTGGTTGTCTTTTAGCTACCGGAGGTAGGACCAATTGACTGTCACTTGAACTCCAATAGCGTTTATCTCGTACCGGGTGAAACTCGGGGGTATAAGCTGCTAGGTATTTCGCTGTGGAATACCATGTTGAGCCGAAGTCGTGATGAGCTCTATTTGCTCCGTTGGAAACCGTTGAGCAAGCGGCTATAACATGCATACACGGTAGGTGCTCTAAAAGAGGGATGTTGCACATACAAGAGCAACTGTTACCGTTGATTAGTACTTTGAACTCGTCACCGAAATAGTGCACAACTTGCCACTCAGATTGACTAAATCGAATTATTCTTGTATGCCTAGCTTCATTA
This sequence comes from Allium fistulosum, assembly GCA_030737815.1. Lineage (NCBI taxonomy): Eukaryota > Viridiplantae > Streptophyta > Magnoliopsida > Asparagales > Amaryllidaceae > Allium > Allium fistulosum. The sequence continues at coordinate 245,847,835 of CM060905.1, read as the reverse complement.
GCTCTTTCGGCAATCTTGGCTTTCCACTTCGGAGTAAGACGGGAAGTCAGTTTTGCTGCCGCTTCTCTTCGTTGACAAAAATAATCAACCGACCTGAAAAAGGTGCGTGCAACTAAAGCTTTGACAGGTAAAGACCTAGCTCCTTTAAGAACACCGTTGAAATTTTCTACGCAATTGGTGGTCATGACATGAAATCGACTGCCATCATCTTTACACAATGCCCAATTCTCCTCGTGCACTCCCAAACTCCTTTCTATCCAATTGTGAGCCTTGATGCTTATAGTTTTGATTTCTTCACGTATTCTGATGTACTCGGCTTCTTCCGCAGCACAAGCTGCAACATAAAATAGTCCGGTTAATCGTTCTCTCTAAACCCTGCAGCTTGAAAATTAGCTTTAAGATGTCTAGCACAAAATCTATGTTTATGTGGCAAACACCATTTCGGTTCCAAGGCTGATGATATTCCTTTCATTCGATCCGAAATTAAGGTAATTCGTCGATTGTTAACACTGTGAATGAACCGCCACATGCAGGCAAAAAACCACCCCCAACTATCCCCGAATTCAGAGATCAGACTCTACAATTGTGTACGCTAAAGGGTATAGGTGATCATCCACATCAACAGCAGTGGCCACAAGTAGCGTCCCTTTATATTTCCCGTACAAATGTGTCCCGTCAATACATAACAACGGACGACAATGAACAAATCCTTCAATACAAGGTCCAAAGGCCCAAAAAGCTTGACCGAAGACTCCATAATCATCGGTCGTAACGTGTCCAACACTTCCCGGGTTCGATCTAGTTATTTCAGCAAAATATTGTCTTAGACTACTATATGACTCCGCCCAATCGCCATAAATTCTTTCCACCGCCTTACCCAAAGCTCTCCAAGCCTTCATATAACTAATTTTTACAAACAACTGTTCTTCCATCAAAACTTGTACCGTCCCAGCTGTAATGTTCTGATCGGCTTTCACAAAAGGTAATATTTTTGCCACTACAAGTCGGACGTCGCCTGCTTGTGGGTGGAGTTCACCGTTGGGTTAACACAATTGTGTTCGCTAGGATATTTCCTTACAATCCACCACTTCCGCTCTGATTTTTTTGAGACAATAGCATGAATTCTCCATGGACAATTTGCATCTATATTACAAACGGCGGTGTATTTGGTTTTATTTGATTTTATTGCTTTAAAAAAACGGCATGCAAAATCGACCATTCGCTCAATTGTTGTAACAACTTGGCTTTCGTCTTGAAAATCAAACCAACTTTAAATCCATTCTGAACGCTTACGGTTGAAAACAGCTCATTGTTGAACTCAAGATTTGTAACGATTGACCTTGTCATAATTTGTGCGTTGCACAAATCATCATCCAAAGGAACTTTCATTTCCACCTCATCACTGTCTTCGGAAATATTGTCTTCAACCGGAAAATCATAGTTCAAAGGTTCATTGTTCACTTGCATACTACCTATCCACGACATGTCGTTCTCCACCATGTTCACTAAATCCATACTATTTACAGGGGGTTCATCATTGACATCTTCACCTTCATCCCCATCCATCTCAGTATCAACATCTTCGTTGTTTACGTTTACGTTTACATTCTCCATATCAGCATTAGATTGCGTAGCAAGATCGTGCGCGGGGAATCTGCTATTCAAACATACGTATTACTTTAAAACCAGTACCGTAATTACTACCTACCAAATTTTGATTCTTCATGATACATACCTCCGACTAAGATCATATAACTCGGACGGAGTTGGATACATAAATTGAGACATATGGCATTGTGATGGTCTAGCGGGACTAGGCAGTGTTGGTCGACAAGGAAGATAACTGCATATACAGCGAAAAAAACTGTTAAATAGCGCACAACTATCAAATTAATACGATCTAAATTTCATAAATAAATGTTCACCTTTCGAGCAAATGCGTAAAGCTGCCTTGACTTGGATAGGGGTACGTATACTGAACGCCCTGTGGATATATCATACACGGAGGATATCCATATAGACCTTGTTGTTGACCATACATCGCTGTCATAGTCGGATTAATGAAACTCGAGGACGCATTTCCACGACTGATACTTACTGCCTCAACCATTTTTCGGTGCTCCTCAATAACACTGTTAACTTCTTGCTCTCGTACGGGTTCTTCTACTTGCAAGCGTCTAATTTTCCCAACAAACAGCTCAATTGATTTCGATGTCGCTGAAAACATTAGCTCCGCATCGTCATCATCGACTATTTTAATGGCTTTCGATCCTGAGTCCGTCGGCCAGTTACACACTAACTCTATGTCAAATTCTTCAGATTTTATCTTGGTCGCTTTATAAATCGATTCTTTCAGCTGCACCAAATTACAACCTTTCAACACTTTAGCTGGCTTACACGACCCACCGACATATTTTCCACAATTAAGTTCATCAACAACCAATTCGCCATCGAAATAACAGATCGTTAGTACACACTTGGGAGTCATTCTACAATTTATTCAGTCAACTAGTAACCTATTATCATTTGTTACCAAAAAGCAATGAGAAAGAAAAAAAATTGAACTAGGGTTTCCAAAAAAACATACCTGCTATAGCTAATTCCTTGTTCAAGAGGAAGAATTAGATGTTGCTCCTCGTCTGTAGCTGAATCCAATTAAGATTAAACTACAATATGCAAATAATTTAACAGTTTAGAGTTTAGGATTTTTGTAGATCTAAGAAAACTTTGAAAGAAGGCAAACATAAAAAGGTGGCTGCCTAATAAAGCAGCAGATATTGGCGGCATTTGGGATGCTGCATACTGGCGGCATCTCAAATGCCGCCAGTGTGCTTTTGCACAATACACGTGTACTGGCGGCATTTGAGATGCCGCCGGCACACGTGGCGCCAACGTGGCGAAAACTGGTCTAATTTTGTAAATAGTTTGCAATGTGGCATATTCTTGTAATTTGTTTACAAATTTGGCTTAAATACAAAATTTATCCTATTATATATAGTTGTTAGTTTCAAAGTTTAAAAGCGTAAAATGATGATGTTTGTTAATGGGAGGGATAAATTGTTAAATAAACGGGATTGAAAATAAACATTTTTTGTATGATACGGTTAATTTGTGTCAACAAGTGTTAGTTTCATGGCTTCAACTCATTACCATTGGTCTTGCAGTCCGAACCATCAGTTTTGCGGCTTCAACTCGTTACTATTGGTCTTGTAGTCCGAACCATCAACCAACCGATTCAACTTATTGGCGTACTGAAACTAAACATAAAATATAATGTAATGTAAAATTATCTTTTTCTAGCCTTCAGTTGAGTTAAATTAGATGGAAAAAAGTCACAATTTCTATTTTATCAACATTAAACTTCAATATTATAGAGTAATTCATATGCTTAGATAAAAAAACAAAAACATAAAATATTGTATTAAACTAATGAAATAATAATTTTTTAAATAAAATAAAATAGATATGATTTAAAAGGTAAATTTTATACATGTTAATTAGTTAATCATAAAAAGACAAAAATATGAAAAAATATAGTAAGTTTTGAAGTTAATATTAAAATTAAAATATTAAAATTGTACAAACCAAAACTAAGTGAGAATTATAAAACGAAAAGAGGTTACATCACAATCAATCAAGTTTATCAATTTTAAAATCACAAGTTGGCATATAGTTTTTGATAATTTAAAATAACTTGGATTGGTTATCCAGTTGGTTTTGACCGCAACGATCCGCTGACCGATCCAATATAACTGGATATTTATGATTCAAATCCGGTTCGATTTTTAAATTGGATTTGATCCGTTGGATGATCGATCCATGTGCACCCTTAAAAATTGCCACTGACCATACGTCAAGGCATTTTTATAGTCCTTTTGCTTTTGTTGGTAAATATGAGCATTTTCACAGGGGGAAGCCTTACTGTTGCTAGTTCACACATGCACACACATTTGCAAACAATTATTGATGACGGAGTCTAAGATAATAACTAGAGCCTAGTTATGAAACAGTTGATGTCAGACGAGGTGTTATATGACATCTGTAATTAGGTACAATTGAAATCGCAGATCGGTTTATTACAGTTCAAAGCTCTGAGAAAGACTCAATGGGTTTTCACAATATCTACCTAATTACCATGAACAGATTGCTAGAAACACAAAATTTGATTTTGATTTATGGGTATACAAATTTGGAAAGGGTTATGAAGAAACATTGCTCTAGTAAGAAACCTTATTTGAAAGATTTTGTCTCAGGTTCTCCGTGATACCAGCGTATCGAAGGATACTCTTAAGTTACGTGCCAAAGCGTTGAGAAAGCTAGGAACTATATTCCAAGTAAGTTTATATTATTCAGCAAAATACTGATTAAACTTCCATTTTCCAGATGGTAAACATGTTTGATTTTTCTTTTTTTCCATTATCATTGGTGCTGAATTTTTTTACCTTCAATAGTCAATTTTTCTAACTACAAGCAATATAAAATAATTGCTGGTAATTTCATGAAATGTGTCAACCAACCGTTTACATTAATTGCAGATATGGGTTTTTTTATTTGTTTGTGTCTTAGTTTGTAATTTTCTCCTTTTCAGGGTGCTAAGGTTCTATATAGGAGGGAGAATAGTCTAAGAGTGGAGGAAGATGATAAGACCAAAGCCACAGCTACTACTTCCTCAGGCACATAAATTGTTGTTTCTGATTTGATTTTGCACTGTACTTGTATTTCTTTCTGTGTATTGTTTGCGATTTACGTGGATCATATTGTTATGTCGACCAATCACCATATTTCTGGCATTTGAAGATGCTGAATAATTTATGTTGATTTCATAAGACTAACTGTTCTGTTTGCAACTAGTTATATAATTACGTATACTAGCTTATTATGCTTATAGTTGGAATACTTTTTGAGAAATAAGTCTCTTCAGAACTCGATAGTTCTTTCTCAGCCATAATGCTTTCTATGTAGTAATTGTCAAACTTGAAAGGGCCATTAAAACCCTATAGAGAAGGGTTCATGATCTTTTGGTTTCATCAGATAACCTATAATGTGTGTAGTGGCCAAAAAGTTCATTATACATACCTACATGACTAGTGTCAACTCGTGCTATGTAGACGCTTTCATCATATAATTGAATATGTTTATGGATTATAAATATTTTAGATGGGTTATTTTTAAAATACTACCGTCAAAAGTCATTTGATAAACTTTCTTTGAAACACACAAATCATGAAGTGTCAAGGATAACAAATCCTTTTAAAGCATAATAGCTTTATACAACCAATGCTGCCATTGGTCATCAATTATTTTTGATTTGGTAATCATTACATTATTGAGCTTACATTTTAATTTTTAAATATAAGGAATTCATGATTTCAACATGGGTTTATCTTATATTTGACATTTAAATTTGAATATGTATAGTTTGTTATGATAGTAATGTTCCAAACCTGAATTGTGCTAGGAGTGAAATGGTGTTTTAAATTTGGCTCAAACAAACAACATTTTAACATTTGCAAGGGTACACTTTTAACATTATCCAATACTAATTAAATTTGAAAGTGCTTCAGCAGCTTTGAAGCATTATATTTACAAATATAATTATACGATTGGACAAAATTACATAAATAATAACATTATGCAGTCTAATTTTTGGAACAACCAAACAATTTTTACTTTTACTTAAAATATTCATATGAAAATAATACAATAATTAATATAATTCAAAATTAAAGAAGCAATCATCATGACACAAAATTAACAGTGGATACACATAAACATACTTTGGATGACATATTATTAATGATGACAATAAGTCTGCATGATATAAGAAAATGTAGTCAACGAAGTGAACTATGAAAAATTGATTATTATTATTAGAAATAAAACTATTGTGGATTAAAATAATAGCAAGTCTAATAATTTCCATATATATTGATTTTGTAAAATAATAAACTAAATTAGTCATATTATTGAGAATAACAAAACATTTATAAAATATGTACTAATGCCCAGAAACAACAAATATTTTACTTGAAGAATTGAATTAAAATTTGTGGCGAAAGTTAGTTCGTCTACTATGAACTAAAATTTGTAGAAATCATAAATTACTTGGTGGTCTTGTATATTTTTCACATAAAAAGAAAAGACACACTTGTTTATTAATTATGTTCAATAAAAATCTCATTCTGTTCCTGCAAGTTCTTTAAAATATTAATTGATGGAAATAGCATTCATATCACGTATCTTTCAGCAAATAGACATCATTAGATCTTTAAAGTACTCTACTCTCAAACATATTTTTAGCTTAAATTCACCTCTTTATTTAATAATTTCCCACTTTCTTCTTGTCCTTTATTCATGTAATCAACATTCACTACTTTATACTCTTCGCATAACATCTTTGCATCAACCACTGATCATGAAATATCTTTAGAGTACCAAACAATTGTATACTATGAATTTTATCAAGGTATAACTGATTGTAATTAGTTCTTCTATTTTAAATTAAAATTAAATTGGCCAATAACAATTGATTCATTCAAGCTAATTCTTTTAACTGGTTGCATCCCTCTCTATTTAAAATTACTTATAAATATTAAGAGTAACTACATTACATATCCAAACTGAAAAAATAAATCAATGCAACATAATGTGAAACAACATTTGAAAAAGAAAAATCTTATACCTCACTATTGTGTAAGGTTCCTAAGTATAATTGGTAGTAGCCATGCATACAAATGGAAAAATCTATTTTTCTTACGAATATTTCATGGTCTATTAATAACACCATTGAAAAATGTATTAAAGCCTAAGTTGATTGAGTTAGATAACATCAAATTTTACAAAAATGTAAGTTTAGTTTGACTAATAATTGAATTTTTTTTATAAATCAAATAATAAGTTATGTAAACTAATAATTATATATATATATATATATATATATATATATATATAGTACACATTGCATCATTTTTACTATGCACGAAATCTTGACTCTTCAAGTATGCACGACTTTGATGCTTCCAACTGTTGGAACATGATCCTTGTAAAAAATGTGCATATAATATGAATATGGACTACATATGTACATTTGATAATATGTTTAAGTGAAACTAAAAATCAATCTTAATCCAGTATAAAATAAAATGAGATATTGAGCTAAAAATAATTCATTTTATTTAGTGCATGATAACATTATTTGTATGATCCTTTCTATAAACTTCTCCAAGTTTCAAAGTAAAATAAAATCAACATAATTTCAATCTAACTTTATGAAAAATCATTGATATTTACCTCAATGCTCAATAAGATTCTAATAAATGACAATTAAACAACACCATTGGAAAATGTAACGAGTTCTAGATTGACAAAGATGGTTAATATAAGATTTTACAAAAAATAAGTTAGGCTGTTTAAAACAATATAAAACATTTAAATAAACTTTTTTGAAAGAGTGCGTAATTAGAAGTAAACTTTTAACAATATTTCAAAGTTACCTACTGTAGGTAGATTAAAATTACAATATACAAAATCATATAAAACAAACAAAAATTAAATGAAAGTAAACTTTGAAACAAAACTTGAGAACAAAATAAAAAAGTTCAACTTTACATGCAATAAATTTTACAAATCAATATGAGATTCTGTGGTATCCATATATTTGCAAATCTAGTAACTATCGCAAAAAAACGAAGAGAACCATATTTATAACTTTACAAACAAAAAAAATAAGAAGAAAACATAGTTTTAGGCCAAAATAAAAACTCGAAGCAAAGATTTGAAATTAGAAACTAGAACGAAAATCGTAAATTCAACCTGAAATTAAATGAAAAGACGGATAATAAAAAAAATCGAACCTTTAAATCAAGCTTGATAGAGCTAGTAAGCTATGTTTTTTTGGAGGCCTTCAGATTTTTTCCATAAAAGCAATAACATTGAAAGGAACTGGTATAAACACAATTACTGCAAAACATGAATAAAATCATAAATAATTCAAGATGAATATGAAGTGAAGAGCTATTGACGAATTCAACCAAATTCTATTCAATTTAAAAGAATTAAAGACTAGAACCTTTTAGAATTACTGGAAAATGGGAAGAAACAAAATTGCAAGTGAAAGGAATAAAAGATGAGAAGTATTTAAGTAAATACATGTAACGACCCGTATTTTTAACTATTTTAAATTATTAAATTTAATATGATTATTGAACAATAACGGTTAGAAATAAAAATTTATGTTTTATTCATGTAATTTATTTAATATGAACTTGAATAAAATTTGAAATAACAATTTCAATAAGAATAAGGAATTATGTGTGTTAGAATGAAGTTCAATATATTGAATCTATTTATAATCAATAACTGGAATTGAATAATAATTGTTGAATTATTTAGATGTAAATAAAATAATTTTTTGATAACTAAAATTCATTTGAAATCTAAAATTGGATTTATTGAAATTCTAATATTGGAATTCATCGAAATTGAATTATTGGAAAGAATTGGAACTAAGTGTAGTAGTTGTTTTGTTATTGAATTCATTTTAAAAGTTCAAATTTATAAACTAAATAACTTGTATTTCAATTATAGCGATTTATTGAATAATTAAATTGTTTAAATAATTGAATCTTGAATTTAATGTGAATGAAAATGATTTCAAAAGTCGATTTAAATTTTATTTAAACAAGAATGAAAATTGTTAGCTTTTAAAACTGAATTTAAAGTGATTAAATTGATTGTGGAAATTACTCGTTTCAATTAACGTGTAAAAATAGTCTTTTTGGGCACTATCTCGGATTTCGACGAACCAGTTTCATCGGATCCGTAATAGTGAATTATTGTAGGATTTCAAGTTTCGTAGCGATTGGACTTATCGTTTGGCCGTGCGAGCTTGAAACGCATAGAAATCAATTACAGGAATTTAATTAATATAATTTGATTTTGAAAAGCTATCTTCTAAATATGATGGAAATGGCTCACCATATATGTTCTATTGTGTTCGGAATAAAGGTATAACATATAGAACAACAAGCGACATGCTTCGTTTGGAGTTTGGAATTTTCGCGGATAAATCAGGTCGGAAATTTATATATAAGCCACGTTCTAATTTCATTTCGCGAAACCCTAACTAAAAAACATCGGCCGCTCTTCTTTATGCAATTTTAATGGCCGAAATCGCCCGATCTTCTCTCCTCATTTTCTCTCAATCCGTTCAACAAAATCGAGTGACTCCAAAAGCAAAGATGTAGATCTCGACGAGCTCTACGTATCCAACGGTTGGATCATGTCGAAAGCTCGTGAAATCGCCAGGAATCGCTCACGTTGAGCTGCTGCAGTTTTGGGTTTTTTGGGTTTTGTGATGTGCGTGCGTTGGCGACAGCAGGCGGCGGTAGAGGCGGAGGGCGCGACGTGGGGTTCCTCGATGATGGGCTTTGGCGATCGATCGATATATATATATATATATGTAAGGAAACTGTATAGGCAAGCTCGAGCCTGGGTTTGAAGTCGGGAATGATGGATTAAGGTAGTTAATTTGGGTTAAGGTTTATTAATTTTATTTAATTATTTAGTTAATTATATTTTAATTTTCTCGAATATTAGTAAATTTGTATCTTTCTCATAGTCATTCGAGGTCTGATTCGAGCAAAACAAGTTGCATTGGATTCGTATCGACATTGTCTATGACATGGAGTTGAAGTGGAATTTATTTGAAGCTGAAATATTTTCAGTTTCAAATAAAGGTGAGTGTTTTAAACCGCTCACAAAATACTAAAATATTTCGATGTTAGTTAAATTGAAATCATGAAGTGATTTAATTTTATTGATTATTGTTTGATAATTTAACTGACATTTAGATTGACATATGCATTGGCTGCTAGGAATTAAAATTGACAGTTAAAGCGAAATTGAAATTAAAGTGCAAGTTAAAATATGATATTGATAACTTGTTAGCTGTCATGATTTATTGACTGATTTGGATGTTGATTGTGATGGATGGCTATTGGTTGATGTTTTGGATGATTGGATGTTTATTTATTATATATATATATTCAATTATCACCATGTAAATTATTTGACAACATATAAAACTGTTATTTGAATTATTTCGAATAAATTAAGAAATAGGTTGAAATGATATATACCTATGACGTTTATTTTGGATCGAAATGATATATATCCATCATTGCAATTAAAAATTGAAATAACTATTCACTTGGCCATAAGATAGAAAATTATATACGGACACCGAATTGGTTAAAATTAAATGGTTTTAAATTCTTGAATTTGAATCTATTTAAATGAGTTGGTTTTAAGGAAATAAAAATCGAATTATTAAAGTTGAATTAATTTCAAATTCGAGTTTTGAAATGTTGAATTTAAAACTTGTTAAAAGTAATTGTTTTAAAGAATTTAATTTGGAATTTGAAGTTATGATTGAAATATGACTTGAACTATAGAATTGAATTATTTTATAGGTTTGAGCTTTTACTTGAACTTTGAATTTATCTAAGTAAAAGTGGTATAAATAGATATTTCAATTTGAGCTCGGAATTGAATTATTTTAAAAGATTTGAACTTTAAATTGAATATTGAAGTTTAATTTGATTTAAGTGATTTAAATCGGTAAATTGAAATTGGACATGAAATCGATATAAATTGAAATGGTTTAAAGTAAGAATTGAATTGAAATTTGAATCATTAAATTGAATCGTTGAATCGATTTTGAAGTTAAAAATGAAACATTTCGAAATTGAAATTAATTCGAATTGAAATCGAAATCGATTTGAATTTAAATCGAAATAGAGTCGATTTAAATTGATTTGAGATCGAAGATGATCTGAATTGGAAGATTTGAAATTAAATCAGTTTGATTTAAATTTGGACCTGAATCCAGTTTGATTGGAAATGGGAAGAAACAGTTTTGAATTTGAAATTATTTTCACTATAAACTAATTTCCTATAAACTGCTTTAAAATTCATCTTTTTAAAATTTCAAATTATTTATATTTTCAAATCATTTAATATATAACCTATTTTAATATTTTAACTATTTAAAACTATTTTAACTATTTAAAACTATTCAAACTATTTCTAAAAATTCAAACCGTGCAAAGTTGGAATGTTTATATTTAAATCGTTGATTCGAATGCGAAATGGGTTAAAATAAAGTTATAACCTAAGTTCAAATTCGAAAAGATTTTGAAAATGAAATTGAGATATTGGAGTAAAAATGATTTTCAAGTGAAATTGACATATTTTAAGTAAATATGATATTTTGAAGCGAATATGATATTTTCATATCAAGTATGAATCGTTTTAGAAAAATGTAAAAAAACCAACCGGTGTGTAAAACGACGTTTGGTTGTTAAAGAGACCGGGGCCTCTTATTGGCATACCCCCTGTCAATATTGGAACCACTTTAACAACTGTGTACGTGGAGGAGACTCCAGAATGAAGTGGTTGGATTTGGTGTACGTTTTCTAGATTTGAAGAAAGAGAACGATGATGGATAGACCCCGGCACTTGTGCCAATTTGGAATGACTAAAATAGGATGGCTTGACAGAGCCAATGAGGGTAGCTAACTCTAGCGAACATCCGTTCTTCGATTTTCTTCTTGGACATGGTCCATACTATTACTTTGTTGTTGGTTTCGATTGGTGCACCTGGATTTGGGATGACCACCCTTTGACTCAATATTGGATGGATGGACGCGGTGGGCGGTCGTGGCTACGATGCGTTACAACCAGCCTTGCGACCCGAACTGGTAGTATCCTACCTTGGGCATTGCCTTACGTGCCTTGTCATACTTTTATCCTTATACGAGACCACTACGAGTTTGGTTTAGTGTTGTCGTATCACGGAGCATCCCTATCTTCCGACGTGCTCCCGGGGCGTTATACGCAAACTGTACGATAATGCTTAAAAACGCGTTAAGGGTGATTAATGTAAAGCCTTAACGCTAGGAAAAATATTTATTTTGTTGATTATACATTACATATATAGCGTATTCTACTATATAGAAATATTTTGATTGATCCTTAAGAGATGGAAAATGTCGTAACATCTCTTGAGTTATTGCACGCACGTTGTACACTGGATAGGAGATGTAAAACCCCGTAAACATCTCTGACTCTATTACATTCCTGTTATATGTGATATTGATTTAACTCACATAAGAATATTTTAGTCTTGACTCGAGTGTATTGTTTTACTGTATGCTCCGGTCGGCCATGAGTTTTCAGCACTTTGAAGATTATTTTCTGGAGGACGAAGATGAAGATTGGTATATTATTATTACTAGTATTTTTCCCTGCATCATGTTGTTCTGATGCATGATTCTATTGTTCTGTTGTATATATAACTCCAATAGATGTTGTAAAATTATAATCAAATGTATAGTATAAAAAACTTCATGAGCTGTTTATTTGATTATTATATTTTGTCATTCCGCTGCGAGATTCTGTATTTGTTTTCTTATTTTCTTTTTTTCTTAATTAACCCCATTGATTATCTATGTTTCGGATTGTTTGAGTTGGAAATGTGTGGATTATTGTCGATTTAAACCTTCCGAAATTTGAGTCATCATAATACAAAAATAATGAACGAAGGATGTAGATGGAAATATGCATACAAATAGTCAAAGATTGAATTTTTTTGTATAATTAGATAATATATATGGAACGTTCATTATGCTAAATTCATTAATGATATGTTACTTTTTTCATGTATGTTAATGGTATCATTACATCTGAGATATATTTCTGGTGAAAATATTCATCTTCATAAAGCTGGGATATAATTCTCTGCCCTTGGATTTTTCCACTTTTCGCCTATTCATAAACCTCGTTCTTCATACCTGGATTGATGACATGTCTTTGGTGGGAAATCCCGAGTCTGGCAGGATATTGGAATTTTGAAGCGGGATGCTAGAAAAAGTGGGCGAGAAGCTTTGGTCTGCATAGGTCAGCCTCTTCTCACTTGAAGTAGCATGCCCGCTCTAAGAGGAATGATAAGAGACCTTCATGTGACTTTGTCATATTGTTAATGTATAGGAATGGGGGCGGTGGTGAATGCCATCTGACGTGGCCCCTTGCTGTCCTTACTCTTTTACTTAATTTGCCTCTATGTTAGGTTAGAATGGAGCATCTCTTCCTACTCTATTCTGAAAATTTCCCAGATGTGCTTGGGGCTTATTTTCTATTTGAATTATTTTCTTGGCTGTTGCTGATGAGAGATTGAGAGAGGGAGAACTTCACATTTTACGTTTGCCTGTAGGGTTGAGTATGTGTTGAAGCATATCTTGGGTGACCCTGTATACAACCGCAATATAGTGCTCTTGGCTCTGTACGGCGCTGTGTAGGTTGTCCCTAGTGTGTGCTTGTGCAGACCTGATCCTATAAACGTTTGATAGCATATGGGTATAGCTAACTCATATCCTCACTTGCTAACCTGTATGCTTTGGCCTTGTATTATGGTTTGGTCTCTGTTTTCGAAGATGCCCATGTCGTTCTGTCTTTTTGCATATCGCATCTATTTTCTATAGCCTTGATTCTGATGGAGAAGGCTTGGGTTTGATTAAATGCTTAACCTTCAACCTGCTCTTTTATGGCACTAGGAAGTATCATATTTTTCCTTTTGGTTCTGACTTGTGGTTAGAATGGGTTTAACATATATGAAAATAAAAATAAATGGGTCCAAATGTAAACAGTTGATCAAATTGCTGAGAAGTAAGTATATAGGATGAGAAGAATTGTGGAAATAGTATACTAAAGCTCACATACTCTTTTTTGTATATAATGAAAAGATAAATAATAAAAAATCTAGCCCTTTAATCAAACTTGATCGATCTAGTAAGCTAAGATTTTTAGCGGCTTTCATATTACTTTTCCGTAGAAATAATAACGTTGAAAGTAATTGGTAGAATATAATCACCGCAAAATGTGAATAAAATCATAATTAATTCAATATGAATACATTGCGATAAACCATTGATGAATTCAATCAAATTCTAATTAGATTAACAAAAGTTGAGAATAAATTACAAATCAATAGGAGATTTTGTGATATCCATATATTTATAAATCCAATAACCTTCTGCAAGGAGAAAATAGAATTTTGGGCACAAAATTCAAAGAAAAGATTTGAAATTACACCAAAAATATCAAATTCAACCTTAAATTAAATGAAATGATAAATAATAAAAAATATACCCTTTTAATCAAGCTTGATCGATCGAGTACACTATGTTTTTTGGAGGCCTTCAAAATTTTCTTGTAGAAATAATAAAGCAATTGGTAGGAAAATAACCACTGCAAAATATGAATAAAATCATAAATAATTCAAGATGAATACAAAGTGAAAACTCTTAATGAATTCAAATAAATTATGGTTACATTAAAAAAAGTTAAAGAGATTGACCAATATTTTTTTGGAAAGAATCTTTAACCTGATTCAGTTTGGGAGTGGAATTGTTTTTAAATTATAGCATACGTATGAAACTTGTAAAGGGGAAGAGAAAAAATTGCGAGGAAATGAAACAAAAGAAGATGAGAAAATCGTAGATGAAAGTAAGAATGTAATCAGACAAAGATTAAACTTTATTTATAATTATATCATTATATTATAAAATAAAGTAGATATATAGAACTTTCAACATAAAGACATTAATGATATAATTAATCTTTACCATGTATGCTATAGGCAAGGCATTAATATTATCGTTAACATTTAGGATGCATGAAAATTGAACTATAAGGGTGTAAATGTAAATAGTACCCCAAATTGCTAAGAAGTAAGTATATAAGATGAGAAGAATTGTGAAAAAAGTATACTAGATGTTATCTCGCCTTTTGGCAAGGCCGTGATACCAAAAAATCAATGGAAAACCAAAGACGACTCGTCATTAAGATAGGTTGTACGCAGGCTCACTATGGATATCGATGAATTTTGCCCAAGTCCGGATCGAGCTATAATTGACAAGACATGACAAACAAAGTCATTAGAGCCGGCATTTCAAATTCCAAGTCAATCCGAGTTTGTACGCTCAAGATATGATCAATGCAAAATTGAATATGGTTCTCGTTCGTGTCCATCGGGATGGCGCATTTTGTATCCATCGAACATACACTGTTCGTATCCATCGAGTTCGCTCACTTCGTATCGATCGAAGCTCATCTTCGCATCCATCCGACCGTCACCATTTCCTATCGATCTACTTGGCGCCATCCTGTTCGAGTCCATCCTAAAACAAGCCTTCATCGTACCCATCAAACATGTTGATTTGTATCCATGGAGTGCACTTCTTCGTATCCACAAATGGCTTGTGTTTCGTAATCGATCCTCATCAGCATAATCGATACGAAACGCTTCTGAATTATCGATACGAACAGCGCCACATGCGTGGATGCGAGTCAAATACTCAGGCGATCGATACGAACAAGACCACACCATCGATACGAATAGTGGAACTTGGATCGATACGAACAAGGCCTAAAAATCGATACGAACTGTGCATCCCTCATCGATGCGAACAAGGCAGCAGCCATCGAGTCGAACAAGATCGAGTCAAAATGATCGATTTGAACCAAACGAACTACCGAAAGTCTCCATTTCGTATCGATCATATCTCACGATCCACGAGTCCAAATGCTACGAAATTTTCACAGAAGCTTGCGGCATGCTAAAGAATGTTCACACCAAGTTTCGCCTCCATTGGACAAAATCTTGATTGATACGAAATTCATTCGTATCGATCACGGATCGAGCCGAAACTTCACGGGCTTGGTCGCGTGGGTCCACTCACGTGCCAGAAGAAGTCTTCCGGAGTTTGAGCGCGATATCAGCCTCCTACGCCTATAAATAGAGCCCCAGCGCCTACAGAAGAAGGATCTTTAGGGGGAAGCTCCGACGCCCAGACTCTGCCGGATTCGATTCCATACTCCATTACTGCTGTTGTACTCGAATTTCAGAGTTGTAATCCACTGTAGCTTGTTGTAATCAGGTTTAGTCAGCAAGTGAATATCAATAAAGTCTTCAAACTTCAAAGTGGACGTAGGCTGGATCGCCGAACCACTATAAATTCTGTGTTCTTTACTGATTTCCTTTGGATTTTCTGAGTGTTCCTCATTTTCAATTTTCTACATACTTGTTATTTGTGATCTGTGATTGTGAATTGGTGATTTCGTTGACAATTGGGTGTTTGTGACCAATTTTGGCGCAAACACTAGAGGTTAGACATTTTCTTTTTCTATATAATAGAATAGATATGTGTGTGTGTGCATAATGGTTCATTAGTATTTCAAAGGGAACTTATAAAAGAAGTTGAAATGGTCAATTGATCCTTTTCAATAGCATGAATCTTTTCCTCGAGTTATAAAAGCATTTCAGCAAATCATTCTATGTCGTTCAACAATGAACACACGTACATAACCTGGAGTCTTTATGGTTTACATAGACCATGAGTAATACACTTTCTGCCATTACGGAAAACACAATGCATACTAATCTTTCCTCTACATTGATATCTCATTCTCAAAGCAACCATGACTAGATAAATGTTTATGTGTTTGATCCAAAGCTCATGATTTCGAACTTACAAGTGCAATCAACACAACACTTGTCATAAATATTTCTACTCATATGTTTTAGAATTTTTAACGTTATACATGTATAGCATAGACAATAGAAAAAACAAAAGGTATACTTCTATTCTGAACAAGATTAATATTAAAGAGTTACATGTATGTAGTTAAATTACATAATTTTGTCCAAGTGCACCTTAACTCTATTACACCAACCGTGATGATGCTCTGGCCGCTTCTAGCCATCCATCATAGCCAATGAACTTTCTAGCCACTACCATTGACGTTCCAACCTTAAATACACTCCAAATTACCAAATTAGTCATCAATTTCAAAGTCGGTCATCAATTTGGATAACCTACGACAATCTTTCAACCTCTAAAACTACAGTAATTTTGCATTAAAGCATCATCACTCTTAAATTGTTACATATCCCTTTATTGAATATAATCTTATAAATTGATTCAACATTAAATTTGAAAGAATTTAGTCCTTAAAGAACATCCAAAGTATCAGAGTCAAGACCATCCAAATCAAAATTTTATATATCTCATTCTACCCATACTTATCTCAAATCAACTCCAAAATATAATCTATCACTCAAAATCAATATCAAATCTAGATTCAATTAGAATACCATTGAAATCTCATAATATGTATGGATGGTGATTTTAAATGAGAAATTACTCATAAATTTCACTATCAACAATCAATGTGAGACTTCACCATTGATCTTCATCAATATTCGTTGATCTTAGCTCTTTATGTCTTCCTCCTTAATTTCCTTTCTTTAGTGCTAGTAGATGTACACTCTAAAGTGCTTGATATAACTTCTCAGCAGTTTGTTTCAACTTTAAAATTTCACTATCCAAATTTTCAATGGAAAAATGAAGGAAATAGAAGGAAGAAGAGATATTTATAAAGCAATTTAACTTTCCAAATTTCAATTTTTTTCCTCATGCCACATGAAATTTAATTTTCCCTACAAGATTCCTTAATGAGTCATCACTTATTAGGTCCTTATATATCAAGCCTTTTAGTTCATCTTCCACTTCTATCACTTTGGTGCACTTAATGATATTTTCCACCTATTAATCAAGTAATTGCATAAATATGTAAATTATAATTTCAGTCTTAATTGAGATACAAGTCACCACATCCTTCCCTCAGAGAAAGTTGCATCCTTGAAATTTCTATTTTTTGAGCTAAGGATTTGTCTAACCATGGTACATGACTAACTAAAAGATATAAACAAATAA
This sequence comes from Allium fistulosum, assembly GCA_030737815.1. Taxonomy (NCBI): domain Eukaryota; kingdom Viridiplantae; phylum Streptophyta; class Magnoliopsida; order Asparagales; family Amaryllidaceae; genus Allium; species Allium fistulosum. The sequence goes on along the minus strand of CM060905.1, from coordinate 245,829,998 downwards.
AATACGTATGCGAAAACCAAAATACAATACGTACTCAGAGAAAACATACATACACAAGCATACACACATATGTATATAAAAAAATACATGTATATATACATAAATGCGTATATGTGTGTGTATCACACACATATGTGTATATGTATACACATATGCTTACATACATGCACACACACATATACATGTGTGTGTGTGTGTTTGTGTAGGAAGGTTCAATGATGCCCCTCTTTTTAAGCTCCTATTTAACATCTCTTTTTGTATCCCTTCTTTTATATAGTTATTAGTATAACGTGACAAGAGAGAAACAATAATTATTTGTTTGAAACTTGTGTCTGAAAATAAAGATCCTAAAAGGGGTTAAAAAAGGGCTATCATTGAACCTATCTCTCTCTCTCTACATAAATACACACATATGATTTAAAAGGCTTTGTTAGAGGTATTTTGTTGAGGGATGTTTTAGAAAGAAAAGCTTTTGTTAAAGAATATTTAAAAATAAATACTATAAGATTTGTGGAGTATTTATTTAAAAGATATTTTGTGGAAAATTATTTTCATAAAAGCATCGGAATTTAAAATGTTTTGTTAACTTGCCGCATGTTAGAGAATATTGTGAGAACCCTTATTTTAAAGAGAAATACTTTGTTGAAGCGTTCTTTCAATAAATGTTATATGACTAGAGGAAGATTTATTTTTAAATTTTTTTATAGATAGTTTATTTTGATAGAAAAATATTTGATTTTAGAAAAATATTATGAGAAAATATTTTATTAATAGAAATATTTTTATATGAGAAATATGTTTTTGAGTAAAGTATGTGGAAAAACTCTTTATTTGAGAAATGTGTTTTATCCAAAGAATATCTTTAATTTTGATAAACTTTTAGTTTGAAAGTTGACATTAGTTGTAAGAATCATTTTAAAGGGTACTCTTTGATAAATGATGTTTTGAAAGGAAATATTTTTAGGTAAAGGGTTTTATTTGGAAAATACCCAATTTGAAAAAAGTATTTTATTAAATATATTTTGTTCGAAAAGAAAGTATTGTAAAATTTCTAGTTTTAAAATACTTTAGGAAAATATTCCACAATGATGGGAATGATTTGATTCAAAAAGTGAATAGTAGAGAAGCAAAATATTTGATTTGAATAACAAACTTTAGAGGCGTTTTTTAAAAAGTATTTTATTGAAAGGATAAGCCAATAGGTTGACTTAGTTAGTTGGTGGTTTTGACTATGAGGTAAAAGGTCATGAGTTAGATCCCCAAGATTGACATTAATAAACCATGATAAAAAAGATATTTCATTTGGAACCCTGACTTGACAATTGTAAGACTAGACTGTATGGCATGAGATATGAGGCGATTGGACGAGATGAGTTTTGAATTTGTACAACACCCATTATGATGATGTTACATTTATAATTATTATGTATGACTTTCTGATGAGTGTAGGGATTTGTAGGCATTCCCTCATATATAGAGAGTTGGGATATGATGTGCCAATTTTTGATGTATGAGATAGTGACCTTTTGATTTTATTTACTTGCTTTGGTAAAGTTGTTTATGATATATTACTTGTTAATTTATTAGTTATAAATAGAAAATTATACCATTTATTTGACCGTTTGCTTATTAATTTATGTCGCTTGTCTGCATTATTTCTTTTGCTTGTGTTGTGTTGTTGGTTTCGTGTTTTTCTATGGTCACTGTTAATTATTTTGTTGTTTGCTTATTTATTTATTTGTTGGTGTAACAACCCACACCTCTAGACACACCAACTCAAAGCCTAGGGTGACTTTCAGACTTACGTCATGCAAAAAGTATGGATTGACAGTTTTTTAAACATTACAGGACATGGTTACAAGGATAAAATTTAAAACATTCTACACTTTCAGATCTCACAGCGGAAGGCAATAAAATATAGATACAGAAAATTATCATCTTAATCCCAAAAAACACAGTCTCAAATATACATAGTCAAAAATCCGGATTTTACAAAATAACAGCATAAAGTCTGATAGGTACTAAATAAAATAGATAGTTCTATGAAGAATAATGAAGAATAATATGCAACGCCAATGCCAAGCTCGCTTCTCCACGTACTAGATCTAGTCCAATCACCTCCTACCTTGTCCTTCTGTAGTTGGGGAAAAAGGAAAGGAGCGGGTCAGACAAAAGTCTAGTGAATGAATTGTATTACTAATATATGGTGATCACATGCAATTGACTTCATTTGTAATCTACGTGACCTCGGGTGTCCTACTTGTGTTTGCGAATTACTTACTAAGGCTGGTCACATTAACCTAAGGAATATGGTTCCAAATACTCCTACACCCAAACACCTTGTGGAGGTTTATACTTAGGCGTCGAATAACTAAGTGAACCACTAATCAACAATGAATCGGACAACTAATCAACAACGGATCAAACTAATAACCTCTGGGACTGCTCCTGACATTAGATCACATAAAATATCAACCTTAGAATTCCGTTACCCAAACAATGACAACACGTATTGTACTTACACATTGAGAGGACCCCGCAATGCCAACTCACGTCAAAGACGACTTAGGGTCTACTGAAGCATCCATGTCCAATTACCCAATGGCAACGCCATTCATTGCATCACATTGGCCATCCACCAATAGTGTTATATCCTAATTATCGTATGCACCGAGGAACTTCCTATTACCGTCGAATCATGCACTGCACCAAGTATCCACCAACAGCGTCGCATACACCGAGAAACCTCCTGTTAGTGCCGTGTGCTTAGCACACCCTTGCGATCGAACCGCCTTATATTGAGTACTAAATTTGTAGAATAAATAGTGTCTAGGCTTAATTGGCCGCATACACATTTACTTCTGTCCCACAATATTCCAAAAGTCAAGGATTGAGGAGCTAGCTTCCCATACTAATATACTATTATACACACACACACACACACACACACACACCTGAGCCATAGGCTAAGGTTCAACCTGCATAGAAATTATACCTACTGGTCAACCTCTTGCTAATGTAGCGGTCGACTGCTTGCTGTCAACTGTCTACAGTGAGCCCGTCGATCGGTTGGGTTTTGTAAAAAAATTTCTTTTCTTTGGTTAATGTTAATCATATTTTCAATGGTGAATTGTATTCTGTTTAGTAGTAATTATCTCCAACTTTTGACCATATTTCACCTATTTGTTTAAGTCTACAATTCTGCATATGATTCTAATAATTTTCATGTATAACTTCTAATTTTTTTACACGATTTTAATTCATCAATTTCATAATCATAGTCATATATATATATATATATATATATTTACATCTCAGTATAAGTTCAGGGTGAAATCCATAGGGTATATATATGTTTAATGTCAGATTCAAGCCAATGTGAATAGAAAGGTGTATTCACACTAAAATCAAGTCGAATCAATTCAAATAATATCTCAAGGTTACTTCAAATCAAAGTCAACTTCTTCACTTCAATCAAAATTAAATCAGATAGTGGTTATATCCATACGGTCTAGGCTTTTAATCGGATTTCTCTATAATTGCAAGTATTAAATAAATAATATTCCAGATTTAAATAATCTTCAAATAATCTTCAAATTAAACTTTTATCTCAGACTTAAATCAGAGAAATCTCCAAATCAAATAGATATATAAATAACTCAGTTACTTGTAAATCATCATATCTTAATAATCAGCCTACTCACCTCTTAAGAGATTTCTTCCTTTTATCCCAACTTGAATCACTCCGTTCTTTGATTTGATTTTATCTCCAATTTGATTATCACATCTCCTTCCTTAACCTATGATTTTTCTCTTAAAATTTGTTTTTGTTTATTTCAATTTTTTTTGAGAAGACAGAGAGTTTAAAGTGTTCTGCTTACATTAAGGTTCTTTGAATGATTACCATGAGCTACGAGGGTTAACATCATATTTATAAATGTTGAAATCAATGCCGATCGTTAGATTTAATAAAATAAAATCCGGGTCGTTCGGGTTAAGCTAACCCTAGTAAAAATTATTTGATTAGGACCGTTCGATGAGATGTGGTCGACCGCTAGGGGTTAACTGTTCCTTATCATGGTGTCGACTGATCACTGTTGCTTAATTTAACATTTTTATATATTTTAATTTTTTTTCAAACCTTTAAATTTTAATAACTTTTCATATGAACTCTAATTATAAAACTTTATATATGAAAGTTGTTCAAAAAATTACCACGAACACAACAGTGTAAGTTTCGTAACCAAAGTATGATGTTTGCTCAAATTTCATTTTTGTCTTTATTATTAATTAATTAATTTCCCTTAATAATACTTTAGTTAATTTTGCAGGGTGTTGCATCTGGTTACTTGTTTGTTTGCCTTGTTGTGGTCATTTTTGTTGGATGCTAGGTTATATTGCTTGCTATATATGATAATTTTATGATGATGTAGTTATCCAGTGTTGACTTGTCGTGGGATGTACATTGGAGAAACTAGTGAGTTTGCTAAGGCACATATTTGGTTTAGTTACAGTGGGATAACAAAGGTTTCTAAGCTACAAAACACTAGATATTTGGATTGACTAAGAGATTGATGATGTTCCTTAAAGATGAGTATTAGTGATTGGAGAATTTTAGTGGCTAAAGACTTGATGAGTACCACTAAGGTGTCAAAATAATGGATGAGAGGTTCATTATGTCTTAAATAAAATTTGGAGTTTAACAAATATATGTTTCAAAAATCTATTTTCATACGAGTGATTACTAACTTCCATAATTTTAGTTTCAACAAAGACTTCTATTTTGATTTTTGAAGAAGATTTTATGGTCTGAAACTTTCCCAAAGTGGTATTTTCTCAATATCATTTTAAGTTGATCGTTAAAAGGAAAAAGTTGATGTTTTGAATAAAAAGAAGTTTTGAGTTGAAAAGGACATGGAAGCTCTGATTTGAAAATGGAAATATTGTTTCCAATGTTTTGATATGGGGATGTATTAGAACCCTCATTGCCAGCGATGGCTGGCAGATCCCTTTTTGGTATTTTGGATGGGTCATCCATGTCATTAAAAGAAGAAATCGCTATAAGAGGATTTTGAAATTAGATTTTTTGACATGATCTGAAGGTTGGAAAAAGATATGGCCCAATATGGATGAATACCAAAGGAATTTTATGCAGTTATTAGAAATGTTCATAACTTTGAGGACTTTATGATGTGAGTTGTTTGGATGGTTCGAGGAGGCAAGTTCGATGATGTAATTTTGTGAATTGAAACATATGATATGCTCTACTATTGGGATGTGTCCTAAGGGATTATTGACAACCAAATGCTTTGATATGTGCTTGTAAAGAGGGGAGTCTGTGAGGACACTCACCTGGATTTGTAATATATCCTAGATTGTTGACTATGATCTGTGTACCCTGGACTTTTAGTCATAAGTCTAGTTTCTTGGCCTTCTAAGTGGAATGGATTCATGCATTCTTGTAGCTGCGATGCTCTTTGATTATTGAGTATTCGTTGACCATATGATGGTGAATATTTATGTCATCATATATCCTATAATACAATGCTCTTATGATGTTGAGTGTTCACTAACCTTATGATATGGGTTTAAGGATCAAGGATTGATGCAGTTGTAGCATGAGTAGATGGCCATATTATTTTGAGGATTTAGCCATGACCATGCACATATTATTTTAAGGATGTAGCCATGACTGAAGATATATAATTTTTGATAGAGTTAGGGGTATGCCCAAGGGGCAATTATGTAATTTGTTACATATATCTAATCCATTGACCAATCTTGTTCGAAATAAAAGGTATTTTCTTCCTATTATATACTTGAATAATATGATTATATTAATTAATTATCTTAATTAAAAGTATATTTAATAAAAAAAATCCATAAATGGTATATTTTGTGATAGTAGTTACAAAGTGTTGTAACCGTGAGTAATTTATCACAATGAAACAAATATACCATTTTAAATGTTCCTAGTCAAGATGCATCGAGACTGGATATCGATGTATCCGTTGAGATTGGACTACGAAACGCTCTCCAAATGTTAGGCAGTGTATTACTCATGACTGCTGGGGGCACCTAGGGGTTACGTACTAATAGTTATTGGATAACTATGGAACGACTCACTCAATAGTTTTCTGTTGGTTAATATAATTAAGGTCAAACATAAAATATTGATGTGACCGATTTACATAGTTCTCTCGACTTGAGAATACAGTGGATCTTCAATATGAAAGCACCGCTTGATTATAGCCAAATCATGGCATGGCGTCCATCGAGTGACTATAGTTGGGTCGAGTGGAAGTATTGGAAGTGAAGCACTATTCAAGAGAGGATTTGTCTCCTCAGTTATATGCGGTTAGTACCACAGTCAAAGTCTTTGGCCAGAGCATTTCGATTAATAATAATTGTTATTATTGAACCAAGGACTTTGTATTTGGACTATAAAGTTGAATGTGGATGAGGTTGGAATTTTAACCATTACCAAATTCCATAACTCCAAAGTGATATAGTTTTGATGAAGAGAATTGGTGTAAACAAATGTCACAACCGGGTAACGCTTATTAAAATAAATTGGATTTTATCGAAAATGAGTAAGCGATAAATTTGGGCATAATGTCACACCACCTGCTAAGTGACTTGTAAACGTTAACATTAGAATAGTTTGATGTTAATCGTTGACCAAATTTACACCCAAGAGTTACACAACCGAAATGATGAATTTCCTTAAGACCGAACGATTTAATTAGTTTATAATTGCTATAAATTAATTAAATTAATCAATATTTATGAAATATTAATTATAAAATTTGAATATGATTTGAGAAATAAATAATGTTATATATATTTATAACAGTTATAAATATATCGATCGATATACAATATCGACAAGCGATTAAATTAGATTTAATGGCATAGTATTTTGGATTGGGCTTAGATGGGTTTAAGGCCCATCATTAGGGCTGCAAAATTTAGATTTTGGGAAGGTCTAGGGGTGGCTAAAACATAGGGAATTGGCTTGGAGATAATGGGTTGAGATCAAGTGAGAATGGGTAAAAAGGTTTTCATTGTTTCTCTCTAATACAACCATACATATATATATATATATATATATATATATACACCTAAAATAATGAATAACCTTTTTTGGCCGTCATTACCTTCTACATTTCTAGTTAAAACATAGCTCTCAATCCACTCCAAAATTCTCAGATATATTTCAAATTAAAATAATAATATTCGATAGTTAGAGGTCGGTGATTCTGGACTTGCAATCTGACGAATCAAGAACAGTAAAAGGAAAGGAAGTCATTGCTTCAACGTGGATTCAAAGGCATCATTAAATTGGTAATTTTAATTCATATACAATAATTAAATTATATTCTATGATCCTATAATGAGCAATTTCATATCTGTATAAATATATTGCTACTCTATGTTTAGTTAGGTGTGAGATTTTGTAAGCAAATGTAGTTGTCACAAATCAATTTAGTTACGTGCATAATTTGTTTGTTATACTATTTGATTTATGTATAGACAAATGTTGTTTACTATACAAAATCAGTTTTTGTCATTAATAATTGTTTTATATATATTTATTAATAAATTCATATATATATATATATATATTAGTGTATATTTCTCTCTCATAATAGCATATATGCATATATAAGATATATATATATATGATTTAAAAATTTTAGTACACTTATTCAAATATAATACGAATTTAAAAATTCAAAAATTAATTATCATACATATATTCATATTTTTAAATTAACATTTATTGAATTTTGAATTGTTTATTATATATAAAATAATTATTACATTAAAAATTCAATTTTATATTTTAAAAAACATTATATCATTCTAGAAATGTATAGAAAAAATTTAGAATTTTTTCAATAAAGTTTATTATTTTTAATAATTAATATTATTTTGGAAAACTATTTATGATTTATTAAAAATAATAATTTAATGGAAAAATTCTTCATAATTTTTTGTAACCTTTCATTCATGATCTTAGAATTTCTAAAATTTGAATTTTTAATAATATAGTATTTTATATCAAATAATTATTGCCGAAATCAATGTATTTGTTTTTAAAAATAATATTTCAACTTTGAATTATCTCCAGATTTTTTTTCTAAGCTCTATTTTATAATCCTAGATTTTTGAAAATTGTAAAATTTGAATTTTCATCAATATATTATTTTATGTTATTTATGGATAAAAACATTATTTTATTCATAATATATACAAATTAAAATACTAAAATTATTATGTTTGCAAAACTAAGTTAATTTTGAATTATAAATAATTATTAATAATTGTTCTCTCTCTTTCTATATATATATATATATTTATTTATATATAAATGTTTTATGTTCATATATTATATATAATATATTTATACATATGTATGTGTGTGTGTATAGTTTGATCGATGATGTGTGTGTGTGTATTTTGCAACACATATACATGCACATATTTGGACAACATACATGACATACAAAATAAGCTAATATGTCTGTTGCGATGTAAATCCCAACATCTACATATGGACATATTATACCTTTCACGGATTATTATGTTACACATGCATTCACACATATATGTATATGATACATATATGTATAAACTAAATCAAATAAAATTAATTTCATATCTTAATATATTAGAATTTAAATAAAATAAATGATTTTATTTAAATGAAATTTAGAAATGTTCTAATTCAATTAGACTTCATAGGCCCAATAAAGACCAATAGGGTAAATTTTTTGAAATTTACCCATAACTTTCGCTGCGGACTGGTCCAGTTCCAACAATGGTATTAAAGCCCAATAGCCTATGCAGTCTAAATTAGTCATATTAGGGCTAACTAATTAAGGTTGCCCACTTAGTACGGTGTCTAGAAAGGTAATGTCTAGGATTGGAATTGGGTAATCATGTACCCTGTCCTACCTGGTTACCGGCCTGGCCCGAAAGGTGAAGTGAGCCCAAAGGTTTCCCCTAATAAAAAAGACCCAACTTAATTTGGGCCTTGGGCTAATTTTCAAAATCGTTTTAAAAATTAATGTTAAAGATTTTAAATTTAATAGTTAAATTTAAAATAAAACATGTTTATTATAAAAATTATAATACTACATATGTTTTCAAAATGTTTGAAAGGATAATGATATTTTCAAAATGTTTAAAAATATTTATATAATAATTTCAAAATTTAAATTTATTAATAAAATTAATAAACGAAATTAATTAACTATGTTAATTAATTAATGCATATATGCATGTATTATATATGTTGATATATGTTATGTTATTTTAAAATGTAACGACCTGCCTTTTTGGACGTTTTAAGCAGACACACACGTTGAACTCAAACCATTCAGAATGGCAGTTTGTTATGGGGTAAATAAGAAAAAGAGAAATAAATAAAACAAATACAGAATCTCACAGTGGAATGACAAAATATAATAATCAAATAACAGTTCATGAAGCTGTTTTATAAATACATTTGATTATTCTTTACAACACAACCATTAGAGTTACATAAACATGAATAAATAAATAAATGCAGCGGAACAACATGATGCAGTGGAATAAATATAATAATAATAGTACAAATCTTTGTCTTCGTCCTCCAGAAATAAGGTCTTCAACCCAAAAATGCTCAGGCTGACCCGAACGAATTGAAAAGACAAAACACTCGAGTCAGAACTAAAAGATCTTATGTAAGTTAAATCAACGGCAAATATGAGTGTAACGACATCAGAGATTTACGGATTTTGACATCTCCTATCCAGTATCTAACGTGAGTGCAGTAACTTGAGAGATGTTTGGGATTACCATCTCCTAAGGCCGTTAAACTATCTATTATGTAGTAAAATATGCTATTATAATATGTCTACAGTAAAGTAAAAGTATTAAAATAGCGTTAAGGCGTTACTCATATCCCCCTTAACACATTTTATATATTCCCGTAGTCTATACAATGCCGTACGCTCTACCAAACCAGTGGTTTACCCAGAGGACATCCCATAGGTACAGTACAAAACAAACTCGTGGAAGGCGCTCTAGGGCATGTGAACACGACACTCGAGGCAATGCCAGGGTAGATATACCAATTGCACTCCCAGACTGGTGGTAACGCATAACAGCTACTACCGCCCACCTCGGACACACTCTAAATCAAATTAAGGGGTGGCCACCAAATCAATCACAAAGTCAAAATATAGTATCGAAGAAATGTGCCCGATAGGAGGAATGACCTCACTTGGCCCGGTATAGCTCCTATTTTAGTCACATCTAACCTGACTCACGGGAGTCAGGGTCACGTCATACCTTATACATAAATCGTTCGCCAAACCATCCTACTTCATTTCTGGAATCTCCACCACGTACACAGTTGTTAAAGTGGTTTTCGGTATTGGCAGAGAGTATGACAATATCCGATCCCAGTCTCTTTAACAACCAAACACTTATTTCACACCGGATGGTTCTTTTACATTTCAAAAAGTCAATTCACAAATTTATATCAAAATATCATATTCGGTTTTCAAATCAAATCTCTTTCGAAGTTATATTCACTTAAAAAAAATAATATTTTCAAAATAGTTTACAACCCTCATTTCAAAACTTCATATTCAAATAAAATATGTAATTTAAATCCCAACTTAGGTTATAATATCATTTAACGTTGTTCACTTTAAAATCGAGGATTTAAAATATAAACACATCCACTTAATTTAGTTTGAAATTTGGAAAGATAGTTTCACATAGTTGTAAATAGTTCAAATACTCTAAAATAGTTTAATTAAAGGTTAAAAATACTGTTAGATTGATTTAAGATAGTTAAATAAATTTAAAATAGATTAAATATAATTAAAATAGATTAAATAGCTTTAAAATAGATCAATTAGATTTAAAATAAGTAAATAGTTTAAAATAGGTTAAAATGATTAAATATAGTTAATATAGGTTAAAATAGTTTAAAAATTTGAAAATCTTATTACTTAGAAAATTTTAAAATAATATATTTAAACAGTTTATATTAAAATATGAATTTGGAATTAATATTAATTTAAACAATTTATTTTATTTCAACACATTTGAACCATGTCAATTTCCAAATCAACAAAACCCAATTTTGAATCTTTCAATTCAAATTTTAAATAAACTATTAAATTCTATATCGATTTCAACCCATGTTTGAAATATCAATTTAAATTATTCCAATTTCAATACATTTCAAAGTTATATTTCAAACAATTCAAATAACTCAATTCTGATAAATTTCACTTATATTTTAAATTCAACTTTAAAATTTCAATTTAATTCCTTTAACAATTCTTTTAAAACAATTCCAAATTTAACATAAAACTCGAAATTCAATAATAATTCAATTTATATAAATCAAATTTTATTCAAAATATCATTTAACTAAATTCCAAAAATTAAGGATTTAAAATCATTTTATTTAACCAATCCGGTGTCCGTATATAATTCTCACCCTAGGGTCAAGTGATACAGATATTTATCATTTCAATCCGCAATTTACAATTTTACGGTTATATATCATTTCCAACCGCAATCCCGAATTTAAATAAAAATCTATAAAATCTCTCGAGTCTATCATTTCAACCCATAACGATTTTTCCCTAATCTATAGATCGTTCGGGTATGTATCATTTCAACCCATAGTGATTTTCCTAATAATAACTAAGAGAACTTGCAGAGTGATAACAATATATAAATCAAACATAACATCCAATCATCCGATATCAAAAATCAAACATCCATCAAAATCATCATTCAATTCACCCAATAAATATCAACAATTTACTAATTATCAATGACAAGTATTTAACTGGCAATTTAAATTCAATAACAAATTAAATAACAATTTAATTCAAAATAATAAAAATTAACAGGAATAGAAATTTAAATATATCAAACAGCCATAAATAAATTCCTAATCACATCAGAAATTTAATTAACCAACATAAGAAATTTTAAAAGGTGTGAGTGGGTTAAAACACTCACCTTTGATTTTAAATCGATTTAAAATCCAATTTAGGGCTCAAATTCAAACAGTCTCGGAATTCGTCCAAACCAGCGTCAAAATGTCCGAAATTTTAATACGATCCCAACACAAGAAACCGTGCATGATTTGGACCTCGTATGTAAAAGTTATGATAATTAAAAGGTATGAAATCAAAATTTAAATATAAAAAAACAAAACACAACCTTGCCACGTCACGCTCGAAGACCACGTTCGTTCCTTTACACATGCTTAAGCACCTGGGTTTCGATCGAAACCCTAGCCTCTTTGTTTCCAGCCGTCACCTAGGGCCGGTCGTGGCCAGGCGCGCCGCCACCTGACGAACCGCCGAGCCATCCCCAAGCCACCACTACCCTGGCGAACGCCATCGAGCACGAGCTCCACCCAGCAACCGCCAAGACGTGAAGACCTAATCGAATTAATTCGATCGATCCAACCGTCACCCGACCCAACAAACACCACTGATGCACTCGCCATGACCCTCTCTACAGCTCTGTATCATCGATTCGTCGATCCATCGACGTTGATCGACGAGTGATGAATGGTCGAAAATAATTCCTCGAATTCTAGACACACAGAAACCCAAATCAAAAATCGAATTTCAGATTTCACCTGCGCTCGTCGAGAGCTTCAAATCGATATATAATTTGATATATTTTGAGGAGTTTAAATTTTTGGAATTGAATTTGAAATTGAATTGTGGGTTTGGAATTTTGGATATGTTCCGCCAATGGAAAAGTGGAGATAGACAGGAAATGTACGTACTGAAAAATGGAATAAGAAATAACTAGGGTTTATAACAGGTTATTTATAGGTAGATCCGAAATAGAAATGAATGGACAAGATCAAATTTAAAGTTGAACGATAAATGACCCGAAAAGTCCGTTTCGTTTCCGAAATGAAAATGGGTCACCCATATATCAAAATAGATGTTTTCAATATTTTTAAACTCAATGGAATAGGTTTCAGGTCCTAATTCCATCGTATGAAGAAGTTGCTTCAAAATCAGCTTATTTCAAATTGATTTCAATTAAATAATTTCGATGCATTTCGAGTCCGTACGATCAAACGACAAGTCCACTCGCTACGAAACTTGAAATCCTACAATAATTCACTGTTGCAGATCCGATGAAACTAGTTTCGTCGAAATCCGAGTCAGTGGCCAAAATGGCTATTTTCACGTTAATTAAATAAATTATTATTAAATTAATTAAATCACTTTTTCAATCCAAATTTAATAATTTACACTTTCTATCATTTTGGATTACTTAGACATTTACCATAAATTAAAACAAATCTAGATATCAATTCAAAGTTAACTAATTTTCCAATTACAGTGTTTAATTTCGATTTCAATAAATTTAGTAATTATAAATTAAATTCCAATAAATCCATTTATTTAATTTTTAAATCTTGTTATTCAGTCAATTATCATCTTATGGGTATAATTAACATTGTTTTATATCTTAGTACATTAATGTTCTCCAATATCATTTTAATTCCCACTAACGTAATATTTAATTTCATTTAATTGCAATAACTCCAATTATTATAATTTAAATTCCAATAAAATTGATCAACCTTGATTTCAATTCTTTTATTCAACCATATTATGAATAAAATTAACATTATTTCCAATTATTACCCTAATTAACGTAATATTTATATATTTATTGCAATTGATTTCCAATTTTCATTTAACAGATTAAATAAATAGGTAACACATAATTATTGTCACCATTAACCTTTAGTTACATTTATAAGTTTATTACTTACAAACAAATGTTATAAGTTCTTACATAATACTGATATTATTCAATTACCTTTGATTATATATTATTTCATTAATTAATTGAACATTTACATTTGTTTTCTTATATTCAATTTATAGTCAAGTATAACCTTTACATTATTTCAATTGATTGGAATTTCATTCAAGTTGTAAATAATTAACTTAAATTAATATTATTACCTTTCATCTTGGTTATTATTTCATTAATAAATCCTAAATTTTTATTTCTTCCAAAATTAAATCACAGAATCTTATTAAATTAACTATTTTTAAATTATCGAAAATTTACGGGTCGTTACACTCTCCCCCACTCAAAACTTTTCGTCCTCGAAAAGGAAAAGAAGGGAAAAGAGGAATTAAGTAATCAATATATCTTATTCAAAATATTAAATTTATAAACGATTAATTTAAAAAATTAAATCATTTAAATAAAATATATAAATTTACTAACAATTAATCCTTTCATATTCAAGTTAATAAAAGTTTGAAAACAATTCACAAAAATTTCTAAGTCCAAAATTCACGAAAAATTTCGGCAAAGTCTCTGTCACGTACGGGAATTTTCGACTTTCGAAAATTCGACATCGATACTCACTTTATCAACTGCCGAGCAATCGAGTGCCGGAAACTCCAATAGTGAGGGTTTTAAGAAAAAGAAAAAGTAGAAGAAGAAGAAGATAGAAGAAAAAGAGAAGAAAAAGAAAAGAAGAACAACACATCAGAACAGCAACAGAAACAGAACAATATCAGAATCTTACACATCGCAGCGGAACAATATATAATAGATAATTGAATAATCTTTAAAACAAAGAACTATATCATTTTATACATACATCAATCATCAGAGTCAATATACAACAATGGACAGTTATATAAACTTGTCCTCATACAGAATACACAGCGGAATAAATACTATCAGATACAAATACTACGTCTCGTCATCCAGCTCATCTCCAAAGCTCCAGAATATCCAGAATATCCTGATAATATAACTCTAGGCTGCCCGTGTGGAAATTGGTGGGCACCCAGAGTTTAGAAGGGAACAATAAACTCCGAGTCAGTCATGGTGACTGGTGTGAGATCGTAAAACAGTCATTTTTCTTTAAAATAAACAACAGAAGAATTTTAAAGTCAATTCGCAATGCTTTTGGAAAATGAAACTACCATAAGACCTCCCGCCACACACACAATGCAAACGCAGACTTGGAGGAGATTTCTTCTTATGATAGTCAAAGATGCTTACTACGCGAAAATCAAATTCTTTTGATTATTATTATTAGTGCATAGTGTAGAAAACATTTCGAAAGTAGAATATTAATCTTAGCCAGCATAGGTACCATTATAGTATGCTTGCTATAGCTACCATATTAAATGGCAGGTTCTACAACTAAAACCGTACAAGGCTCGTATTGTTTCTTTGGATTTCCAACAAATGGTCAGGCTAAGGAACTTCCTATCCACGATGGGTACGTCCCTGGAATAGACGACCCGAGAAATAACCTAACATTACGGTTAGATCTCTGCCAACACAAGGCCGGGTTACCTCTGCAAAAGTAGGTAACTACTGACACGCGTATGCCATCCCCCGATCGTAACCGATCTTCCCGAGGATCCCCGATTTCCAACAAACCACATAGATAATAATAATGCAGTAACCACAGAGGTTAAGTATCTGGGCTCCATACCATGATACCACCTTTATCCAGAAGGAATGACATACACTAAGGGGCGCTACTCCCTAGAACCTTGCCGCATCCTTCCTGTTTCGACCATTTCCGGGGTGTGAGGCTCGACGAAGTCTCGTCCACAAAGCTACGCTTTCTCAAAAAGCCCTGCTTCGGGTCAAACAAAAATGATCAACCTATGATCACAAAGATATAAGATCAAACAAATGATCATATCACAAATGATCAAACACTGATCATTTCACAGCAACACTCAGTATGCCACGTTACCAAATTGGGAGTATATCGCTGATAAATTTCAACTACATAACCTCTGAGCTCGTACGTCTCAGAGAAGGGTGTTAAGCTAAGAGAATAAATTCTCCGCCACCAACAGAAATGTATTTGAAAGAAATCAGCTTTATATCTCAAAGTGTAACGTCAGACACACATCCATACAAGTCTGTTCCGGGATCGAACAGAACCGAAGGCACTTCTCACGAAGCCCTTGCATATCCGGATAATTTCTAATCACGTCCGGACTTCCCGTCACTAAGGGTGATAAAACCTCTAAATCGGAGATCAGCCGATGTAGAGTAACTCGACGGTAATCCTTCCGTTTTCAAAAATATCCAGTCTTCAACACCGGTCTTCGAATGCAATTCATAACGACGTATCACATATTCGGAATGGGTTATACGACCCCATGGTCCTTTCCCGGCTAACCCGAATAGTGAGCGATTATTCAAAAATAAGTGTGGCATTCAATTTCATCCAATTCACAACAAATACCTATCTAAAGGTAATTATTGATAGTCGGTTATTTAACTATCAATAAAGATGCGCAACATCATCAGATTCCAAATAATTTTCCAAAATTATTTTATCTTCCAAAATATCTTTACTAGATATAAAATTTCCACACTTAACCATTTGAAAACAAATTTCAAATATTCACTTTTCAATTTATCTTAAAAAGATAAAGTTTCAAACCCTTCGTTTCATATTGGAAAAGCAATTCCATACTTATTTAAAAATAAGTATTTCACAAATCATTTATTTTCAACATTTGAAAATATTCGATATACTTAAATCAATATTAAGTATATATTCATTCTTTAAGGAAATCATTCTCTTTAAACACATTTATTTGAGTCAAAACGAATGTTACGTAAAACATCGTTACGACGACTCAAAATCACTAGTATAGGGATTCGAAATTAAGATAGGTATATCAATCCCAATACTACATAAAAACATTTCCTTTCGGAAATCATTTACTATAACAACAGTGTTATAGTCCATCATTTCCTTATTTTTCTCGAAAACGTCTATTTCAACAATAAATGTTGAAATCTATGATTTCGATATTTAACACGTTTAAAACATCTTTTAAAATAATTAACTTCATTTTACAATATCGCTTTTCCAAAACTATCCATTTTACTTAACAATATATTCACTGTCCAAAATCGTGAATATACTTCACTAATTACATTTCAATATTTTCTACACATTTTATTCCAATAATAATTCGCTATCCAAAATCGCGAATATATCTCCTTTAACAACCTTCTTTATTTAATTTATCAAATTCAATTGATCTCGAATTTATAAAACAACGTTTTATAAATTCATCTTCATAATTCATAACAACTTTGATTTAATAAATCTCTTTTATTAACAAATTCGATCAATATTCCATTTAAAGGAAAAAATCCAATTTATAAGTTAATTTCTTATAAATCCTTTATTCTACAACTTCATTCATTTTTAACTTCACAATGTAAATCTATTAATTTCATTCACTTACGGATTCCATAATATTTCATTTTTAACACTTATAAAACTCATCTTATAATTCCAATATTTGATTTAAAAATATCAATTTTTATAAATCTTTTTACACAAATCGTTTATGGTTATTCAAAAATCCCCTCTTAAACCATTTTACAAATAAATCGACTTTTATTTCAAAAATGACACTTTGGTTATATTTCACTAAAAATTATAACTTTTATAACTTTAAAATTTTACGTTTATAAATTGATTCAAAAATTCCATAAAACGTATATTTTCAAAAATCACTTTAAAAATCCTTTTAAATTAAAAGTCGTTATTTTTAAAACTTGAATCCGATGATGCAACAGCACCAATTAGTCCATCACAACAGTCAATATCATATATCAATATGATAACAGAATATTCATCAATATCTGTAAATAAGTAAATACAGTTGAGGAATCCAGTTGGATCCCTCCAACCTGTTTCCCTGCATCCACAGATGTTAGCACAATACCAATTCCGCTCCAGTACGAAATTATCGCGGTATATAGGTTTTATAAAAATATCCGCTTACTAACGGCGCAATAGGGTCTCATCCGCTATACGAGGCGGGAAATCATCAATCCAATATATACATATGCCAATATGTATATAT
Organism: Allium fistulosum; assembly: GCA_030737815.1. Lineage (NCBI taxonomy): Eukaryota > Viridiplantae > Streptophyta > Magnoliopsida > Asparagales > Amaryllidaceae > Allium > Allium fistulosum. The sequence goes on along the minus strand of CM060905.1, from coordinate 245,812,038 downwards.
TGCTATATATATAGATATATCCTACTATATCTAATATCACATCCAAACAGCAATCAAACAGTCAATAACTGCAAAAAATTCCACATTCAATTTGAGTGAGAAAATCTCACCTTGATTTCAATTCCGTTTCAGCGTTTATTTCGAATAAAATTAAACGCGCGTTTAATTTTACCCGAAATTCAAACTAGCTCCAAATGGCTCCAATTCAGTTGCATCGCAAAGAGCTTGTCGAGACGATTCCAACGCACTTTGTTTCGTATTTTTCTGATAACGTATGACAAAGATATCAATTTTTAAAGTTTACACATTTATAATCACAAAACAATTAACTTTTTTTTTTAATTTTAGTCTCACTGAATCTGGGCCGTGCTTTTCGAAATCCTAGGATCTGGACCATGACTTTGCCTTCTTCCCCATCGCGTGATACCCCAGTAACAAATCGAACGAGCCAAACCCCTCTGCCGCCGTTAAACCCTAATGCTCGCGACCTACTCGAGCAACTTGAAGCTGATCGAGCTTCACCACTTCGAAGGCCTTCGCCTACTCCGTCACCGCCCCAAACAACACGGAGCTCGGTCGAGCTATTGCCATGAAAAACGATGATGAACGGCGTGCCTTTGAACGAGCTTTGCCGTCAATCTATAGCTCAGAAAACGATCACAACCGTTGGTCGTGGAGATCTCGCATTGCTCTTCGATGTTGTAGTTGGGAGTTTTTGAAATTAGTGTGTAGATTTGAAGAAAAAGTGAGGAGAAGTTGGCAATTCTCTGACCGTTCATGGATATAGTGGCGGCTGGATTCTTCAAAACCCTAGGGTTTCTTTTACTTTGCAAAAATGAAGGATGGGGTGCTTTTATAGAAAATTTCACGATTTACTATTCATCGAATTTTTTCGAACTCCGATTCGAGCGTGCCGGCTGACGTTCGTAAGGTTTACCCTGTGTTCCGAACACAATGGAACAGGTTTCGGAAGCTAATTCGATCGTCTGTGCAAGATATGGAATTAAACGATCAATTTAAATTTAATCGATTTAAATCGATTTCGAGGCGTTTTAATTTGTACCGGACAAATGGTAAATCCAAAAATTACGAAATTTGAAATCTTACAATAATATCACATTACGGATCCGATGAAACTAGTTTCGTCGAAATCCGAGGCTGTTCGAAAAATGACTATTTTAACTCGACGATTTAAAATTAAAACGATATCGATGCGTTTCGAGCTGCCAGGGTCAAACGACAACTCCGATGGATACGAAAATTGAAATCCGATAATAACTAACTATTACGGATCCAATGGAACTGGTCTCGTTCAATTCTGAGACTGTTCGAAAATTGGCTATTTTCCAGTCGATAATTAAATATTAAAATATTCAATTTTCACAGATTAACTAAAAATCCAATTTTAAAAGTTCTATAACCTTTCTATAATTCCAGTATGATTAAATAAAATTTTCCTAATCAATTTCAATCATATTAACTCGATTTTCAATTATTTCTGGAATTTCAATTATTAATTTATCGATTAAATTGTCAAATTAAATCCAATATTCGAAAAATAAATCATTCGACTTCTAAATTCCATTAATTAATATTTAAAATCAATTAAATATTCAAATTTTAATTATCAAAAATTCTGGGTCGTTACAGACTTCCCCCTTAAAAGAATTTCGTCCTCGAAATTACAAGTTAGGAAAAATGGTCCTTAACTCGTCTACTGTTTTTCACAATCTAATAGTTTTATCAATTTATCAAAACAAATCTTTCTATTAAAGATTCGTTATCAATTCAACTAAATTTCTAACTTCAATTATAAGTTTAAAAACAATCTTGTTTTACTTCTCAATTCAAATTCAAATTTCAAATTTAAACTTTCAAAATTTCTCAAAAATTTTCTAACGCCCTAAATTTCCGAAAAATTTCGCCAGCGTCTCCTTTGCGCGGCTAATACGGCACGACTACAAAACGTCCCTACGGACTCTCAGATTTCAAAAAGAAAAAGAAAAAGCCAAGCGGCTAGAGAAATAAGTCATCAAATCTCATATTCGAATTCAAATACTTACCTTTTGTCGAGCCATTCAAATTTATCTTCGAAATTAAATTCCAATTCCTTTATACCTGTATATCCTACTAGCCATAATATCTAGTTGCATATATTCAAACCATTTCGTACATTCAATTAAAAATTTTCAATATAACTGCTTATATCATCTCTAATTCACTATTGAAGTTATATATTCAATTTCGTTCAATTTTGCATTTCAAGATTCCATTTGAATTCAATTCACAATTCCAATTTGAATTCAGTTTATCTTCTGAATATTGAATTTTTATCAATTATCTTTCATTCACAACTGCATCATTTTAAATTAGTTTCATTTACTAATTCATTACAAATTCTAATTCATCTTCAACATTCCATTTCAATTCCATACGAATTTTAATTCATTTCAAACCATATTAATTTGTCATTTCTTTAATTAGTTTCAATTACTAATTTTATTTCAATACATTACTTTACAAATTCGAAATGAATTTTTCAATATTCAATTTACTTTCATTAAATTGATTCACTTGTACTTGCTTTGATTTAACTTCATCCTTTAAGTTAAATTTATTCTATCAAAATTCAATTTGTATAAGTTATCAACTTATTTCTTATTTCATAAGTATTTTTATATAGTATTCCAGAGTCTTTTCAATCTTTTCAAAACCATTTTTGAAAACAATTCAAATTATCCTTTGAATTTTCTAAAACAAAACCCAAATTTTTCAAAACAACTTCCATTTAAAACAATTGGCAGCAATTCCTCTTTTGGAAACCCGAAAATGAACACCGGTGATGCCGCGGTCATCATCGAAGTTATTTTCCAGCGACCGAAAAGAGTTTAGAGCTTTTCATCCCTCTAAAATACTTTTCAAAACCTTTGAAATTCATTTTCAAATCAAAAAGGAATTTAAACTTTCCAAATCACCAAAATTTTCAAATTCTTTTCAAAACATTTCCAAAAACTTCTCTGGAATCCCGTTTTAAATTACAATTCACATTTATAATTTACATTCTTTAAATTTCATTAGTATATGGATTTATTTCTTAACTTTGGAGTTTTGATTTCAATTTCTTATTCAATTTCATATAACAATGATAACATTTCAATATTATCACTTCCTAACATCCATGCAACCATATACTATAGTACTTTATAGAAAAACATTTCTTTTATATACAAAATATAATCAAGGTAAAATTATTCCATTTACCCAATTTAAAACAATACTGTGCCGAATTGTTCTATATAAGTGTTTAGAGATCCCTATCGATAGAGTTGTACGGACAATACCGACCAGAATCCATATACCACTCAACAAACCAATCATCACAATATAAAACAATTTTATATTCACTAACAAATACGTACTCATATCTATTATTACACTCAACTCATTCTAGAGTACTGCTGACTCTATCTCTAATGAGTAACACCCAACAGAGCAGGGTTGTCGCTTAACCATATGCTCTGATACCACGCTGTCACGTACGGGAATTTTCGACTTTCGAAAATTCGACATCGATACTCACTTTATCGACTGCCGAGCAATCGAGTGCCGGAAACTCCAATAGTGAGGGTTTTAAGAAAAAGAAAAAGTAGAAGAAGAAGAAGATAGAAGAAAAAGAGAAGAAAAAGAAAAGAAGAACAACACATCAGAACAGCAACAGAAACAGAACAATATCAGAATCTTACACATCGCAGCGGAACAATATATAATAGATAATTGAATAATCTTTAAAACAAAGAACTATATCATTTTATACATACATCAATCATCAGAGTCAATATACAATAATGGACAGTTATATAAACTTGTCCTCATACAGAATACACAGCGGAATAAATACTATCAGATACAAATACTACGTCTCGTCATCCAGCTCATCTCCAAAGCTCCAGAATATCCAGAATATCCTGATAATATAACTCTAGGCTGTCCGTGTGGAAATTGGTGGGCACCCAGAGTTTAGAAGGGAACAATAAACTCCGAGTCAGTCATGGTGACTGGTGTGAGATCGTAAAACAGTCATTTTTCTTTAAAATAAACAACAGAAGAATTTTAAAGTCAATTCGCAATGCTTTTGGAAAATGAAACTACCATAAGACCTCCCGCCACACACACAATGCAAACGCAGACTTGGAGGAGATTTCTTCTTATGATAGTCAAAGATGCTTACTACGCGAAAAAAAAATTCTTTTGATTATTATTATTAGTGCATAGTGTAGAAAACATTTCGAAAGTAGAATATTAATCTTAGCCAGCATAGGTACCATTATAGTATGCTTGCTATAGCTACCATATGAAATGGCAGGTTCTACAACTAAAACCGTACAAGGCTCGTATTGTTTCTTTGGATTTCCAACAAATGGTCAGGCTAAGGAACTTCCTATCCACGATGGGTACGTCCCTGGAATAGACGACCCGAGAAATAACCTAACATTACGGTTAGATCTCTGCCAACACAAGGCCGGGTTACCTCTGCAAAAGTAGGTAACTACTGACACGCGTATGCCATCCCCCGATCGTAACCGATCTTCCCGAGGATCCCCGATTTCCAACAAACCACATAGATAATAATAATGCAGTAACCACAGAGGTTAAGTATCTGGGCTCCATACCATGATACCACCTTTATCCAGAAGGAATGACATACACTAAGGGGCGCTACTCCCTAGAACCTTGCCGCATCCTTCCTGTTTCGACCATTTCCGGGGTGTGAGGCTCGACGAAGTCTCGTCCACAAAGCTACGCTTTCTCAAAAAGCCCTGCTTCGGGTCAAACAAAAATGATCAACCTATGATCACAAAGATATAAGATCAAACAAATGATCATATCACAAATGATCAAACACTGATCATTTCACAGCAACACTCAGTATGCCACGTTACCAAATTGGGAGTATATCGCTGATAAATTTCAACTACATAACCTCTGAGCTCGTACGTCTCAGAGAAGGGTGTTAAGCTAAGAGAATAAATTCTCCGCCACCAACAGAAATGTATTTGAAAGAAATCAGCTTTATATCTCAAAGTGTAACGTCAGACACACATCCATACAAGTCTGTTCCGGGATCGAACAGAACCGAAGGCACTTCTCACGAAGCCCTTGCATATCCGGATAATTTCTAATCACGTCCGGACTTCCCGTCACTAAGGGTGATAAAACCTCTAAATCGGAGATCAGCCGATGTAGAGTAACTCGACGGTAATCCTTCCGTTTTCAAAAATATCCGGTCTTCAACACCGGTCTTCGAATGCAATTCATAACGACGTATCACATATTCGGAATGGGTTATACGACCCCATGGTCCTTTCCTGGCTAACCCGAATAGTGAGCGATTATTCAAAAATAAGTGTGGCATTCAATTTCATCCAATTCACAACAAATACCTATCTAAAGGTAATTATTGATAGTCGGTTATTTAACTATCAATAAAGATGCGCAACATCATCAGATTCCAAATAATTTTCCAAAATTATTTTATCTTCCAAAATATCTTTACTAGATATAAAATTTCCACACTTAACCATTTGAAAACAAATTTCAAATATTCACTTTTCAATTTATCTTAAAAAGATAAAGTTTCAAACCCTTCGTTTCATATTGGAAAAGCAATTCCATACTTATTTAAAAATAAGTATTTCACAAATCATTTATTTTCAACATTTGAAAATATTCGATATACTTAAATCAATATTAAGTATATATTCATTCTTTAAGGAAATCATTCTCTTTAAACACATTTATTTGAGTCAAAACGAATGTTACGTAAAACATCGTTACGACGACTCAAAATCACTAGTATAGGGATTCGAAATTAAGATAGGTATATCAATCCCAATACTACATAAAAACATTTCCTTTCGGAAATCATTTACTATAACAACAGTGTTATAGTCCATCATTTCCTTATTTTTCTCGAAAATGTCTATTTCAACAATAAATGTTGAAATCTATGATTTCGATATTTAACACGTTTAAAACATCTTTTAAAATAATTAACTTCATTTTACAATATCGCTTTTCCAAAACTATCCATTTTACTTAACAATATATTCACTGTCCAAAATCGTGAATATACTTCACTAATTACATTTCAATATTTTCTACACATTTTATTCCAATAATAATTCGCTATCCAAAATTGCGAATATATCTCCTTTAACAACCTTCTTTATTTAATTTATCAAATTCAATTGATCTCGAATTTATAAAACAACGTTTTATAAATTCATCTTCATAATTCATAACAACTTTGATTTAATAAATCTCTTTTATTAACAAATTCGATCAATATTCAATTTAAAGGCAAAAATCCAATTTATAAGTTAATTTCTTATAAATCCTTTATTCTACAACTTCATTCATTTTTAACTTCACAATGTAAATCTATTAATTTCATTCACTTACGGATTCCATAATATTTCATTTTTAACACTTATAAAACTCATCTTATAATTCCAATATTTGATTTAAAAATATCAATTTTTATAAATCTTTTTACACAAATCGTTTATGGTTATTCAAAAATCCCCTCTTAAACCATTTTACAAATAAATCGACTTTTATTTCAAAAATGACACTTTGGTTATATTTCACTAAAAATTATAACTTTTATAACTTTAAAATTTTACGTTTATAAATTGATTCAAAAATTCCATAAAACGTATATTTTCAAAAATCACTTTAAAAATCCTTTTAAATTAAAAGTCGTTATTTTTAAAACTTGAATCCGATGATGCAACAGCACCAATTAGTCCATCACAACAGTCAATATCATATATCAATATGATAACAGAATATTCATCAATATCTGTAAATAAGTAAATACAGTTGAGGAATCCAGTTGGATCCCTCCAACCTGTTTCTCTGCATCCACAGATGTTAGCACAATACCAATTCCGCTCCAGTACGGAATTATCGCGGTATATAGGTTTTATAAAAATATCCGCTTACTAACGGCGCAATAGGGTCTCATCCGCTATACGAGGCGGGAAATCATCAATCCAATATATACATATGCCAATATGTATATATTGCTATATATATAGATATATCCTACTATATCTAATATCACATCCAAACAGCAATCAAACAGTCAATAACTGCAAAAATTCCACATTCAATTTGAGTGAGAAAATCTCACCTTGATTTCAATTCCGTTTCAGCGTTTATTTCGAATAAAATTAAACGCGCGTTTAATTTTACCCGAAATTCAAACTAGCTCCAAATGGCTCCAATTCAGTTGCATCGCGAAGAGCTTGTCGAGACGATTCCAACGCACTTTGTTTCATATTTTTCTGATAACGTATGACAAAGATATCAATTTTTAAAGTTTACACATTTATAATCACAAAACAATTAACTTTTTTTTTTTTAATTTTAGTCTCACTGAATCTGGGCCGTGCTTTTCGAAATCCTAGGATCTGGACCATGACTTTGCCTTCTTCCCCATCGCGTGATACCCCAGTAACAAATCGAACGAGCCAAACCCCTCTGCCGCCGTTAAACCCTAATGCTCGCGACCTACTCGAGCAACTTGAAGCTGATCGAGCTTCACCACTTCGAAGGCCTTCGCCTACTCCGTCACTGCCCCAAACAACACGGAGCTCGGTCGAGCTATTGCCATGAAAAACGATGATGAACGGCGTGCCTTTGAACGAGCTTTGCCGTCAATCTATAGCTCAGAAAACGATCACAACCGTTGGTCGTGGAGATCTCGCATTGCTCTTCGATGTTGTAGTTGGGAGTTTTTGAAATTAGTGTGTAGATTTGAAGAAAAAGTGAGGAGAAGTTGGCAATTCTCTGACCGTTCATGGATATAGTGGCGGCTGGCTTCTTCAATACCCTAGGGTTTCTTTTACTTGGCAAAAATGAAGGATGGGGTGCTTTTATAGAAAATTTCACGATTTACTATTCATCGAATTTTTTCGAACTCCGATTCGAGCGTGCCGGCTGACGTTCGTAAGGTTTACCCTGTGTTCCGAACACAACGGAACAGGTTTCGGAAGCTAATTCGATCGTCTGTGCAAGATATGGAATTAAACGATCAATTTAAATTTAATCGATTTAAATCGATTTCGAGGCGTTTTAATTTGTACCGGACAAATGGTAAATCCAAAAATTACGAAATTTGAAATCTTACAATAATATCACATTAAGGATCCGATGAAACTGGTTTCGTAGAAATCCGAGACTGTTTGAAAAATGACTATTTTAACTCGACGATTTAAAATTAAAACGATATCGATGCGTTTCGAGCTGCCACGGTCAAACGACAACTCCGATGGATACGAAAATTGAAATCCGATAATAACTAACTATTACGGATCCAATGGAACTGGTCTCGTTCAATTCTGAGACTGTTCGAAAATTGGCTATTTTCCAGTCGATAATTAAATATTAAAATATTCAATTTTCACAGATTAACTAAAAATCCAATTTTAAAAGTTCTATAACCTTTCTATAATTCTAGTATGATTAAATAAAATTTCCTAATCAATTTCAATCATATTAACTCGATTTTCAATTATTTCTGGAATTTCAATTATTAATTTATCGATTAAATTGTCAAATTAAATCCAATATTCGAAAAATAAATCATTCGACTTATAAATTCCATTAATTAATATTTAAAATCTGATACCACGCTGTCACGTACGGGAATTTTCGACTTTCGAAAATTCGACATCGATACTCACTTTATCGACTGCCGAGCAATCGAGTGCCGGAAACTCCAATAGTGAGGGTTTTAAGAAAAAGAAAAAGTAGAAGAAGAAGAAGATAGAAGAAAAAGAGAAGAAAAAGAAAAGAAGAATAACACATCAGAACAGCAACAGAAACAGAACAATATCAGAATCTTACACATCGCAGCGGAACAATATATAATAGATAATTGAATAATCTTTAAAACAAAGAACTATATCATTTTATACATACATCAATCATCAGAGTCAATATACAACAATGGACAGTTATATAAACTTGTCCTCATACAGAATACACAGCGGAATAAATACTATCAGATACAAATACTACGTCTCGTCATCCAGCTCATCTCCAAAGCTCCAGAATATCCAGAATATCCTGATAATATAACTCTAGGCTGCCCGTGTGGAAATTGGTGGGCACCCAGAGTTTAGAAGGGAACAATAAACTCCGAGTCAGTCATGGTGACTGGTGTGAGATCGTAAAACAGTCATTTTTCTTTAAAATAAACAACAGAAGAATTTTAAAGTCAATTCGCAATGCTTTTGGAAAATGAAACTACCATAAGACCTCCCGCCACACACACAATGCAAACGCAGACTTGGAGGAGATTTCTTCTTATGATAGTCAAAGATGCTTACTACGTGAAAATCAAATTCTTTTGATTATTATTATTAGTGCATAGTGTAGAAAACATTTCGAAAGTAGAATATTAATCTTAGCCAGCATAGGTACCATTATAGTATGCTTGCTATAGCTACCATATTAAATGGCAGGTTCTACAACTAAAACCGTACAAGGCTCGTATTGTTTCTTTGGATTTCCAACAAATGGTCAGGCTAAGGAACTTCCTATCCACGATGGGTACGTCCCTGGAATAGACGACCCGAGAAATAACCTAACATTACGGTTAGATCTCTGCCAACACAAGGCCGGGTTACCTCTGCAAAAGTAGGTAACTACTGACACGCGTATGCCATCCCCCGATCGTAACCGATCTTCCCGAGGATCCCCGATTTCCAACAAACCACATAGATAATAATAATGCAGTAACCACAGAGGTTAAGTATCTGGGCTCCATACCATGATACCACCTTTATCCAGAAGGAATGACATACACTAAGGGGCGCTACTCCCTAGAACCTTGCCGCATCCTTCCTGTTTCGACCATTTCCGGGGTGTGAGGCTCGACGAAGTCTCGTCCACAAAGCTACGCTTTCTCAAAAAGCCCTGCTTCGGGTCAAACAAAAATGATCAACCTATGATCACAAAGATATAAGATCAAACAAATGATCATATCACAAATGATCAAACACTGATCATTTCACAGCAACACTCAGTATGCCACGTTACCAAATTGGGAGTATATCGCTGATAAATTTCAACTACATAACCTCTGAGCTCGTACGTCTCAGAGAAGGGTGTTAAGCTAAGAGAATAAATTCTCCGCCACCAACAGAAATGTATTTGAAAGAAATCAGCTTTATATCTCAAAGTGTAACGTCAGACACACATCCATACAAGTCTGTTCCGGGATCGAACAGAACCGAAGGCACTTCTCACGAAGCCCTTGCATATCCGGATAATTTCTAATCACGTCCGGACTTCCCGTCACTAAGGGTGATAAAACCTCTAAATCGGAGATCAGCCGATGTAGATTAACTCGACGGTAATCCTTCCGTTTTCAAAAATATCCGGTCTTCAACACCGGTCTTCGAATGCAATTCATAACGACGTATCACATATTCGGAATGGGTTATACGACCCCATGGTCCTTTCCCGGCTAACCCGAATAGTGAGCGATTATTCAAAAATAAGTGTGGCATTCAATTTCATCCAATTCACAACAAATACCTATCTAAAGGTAATTATTGATAGTCGGTTATTTAACTATCAATAAAGATGCGCAACATCATCAGATTCCAAATAATTTTCCAAAATTATTTTATCTTCCAAAATATCTTTACTAGATATAAAATTTCCACACTTAACCATTTGAAAACAAATTTCAAATATTCACTTTTCAATTTATCTTAAAAAGATAAAGTTTCAAACCCTTCGTTTCATATTGGAAAAGCAATTCCATACTTATTTAAAAATAAGTATTTCACAAATCATTTATTTTCAACATTTGAAAATATTCGATATACTTAAATCAATATTAAGTATATATTCATTCTTTAAGGAAATCATTCTCTTTAAACACATTTATTTGAGTCAAAACGAATGTTACGTAAAACATCGTTACGACGACTCAAAATCACTAGTATAGGGATTCGAAATTAAGATAGGTATATCAATCCCAATACTACATAAAAACATTTCCTTTCGGAAATCATTTACTATAACAACAGTGTTATAGTCCATCATTTCCTTATTTTTCTCGAAAACGTCTATTTCAACAATAAATGTTGAAATCTATGATTTCGATATTTAACACGTTTAAAACATCTTTTAAAATAATTAACTTCATTTTACAATATCGCTTTTCCAAAACTATCCATTTTACTTAACAATATATTCACTGTCCAAAATCGTGAATATACTTCACTAATTACATTTCAATATTTTCTACACATTTCATTCCAATAATAATTCGCTATCCAAAATCGCGAATATATCTCCTTTAACAACCTTCTTTATTTAATTTATCAAATTCAATTGATCTCGAATTTATAAAACAACGTTTTATAAATTCATCTTCATAATTCATAACAACTTTGATTTAATAAATCTCTTTTATTAACAAATTCGATCAATATTCCATTTAAAGGCAAAAATCCAATTTATAAGTTAATTTCTTATAAATCCTTTATTCTACAACTTCATTCATTTTTAACTTCACAATGTAAATCTATTAATTTCATTCACTTACGGATTCCATAATATTTCATTTTTAACACTTATAAAACTCATCTTATAATTCCAATATTTGATTTAAAAATATCAATTTTTATAAATCTTTTTACACAAATCGTTTATGGTTATTCAAAAATCCCCTCTTAAACCATTTTACAAATAAATCGACTTTTATTTCAAAAATGACACTTTGGTTATATTTCACTAAAAATTATAACTTTTATAACTTTAAAATTTTACGTTTATAAATTGATTCAAAAATTCCATAAAACGTATATTTTCAAAAATCACTTTAAAAATCCTTTTAAATTAAAAGTCGTTATTTTTAAAACTTGAATCCGATGATGCAACAGCACCAATTAGTCCATCACAACAGTCAATATCATATATCAATATGATAACAAAATATTCATCAATATCTGTAAATAAGTAAATACAGTTGAGGAATCCAGTTGGATCCCTCCAACCTGTTTCCCTGCATCCACAGATGTTAGCACAATACCAATTCCGCTCCAGTACGGAATTATCGTGGTATATAGGTTTTATAAAAATATCCGCTTACTAACGGCGCAATAGGGTCTCATCCGCTATACGAGGCGGGAAATCATCAATCCAATATATACATATGCCAATATGTATATATTGCTATATATATAGATATATCCTACTATATTTAATATCACATCCAAACAGCAATCAAACAGTCAATAACTGCAAAAATTCCACATTCAATTTGAGTGAGAAAATCTCACCTTGATTTCAATTCCGTTTCAGCGTTTATTTCGAATAAAATTAAACGCGCGTTTAATTTTACCCGAAATTCAAACTAGCTCCAAATGGCTCCAATTCAGTTGCATCGCGAAGAGCTTGTCGAGACGATTCCAACGCACTTTGTTTCGTATTTTTCTGATAACGTATGACAAAGATATCAATTTTTAATGTTTACACATTTATAATCACAAAACAATTAACTTTTTTTTTTAATTTTAGTCTCACTGAATCTGGGCCGTGCTTTTCGAAATCCTAGGATCTGGACCATGACTTTGCCTTCTTCCCCATCGCGTGATACCCCAGTAACAAATCGAACGAGCCAAACCCCTCTGCCGCCGTTAAACCCTAATGCTCGCGACCTACTCGAGCAACTTGAAGCTGATCGAGCTTCACCACTTCGAAGGCCTTCGCCTACTCCGTCACCGCCCCAAACAACATGGAGCTCGGTCGAGCTATTGCCATGAAAAACAATGATGAATGGCGTGCCTTTGAACGAGCTTTGCCGTCAATCTATAGCTCAGAAAACGATCACAACCGTTGGTCGTGGAGATCTCGCATTGCTCTTCGATGTTGTAGTTGGGAGTTTTTGAAATTAGTGTGTAGATTTGAAGAAAAAGTGAGGAGAAGTTGGCAATTCTCTGACCGTTCATGGATATAGTGGCGGCTGGCTTCTTCAAAACCCTAGGGTTTCTTTTACTTTGCAAAAATGAAGGATGGGGTGCTTTTATAGAAAATTTCACGATTTACTATTCATCGAATTTTTTCGAACTCCGATTCGAGCGTGCCGGCTGACATTCGTAAGGTTTACCCTGTGTTCCGAACACAATGGAACAGGTTTCGGAAGCTAATTCGATCGTCTGTGCAAGATATGGAATTAAACGATCAATTTAAATTTAATCGATTTAAATCGATTTCGAGGCGTTTTAATTTGTACCGGACAAATGGTAAATCCAAAAATTACGAAATTTGAAATCTTACAATAATATCACATTACGGATCCGATGAAACTGGTTTCGTCGAAATCCGAGACTGTTCGAAAAATGACTATTTTAACTCGACGATTTAAAATTAAAACGATATCGATGCGTTTTGAGCTGCCACGGTCAAACGACAACTCCGATGGATACGAAAATTGAAATCCGATAATAACTAACTATTACGGATCCAATGGAACTGGTCTCGTTCAATTCTGAGACTGTTCGAAAATTGGCTATTTTCCAGTCGATAATTAAATATTAAAATATTCAATTTTCACAGATTAACTAAAAATCCAATTTTAAAAGTTCTATAACCTTTCTATAATTCCAGTATGATTAAATAAAATTTTCCTAATCAATTTCAATCATATTAACTCGATTTTCAATTATTTCTGGAATTTCAATTATTAATTTATCGATTAAATTGTCAAATTAAATCCAATATTCGAAAAATAAATCATTCGACTTCTAAATTCCATTAATTAATATTTAAAATCAATTAAATATTCAAATTTTAATTATCAAAAATTCTGGGTCGTTACAGTCTCCTTTGTACGGAGAGGCTCGGGAGAATAATAATATCAATAATAACAATATATTTCACATATATTTCAAAATAATATATCTCGAACCACGGGAAAAATAATATAATATCGCTAAAAAACCGTAATCCGAGAACGTACCTATTTGTCGGGCAAATAACGCTTAATTTATGAAACCAATAGCAGTAGCTATTGCTTCCATAACCTGTATTTCACTTATATAGTCCAAAGGAGTTAATAATTATATAAGAGAAATATTTTGAGTTGTTTCAACTAATAACAAAACAAATCAATGCAACATAACAACAATCACTTGCAAACAAGCATACAATCATCGCATGGAATCAAAGTAATCAACCATTCATCCATATCAAGCAAAACAAACGGTTTGTTCGGGTTCATAACTTTTAATTGTATAAAATGACAAATAACTACTAAGTATACCATTTACTCAACAGTCTTAGATAAAACTCAACAGATTATTCATACATCCAAACAATTAGAAGTATCCTATCCCAAACAACCCATAGGCCAAATAAACAACAAATTCCAGACATTATTTAAGTTTATTTTTACGAATTTCCTTTCACAACATTTATTGTTCATTTTTCATTCATACAATGGTTATTTCTTTAATTTACATTTATTTCTCACAAATTCAATTCCCATTCATTCATATAATACTTAATTCCATTTATTTACATTCATTTATTTACATATGTTATTTACATTTTCTTACATATGTTACTCGTATATAATTATTTAAACATATGTAAATCAATTCTTAAAGTACTATATAGGTTTCTTCGTAAAAAAAATTCACATTTATTCATTCAATACTTATTTCCATTTATTTTCATTTATTACTTACAAAATTCATTTATTAATTTATTCATATAATGTCAATTTCTTTTCATTGTTTTACATTCATTTCTTACATAAATTATATCCATTCAATTGCTTATAATAATATATGATTTCATAATTTAAATATGACATATTTTATTGCAGTTTAGTTCATACTTATTAATTTATATACTTGACTACCATTAGATATTAATATTCACTAGTGCATAAGTTCACACTTAACTTTCTTACTTTTAATTCACCTTCATTTCTTTATAAAGTGTCATTGAATATCAACTCTATTTTCTGAATCATTTCAACCTTCCTGAAGTTATAGTCATTAACTTAATATAGTATTCAATTTAATTACAAAGTGCTTCATCATTGATTTAAGTTTATCATCATCTACTTACAAAATTCATCCTTTCTACTTATTTTAATTGTAATTAACTTCAAACATTTACTTAAGTTTATACTCATTTATTTATAATATTCATGTTCAATTCAATTTCTTAGCATATCAATTCATTAACTTAAGTTTATAATTATTAAAATATCAAAATTCTTACTTATAAAAGAAATTCCATTACATATTCTTTTTTAACATTACAACTTTTAATATTTTGGTAAGTTATATATTTATGTTTCTAAGAATGAAATTGAAAGTTACACAAGTTTATCTTATTTATTTTAATTAACTTAATGTTCAATAGTTATCATTTCTCATTTCTATATCCTTAAGTTTACAGGTTAAAAATTTTCAAATTTCTTGTAATTTCATTTATACTTAGCATTTAATCTTCCTAATTTCATTTTAGAAGTTCCAATTATTAAATAGTCAAATTTCATTTTTATTACAATAATTGAAATCTCTAATTTATAGGAATTTAAGAACTAAATGACGGGTTCCATTTCAAATCATTTAAAATAATAATATACATAATCATATCCTTTATATATATCAAATAAAAATTAGAATTCAAAATTAAGATTAATTTATCAAAACAATTATGCAGTAAAACTACTACAGCAGTCTACCCACTTCGAAACTCGAAAATGAATGTCGATGATGCGTGCACTCATCACCGAAATTATTTTCCAGCGATAGAGAGGGGAGTACCAAACTTATTTCCTTTCAAAAGTTCTTTTGAAACAGTTCTTCCAAATCATATTGAAATATTTATAGCAGAAGATACTTCCAAATAATATTAATATTATATTCCAAAATCATTTGAAAGAACTTTTTAAAAACCCCGGAACTTAAGTTCTAAAATTTTCAATTTATATTTATTTTTTTACAAATCTTATTTTCAACCAATACTTATAAATTTCATTACCTAACAACAAATATATTATGACCAAATATATCATTTATAAAATTATTATTTTATCTACAAAATATATAATAGGCAAAATTATTTCATTTACCTTCATTTCAAAACAAATATTGTGTCGGTCTGCTCCGTTAAGTATTTAGAAATCCCTATCGATGTCATAGCGTCCTATGCACCAACCAGAATTTATAAATACAAAACGGAACAAATTAACACAATATAAAAACCCTTTTATAACACTAACAAATACGCTCTCTCATATATATATATATACACTTAGTGACTCATTCTAGGGTATTACTACCCTATTTATGAGTCAGACCCCAAAAAGCTTATGTTATCGCTAAACTGAAGCTCTGATACCAACTGTAACGACCTGCCTTTTTGGACGTTTTAAGCAGACACACACGCCGAACTCAAACCATTCAAAAGGGCAGATTGTTATGGGGTAAATAAGAAAGAGAAAGAAATAAAACAAATACAGAATCTCGTAGTGGAATTGCAAAATATAATAATCAAGTAATAGTTCATGAAGCTGTTTTATAAATACATTTGATTATTATTTACAACACAACCATCAGAGTTACATAAACAGGAATAAATAAATAAATGCAGCGGAATAACATGATGCAGTGGAATAAATATAATAATAATAATAGTACAAATCTTTGTCTTCGTCCTCTAGAAATAAGGTCTTCAACCCTGAAATGCTCAGGCTGACCCGAGCGAATTGAAAAGACAATACACTCGAGTCAGAACTAAAAGATCTTATGTAAGTTAAATCAACGGTAAATATGAGTGTAACGGCGTCAGAGATGTTTACGGATTTTGACATCTCCTATCCAGTGTCTAACGTGAGTGCAGTAACTTGAGAGATGTTCGGGATTACCATCTCCTAAGTATCCGTTAAACTATCTACTATGTAGTACAATACGCTATTATAAGTGGAAATTAGCCACAAGGGCAACTTTAGCAAGTGGAATTAGTTTCTAGGACACACAATTGAAATAATTACTTTCAAGGACAAAACGTAAAATAATTAGTTTCTAGGGCCTAAAAACCTATGAAATTATGTCCTTGAAAGTAATTGGACTGCTGACTTTGTCCTTGAAAGTAATTATTCTGCTGACTTTGGCCTTGAAAGTAATTTCATTGAATGTGTGTCCTAGAAACTAATTGGACTGCAAAGTTTGTCCTTCTGATGAAATGCCCCCTATTATAATATGTCTACAGTAAAGTAAAAGTATTAAAATAGCATTAAGGCGTTACCCATATTCCCCTTAACAAATTTTATATATTCCCGTAGTCTATACAATGCCGTACGCTCCACCAAACCAGTGGTTTACCCAGAGGACATCCCATAGGTACTGTACAAAACAAACTCTAGAAGGCACTCTAGGGCATGTGAACACGGCACTCGAGGCAATGCCAGGGTAGATCTACCAATTGCACTCCCGGACTGGTGGTAACGCATAGCAGCTACCACCGCCCACCTCGGACACACACCAAATCAAATCAAGGGGTGGCCACCAAATCAATCACAAAGTCAAAATATAGTATCGAAGAAATGTGCCCGATAGGAGGAATGACCTCACTTGACCCGGTATGGCTTCTGTTTTAGTAACATCTAAGCTGACTCATGGGAGTCAGGGTCACGTCATACCTTATATAGAAATCGTTCGCCAAACCATCCTACTTCATTTTTGGAATCTCCACCACGTACATAGTTGTTAAAGTGGTTCTCGGTATTGGCAGAGAGTATGACAATATCCGATCTCGGTCTCTTTAACAACCAAACGCTTATTTCACACCGAATGGTTCTTTTACATTTTCAAAAAGTCAATTCACAAATTTATATCAAAATATCATATTCGATTTTCAAATCAAATCTCTTTCGAAGTTATATTCACTTTAAAAAATCATATTTTCAAAATAGTTTACAACCCTCATTTCAAAACTTCATATTCAAATCAAATATGTAATTTAAATCCCAACTTAGGTTATAATGTCATTTAACCTTATTCACTTTAAAATTGAGGATTTAAAATATAAACACATCCACTTAATTTAGTTTGAAATTTAGAAAGATAGTTTAGATAGTTTGACATAGTTGTAAATAGTTAAAATACTCTAAAATAGTTTAATTAACGGTTAAAAATACTGTTAAATTGATTTAAGATAGTTAAATAGATTTAAAATAGATTAAATATAGTTAAAATAGATTAAATAGCTTTAAAATAAATTAATTAGATTTAAAATAAGTAAATTGTTTAAAATAGGTTAAAATGATTAAATATAGTTAATATAGGTTAAAATAGTTAATATAGGTTAAAATAGTTTAAAATTTTGAAAATCTTAATACTTAGAAAATTATAATATATTTAAACAGTTTATATTAAAATATGAATTTGGAATTAATATCAATTTAAACTATTTATTTTATTTCAACACATCTGTACTATGTCAATTTCCAAATCACCAAAACCCAATTTTGAATCTTTCAATTCAAATTTTAAATAAACTATTAAATTCTATATCGATTTCAACCCATGTTTGAAATATCAATTTAAATTATTCCAATTTCAATACATTTCAAAGTTATATTTCAAACAATTCAAATAACTCAATTCTGATAAATTTTACTTATATTTCAAATTCAACTTTAAAATTTCAATTCAATTCCTTTAACAATTCTTTTAAAACAATTCCAAATTTAACATAAAACTCAAAATTCGATAATAATTCAATTTATATAAATCAAATTTTATTCAAAATACCATTTAAATAAATTCCAAAAATTAAGGATTTAAAATCATTTATTTAACCAATCCGGTGTCCGTATATAATTCTCTACCCTAGGGTCAAGTGATACGGATATTTATCATTTCAATCCGCAATTTACAATTTTACGGTTATATATCATTTCCAACCGCAATCCCGAATTTAAATAAAAATCCATAAAATCGCTCGAGTCTATCATTTCAACCCATAACGATTTTTCCCTAATCTATAGATCGTTCGGGTATGTATCATTTCAACCCATAGTGATTTTCCTAATAACAACTAAGGGAACTTGCAGAGTGATAACAATATATAAATCAAACATAACATCCAATCATCCAATATCAAAAATCAAACATCCATCAAAATCATCATTCAATTCACCCAATAAATATCAACAATTTACTAATTATCAATGACAAGTATTTAACTAGCAATTTAAATTAAATAACAAATTAAATAACAATTTAATTCAAAATAATACAAATTAACTGGAATAGGAATTTAAATATATCAAATAGCTATAAATGAATTCCTAATCACATCAGAAATTTAAGTAACCAACATAAGAAATTTTAGAAGTTGTGAGTGGGTTAAAACACTCACCTTTGATTTTAAATCGATTTAAAATCCAATTTAGGGCCCAAATTCCAATAGTCTCGAAATTCGTCCAAACAAACGTCAAAATGTCCGAAATTTCAATACGATCCTAACACAAGAAACCGTGCATGAATTGGACCTCGTATGTAAAAGTTATGATAATTAAAAGGTTTGAAATCGAAATTTAAATAATAAAAAACAAAACACTACCTTGCCACGTCACACTCGAAGACCACGTTCGTTCCTTTACACGCGCTTGAGCAACTGGGTTTCGATCCAAAACCTAGCCACTTTGTTTCTAGCCATCACCTAGGGCCGGTCGCGGCCAGGCGCGCCGCCACCTGAGTAACCGTTGAGCCATCCCCAAGCCACCATGACCCTGGTGAACGCCATCGAGCACAAACTCCACCCAACAGCCGCCAAGACGTGAAGTGTAAGGACCCAGAATTTTGAACAATTTAAATTGAAATATTTAATTGATTTTAAATATTTGAATGCTGGTTTGATTTGAATTTCAAACTATCAGAATGAATTTGCGATTAAACTTTAAAATTTAATCTGTTGAATGTTGAATAAAATTTTGAATCTTCAATTTTAAGCTGAAGAAAAATATTTCGAAAGCTTTTAAAATTTGTATTGATAATACTGAAGATAATTAAAACTTCAGAATCGAATTTGAAATAAATTTGATCAGTTTGAATTTATATCGTTCGTACCGATATTTAAAATATAGCGTTCCGGGACACAGTCTCGGAATTCGACGAAACCAGTTCCATTGGGTCCGTAATATTGAATTATTGTCGGATTTCAATTTTCGTATTTTTCGGAGTTGTTATGTGAGCGTACGACACATAAATGCGTTAAAATTTTATCAAATTCAATTTAAATTTAAAGTTCAAATTGGTCAACATCAGTTTTCTTTCCTCCTTAAATCGCGCCTGGGAGTATGCCTATAATCACGAAAAGAAAATCACGCAACCCATACTCGTTCAATTTCAAATATCCCTCTCCTCTCTTCAGATTCGAAACAAATTCACATACGAGAAAAAGAAAATGGCCGACACTTCAAACTCGTTCCCCTCATCTATTTAAATTCCCCTCTCCCTCTTCATAAAATCAAACGAAACAATCTTCGCTTCAATAAATCAATGGCCGCTTTATATTTCAAACTCGCGTCTTCCCATTTTAAAAAAAACAATCTCGTTCAAATCAGGGGGGCCGAGCAGTTCTAGATCGAAGAGAATATATATAAATTCGCGAGTTTCGTTCGCAACTGGAAGTGTCGATTGGAAGCGGCAACATTCGATCGATTTCTGGGGATCTCGACTCTCGACCAAATCAAAAGCAGAGGGTTTTGCATCGCGTTTGGGGATCGACCACGGTTAGGGCAAGGGCTCAGCAAGGGCTCAGCAAAGGCGACGACATGGTCGCGCAAGGCCAGGCAATCACGAGGGGCTTCGGTCGTACGTATTTGGGGAAGAGCAATCGAGTTCGATCTCGCGAAGAGATGATGGCGCGATTTCGATTTTTGGGCAGTCGAAGGGGGTTGCGATCGTCAGTTTTGGTTTGCGATTGGCTCTGGGGACGTTGAGAAAGTCGGCAGGTCGATGTCAAGGCAAGGTCGCGTTCGAGCAAGGCAGGGATCTCGAGTTCAGAGAAGACATTGTTACAGTAAGATAAAGTTTTTAACAGTTTCTTTAAAACTTTTAATTAGCCTTAATTTAATTTAAATCTGAGATTTTATATGTACATGTATAGTAAACAGAAAGGAAATTTATTTAAAATCATTTGTTAAGTAAATCATTAAAATGAGGAATTTGTTATTCGATCAATTCGAATACTAATAAAAAATTGTATAATTGTTTATACAAGGTCGAATACAACGAAGAAAAATAAATCTGGATTTGGAAATGGGATTGCAAATTAAAAGCTAAGGTGAGATTTTCTCACTCGATTGAAAAGTGGATTTTACAGTTATTGATTGATGATTGACTGTTTGGATTTGTGATATTAGATATAGTAGGATATATATATATATAGCAATATATACATATTGGCATATGTATATATTGGATTGGTTGATTTCCCGCCTCGTAAAACGGATGAGACCCTATTGCGCCGTTAGTAAGCGGATGATTTTTATAAAACCCATATACCGCGATATTCCACCTCGAAGTGGAATTGGTATTGTGCTAACGTCTGTGGATGCAGGGAAACAGGTTGGAGGGATCCAACTGGATTCCTCACCAGTATTTAATTAATTGCAGATATTTGTTGTATATGCTGTTATCATATTGATATATGATATTGAATGTTGTGATGGACTAATTGGTGCGTTGCATCATCGGATCCAATTTTGAAAGTTCAAAAATAACGATGTGATTTTAAAAGAGATTTTTAAAGTGATTTTTGGAAAGTATACGTTTTATTAAATTTTTGAATTTATTTATCTTAAATAAATAAATGTTATAAATTTAAAGTTATGAAAATTATAATGTTTGTAAAATATAACCGAAAGGTGATTTTTGAAACAAATAGTTAAGTGATTTATAAAAAGGTTTTAATTGGAATTTTTGAACTATTAAAAACGATGTATATAAAAGATGTACAAAATTTATATTTATCAATTAAAATTATTGGAATTTTAAAACGAGTTTTTATAAGTGTTAATAATGAAATTTATATAATTATAAATTGTGAAGATATGAAATTTATATAATTATAAATCGTGAAGATATGAAATTTATAGGTTTATAAATTGTGAAGTTATAAAATGAATGAAATTGTAGAATAAAAGATTATAAGAAATTTACTTATAAATTGGATTTTTGCCTTTAAATGGAATATTGATCGAATTGTTAATAAAGAAGATTTATAAATCAAAGTTGTTACAAAATAGAAATAGAATTTATAAACGTTGTTTTATAAATTCGAAAATCAATTGAATTTGATAAATTAAATGTAGAAGTTTATTAAAGGAAATATATTCGCGATTTTGGATAGCGAATTATCCTTGAAATAAATGTGTAGAAATGATTGAAATTGGGTTAAGTGAATTATATTCACGATTTTGGACAGTGAATATATTGTTAAGTAAAATGGATTTATTTTTGAAGAAGTGATAAAAAAATGAAGTTAAACATTTTAAAGATGTTTTAAAATGTATTATAAATCAAAACCATGGATTTCAACATTTATTGTTGAAATAGACGGTTTTGAGGAAATAAGGAAATGGTGGACTATAACACTGTTGTTATAGTAAATGATTTCCGAAAGGAAATATTTTTATCTAGTATTGGGATTTATATATCTATCTTAATTCCGAATCCCTATACTATTGATTTTAAGTCATCGTAACGATGTTTTACGTAACATTCGTTTTGACTCAAATAGATGTTGTCATAATAAATGATTTCCTTAAAGAATGAAATGTATACTTAATATTGATTTAAGTATATCGAATATTTTCAAATGTTGAAAATAAATATATTTGTGAATTACTTATTTTTAAATAAGTATGAAAATGTTTTCAAAAATGAAATGAAACGTTTTTAAGAATTTATCTTTGTAAAGATAAATTGAAATTGAATACTTGAAATCGATTTGAAAATCGTATATCAGTAGATATTTGAAAAATATAAATTCACTATGGAATTTATAAAAGAAAAGGGAATCTGTTTAAAAATAAACGTTGATTTATTTTTGAAGTGTGGAAAACTTTATATCTAGTAAAGATATTTTGAAAGATAAATAATTTGGAAAATTATTTGGAATCTGATGATGTTGCACATCTTTATTGATAGTTAAATAACCGACTATCAATAATTACCTTGAATGGGTATTTGTTGTGAATTGGATGAATTTGAATGCCACACTTATTTTTGAATAAGCACTCACTATTCGAGTTAGCCGGGAAAGGACCATGGGGTCGTATAACCCATTCCGAATATGTGATACGTCGTAAATGAATCGCATTTGATGACCGGTGTTGAAGACCGGATATTTTTGAAAACGAAAGGATTACCGTCGAGTTACTCTACATCGGCTGATCTCCGATTTAGAGGTTTTATCACCCTTAGTGACGGGAAGTCCGGACGTGATTAGAAAATTATCCGGATGTGCAAGGGCTTCGTGAGAAGTGCCTTCGGTTCTGTTCGATCCCGGAACAGACTTGTATGGATTGTGTGTCTGACGTTACAAATTGAGATATAAAGCTGATTTCTTTCAAATACATATCTGTTGGTGGCGGAGAATTTATTCTCTTAGCTTAACACCCTTCTCTGAGACGTACGAGCTCAGAGGTTATGTAGTTGAAATTTATCAGCGATATATTCCCAATTTGGTGACGTGGCATATTGAGTGTTGCTGTGAAATGATCGTTGTTTGATCATTTATGATATGATCGTTTGTTTGATCATTTATCTTTGTGATCAATTCTTTGATCATTTGTTGACCCGAAGCATGGCTTTGTGACAAAGCGTAGCTTTGTGGACGAGACTTCGTCGAGCCTCACACCCCGGAAATGGTCAAAACAGGAAGGATGCGGCAAGGTTCTAGGGAGTAGCGCCCCTTAGTGTATGTCATTCCTTCTGGATAGAGGTGGTATCATGGTATGGAGCCCAGATACTTAACCTATGTTGATACTGCTTATTATGTGGTTGTTGCGAATCGGGGATCCTCGGGAAGATCGGTTACGATCGGGGGATGACATACGCGTGTCAGTAGTTACCTATTTTTGCAGAGGTAACCCGGCCTTGTGTTGGCAGAGATCCGGTTAGGTTCTCCGGACGTCATTCCAGAGGCGTTCCTTCGTGGAATAGGAAGTTCCTTAGCCTGACCATTTGTTGGAAATCCAAACAAAACAATACGAGCCTTGTACGGTTTTAGTTGTAGAACCTGCCATCTAATATGGCAGCTATAGTAAGCATACTATAATGGTACCTCTGCTGGCTAAGATTTATATTGTACTTTCGAAATGTTTTCTACACTAAGCACTAATAATAATATCAAAAAAGATTTGATTTTGCGTAGTAAGCATCTTTGACTATCATAAGAAGAAATCTCCTCCAATTCTGCGTTTGCATTGTGTGTGTGGCGGGAGGTCTTATGGTAGTTTCATTTTCCAAAAGCATTGCGAATTGACTTTAAAATTTTCCTGTTGTTTATTTTAAAGATAAACTGTTTTACGATCTCACACCAGTCACCATGATTGACTCAGAGTTTATTGTTTCCCTTCTAAACTCTGGGTGCCCACCAATTTCCACACGGGCAGCCTAGAGTTATGTTATCAGGATATTCTGGAGCTTTGGAAGCAAGCTGGATGGCGAAACATATTACCTATATTTTGTTTATTTATTCCGCTGTGTATTCTATATGAGGACAAGTTTATATAACTGTCCATTGATGTGCTATGTTGTATTGAGTTGTATATTGACTCTGATTGATGTATGTATAAACTGATATAGTTCTTTGTTTTAAAAGACTAGTGTTTATCTATTATATATATTGTTCCGCTGCGATATGTGAGATTCTGATATTGTTTTCTATTTCTGATGTTGTTCTGTTGTTCTTCTTTCTTTTTCTTCTATCTTTTCTTCTACCTCTTCTTTTAAACCCCTAAGAATTCGATTTTTCGGCATTCGTTTGCTCGGTAGTTGCTACAGTGGACGTATCAATGTCGGTTTTCGGAAGTCGAAGAATCGGGTCCTTACAACGTGGTATCAGAGCATATGGTTAAGCGACAACCCTGCTCTATTGGGTGTTACTCATTAGAGATAGAGTCAGTAGTACTCTAGAATGAGTTGAGTGTAATAATAGATTTGAGCGCGTATTTGTTAGTGAATATGAAATTGTTTTGTATTGTGTTGACTTATCGGTTGATTGTTTATGAATTCTGGTCGGAACAGTCTAGTTAACTGTAATCGATAGGGGTTTCTAAACTCTAAACAAGATAAACCGACACAGTATTGTTTTAATTAGGGTGAATGAGATAATTTTACCTAAAACTATTTTTGTATAGAAAAGAAATGATTTTCTGTAAATTATTACAGTATATGGTTGCATGGTTGTTAGGAAAGGATAATATTGAAATGTTATCATTATTATATGAAATTAAATAAGAAATTGAAATCATAACTCCAAATTTAAGAAATAAATTCACATACAAATGAAATTTAAGAATGTAAATTATAAAAGTGATTTGTAATTTGAAACGGAGTTCCAGAGAAGTTTTTGGAAATGTTTTGAAAAGAATTTGAAAATTTTGGAGATTTGGAAGTTTAAATCTTTTTAGAGTTGAAAATGAATTTCAAAGGATTTTGGAAAAATGTTTTGAAGGAATGAAAAGCTCTAAACTCTTTTCGGTCGCTGGAAAATAATTCCGATGATGATCGCGACATCACCGGTGTTCATTTTCGGGTTTCCGGAAGAGGAATTGCTACCAAATTGTTTTAAATGGAGGTTGTTTGGAAAATTTGGGTTTTGTTTTGGAAGTTCAAAGGATAATTTGAATTGTTTTCAAAATGATTTTGAAATGTTGGTAAGACTCTGGAATACCATATTTATGAAATATTATCAAGTTGATAACTTATACAAATTGAATTTTGATGCAATAAATTTAACTTAAAGAATGGAGTTAAATTAAAGTAAGTGTAAGTGAATACATTTGAATGAAGTGAATTTGAAGAAATGTCTAAGTACACGAAGTGAAATGATTACTTAAAGAAAATTTATTAAGTTGAAAATAAATTTAGGGTAATTAAAATAAATTGGAATTGAGTATTGAATTATGGAAGTAAATTGTGAATGAACAAACAAATTTACAATTGTGATTTAATGAAAGTGAAATTTGAAGTTAAAATTCATTTCGAATTTGTAAGCAATGAATGGAATTGAATAATTATAAATGAAAGTTAATTGATAAAAATTCAATATTTCAAAATTGAAGATAAATTGAATTCAAATAGAATTGAAATTGTGAATTGAATTCAAATGAAAATTTGAAATGTAAAATTGAATGAAAATAGATATGTAACTTCAATAGTGAAGTAAAAATGTATAAGCAGTTTATATTGGAAATTTTGTAATAGAATTTGCAAAATAGTTTGAATGTGTAACTAGATATTATGGCTAGTAGGATATACAGGTGTTATAATGGAATTGGGATTTTGATTTCAAAGATAAATTTGAATTGCTCGACAAAAGGTAAGTATTTAAATTTCAATATGAGATTTGCTGATTTCTTGTCTAGCCGCTTGGCCTTTTCTTTTCTTTTTGAAATTTGAGAGTCCGTAGGGACGTTTTGTAGTCGTGCCGTGTTAGCCGCGCAAAGGAGACGCTGGCGAAATTTTTCAAGAATTTCGAGTGTTAGAAAATTTTTGAGAAAATTTTGAAAGTTTAAATTTGAATTTAAATTTAAATTTGAATTGTTAAGAAAACAATGATATTTGAAAACTATGAAAGGTTTTAGAAAGTTAGTTGAATTAATAACGAATCTTTAGTAGAAAGATTTGTTTTGAGAATTTGATAATACTATTGGATTGTGAAAAAATAGTAGACGAATTAAGGACTTTTTTTCCTAACTTGTAATTTCAGGACAAAATTCTTTTAAGGAGGGAATTTGTAACGACCCAGAATTTTGAACAATTTAAATTGAAATATTTAATTGATTTTAAATATTTGAATGTTGGTTTGATTTGAATTTCAAACTATCAGAATGAATTTGCGATTAAACTTTAAAATTTAATCTGTTGAATGTTGAATAAAATTTTGAATCTTCAATTTTAAGCTGAAGAAAAATATTTCGAAAGCTTTTAAAATTTGTATTGATAATACTGAAGATAATTAAAACTTCAGAATCAAATTTGAAATAAATTTGATCAGTTTGAATTTATATCGTTCGTACCGATATTTAAAATATAGCGTTTCGGGACACAGTCTCGGAATTCGACGAAACCAGTTCCATTGGGTCCGTAATATTGAATTATTGTCGGATTTCAATTTTCGTATTTTTCGGAGTTGTTATGTGAGCGTACGACACATAAACGCGTTAAAATTTTATCAAATTCAATTTAAATTTAAAGTTCAAATTGGTCAACATCAGTTTTCTTTCCTCCTTAAATCGCGCCTGGGAGTACGCCTATAATCACGAAGAGAAAATCATGCAACCCATACTCGTTCAATTTCAAATATCCCTCTCCTCTCTTCAGATTCGAAACAAATTCACATACGAGAAAAAGAAAATGGCCGACACTTCAAACTCGTTCCCCTCATCTATTTAAATTCCCCTCTCCCTCTCCATAAAATCAAACGAAACAATCTTCGCTTCAATAAATCAATGGCCGCTTTATATTTCAAACTCGCGTCTTCCCATTTTCAAAAAAAACAATCTCGTTCAAATCAGGGGGGCCGAGCAGTTCTAGATCGAAGAGAATATATATAAATTCGCGAGTTTCGTTCGCAACTGGAAGTGTCGATTGGAAGCGGCAACATTCGATCGATTTCTGGGGATCTCGACTCTCGACCAAATCAAAAGCAGAGGGTTTTGCATCGCGTTTGGGGATCGACCACGGTTAGGGCAAGGGCTCAGCAAAGGCGACGACATGGTCGCGCAAGGCCAGGCAATCGCGAGGGGCTTCGGTCGTACGTATTTGGGGAAGAGCAATCGAGTTCGATCTCATGAAGAGATGATGGCGCGATTTCGATTTTTGGGCAGTCGAAGGGGGTTGCGATCGTCAGTTTTGGTTTGCGATTGGCTCTGGGGACGTTGAGAAAGTCGGCAGTTCGATGTCAAGGCAAGGTCACGTTCGAGAAAGGCAGGGATCTCGAGTTCAGAGAAGACATTGTTACAGTAAGATAAAGTTTTTAACAGTTTCTTTAAAACTTTTAATTAGCCTTAATTTAATTTAAATCTGAGATTTTATATGTACATGTATAGTAAACAGAAAGGAAATTTATTTAAAATCATTTGTTAAGTAAATCATTAAAATGAGGAATTTGTTATTCGATCAATTCGAATACTAATAAAAAATTGTATAATTGTTTATACAAGGTCGAATACAACGAAGAAATAAATCTGGATTTGGAAATGGGATTGCAAATTAAAAGCTAAGGTGAGATTTTCTCACTCGATTGAAAAGTGGATTTTACAGTTATTGATTGATGATTGACTGTTTGGATTTGTGATATTAGATATAGTAGGATATATCTATATATATATATAGCAATATATACATATTGGCATATGTATATATTGGATTGGTTGATTTCCCGCCTCGTATAGCGGATGAGACCCTATTGCGCCGTTAGTAAGCGGATGATTTTTATAAAACCCATATACCGCGATATTCCACCTCGAAGTGGAATTGGTATTGTGCTAACGTCTGTGGATGCAGGGAAACAAGTTGGAGGGATCCAACTGGATTCCTCACCAGTATTTAATTAATTGCAGATATTTGTTGTATATGCTGTTATCATATTGATATATGATATTGAATGTTGTGATGGACTAATTGGTGCGTTGCATCATCGGATCCAATTTTGAAAGTTCAAAAATAACGATGTGATTTTAAAAGAGATTTTTAAAGTGATTTTTGGAAAGTATACGTTTTATTAAATTTTTGAATTTATTTATCTTAAATAAATAAATGTTATAAATTTAAAGTTATGAAAATTATAATGTTTGTAAAATATAACCAAAAGGTGATTTTTGAAACAAATAGTTAAGTGATTTATAAAAAGGTTTTAATTGGAATTTTTGAACTATTAAAAACGATGTATATAAAAGATGTACAAAATTTATATTTATCAATTAAAATTATTGGAATTTTAAAACGAGTTTTTATAAGTGTTAATAATGAAATTTATATTATTATAAATTGTGAAGATATAAAATTTATATAATTATAAATCGTGAAGATATGAAATTTATAGGTTTATAAATTGTGAAGTTATAAAATGAATGAAATTGTAGAATAAAAGATTATAAGAAATTTACTTATAAATTGGATTTTTGCCTTTAAATGGAATATTGATCGAATTGTTAATAAAGAAGATTTATAAATCAAAGTTGTTACAAAATAGAAATAGAATTTATAAACGTTGTTTTATAAATTCGAAAATCAATTGAATTTGATAAATTAAATGTAGAAGGTTATTAAAGGAAATATATTCGCGATTTTGGATAGCGAATTATCCTTGAAATAAATAGAAAAGATTGAAATTGGGTTAAGTGAATTATATTCACGATTTTGGACAGTGAATATATTGTTAAGTAAAATGGATTTATTTTTGAAGAAGTGATAAAAAAAATGAAGTTAAACATTTTAAAGATGTTTTAAAATGTATTATAAATCGAAACCATGGATTTCAACATTTATTGTTGAAATAGAAGGTTTCGAGGAAATAAGGAAATGGTGGACTATAACACTGTTGTTATAGTAAATGATTTTCGAAAGGAAATATTTTTATCTAGTATTGGGATTTATATATCTATCTTAATTCCGAATCCCTATACTATTGATTTTAAGTCGTCGTAACGATGTTTTACGTAACATTCGTTTTGACTCAAATAGATGTTGTCATAATAAATGATTTCCTTAAAGAATGAAATGTATACTTAATATTGATTTAAGTATATCGAATATTTTCAAATGTTGAAAATAAATAGATTTGTGAATTACTTATTTTTAAATAAGTATGAAAATGTTTTCAAAAATGAAATGAAACGTTTTTAAGAATTTATCTTTGTAAAGATAAATTGAAATTGAATACTTGAAATCGATTTGAAAATCGTATATCAGTAGATATTTGAAAAATATAAATTCACTATGGAATTTATAAAAGAAAAGGGAATCTGTTTAAAAATAAACGTTGATTTATTTTTGAAGTGTGGAAAACTTTATATCTAGTAAAGATATTTTGGAAGATAAATAATTTGGAAAATTATTTGGAATCTGATGATGTTGCGCATCTTTATTGATAGTTAAATAACCGACTATCAATAATTACCTTGAATGGGTATTTGTTGTGAATTGGATGAATTTGAATGCCACACTTATTTTTGAATAAGCGCTCACTATTCGGGTTAGCCGGGAAAGGACCATGGGGTCGTATAACCCATTCTGAATATGTGATACGTCGTAAGTGAATCGCATTTGATGACCGGTGTTGAAGACCAGATATTTTTGAAAACGGAAGGATTACCGTCGAGTTACTCTACATCGGCTGATCTCCGATTTAGAGGTTTTATCACCCTTAGTGACGGGAAGTCCCGACGTGATTAGAAAATTATCCGGATGTGCAAGGGCTTCGTGAGAAGTGCCTTCGGTTCTGTTCGATCCCGGAACAGACTTGTATGGATTGTGTGTCTGACGTTACAAATTGAGATATAAAGCTGATTTCTTTCAAATACATATCTGTTGGTGGCGGAGAATTTATTCTCTTAGCTTAACACCCTTCTCTGAGACGTACGAGCTCAGAGGTTATGTAGTTGAAATTTATCAGCGATATATTCCCAATTTGGTAACGTGGCATACTGAGTGTTGCTGTGAAATGATCGTTGTTTGATCATTTATGATATGATCGTTTGTTTGATCATTTATCTTTGTGATCAATTCTTTGATCATTTGTTGACCCGAAGCATGGCTTTGTGACAAAGCGTAGCTTTGTGGACGAGACTTCGTCGAGCCTCACACCCCGGAAATGGTCAAAACAGGAAGGATGCGGCAAGGTTCTAGGGAGTAGCGCCCCTTAGTGTATGTCATTCCTTCTGGATAGAGGTGGTATCATGGTATGGAGCTCAGATACTTAACCTATGTTGATACTGCTTATTATGTGGTTGTTGCGAATCGGAGATCCTCGGGAAGATCGGTTACGATCGGGGGATGACATACGCGTGTCAGTAGTAACCTATTTTTGCAGAGGTAACCCGGCCTTGTGTTGGCAGAGATCCGGTTAGGTTCTCGGGACGTCATTCCAGAGGCGTTCCTTCGTGGAATAGGAAGTTCCTTAGCCTGACCATTTGTTGGAAATCCAAACAAAACAATACGAGCCTTGTACGGTTTTAGTTGTAGAACCTGCCATCTAATATGGCAGCTATAGTAAGCATACTATAATGGTACCTATGCTGGCTAAGATTTATATTGTACTTTCGAAATGTTTTCTACACTATCCACTAATAATAATATCAAAAAAGATTTGATTTTGCGTAGTAAGCATCTTTGACTATCATAAGAAGAAATCTCCTCCAATTCTGCGTTTGCATTGTGTGTGTGGCGGGAGGTCTTATGGTAGTTTCATTTTCCAAAAGCATTGCGAATTGACTTTAAAATTTTCCTGTTGTTTATTTTAAAGATAAACTGTTTTACGATCTCACACCAGTCACCATGACTGACTCAGAGTTTATTGTTTCCCTTCTAAACTCTGGGTGCCCACCAATTTCCACACGGGCAGCCTAGAGTTATGTTATCAGGATATTCTGGAGCTTTGGAAGCAAGCTGGATGGCGAAACATATTACCTATATTTTGTTTATTTATTCTGCTGTGTATTCTATATGAGGACAAGTTTATATAACTGTCCATTGATGTGCTGTGTTGTATTGAGTTGTATATTGACTCTGATTGATGTATGTATAAACTGATATAGTTCTTTGTTTTAAAAGACTAGTGTTTATCTATTATATATATTGTTCCGCTGTGATATGTGAGATTCTGATACTGTTTTCTATTTCTGATGTTGTTCTGTTGTTCTTCTTTCTTTTTCTTCTATCTTTTCTTCTACCTCTTCTTTTAAACCCCTAAGAATTCGGTTTTTCGGCATTCGTTTGCTCGGCAGTTGCTACAGTGGACGTATCAATGTCGATTTTCGGAAGTCGAAGAATCGGGTCCTTACATGAAGATTGAATCGAATTAATTCGATCGATCCAACCGTCACACGACCCAACAAACACCACTGATGCACACGTCATGACCCTCTCTATAGCTCCGTATCATCAGTTCGTCGATCCATCGACGTTGATTGACGAGTGATGAACGGCCGAAAATAATTCCTTGAATTCTCGACACGGAAACCCAAATCGAAAATCGAACTGCATATTTGACTTGCGCTCGTCGAGAGCTTCAAATCGATATATAATTCGATATATCTTGAGGAGTTTAAATTTTTGGAATTGAATTTGATATTGAATTATGGGTTTGGAATTTTGGATATGTTCCGCCATTGGAAAAGAGGAGATAGACAGGAAATGTACGTACTGAAAAATGGAATAAGAAATAACTAGGGTTTATAACAGGTTATTTATAGGCAAATCCGAAATAGAAATGAATGGACAAGATCGAATTAAAAGTTGAACAATAAATGACCCGTAAAGCCCGTTTCGTTCCCGAAACGAAAATGGGTCATCCCATATATCAAAATAGATGTTTTCAATATTTTTAAACTCAATGGAACAGGTTTCAGGTCCTAATTCCATCGTATGAAGAAGTTGCTTCAAAATCAGCTTATTTCAAATTGATTTCAATTAAATAGTTTCGATGCGTTTCGAGTCCGTACGATCAAATGACAAGTCCGATCGCTACGAAACTTGAAATCCTACAATAATTCACTGTTGCGGATCCGATGAAACTGGTTTCATCAAAATCCGAGTCAGTGGCCAAAATGGCCATTTTTCACGTTAATTAAATAAATTATTATTAAATTAATTAAATCACCTTTTCATTTCAAATTTAATAATTTACACTTTCTATCATTTTGGATTACCTAGACATTTACCATAAATTAAAACAAATCTAGATATCAATTCAAAGTTAAGTAATTTTCCAATTATAGTGTTTAATTTCAATTTCAATAAATTCAGTAATTATAAATTAAATTCCAATAAATCCATTTATTTAATTCTTAAATCTTGTTATTCAGGCAATTACCATCTTATGGGTATAATTAACATTGGTTTATATCTTAGTACATTAATGTTCTCCAATTTCATTTTAATTCCCATTAACGTAATATTTAATTTCATTTAATTGCAGTAACTCCAATTATTATAATTTAAATTGCAATAAAATTAAACAACCTTGATTTCAATTCTTTTATTCAACCAATTGTCATATTATGAATAAAATTAACATTATTTCCAATTATTACCCTAATTTACATTAACATAATATTTAATTATATTTATTGCAATTGATTTCAAATTTTCATTTAACAGATTAAATAAATAGGTAACACATAATTATTATCACCATTAACCTTTAGTTACATATATAAGTTTATTACTTACAAAAAAATGTTATAAGTTCTTACATAATACTAATATTATTCAATTACCTTTGATTATATATTATTTCATTAATTAACTGAACATTTACATTTGTTTTCTTATATTCAATTTATAGTCAAGTATAACCTTTACATTATTTCAATTGATTGGAATTTCATTCAAGTTGTAAATAATTAACTTAAATTAACATTATTACCTTTCATCCTGGTTATTATTTCATTAATAAATCCCAAATTTTTATTTCTTCCAAAATTAAATCACAGAATCTTATTAAATTAACTATTTTTAAATTATCGAAAATTTACAGGTCGTTACATAAAATGTTTAAGATAACATAAGTATACATGTGTGTATATAAGTTAAAATTTGAAATTAATAAATTTTAATAAAAATTGTTTAATTGAATAAATTAATTAAAGGTTAATTAATTAAATAAAATACACATATAAATGATATATGTGTGTTACACTATAAAGGTTATAGTATACACTATAAATGTTATAGTAGATATGTCCAATTTAAAAGTTATATTGGAACACTATAAAAGCTATCACGATATGGTAGGTATGAGTGAATAATCTCTTTCGTTTTGTTGAGCAAACTCAAGGTCGAAATGAGATTAGAACATGGAAAAATGGGTTAGGAGTTGTATGTGTTATCCATCGTTTGTGGGGCTATGATTTGTTGAGCAAACTTGTAATGACCCGTATTTTTACGGATCGAAACATAGTAAAACTATTGTTAGAGCGTCCAGAGTTAGGTCGTTCAGAGCTTAGGTCGTATAGTAGTTAGGTCGGTGGAGCGACTTAAGGGGAGTTGGCGACCTAAGGAAGTTGGCGACTTAAGGATTATGGGATAAGTCATGTAGAAGTTAGGTCGTGTGGTGGCTTAGGTCGAGTGAATGACTTAAGAGTTAACGACTTAAGTATTGGGGCGACTTAAGGAAAGACAGCGACCTATGGAAGTTAGTATTAGAAGTGAACGACCTAGTAGTTAGCGGCGACTTAAGAATAAGCGAGTTAACGTCCTAGGAGATAAGCGGGTTAACGACTTAAGGAGTTGTTGTAGTTAGGTCGTGAGCGACCTATGGGGTGTTGTGCTTAGTTAGGTCATGAGCGACCTAAGTTTAGCAGTTATGAGTAGTTAGGTCGTCCAGACGACTTAGGAGTTAGGTCGGAAGACCCTGCGTGTAGTTAGGTCGTTAGTTGACCTAAGGTGTTAAGTCGTTAGGTCGTGTGGTGAGCCGTGTGTGTGTTGGGTCAGTACTTCTGTTAAGTCATAAGTCGTAAGATCTGTTAAGTCGCGTCTCAGTTAAGTCGTAGGTCGCGCATTAGTGTTAAGGCCTAGGTCGTTGGATTATTAGGTCGCGCGCGTGAGGATAGTTAGGTCGTGTGAGGATTTGTGTTGTTAAGTCGCGAAGCCGCATTCTGTTAAGTCGTTAAGACATAGGTCGTTGGGTTTCTTAGGTCGTGGACGACCTAATAGCGAGCAAACGACTTAGAGATTTCAGCCTATAAATACACGTCCATTTCTTCATTTTTTTGGGATCCGGATTTTGAAGCGAAGAAGTGCTGCTGTTTTGAGAGCTTGAGTTCTACACTTCTTCACTTCTTTTCTCCACTTTAATCTTGTGATTCCTTCCATCCAAATTGAAGATCGAATCGAAGATCCAAGAGCTTAGATTGAAGATCTACATTCTTCGAAGAGAGATTTCATCGTTTGAAGCGGAATTTTGATAGATCGAGTTAGATCCTTCGCTGTCCAGATCTGAAGTGTGTTGCTTTTAAGGTGTTTAGGTGATTTGGTGAGTGGTGGTTATCTCTCACACGGATCCAAAGGAGTATATCGGATTGATGGCTTGATTTGGTGTTAAAATAGTGATTTCCATGCATTTTCATAAACTTAAGTGTAGATCTATTGTTCATGATGATTTGACATCCATTTTACTACATGTTAACCTATGCAATTTCATTCATCAAGTTGTAGAGATATTGCTCATGATTCATGCTTGTTAGATTTAGACTCTTTATTTACAAGATTGCCATTATTGTTATAATTGTTGATTTGATCATGTTTGAATGCTTGATTACTTGGATTAATGTTTGACTTGATTGATTGTTGTAAATTAGTTGATTGATGATTTGATTTGGACAAGTTAGTCGAAGATGATTCAAAAGCTAAGGGAAAGGCTCTTGAATTGGAAAAGCTGCTCGTGGCATATGTGGCGGATGATGAAGCTCATATGGATAGATTTGATGATGTTGATGTTGAGATGAGGCTTTGCTATGATGAGATGAAGCGAGGCATGGTATGAGATAGCCTTGGTTTAATCCAGACGGGATCATTCCAAGCATGTTGATAACTCGGTGAAATGGTTCGAGTTGAGGATAATGGTTTGCTCGAGAGGCGCTTGAGCTAGTATGGAAATAGTCATCGAGGAGGATGACTAGAAGGCTGAGGTTTCATCGTTGTTGAAGGTTCTAGCAGACTCAAAGCAAGAGTACGTTGGGCAGATTCGATAGTCCCTAAAGACTATGATTGTAGTCGAGTACTCTGGGCAGATTCGATAGTCCTAGGCACGGGCTGCGACGACGTGCAGAGTTATGTCTAGAACCAGGGTTGCCATTAACCCTTGACGGACGGCTGAAAGAATGTGTCGGTCATTCAATTAACGGTGGTATCGAATCAAAGATAACAGTGATAGCTAGAGTCATGGATGTTTGGTTGTATCGTCATTCGGTCTCAAGAGCAATGTTTTCTGGGTGCTTATCTGATCTTGGTTTAGGCCTTGGGGGTTTGTACTTGGAAAATGTTGACCTTGACTCGAGTGATAATTGCTTTACTTTAAATGTCTGTTTTGCTATGTGTACTTCTGCTTAGTGTGTGTCTGGGGGCTATCACTGTAGAAAGAGGTGGAGTGGGAGGGTTGGATTCCTATTCCTTTTTCCTTTATGCTCTTTTGGTATGTTGTTAGTTAATTTACCGCTCACTAAGACTGTTGTCTGACTCAAGGCTTTATGTTTAACTCTTATTGCCTTGGGCTGTTCATCCGCTTTGGGATGGGCAGACTAGGTAGCAGGTGACAGGTGCTGTTCTTAGTTTCCAACGATGCTGATGACGAAGACGAGCTGGAGGCTTGCATATTATTTTCTTACTATATGTACTGGATGTTCCGCTGCTTGTATAATTCTCTGAGTGATATGTAGTGAGGCTTGATGTATTGAATATTCAGATGTTTGTATTCAACTATTATGCAGCTTAATTGATGAGATTCTATTTTGTGAAGCTTCACTATATATATTCTCTATTGTATTTTACCCATGCGCTATGAGTAATACGATAGATTCTGCTGTTTTAACTTAACCTTGGCAATCGTCCATGGCTGCCTGGCACACTTTTACAGCGCACTATCTCTATGTTCAGTGCAGGGGTCATGGGCGGTCGTCACATTTGGTATCGGAGCATTGGTTAATCGATTTTAGCCAATGCTCGCTGACGTAACCACGTATGAGAGACGTAATTGTATTTTGATGGATGATTACTATATATAATATAGTAGCTTAGAAGTGTGTGATTCCTTTATGCAGTTGTTTCTCAAGGTGTGCTGATCATTTCTTTTATAGATATTAAGAATGAGTCGAAGAGGGAGACCAGCTGCTAGGGAAGGCCGTGCTACTGAGGGGGTTGCTGATTATGCTGCTATGTTCGAGGCTATGATGACTTCGATCATGAGAAGGATGCCAGCTCCAGGGCCATCAGTAGATGTTGGGGTTCAAGTTCAAACTCCAAGACCGGTGGATTTTGCTAAGCTGTTTAAAGACTATACCGCTCTTGGAGGGAAGGTTTTCTTGGGGACAGAATCAACCATTGAAGTCCAGAGGTGGATAGATGCTTGTAAAAGGATCTTTGGTGACTTGGGAATCGATGATGCAACTAAAAGGAAGCTCGCATCAAGACAGCTTCAAGGAAGAGCTTCTGATTGGTGGAACTCTATCACCATTGATACTCCGGAGGAAGAAATTACTTGGGAGCAATTCCAAGCCAGATTTGAAGCTAAGTTCATTTCTACTGCTCAGAAATCTATTCTGTTCAAGAAGTTTGTGGAGCTCAAGCAAGGTGGAAGACCAGTTCTTGAGTATGTTTCTGAGTTTGAAGCTTTGTCCAAGTATGCCCGGTCGTATATAGAATCTTCATACCAGAAGAATGAGAAGTTTGTGACAGGCTTGGACAGTTATCTTGGGAGGCAGTTAGTGGATCATTTGGACGATCCATTTGTGAAGCTTGTGGAGAAAGCTCTCAGGCACGAGAATCTGTTTACTAAGGAAGGATCTGTTGTTGCTATGACCAAGGAAGAGTCTAAACCACAGTAGGGTGGAAACAAGAAGAGGAAGCAGCATCAGCAAAAGGGTAAGGATGGCCAGAAGAAGCCGAAGGGCGAAGTGACCTGCTACAATTGTCAGCAGAAGGGCCATTTCTCCAGGGATTGCAAGAATCCGAAGGTGCCGGTTAAGTGCCACAACTGTGACAAGCCAGGGCATATCAGGAAGAATTGTCCAGAACCGTGAAAGGACAAGCAGATTGTGCAAGCTTATGCTTTGGGGGCTGTTCCATCATCTTCAAAAGCTCCTACCGTTGAAGAGAAAGGAAAGAGTATGGTGGTTCAAGGTACTCTTTCCATTTGTGGTGTTCCAGTTAGAGTGTTATTCGATACTGGGGCGTCACATTCTTTTGTTTGTAATGAACTTGTAGGCCGGTTGGGTTTAGAATCGGATATCGTTGATAGGCCATTTGGTTGTGACTAATCCAGTTGGGGGTTCGTCTTGTCTGTGTATGCTATGCCGTGGTCTGATTGTATCGAGTCATGATTGCTCTTTTGTTTGTGATTGTTTTGTTCTGAACTTTGCGGGGCTTAGGAAGTATGCGGCAAAGGTTGATTGTGAAAGGTTGGAGGTGACAGTCGAGAATGTGGAAGGGCGAAAGGTTGTGATACGATGTAAGCATGAAGAAGGCGTCTTCATGAGCTTCATGTATTCGTTGGTTGTTCCACGGGATGGACTGTCATCGGTGCCAATCGCTAGTGGATTTGAGGATGTCTTTGATGAGATCAAAGGGTTACCGCCGCATAGAGAGATCGAGTTTCGTATCGATTTAGTTGAAGGAGCCAGACCTGTTGTGATGTCTCTTAGGCGGATGGCGCCTAGGGAACAGCAAGAGTTGAAGGTGCATGTTGATGATCTTTTACAGAAAGGATTCATTCGGCATAGTGTGTCTGAATGGGGTGCACCAGTTGTGTTTGTTACCAAAGCGGATGGATCATTGAGGTTGTGTGTGGATTATCGTGAGCTGAATAAAGTGACTAAGAAGAACAAGTATCCATTGCCGAGAATAGATGACTTGTTTGATCAGCTTCACGAAGCTAAGGTGTTTTCTCAGATGGATTTGGCAACGGGATTTCACCAGTTAAGAGTGGCTAAGGATAGTGTGTCGAAGACTGCATTCAGGACACCATCCGGTTTCTTTGAGTGGCTGGTAATGCCGTTTGGATTGACCAATGCACCAGCATATTTTGTGGATCTTATGAATAGAGTGTTCAGAGATCAGTTGAACAAGTTTGTTCTAGTGTTCGTGGATGATATTTTGATTTATTCCAGAACTGAGGAAGAGCACAAGACGCACTTGCGTATTGTTTTGGAAATCTTACGGAAACATCAGCTGAAGGCTAAGTTTTCAAAGTGTCACTTCTGGAAGAGTGAAGTGAGGTTCTTAGGCCATATTATCTCTGGAAATGGAATAGCGGTTGATCCCGCCAAGATAGCAGCAATCCAGGATTGGGGTAGACCTAAGAATGCATCTGATGTGAGAAGTTTTCTTGGATTAGCATGATACTATCGTCGATTTATCAAAGACTTTTCTAAGGTGGCTGCACCATTAACAGGATTGACGAAAAAGAACCAAGTATTCAGATGGGATGCTAAGTGTGAGCAAGCTTTCAGAATCCTAAAAGAGCGATTGACGAGTGCTTCTGTTTTGACTATTCCAAGTGGAAATGATGAGATGGTGGTTTACACCGATGCATGTGGTACTGGACTTGGAGCAGTGCTGATGCAGAAGGGTAAAGTTGTTGCATATGCAAGTCGACAACTAAAGCCGCATGAAAGGAATTACCCGACTCATGATTTGGAGTTGGCGGCGATTGTTTTTGCTCTGAAGATGTGGAGACATTACCTATTGGGAGTTCAATTCGAGTTGTTTACAGATCATAAGTCGTTGAAGTATCTTTTCTCCCAAAAGGATTTGAATCTTAGGCAGCAACGATGGCTAGAGTTTTTGGCATCATATGATTTTGGTATAGCCTGTACTCCGGGAAAGGGTAACGCAGTGGCCGATGCATTAAGTCGAAGACATGCAGGATTGGGAGCCATGTTTTCAGAATGGAAGAATCTCGAGTATTTAGCTGGATTTGACTTCAGGCCCAGATGTGAATTAGAACCTGAGATGTTGGCAAACTTATCGATAAGACCTACTCTTGTGGAAAGGATTGGCGAAAGCCAAAAGCGAGGCGATAAGCTTGTCAAGATTATCCGTGATTTGGAATCTGGATTGGACCCAGAAAAGGATAAAGGATTCGAGGTCGATCGAGAGGGTTGGCTTCGAAAGCAAGGACGACTAGTTGTTCCCGATATAGATGAATTGAGAAATGAAGTTCTGAAGGAAAGTCATCACTCGAAGTTGACAATTCATCCAGGTGGAAATAAGATGTATCGGGATATGAAGAGAACCTATTACCGGGAAGGTATGAAGAAGGATGTTGGAAATTTTATTTCCAAGTGCATGAACTGCCAGTTGGTAAAATTCGAGCAGAAGATTGCTTCAGCCATTAGAAGTTCCTACATGGAAGTGGGAGCAAATATCGATGGATTTTATCGATGGACTACCTAGAACTAGAGCGGGAAATGAAGGGATTTGGGTCATCATAGATCGTTTGACTAAGAGTGCAAGATTCATTCCTGTTCGATCAACTAGGACTGCATCGAAGTTGGCTGAGCTGTATGTTAAGTGGATAGTCCGATTCCATGGTATTCCGAAGAGTATAGTGAGCGATCGAGACCCATTGTTCACTAGTGGATTTTGGAAGAGCTTCCAGGAAGTTTTGGGAACCGAGTTGTGTTTGAGTACAGCTTATCACCCCCAAACAGATGGTCAGACCGAGAGAGTCAACCGAGTTTTGGAAGATCTCCTCAGGGCATGTGTTTTAGATTTCGGAGGATCATGGGAAGATCATCTTCATTTGGTAGAATTTTCATATAATAACAGTTACCAGTCAAGCATTGGTATGGCACCGTATGAGGCATTATATGGAAGACCGTGTAACTCTCCAACATGTTGGTTAGAGACAGGAGAAAAGTTGATACTTGGGCCAGAAATGATTCGACAGACTTCGGATTTCATAGAGATCATTCGGCAACGAATGAAGGCAGCCCAAGACCGTCGGAAAAGTTATGCTGATAAGCGTCGTAAGGATTTGGAATTCGACGTAGGTGATATGGTTTTTGTGAAGGTTTCTCCACTGAAGAATGTTATTCGATTCGGGAAGAAAGGAAAATTGACTCCAAGATTTGTTGGACCATTCCCGATCATCGAGCAAATTGGGAAGCTCGCCTATAAATTGGAGTTACCAGAAAAGATGTCGGGTGTGCACAATGTTTTTCATGTATCGTATCTACGGAAGTATGTGCACGACTCGAATACAGTAGTTTCTGTCGATAGCTGTGAATATTTTGAGATTGATCCAGTCGATAAGAGACCTCGTAAGCCGCTTCGTGTTGTGGAAACTGACACGAAATAGCTTAGGAGGAAGGTAGTTAGGTTGCTCAAGATACAATGGAGTGATGATGTTAACGACTGTACATGGGAGGTGGAAGAGAGGATGAAGGTAGCTCATCCTGAACTCTTCGAGGTATGGCCATAAGGTGTCGTGGCATCTCACGACATTGTAACTTGTTCTAGTTTTAGAATTCTACATGCTAGGCTAGAATTGGACACATGGTTTGTTGATTGCTATGGATGGTAGGCATGCAGAATAGTTTTTGATTGCTCTTGTTTGTTTGGAATTTCGGGGGCAAAATTCCTAAGGGGGAGAGAATGTAACGACCCGTATTTTTACGGATCGAAACATAGTAAAAACTATTTTAGAGCGTCCAGAGTTAGGTCGTTCAGAGCTTAGGTCGTATAGTAGTTAGGTCGGTGGAGCGACTTAAGGGGAGTTGGCGACCTAAGGAAGTTGGCGACTTAAGGATTATGGGATAAGTCGTGTAGAAGTTAGGTCGTGTGGTGGCTTAGGTCGAGTGAATGACTTAAGAGTTAACGACTTAAGTATTGGGGCGACTTAAGGAAAGACAGCGACCTATGGAAGTTAGTATTAGAAGTGAACGACCTAGTAGTTAGCGGCGACTTAAGAATAAGCGAGTTAACGTCCTAGGAGATAAGCGGGTTAACGACTTAAGGAGTTGTTGTAGTTAAGTCGTGAGCGATCTATGGGGTGTTGTGCTTAGTTAGGTCGTGAGCGACCTAAGTTTAGCAGTTATGAGTAGTTAGGTCGTCCAGACGACTTAGGAGTTAGGTCGGAAGACCCTGCGTGTAGTTAGGTCGTTAGACGACCTAAGGTGTTAATTCGTTAGGTCGTGTGGTGAGCCGTGTGTGTGTTGGGTCAGTACTTCTGTTAAGTCGTAAGTCGTAAGATCCGTTAAGTCGCGTCTCAGTTAAGTCGTAGGTCACGCATTAGTGTTAAGGCCTAGGTCGTTGGATTATTAGGTCGTGCGCGTGAGGATAGTTAGGTCGTGTGAGGATTTGTGTTGTTAAGTCGTGAAGCCGCATTCTGTTAAGTCGTTAAGACATAGGTCGTGGGGTTTCTTAGGTCGTGGACGACCTAATAGTGAGCAAACGACTTAGAGATTTCAGCCTATAAATACACGTCCATTTCTTCATTTTTTTGGGATCCGGATTTTGAAGCGACGAAGTGCTGCTGTTTTGAGAGTTTGAGTTCTACACTTCTTCACTTCTTTTCTCCACTTTAATCTTGTGATTCCTTCCATCCAAATTGAAGATCGAATCGAAGATCCAAGAGCTTAGATTGAAGATCTACATTCTTCGAAGAGAGATTTCATCGTTTGAAGCGGAATTTTGATAGATAGAGTTAGATCCTTCGCTGTCCAGATCTGAAGTGTGTTGCTTTTAAGGTGTTTAGGTGATTTAGTGAGTGGTGGTTATCTCTCACACGGATCCAAAGGAGTATATCGGATTGATGGCTTGATTTGGTGTTAAAATAGTGATTTCCATGCATTTTCATAAACTTAAGTGTAGATCTATTGTTCATGATGATTTGACATCCATTTTACTACATGTTAACCTATGCAAGTTCATTCATCAAGTTGTAGAGATATTGCTCATGATTCATGCTTGTTAGATTTAGACTCTTTATTTGCAAGATTGCCATTATTGTTATAATTGTTGATTTGATCATGTTTGAATGCTTGATTACTTGGATTAATGTTTGACTTGATTGATTGTTGTAAATTAGTTGATTGATGATTTGATTTGGACAAGTTAGTCGAAGATGATTCAAAAGCTAACGGAAAGGCTCTTGAATTGGAAAAGCTGCTCGTGGCATATGTGGCGGATGATGAAGCTCATATGGATAGATTTGATGATGTTGAGATGAGGCTTTGCTATGATGAGATGAAGCGAGGCATGGTATGAGATAACCTTGGTTTAATCCAGACGGGATCATTCCAAGCATGTTGATAACTCGGTGAAATGGTTCGAGTTGAGGATAATGGTTTGCTCGAGAGGCGCTTGAGCTAG
The DNA here is from genome assembly GCA_030737815.1 of Allium fistulosum. Taxonomy (NCBI): domain Eukaryota; kingdom Viridiplantae; phylum Streptophyta; class Magnoliopsida; order Asparagales; family Amaryllidaceae; genus Allium; species Allium fistulosum. Next base: position 245,768,428 of record CM060905.1, on the reverse strand, counting down.
TATGGAAATAGTCGTCGAGGAGGATGACTAGAAGACTAAGGTTTCATCGTTGTTGAAGGTTCTAGCAGACTCAAAGCAAGAGTACGTTGGGCAGATTCGATAGCCCCTAAAGACTATGATTGTAGTCGAGTACTCTGGGCAGATTCGATAGTCCTAGGCACGGGCTGCGACGACGTGCGGAGTTATGTCTAGAACCGGGGTTGCCATTAACCCTTGACGGACGGCTGAAAGAATGTGCCGGTCATTCAATTAACGGTGGTATCGAAGAAAAGATAACAGTGATAGCAAGAGTCATGGATGTTTGGTTGTATCGTCATTCGGTCTCAAGAGCAATGTTTTCTGGGTGCTTATCTGATCTTGGTTTAGGCCTTGGGGGTTTGTATTTGGAAAATGTTGACCTTGACTCGAGTGATAATTGCTTTACTTTAAATGTCTGTTTTGCTATGTGTACTTCTTCTTAGTGTGTGTCTAGGGGCTATCACTGTAGAAAGAGGTAGAGTGGGAGGGTTGGATTCCTATTCCTTTTTCCTTTATGCTCTTTTGGTATGTTGTTAGTTAATTTACCGCTCACTAAGACTGTTGTCTGACTCAAGGCTTTATGTTTAACTCTTATTGCCTTGGGCTGTTCATCCGCTTTGGGATGGGCAGACTAGGTAGCAGGTGACAGGTGCTGTTCTTAGTTTCCAACGATGCTGATGACGAAGACGAGCTGGAGGCTTGCATATTATTTTCTTACTATATGTACTGGATGTTCCGCTGCTTGTATAATTCTCTGAGTGATATGTAGTGAGGCTTGATGTATTGAATATTCAGATGTTTGTATTCAACTATTATGCAGCTTAATTGATGAGATTCTATTTTGTGAAGCTTCACTATATATATTCTCTATTGTATTTTACCCATGCGCTGTGAGTAATACGATAGATTCTGCTGTTTTAACTTAACCTTGGCAATCGTCCATGGCTGCCTGGCACACTTTTACAGCGCACTATCTCTATGTTCAGTACAGGGGTCATGGGCGGTCGTCACAAAACTCAAGGTCAGAATACCAAAACAAACGAGTGCTAACACCCACTAGTGAAGTTGTAAGAGTTCTATGTTTCATCTTAGGGTTTGGAGAAACATAAAAGACTAGTGGGAGCCTTATTAGAAAAATGAAATGGTAAAATTTAACCTTTCTAATATTGTAAGAACATATGCCATATAATGTTATAATTATCTACAATGATAAATTTGTGCATTTAATATGATTGATAAAACATTTGTCAATTAACATTTATATACAAACTGAATTAAAAGTTGACAAATAGAAATATAATATATACTTACTAATAATTCTAATTGCATGTTATATAATGTTTCTATACCCATGCAAGTGCCTAATTTCAACTACTTAATAAATTCGTAAGTTGGTCACTTATATGTTTATTTGGTTTAGACCGTGTATTGCATTTCATGAGTTTTTGAACTTTATATGCAATTCAAGACTATGGATATTTGATCCATGTACTTTCACATATAAATGTTATATGGTGAACAGTCATAGTTTGTGGGGTACAATATTTCGATGAAGTTAATTCATTCAAAGTAAGCCAATAAACAGTATTTTAAGATCATGTATGTAACAACCCGCATATTTTTATGATAATATATTTAAATAATTTATTTAAATATAGCATTGTTAGTTGAATTTAAAAGTCCAAAACGTGACTTTTTGTAAACGGTCGAATCCCGACTCGAGACCACTTCCATTGAGTCCAAAATGGCATTTGCGACCTTTTTAAGTATAAACATCAATATGTTTGGAGTTAAGTAGAATTTTGCTATTTTTCTATTGGGCTTTGGGTTTGGGTTTCATCCCACCAACTCATCTAATACCCTAACACTCCACCCCCCTCTTCATTCATTCATTCTATTTTCCTAACACTCCCAAGCTAAAGGAAAATGGGAGAAAGAAAGGGAAATTAAAATTCCTAAACCATAGATTACTAGGAAATTCAAGATTCAAGGTCCAAAATCAAAGAGAAGCTTAGGTAAGCATCCTCTTCATCTTCTCCATCTCAATCTCTCTTCAATTTTCAGAAATTCCTATAACCTAACTTAGGAAAAACTTCACCTTTGATAATAGATTGAAGATTCTAGAGGTGCTGTTGAAGAGAAATCAATCTTTGCTTGTTTTAGAGCTTCTCATTTCTATATTTGGGTTTAAAGGTGAGTTCTTGAACTCACATCTATGTCTATAGCTTTCATTGTTGTTAGGTTTGAATTCCTAACATCTATTTCATGTTCAATTGCTTTTGATTTGAATTGATTTGGTGAATTTTCCAATTTTGGTATTTTAAAGTCAAAATCTTTAAAGATCCTATCTTGGATGTTTTGACATGGTTTTGGTGGTGTATCGAAGAGCCTATAGGGCTGGGTTGTCGATTGACATAAATCCCTAGCATCCATCGCTCGTTCGATCGCATTTCGGTTTGGATTTTTGCCCTTTTTGGGCTAGATTGATTTTTGCCTAGCAGGAAATTTCATACGTCTGGATTGAAAATCCAGACGTCTGGTTGAAAAATCCAGATGTTTGGAATTGGTCCCTGGAAGAAGAAAAAAGGCAAAGGCAAAATCCAGACATCTGGAAATCCAACCAGACGTCTGGTTAGTGGTTCAAACGTCTAGTTGGTAATTTCAGACGTCTGGAACTGTTCAATTTTGCCTATTTTGGCTGTTTTTGAGTGGATTTCCAAATTTTATCGATTTTTATTGATCTGTTTAGTTGTTGTCAATTATTATCGGCTTTGATGACTTCATTTATGGATTTTTGGGAATATCCATTTGATTGGATTTGATATCGATTTTTATGGTTTGAATTCACGTCGTCGAATGCGGATTTTTGGTGATAGATTGTTTTTACAATCATTTCTGTGATTTTCACTTTTAAATACAAAGGTTTCTATACTAGTAGTAAATACTCAAATTCTTTCACAAAAATGATTTCAACGTTACTTTTAATACAAAGCTTGTTTTTAAAACCATTTTCCAATCTATTAGTATATACAAACCTTTACCTCATTCGTATGGGAAATCTAATTAAACGACTTAGCAAAACAAGTGGTATGAAATGCTTGCGTTTACTTCGTCGGTTAATTCTTGGACTTGTTCGATTGAACTCTCGTGACAATTTTCGAGTGGATTCCACAATTTGTTCGTAAATATTTAAGTTAAGCCAGTGGTTATGGGACATGAAGCTAAACTCATTTATTTACTAACATAGTGTAATTCACACATCTTTTTGATCAATGATGATCATTTTATGGTTTAGACTAGCGATATGCGATGTCTCTTTGTCCGCGTGGGGGACTATACCCCGTTTTGTGGAGCTTCGTCTTATTTTATGGGCTAACAACCAAGGGTCTTTTGACCGTTCGTGGAGCAATCGGCTCGATAAGTTGGTGCATAGGGCGTATCTTTTAGGCGCATCGATATTCGACTGTGCATGGGCGTATCTTTTTAGGTGCATCGATGTTCGTTTGTGCATGGGGCGTATCTTTTTAGGTGCATCGATGTTCGTTTATACATGGGGCGTATCTTTTTAGGTGCGTCGATGTTCGTTTATGCATGGAGCGTATCTTTTTAGGTGCGTCGATGTTCGACTGTGCATGAGGAGTATCTTTTTACGTGCGTCGATGTTCAGCTCATTTTATGGGTTAGCGACCCATGGGATAACATCCCGTTTATGTTAGGCCTACCCCTTCTTTGTGTTTTCTGGATTTCTAATTATTAATTTCTAGAATTTGTGTTTCACCGATTTTTGCGATTGGCATTGATATGTTTTGTCAATATTTGAGGTTTGCTGAATAAGCTAAGAATGTGGTATTCTTTTTGGATATTTGAGATGATTTGAGATATTGTATGATTTTTGTTGTTATCAAATTTATGCTTTCAAAGCATGGCATTATTGTTATCGTATATTTTTGTAGTATCTCTTATCCTATCACATCTTATATGATATTTATAGCTAAACTGATCCGTTTATTATTTTTCTTAAATAATACTCGGGCCAGACCGAGGTGTTTCAGGTGCTTCCACTTGACTTTTTAGTAGGGACTTGCTTCTGACTTTTGGCTAACTACTTTAGCTTAGTGGTTTTTGCTTTTATACATTTGAGATAGAGACTCCTTGATGTATACTTATTCTTTTGTGATGTTGTGGATCTTTTTCTGACCACTACTTTGATGTACACTTCTATGTGTTATATTCATATCTGTTTCCGCCTTTGTAATATGAATATCTGTGACTAATTTGTGTTATGCTTATTTCTATATTTGTTTCCGAAGCCCACATAGCCACTGTGTAGTAGCTTTGAGTTTGTATTTGATATGTTGGATTTCCTCTTGAAATGAAATGCAAGTCATATTATCTGACATATCGGTACTCGCACAAAGCAATTAAGTAGATGGTCACTCCTCAACAGCCTTATTCTTCATGCTAGTCGATGGCATTACCTCGTAGTCTCCTTGGCTAGTGTGAGTATAGAGGTGGGGCGTCACAGCTTGGTATCGGAGCCAAACTTCGGAACAATGTAGAATAATCTAGCAGTGATCATTGTCCTAAGTCTCTCTTAGGAATCGTGCCTTAGGATTTAATTCGAGTCATTGGACCCGTTCTATCCTATTTTCTTTTGTGATGCCTTGTTTTATCAATAAAGTTTGTTTGATATTCATTCTGAGAATAACCTTTTTCCTCTTCTTTCTTTCTTAAAGAAGAGAAATGGTTAGACCTGGCCGTCCTAGCGCCGGTCAATCCAGTGCTACTCCTCAGGATGGCGTATTCATGTCTGCCCAACAGCTTTTGGATCTTGTAAAGAATGCTCAAGCCGCCGGACCCATTCCAGAGTCTTCTTACCCTAAATCCGGGTTCGCACGCTTGTGTAGAGATTATACTGATTTGGGTGGAAGGCCATTCAAGGGTTCCGAAAGCGTTATAGAAATTCAAGCTTGGCTTAGAACATGCGATCGCATCTTTTCTCGCATGAATCTTGTGAATCTACATCGAGTCCAAGTGGCTTCTAGCATGCTCCAGGAGAGAGCATTAGATTGGTATGAGCTTTTGATCTTGGAAATTGTTGAAGCGGATCTTACTTGGGAGCAATTCTGAGAAAGGTTCGAGTTAAAGTTTGTGCCGGAAAATGAAAAAGTAACTTTGGCCCGACACTTTATTGACTTTGTTCAAGGTGAATCTTCTGTGACGGATTACGTCGCATCTTTTGAATCTTTCTCTAAATATGGGGTCGAGTATATTAATACCCCATTGAAGAAAAATCAGAGATTTGTCTATGGGTTGAATAAGAATCTCAAAACGCCTTTACTTCTAAAACTAGAAGTTTCTTTCGATCAGCTTGTAGATATCGCTCTTCGACTTGAAGAGGCCGATAAAGAAAGTGATGTTGAAGTTGTAGGTGCCAAATAGAACTTCAACAATAACATTAAGAGGCCTATTAAGTTCAAAGGCCCCAATCCCAACAAGAAAGGGAAGCAAGAAACTTTGGTAGCAAAGACCCCTACCTCTAGTCATGGACAATGCTACACTTATGGTTCTATGGACCACTATGCAAATGAGTGTTCGAAACCCCTTTATTGTTGCTATTGCAAAAGTTTGAGTCATCATATATCTGCGTGTCCCATACTTCAAAGCAAGAAGGAGGGAAAGCTAAATGTTGTGCAAGCTCCTAGTGACACTTCTCTTGGTCAAGGTATTTCTCATTTAGTCCTTGATGGCATTAATTTGTTTTGTGATTATCCTATTCGAATTCTTTTGATACGGGTGCATCTCATTCTTTTATGTCAAAAGAACTTGTTGATACTTTTTCTTTAAATATTATGGGCTTGATGACTTCACTGAGAATTATGAATCCGGTTGGTTGATCCGCAACAATCAGTTTACTTTGTAAAAATGTCGGGATTATTTTATGTGATTATGCTTTCCGATCCGATTTGCATGTTATGCGCTACTTAGGTTTCGGAATTGATTTTGGGAAAGGATTGGCTTAATCATTATGAAGCCCATATCCTATGTCCCGAGAGGACTATCCATCTTCGACATTCTCAATCTGTTAAGCAGGTTTTTAATTTTTCTTAATGATTTCGATTCCAATTCGGTGGCATCATTTTATTCTTTAAACTCACATGATGAGGAAAATGTTATTTCTCTCATTCAAGTAGTTTGTGAATTTTCCGGTATTTTTGAGCTTGTCTTAGGATTACCACCTAGCGATCTATTGAGTGGCGCTAAGGTCTTTTTAGCTCGACCTTGCCACCGTTTTTTATCAGCTACGAGTTGCGGAGGGTAGCATTCCACTTACCGCATTCTGCACTCGTTATGATTCTTATGAGTGACTCGTGATGTCATTTGGTTTGTCCAGCTTATTTCATCCATCTTATGAATCGAGTATTCTATGAATATCTCGATGAGACCATCCTTGTATTAATTGATTATGGATGAAAACAACAATTTAAAATTTGCAAATCTTTTTAATAAGATATTTATAAGTATAATTGGATTTTTTTTAAAACGAGCAAAGAATATTCGTAAAATTTCTAAGAGACATGTTTATCATATAAAAGATGATTTTGTGTTATTTTGCCCATTGAGTGCTTTAAGAATTCTGGTCGATGCGCTTGATCAACGTTATCGATAAGAATCTCCTAAACGCTATGATGAGACAGTCAGACACAATAAATTGACTTGTAAAAAGTAAATTTTTCTAAAAAGATGATTACATAAAGTTAATTATAATTTTGAATGTCTTAGCTTTTCGGGGAAGAGGATCATGAAATAAATGATTTAGCATAGAAGCTGCTTTTTTGAAATTAAAAGAACTCTTTTCCGATGCTTTTATTCTTGCAATTCCCGAAGGGAACCAAGACTTGATTGTTTATACCGATACTAGTCGTATTGGTTTGGGTGCCGTTCTCATGCAAGAGGGAACGTGTTATCGCTTAAACTTCTAGACAATTAAAGCTTTTCGAGACCAGATATGCCATTCATGATCTGGTGCTCGCGGCCATTGTTTTCGCTCTTAGAATTTGGCGTCATTATCTTTGGGAGAGAAATTTTTCTCTACACCGAGCATAAATCTTTGAAGTATTTATTTTCTCATAAGGAACTTAATTTGCGTCAACAATGTTGGCTCGAATTCCTTGCATCTTATGATCTTGATATTCTCTATGCTCCTAGAAAGGGAAATCGTGTTGCCGATGCCCTTAGTCGTAAGTAACAAGCGGTTGTTTCCATGATGATATCCGAATGGAATGATCTCAAGACTTTGTCCACTTGTGAGATTCGAGATTGTGAATCCGATTCATGTTCATCTCTTGTTTTATATAGCCTTGATGCTCATCCTTCTCTTTTAGCACCGCTTATCATCCTCAGTCCGATGGATAAATGGAGCGTGTGAACCAAACTCTTGAAGATCTTCTTCGTGCATGTGTTCTCGATTTTGGTGGAAGTTGGGAAGATCATATTTCTCTTGTTGAGTTTTCTTACAATAATAGCTTCCAATCTAGTATTGGTATGACACCTTTCGAGGCACTCTACAGAAGGCCATGTCGATCTCCTTCGTGTTGGCTTGAAGCCGGTGAGAAGCTGGTTTTAGGTCCAGATTTCATTCATGATGCCATAGAAAAGATTGACCTTATTCGTCATAGGATGAAAGAAGCTCAAAGTAGACAAAAATCCTTTTCCGATAACCGAAGAAGGAATTTGGAATTTTCTATGGGAGATTTGGTATTCATTCGTGTTTCACCTATGAAGGGTGTTGTGCGTTTCAGTCGATCAGGAAAATTAGCACCTCGATATACTGGTCCGTTTCCCATCACCGAACGTATTGGTTCCGTGGTTTATCGTCTTTTATTACCATCTCAATTTTCTGTTATTCTTGACGTATTCCACGTCTCTCAACTACGGAAATGCCTTAGAGATTTCGATTCTATTCTTGATCCCGATGTTATTGAAGAAATTGAAGTTTCGCCTAATTTGACTTATGAGCAACATCCTATTTGTATCATTGATACGAAGGTTAAACACCTTCGTAATAAAGTTGTTCCGCTTGTGAAAGTTCAATGGTCCGCAAATCCTAAGGATTGCTCTTGGGAATCTAGAGAATTCATCGAGCGAACACATCCGGACTTACTCTCTCATGCTCCTTAAGGTGAACTTCTCATTTCAAAATTTCTTCTTTTGTGTTGTTATGCCTTAGTATGGTTGTTACTTTTTATTTTCTCCTTAAGTATTGCGAGGACGTAATTTCTTTAAGGAGGGGAGTTTGTAACAACCCGCATATTTTTATGATAATATATTTAAATGATTTATTTAAATATAGCATCGTTAGTTGAATTTAAAAGTCCAAAACGTGACCTTTTGTAAACGGTCGAATCCGGACTCGAGACCACTTCCATTGAGTCCAAAATGGCGTTTGCGACCTTTTTAGTATAAACATCGATATGTTTGGAGTTAAGTAGAATTTTGCTATTTTTCTATTGGGCTTTGGGTTTGGGTTTCAGCCCACCAACTCATCTAATACCCTAACACTCCACCCTCCCCCCTCTTCATTCATTCATTCTATTTTCCTAACACTCTCAAGCTAAAGGAAAATAGGGGAAAGAAAGGGAAATTAAAATTCCTAAACCCTAGATTACTAGGAAATTCAAGATTCAAGCTCCAAAATTAAAGATAAGCTTAGGTAACCATCCTCTTCATCTTCTCCATCTCAATCTCTCTTCAATTTTCAGAAATTCCTATAACCTAACTTAGGAAAAACTCCACCTTTGATAATAAATTGAAGATTCTAGAGGTGTTGTTGAAGAGAAATCAATTTTTGCTTGTTTTAGAGCTTCTCATTTCTATATTTGGGTTTAAAGATGAGTTCTTGAACTCACATCTATGTCTATAGCTTTCATTGTTGTTAGGTATGAATTCCTAACATCTATTTCATGTTCAATTGCTTTTGATTTGAATTGATTTGGTGAATTTTCCAATTTTGGTATTTTAAAGTCAAAATCTTTAAAGATCCTATCTTGGATGTTTTGAAATGTTTTTGGTGGTGTATCGAAGAGCCTATAGGGCTGGGTTGTCGATTGGCATAAATCCCTAGCATCCATTGCTCGTTCAATCGCATTTCGGTTTGGATTTTTGCCCTTTTTGGGCTAGGCTGATTTTTGCCTAGCAGGAAATTTCAGACGTCTAGTTGAAAAATCCAGACGTCTGGAATTGGTCCCTGGAAGAAGAAAAAAGGCAGAGGCAAAATCCAGACGTTTGGAAATCCAACCAGACGTCTGGTTAGTGATTCAGACGTTTGGTTGGTAATTTCAGACGTTTGGAACTGTTCAATTTTTCCTATTTTGGCTGTTTTTGAGTGGATTTCCAAATTTTATCGATTTTTATTGATCCGGTTAGTTGTTGTCAATTATTATCGACTTTGATGACTTCATTTATGGATTTTTGGGAATATCCATTTGATTGGATTTGATATTGATTTTTGTGGTTTGAATTCACGTCGTCGAATGTGGATTTTTGGTGATAGATTGTTTTTACAATCATTTCTGTGATTTGTCACTTTTAAATACAAAGGTTTCTATACTAGTAGTAAATACTCAAACTCTTTCACAAAAATGATTTCAACGTTTCTTTTAATACAAAGCTTTATTTTAAAACCATTTTCCAATCTATTAGTATATACAAACCTTTACCTCATTCGTATGAGAAATCTAATTAAACGACTTAGCAAAACAAGTGGTATGAAACGCTTGCGTTTACTTCGTCGGTTAATTCTTGGACTTGTTCGATTGAACTCTCGTGACAATTTTCGAGTGGAAATCTACAATTTGTTCGTAAATATTTAAGTTAAGTTAGTAGTTATGGGACATGAAGCTAAACTCATTTATTTACTTGCTTAGTGTAATTCACACTTCGTGTTGATCAATGATGATCATTTTATGGTTTAGACTAGCGATATGCGATGTCTCTTTGTCCGCGTGGGGGACTATACCCATTTTTGTGGAGCTTTGTCTCATTTTATGGGCTAACAACCCAAGGTCTTTTGACCGTTCGTGGAGCAATCGGCTCGATAAGTCGGTGCATGGGGCGTATCTTTTAGATGCGTCGATGTTCGACTGTGCATGGGGCGTATCTTTTTAGGTGCATCGATGTTCGTTTGTGCTTGGGACGTATCTTTTTAGGTGCGTCGATGTTCGTTTATACATGGGGAGTATCTTTTTAGGTGCGTAGATGTTCGTTTATGCATGGGGCATATCTTTTTAGGTGCGTTGATGTTCGACTGTGCATGGGGCGTATCTTTTTAGGTGCATCGATGTTCAGCTCATTTTATGGGTTAGTGACCCATGGGATAACATCCCGTTTATGTTAGGCCTACCCCTTCTTTGTGTTTTCTGGATTTCTAATCATTGATTTTTGGAATTTGTGTTTCACCGATTTTTGCGATTGGCATTGATATGTTTTGTCAATATTTGAGGTTTGGTGAATAAGCTAAGAATGTGATATTCTTTTTGGATATTTGAGATGATTTGAGATATTGTATGATTTTTGTTGTTATCAAATGTATGCTTGTCAAAGCATGGCATTATTGTTATCATATATTTTTGTTGTATCTCTTATCTTATCTCATCTTATATGATATTTATAGCTAGACTGATCCGTTTATTATTTTTCTTCTTAAATAATACTCGGGTCGGACCGAGGTGTTTCAGGTGCTTCCACTTGATTTCTTAGCAGGGACTAGCTTCTGACTCTTGGCTAACTACTTTAGCTTAGTAGTGTCAAGGCCCGCAAATCCGTCCCTCTTGATTAACCACTAATCTCCATTGATTAACTCAAAATGAACGGGAATACGAACTATGATGGTTTAAGAAGAAGAAAAAGGCAGAAGAGAAGACAGAAGAAGAAGAAGAAAATAGAGAAGAAAAACAGAACAACAGAACAACAGCAGAACAGGAAACAATATCAAAATCTCACACATCGCAGCGGAACAATATATAATAAATAAACACTAGTCTTTTAAAACAAGAAAGCTATATCAGTTTATACATACATCAATCATCAGAGTCAATATACAACAATGGACAGTTATATAACTTGTCCTCATACAGAATACACAGCGGAATAAATACTATCAGATACAAATACTACGTCTCGCCATCCAGCTTATCTCCAAAGCTCCAGAATATCCTGATAACATAACTCTAGGCTGCCCGTGTGGAAATTGGTGGGCACCCAGAGTTTAGAAGGGAACAATAAACTCCGAGTCAGTCATGGTGACTGGTGTGAGATCGTAAAACAGTTATTTATCTTTAAAATAACAACAGAAAAATTTTAAAGTAAATTCGCAATGCTTTTGGAAAATGAAACTACCATAAGACCTCCCACCACACACACAATGCAAACGCAGACTTGGAGGAGATTTCTTCTTATGATAGTCAAAGATGCTTACTACGCAAAATCAAATCATTTTTGATATTATTACTATTGCATAGTGGAAAACATTTTGAAAGTATAATATAAATCTTAGCCAGCATAGGTACCATTATATTATGCCTGCTATAGCTGCCTCCTGAGGAGACAGGTTATACACTTGAAATCGTAAAGGCTCGTATTGTTTCTTTGGATTTCCAACAAATGGCCAGGCTAAGGAACTTCCTATCCACGATGGGTACGTCCCTGGAATAGACGACCCGAGAACCTAACCGGATCTCTGCCAACACAAGGTCGGGTTACCTCTGCAAAAATAGGTAACTACTGACACGCGTATGCCATCCCCCGATCGTCACCGATCTTCCCGAGGATCCCCGATTCGCAACAACCACAAAGAAATAAATTTTGCAGCAACCACAGAGGTTAAGTATCTGGGCTCCATACCATGATACCACCTTTATCCAGAAGGAATGACATACACTAAGGGGCGCTACTCCCTAGAACCTTGCCGCATCCTTCCTGTTTCGACCATTTCCGGGGTGTGAGGCTCGATGAAGTCTCGTCCACAAAGCTATGCTTTCTACAAAAAGCCCTGCTTCGGGTCAAACAAAATGATCAACCTATGATCACAAAGATATAAGATCAAACAAATGATCATATCACAAATGATCAAACACTGATCATTTCACAGCAACACTTAGTATGCCACGTTACCAAATTGGGATATATCGCTGATAAATTTCAACTACATAACCTCTGAGCTCGTACGTCTCAGAGAAGGGTGTTAAGCTAAGAGAATAAATTCTCCGCCACCAACAGAAATGTATTTGAAAGAAATCAGCTTTATATCTCAAATTGTAACGTCAAACACACAATCCATACAAGTCTGTTCCGGGATCGAACAGAACCGAAGGCACTTCTCACGAAGCCCTTGCATTTCCGGATAATTTTCTAATCACATCCGGACTTCCCGTCACTAAGGGTGATAAAACCTCTAAACCGGAGATCAGCCGATGTAGAGTAACTCGACGGTAATCCTTCCGTTTTCAAAAATATCCGGTCTTCAACACCGGTCTTCGAATGCAATTCATAACGACGTATCACATATTCGGAATGGGTTATACGACCCCATGGTCCTTTCCCGGCTAACCCGAATAGTGAGCGATTATTCAAAAATAAGTGTGGCATTCAAATTCATCCAATTCACAACAAATACCAATTCAAGGTAATTATTGATAGTTGGTTATTTAACTATCAATAAAGATGCGCAACATCATCAGATTCCAAATAATTTTCCAAATTATTTATCTTCAAAAATATCTTTACTAGATATAAAATTTCCACACTTCAAAAATAAATCAACGTTTATTTTTCTAAAAAGTTTCCCTTTCCTTTATAAATTCCATAGTGAATTTATATTTTCGAATATCTACTGATATTCGATTTTCAATCGATTTCAATATTCATTTCGATTTATCTTTAAGAAGATAAATCTCAAAAACGTTCATTTCATATTGGAAAAGCAATTCCATACTTATATAATAATAAGTAATTCACAAATCTATTTATTTTCAACACTTGAAAATATTCGATATACTTAAAAACAATATTAAGTATATATTTCATTCTTTAAGGAAATCTATTTCTATAACACATTTTTTTTCTGAGTCAAAACGAATGTTACGTAAAACATCGTTACGACGACTCAAAATCACTAGTATAGGGATTCGGAATTTAAGATAGATATGTAAATCCCAATACTATATAAAAACATTTCCTTTCGGAAATCATTTACTATAACAACAGTGTTATAGTCCACCATTTCCTTCTACTTCTCGAAAACGTTTATTTCAACAATGAATGTTGAAATCTATGATTTCGATATTCAATACATTTTAAAACATCGTTAAAACAATTAACTTCATTTTTAATGTCACTTTCCCAAAACATATCCATTTTACTTAATAATATATTCACTGTCCGAAACCGTGAATATATTTCACTAACCAAATTTCAATCTTTTCTACACATTTTATTTCAATAAAAATTCGCTATCCAAAACGCGAATATATCTTCTTTTATAATCTCCTATATTTAATTTATCAAATTCAATTGATCTTCGAATTTATAAAACAACGTTTACAAATTCTATTTCTATTTTCTAACAACTTTGATTTATAAATCTTCTTTATAATTCAATTCATTTTATAACTCAACTTTATATACCAAAAGTCCATATTAGAGGTTAAGTACTTATACTTCATGGATTTATAACATTCGTTCCTTTAAGGCTTCACAAATTTTAAATCTTATTCCTTATAAGATTTCATTTAAAAATCTTATTTTTAACAACAACCGAACTACGTTTAAAATCCCATTGTTTGGATTTATAAAATATATATTTTATAAATCTCGTCTATAAACCATTCATACTTATTCACAACTCTTAATTAAAATGTCGAAACCCGATTTATAAGTAAATCACTTATAAGTCTTTTGTTTTACAAAAATCTATTTATTTTGTAACTTCATAATTTATAAATATAAAATTTCGTTCACTTATACCATCCCTTTATTCTTCATTTTAACACTTATTAAAACTCGTTTTATAATCCCAATATTTTATATTTATAAAAATCAAATTTTATACATCTTTTATATACATCGTTTTAATAATTTAAAAATCTCAATTCAAATCTTTTTATTTATGACTTAACCATTTATTTCAAAAGAAATTTTATCTTTCGGTTATAATTTACAAAACATTATAATTTCCATAACTTTAAATTTATAACATTTATTTATTTAAAGTAAATCAATTCAAAAATTCAAATAAAACGTATACTTTCAAATAATCACTTTTAAAAATCTCTTTTAAAGTTAAAAATCGTTATTTTAAAACTTCAAAAATTGAATCCAATGATGCAACGCATCAATTAGTCAATCATAACATCAACATCATATATCAACATACGATAACAGAATATACATCAATCCTGTAAATAAATAACTACTGGTGAGGAATCCAGTTGGATCCCTCCAACCTGTTTCCCTGCATCCAAAGACGTTAGCACAATACCATTCCACTTCGAGGTGGAATATCGTGGTATATGGGTTTTTATAAAAATCCGCTTACTAACGGCGCAATAGGGTCTCATCCGCTATACAAGGCGGGAAATCATCAATCCAATATATACATATGCCAATATGTATATATTGCTATATATATATAGATATATCCTACTATATCTAATATCACATCCAATAGCAATCATATCAGTCAAATCAATAACTGCAAAATAAATTTTCCTTCGAGTGAGAAAAATCTCACCTTAGCTTTTTAATTTGCCATCCAATTTCCATCTTGACTCGATTTCTTGATTTATACCTTGTATAAACAATTTTATAAAATTCATTAATATCCGAAATAAATCGAATAACCAATTTTTTTTATTTTTTATTTTTGGGTTTGGTAATTTAAATTATTCAATGGTTTTGTTTTAAACCAATTTCTATTTAACAAAACATTTCCTTTTCTTTTCCTTTGAAACCCCCACTTATAAAATAAATTTATATGGATTCGAAAATCAACTTTACAAAATCTTTCAACCATTTTAAACTCCTATTTTTTTTTTCTGTTTTAACCAGAGCCTACATGTGGAGATATACCTGTACAAATATACAGAGGATACTCTATATTTTTATATTCACTTTTCTATAATAACTTACAGGATTTCTTTACTATAAAATATTTCTATATATATGTATATACACTGTTTTGGTAAAAATAGAGACTGGGTTTAAATTTCTATTTAAAATATACTATAACTTTATAAAAATTTACTAAAATACGTTCACATTATATGTGTCATTAAATTTTTTTTTTCATAGAAACAATTTGAAGACAGAAACGAATCGCAAACCTCACTGTTGAACCCCAGAACTCGCCGAGCTCGAGATCAACAAACACCTTGTGCCTCGTGTTCGCCAGCGATCGCGACATTGTCGCTGCCATCCACGGCGACTGCCAGCTTCACGTCATGCCCACGCGACCCCAATAAATCGAGCACCAGCCATCATCGAGCTGCTCCATTCCCGGCCTCGTTCCAAGTCCCCGTGCCACGTGACCCAACGTCATCGCCTTCGAGCGCGACCACGCGGGAGCAAGCGTGCGCGCCTGGCGCTCTCCTCTTCTGACCTCGCGATGCGCAGATTCCAAATTGCTTGAAGCCCTAACTCGCGATCGTGTCTACGCGAGTCACCGCTGCTAACTCCCATCCTCCTGTCGCCGAGAGATCCCAACCTCGTGAAACCCTAGCGTGTGCAAGTCGCCGTCTTCATTTTGAGTTTCGTTCAAACGAAATGGAGGCACTCGACTGAATAGTGCTCGCGATATTTTCGTGAATAAGGCTCGGCCATTTTTTAAATTTCTTTGTTTGAGATTTGCTCTCGTTTGATTTGGAACTGAGGAATGAGGGAGAGGGGTATTTGAAATTGAAAGAGTATGGGTATCACGATTTTTGTTCGTGATTCTCTGCGTGATTGAAGGAGATGAACGTGTGTAGGTCGGCAAGGTTTTAAATTTAAAAATCTAAATTGAATTCAATTTAATTTCCATGCATTTATTCATCGTACGGCCACATAACAACTCCAAATGCTACGAAATTTGAAATCCGGTAATAATACAATATTACGGACCCAATGGAACTGGTTTCGTCGAATTCCGAGACTGTGCCCCGGAATGCTATTTTTAAATATCGATTCGAACGATTTAATTTCAAAACTGATCAAATCATTTTCAAACTCGATTCCGAAACTTCTGTTATCTTCAGTATTATCAATACAAATTTTAAAAGCTTTCGAAATATTTCTCTTCAACTTTAAATTGAATATTCAAATTTTTATTCAACTTCCAATCGATTAAATTTTATAAATTAATCGTCAGTTTCAAAGTTATAGTCGGGATACAAATTAAATCATCGTTCAAATATTTAAAATTAATTAAATATTCTCAATTTAATTCGTTCAAAATTCTGGGTCGTTACAAGTAGTTTTTGCTTTTATACATTTGAGATAGAGACTCCTTGATGTATACTTATTCTTTTGTGATGTTGTGGATCTTTTTTTGACCACTACTTTGATGTACACTTTTATGTGTTATATTCATATCTGTTTCCGCCTTTGTGATATGAATATCTGTGACTGATTTGTGTTATGCTTATTTCTATATTTGTTTCCGAAGCCCACATAGCCACTGTGTAGTAGCTTTGAGTTTGTATTTGATATGTCGGATTTTCTCTTGAAATGAAATGCAAGTCATATTATCTGATATATCGGTACTCGCGCAAAGCAATTACACAGATGGTCGCTCCTCAACAGCCTTATTCTTCGTGCTAGTCGACGGCATTACCTCGTAGTGTCCTTGGCTATTGTGAGTATAGAGGTGGAGCGTCACAATGTATTCAACTTGAATGATTTCAAAAGGATCATATTGTGTTAATGTAACACAAGACCATAAACTATGAGATACATCTATGAACTCGATCGTTTAAATGTCATCTTGATCGGTTTACATAAAGTGCAACATATTTGATGTCTTAAATGTTAAGAATAATCGAATGCGCTTTTGTAAAAGGTTTGTTATGATATTATGGTAAGGTTTTCTTTTGAATAGTTTGACCATTTGAAAGAAAAACGAATGTATAAGAATAGATTTAAGGTAAAGTTGGAATGAAGAGAATGGATAGTCACATCTGCTTCATAGAGAAACATTAGAAATAAGAATCGTAACACTAATTGATACTTAATATTGGAATATGAAATTTGATTTTTATTCCAAAATGTATTTTCATGTAGAAAATTGTTTTCTATAACATTTATTTCTTTGAGTTCAAGATATTTGATCAAAGAACTCTCCACTATAAACTAGTTGCAGCATATGAAATAAGTAAACAATATTAACAATATTAAGTAAATGGTGGACCTCTAAATTTAGTACGCTATTGTAGTAATGGCAGAAATAATGGGAGCATGCCATATAGCACCTAATGATTGCATCAAATTATGAACATTGTTTTCGTAAAATGTACCTAACATTATTTGTGAAATAATGTTTATTTTTGGTATTGACTGAAAAATAGATATAACTATATTTCAATATGAGTATTATGAATATTCATTATGAAATAAAACTATATTATGGAATTTGTTTTCATAGTAAAAGTGATGTAACAAAAATACATGTGTCTAATATTATTTACAGTTGTTTTGGAATTATAGACTAAGCCGTAGTTTTGAGAAATAATTTTACTATATGATTATCAATCATATGATACAGGTTAATTATATTTCAAACAATTAATGGCTATGCACCCATTCAGTGGGAGCATCATAAGAGTTGATGAACTCTTTGAATTAATACATATTTATGTATGCAATCACAAGTCTATTAATACCAAAAGGGTACCACATACTTTGTTATCTTCATCGATGATTTATTACCAACATGTATATATGTATTGGATACACATGTAGTAAGTTTATGATAAAATCATAGAATATAAAAGAAAAGTAAATAAAATAACATGCAATAGAATAAAATGATTTGGTCGAATAAGTGAGTATACTGGAAAGAGTTCCAAATGTACCTAAAAATGAATACAGATTCAATCTCAAAAGTCACTCCTTCATGTGATACATAATGATGCATCGATAAGGGGTAACCAGACATTGTTGGACAATTTACGATTAATTGTGAGTGAAGTTGAGTTAGTTTCTTTCTATAAGGTCATGTACTTAAGAGTAGTACACGAGGTTGAAATTATTTCAACTAAACAACAGTTTACAAAATCATACAAGATAAGGATTTGTAAGAAATCCTAACATATCCTAGGCCAAAGAGTTGGCAGGTTGTGCGAGTCAAAAGATTGCACGTAATAATTATTCATAAGAGACCTTGTATGAATCTCCAAAATTATTTTGGAAAGGTCTGTCATCAAATGACATATATATATTTTGAACATAATTTTTGTCAACTAAAATCAGTTTTATAAATAAAAAGGTTCATAAAGCGTTTATGAATTCATATTCTATTTGCACTAAGAAACAATTGTTGTTTCAAGATATATCAACTTCATTGTGAAGGAATTTCTTTGAGAAATTTTTGGTAGTTAAATGGAATTGGATCCGATCCATAGATAGAACTGATTATATGAGATGAAGTGAAATTAACTAACCTAAATGAACACATAACATTAGAATGTCTAATAAGTATTTGTAGGATCGATTTCACCCTAGAGGGGGGGGGTGAATAGGATGATACTGTTAATTATAAAAATTTAATGCGGAAGTATATAAAATAATTTCAACACAGATAATAGCAGCACAGATAATAGTAGAATAAAAGCAGAAAATAGAACACACAGATTTACCCAGCTTTGGCAAAACCCTGCCTATGTGCTGCCCCTATGGTTTCTACTAGAAATCAAGTAGTCGGACGCTTACACACGTAAACTCACGACACCCGCTATAGACTAACCTAACTCTATGCTCAAAACCCTGCCACAACTCAGCCACTGAGTTGCGAATTCTTGAACTACATCACCGTAGTTCGTCCCCTAGTCACACGACTAGAATTTACAATAGTTTGAAATGAAAATTAAAAACAGTTTAAACATTAAAAACATAAAGCCCTTAAATATAAATAAAAGCCCAAAATAAAATTGCCGGCCCAAATATGTTCGGTGATAAAAAATTATCCCCTTTCTCCTTTTACACTATTGGCCGTGCCTTCTTCTCCTTTTGTTGCTCGTTCGTACTGAAAACAGGGCTTTGCTAATTTGAGGTAGCCGACTTCGTTGATCGATCGAGTGAATGTATTTGCGTTTCCAGCTTTGACGATCGACCGTTTCTTCGATTAGCACACGGCTCCTTCTCGAGTTCACTTGAATTTGTATGTGATTTCCCTTTTTTTCTTTTTTGGTTGATTTGCTTTGAACTCGATTTATTTCCAAGCCGATGATGATTATGGGTTTAAATAGGGTTTATTTCCCTAAATTTTGTTCGTATATTTTATACGAATTCGTCTGATAATTTCAAGCTCGGCCACTCGATTTTGATTGAATGCTGTGATTTGAATTGACTTGTTCAATTCGTACAATTTTTTGCTTGATTCTCACGGCTTCGATTTCTGACTTGTTCGACTACGTATAATTTCGTTTACTTGATTAACATGGTGTTGATTAATTTGACCTTGCTTGATTCTTTATCTTGGTTACCACGACTTTGTGAATTTGAACTTGGATTTTGTTCCGTTCTTTATGCTGTCGACTTTGGCCATTTGTGTTAAACTAGACTTGTTCGATTTTTACTTGCCTTGGTCACCACGGCTTTGAATTTGCTTTGACTTCGGCCATTTGAGATTGCTGTACCATGATTTTTGAACTCGTCTGCATTTTTGGCTTGTTCGTAATATTGCTTACTGCTAGTTACCGAGTTGCTCTGTTACTTGTTGACCATTTTGAACCACTGCACTATTTTTTCTCACTGCCGTGTTGATGTTGCACTTGTGCTTGAAGTCTGTAGCTTGGTTACTTGTTGTTCATGTAGATATGTACTTGTTTAGACTTCATGTAGGTTTGGTTGCCAGGTCTAGTTGCTGTTTTGTACTGGTGCACTTGATTCGAGCTTGCATTGTGGTCTTGGTCGAGTCTGGTGCTTGAATTTGGTCTGCACTTCCATATGAGTTCACGTTGAAACTTGTTTCAATTGTGCCAGGCTTTCTTTGTTTTTGTCTTGGCCATTCACTTGTTAAGGCTGCTGCTGCTTCGAGCCTTTGAGTTGCTTGTCCATTTTGTTGTGTATACTTGAGTCTTTTTGAACTCCCCTTGGTTCTGGTTACATGTTGTACATATATGCTAACATATACTTATATGCATTGTTTGATCTTGAGTCATATGCATGTTCACTACTGTTGCATTGATTTTGTACATATTGTCTTTGAGTCTGAGTACATTTGTGTTTTGATCCATTTATGGTGATGATGTTTGGTTTTGGATTCTTTGTTTCTTGTGCATCGAGTCACTTGTACTTAATAGTTTTGTATTGCACCTAAGTTGAATCCAGCTTATAGCTCGGGTTTGACCTTGTGCTAATATCGTGACTTTATTTGTATTTCACTTGAGTTGAACCCGGCTTTTAATTGGGTTTGACCTTGTGCTCACCTGTCCCTGTAATTTTATCAAGTGTATATCGGTGTGCACGACCTTGTGGCATGTACAGCGATACACTATGCATGTCACAAGTTGTTCGTGTTTGATGAATTCAAAATTAAATGATGACGAACAATCCAAATAACGGAGGCAAATAACATTTTCAAAATACACATTTAATTTTTGTTTGCACTGCAAAAATTATTTCTTTTTCGATTTTACCGCTTCAGTGTTTGTTTTGCAGATTGCTCAGATGCTGGATTCAATCTGGAATAGAGTTGAAGATAAATACGAGTGAATGAGTGATATGTAGTGAGGTGCAAATGTAAATGTTAAATTGTGATGTAATCAAAATTGTATTGTAATCAAAGATTGTATATGTATAGTGAGAGCTCAAATTTGTACTATTCAAAATTGTAATAAATATTTGTTTGATTAAAATATCTGTTTGAATTTAAATTCTGTGTTATTTATTTTATTCAGCAAATATTTATTTAATTATGTGAAAAATAAAATAGTACATTAACAAATACATTTAATTGAATATATATATATATATATGTTTATTATCATCAAACAAAAATCATATACTAGCATATTCAATAATCTCTCCCTTTCGATGATAACAAACACATATTTAAGATTTTGAATTTGTTAAATGTATTTGATCATTTTATTTGCTCCCCCTATTTGAATGCTCCCCCTCTACAACAAAGCTCCCCTTCATATATGCATGAGAATAAATATGCAAATGAACCTAGATGCAACTAGAAAATAGAAAATAGAATATTTGACCTTTATTTGCCAAAATCTTAACTTTTCTCTCCTCCTTTTGTTATCAACAAAAGAGTAATAGTGTTAGAAAAATAGAGATAAAGTGATAGACATTAATACAATATTAATACTCAATCTGGTATAAATATTTAATTTCAATAAAAAATCAAACAAAAATCATAAATACTCTGTTTGACGCATATTCCACTTTAGAATGATAGGAATGATGTCGGTATACAAAGCCATATAGTTGTGTCTATTTGTGGTATATTTATACCGGGAATTCGAATATCTACTAACCATGCATAACCGTTAGGACTTTTAAATGTGATTAGTAGTATCCCCAAATTTTTTTAAAAAAGAATTCAAGTATCTTCTAACCATGCATAACCACGAGGACTTTTAAATGGGTTAGAATCAACTTGTCTATTTAATTAATCAATTTTGATATGCGTTCCATACATGCACAACCGTGAGGACTTTTAAATGAGCATGGAAGCACATAATAAAAAATTCTAAGTAATTCACCCATGCATAACCGTGAGGACTTTTAAATGAGAGTGAATACTTTGGATGTTTTTATTTGCAAAAGAATATAATAAATTGAAAAGTGAATGATTTCCCGTTTAAAATACCACATATTGACAAACCATATTGGATTTTGATGAGTGATGGTCGATAGAAATATGATAGAAATAGAAATGGTCATGGAATTTTTACCAACAAAAAGTTTCTATAACTCTTGTTTAAGTTTCTAAAGAAATTTATTAAATATACTGTCTCAAGTTATAATATATGATCAATATCAACACTCATCACTTTTTCAATCACTATTTATCTTTTCGATAATTAGTAGGGAGTCAGAATAGTTAATGTAGTCATTTAAAATCAAATCTAAAGATAATTATAAAATCAAATTTTCTAAAATGACTAATCCGAAACTAGGACAATAGAAAAACGATTTTCTAGAAGGGGTGTTATAAGAAAAATGTCTGCTATTTGAAAATTATTTGAAATGAAAAATATGCAGATATTTTCTTTGAAAATGTGATGTAGCTAATGAATGTCTCAGTATAAATCACGTTCCACTAAATTTTTTTCTATTAACTAGATTGTCAGTGTAATCTTCATCTGAATTTTCCTTTCACTCAAGATTATCATTAGTTGGATGTCGTAGACCAGACCGTGATGTGTGCAACTAATCATTTTACAGCTTTTTGAAAATGTGATCATTAAGGATTTAATTGAAAATGTGAACATAAACAAGAAGTGAACATAGTGTCAGATCTAGAAGCCGTAGGATAAATATATTCATGTGTATTATGAGTAATCATCAATTAATAAAACACCATCATGAATCCAAACAAAACTATATCAACTAGTTCAAGAATGAAACGATGATTGGTTAACATTTTTGCATAAATCAGAAAAAAATAAGAACAAGTCGAATAAGAACATATCAAATGAGTCAGAATCAAAATCAACATTTATTTTATTATCACACAACTGGCTGATTAGATTACGGTGCAGATTTTCACATTAAATATATCGTTCAAAATAAATATACCGTTACCTCTTTTACCTTTACGATAATTTTTCATTTTTCATCCACTGTGATTCTGCCACCTTTGTACTAGGCTAAGGAACTTTGATTTGTCGCTCGTTGTGTGTCTGGAACAGCTAGAATCCAGATAACACTGTTGTTGTTCCTTAGCCTGCCACCACACCTACACAATAAAAGATTTTTGTGACCTATTTGTTTTTATAGGTCCATGGTTGTTAGTGGCAAATAATTTTGAAAAATATGTTTGAGTAGACCCAAAACTATTTATATATGTTCCTTTCGGCACCCAGATTTGTTTAACTTTAAGGGATTTTATATTCGTGCCTTCTGGAACCCAAATTGGAATTGTTTTCACGTGTTTGGGTCTATACCAACAAATATTCTGATTATGTCCAGTTTTTATGCATATTGTGCACTCATATTTGACTTGATTAATTTTTCTTTTAATACGTTCAAAGTGATTATACCCAAGTCCTTGTCTAACAGAATTGATAGTTTGTTTCACTAATAACATATCTAACGATCTTTCTCCTTTGGAAAATTTTCCTAAAGTTGTAGACAATTGGTGGACTTGTATTTTGAGAGATTCATTTTCGTTCAATAATTGTGTGCACTTTTTAATAGAATTTTCCCTCCTAGTATTTTCACTTTCTTTCAAAATCAGAATTTCATTTTCAAGTGATTTAATTTTAATTTCTGATTTTTTAGTTTCTTCTTCGAACGTTGGACACTTATCACACTTAGGGCTATTGCTTTGATAGTTTTTAACTAATTGATCAAGCTGTTTATTTGACTCTATCAAAGTATCTCTTTGTGATTCAATTTTAGCGTACTTCTCCCTAAGTCGTTCAAAACAACCATTCACTTCGTGGAAATATATAAGTAATTCTAAGTGAGTTAGTTTTGATACCTCGCTTGGCTCGTCATCCTCGCTATCAGTTATATCACCTCGAAGGCACTGATCTGCTTTCTCACTCTCACTGCTATTGCTTTTATAATCATCATCACTTTTATTCCACGTGGCTGTAAAATTTCTTCTTTTCGATTTCTTTTCTTGGCCGTGTCGATTTCTGGGACAATTTGACTTGATGTGGCTGGGTTTGTTGCACTTGTGACAGATGATCTCCCGCTCTTCTGGGTTGTTTAGTACTTTGACTATTCTACTTTTTAGTTGTTGATTTAGAACTGGATTTCCGTATCTGTGATTCCACTTTTTGAATCTCTTTATTATCATTTCCAATTCTGCTGTTCCATCATCATCGTGGTCGTCATCTTCACTTTCGGTTGTTCCTTTGAGAGCTATTGATTTCTTTCGAGTATCACCTCCTTCTCGTTCTTCCGTGAATTTCATTTCTAGCTCATAAGTGGTGAGATTTCCGATGAGTTCTTCAACTTTGATTTGTTTCAAATCCTTCGATTCTTGAATGGAAGTGACTTTGGCTTCAAAATTTCGTGGAAGGACTCTAAGGATTTTTCGGACTATTTCCAATTCTGAGTATGATTTTCCGAGTGCTTTTGATTTGTATATAATATCAGAATGTTGTCCATACATCTCTTTGACATTTTCTTCCTTGGCCATTGTGAAATTCTCATATTCGCTACTAAGCATGGCAAGGCGAGATTCTTTGACTTGAGACGTTCCTTCGTGAGTCACTTCGAGTGTGTGCCATATTTCCTGCACAGTTAGACAATGTGAGACACGATTAAATTCGATTTGATCCAATGAACAAATAATAGAATTCATAGCTTTAGCATTAGTATTCTATAGTTTATTTTCAAGATCTGTCCATTGATCCATCGGTTTATCTATTTCTTGATTATCTACAAGTATAGTTGGCGTTCTATAACCTGTCTCAACAATATTCCAAGCATCAATGGTTTTCGGAAAAAATTTCATTCTATTTTTCTAGTAAGCATATTGATGCAGGCCAAGTACTAAGTCGTGACCGACTTAAGGAAATGGAAGGTCTAAGTCGTGACCGACTTAACAAAAATGGCATGAGTCGTCCACGACTTAACCAAGGCAATAACATGAGTCGCCCACGACTTATCGGAGTTGAAAACATAAGTCGCCCACGACTTACAGGAGGAGCAACATAAGTTGAAAATGTGCAAGGCTTAAGTCGGCAACGGCTTAAGGGAAGTGCTTTGGGTAGTGTACGACTTAACGGGACAGGTGATAAGTCGTTACCGGGTTACGACTTAGTTAAGTCGTCTGGATTCCTTAAGTCGGATACTGGGTTAAGTCTAGAAGTCACTATTCACTAAGTCGTTCAAGCTTAAGCCGTGTGAAGATGCTATTGTGATATGTGTTTAAGTCGTTGGTAGTTTTAGTTGAGTCGCTGCTGAGGATAAGTCGTCGCCGAGCTATGATGAGTCGTTAAGTCGTCTACGACTTAAGTGTTGAATCGTTGTATGGTATTGTATTGTGTTTTCTTAAGTCGCTTGTACATAAGTCGTATGTCGAGGACTATGTGTTGTAATCTGTTAAGTCGTGCATGACTTATGGTAAGTCGCATCTTTTGAGTCGTCTATGTTAAGTCGCAGGTTATAAGTCGGCAACGACTTAAGGCTTGTGTAATTTTCTGGGCATGTTTTGTAACTTCTATAAATAGGCCGGTGGTGCCATTTGTAATAGTTTAGTTGATTTGAAATAAAACTCTTGTTTTGTTAGCTTTGTGCTTTCACCCAATTGGTAGTTGAGTGTAATCTCCTATCTCCTCTTTCGGTTAATCGAGTGCGCTCGATTCAACGACTGTAGAAGCCGATTCATGGAATCTAGTGCGCTAGATCAACGTGCGAAGAATTGCAGATCTTTGAACCCGGTATCGTGTGCGATCAACGAGTTCGGGATAGCTAGAATTCGGTATCTTCGGATCAACGAATTTGGGCATTTCAGTATTCATCAACTCACCGACCGCTACTTTCACAGAATCATCGTTTTGTTATTCCGCTGCTGCACCAATTTTGGTATCAGAGCTTGTTTTAGCCAATCATAGCTAAATCGAGTCTTAGAGCCAATTCGTTTGAAGAATTTTGAAGTTGAAGTGATAGCCGAGCTTGAAGTGAGAAGCCGAGCTAAGTAGAAGAGTTGGAGATCAAACTTACCTCATTTGGAGAAGTTGTGTTCATCGTGTTCATCGCGAAGTGGCAACAAAGTGGGAGTTTTCGATCCATTTCCTTTTGATTTAAGTATGAATTGTGTTTGAATTTTGAAGTGTTGAAGAATTTTGTGAAGTTTTCAAGTATGCCGTCGAGAAGCGCTAATCGTCACCAAAACGTAGAAGCTTTGTATCGAAGAGAAGAAGCTGATGAGATGGAGAAAAGAATCAATGAAAACTTTAGTGAAAAGCTTAACGAAGGAATTGGACGATTAGAGAAGATGATGTTAGAGATGAATCAAAATCGGAGAAGGGTTTCACCTGAATCTAACCATGGGGGAAGTAGAGTCTCGCCACATTCCAATCAAGACAGAAGTGTTGACGATGATCAAAGGCGTGGGATGAACGTGAATGATCGTGAACGGAGGAATGTAAATAGAAGGGATGATGGTGGTAGACGTGATGGGAGTAGAGATGTTGGTGGTCAGGATCGACATCGATATACATCTGATTTTGAAGAGGAGTATGATGGTGGTAGTGTTCGAGGACAAGGAAGAAATTACTCTGAGTATAATCACAAGTGGGAGTCGGGGATGAAGACTGAAATTCCTGAATTCAAAGGTGGTATGCAAGCGGAGGAGTTCCTAGATTGGGTGGCTAATGTTGAAGAGATTTTTGACTTCAATGAAGTTCCAGAACATCGTAGAGTGAAGTTGGTTGCTACAAGGTTGAGGGGTAGAGATTTGGCATGGTGGCAGCAAACCAAACTTACACGTGAACGAATGGGGAAGTCGAAAGTTGAACCTTGGGAGAAGATGAAGAAATTGATGAAAGCAACGTTCTTACCTTACAATTATCAATCTTTGATGTATCAACGTTTGCAGAATTTGAGGCAGGGCACAAAGAATGTTAATGATTATGCGGATGAGTTTTATCAGCTTATTGCAAGGAATGATATTATGGAAACGGAAGAGCAGCTGACATCTAGATTCATTGGGGGATTGAGAATGCAGATTCAGGATATGGTTAATATGTTCGATCCAAGATCTGTGGCAGAAGCACATCAGAAAGCGTTGGCTTGGGAGAAGCAGGGACGACGAGGAGGTGGTGTGTTTACTAATTCCAACAGTCAAGTGAAGGGTGTTAGTGGAAGTTCTAATGTTTCTAAACCTATCAGTAAACCAGTGGTGAAGGAGGCTGAGAAGGCAAAGGTTAACAACGGTTTCAAATGTTACAATTGCCAGGAATTGGGTCATAAAAGCAACGAGTGTCCAAAGCCAAAGAAGAGAACCATGATTGCAGAAGTTGAAGATGAGGATGTTGAGGGAGATTATTCTAGTCCAGTTGAGGAGGATGAACAGGATATTGCATCAGGAGATGAAGGCTGTAATCTAATGCTGAGGAGATCATGTTTGACACCGAAGCAGGAAGAAGCTAGTTGGTTGAGGAGTAATATCTTTCAGTCGACATGCACTATACTGGGGAAGGTGTGTAAATTTGTGATTGACGCAGGAAGCTGTGACAATATCATTTCAACCGAGGCTGTGACAAAGTTAAAGTTGAAGACAGAGAAACATCCGAGTCCATACAAGTTAGCATGGTTGAGAAAAGGAGGAGAAGTGAAAGTGGATAGACGAGTTCGTGTTCCGTTCTCTATTGGGAAGAAATACAAAGACGAAATCTGGTGTGATGTAGTAGAGATGGATGTTTATCACTTACTTTTGGGAAGACCATGGCAGTATGATCGAGCAGTACAACATGACGGTCGGACCAATAGCTACAGTTTTATGTTTGAAGGCACGAAGATTATCCTAGTTCCAAAGAAGAGACAACAAGGAGAAAGTAAATCAGAAGAGATT
This sequence comes from Allium fistulosum, assembly GCA_030737815.1. Taxonomy (NCBI): domain Eukaryota; kingdom Viridiplantae; phylum Streptophyta; class Magnoliopsida; order Asparagales; family Amaryllidaceae; genus Allium; species Allium fistulosum. Next base: position 245,740,446 of record CM060905.1, on the reverse strand, counting down.
GAAGAGCTGAAAACTTTATTATCCTTGAAGGAGTTTGTTAAGGAGATTGAAGAGGAGCCCGAGGTATTCTTGTTGATTGGGCGTGAGAGCAGTGAAGAGGTTGAAATTCCAGAAGAAGTGAAACCAGTTTTGAAAGAATTTGAGGATGTATTTCCAGATGAGTTACCGAAGGAGTTACCACCACCGAGAGACATTCAACATCAAATTGATCTGGTTCCGGGAGCAATGTTGCCACATAGACCACATTATCGAATGAGTCCGAAGGAACATGAAGAGTTGCGGAGACAGGTAGAGGAATTGCTTTAACAGGGGCGTGTGCAGGAGAGTTTAAGTCCTTGTGCTGTACCAGCTTTAATGGTACCCAAAAAGGATGGAACGTGGAGGATGTGCACAGATAGTAGAGAATTGAATAAGATCACAGTCAGATACAGATTTCCGATGTTGAGGCTTGATGATTTATTAGATCAAATCAGTGGGTCCGTAATCTTTTCTAAGATTGACTTGAAGAGCGGTTATCATCAGATTCGCATTAGACCAGGGGACGAATGGAAGACAGCATTCAAGACGAGGGAAGGATTGTATGAATGGCTGGTAATGCCGTTTGGTCTATCGAATGCACCGAGTACATTCATGAGGGTGATGAACCAGATTTTCAGGCCGTACATTGGGAAATTTGTGGTGGTTTACTTTGATGATATTCTGATCTACAGTGCTAGTACAGAAGAGCATGTTCAGCATTTGAAGAAAGTGTTAATTATCCTTCGTGAAGAACAATTCTATGCTGCTACAAAGAAGTGTGTTTTTATGGCGAGGAGTGTTTTATTTCTGGGGTATGTTGTGTCGGAAGAAGGAATACAGGTTGACCAAAGTAAAGTCGAAGCAATTAGAGATTGGCCGCAACCCAAGACGATAACGGAAGTTCGTAGCTTTCATGTAACGACCCGTATTTTACGGATCGAAAAGTTCGTTAAAATCTGGAATTTTAGCATTTTCAAGTCAGTTCAGATTTTAGGCATAATTTGTCTAAGTCTTAGGTCGTGAACGACCTAAGAGCTAAGTCGTGACCGACCTAAGAATGTTGGGGTTGGTGACCTAAAGGTTTGGAGTTAGGTCGTGTGATGGATGGTAAGGGTTTAGGTCGTAGACGACCTAAAAGGAAGGAGACTTTAGAGTTTCTGGCGAGTTAAGGTGTTAGCGACCTAAGGAGTTAGCGGGTTAGCGACCTAAGGAGTTAGCGGGTTAGCGACCTAAGGAGTTGGCGTGTTAGCGACCTAAGGAGTTATACCGTGTTAGCGACCTAAGGAGATAGGTCGCATAAGTGTTAGGACGCGTGAGTTGTTAGGTCGTTGGGTTTTGCCTAAGTGCTAGGTCGCGTGAGTTGTTTTGTAGTGTAAGTTGTTAGGTCGCTAGGGTAATTTAAGTGTTAGGTCGCGTGATTCTTAAGTCGTAAGCCGTGTTTAGTTGTGAGCTGTTAAGTCGCGTGGGCCTATAGGTCGTATGGATGCGGTTCTGCTAAGTGCTAAGTCGTAGGTCACGCGCATTCTTAAGTCGTAGGCTGGTAGAGTTAAGTCGAAGCCTTTAAGTCATTGAAGCGCCTGAGTTGTTAGGTCGCGGATGTTCTTGTTAGGTCGCTGGGTTTTGTTAAGTCGTAGGGGGCTTAGGTCGTAAGTCGGAAATGACTTAAGGAGATAACCAAATTTCGACTTAAGGAATTTCTGCTATAAATAGGATGGGTTTTTCTCACTTTTTGGGATCCGGATTTTGAAGCGACGAAGTGCTGCCATTTTGAGAGCTCGACTTCTACACTTCTTCACTTCTTTTCTCCACTCTAATCTAGTGCTTCCATCCATCCAAGTTGAAGATCAAATTGAAGATTCAAGAGCATAGATTGAAGATCTTCATCTTTTCAAGAGAGATTTCTTCGTTTGAAGCGGATTCGTGATAGATCAAGCTTGATCCCTCACTGTCCAGATCTGAAGCGTGTTGTTTTGGGTTTGTTTAGGTGATTTGGTGAGTGGTGATTATCTCTCACACGGATCCAAAGGAGTATATCGGATTGTTGGCTTGTTTTGGTGTTAAAATAGTGATTTCCATGCATTCTCTTCATCCTAAGTGTAGATCCATATAGATCCATTGTTCATGATGATGTTACATCCATTTTATCACATGTTAAACTATGCAAGTTCATTCATCAAGTTTGTAGAGATATAATCCATGTTTTCATGCTTATTGGACTTTCAACTCTTTAATTACGAAAATGCCATTATTATTATAATTGTCTACCTAGATCATATTTGAATGCTTGATTGCTTGGGTTGATGTTTGATTTGATTGATTGTTATGAACTAGATGATTGATGATTATATTTAGATCGAAGATGATTCAAAAGCTAAGGGAAAGGCTCTTGAATTGGGAAAGCTGCTCGTGGCATATGTAGCAGGATGATGAAGCTCTTATGCATATATTTGATGATGTGATGTTGAGATGAGGCTTTGCGAGGATGTAATGAAGCGAGGAATCATGTGATGAAGACTTGGTCTAATCCAGACGGGATCATTCCAAGCATGTTGATAACTCGGTGATATGATTCGAGTTGAGGATAATGAATGGATATGGGAATAGTCGTCGAGGAGGATGACTAGGAGGCTTGGATAGCATCATTGTTGAAGGTTCTAGCATGCTCTAAGCAAGAGTACGTTTGGGCAGATTCGATAGTCCCAACGACTAACTGTTGATGGTCGAGTACTCTGGGCAGATTCGATAGTCCTAGGCACGGGCTACGACGACGTGCGGGAGTTATGTCTAGAACCGGGGTTTCCATTAGCCCTTGACGGACGGCTGAAAGAATGTGCCGGTCATTCAATTAACGGTGATATCGAGGCAATGATAACAGTGATAGCCAAGAGTCATGGATGTTTGGTTGTATCGTCATTCGGACTCAAGAGCGGTATTTTCTGGGTGCTTATCTGATTTAGGCCTTGGTACTTGGAAAACATCGCCCTTGGCTCGAGTGATAGTAGCTTTACTTTAAATTGTATGCTCTGCTATGTTTGCTTCTGCTTAGTGTGTGTCTGGGGGCTATCACTGTAGAATGAGGTTGGAGTGGGAGGGTTGTATTCCTATTCCTTTTCCTTTATGCTCTTTTGGTATGATGTTAGTTAATTTACTGCTCACTAAGACTGTTGTCTGACTCAAGGCTTTATGTTTTAATTCTTATTACCTTGGGCTGTTCGTCCATTTTGGGATGGGCAGACTAGGTAGCAGGTGACAGGTGCTGTTCTCTTCTCACGATGCTGATATCGAAGACGAGCTGGAGGGTTGCATATTATCTTCTTATTATATGTACTGGATGTTCCGCTGTTTTGTATTCTCTGAGTGTTATGTAGTGAGGCTTGATGTATTGGCTATTTGGATGCTTGTATTCAACTATTATGGAGTTTTATATGATGTCATTTTGTTCTGTAAAGCTTCACTATACATATGTTCTATTGTATTTTGTCCATGCGCTGTGAGTAATACGATAGATTCTGTTGTTTTAATCTACCCTGACAATCGTCCATGGTCGCCTGACACACTTTACAGCGCACTATCTCTAGATTCAGTGCAGGGGTCATGGGCGGTCGTCACATTTCATGGGTTGGCTTCATTCTATCGAAGGTTCATTCCACACTTTAGTAGTGTGATGGCACCTGTTACAGATTGTATGAAGGGTAAACAGTTTTCATGGTCAGTAGAAGCAGGGGATGCTTTTGGGAAGATCAAGGAGTTGCTGACGTCTGCACCAATTCTAGTATTACCAGATTTTCAGTTGTTGTTTGAACTACACACTGATGCATCCAAGGTTGGGATTGGAGGAGTGTTAAGTCAGAGGGGGCGTCCTATTGCATATTTCAGTGAGAAGTTGTCAGGAGCAAAGATGAGATACAACACATATGATGTGGAATTCTATGCTGTTGTGCAAGCTATCAAACACAGGAGACATTATCTATTTCAGAAAGAGTTTGTTCTTTACACTGATCATGAGGCATTGAAGCATTTACAAGGGCAAGACAAGATTTCAGCGAGACATGCATCATGGATTGCATATCTACAACAGTTTACTTTTGTTGTTAAACACAAGTCAGGGGTGACGAATCGCGTGGCTGATGCTTTGAGTAGAAGGAATCATTTGTTAACAACAATGAAGGTTGAAGTGACGGGGTTTGAAATGTTGCCAGAATTATTTGTCAATGATCCTTACTTTGCAAAGTTTGTTGATAAAGTCAAGAATGGGGAGACGGATGAGTTTTTGATGGTGGATGGTTTTCTGTTCAAAGGAAATCGATTATGCATACCTGAATGTAGTTTGAGAATGAAGATTGTAAAAGAGCTACATGAAGAAGGACATGTTGGGAGAGACCGTACATTACAGTTGATTTCACAGTCTTACTTTTGGCCATCGATGAGGAAAGAAGTGGAGAGGTTTGTGGAGCGATGTCATATCTATCAGGTTTCGAAAGGAACTGCGACTAATGCTGGTTTATATATGCCATTACCTGTACCAACTAAACCATGGGTTGATGTGAGTATGGACTTTGTGTTGGGATTGCCGAGAACGCAGCATGGTAATGATTCCATTTATGTGGTGGTTGACCGATTTTCGAAAATGCCACATTTTATTGCTTGTAAGAAGACGGCGGATGCTGTTCATGTTGCTCAGTTGTTTTTCAAAGAGATATATCGACTTCATGGATTACCAGAATCGATTGTGTCGGACAGGGATACTCGTTTTCTGAGTCATTTTTGGCTAAGTTTGTGGAAGATGGTGGGAACGAAGCTGAAATTCAGTAGTGCTTATCATCCGCAAACGGATGGACAGACCGAGGTTGTGAACAGATCATTGGGAAATTTGTTGAGATGTCTTGTGCAAGACAATCTGAAGAGTTGGGATATGAAGTTATGCCAAGCAGAGTTTGCTCATAATCATGCGGAAAATCGTAGTACAGGGTTCAGTCCATTCCAGATCGTGTATTCAAACTTGCCAAAAGGACCGTTGGATTTAACGGTAGTGCCACAATCAAAGAAGATAGTTAAAAGGGCTGCTGAATTTGTTGAAGAGTTGACTGAATGTCATAGAATCGTTCAAGAACGATTGGAAAAGGCAAATGAGAAGTACAAACGATCTGCAGATTTGAAGCGAAGGAGTGTTGAATTTAATGAAGGTGATTGGGTTTATGCAGTATTAACAAAGGACCATTTTCCGGTGGGATCATACAATAAATTGAAAGCACGGAAGATTGGTCCAGTAAAAATTTTGAAGAAGATCAATGAAAACGCTTATAAATTGAGGCTGCCAAAGATGTGTATACTTCCGATGTGTTCAAAGTTAAACATCTCATGCCATATCATGGGGATGAACTTATGGTAGGAGAGGATGGCGCAAATTCGAGGACGAATTTTTCTCAACCAGGGGAGGATGATGCAGGCCAAGTACTAAGTCGTGACCGACTTAAGGAAATGGAAGGTCTAAGTCGTGACCGACTTAACAAAAATGGCATGAGTCGTCCACGACTTAACCAAGGCAATAGCATGAGTCGCCCACGACTTATCGGAGTTGAAAACATAAGTCGCCCACGACTTACAGGAGGAGAAACACAAGTTGAAAATGCACAAGGCTTAAGTCGGCAACGGCTTAAGGGAAGTGTTTTGGGTAGTGTACGACTTAACGGGACAGGTGATAAGTCGTTACCGAGTTACGACTTAGTTAAGTCGTCTGGATTCCTTAAGTCGGATACTGGGTTAAGTCGAGAAGTCACTATTCACTAAGTCGTTCAAGCTTAAGCCATGTGAAGATGCTACTGTGATATGTGTTTAAGTCGCTGATAGTTTTAGTTGAGTCGCTGCTGAGGATAAGTCGTCGCCGAGCTATGATGAGTCGTTAAGTCGTCTACGACTTAAGTGTTGAATCGTTGTATGGTATTGTATTGTGTTTTCTTAAGTCGCTTGTACATAAGTCGTATGTCGAGGACTATGTGTTGTAATCTGTTAAGTCGTGCACGACTTATGGTAAGTCGCATCTTTTGAGTCGTCTATGTTAAGTCGCAGGTTATAAGTCGGCAACGACTTAAGACTTGTGTAATTTTCTGGGCATGTTTTGTAACTTCTATAAATAGGCCGGTGGTACCATTTGTAATAGTTTAGTTGATTTGAAATAAAACTCTTGTTTTGTTAGCTTTGTGCTTTCACCCAATTGGTAGTTGAGTGTAATCTCCTATCTCCTCTTTCGGTTAATCGAGTGCGCTCGATTCAACGACTGCAGAAGCCGATTCATGGAATCTAGTGCGCTAGATCAACGTGCGAAGAATTGCAGATCTTTGAACCCGGTATCGTGCGCGATCAACGAGTTCGGGATAGCTAGAATTCGGTATCTTCGGATCAACGAATTTGGGCATTTCAGTATTCATCAACTCACCGACCGCAACTTTCACAGAATCATCATTTTGTTATTCCGCTGCTGCACCACATATTCACCATTGAACATTGCTGGTCTAACTATGGACTAACCCTCAGCAAAAGCATTATGAAAAGAATCCATTTTTAAAAATTCAAATTTTTAAAACAAAATTTTGGTTTTTGAAAAATCAAATTTTTAAATCAAAAAATTGACTTATGTTCCTAGCTCAGATACCACTTATAGAATTGATTTTACCCTAGAGGGGGGGTGAATAGGGTGATACTATTAATTATAAAAATTTATTTCGGGTGTATATAAAATAATTTCAAAATAGATAATAGCAGCACAGATAATAACAGAATAAAAGAAGAAAATAGAACACACAGATTTACCCAACTTCAGCAAAACCCTGCCTACGTGCTGCCCCAACTAGAAATTAAGTAGTCAGATGCTTACACACATAAACTCGCGACACCCGCTATAGACTAACCTAACTCTACGCTCAAAAGCCTGCCACAACTCAGCCACTGAGTTGCGAATTCTCGAACTACACCACCGTAGTTCGTCCCCTAGTCACATGACTAGAATTTACAATAGTTTGAAATGAAAATTAAAAACAATTTAAATAATAAAAACACAAAGCCCTTAAATAGAAATAAAAGCCCAAAATAAAAATTGTCGGCCCAAATATGTTCGGTGGTAAAAAATTATCCCATTTCTCCTTTTACACTATCGGTCGTGTCTTCTTTTATTTGTGATAGTGGCTGCTCCTTTCGTTGCTCATTCGTTCTGAAATCAGGGCTTTGCTAATTTGAGGTAGCAGACTTCGTTGATCGATCGAGTGAATGTATTCGCGTTTCCATCTTTGAGGATCGACCATTTCTTCGATTAGCACACGGCTCCTTCTCGAGTTCACTTGAATTTGTATGTGATTTCCCTTTTTGCTTTTCTGGTTGATTTGCTTTGAACTCGATTTATTTCCAAGCCGATTATGATTATGGGTTTTTATAAGGTTTATTTCCCAAAATTTCGTTCGTATATTTTATACGAATTCGTCTGATAGTTTCAAGCTCGGCCACTCGATTTTGATTGAATGATGTGATTTGAATTGACTTGTTCAATTTGTATAATTTGTTGCTTGATTCTCATGGCTTCGATTTCTGACTTGTTCGACTTCGTATAATTTTGTTTACTTGATTAACACAGTGTTGATTAATTTGACCTTGCTTGATTCTTTATCTTGGTTACCACGGCTTTGTGAATTTGAACTTGGATTTTGTTCCGTTCTTTATGCTGTCGACTTTGGCCATTTGTGTTAAACTGGACTTGTTCGATTTTTACTTGCCTTGGTCACCATGCCTTTGCATTTGCTTTGACTTCGGCCATTTGAGACTGCTGTACCATGATTTTTGAACTCGTCTGCATTTTTGGCTTGTTCGTAATATTGCTTGCTGCTAGTTACCGAGTTGATCTGTTACTTGCTGACCATTTTGAACCACTGCACTATTCTATCTCACTGCCGTGTTGATGTTGCACTTGTGCTTGAAGTCTGTAGCTTGGTTACTTGTTGTTCATGTAGATATGTACTTGTTTAGACTTCATGTAGGTTTGGTTGCCAGGATTAGTTGCTGTTTTGTACTGGTGCACTTGATTTGAGCTTGCATTGTGGTCGTGGTCGAGTCTGGTGCTTGAATTTGTTTTGCACTTCCATATGAGTTCATGTTGAAACTTGTTTCCATTGTGCCAGGCTTGCTTTGTTTTGGTCTTGGCCATTCACTTGTTAAGGCTGCTGCTGCTTCGAGCCTTTGAGTTACTTGTCCATTTTGTTGTGTATACTTGAGTCTTTTTGAACTCCCCTTCGTTCTGGTTACATGTTGTACATATATGCTAACATATACTTATATGCATTGTTTGGTCTTGAGTCATATGCATGTTCACTACTGTTGCACTGATTTTGTACATATTGTCTTTGAGTCTGAGTACATTTGTGTTTTGATCCATTTATGATGATGATGTCTGGTTTTGGATTCTTTGTTTCTTGTGCATCGAGTCACTTGTACTTAACATTTTTGTATTGCACCTGAGTTGAATCCAGCTTATAGCTTGGATTTGACCTTGTGCTAATATCGTGACTTTATTTGTATTTCACTTGAGTTGAACCCGACTTTTAATTGGGTTTGACCTTGTGCTCACCTGTCCCTGTAATTTTATCAAGTGTATATCAGTGTGCACGGCCTTATGGCATGTACTGTGATACACTATGCATGTCACAAGTTGTTCGTGTTTGATGAATTCAAAATTAAATGATGACGAACAACCCAAATAACCGAGGCAGATAACATTTTCAAAATACATATTTAATTTTTGTTTACACTGCAAAAATTATTTCTTTTTCAATTTTACTGCGTCAGTGTTTATTTTGCAGATCGCTCAGATGCTGGATTCAATCTGGAATAGAGTTGAAGATAAATACGAGTGAATGAGTGATATGTAGTGAGGTGCAAATGTAAATGTTAAATTGTGATGTAATCAAAATTGTATTGTAATCAAAGATTGTATGTATAGTAAGAGCTCAAATTTGTAATATTCAAAATTGTAATAAATATTTGTTTGAATAAAATATCTGTTTGAATTTAAATTCTGTGTTATTTATTTTATTCAACAAATATTTATTTAATTATGTGAAAAATAAAATAGTACATTAACAAATACATTTAATTGAATATATATATATGTTTATTATCATCAAACAAAAATCATATACTAGCATATTCAACAGTATTCTCGTACATCGAAGAGAAACTATGAGTTTCTTATTAATGTCGAAAATATACATTACCCTTGGTTGTTTAATTAAACCATTAAGATTGTTGACTCTATATGGTATGATGTGCAAATCTGAAAGAATTCTAAGTACGCTATCAAAATATGATTTTAGTGGTCGTTACCAAAGAGATGTGATCCATTGACCGAGATTGTGTCTTTATTCGAAAGACTAATGTGGTTGGAATTAAATGAGCAATGTTGATAAGAATAATATCACAAATCTCAATTATTGAAATTAGCATAATAGATTCGGTATTCAACATGCTCAAGTTAATTCAGATTTACTCACAAAATTATCGCTCGATAAGACTTAGTGTTTGGTACTTATGTATTGAAACAGAAAATTCTAAATAATGATTTAGAGTAAGTCGTTTACACATATTAACAAAAAATGCCTCAAAGTCAGTGGGAGCGATACTGAGTTTGTGAGACTTTGGATATGATCCAAGAAATGATACAAATGTATCACTTTATAAGCATCAAGATTGAATAAGTATTTTGATATAAATATCAAATAGTTTGATTTTCAATCAAAGTGCAGAGGAAGCATGTGTTCATAAGAAAGAACGTTAAAAAGTACATTGATATTTCTAAACTATAAGTAAACAACACGTTGTTGATTTTAACAATATGCTTGTATTAAAATCAACTTTAGTTGTTTTAGTACTCAATTTTGGATTGTAAATGATGTCTTTTAGGGAGTATAAAAGATATAGGGATCGTCCCAAAATGATATAAAAGAGCACCCTATCAAAAAGAGAACACGTAAGTTGGATTCCTTGTGCATCAGCAATAGGAATTATCATACAGGTTATGTTGTGTATGATATTGTGTCTTGTTTATGTATCTGATACATGGAGCAAATATAAAATCCAAATTGATATCACTAAATGGTTGTTTGAGGTGTTCTCGCGTATTTATGAAATACTAGAGAATTGTTTATAGAAACAACGAACTCGTTATGGTGGAACGTTTGGACACAAACTTTTATAAGTGATATTGAGTATAACATGTCAATGATAAAATTCATGTTAAAATCTTTAATTTGAATTTTTTTCAAAATAAAGGTGATTGTGGTCGATTCAACGAAATGTTGAGAACATTAACTTGAAAAGCGCTACAATAAACCAATCTATATAGATATAAATGCACAAATTTATAATTGAGCCAAAGGTGATTCCAAATGTTGAGAATCCCATAATATTGTTATAAGATAACCATGTCATGAAATTGGTCATGATAAAACTTAAAGCTCACTAGAAGTCGAAAGACATACTTCGAATTGTTCCACATGGTAAAGGCAGTTTATCAATGTCAGAGAGAGTTAATCGACAAAGTAGATAATTAAAACATAATAGCATACCCATTCACTAAGGGACTGACCTAATTGGTTTTGAGAAAACTGATTGGAGAAGTTGGAATTAGATTCCATAATTGACCCCAAGTGCAAGTGTTACATATATCTAACTCGTTGGCCAATCTTGTTCGAAATAAAAGGTATTTTCTTCCTATTATATACTTGATATAATGTGATTATATTAATTAATTAACTTAATTAAAAGTGTATTTAATAGAAAAATCCATAAATGTTATATTTTGTGATAGTAGTTACAAAGTGTTGTAACCGTAAGTAATTTATCACAACGAAACAAATATACCGTTTTAAATGTTCCTAGTCAAGATGCATCGAGATTGGATATTGATGTATCCGTTGAGACTGGAGTACGTAACGCTCTACAAATGTTGGGCAATGTATTACTCATGACTGCTGGGGGCACCTAGGGGTACGTACTAATAGTTATTGGATAACTATGGAATGACTCACTCGATAGTTTTCTGTTGGTTAATATAACTAAGGTCAAACAAAAAATATCGATGTGACTGATTTACATAGTTCTCTCGACTTGAGAATACAGTGGATCTTCAATATGAAAGCTCCACTTTGATTATAGCCAAATCATGGCATGATGTCCATCGAGTGACTATAGTTGGGTCGAATGGAAGTATTGGAAGTGAAGCACTATTCAAGAGAGGATTCGTCTCCTCAGTTATATGCGGTTAGTATCACAGTCAACTCAAGTCAACTCAAAGTCAAAGTCTCTGGCCAGAGCATTTCGATTAATAATAATTGTTATTATTGAAGCAAGGACTTTGTATTTGGACTATAAAGTTGAATGTGGATGAGGTTGGAATTTTTACCATTACCAAATTCCATAAGTCTAGAGTGATATAGTTTTGACAAAGAGAATTGGTGTAAACAAATGTCACAACCGGGTAACGCTTATTAAACTAAATTGGAATTTACCGAAAATGAGTAAGCGATAAATTTGGCCATAATGTCACACCACCTGCTAAGTGACATGTGAACGTTAGCATTAGAATAGTTTGATGTTAATTGCTGACCAAATTTACACCCAAGAGTTACATAGTCGAAATGATAAATTCCCTTAAGACCGAACGATTTAATTAGTTTATAATTGTTATAAATTAATTAGTTATTATGAAATATTAATTATAAAATTTGAATATGATTTGAGAAATAAATAATATTATATATATTTATAACAATTATAAATATATCGATCGATATACAATATCGACAAGCGATTAAATTAGATTTAATTGCATAATATTTTGGCTTGGGCTTAGATAGGTTTAAGGCCCATCATTAGGGCTGTAAAATTTTGGTTTTGGAAAGGTCTAGGGGTGGCTAAAACATAGGGAATTGGCTTGGAGATAATGGGTTGAGATCAAGTGAGAATGGGTAAAAAGGTTTTCATTGTTTCTCTCTAATACAACCCAATATATATATATATATATATATATATGTGTGTGTGTGTGTGTGTGTGTGTGTATCTCTAAAATAATGACTAACCTTTTTTGGCCCCTATTACCTTCTACATTGCTAGTTAAAACATAGTTCTCAATCCACTCTAAAATTCTCAAATATATTTCAAATTAAAATAATACTATTTGATAGTTAGAGGTCGGTGATTCCGGACTTGCAATCTGACGAATCAAGAACAGTAAAAGGAAGGGAAGTCATTGCTTCAACGTGGATTCAAAGGCATCATTAAATTAGTAATTTTAATTCATATTACAATAATTAAATCTTATTCTATGATCCTATAATGAGCTATTTCATATCTGTTTAAATATATTGCCACTATATGTTTAGTTAGGCGAGATTTTGTAAGTAGATGTAGTTGTTACAAATTAGTTTGGTTATGTGCATAATTTCTTTATTACACTATTTGATTTTTGTATAGACAAATGTTGTTTACTGTACAAAATCAAAATTTGTCATTAATAATTGTTTTATATATATTTATTAGTAAATTCATATATATATATATATATATTAGTGTATATTTCTCTCTTATAATAGCATACAAGGTTTTAAATCTCGGATTTCGGTCACGTTTCGTCTCGAAGTGTAATGACCCAGAATTTCAGCCATTCGGAATTCGGATATTTAATTGATTTTAAATATTCACATGTAAATTTGATGAGCTGAATAACTTATATTTCAAATATAATAATTTATTTGGATAATTAAATTGTTAATTTAATATTTGAAATTGCAAAAATAATTTGATTTTGAATTTAATGTGAATAAAATGATTTATAAAGTTGAATTAAATTCTATTGAATTAGAATGATGTTAGTAAACTTTTAAAATCGAACTAAAAGTTAATTTATTGAAATTGGATATTTTAATATTTTATTAACGTGTAGAAATTGTCATTTTTGACATTGTCTCGGATTTTGACGAAACCAGATTCATTGGAGCCGTAATGTTATATTATTGTAGGATTTTAAAATTCGTGTCAATCGGACTTACGGTTTGGTCGTGCGAAGCTGAAACGCGTAGAAATTTATTTAAGTAAATTTTAATTAGAATAAGTCAATTCGAAAACCTATCTTCCAAATATGATGGAATTGACTCTTGATATATATCCATTGCGTTCAGAATGGGGGTAAAACATTATAAACGCCAGGTGGCACGCTTCGATTGGAGTTCGAAATATTTTCGGATGAATAGTGTTTTCAAATTTTCTATAAAAGGACTTCATTATTTCCCTTTTTCACAAACATTAGGGTTTTAAACCCTAGCCACCGCTTTGAAATGAATGGCCAGAAACTTGTCAATTTCTTCACTTGATTTCTCCTAATCCATCAACTTTCACGTCTCGACTCTAACTAGAAAAATGTAGAGCTAGCCAAGCTCTACAAGATCAACGGTGGTGATCTAGTTTTATGGCGCGTAGAGGGAGGAATGTGCCCGCGTTCGTGCAGTGTTGGAGGCATTTTCTTGCGTGATGGGTAGGCCGAGTTCGGCGTCATTCATGGCGTGGGTGGAGCTCGCGTAGAGCTTCACGACGATGGTGGCCGATTGTTTTCTGGTGGCGCGTAGGAGAAACGACGGTCAGTCAAAGTTTTGGACGGATAGGTTTCGTGAATACCTGGGTTTCAAACACGTGGGGAAGAAAATGAATACGCGGCCATGATCTGATGTATACGAATGAACAGCCATAATTGCAGAGGTTTAAAATAAAATAAAAAGAATTTGTAAATTATATTATATTTAATTCATATAATCTTTAAAATGCTATAATTTTGTCATACGAGGTCGAAATCGGATGAAACAAGTTGCGTCGGGTTCGTTTTGACGAACACTATGCGATGGAGCTGGATTGGAGTTGATTGGAGATAGTGAAAATTTTGGGTAAAATTAAACTCCTGTTTAATTTTATTCAGAATAAAACGCTGCAACGGCTATTGGAATCAAAGTGAGTATAACTCACTTTATCAGACTCGCTTATATTTTTATATAAGTGAGAATAAATTTATTTTGTGTTGATTGATGATTGTTTGGTTGATATATGATATATTATATGTATATTGATTGGTTTGGATATATTCCTGCCAATTGGAGCAGATGAGACCCTATACGTTCCCGTGTATGAGCGGATGACCTTTTGTACGTGTGTCTGCCTCGAAGCGGACATTGTACATATTTTCTCATATGTATATTTGTTGTAGGTGACAGGTTGGAGGGATCCAACTAGATTACTCACCAGTGTGATTTTTATTTACAAATATTGTGATATTTGCTGTTATCATATGTTATATGATGATTTGGATGCCATGATGGATATGATTGATGTTAATCACCTCATTTAGCATTTTTGTAGCATTAGGCCATATTTTGGAATTTTAAAAATATTTAAATGATGATTTCAAATTAAAAAGGCCGTTTAAGTGATTTTTGAAGTTATATGAGTTTTAATAATGATTTGTAAATTATAAAAAGAAGAAGTTTACTTAAATGGAAACAAAATGCGATTTTTGAAATATGGAGTTAACTATTTTGTAAAATAATTTAAATTGAGAATTTGGATTTATTATAAATGGGTTATATATATAAGATTTATAAAATTGATATTTTATAAATAAAAATAATGGAATTATAAAGGAGTTTTATAAGTTTTAAAATGAAGTTATAAATGAATCTTATAAGTGAATAAGATTTATAAATTTATGAAGTTATAAAAAGAATGAATTTGTAAATAAGAGATTTATAAGTAAATAAACTTATAATTGGATTTTGGCATATAAATGATATAAATGGAATTTGTTAATAAAGGAATTTTATAAATGGAAGTTTTTATAAAATAGAAATGTGAATTATAAACATTGTTTTATAAATGTGAAATCAACTTATTTGATAAGTTAAATATGGGTTTTTATTAAGGGACAGTTTGGCACAGGTCCCTAATAAGTTTCAAAATACACAAAAACCCCAGTAAAATAAAGTTTGTAAATTAGGTCCCTAGAATTAAGTTACTGAATAATGACATACACTTATGCAATTATTCAGTGAATAATTGCAGACATTTATGCAATTATATCAAAAAATCGCGGAAAATTCCGCAATTATTCATCCAAAAAATTGCGAAAAATTCCGCAATTATTCATCCAAAAAATTGCGGAAATTTACGCAATTTTTTTAAAAAGTTGCGGAAAATTCCGCAATTATTCACCCAAAAAATTGCGGAAAATTCCGCAATTATTCACCAAAAAAATTGCATAACTATATGCAATTACTTAGTAACTTAATTCTAGGGACCTAATTTACACACTTTTTTTACTGGGGTTTTTGTGTATTTTGAAACTTACTAGGGACCTGAGCCTAATATTCACTTTTATTAAAGGAATATATTCATGATTTTGGACGGTGGATAATCCTTTAATAAATGTGTAGAAATAATGAATTTGGTAAAGGAATTTCATTCACGATTTTGGACAGTGAATAATCCTTTAACTTAAATAAATGTTTTGAAAAGTGATCTTTTAAATGGAGTTAAATGGTTTGAAGATGTTTTAAAAGGTGTGAGCATCGAATACATAGATTTCAACATTCATTGTTGAAATAGAGGTTTTCGAGAAGTAAGGAAAGCATGGACAATAACACTGTTGTTATAGTAAATGATTTTCGAAAGGAGATGTTTTGTATAGTATATGGGATTTATATATCTATCTAATTATTCAATCCCTATACTAATGATTTTGAGTTGTCGTAACGATGTTTTACGCAACATTCGTTTTGACCCAAATTAATATGTTTAAGAGAATGTTTTCCTTAAAGAATAAAATATATACTTAATCATAATTTAAGTATATGTAATATTTTCTAAGTGTTGAAAATAAAGAGAATTGTGAATTACTTATTATTAAATAAGTATATGGAAATGTTTTCCAAATAGTGAAATATTGAAATGGTTTTGAGAATATATCTTTTTAAAGATAATTTGAAGTGAATATTTGGAAAGTGATTTAATTAATAAAAGATTAATTAAAAGGGCCTAGTGATTGCTTATGGTGCTAAAAATTTGTTTTTTTGCTTTGATAGTTAAATAACCGACTATCAAATTTGGCCATTTTTAGTTCCTCGATTGATGTGGGAACTAATTAGTCGTACACTTAGTACATAGCCATCTATGTAGGCTTGATTATCATTTTTGTTGAGGATGTTGATTCGTGTAGAGCGGAGTATTACTCCAATCTATCGAGCTTACTTCTTGGCCGAAGGATAGCAAGTTGAAAGTTGGAGACGTGATAAGTCTACGAGACTTAGTTTCTATGTGAAGTTGAGAAACGCTTTTGCGTTGTTGGTGCGAAGAGACCAGGATCAGATTTATCCGAAAACCACTTCAAACCAACATTTATGCGATGATTGTGCAGGTTGGTCGATGATATTGATATTTAGGATTTTCATAGTGAAGGACTGCTTGTTGATCATTTGAGGTTAAAATCCCAATATACATATAGTAGTAGTAGTCTCTTTGTTATGAAATATTCAATGCAAGGACTACTCGCTACTAATCCTAGGCATTTCCCGACAGGATGTGGTAGGAGAGTACCTTCGGTTTGTTCTGTTCCTGGACAACTTGTATGGATGAATGTCTGACATTGCATTTCTAGAGATTACATACATTGGTTTTTACAAACGTACATCTGTTTGGTGGCGGAGAAAGCAACTTCTCTTAGCTTAACACCCTTCCTTGAGACGAACGGGCTCAAGGGTTGTATTTTTTATGAAAGGCAATTAGTAGTCAACGGAAATGGCAAATGTGGCATTCAAAAGATGATGTGATATGTGATATGTGAAAGGTAATCGATACCTTTTTGACCTCACTCCCCGGAAAATGACCGAAACAGGGTTAGATGCAGCAGGGCTAAATGGGTCATTCCCAATTATGATATGATCATCCCCTTCTAGATATATTTCTTTCCACTATGACGTTCGGGATGTAAATTAATGTGGTTTGTATGCTATGAGGGCCCTCGGAAAGGTCGGTAATGACCAGGGGATGATATATTCGGTACTACCTAGTTATAGAGGTAGGCCGGTCTTGTGCTGGTAGAGGTTCCTTTGTGATGTTCCTCGGTACATTCCTCTAGAGATGTACTACTGGAAGGTAGTCCCTTCACCTGGTCATTTGTATGGAAATCCAAATTCCGCTACGTGCCTGCCATTTTGTTTATAGAGCCTAGTATGCTAGAATTTAATAATGGTAACAATTTCAGCTATTTTAATTATTATCAGTATACTAGACACTAGTATAATATAAGAGAATTTGATATGAAGGGTTTTGGTTATCGTAAGGTAAAAACATGTCCGTGTTTATGTGTGGGCGTGTCTTACGAGATACTTTTGTTTAGAAAGGAAAGTTTTGGTAATTTAATAAATTCAGTTGAGTGTGTTTCTCACGCTGGTTTACCACACTGATCCGAGCCTTCTTCTCTTTCAATGCTCGGGTCAGACCGAGTATATTTACAGGTTCTGATTTGATGCTTTTGGAGCTTCAGCAGGAGAGCTGGAGATCTTCATTTTCGTATACACATATCTGTTTATTTTCCACTACATTGTTGTTTTAAATAATCGGCAATTGTAAGGACAGGTTATTATAACTGTCAAGGCTGATGATTAGTGATTGATTGTTTAACTCTGATTGATGTATATGATATTAC
Organism: Allium fistulosum; assembly: GCA_030737815.1. NCBI lineage: Eukaryota > Viridiplantae > Streptophyta > Magnoliopsida > Asparagales > Amaryllidaceae > Allium > Allium fistulosum. The sequence continues at coordinate 245,722,649 of CM060905.1, read as the reverse complement.
AGTTTCTGTTTTGTAAAGATCATTGATATGATATTATATGTTTTCCACTGCGATGTGAGATTCTGTATTGTTCTGTTTTGTTTTCTCTTCTCTCTTTCTTCTCTTCTCTTCTTCTCTCTTCTTTTCTTTCTCATTACTTTCCGTCGGTCTGTGTTTTTTGGGTCGGACATGTGTGGTCTATTGTCGATTCAAAGGGTACGGATTTGCGGGTCGTCGTAGTTGGTATCAGAGCTTAGATTTAGCATATTCCTAGGCTTTGATGTGTACTCAATATAGATAGGGTCAGTAGCGCCCTAGATTGAGTTTGATTGTATTATATATATGAGCACGTATTTGTTAATGATATAAAATGTTTTATATTGTGTTTACTTATCCGTTGAGTTGTTTGTGAATTTTGGTCGGTGTATGGGACGCCATGTTATCGATAGAGATTTCTAAACACTTAATTGAGGCAAGTCGACATAGTATTATTTTTAAATTGGGTAAATGAAATATTTTACCTCGATTATATTTTATATATAAACGATAATTTTTCAGAAATTATTGAAGTGTATATAAATTGATTGTTTCGTTGTTTGAAAATGTAAATATATATAAGTTAATAAAAGCTGTTTGAATAATCTAAATAAAAACAACAATTGTAAAAGAATAAATTATATAAGCAAATGAATTATATAGTATGGAATTATAATTAATATGGTTTACAATTGTGAAATAATCTTATATATAAGAAATGAAACTGTAACGACCCCGAATTTTATAAATATTTAAATTGATAATTAATTCAACTTTTGGATTAAAATTGTTAAATTAATCGATAAATTGATGCGAGTCTCCCCGAGACCAAATAAAAATATATTAAATCATTTTAAATTTAGAAATTGTGTATATATATATATATGTGAATCTATATATGTATATGTGCACATATGAGCAAATTTGATATAATATATGTATATATTTTGATTTGAATTTAAATTGTAAATAAATGGTTTTAAAAATGAATATATATATATGATATAAAAACATAAAGTAAATACATATATCTCGATAAGTCAATACAATATAATACAAATAAAATAGATATAAAAATAATAAAAGAAAATTTAAAATAAAATATAATCTCACTTATATTACAAAGTGATGAAACAAAAACAAAATAAATAAGTATATTTCACCTCACCCAAAACAAAGCTGCAGCCACCAAGTAAAATAAATACAAACATTAATATGTATTCATGTATGAACACTTGCAAAAGAAGATGCTAGTGTAAATATCTATGTACAAAATCAAATTGGGTAAATATATTTGTACAGCCGAAATAAGCATATTGTACAAAGTAAATTAATGAAGCCATCACAAGATTATCATATCAGCCGAGATAAGAAGAAGAAACAAGTATAAAGATATGTGTGTAAACTTGAAAATAAACTAAGTATGTAGGCTGAGTAAACAAACTATTTAAATACAAAACAAGTAGACATATAAAGCATATAAAGTACTTAGCATTAAATGCCGTGTATATCAGCCCCAAAGCAAAGAAAAAAATCTCTATTCAATTTTTGTACAAAATGTACACTGTTGTACAAACAAGTATCATCACAATCTCATCTCAGTTAAACAATACATTATATCACCTGTAAGCTTCTTTCCACATATCAACTTCTCCATTTATTTTGCTTCGTCCATTCCAAGCTAAAGAAGAAAAAATATACTGAAGCAAATATCATTGAACTCAAACAAATCAAACCAGATTTATCAAAGATAAAAAAAAAGGTTTCCAGCTTTCAATTTCAAAGCCTGTTCCAACATAAAGTGCTCTGTTTCATTTTCCTGGAAACAATACTGTGAGTAATTTTCCCTTTTAAAAAAAACCTGATTTGGTTGATACATTGTGATGTTATACTGTTTTTTTTATTTTGTGGTGATAATTGCAATGCATGCCTGTACCTATGCATTCACCAGATTCTGTTTTGGATTCAGGTTTTAAGAAAAAAATTCAAAGATCAATTACTCTTCAGCTGATCCCCTATAGGATATATGTTATAAACAAAATATACTCGTAATAACAAGATATTGGGTTTATAAATATTTTTAAGGATGAATCTGAAGAACATTTAACAAGAAAGAGGAATTACAGTGAAATTTGAAACTACATCAAAATCACGACCTGAATGATTCGATGTTTCAAGTATAAAATTTGATTTGTTATCGGAATCTATGAATTTTAAAATTATAACCATGGTTTTTAAGTTCGAAATGCAAGTGAAATCGAAATTTGAACATAAAACACATATTGGGTAATTTCTAATGAACGGGGAGACATCGAGCTTCGAGATTGATGTTGAAGATAACTCGAGGGTTGGGGATTGTTGGAAAAATGTTCGAATATTTTTTTGTTAAGTAGAGTGATGGATAGGGATCGACTTAGGGTTTAAACTTGTTTAGTGTCGAATGGATTCTCGGGAGAGCTGCATTATGGTCGGAGTGTTGTAGATGATCGGACCAAGGGGGATGCGTTCACTGATGAACGAAGCAGCTTCGGCCAGAATTGCGAAGTTTTCGATGGCCTGTCGTGGCGGAGCAAACCAAATTCTGATGATTGCGTGGGTTACAGGAATGAGCAATTGGCCTTGAAATTGTTCGATTTTGATTCAATGACGATTTCGTGAATTTAGGCGTTCGAATCGATTATGGTGATCATCGATGATTCTTAGGTGGCTGCAACGTCGATCGGAGAGGGTCGTGGGGTTTGTACACGTGCACGTTGACGTGGTGGTGTCAGGGGATTGTTACTGGAAGAAGAAGAGGGTAGCGCGGGACGTTACTCGAAATTTTTGGGCATTGGACTCGAAGTATTGATCGAAGTTGACTCGAAGTGAAAGGGTGATGGGGGAAAACTCGAAGCCGAGCTCGAGTAAACGAAATTCTGACCTGGGTTGATTAATCTGCTACTAGAATTTCAAGTTTAAAAGAAAAGTATGTTTCAGGCTTTAAATTGCAACAGTTCTTTTGGTTATAAAAGTAAATTCTTAAGTTAACAAAGTTCAAACCATATTTAAACTAAACAAGTTTCTAAAGGGAAATAAATAAAGTTCCAAATTTTAAAACAAGCTTCAAAGTTTTAAATGTTAAAGTAAATATTTTGAAATCATTTTGTTTATAAATAATCATATATTGGATTGATTGTTTTAAAATCTTTAAGTATTTTCAAATGTGATATGGGAAGTAATTGATTAGTTTATCAGTTAAGTGTGATGATCAAATTTAAGATCAATTAATCTATGATTAAAAGACAATTATTCAAAGATAATTATTTGAGGACTAATTAATTTTTGTGATTTATTAAGGAATAATTATTTTGAGTAAATTTGTTAAAGGTAACTAATTAATGAAGTAAATTAATAAGGTAACTAATTAATGAAGTAAATTAATTGAAGGATAATTAAATGGTAATTAATTAAAGAATAATTAAATGGTAATTAATTAAAGGATAATTAAATGGTAATTAATTAAGGATAATTAATTAATATGATTTATTAATTAAGGTAATTCATTCGAGGATAATAAATTGATTAAAAGATAATTAATTAAAATGGTTTACAATTAATTAATGATTAATTAACCAAGATTTGTAGTGTTTTCATAAGTAATTAATCTGGTATAAATTAATTATAATCAGATATAAATTGACCTTACTTATGAATGTTTGAATTGTATTGAATGTTGAATTGTTTGATATCCCTGATATATGATGCTTTGTGATACATCCTGATTTATGTTATGGTCTGAAATTTATTATCTGTGATATATATATCTGTGATCTGTATATGAAAGATAAACGATATAGTTTATACCGCTTATCAACTATATTTCTGTATTTTGATCTGTGATGATTGATTTATGTTGCACTATTGTGTGTGAAACCCCTGGACTACACTTTTACACACACAAATATGGATTTCACGTGGAAATCGGTTAAGTCACAGATAATTTAAATTTGATGTTTTTAAAAATTGAAATTTTAATTTCAGTTGATTTTGAAATTGGAAATTTTGGTTTAAAGTGAAAAGCTTTTGAAATAGAATTTCAAAGATAAAAGTTATTTTGAATAACTTAATCGAGTTTTGAAAATTTAAATAATTTGATTTAAATTTGAATTCAAATTTGGAATTGAATTCTATGATTTGAAACTAGGGATTAAAGATGCTGTACAAGTTATATATGGGTTAAACCATTTTAAAGGTATTGACTTGGGAATTTTGAATTTAATTCAAGTGTTTTGACTCATGTAAATATAACTGGATTTTCCGAAACGAAAACTATTTGTTTTCAAATAGTAAAAGCTTTCACAAAAGTAATGAACTTCCAATTTGTGTTGAAAGAATTTCAAGTTTGAAATGGAATTGAAATGTTTTGAAAGTTATGAAATGAGTCTTTGATTCAAAGACCGGACGAGTTAATCCAACTTGAAATAGAATTATTTTGAAAGGCTATGAATGAATCTTTGGAAACGAGTTTTGAAAGCTATAAGTTAAATCTTGACTTAAAGATTTAACGAGTTAATTCAATTGAAATGGAAATTTGTTTTGAAATCCATGAATGAATCTTTGTGAATGGGGTGAACTTTGTGAATTGAATCTTTTTGTTTAAAAGATTAAAAGTGTGGAAATTGTTTAAACCATTGAAGGTTTTTGAAATGAATCTTTTTGTTTAAAAGATTGGAAATGGTAATTTGTTTTACCATTCGAATGAAAAGTTTTTGACTTTAAGCTGTGATTTAACTGAGACCCCAGTATCCATATGATTTTTATTTGCGCTCGTTATTCGGTTTAGCCGGGAAAGGACCTTTGTGTCATAACCCATTCCGAATAGTGATACAACGATATGGATAGCATTTGAAGACCGGTGGTGAAGACCGGGTATTTGCGAGAGCGATAGGATGACCTATCGATTTTCTCTGCATCATGGCTCCGGTATAGAGATTCCCTAAGTGATGGGAAGTCCGATCGAGATTGTGAATACCCGGATTTGCAAGGGCTTCTTCGGAAGTGCCTTCGGTTCTGTTCGAACCCGGAACAGACTTGTATGGATGTGTGTTTGACATTACACTTTGAGATGTAAAACTGGTTTCTATCAAATACATTTCTGTTGGTGGCGGAGAATTTATTCTCTTAGCTTAACACCCTTCTCTGAGACGTACGAGCTCAGAGGTTATGTAGTTGATGGTTACTAGTGATACATTTCCAATTTGGTAATGTGGCATACGAAGTGCTGATGATCATTTGTTGGTCAAAGCGTGCTTTGTGAAAAAGCGTGGCTTTGTGAAAAAGCGTGGCTTTGTGAAAAAGCGTGGCTTTGTGAAAAAGCGTGGCTTTGTGAAAAAGCGTGGCTTTGTGAAAAAGCGTGGCTTTGTGAAAAAGCGTGGCTTTGTGAAAAAGCGTAGCTTTGTGGACGAGACTTCGTCGAGCCTCACAACCCGGTAATGGTCGAAACAGGAATGTTGCGGCAAAGGTTTGTAGGGGTAGCGCCCCTAGGGTATATCATTTCCTTCTGGATAAAAGGTGATATCATGGTATGGAGCCTAGATATTTTACCTATGTTGATTATACTTTGTGGCTGTTGCTTTGCGATTGAGGATCCTCAGATAAAGGTTGGTTACGACCGGGGGATGACCTACTTGTGTGTTAGTTACCTAGTTACAGCTGTACAGCGTGAGATAGCGTCAGTGTGTTAGTTACCTAGTTACAGCTGTACAACGTGAGGTAGCGTCGGCCTTTTGTTTGCAGAGATCCGGTTAGGTTCTCGGGGCATCTTTCCAGAGGCGTTTCTATTTCGGTAAGGAAGTTCCTTAGCCTGATCATTTGTTGGAAATCCAAAGAAACAATACGAACCTTGTACGGTTTTAGTTGTATTACCTGCTATGGAATGTGGCGGTAACCTGCTATTGAACATGGTAGCTATAGTAGGCATACGATGAAATGTTGTATGCTGGCTAAGATTGATATTATACTTTCGAAATATTTTTACACTATGCACTAGTAATAATATCAAAGGAGTTTTGTTTGCGTAGTAAGCATGTTTGACTATCATAAGAAGAAATCTCCTCCAATTCTGCGTTTGCATTGTGTGTGTGGCGGGAGGTCTTATGGTAGTTTCATTTTCAAAAAGCATTGCGGGTTTCAATGTTTAAAAGCCTTTTGTGTTTGTTAAAGATAAATTGTTTTTGTTGCTCACACCAGTCCCATGACTGATCCGGAGTTTATTGTTCCCTTCCTAAACTCTGGGTGCCCACCATTTTCCACACGGGCAGTCTAGAGTTGGGTTTTCTCAGATATTCAGGCTGAGTAGATTATCTGGAGCTAGTTCAGTTCTTGGAGTTCATGGATTGACGTTGCTTATCTTGGAGCATCCTATTGGAGACATTCTATCCGCTGCTGGTGTTATCTATTTTCTTTTCGCTGCTATTTCTTGTATCATATCTCTGATGTATATAGATATTCATTGTATCATCATTGTATCTGGATATTATATCAGATGTTGTATATCTATATTCTTTTTCTTTCTTCCGCTGTGTTGTTATACTTACCGTGTTATAAGCTTCGGCGAATCGGATTTGAACGGTCGAATCTATGGCATTCGAGTACGATGTAAAGTATGGATGTCGATTTTCGAACGCGAAAAATTCGAGTCGTTACAGAAACTACATGAGTATATTTATAAATATGAGTTATAAATAAAAATGGATTTAAACTAAGAATTTGAGAATTTGAATCCAGTTGATTTTGGAAGTTGTTTTTCAAAGTTTGAAGAGGTTATATTATTGTAAATCTAAATAAGATAAATGAAATTGGAAAGAATCTTATATAAGTGAAGTGAATAAGTAAAATTATATAAGTAAGAATTTATAAATGTGATTTATAAATAATAAAAAAGGATTAAAAAAAAAGAATCTAAAGCAATGAATTCACTACTTTTGTTGGAAAATAATAAGGGTGATGACTGCAGCATCATCAGTATCGTTTTCGAGTTTCTATGTGATTGATTTTGTAACGACCCAGAATTTTGGACCATTCACGTCCATTATAAGTGTATAGGTAGACACTCATGCCGGAGTTGAATTGCTCAAAATACCGCGTTGTTAATTTAAATTTTTGGCAAAACTGAACATATACAGTAAATAGATATAATCACAGATCACAGACACAGAGTAATAAATGCAGCAGAAATAAAAGAGATAGTAGTTCATGAAGCTACTATGAATATATAAAAATACATCAGAGTTTACAACAGAAGAGTAATACGATACATCAGATACAAATCAGAATACATCACTGGAATCATCGAATACTGAAAGCAGAATAGATGGCCGGATCTTCAAGCAAAGCTCCAACTCCAAAGGTGAGTCTCGAATACTGGTACACTCAGTCTGACCCGAGCGTAAAGCAAAAACACAAGACACTCGAGTCAGGATTAACATTCTTATATTAATAAATCCAACTCAAGTGAAATAGCAATTGAAATACAAGTAACTCAAAGGATGTTTGGAATAACCATCCTTTAAGGATCCGTTAAACTATCTACTAGGTAGTAATGTACGCTAAGTAGATAATGTCTATCAGTAATATAAAGATATCAAAGTAGGGTTAAGCAGGGCCCATACACCTCTTAACCTGTTTATTCCCAAAAGCATATACAAGACCGTAGTTTCCCCAAAACCGGAAGTCACCAGAGGGCAATCCATATACTAAAGGTACAAATCAAAATCGTAGTGGTCGCGAATAGGATAATCAGTATGACAAGGTACATGAGGCAATACCAACTAGGATACTAGTAGTTGCGTGATCCGGACTGATGTTGGGCATAGCAGCTACTACCCCAACACCGCGAAACAACACTCCCAAAATCGAGGGGTGCACCCAAATCGAATCACAAAAGTAATAGATATGGTATCGAAGAAGTGTGTCCGCTAGAGGTGGCGAACCTCAATGGCCCGGCGCGGCTCCTGTTTTAGTCATGTCAGGGGTCATCCAAAATCGTTCTCTTTCTTCAGTCAACGCGTTCACCAAAACCATCCACTTCGTTCTGGATCAACACTCCGCGTATAGTTATTAAAGTGGTTTCGGTTCAGATAGAGAGTATATCCATTACCGATCCCGGTCTCTTTAATAACTTTCGTAATTATTATACCGATTGGTCGTTTATATATTTCAAAACCAAATCAATTTCAATTTCAAATAGAATTCGAAAATCAACATTTCATTTGTCTTTCTAAAACAATTTCCAAATTTCCGTTTCAAAACTTCCAATTTTCCGTTTCAAAATCTTATAGATCAAATTTCAATCTTTATTTAAACCATTCAAATATTGATTCAAGTTCATATATACGTTTCATTTCGAAAATCATTTAAATTAATTTAATTCAACATTCAAATCAATTTAAATTCATTTGTCGATTTCATTCAATATTCGTTAAGTTACTTTATCATTCAAAACAATTTCTATTAAATTTCCAATTCATTAAATCAATTATTCAATTCAACTTCATTATATCAAAACTTACAATTTTGAATTAAATTAAATTCATCAAATCAAATCCTTAAAATTTCAAGTCTTACATTAATTTCAATAAATCACATTTTATTTCTTGTTAAAGAAATTCAATTTCACTTATTTATTTACTTACTTTAAATAATTTCCAAAACTTAATTAATAAAGAAATCTCAATTTCAATTATTACGAAGTAAAATTCACTTATTCAAAAGTTCAATTTTCTTATTAAAGAATTTCAATTCACTTTAATCATTAAATAATTCAATCTTATTTAATTATTAAATAATCCAAAACTTAATTATTAAATAATTTCAAAGTTATATAATTTCAACTTAATTATAATTTCAAACCTAATTATTAAATCATTTCAAAGTTTAATAATTTCAAACTTAATTATAATTTCAAACTTAATTAAATTATTTCTCAAATTAAACAATATTCTTTCATCAATTACATTATTAATATTTCATTTCAGATTATTAAATATTCACATTTAAATTTCATTAAAAATTCAATTTCCAATTTCGTTTCAAAACCATATTATTTATTCAATTAAAATCTTCGTTTTATTTTTAAATCAAATTATTGACCAATCGGGTTTTATTAAATTTTCTATCCTAGGTCAAAGTTTAATTAGGGTATTTATCATTTCAACCCGATTCCAATTCAATTCAAAATCAAAACATAGCAAAGGGAACTTGCAGTGTGGTAACTGGGATGGTGTCAAAGTAAATAAACAAGCAATAATAACAACCAATATCAATCCAATAATCAATTCAAATAATCCCGAAATAACCATATTAATTCGCATTGTTATTTGTACGAATTAATATAATTATTTCTAGAATCCACACTATCATTTCATGTAGATTAAAGATTATTACATTACGGTTTTCACTTGTCATCTATTTACAATTTCATACATCATCAGTTTAAGCAACATACAATTGATGGTTCAAGGTGTAGTTAACAATCCTACGTGTCAATAAATTTAACAGTTTAAAGGGGTCATATTATACAAATGTCAGTTAAACAAATTTAACATTTAACTATCCTATATCAAGTTCAATTTCATACTATTTATCATTTTAACATTAACGATTTAACGTCTAATGTAAACATCAACAATCAATCAATTATCAGCCAAACTGTATTATCATCGCATAAATAATTAACAGATAATGGTGTCAGATGTCACAGGTGAACTAATACAGGTAATAGCAGTGTAAATATCAAACAGCAGCATATTTCAATTGTCGTTTCAATTGAAATCAAATTTAATAAAAAAAAGAACGTTAATCGTGAGTGAGTGCTCACATTTCGTGGCTAGATGGATTTGACAGATGAAACGAGTTACGAATCCAAGCTCAAAGTCGGATAGGCACGGATTTGATGAAGGAACAGCACGACGGCCAAAAACTGATAAAATGGGAATCGATGAGAATCAAATAAAATCAGTTTTGATATAACCGAGGGTACATACATTATATATATATCTACTATTTTAGTTAAGACACTATTAATAATATAAAGATTTTAAACCATTATCCTTAAACTCAGATATTGAAAATCAAAGATGTATAAATTTGAAAGCTAACAGATGCATACACATTTGTATATAAATTTATATGCAGACACGTAACTTATACAGACCCATATGCCTATATAGACACTATCATATACGTATATCAAAGAATGAACTAGAATAATTATAACTAATATAAATATACACTATAACACTATTTATAAAGCATTCCCAAAATATACACATATGCGCATATATACTTGATTGTTATGAACTTACATAAATTTACATAACTTATATACTTAGCAATAAAAAAAATAGTATTTATCAAAATCAATATAAACAGTTTATTGTTATCCGTAACTTAAAGAATATAATATATAACCCATCTATCATAGCTTATCGATAGCTTAAACTTAAAAAAAAACTAACAGCACGCGTGATATGCGAAACTTAAACTATCCTACATACAAATAAAATTTATATATCAACTTTACACAAATACAACTTATAATATATAAAAGTAACTGGAAATACTGTATAATATACACAACAACCTTTTAAAATATAATTCAGATTTGTAACCAATATATATGCAGAACCTTTTATTTAAAAGTAACAAAGTATATATGGTCATTCCCAATTTCATATAAACAAATACTAACAGATTTACTAAACTAACAGACCAACTACTAAACACATATATATACTCTGCCAATTAAATTTAACTGAACAAGACGCGACATATTATATAAATATAAGTTACTAACCAAAATATGATAATCTAATATAATACTGTTATTAATATATAATATAACATACAAAGACATAGTGTGCATCTATACAGCTACACTAACATATCATGTACAAATCTTAGTTTAGCTTTTTATATGTATATATAGACAGATAACTATAAATTTTATAAATCATATAATATATAACGTATATAAAATTTTATATAAGCAAATAGACAAAATAAATGGGCTAAAGTCTGAGAATGCACGGAATTCACGTATACTTACTACTAACAGGCTATTTACATATGTATGCGACCTTCCTTAACTTTTATATACTCACATATATCAAATATAATACTTACAAATTTCAATCAGAAGAGGAAGACTGGCACAAGAAGACACAGCAGAGGTTGGGTGAGAGGAAGGGGAGTGGAGGCGGGTCTGAGGGAAAGTCGGAGGCAAGGCGGAGATGGTGAATACGTGGAGCAAGCGCGAGCAAGTGGAGATGTGCGGAAGGTGGAGGAACCGAAACAGAGGCTGCCGAGAGGGAGGCAGATCCGACAGGGTTGGTGGACTTGGTGTAGGCTTGTAGGCTTTAGGAGGGTGGTTTGGGTAACATTGGTGTGTAGGGGTTTGGACAGGTAGATGGGCGGAAGTCGGTGGCGTGGCTCAGGTGGCAGAAGAAAGATGGTGGCAGGCGGAAGGCAAACGGCAGCTTGGTGGATCTGGGCACTTGCGTGCGTGGGCTGTGGGTTGTTGGCCAAGGAAGGTGGCTGCTCGGTTTGTCAGGGGAGGAGTGACCAAACTCAAGAAAAGAAAAGAGAAGGCTGGAAGAAGAATAGATTCACGTATATTTCAATAGGCTTTACGTTTTTCTTCTTTTCCAAACAATAGCAAATGAACGCATTGAAAATGAAACAATATTTTAAAAACTTTTAGAATGTAGAAAGTCATTGTTGAATTCAATAACCAATAAATCAAATGTCTATTAGTTTTTGAACGGGTAGTAAATGGAAAGACAGATGTAAACCAAAAGGATGTGAATCGGGTACCGATACGGTAGGCGTTACGCAAAGCGCAACGTACACCGGAACACCGAATTTGACAATCGAATATACCGTAGAGATCAGCACGACGAGACGATCAAAATGGTATATAGAAATCAGTGGTACGATCATCCGATCAAAATCGATATCGGTACCAGCATACTGCTATTTTGCAGAAAATAAGAACGACGGAGCCAAAGATGTCCAAATTTGGAAAAACGACAAACTGACATCTTGCTCAGAAGATGGTTTAGAATTTTTCTATGTAAAAATATTTAAGTTTCGGAAACATTTTATTTTCACTGCTTTTTAACTGATTAAATTGAAGTGAATTTACGTGCGAAATAAACTTTAATATTTTCGGACGAAAATTTACCAGTTGCTATGTTTAATTAGACGTATTCCAAATATCAAATTTATATTTCAAAATTTTATCGTTAAAATTTTCACAAAATTTCAACTAATTACGTTATTAAAACGGTTGAAATTTACGGGTCGTTACACTCTCCCCCACTCAAAACTTTTCGTCCCCGAAAAGGAACGAGGTAGGAGAATAGAAACAAGCAGAAAGAAAAACAGATTTGAAATACAATATAACAATTAATTTAAACTATATCAATTCAAATTTAAATTAATTGATATTCAATAATTGGTTTAATAAATTTGATTTCACTAAGATCAATCTTAACTATTTCTAAATTCATTATCTTATTATCCCATTTTCTTAAATTTACAATTTCTAAAACCATAATTTGAATAGTCTTTTATTATAATCATATTTTCTTCAACAATTTTAAATTCTTCTTTATTCCAAATTACTGTTAAATTTATTCTACTTAATATATCTACTCACATATATTTAACCCCTATAAATTAATTTAAACCATAAAAGTTTCGATTTAAATAAATTTACATCTATTAATTTCTTTTAAATTCAAGGTATTTTCATATGTTGATCAAATTTCAGTTTATTAATTCTTTCAAAACAAATTTATTTTTCAATTGTCTTATTATTCTATTTATCTCTATTGACATTTTATAATTAAAATTTAAGTGTATAACATTTATAATAACCACTCAAATTTTATTTATAAATTCAATTTATCTTATATATTATCCAATTACATATTCAACTTCTGAATGATTTAGGTAAGTTGTATTAGAATGCAGTTGAACAATATACAAATAAAATTTTCCCAATTCAATTATTCAAGTTTAAATATTTATTCCAAATTTTGGTTTTATTTATAATTAAAATCATCCTTTAACAAAATTTAAGAATTAGATTTCCGATTTACTTTAAACAATTTAGAGATATATATAATATATTTATATCAAATCAGATTAAATTTTAAATAAGATACCTATATATATATATAAATCAAATTATACTGAAGAAATTCAAATCAAAATTTTTTTCAAAACAAAACCGTAGCAAAGCTACAGAATAGTATCTCCACTTCGAAACTCGAAAATGAATGTCGATGATGCGGCCGCCATCACCGAAATTATTTTCCAGCGACAAAGAGAAGAGCACTGATTTCAACATTTTAAAATCCTTTGAAACGATTTTTATTCGAAAATACTTCCAATAATATATACTTTAAAAATTTTAAAACCAAAGTTCGAAATCACCGGAAACTAAATTCTCAAATTTCTGAATTAAATTCATTTCAAATTCTAATCAATTTATAACCGTATTTATAAATTTATTTAGAACAATAAATGATAATCAAATATTATCATTTCAAACAACAATTTAATTTACCTATTAAATTCCAGAAAATTTTTACTTATATTTTCACAATATAAACAAACAAATTTATTTCATTTTCCAAATTTGAAAATAATATTGTGTCAGTTTGCTCTGTTCAAGTGTTTTGGAAATCCTATCGATAGCGTTGATCAGACGAATCGATCGTAAACCCAAATCAACATCAACAACTCAAACAACACGATATATTTTAAAACATTTTAAATATTAATTTACAAATACACTTCCTCGCTCGACGATACAAGAATGGATTTCAAAGCAAGGATAGAGATTCAAATTTGATAGACTCAAATCCAAGAGAATTTTGATTCGAAAATAAGTTTGGAACAGAAGATAAGATAATTCAATTACCACAATCGTAAGATGGATGAGTTTATTTAATTCACGGGCAACCTTAACCGGGTTGTCCGTAACTTCAAGAATAAGACCGATGCTGAATTCCGAGGTAAATCAACACTCGATCTCAAGAGATAGAATTCAGGTATATCAGGTAATGGATAACATTGTAAACCGAGGATACAGAAATCTCCGGTAAATCGATGCCTATTATAAAGGAGTTTACTCCCTTACGAATTATTCGAAGATTGGCGAGACCGCCGATCTATTATAGATAACATTCAAAATGGAGTTATGGGGTGCTCCAGAATTGAAAGAAGACGAATAGTGAGGGACACGAATGAATTTCGAAACCGAGGGGAACGTTCCAAAAATTCAAAGGAATTGAGTAAAGGGAGAGATTGAAACTCGAATGAGAGTGATTCTGTAAATACATTTACCCTATATGTTAAGTTTTGCCTAGAGCTACCAAAGCTCTGATACCAACTGTAACGACCCAGAATTTTGGACCATTCGCGTCCATTATAAGTGTATAGGTAGACACTCATGCCGGAGTTGAATTGCTCAAAATACCGCGTTGTTAATTTAAATTTTTGGCAAAACTGAACATATACAGTAAATAGATATAATCACAGATCACAGACACAGAGTAATAAATGCAGCAGAAATAAAAGAGATAGTAGTTCATGAAGCTACTATGAATATATAAAAATACATCAGAGTTTACAACAGAAGAGTAATACGATACATCAGATACAAATCAGAATACATCACTGGAATCATCGAATACTGAAAGCAGAATAGATGGCCGGATCTTCAAGCAAAGCTCCAACTCCAAAGGTGAGTCTCGAATACTGGTACACTCAGTCTGACCCGAGCGTAAAGCAAAAACACAAGACACTCGAGTCAGGATTAACATTCTTATATTAATAAATCCAACTCAAGTGAAATAGCAATTGAAATACAAGTAACTCAAAGGATGTTTGGAATAACCATCCTTTAAGGATCCGTTAAACTATCTACTAGGTAGTAATGTACGCTAAGTAGATAATGTCTATCAGTAATATAAAGATATCAAAGTAGGGTTAAGCAGGGCCCATACACCTCTTAACCTGTTTATTCCCAAAAGCATATACAAGACCGTAGTTTCCCCAAAACCGGAAGTCACCAGAGGGCAATCCATATACTAAAGGTACAAATCAAAATCGTAGTGGTCGCGAATAGGATAATCAGTATGACAAGGTACATGAGGCAATACCAACTAGGATACTAGTAGTTGCGTGATCCGGACTGATGTTGGGCATAGCAGCTACTACCCCAACACCGCGAAACAACACTCCCAAAATCGAGGGGTGCACCCAAATCGAATCACAAAAGTAATAGATATGGTATCGAAGAAGTGTGTCCGCTAGAGGTGGCGAACCTCAATGGCCCGGCGCGGCTCCTGTTTTAGTCATGTCAGGGGTCATCCAAAATCGTTCTCTTTCTTCAGTCAACGCGTTCACCAAAACCATCCACTTCGTTCTGGATCAACACTCCGCGTATAGTTATTAAAGTGGTTTCGGTTCAGATAGAGAGTATATCCATTACCGATCCCGGTCTCTTTAATAACTTTCGTAATTATTATACCGATTGGTCGTTTATATATTTCAAAACCAAATCAATTTCAATTTCAAATAGAATTCGAAAATCAACATTTCATTTGTCTTTCTAAAACAATTTCCAAATTTCCGTTTCAAAACTTCCAATTTTCCGTTTCAAAATCTTATAGATCAAATTTCAATCTTTATTTAAACCATTCAAATATTGATTCAAGTTCATATATACGTTTCATTTCGAAAATCATTTAAATTAATTTAATTCAACATTCAAATCAATTTAAATTCATTTGTCGATTTCATTCAATATTCGTTAAGTTACTTTATCATTCAAAACAATTTCTATTAAATTTCCAATTCATTAAATCAATTATTCAATTCAACTTCATTATATCAAAACTTACAATTTTGAATTAAATTAAATTCATCAAATCAAATCCTTAAAATTTCAAGTCTTACATTAATTTCAATAAATCACATTTTATTTCTTGTTAAAGAAATTCAATTTCACTTATTTATTTACTTACTTTAAATAATTTCCAAAACTTAATTAATAAAGAAATCTCAATTTCAATTATTACGAAGTAAAATTCACTTATTCAAAAGTTCAATTTTCTTATTAAAGAATTTCAATTCACTTTAATCATTAAATAATTCAATCTTATTTAATTATTAAATAATCCAAAACTTAATTATTAAATAATTTCAAAGTTATATAATTTCAACTTAATTATAATTTCAAACCTAATTATTAAATCATTTCAAAGTTTAATAATTTCAAACTTAATTATAATTTCAAACTTAATTAAATTATTTCTCAAATTAAACAATATTCTTTCATCAATTACATTATTAATATTTCATTTCAGATTATTAAATATTCACATTTAAATTTCATTAAAAATTCAATTTCCAATTTCGTTTCAAAACCATATTATTTATTCAATTAAAATCTTCGTTTTATTTTTAAATCAAATTATTGACCAATCGGGTTTTATTAAATTTTCTATCCTAGGTCAAAGTTTAATTAGGGTATTTATCATTTCAACCCGATTCCAATTCAATTCAAAATCAAAACATAGCAAAGGGAACTTGCAGTGTGGTAACTGGGATGGTGTCAAAGTAAATAAACAAGCAATAATAACAACCAATATCAATCCAATAATCAATTCAAATAATCCCGAAATAACCATATTAATTCGCATTGTTATTTGTACGAATTAATATAATTATTTCTAGAATCCACACTATCATTTCATGTAGATTAAAGATTATTACATTACGGTTTTCACTTGTCATCTATTTACAATTTCATACATCATCAGTTTAAGCAACATACAATTGATGGTTCAAGGTGTAGTTAACAATCCTACGTGTCAATAAATTTAACAGTTTAAAGGGGTCATATTATACAAATGTCAGTTAAACAAATTTAACATTTAACTATCCTATATCAAGTTCAATTTCATACTATTTATCATTTTAACATTAACGATTTAACGTCTAATGTAAACATCAACAATCAATCAATTATCAGCCAAACTGTATTATCATCGCATAAATAATTAACAGATAATGGTGTCAGATGTCACAGGTGAACTAATACAGGTAATAGCAGTGTAAATATCAAACAGCAGCATATTTCAATTGTCGTTTCAATTGAAATAAAATTTAATAAATAAAAGAACGTTAATCGTGAGTGAGTGCTCACATTTCGTGGCTAGATGGATTTGACAGATGAAACGAGTTACGAATCCAAGCTCAAAGTCGGATAGGCACGGATTTGATGAAGGAACAGCACGACGGCCAAAAACTGATAAAATGGGAATCGATGAGAATCAAATAAAATCAGTTTTGATATAACCGAGGGTACATACATTATATATATATCTAGTATTTTAGTTAAGACACTATTAATAATATAAAGATTTTAAACCATTATCCTTAAACTCAGATATTGAAAATCAAAGATGTATAAATTTGAAAGCTAACAGATGCATACACATTTGTATATAAATTTATATGCAGACACGTAACTTATACAGACCCATATGCCTATATAGACACTATCATATACGTATATCAAAGAATGAACTAGAATAATTATAACTAATATAAATATACACTATAACACTATTTATAAAGCATTCCCAAAATATACACATATGCGCATATATACTCGATTGTTATGAACTTACATAAATTTACATAACTTATATACTTAGCAATAAAAAAAAATAGTATTTATCAAAATCAATATAAACAGTTTATTGTTATCCGTAACTTAAAGAATATAATATATAACCCATCTATCATAGCTTATCGATAGCTTAAACTTAAAAAAAAACTAACAGCACGCGTGATATGCGAAACTTAAACTATCCTACATACAAATAAAATTTATATATCAACTTTACACAAATACAACTTATAATATATAAAAGTAACTGGAAATACTGTATAATATACACAACAACCTTTTAAAATATAATTCAGATTTGTAACCAATATATATGCAGAACCTTTTATTTAAAAGTAACAAAGTATATATGGTCATTCCCAATTTCATATAAACAAATACTAACAGATTTACTAAACTAACAGACCAACTACTAAACACATATATATACTCTGCCAATTAAATTTAACTGAACAAGACGCGACATATTATATAAATATAAGTTACTAACCAAAATATGATAATCTGATATAATACTGTTATTAATATATAATATAACATACAAAGACATAGTGTGCATCTATACAGCTACACTAACATATCATGTACAAATCTTAGTTTAGCTTTTTATATGTATATATAGACAGATAACTATAAATTTTATAAATCATATAATATATAACGTATATAAAATTTTATATAAGCAAATAGACAAAATAAATGGGCTAAAGTCTGAGAATGCACGGAATTCACGTATACTTACTACTAACAGGCTATTTACATATGTATGCGACCTTCCTTAACTTTTATATACTCACATATATCAAATATAATACTTACAAATTTCAATCAGAAGAGGAAGACTGGCACAAGAAGACACAGCAGAGGTTGGGTGAGAGGAAGGGGAGTGGAGGCGGGTCTGAGGGAAAGTCGGAGGCAAGGCGGAGATGGTGAATACGTGGAGCAAGCGCGAGCAAGTGGAGATGTGCGGAAGGTGGAGGAACCGAAACAGAGGCTGCCGAGAGGGAGGCAGATCCGACAGGGTTGGTGGACTTGGTGTAGGCTTGTAGGCTTTAGGAGGGTGGTTTGGGTAACATTGGTGTGTAGGGGTTTGGACAGGTAGATGGGCGGAAGTCGGTGGCGTGGCTCAGGTGGCAGAAGAAAGATGGTGGCAGGCGGAAGGCAAACGGCAGCTTGGTGGATCTGGGCACTTGCGTGCGTGGGCTGTGGGTTGTTGGCCAAGGAAGGTGGCTGCTCGGTTTGTCAGGGGAGGAGTGACCAAACTCAAGAAAAGAAAAGAGAAGGCTGGAAGAAGAATAGATTCACGTATATTTCAATAGGCTTTACGTTTTTCTTCTTTTCCAAACAATAGCAAATGAACGCATTGAAAATGAAACAATATTTTAAAAACTTTTAGAATGTAGAAAGTCATTGTTGAATTCAATAACCAATAAATCAAATGTCTATTAGTTTTTGAACGGGTAGTAAATGGAAAGACAGATGTAAACCAAAAGGATGTGAATCGGGTACCGATACGGTAGGCGTTACGCAAAGCGCAACGTACACCGGAACACCGAATTTGACAATCGAATATACCGTAGAGATCAGCACGACGAGACGATCAAAATGGTATATAGAAATCAGTGGTACGATCATCCGATCAAAATCGATATCGGTACCAGCATACTGCTATTTTGCAGAAAATAAGAACGACGGAGCCAAAGATGTCCAAATTTGGAAAAACGACAAACTGACATCTTGCTCAGAAGATGGTTTAGAATTTTTCTATGTAAAAATATTTAAGTTTCGGAAACATTTTATTTTCACTGCTTTTTAACTGATTAAATTGAAGTGAATTTACGTGCGAAATAAACTTTAATATTTTCGGACGAAAATTTACCAGTTGCTATGTTTAATTAGACGTATTCCAAATATCAAATTTATATTTCAAAATTTTATCGTTAAAATTTTCACAAAATTTCAACTAATTACGTTATTAAAACGGTTGAAATTTACGGGTCGTTACACTCTCCCCCACTCAAAACTTTTCGTCCCCGAAAAGGAACGAGGTAGGAGAATAGAAACAAGCAGAAAGAAAAACAGATTTGAAATACAATATAACAATTAATTTAAACTATATCAATTCAAATTTAAATTAATTGATATTCAATAATTGGTTTAATAAATTTGATTTCACTAAGATCAATCTTAACTATTTCTAAATTCATTATCTTATTATCCCATTTTCTTAAATTTACAATTTCTAAAACCATAATTTGAATAGTCTTTTATTATAATCATATTTTCTTCAACAATTTTAAATTCTTCTTTATTCCAAATTACTGTTAAATTTATTCTACTTAATATATCTACTCACATATATTTAACCCCTATAAATTAATTTAAACCATAAAAGTTTCGATTTAAATAAATTTACATCTATTAATTTCTTTTAAATTCAAGGTATTTTCATATGTTGATCAAATTTCAATTTATTAATTCTTTCAAAACAAATTTATTTTTCAATTGTCTTATTATTCTATTTATCTCTATTGACATTTTATAATTAAAATTTAAGTGTATAACATTTATAATAACCACTCAAATTTTATTTATAAATTCAATTTATCTTATATATTATCCAATTACATATTCAACTTCTGAATGATTTAGGTAAGTTGTATTAGAATGCAGTTGAACAATATACAAATAAAATTTTCCCAATTCAATTATTCAAGTTTAAATATTTATTCCAAATTTTGGTTTTATTTATAATTAAAATCATCCTTTAACAAAATTTAAGAATTAGATTTCCGATTTACTTTAAACAATTTAGAGATATATATAATATATTTATATCAAATCAGATTAAATTTTAAATAAGATACCTATATATATATAAATCAAATTATACTGAAGAAATTCAAATCAAATTTTTTTTCAAAACAAAACCGTAGCAAAGCTACAGAATAGTATCTCCACTTCGAAACTCGAAAATGAATGTCGATGATGCGGCCGCCATCACCGAAATTATTTTCCAGCGACAAAGAGAAGAGCACTGATTTCAACATTTTAAAATCCTTTGAAACGATTTTTATTCGAAAATACTTCCAATAATATATACTTTAAAAATTTTAAAACCAAAGTTCGAAATCACCGGAAACTAAATTCTCAAATTTCTGAATTAAATTCATTTCAAATTCTAATCAATTTATAACCGTATTTATAAATTTATTTAGAACAATAAATGATAATCAAATATTATCATTTCAAACAACAATTTAATTTACCTATTAAATTCCAGAAAATTTTTACTTATATTTTCACAATATAAACAAACAAATTTATTTCATTTTCCAAATTTGAAAATAATATTGTGTCAGTTTGCTCTGTTCAAGTGTTTTGGAAATCCTATCGATAGCGTTGATCAGACGAATCGATCGGAAACCCAAATCAACATCAACAACTCAAACAACACGATATATTTTAAAACATTTTAAATATTAATTTACAAATACACTTCCTCGCTCGACGATACAAGAATGGATTTCAAAGCAAGGATAGAGATTCAAATTTGATAGACTCAAATCCAAGAGAATTTTGATTCGAAAATAAGTTTGGAACAGAAGATAAGATAATTCAATTACCACAATCGTAAGATGGATGAGTTTATTTAATTCACGGGCAACCTTAACCGGGTTGTCCGTAACTTCAAGAATAAGACCGATGCTGAATTCCGAGGTAAATCAACACTCGATCTCAAGAGATAGAATTCAGGTATATCAGGTAATGGATAACATTGTAAACCGAGGATACAGAAATCTCCGGTAAATCGATGCCTATTATAAAGGAGTTTACTCCCTTACGAATTATTCGAAGATTGGCGAGACCGCCGATCTATTATAGATAACATTCAAAATGGAGTTATGGGGTGCTCCAGAATTGAAAGAAGACGAATAGTGAGGGACACGAATGAATTTCGAAACCGAGGGGAACGTTCCAAAAATTCAAAGGAATTGAGTAAAGGGAGAGATTGAAACTCGAATGAGAGTGATTCTGTAAATACATTTACCCTATATGTTAAGTTTTGCCTAGAGCTACCAAAGCTCTGATACCAACTGTAACGACCCAGAATTTTGGACCATTCGCGTCCATTATAAGTGTATAGGTAGACACTCATGCCGGAGTTGAATTGCTCAAAATACCGCGTTGTTAATTTAAATTTTTGGCAAAACTGAACATATACAGTAAATAGATATAATCACAGATCACAGACACAGAGTAATAAATGCAGCAGAAATAAAAGAGATAGTAGTTCATGAAGCTACTATGAATATATAAAAATACATCAGAGTTTACAACAGAAGAGTAATACGATACATCAGATACAAATCAGAATACATCACTGGAATCATCGAATACTGAAAGCAGAATAGATGGCCGGATCTTCAAGCAAAGCTCCAACTCCAAAGGTGAGTCTCGAATACTGGTACACTCAGTCTGACCCGAGCGTAAAGCAAAAACACAAGACACTCGAGTCAGGATTAACATTCTTATATTAATAAATCCAACTCAAGTGAAATAGCAATTGAAATACAAGTAACTCAAAGGATGTTTGGAATAACCATCCTTTAAGGATCCGTTAAACTATCTACTAGGTAGTAATGTACGCTAAGTAGATAATGTCTATCAGTAATATAAAGATATCAAAGTAGGGTTAAGCAGGGCCCATACACCTCTTAACCTGTTTATTCCCAAAAGCATATACAAGACCGTAGTTTCCCCAAAACCGGAAGTCACCAGAGGGCAATCCATATACTAAAGGTACAAATCAAAATCATAGTGGTCGCGAATAGGATAATCAGTATGACAAGGTACATGAGGCAATACCAACTAGGATACTAGTAGTTGCGTGATCCGGACTGATGTTGGGCATAGCAGCTACTACCCCAACACCGCGAAACAACACTCCCAAAATCGAGGGGTGCACCCAAATCGAATCACAAAAGTAATAGATATGGTATCGAAGAAGTGTGTCCGCTAGAGGTGGCGAACCTCAATGGCCCGGCGCGGCTCCTGTTTTAGTCATGTCAGGGGTCATCCAAAATCGTTCTCTTTCTTCAGTCAACGCGTTCACCAAAACCATCCACTTCGTTCTGGATCAACACTCCGCGTATAGTTATTAAAGTGGTTTCGGTTCAGATAGAGAGTATATCCATTACCGATCCCGGTCTCTTTAATAACTTTCGTAATTATTATACCGATTGGTCGTTTATATATTTCAAAACCAAATCAATTTCAATTTCAAATAGAATTCGAAAATCAACATTTCATTTGTCTTTCTAAAACAATTTCCAAATTTCCGTTTCAAAACTTCCAATTTTCCGTTTCAAAATCTTATAGATCAAATTTCAATCTTTATTTAAACCATTCAAATATTGATTCAAGTTCATATATACGTTTCATTTCGAAAATCATTTAAATTAATTTAATTCAACATTCAAATCAATTTAAATTCATTTGTCGATTTCATTCAATATTCGTTAAGTTACTTTATCATTCAAAACAATTTCTATTAAATTTCCAATTCATTAAATCAATTATTCAATTCAACTTCATTATATCAAAACTTACAATTTTGAATTAAATTAAATTCATCAAATCAAATCCTTAAAATTTCAAGTCTTACATTAATTTCAATAAATCACATTTTATTTCTTGTTAAAGAAATTCAATTTCACTTATTTATTTACTTACTTTAAATAATTTCCAAAACTTAATTAATAAAGAAATCTCAATTTCAATTATTACGAAGTAAAATTCACTTATTCAAAAGTTCAATTTTCTTATTAAAGAATTTCAATTCACTTTAATCATTAAATAATTCAATCTTATTTAATTATTAAATAATCCAAAACTTAATTATTAAATAATTTCAAAGTTATATAATTTCAACTTAATTATAATTTCAAACCTAATTATTAAATCATTTCAAAGTTTAATAATTTCAAACTTAATTATAATTTCAAACTTAATTAAATTATTTCTCAAATTAAACAATATTCTTTCATCAATTACATTATTAATATTTCATTTCAGATTATTAAATATTCACATTTAAATTTCATTAAAAATTCAATTTCCAATTTCGTTTCAAAACCATATTATTTATTCAATTAAAATCTTCGTTTTATTTTTAAATCAAATTATTGACCAATCGGGTTTTATTAAATTTTCTATCCTAGGTCAAAGTTTAATTAGGGTATTTATCATTTCAACCCGATTCCAATTCAATTCAAAATCAAAACATAGCAAAGGGAACTTGCAGTGTGGTAACTGGGATGGTGTCAAAGTAAATAAACAAGCAATAATAACAACCAATATCAATCCAATAATCAATTCAAATAATCCCGAAATAACCATATTAATTCGCATTGTTATTTGTACGAATTAATATAATTATTTCTAGAATCCACACTATCATTTCATGTAGATTAAAGATTATTACATTACGGTTTTCACTTGTCATCTATTTACAATTTCATACATCATCAGTTTAAGCAACATACAATTGATGGTTCAAGGTGTAGTTAACAATCCTACGTGTCAATAAATTTAACAGTTTAAAGGGGTCATATTATACAAATGTCAGTTAAACAAATTTAACATTTAACTATCCTATATCAAGTTCAATTTCATACTATTTATCATTTTAACATTAACGATTTAACGTCTAATGTAAACATCAACAATCAATCAATTATCAGCCAAACTGTATTATCATCGCATAAATAATTAACAGATAATGGTGTCAGATGTCACAGGTGAACTAATACAGGTAATAGCAGTGTAAATATCAAACAGCAGCATATTTCAATTGTCGTTTCAATTGAAATCAAATTTAATAAATAAAAGAACGTTAATCGTGAGTGAGTGCTCACATTTCGTGGCTAGATGGATTTGACAGATGAAACGAGTTACGAATCCAAGCTCAAAGTCGGATAGGCACGGATTTGATGAAGGAACAGCACGACGACCAAAAACTGATAAAATGGGAATCGATGAGAATCAAATAAAATCAGTTTTGATATAACCGAGGGTACATACATTATATATATATCTAGTATTTTAGTTAAGACACTATTAATAATATAAAGATTTTAAACCATTATCCTTAAACTCAGATATTGAAAATCAAAGATGTATAAATTTGAAAGCTAACAGATGCATACACATTTGTATATAAATTTATATGCAGACACGTAACTTATACAGACCCATATGCCTATATAGACACTATCATATACGTATATCAAAGAATGAACTAGAATAATTATAACTAATATAAATATACACTATAACACTATTTATAAAGCATTCCCAAAATATACACATATGCGCATATATACTCGATTGTTATGAACTTACATAAATTTACATAACTTATATACTTAGCAATAAAAAAAAATAGTATTTATCAAAATCAATATAAACAGTTTATTGTTATCCGTAACTTAAAGAATATAATATATAACCCATCTATCATAGCTTATCGATAGCTTAAACTTAAAAAAAAACTAACAGCACGCGTGATATGCGAAACTTAAACTATCCTACATACAAATAAAATTTATATATCAACTTTACACAAATACAACTTATAATATATAAAAGTAACTGGAAATACTGTATAATATACACAACAACCTTTTAAAATATAATTCAGATTTGTAACCAATATATATGCAGAACCTTTTATTTAAAAGTAACAAAGTATATATGGTCATTCCCAATTTCATATAAACAAATACTAACAGATTTACTAAACTAACAGACCAACTACTAAACACATATATATACTCTGCCAATTAAATTTAACTGAACAAGACGCGACATATTATATAAATATAAGTTACTAACCAAAATATGATAATCTGATATAATACTGTTATTAATATATAATATAACATACAAAGACATAGTGTGCATCTATACAGCTACACTAACATATCATGTACAAATCTTAGTTTAGCTTTTTATATGTATATATAGACAGATAACTATAAATTTTATAAATCATATAATATATAACGTATATAAAATTTTATATAAGCAAATAGACAAAATAAATGGGCTAAAGTCTGAGAATGCACGGAATTCACGTATACTTACTACTAACAGGCTATTTACATATGTATGCGAACTTCCTTAACTTTTATATACTCACATATATCAAATATAATACTTACAAATTTCAATCAGAAGAGGAAGACTGGCACAAGAAGACACAGCAGAGGTTGGGTGAGAGGAAGGGGAGTGGAGGCGGGTCTGAGGGAAAGTCGGAGGCAAGGCGGAGATGGTGAATACGTGGAGCAAGCGCGAGCAAGTGGAGATGTGCGGAAGGTGGAGGAACCGAAACAGAGGCTGCCGAGAGGGAGGCAGATCCGACAGGGTTGGTGGACTTGGTGTAGGCTTGTAGGCTTTAGGAGGGTGGTTTGGGTAACATTGGTGTGTAGGGGTTTGGACAGGTAGATGGGCGGAAGTCGGTGGCGTGGCTCAGGTGGCAGAAGAAAGATGGTGGCAGGCGGAAGGCAAACGGCAGCTTGGTGGATCTGGGCACTTGCGTGCGTGGGCTGTGGGTTGTTGGCCAAGGAAGGTGGCTGCTCGGTTTGTCAGGGGAGGAGTGACCAAACTCAAGAAAAGAAAAGAGAAGGCTGGAAGAAGAATAGATTCACGTATATTTCAATAGGCTTTACGTTTTTCTTCTTTTCCAAACAATAGCAAATGAACGCATTGAAAATGAAACAATATTTTAAAAACTTTTAGAATGTAGAAAGTCATTGTTGAATTCAATAACCAATAAATCAAATGTCTATTAGTTTTTGAACGGGTAGTAAATGGAAAGACAGATGTAAACCAAAAGGATGTGAATCGGGTACCGATACGGTAGGCGTTACGCAAAGCGCAACGTACACCGGAACACCGAATTTGACAATCGAATATACCGTAGAGATCAGCACGACGAGACAATCAAAATGGTATATAGAAATCAGTGGTACGATCATCCGATCAAAATCGATATCGGTACCAGCATACTGCTATTTTGCAGAAAATAAGAACGACGGAGCCAAAGATGTCCAAATTTGGAAAAACGACAAACTGACATCTTGCTCAGAAGATGGTTTAGAATTTTTCTATGTAAAAATATTTAAGTTTCGGAAACATTTTATTTTCACTGCTTTTTAACTGATTAAATTGAAGTGAATTTACGTGCGAAATAAACTTTAATATTTTCGGACGAAAATTTACCAGTTGCTATGTTTAATTAGACGTATTCCAAATATCAAATTTATATTTCAAAATTTTATCGTTAAAATTTTCACAAAATTTCAACTAATTACGTTATTAAAACGGTTGAAATTTACGGGTCGTTACAGATTTGCTACCATTAGTAAATTAAATTGGATTTGAACTGGATTAGATAAGTTATTGAAATGGAAAGTAAACTTGAGAGGTAAGTGATTATATAATATGAATCTGAAAGTTTAAATATATAAGTTGTATAACTTGGAAAATGAGAAAATGCAAGTAAAACCAATAGTTAAAATGGTTAAGCAATTTTGTTAAGCAAATAAAAGTTAAATAAAATGATCTTTGGAAAAGAAATGTAACTCAAGTAAAGAAAAAGAAATGAGCTAATGAAAAGAGTTAAATAAAATAGAATTTGAATTAAATTAGTAGTAAACTTCAGTTGTATAGTGAAAGTAAATGCAAGTGAGAATGAAATGAAACATAACTTAAAGTGAAGTTGAATGAAGTTGAAATTGATAATAACAACGAATTAATAAAGTGAAGTGATGAATATGAATATGAAATTGAGTTATAAAATGTAATTCAACTTTAGTTGTTAAATGAATTAGCAATTGAATAAATAAATAAATTGAATTGGACTAATGAAATTAGTAAATAAAAATATGGATTGAATGTTAATTAATCGAATGTAAATGAATTGATAGGGAATAATGAATGTAAGTGTTAATTCATTAAAAGCTAATAAAATTGGGAATTGAATAATTGAATGAAATTCAATTAGGTATTAAACCAATTGAAATTAAAAGTGTTAAACCAAATTGAATGTAAATGAAGTAAATATAAATGTTTGAGTGTAAAGTAAATAAATTCGGTTATGTTGGATATGCATTGGTTGTTAGATGTATGTTAGTTGATTGTATAGAAATTCATATGAAATTGAATTAATAAAATTGAAATCTATAAATAATTTAATTCAAATTGGTAGTAAGTGAATCCAAATAGAATTGAATTTGATTTAATTTGGAAGTGAACTAACTTGAATAGAAATTAGTGAATGTAAACTAATTGAATTTGAATAAATGGATGTTAGTAAAATCCAATGTTAATGAATCAAATGTGATTAAATTGAAAATCAATTCAATGAATAATTAATGAGAAATGAATGAATATTGATTTGGTTATGGATTGATTGGATAGATATTGGTTTGTTGGATGTTAGTTGGATGATAATTGTTTGATGGTTGAATATGTTGCTTTTGATTGCATTTGCTATATTGGTATATGTTGTATATTGATATTACTTTCCATATATGTGTTCTCATTTGGTTGTTGAGTGTTTAGTAGTTGTGGATGGCGTATGCTTCGCATTTGGAGCTCGCTTTCGTGCTATATTAGCCGTATATGCTCGCTAATAATATATAAGGTACATATCTTAGATTACATATCGTACTTTTATATTTTTCCCTACGGGATGCCTCATCCTCGAAGATGAGATGTATATTTGTGATATATATATATATATATATATATATATTATGATTTTACTACGATCGAACCGCGCAAAGGAGACTATGGCGAAATTTTTTGAAAATTAAGGTGTTAGAAATATTTTGGAAAATTTTTGATAACTAAAATTTTGATTTTGAATTAAAAGTTAAACGATATGAGTTGGTTTTTAAAAGATAACTATAAATGATTTGACAACTTAGGACAGTTTTTATAAGAAGTTTCACTAATGGAATTCGGAAAAAACAAAAGGTTTAAATGAATTTGAAATCTAGTTGAACGATTTGTTTTTGAAAAAGTTAATGGATTTTGTGGCTTTTTCTTACTTGGTAATTTCGAGAACGAAATTCTTTTAAGTAGGGGAGAATGCATCGACCCAGAATTTCAGTTATTCGAAATTCAGATATTTAATTGATTTTAAATATTCATAAGTAAATTTGATGAGCCGAATAACTTATATTTCAAATATAATAATTTATTTGGATAATTAAATTGTTAATTTAATATTGGAAATTGCAGAAATAATTTGATTTTGAATTTAATGTGAATAAAATGATTTATAAAGTTGAATTAAATTCTATTGAATTAGAATGATGTTAGTAAAATTTTAAAATCGAATTAAAAGTTAATTTATTGAAATTGGATATTTTAATATTTAATTAACGTGTAAAATAGTCATTTTTGACAATTTCTCGGATTTCGACGAAATCAGTTTCATTGGATCCGTAATGTTATATTATTGTAGCATTACAAAATTCATGTCAATCGGACATACGGTTTGGTCGTGCGAAGCTGAAACGCGTAAAAATTTATTTAAGTAAATTTGAATTAAAATAAGTCGATTTGAAAACCTATCTTCCAAATACGATGGAATTGGATCTCGATATATATTCCATTGTGTTCGGAATAGGGGTAAAACATTATAAACGCCAGGCGGCACGCTTCAATTGGAGTTCGAAATATTTTCGAGTGAATAGTATTTCAAAATTTTCTATAAAAGGACTTCGTTATTTCCTTTTTCACAAAAATTAGAGTTTTAAACCCTAGCCGCCGCTTTGAAATGAATGGCCATAAACTTGTTAATTTCTTCCCTTGATTTCTCCTAATCCATCAACTTTCACGTCTCGACTCTAACTAGAAAAATGTAGAGCTAGCCGAGCTCTACAAGATCAACGGTGGTGATTTAGTTTTATGGAGCGTAGTGGGAGGAATGTGCACGTGTTCATGCGGCGTTTGGAGGTGTTTTTTGGCTTGATGGGTAGGCTGAGTTCGACGTCGTTCATGGCGTAGGTGGAGCTCACGTAGGGCTTCGCGACGATGGTGGCCGATCGTTTTCTGGTGGCGCGTAGGAGGAACGGCGGTCGGTCAAAGTTTTGGAGGGATAGGTTTCGTGAATACCTGGGTTTCAAACACGTGGGGAAGAAAATGAATACGCGGCCATGATCTGATGTATACGAATGAACAGCCAGAATTGCAGAGGTTTAAAATAAAATAAAAAGAATTTGTAAATTATATTATATTTAATTCGTATAATCTTTAAAATGCTATAATTTTGTCATACGAGGTCGAAATCGGACGAAACAAGTTGCGTCGGGTTCGTTTTGACGAACACTATGCGATGGAGCTGGATTGGAGTTGATTAGAGCTAGTGAAAATTTTGGGTAAAATTATAAACATTGTTTTATAAATGTTAAATCAACTTATTTGATAAGTTAAATATGGATTTTTATTAAAGGAATATATTCACGATTTTGGACAGTGGATAATCCTTTAATAAATGTGTAGTAATAATGAATTTGATAAAGGAATTTCATTCACGATTTTGGACAGTGAATAATCCTTTAAATTAAAAAATGTTTTGAAAAGTGATCTTTTAAATGGAGTTAAATGGTTTGAAGATGTTTTAAAAGGTGTGAGCATCGAATACATAGATTTCAACATTCATTGTTGAAATAGACGTTTTCGAGAAGTAAGGAAATCATGGACTATAACACCGTTGTTATAGTAAATGATTTTCGAAAGGAGATGTTTTGTATAGTATATGGGATTTATATATCTATCTAATTATCGAATCCCTATACTAATTATTTTGGGTTGTCGTAACGATGTTTTACGCAACATTCGTTTTGACCCAAATAAATATGTTTAAGAGAATGTTTTCCTTAAAGAATAAAGTATATACTTAATCATGGTTTAAGTATATGTAATATTTTCTAAGTGTTGAAAATCAAGATAATTGTGAATTACTTTTTATTAAATAAGTATATGGAAATGTTTTCCAAATAGTGAAATATTGAAATGGTTTTGAGAATATATCTTTTTAAAGATAAATTGAAGTTAATATTTGGAATGTGATTTAATTAATAAAAGATTAATTAAAAGGGCCTAGTGATTGCTTATGGTGCTAAATATTTGTTTGTTTGATTTGATAGTGAAATAACTGACTATCAAATTTGGCCATTTTTAGTTCATTGACTGATGTGGGAACTAATTAGTCGTACACTTAGTACGTAGCCATCTGTGTAGGCTTGATTATCGTTTGTGTTGAGGATGTTGATTCGTGTAGTGCGGAGTATTACTCCAATCTATCAAGCTTCCTTCTTGGCTGAAGGATAGCAAGTTGAAAGTTGGAGACGTGATAAGTCTATGAGACTTAGTTTCTGTGTGAAGTTGAGAAACACTTTTGCGTTGCTGGTGTGAAGAGAGCGGGATCAGATTTATCAGAAAACTACTTCAGA
The DNA here is from genome assembly GCA_030737815.1 of Allium fistulosum. NCBI lineage: Eukaryota > Viridiplantae > Streptophyta > Magnoliopsida > Asparagales > Amaryllidaceae > Allium > Allium fistulosum. The sequence goes on along the minus strand of CM060905.1, from coordinate 245,691,344 downwards.
CCAACATTTATGCGACGATTGTGCAGGTTGGTCGATGATATTGATATTTAGGATTTTCATAGTTAAGGACTGCTTGTTGATCATTTGGGGTTAAAATCCCAATATACATATAGTAGCAGTAGTCTCTTCGTTATGAAATATCCAATGCAAGGACTATTCGCTACTAATCCTAGAGATTTCCCGACAGGATGTGGTAGGAGAGTACCTTCGGTTTGTCCTGTTCCTGGACAACTTGTATGGATGAATGTCTGACATTGCATTTCTAGAGATTACGTACATTGGTTTTTACAAACGTACATCTGTTTGGTGGTGGAGAAGGCAACTTCTCTTAGCTTAACACCCTTCCTTGAGACGTACGAGCTCAAGGGTTGTATTTTTGTGAAAGGCAATTAGTAGTCAACGGAAATGTCAAATGTGGCATTCAAAAGATGATGTGATATGTGAAAGGTAAGCGATACCTTTTTGTCCTCACTCCCCGAAAAATGACCGAAACAGGGTTAGATGCAGCTGGGCTAAGTGGGTCACCCAATTAGGATATGATCATCCCCTTCTAGATATTTTTCTTTTCGCTATGACGTTCGAGATGTAAATTAATGTGGTTTGTATGCTATGAGGGCTCTCGGAAAGGTCGGTAACGACCGAGGGATGATATATTCGGTACTACCTAGTTATAGAGGTAGGTCGGTCTTGTGTTGGTAGAGGTTCCTTTGTGATGTTCATCGGTACATTCCTCTAGAGATGTACTGCCGGAAGGTAGTACCTTCACCTAGTCATTTGTATGGAAATCCAAACTCCGCTACGTGCCTGCCATTTTGTTTGTAGAGCCTAGTATGTTGGAATTTAATAATGGTAACAATTTCTGCTATTTTAATTATTATTTGTATACTAGACACTAGTATAATATAAGAGAATTTGATATGAAGGGTTTTGGTTATCGTAAGGTAAAAACATGTCTGCGTTTATGTGTGGGCGTGTCTTACGAGATACTTTTGTTTTGAAAGGAAAGTTTTGGTAATTTAATAAATTCAGTTGAGTGTGTTTCTCACGCTGGTTTACCAGACTGATCCGGGCGTTCTTCTCTTTCAATGCTCAGGTCAGACTGAGTATATTTATAGGTTCAGATTTGGTGCTTTTGGAGCTTCAACAGGAGAGCTGGAGATCTTCATTTTCGTATACACGTATTTGTTTAATTTCCGCTGCATTATTGTTTTAAATAATCGACAATTGTAAGGACAGGTTATTATAACTGTCCAGGCTGATGATTAGTGATTGATTGTTTAACTTTGATTGATGTATATGATATTACAGTTTTGTTTTGTAAAGATCATTGATATGATATTATATGTTTTCCGCTGCGATGTGAGATTCTGTATTGTTCTGTTTTGTTTTCTCTTCTCTCTTTCTTCTCTTCTCTCTTCTTTTCTTTCTCATGACTTTCCATCGGTCTGTGCTTTTTGGGTCGGACATGTGTGGTTTATTGTCGATTCAAAGGGTACAGATTTGCGGCTCGTCACACAGAGATTTTAGAGACTCGATCTCATACCAGGGGAGATCTCGGATGAGATGAGTCCATCTCGGTCGTCCATATCGGATTTACATCTCGATTCCTAAAATTTATTTCAGAGTAATCTCGGAGTATATGTCATGTCGAAAATTTGTCTTCGTACACCGAAACTTATAAATATTAGTCACTACCTAAATGAACACTTTACACATTTACTTTGAATTTAGTGGAAATTAGCCACAAGGGCCTCTTTAGTAAGTGGAATTAGTTTCTAGGACACACAACTGAAATAATTACTTTCAAGGACAAAACGTAAAATAATTAGTTTCCAGGGCCTAAAAACCTATGAAATTAGGTCCATGAACATAATTGGACTGCTGACTTTGTCCTTGAAAATAATTATTCTGCTGACTTTGACCTTGAAAGTAATTTTTTGGAATGTGTGTCCTAGAAACTAATTGGACTGCAAAGTTTGTCCTTTTGGTGAAATGCCCCTTGAATTTATCACATGCTTATCATTAGTAATTTACTCATATTAATGCAAATAAATAATGAGAATTTGTGATTAATGTTCAATATAATATTATATATGAAAATATACATCAAACAAACCATCACAAAGCGAGTTACATCTTTTTTTAGGGGAAAAAATGACTAGATTTAAAAATGAAAAAATGAACAACCATTCAAACAATATACATGCAAAAAAGAGACATGTATAAGACCATGATACTTGGTTAAAACAAGACCAAGTTTGCCACAAGTTATAATTTAGACTTTTAATTACAAAATCTTCTAGACAAGTATAATCTAAAGTTATACTTTACATACAAAAGCCTCTAAAAGAGTAGAAATCATAATTCTATTGTAGTTACAAATGCTTCTAAATAAGTGGAAGTCAAAGTTATATTTTAGCTACAAAAGCTTCTATACAGGTAGAAGCTAAAGAGTTAATTTAACAAAATTCTAAAAATCGACCGATATCTCGTAATCAAATCTCGTCCGAGATGTCGAGCGAGATACCATAATATCGGCTGAGATATACGTTAGGCGAGATTACAACGATTCGAATCGCTCAGGCTCGAAAACGAGATCTCGACCGAGATCTCGGTCGAGACGAGCAAGATTTAAAACCTTGATAGCATATATAAGATATATATATATATATATATATATATGATTTTAAAATTTTAGTATACTTATTTATATATAATATGAATTTACAAATTCGAAAATTAATTATCATACATACATTCATATTTTTAAATTAATATTTATTGAATTTTGAATTATTTATTATATATAAAATAATTATTACATTAAAAATTCAAATTTATATTTAAAAATATATTATATCATTCCAAAAACGTATCAAAAAAATTTAGGTTTTTTTCAATAAAGTTTATTATTTTTAAGAATTAATATTATTTCGGAAAAACTGTTTATGATTTATTAAAAATAATAATTTAATTGAAAAATTCTTCAAAATTTTTCATAACCTTTATTTCATGATCCTAGAATTTATAAAATTTTAAAATTTGAAATTTTTATAATATATTATTTTACATTAAATAATTATTACCGAAATCAATGTATTTATTTTTAAAAATAATATTTCAACTTTGAAAAATCTCCAAATTTTTTCTAAGCTCTATTTTATGATCCTAGATTTTCAAAAATTGTAAAATTTGAATATTAATCAATAGATTATTTTATGTTAATTATTTATGGATGAAAACGTTATTTTATTCATAATATATACAAATTAAAATACTAAAATTATTATGTTTGCAAAACAAAGTTAATTTTGAATTATAAATAATTATTAATAATTGTTCTCTCTTTATATATATATATATATATATTTATTTATCTATATGTAAATGTTCTATGTTCATATATTATATGTAATATATTTATACATACATGTGTGTGTGTATTTTGTAACAATATACATGCACATATTTGGACAACATACATGACATACAAAATAAGCTAATATGTCTGTTGCGATGTAAATCCCAACATCTACATATGGGCATATTATACCTTTCACGGATTATTATGTTACACATGCACTCACACATATATATATATGATATTTATGTATAAACTAAATCAAATAAAATTAATTTCATATCTTAATATATTTGAATTTAAATAAAATAAATGATTTTATTTAAATGAAATTTTGAAATGTTCTAATTCGGTTAGACTTCATAGGCCTAATAAAGATCCAATAGGGTAAAATTTTGGAAATTCACCCATAACTTCCACTGCGGGTTGGTCAAGTTCCAACAATTTTGAGGATGCAACCATGAGTGGACACATATATTATTTTGAAGAGGAATACATGAGATGATATGTCGATTATTTTGATGATGAGACCATGAGGAAGTCCATCGAAAACTTAGAGGATACACATTATGATGGATGTGTAGTTAGCATAGGGATTAATACACATGTGTTATTTATGGTAGGTTAGTGTGGTGATGATACCATGTTATTTTAAGTATGTGTATTTATTTTGATGAGTTATGCTGATTACTGCTACATATATATGTATGTATGTATGTATGTATATGTTTATGCATGCATGTTTGGACCAGCCTAGGTTCTATTGATAACTTTTATTATGTGTAATTATCGTTGGATTATTGATATGCATGATATGACTTATGGACGAAGTCGATCTATGATTGAGATTGTTTCTGCTTTTGTTAATGGAATGTTATTTTTACATGTTATAGTTTCGACTGCATGGTTATAGAAATGTATATGGTACTATAGTTTTGACTGCATGATTATAAAAATGTATGTGTTACTATAGTTTCGACTGCATGATTATTTCTGCCTTTGTTGATAAGTTTTAGTATGTGTGCATTTATTACTGTGAATGGATTTTATTGCTTCATGATTGGTTATGTTGTGCGGTTGTTTTATACTACACTAATGATGGTTAGTATATTATTTGTATACTTTTCCATATTTTGTGATTAAACCCATGATTCTACTTTGTGATTTGGTTGAGGGTTGTATTTGGATTGCGAGAGCACAATTTATTTAAAAGGGGGAGGGGAATGTAAAGACCCACAATTTTGACACTGCTAATATTAACTTAACTAAAAATGAATTTTTAATTAAAATTGAAATGATTATCGTATTTATAACTATTGTGTAAGCCTTTTCGATGTTATCTATTTTAAATGCTGATTTGTTAAATTTGGAGTTACGGTTTAGGAGATGAGAATTTTCAAGTTAGAAAGGACATACATGATTGTTTCGGGCCAAATTGGGTACATAACCCATAACATGGCCAAACAACTATATAGATGAGGCTATCGAATCCTAGTCGTCAAATCCCGAAATTTCTTAATTACTTGCTAATGAATGACAATTACCCCTAATCAAAATATGTTTTAAATTCAAAGTGACTTATAATATGTTAATTCAAAGCTCTTGAAGAGTAGAAGAAGGGGGGGGGAGTGTTCATTTTCTGAGATGGAGTTCAAGGTTGCTAGAAATTACCGAATAATTCTAAATCGCCTATTCTAGAGTTTTCCCAATCAATGGTGAAACAACAACCATGGAGCGATCGGCGGGAATAGTCATGTAGAGGACATCGAGAGGAGTCAATCCATATGGTTGGACCGTGTCCTAAATGCTCAAGCTTGTCGAAATTTTTCCATGAAGTCATGGTGGCTAAGGTGGAGGCGCAGGCAAAGGAGATGGTTTGACGGTGTTGGGGTAGTCCATTTAGATGTGGCTGGGGGTGGTAGGCAGTGTGACTGTGTTATATCGGAGTATAGGTGGACAGTGCAATGGAAAATTCGACATGAAGCTGGTGGGCAGTAGTCAATCGTGGCTAGAGTGTTACTATTCACGGCAATGTTAAATGTTTGTTTAATATTTTAATTAGTAAATTACCAAACCACCCCTATATTTTATGGTTCTTGTATCTTTAGGATATGAATTTCCATTCACGTGCGATTTGTTCTTTTGGATACATAGCGAAATTCAAGATGACTTGGTGTGCGATCTACTGAGTTTTATAGCTGTTTGCAAAAGTGCATTGGTAATCGAGTTTTAAAAGCACTAAATGAATATCCATTAATAAAAGTTTATATTTGATGATATATGCCATGTACTATTGATGATTATTTAGTTGTTGTGACATTTTGGATATGTTATGCCTTGATTAGATTGTTTATGTTAATTACCGTGTTATTGGATGATGATGTTTAATTATAATTGATTATTGATTTGAAAATGGAAAATAATTAAATAATATAGAATAGGTGAAATTGTTAAATTTTGGGAAAGATGAATAAATATATGAAAATATGGCTATTTAAATATTTAAGTGATATCTGTAAATAACAGTGGTTTACTGAATTTAATGTGTGAAATTTAATAAAGTTATTATTTAGGATTTTCTGGGAAAATTCGTATATCGTAACGGAAAATCTATCTTAAATTAAAATTGAGGATATCATTATTATTTATAAAATAATGTGAGATTTCATAAATAATAATATGATTTTTATAAAAATTGTATTGTTTTAAGTAAATGAAAATATAATTAATTTTATGGAGTTTATGGATGAAAATATTATTATTGTTGTTGTTGTTGTTGTTTGAGTAATAAAATAAAATATATTTTCAGAATGATAATAATAATAGTGAAGATATGTTTTCAAAGTATTTTGGGTTAATTTATTACTGTTTGAGGTAAACAATAATAAAAGGTTGTTTTAATGTTTAGAATAGAATATTGTTATTTTTGAAGTAAATAGTAGTAAATTGGTTGTGAAAATAATAAAGTGGTTTGAGTATATATTATTATTTTTATGTAAAATAACAATAATATATTTTTAAAATATTTTGAAGAAAAACTAATTCTGACTAATTTACGGTATTTTGAGGTATCTGAAGTAATAAATGAATAATGAAGGATTTCTGAAGTATATTATTGTTTTGAAGAATTATTATTAGTTTGAGATTGAACAAAAAAAAGTGTTTTTGTAATAAACATTATAAAACTATTTTATATATAAAAGGAATAGTAAGTATAAATATCTTATTTTGATTATTATAATATATGTGGTTAATTGTTAATTAAAATTATCATATATGTTTTTGTATTATGATGGAATCACATTAGGATGAGTGTGCAATATTATACCATTATTACCACTAGATGATGGGTTGTTAATTATGGTTTTTTCGTTGTTTGGATGACATTGATGTTTGTGTTACTAATGTTGATTGGTTAGTACACATTGATGATTTGGTGCATGTGTTACTGTAACGTCCCACATTTCTATGCCCTTTGAGTTGACAATAACCACACATGTAGAATCCAAATTGAACGAAAAGATGGATCATTAAAGGTAAGAAAGAAATATAGGCAGAACAAAATCTCACTCGAATGGAATAACATATATTATTAAACAATAACCTTTACAGCAGAAAATTTTAAAATACGTATATCAGAGTCTAACCTAATTTCTGCTTGGACGGTTATAATACCGGTCGTTACAATTTGCTGAAAAACATCAAACCAATGCAGCGGAGATAGAATACATTCATACGTTGATGAAGATATCTAGCTCTCCTCTAGAAACTTCAAACGTCTTCAGCTAATCCGAAACCTACTCGGATCTGACCCGAGTATAAAAATACCCGGATCAGCCTGGCAAACCAGCGCGAGAAACTTAATTCATATATGACAGTGTCATGGTCAGACATTGGTGACAAAAACCTTTTGAAAAGAAAGTATCTCATAAGACCACGCCGCACATAAACACGGACATGTTTTACTTTATGCTAACCAAAATATTTATCAAAACATTTGATATTATTTTTAATGACATTCTTTGAAAACATTTGCAAGTAAACTTATTAATCTTAACCGAAATTGTTACATTGTTTAAATTCCAGCATACTAGCCACAAAGTGAGTCATACAGACAAAATGGCAAGCACTTATTGGAGAATGGATTTCCATACAAATGTCCAGGTGAAGGGACTACCTTCCGGTAGTACATCTCTAAAGGAATGTACCGAGGCTATAGAACATCTGCACCTCTGCCAACACAAGACCGACCTACCTCTACACTTAGATAGTACCGAATATTTCATCACCCCGGTCGTTACTGACCTATCCGAGTGCGCTTTAGCATACATCACATTAATTTAAACCCAAACATCATAGAGGGTAGAAATATATCTAGAAGGGGATGATCATACCCTAATGGTTACGAAACACATAGCCGTGCCGCATCTACCATATTTTGGTCATTTCTAGGTGTGAGGCTTGAGGTAACGATTACCTTTTACATAGCATATCAACTCTTCACTTTGAATGTCACATTTTCCATTCCGTAATCACACAATTGATTTCTATAAACGCATAACTCCTGAGCTCGTACGTCTCAGAAAAGGGTGTTAAGCTAAGAGAAGTTGCATTCTCTGCCACCAAGCAGATGATACATTTATAGAGATCGATTAAATTGATTTTAAAATGCAACGTCAGACATTCGTCCATACAAGTTCGTTCTGGGACTGAACGAAACCGAAGGCACTCCTCCTATCGCATCCTATTTTGGGAATCACCCCTAGGATCAATAGTGATTAGTCCTTGCAATTCGAAGATTTTCATAACGGAGTACTACTGCCAATATATATGATATGGTAAATTTCCGAGAGGGTCTAGGGGCAAGTAGCCCTACATCATGAATATCTTCGTCTTTGATGATCTTATCTTCAACATGTTTTACTTCGAAACATGAATTGGTTCGAATTGGTTTTCAGATAGGAATTACCCAAATCTGACCACGGTCTCTTTGAAATCTAGTCATCGATAAAAAAGTGGATATGTGTATACAGGATTTGTTAAGCCTCTTTTCATTTTAACCTTTTTATCGATATATCAAAATTCTTTTGACTTTGGAAATCTTCTCGTCATTTATTTTCAAATCAATTAAAATTCCATCTTTCGAAAACATGTCTTAACTGGGTCAAAAACAACGTTATTTAAGATATTGTTTACTGTAAACCCAAAACCAGTTATGTTTGAAAGTCTATATGAGTGAATCGTATAGGATATATATATATATATATGCAAGTATAAACAGCTAACTATATAATATAACTTGATAAACGATAGTAGCAAAGTAAATGAAAATAATCACACCGGTATTTTATACTGGTTCGGACCTCCCGTCCTACGTCCAGTCCCGAAGCTCCTCTTCGGAATTTCCTTTCAACTAACCCTCACTTGACTCGGAGGAACAGGTTTACAATAGCATAGTTTCTTTGTCAAGAATGTGTTCTATAACACGGATGTTGACTATTGAGTACAAATGCTTCCAATATATATTTCTATCTAGAGAATATTTGAATGAGGAGTTCTGTATATATAGAAGAATTAAATACAGGTAGTTGATTGCTTATAGATCAGAAATAAATCAGAGTATAAGAGATAAGAGCGTAAGTGAGTAAGGTAAAACTTTCTCTTGAATTCCTGATGCTATTTATAGTGGTGAAGAGTTTCTATGTGTAGTTGTCTTCATTAACAATCATTGTATAGTTGCTCCCGTTGGTGATGAAGAGTTGCAGTGAAGAGGAGCGGATGTGTCTTTTCGGATGTGACAGTTGGAGTTTGAAAATACACAGTCGAGCCTATAATCAGACGTCTGGAAAGTGACCTCAGACGTCTGGCCTTCATATATTTTTTGTGTCTGGTAGCATTTCAGACGTCTGAGTTTATTATCCAGACGTCGGGTCTTCATTTCTGTTTTCTGTCTGGATGTCTTTTAGATGTCTGAGTTCAGGATCAAACGTCTGGTTTCTTCTGAGTTTGTGAACCAGAGAACTTAACCAGACGTCTGGGCAGTGCACTCAGATGTTTGGATTAGTGCATGTTGCTTTTCTTGTGCCTTTATCATTTCTTTTCTGCTTCTCTCGACTTGTAGCTTCTTGATACTTCTTTTGAGTCTTGTTCTTGTCTCTTTGGTGATGTTACGATATCAACTTCCTGTATATGTACATTTGTTTTCCATTGCATAGTTGTGATCATCAAAACCAAGGAATTGATTTCCTAACAATCTCCCCCTTTTTGATGATGACAACTATTCAATGTACTTATATATATATATTCTAAATCTCCCCCTGAATATGTGCTTAAATTTGTTTTAAGTTTATTTCTATATTTCTCCCCTTTTGACATTATCAAAAAGAATATATAATGGTTCAAGCCAAAAAAGAAATTTGCATTAATAATACGAAGGAGGTACATTCATAGATTTGAACAAAAACACAACAAATCATAAATTCTAGAGTTGCTTAGGAGAAGCTTGTTTTGGATCATCTTCCTTTGATTCTATTTTGTCAGAAGTGTTAGTCTTTGAAGGAGATGTCAAAGCTTCTTTGGATGATTCACCCTCGAATAGTTTGGAATGTTTTGTGGGAGGAGAAGGCACAGGAGTTGTCCAATCTTCTGAGGATGGAGATGGATTACGTACTTGTTGAAGTACCTCCTTGAGAACTGATAAAACAGTCGAAAGAGATTCTTCGACTGTGGCTAGTCTTGTAGCAAAAGATGTCTCGAAGCCGTCGATTTGTTTTGCTAGAATTTTTTGATTCTGAGACAAGATTCGTTGATTTCGAAGCGTTAGATCTCGAATGCTTTCATTTTGATTTTTTTTCGTTCGAGTTTCCAAAATGTCATCTTGTCCCGGATATTCAAATGAAGCGGGAGGTGGGGGAGTGATTTCCCGATTTTGTTCTTCTTCTTGAGATGGACCAATATGGGTTTGAGGAGAAGGATCAACCCTTCTTGATTGTTGATGGTGAGTCCAATCGTCGAAGGACATGAATTCCGGTGGAATTTTGGGTAAGTGCATCAAGGAGAAGAATTTGGTGGAGGCATACTTAGGTGAAATTTCTTCAAAGGTTGATAGATAAGACGAAATATTGTTTGCACGAAGAAGCTTCATAATATAAGTTGGGTAAATGATCGATGGCCGTGATCGATTCCAAAATTGCTTGAGTTCATCGAATATGAATTTGGCCCAATTAACTCGAGTTCCAGTAAAAAGGGCATAGAGAGCTTTGTGTTCCAATTCGGTTATTTGTTCATGACTACCCATGCGTGGAACAATTGTATCGATTATCATTCTTGTCAAGAGTCGAGCTTTTGGACGTAAGTGTTTTGAAGCAAATTTCGGCATTTCGTCCTCCCATATTTGATGAGTGATATTATTCCTGGGTTTAAAACGCATATCCGGGATGTTGTGTATATCCTTGCCGGTGTTGGAGCATCCCAAAGTTCTTCCTATTATTCCCGGAGTTAAACGAATAGTATTTCCATAAACTCTTGACCATAGCCAGTTGTCTTCGTTTTCGGTATTCCAAACTGTAGTGCTATCTAGATTGGCGTAGAATAAGAATATAGCCAGTTGATCTATTTGAACATCATTGGATGTAAAAGAAATTAAAGTGTCCAATCCAACATTCTCACAAAGTTCATCGAGATCATACATAGGAAACTTAAGTAGATTATAGAAAGGTCCTATATGAAGTTTTTTCTTTTGAATATCTTGATACCTTTTAATCGAATGAGGTGCCTTGAGCATCCATCGTTCGATTTGATCATCTGAACACACCTGAGGATTTGAAGATGACGTAGGTTGATCTTGTTTGCGTTTTGGAGCTTTGATGTTCTTTGTACGAGGAGGCATTGATTTCGGTTTGAAATAATGTGGAATTTGAAATTGAATTGCAAATCGGTAGGGAGGAAATTTGATTTGAATTTGAAAAGTGAAAAAATGATGTTATTTTGGGGGTATAATAAAGGTCGATTGAATTCCAGACGTCTGAATTAGAAAGCAGACGTCTGGTTTGCCCTAAAAATTATACAGAAGATTCAACCAGACGTCTGTTTGTTATGTGTTAGACGTCTTGTTTGACACAATTTTAAAAATTTAGAGGTAGAGAGATTTATCAGACGTTTGGAATTAAACATAGACGTCTGATTTGGTTTAAATGTTTAATCAGAGAACTAAGTCAGACGTCTGGATATTATTTCAGACGTCTGAAATATTCTGAATGTAATTTGGAGAAGACAGAGCTTCATTCCAGACGTCTGAGGGGTATATCAGATGTTTGACATATGCACATTGCTTAAAACTGCGACATATATCAGTGGATCAGACGTCTGAAGACCATAGTTAGACGTCTGAAAGGAGCAGTTTTGCTAAAAATAGTCTAAAATTGATGGTTATATTTATTTATCAAATGTTGATAATAGAGATCTTTATTATCATAAAATATAATAACATATACATATATACAATAATTAAATTGATTTATTTATTTAGTAGGCGATGGAGTTTTAGGATTTCCTGAGTCGTTATCCTTCCATGGTTTAAGTGGAGACCATATATTCCTACGTTCGTGGGTCCGTGGGGAGCCAGAATATCGTCTTGGGGAAGGATCCGAAGGAGTGCGATACGAAGAAGATGGATCTAATGAACTACAAGGTTTTGGTAGTGGTTCATGTACATCTTTCTTTCGTGACGAGCAAAACTTCATCGCCACTTGTTCTAGAAAACTTAGCCTTCGTGCCGTAACTTTCTGTTCGAAATAAAGCTCTCGTTGAAGATCCATCCGTTGTTTTTGGTAATGATGAATTTCATCAATTTTCTCCTTTGTATTAGGAGAAATAAACAAGGATCTTTTAGTTTTCTTATTCTCTGGAGTAAAACCCGTATGATACGAGGACCACCTATTTGTCGGTTCTTGCTTTGGTGTAGGTGTCGGAAGGCATTGTGGTGTGTCTACTGAGCTATCCGTCGATGGTGTAGAGACAGATATTGATATATAGGAACTCCCAGAAGACATTGTTTTTCTAAATTTTAAGAATTTGATATTTTGTATATATTTGTGATGTAAACATGTGTATTTATATATGATGAAAACGTTATTTATAGGAAAACTAATTTTCTAAAATTTTAATGGTTCAGAAATTCATTAATTTGTGGTAATGAAGAGGTGACCTAAATTTAGTTTTTAATTCAATTTTAGTTAAGATCTTGAAGTGAACAAATTCCTAAACTTCGTCTGAGTTTTATGAAAGTTTGTTTGTTTAATGGTTTTGTAAATATGTCGGCTACTTGATTTTCGGTACTTACGTATTCTAAAGAGATAGTTCCTTTTTCAACATTGTCTCGTAAAAAATGATGTCGTATATCTATGTGTTTGGTTCGTGAGTGATTAACAGGATTTTTTGACAAATTTATAGCACTTGTGTTATCACAATATATTGGAGATTTTTTGATAATTTTACCAAAGTCCATTAGTGTTTGTTGCATGTATATTACTTGCGCACATGCTAGAGCTGCGGAGATGTATTCGGCTTCACAAGTAGATAAAGAAATACAATTTTGCTTTTTGCTAAAACATGAAACTAAAGATTGTCCGATAAAATGACATGTTCCACTAGTACTCTTACGGTCTGTTCTACAACCACCGAAATCCGCATCGCTATATGAGACAAGTTCAAAAGATGATCCTTTTGGATAAAACAAACCATAATCTTTAGCACTAGATAAATAACGTAAAATGCGCTTAATAGCTCGTAGATGAGATTCTTTTGGTTTTGCTTGAAATCGAGCACAAAGACATACACTCATCATAATATCTGGTCGACTAGCCGTTAAATATAGTAAAGAACCAATCATGCTTTGATATAACTTTTCATCAAAATCTTTTTCATTTTCATCTTTTTCTAAGTGAATAGTGGTACTCATTGGTGTTGGTTTGCTTGAAGTTTTATCCATTTTAAATCGATGTAATAAATCGTTACAATATTTTTCTTGGTGAATAAAAATTCCATTTTCTAGTTGTTTTATTTGTAACCCTAAGAAAAATTTAATTCTCCCATGTGTGACATTTCAAATTCATTTGTCATAATATTTGAAAAATTATTACAAAGATTTTCGTTGGTTGAACCAAAGATGATATCATCAACATAAATTTGTACAACCAAAATATCGTTATTTTCTCTTTTAATAAATAAAGTTGTATCTATTTTTTCTATATGGAAACCAGATGTTATTAGGTGATTTTTAAGACGTTCATACCATGCACGAGGTGCTTGTTTTAATCCACATAGTGCTTTATGTAATTTAAAAACATGATCGGGATATTTTTCATGAACAAAAAGTGGTGGTTGTTCGACGTATACATTTTCTTTAATAAAACCATTCAAAAAGGCATTTTTGACATCCATTTGAAATAGTTTAAAATTGTTATGAGTTGCAAAGGAGAGTAAAGTACGAATGGCTTCTAATCTTGCTATCGGTGCAAAAGTTTCATCGTAATCTATGCCTTCTTCTTGATTGTAGCCCTGAGCAACTAATCATGCTTTATTTCTAACAATATTTCTATTTTTGTCCGCCTTGTTTTTAAATACCCATTTTGTTCCTATTACTGATTGATCTTCAGGTCTTGGTACTAATTCCCATACGTTATTACGTTCAAATTGATGTAATTCTTCTTGCATAGCTATTATCCAAAAATTATCATTTGAGGCTTCTTTATAATTCTTTGGTTCAAAGTTTGATACAAACGCTATATGACTTATTTGATTGAGTTGATTTCTAGTAACTCTTGAATTAAGATCTCCAATAATATTATCTATTGGATGATTCTTAAGAATTCTAGGGGATGATAAAATAGTGTTATTTTGTATATTGGCTTCATTATTACTAGAATTTGTTGAATTTGTTAGTGGAATAATTTCTTCTTCATCATTGGTCTGATGTTTGAAAGGATTTTCGTCGAATGAGACATGTAAGCTCTCTTCTATAGTATTATTCCTTTTATTAAAAATTCTATATGCCTTGCTACGATCCGAATACCCAACAAAGATACCCTCATCGGCTTTTGGATCAAATTTTCCTAATTTATCTTTTGTATTTAATATAAAACATTTTGAGCCAAACGTTTTAAAGTATGACACTTTAGGTTTCTTACCAAAAAATATTTCAAAACAAGTTTGTTTAGTCATTGGGCGAATAGTTACTCAATTTAATACATAACAAGATGTAGCAATAGCTTCGGCCCAAAAATGTTTTGGTAATCCGCTACTATTTAATAATGTTCGTGCACATTCTTGTAATGTACGATTTTTTCTTTCTACGACACCATTTTGTTGGGGTGTACGAGGAAAAGAAAAATTATGAGTTATTCCTTTTTTATTGCAAAAATTTGAAAAAATATCATTTTCGAATTCTCCTCCGTGATCACTTCTAATAATTTTAATTTTCAAATTCATTTGAGTTTTAGTTCGTTTCGCAAATATTTTAAACATACCAAAAGTATCACTTTTATGTTTTAGAAATAAAGTCCATGTATATCTTGAAAAATCATCGACTATTACAAAAACATATTTATTATGATTAATAGATCTTATTTGTGTTGGACCAAATAAATCTAAATGTAATAATTCTAATGGTTGTTTTGTAGAAATATTATTTTTAGATTTAAACGAGCTTTTCTTTAGTTTACCAATTTGACAATCGTCACATAAATTTTCTACTTTGTAACTTATTTTAGGTAACCCTCTTACTAACTCATATTTAGCTAACTTATTAATATTTTTAAAATTAATATGACAAAATCGTTTATGCCATAACCATGGATCATCCTGTTTGGCGGTTAAGCATAAGTTTGAATTTTTATTAATATTCATGTTTAATACATAAATATTTTTGTTTCTAAAACCTTCAAAGAT
Organism: Allium fistulosum; assembly: GCA_030737815.1. Lineage (NCBI taxonomy): Eukaryota > Viridiplantae > Streptophyta > Magnoliopsida > Asparagales > Amaryllidaceae > Allium > Allium fistulosum. The sequence continues at coordinate 245,676,037 of CM060905.1, read as the reverse complement.
GAGTTGTTTGTTATTATCTAAAATATTACATCTATCTTTTTCAAAATTTATTTGAAAACCTTTATCACATAATTGACTAATGCTTAACAAGTTGTGTTTTAAATTTTCTACTAATAAAACATTTGTAATAATAGGAGAGTTAGATATACCAGAGTTGATGACTTCTCCAATGTCTATGACAAATCCCTTTGAATTGTCTCCAAATGTTACCATTCCACCATCGATGTATATTATATTTGATAACATTTTTGAATTTCCGGTCATATGTTTGGAGCAACCGCTATCTAGTATCCATTTCCCCTTATTTTTTATTTTGGGTACCTGCAAGATAAAAAATGTTTTAATTGGTACCCATATATTTGATTAGGGTCCTAATTGTTAGAAGAAGGTAGCCACACCCAAGATGGTTTGGTACCTTTATAAATATGGTTTTTATTATAAACTACATTTTCTAAGTAATTACTGATATGCTTTTGTCTAATCAAATTATTATTTGTTTTAGGAACCCAAATTTTCACATTCAATTTTTGTTTAGATAAACTTCTAGTTTTTATATAACTAATATTTTTAGTATTATTTTCTTTTTGTTTAGAACATTTTTTAAATCCTATTCCATTTCTATTACCTGATGGTTTTGATGTTTTGATAAGATTTTCTAAATCTTGTTTTCCTTTGTTGAATTTTGACACATTATTGGTAATTTTATCTAATTTTTCTTTTAATTCTCTATTTTCTGTTTTCAATAATTCAATACTATTTTTAAAATCAACATTTTCTTTTACTAGAGTAATGTTCTCACTTTCTATCACATTATTTCTTAATTTTTCTTGAGATATTTCAAGTTCTTCTTCTAAAATAGTTTTTTCATCTTTCTACATTCCTACTTCAAGTTCTAATCTATTTATTTTTACTATATATTCTTTGTTCAATTTTTTTATTTGTCTAAATTTATCATCTAATTCCATGCTAAGTTCAAATAATTCTTCATAGCTAAGTTCCGGACATACCTCATCTTTTTGTGCCATAAAACATACATTAGCTTGTTCTCCGTCACTATCGCTATCACTTTCTGAAGATGAAGAATCGGTGTCATCCCATGTTACTTTGAAAGCTTTCTTCTTTTTGAATTTTTCAAATTTGCTCTTCTTTTTATCATTGTTAAGTTTTGGGCAATCCTGTTTCATGTGTCCGTATTGATCACATTCATAACACTTAATTTGAGATAGATTTGTTGAGTTGGTCTTTCCTTCTTTTTGAAACTTGGTCATCTTTCTAAATTTTTTGAATCTATTATAGTTTTTGGCAATAAATACTATCTCATCTTCATCTAAATCTGAGTCATCATTCTTTATTGATGGAAATGCTATGTTCTTCTTCTCCAAATTTAATTCTTTACGTGCCTGCAAATTAGCTTCATAGAATATCAAATTTCCTATCAACTCTTCAACTTTGAGAGTAGAGAGATCATTAGCTTCTTCAATAGCTAATACCTTTTTTTCCCAATCAGGTGTTAAAGAGTTGAGTATTCAAGAAACTAAATCAAAATCAGTAAACTTAACTCCTAATGCCATAAGATCATGTTGAATAGTTTGAAATCTAGAATACATGTCTACTATAGTTTCATTTTGTTTCATTTTAAATGATGAAAATTTGTTTTGCAAAATTGAAATTTTAGTTTGTTTGACCTTTGTTGTACCTTCATGTGTAATTTGTAAAGTACGCCAAATATCAAATGCAGTTGTACATAACATGACACGTGAAAATTCATTTTTGTCTAGTGAGCAAAACAAGACATTCATAGCTTTAGCATTATTTGATGATGAGGTCTTTTGTACATCAGTCCATGTGTTCACAGCAGTAGTTGGAGCTTCATATTTATCTTGAGTGGCTGACTAAATTTCTAAACCATTAGCTTCCATAAAAATTCTCATACGTGTTGACCAATATGAATAATTAGAGCCATTAAAAAGTGGGGGTCGTGCTGTGGATTGTCCTTCTTGAAAAATACTTGCCATATTAGAATGATTAAAAAACGTGTTACTGTTCTTTTAAACAAACCTTGCTCTGATACCAATTGAAAGTCTATATGAGTGGATTGTATAGGATATATATATATGCAAGTATAAACAGCTAACTATATACACTACTAGAAAATACTGCAGTTTCCTACGCAAAGTTTCCGACGTCTTTCCTACGCCAAAAGGCGGGGCGTAGGGTAGTCGTAGGAAACTGGTAGAAAGAGGTAAAGACGTAGGAAAGACGTAAGGAAATTTCCTACGCTTCTCCTACGTCAACTTCAACACGTAGAAAAAAAATCGAGGCGTAGGTAAGGTGTAGGAAATCGCCTACACTAAAATGATACTGTAGAAAAGGCGTAGATAATCTCCTACGCCATTTCCACGCCTCTGTTAATTTTATACAATTCCACATTGGCGTAAGAAAGACGTATGAAAATTCACATGCACTAGAAAAAAAATAGTTTTTTATTTTTTCATTAACCACCGCTTCATTCTCCTACCTAACATCAGTTTTTCACCGAATAAAAAAAAACCTAATTCTACAATCGTCGATCGACGCTAAAAATTCAGGTAAATTATCTTCTCATCGTTTTATATTTGTTTTGATTGGATTTCATCTTCTCCTTTCCTCTCCAATAAAAAATCCTAAATTTCACGCAACTCATCAGTTACGCATTTTCTTAACGTAAATTAAATTCGTACACGATTTCGATCAGGTCGCGGTTTTGGATTTGGGTTGCTGAGGTGATTCGACGGTTATTGGGGTCGACGCGATTTCGAGGAAGAAAGGAAGTGGAGTTGTGGTTGAGGCAAAGTAAGGCTGCGATTTAGGGTCGAGGCTGGAGACTGGTTGTTTGTTGCTAAGGATTTGCTGTTGATTGGTATTTGGGTATTAGGTTTTTCAGGTTGCCGATCTGCAGATTTGAGAAAATGTTACAATCGATTAGTTTAATTGGTATTTGTTTTAATTTAGTCCAAAAATAAGCGTGATGTATATTAACTATATATATTAAATCTTATTCAATTTATCACAGGTTGAAAAGAGTCAAAAGATCTTGAAGGCAAAAGTTTAATCGATAAGTTGCATAAATAATCAGATCTTGCTGTTCAGGGAGTAAATTTTTATAGGTTTGGTATTTTTTTCCTTCATTTTTGTCATATATACAAATTATTTCTGTGTGGATACCTAAGAAAAACCAAAATTTGCTAAATATTTTGCATTCAGGTTGAAAGCAGGCTACAGTAATGTTAGTCATAAAATATAAACTGAAAAGTCTAATCGAGTAGCAATATAGCTTGTTTTGAATATTAAATTGCTGAATTAAAGAGATATATCTAATGTTCTTCTAAAAGCATTGGATCAATTCAAGTCGCGCACATTTGTTATCTTAATACAGCTTTTATTTGCTATAAATATATTTGTTTGTTATCAATATACTAGAAATTGGTGTGTTATTTGATACCAATATACTATACATGAACAATATATTACAGTAACTTTAAATAATTCATCTTCCAAAGTTGCTTTTGGACTGACTAACACAAAGTTAGTAGCACATATTTTATAGTTGACTACAGTAACCATGAATTTGATAAATCATGATTGATCCTACGGTCCATTGGTTGTGTATAACTATAACAACTTAATTTTGTATGTAAGTCAACATAGTTAACAAAATGAATACATTATCTTATTTGGTATTCAGTGTCTAAAAAGAAAAATACAAAGGGAACTCCATTATCTAATTCGGTATGGCTACCTAAATTATATGTAACATTTTTTTTTGAAACTTAGGCAAATGATACACTTGATCCTAATAGAAATATAATGACAAAATAGGAAATAATGTAATTTGTGTCGTTAAGCTCCAAACGCTTCATGTAATTCCTGCGTTTGTGTGTAATAAATGAAGCAGCGGATATTAACAATAGAACTTAAAGTCCGTCTCGTTCGGATAGGGGTTCAATTGCGGTTACTCACTTTAGGTGGAGGTGATTCTCGAGCGTTCGTGGATTACCTGTTGCGGTGAGGCTGTGTGAAGGTGATGAGATTAGGGGATTTAGGTCGCGATTCGACACCTGTTGTAGGTGCTTGAGTGGCTGTTGGTTTGCGGATGGGTCAGGGGATTACGAGGCGGTGGCAGTTGTGGTTGAAGGCAGTGAGGACTAGGGAGTTAAGTATGGAAGTACAATGATGGTTGGGTGGTGCTGTGATGATGAAATGATGGTCAGATGGGAGGAGGCGAAGTGTTGTTTTTGGAATAGTGGAACAATGGAAGATTTGAAACAGTGGATTTAGAACAGAGGAGCAAAAGTGTTGATGGTCTGATGGTATTATGTCGATTTGGAATAGTGGATTGTAACTATGACGGTGCACAGTTTTACGGTATTTTGTATACACTATGATGTTGTGAATTGTGATGGTAACAGTGGTTGGTAACTATGATGGTAACAATGGATGGTTGGGTGGTGCTGTGATGTGAACACTGTATTGGTGGTATGGATGGTGTGCAGAGTGGAAGTATGGATGGTGGCAGTTTTGTACAGGTGGTAAAGGGGATGAAATATGCAAGGGATGATGTATGCAATGCAGTGTAGTTGGTTGTGTATTTAATGTTGGTAGAGAGGAATGGATATGGGTAGAAGGCAGGGGCAGTAGTGGTGGATTGCACGTAAAAAACTTGTGTTTGTCTATGTTGTTGTTTGGTGGCTGCAGGGGAGATTGGATGGTTTGCTGTTGAGAATTGAACTCCATTATCTAATTGGGAGTTCAAATCAATCGTCAACGAGACGGACTTTAAGTTCTATTGTTAAAGAATGAAAAATCAGTAAAAGCGAAGAGGTACGGTTGAAATCATAAGCGTGAAAATTTTGCTCGACGTCTTGATCTGCAGTCTGCATCTTTAGTTCTTTTCTCCATTTCGATTAAAGTAGCACCACACTTATATTAACTGATTATAGAAAATTAAAAAATTAAGGAAAAAAAACTATGAATAGGATAATTACTTTGAATATGGCAGTTTTGATGAAGGTTAGTTATTGCTAATGTGGTAAAATTGTTATTTTTTATTTGATCGGTTATAGATGGTTGATCAATACGTTGCTTACTAAGTGAATAGAATAAAGAGCATAAATTGTCATGCATTTAGCATCACCCATAATCTAACTTTTACTGTTAACAACTACTACCTTTTTAAAGGCATCTTAACATGAGGAAATGACAGAATAGAGTGATGCGACTCCAAAAGCTAAAAATAAGGAAGCAATATAAAACTAGAGAGGTATATAACCACACATGATCCGTGAATGAAGCTGGAATTATTTATTCATGGAGAACAACGATCACAATGACTGTTTGTAGTCAAACGAAACAACATGCAACTAATAATAATTTAAAACTGTTACAGACATTACTGTGAATCCATTATAGAGATTCTTCCCATGTAGTAGTAGTACTCTCTAACAAGCGTACAAAAGATAAGTGGTGAGTGTATCTCTGTTTCCCACTCACTCCAGATCAGGTCGTGCATGCAGTTGGATGGACACCCAACTGAACTGACACTCCTATTTATCTATTTACTGATAAATGTCAGGAGATTATCCCATCGTAAAATAAATTAAATAATTAAGAAAAATGAAAAAAGAAATATACTTAGGCAGTGTCCACCCTAGTCCATATTGAACCATAAGTCGTCCAACCGTATACGGTTATCTACGATTAGGGAAAAAAATAACAATTTTACCACATTAGCTACGATTAGGCCTATCAATGGTCTTATTTTGCATGAGTTTCTTCATTTTATATCTCTGCAAATGTGTGTAAATGCGTGCGTTTGTATATGTGCCATACTTAAATTTGATACATCGTTAAAGTTATTCTTCTCATGATTTCTGAAACTGCACAGTGTGAGCATGTATTTATGTTTTTGTTCTTGTATTTGGAAAATCATAAGTACAGGCACAATATCAAGCTAGAATTGAAGAATTGAAAAGTCAGGACACAGTAATTTCATATGAAGTCGAGGAAGAAGTATTCGACAAGCTTACCGGTGCTATAGCTAAAAGAAAGGACCGTAGGCCATATTATGGCAATATCCCTGGAGTAAGTATTTAAACTTTCAACAAAACATTATTTTAATTAGTTTAAAATGCAGAAATTGATGCAATATTTGATAAAATGCAGAAATACAAAGACGCCACTTATAACATCAATAAAGGAGAAGCACAGACTAGAGCCAAACTAGAGGAAAAGGTGGAGCGTCAAGAAGGGGAGATTCAAATGCTGAAGATGCAGTATGAACAACTCACCGAGATGCTTCGACAGCGATTTGATGAAGAGCCGAATGATCGTCGTGAGGGATGAGGGTATTGAAAACATTTTAATGGTATCTGTATGATGTCATGTATCATGAACATATTATCATATTATTTTAACACATAGGAACTTGATTAATATTGTTTGACTTTGTAATATGAATGAGATATTTGTTTTTTGAATTAAAGACGAATGGTTTGACGTTAATCTTTTTGTTGGAATATGTATATATATAAAATAAGTTGATTTTAGTTTCTATTTAATGTGGTGAAATGAAATAGAATAGTAATATATCAAAATTGCTTCAGAAAAGACGTAGGGAAGATGTAGGGAATGCGTAGGTAAATGAAATATTAATGCAACAAAAAGTCGTGTGCATGGCGTAGGAAAAACATTAAAAACACAAGCATAGGTAAACCGTGGATAAATGAATGACGTAGAAAAGACGTAGGAAACGTAATATGTAAGAATGACGTAGGGAAAGCGTAGGAAAACTGGGCGTAGGGAAGACGTAGGTAAACGAATAACGTAGGAAAGATGTGAGTGCTTAAAGAAGTAAAAATGTCGTAAGAAAACCATAGGTACAACATGGCGTGGGGAAGGCGTAGGAAAATTATGGCGTACGAAAGGCGTAGGGAACAACCCAATGGATGGCGTAGGTAAAGCGTAGGTATTTTATTAGCTACGCAAGTTTTACCTATGCCAAAATTGGCGTAGGGGTTACGTAGTTAATGCATTTACCTACGCTCCGCCTACGCCATTTTGACGTAGGTAAACCGCAGTTTTCTTGTAGTGATAATATAACTTGATAAACGATAGTAGCAAAGTAAATGGAAATAATCACACCGGTATTTTATACTGGTTCAGACCTCCCGTCCTACGTCCAGTCCTGAAGCTCCTCTTCGGAATTTCCTTTCAACTAACCCTCACTTGACCCGTAGGAACAAGTTTACAATAGCAGAGTTTCTTTGTCAAGAATGTGTTCTATAACACGGATGTTGACTATTGAGTACAAATGCTTCCAATATATATTTCTATCTAGAGAATATTTGAATGAGGAGTTCTGTATATATGGAAGAATTAAATACAAGTAGTTGATTGCTTATAGATCAGGAATAAATCAGAGTACAAGAGATAAGAGCGTAAGTGAGTAAGGTAAAACTTTCTCTTGAATTCCTGATGCTATTTATAGTGGTGAAGAGTTTCTATGTGTAGTTGCCTTCATTAACAATCGTTGTATAGTTGCTCCTGTTGGTGATGAAGAGTTGCGGTGAATAGGAGCGGATGTGTCTTTTCAGATGTGATAGTTGGAGTTTGAAAATACACAGTCGAGCCTATAATCAGACGTCTGGAAAGTGACCTCAGACGTCTGGCCTTCATATATTTTTTGTGTCTGGTAGCATTTCAGGCGTCTGAGTTTATTATCCAGACGTCTGGTCTTCATTTCTGTTTTCTGTCTAGATGTCTTTCAGACGTGTGAGTTCAGGATCAGACGTCTGGTTTCTTCTGAGTTTGTGAACCAGAGAACTTAACCAGACGTCTGGGCAGTGCACTCAGACGTCTGGATTAGTTCATGTTGCTTTTCTTGTGCCTTTATCATTTCTTTTCTGATTCTCTCGACTTGTAGCTTCTTGATACTTCTTTTGAGTCTTGTTCTTGTCTCTTTGGTGATGTTACGATATCAACTTCCTGTATATGTACATTTGTTTTCCATTGCATAGTTGTGATCATCGAAACCAAGGAATTGATTTCCTAACAATGTTGAGTAAAAGATTAGACTAATTTTACCCCAATAAATTTTCGTATTCAACTCGCATTATTTGTGGAATAACGGTGGAAAATCTTAATTTTGCGTGGATAGTACAACATCCCTTCTCATAACTTAATATAGAGATTGACTAGAACATTCTTTATATTGCTGAAAAGACCTTGTTCAATCGTTTTTGTTTTGGAAAAATTTAAATAAGATCTTTTCATTTAGAGCATCCGGGCTTTTCCTTCGATCTGTTTCACCCCTCGCCTAGAAAGAGAAAGTAGATGCCAGGTAAATTCAGGGCGCTGGTTTCTCCATTCCTAACCTTAGTTACACACCTTGTTTTATCTTTCTAGATCTCACAAGTGGGACAAACGTACTAGTCGTTTCTGCATACTCAGTTTGTTATTACATTCAAGGAAATGATTTTATATTGCTAAGTGTCATTACCGATTCCTCTTAACCATTCATTTAAACTCTTATTAAACCTCCAAATAATCTTTAAAACATCAAATTATTTATTTAAAGATATTTTTAAAAGGTTCAGGAAAGAATCGCTAAGTTTAAATCTTTATTTTTAAAGTTTAGTTAAACTGTTGTAGAACAGTGCTGCGAAAAGTTCTTTTAAGAGCTTATTTGATTAAAACAACTTTTCTATCATTTGAAAATCCATATTTTTCAATTCAAATCACTTTTAAAATATTTTAACATATTTATCAAATTTATTTCATATTTTTAAGCATTAAAAAATATTTGTTTCAAAGAATTTTATACTTTGGTCGCTTTACTACTAAAGCGCGATTTCTTTGAAAACTTGATTTGGTCATAACTAGGCCTGTCAACGGATGTTTTCGGATGCGGATAGTGCCATATCCGCATCCGCATCCGAAATCATTTTCGGATATCGGATATCCGCATCCGCGGATACGGACGGATATCGGATAATTATCCTATCCGCTAACGACCGATAAATCATGAATTATAAAAAGAAAATTTTAGTTTAACATAAATATTTTTCAATCCTATTGATTGTAAAAGTGCTAAAAATTAACAAATATGATAATAAAAAATAGTTTCGAGTAGTTAATAAGCATTAAGTGCATATAATATAAACTACTAGCTTAATAAAATAATAAACTAATATCTTTCATGGCACTAAAATACACATAATTTGAACTATAATATTGACAAAAACCGGACGGATAATTTTCGGATGCGGATGTCTTCGTATCCGCATCCGCATCCATTTTTTCGGATACCGGATATTTATCCACTTTTCGGATGCGGATGCGGACGGATTTCGGATTTTTCGGGTATCCATTGACAGCCCTAGTCATAACTTAAAATAAACAAGATGAAATTTTGATGTCCATTCTTCATTTACAAACTATGGATATAATGGTCTGGAAAATTCTTATCTCGAAGAATTCCGAGCTATATTCCATTTCGTATACTCATTTAAATCCTTCGGCGCGAAATCGCGAACTATCGTTGCGTGACGCGCCTAATTTTGACTTATTTTACAATGTTTTTCGTAACACTTTCAAATCATCTTTAATGCTTATAAACCATTTACAAACTATTTAAAATCAATAATTTATTATTTTGATTATTTAATATCTTTCACTTATTTGAAAATATCTCATATAATATTAAAATTGTCATCTTTTAAACTTTTTAAACCATGTACTATTTATATTTTGAAAGTTTATACCTTTAAAATTCATTATCTTTAAAATCTCAAATATTAACTTCCATTTCCAAAATAATTTCAATTATCAATTTTTTTCTAAAATTTTTGGATTTCCAAATGAATTTCTATCTTTTTCCCAAACGAATTTCGTTCCCAAAATTGATATTGAAAAAAGGCTTACTATTCCAAATATACCATATAAATGGTCTTATTTAACAAAGTGAATGGTTATTCATGTCAAATAAGTAAACATAACCAATTTCAGCTATGATGCCAATAAATTATCATCAACAATTCATCCAAAACTCATCCATATAACATCCAAACATTCATATTAACAACTAAAAGGTGTTAATTATCATAACATCATAAGGGTATAAACATGATCATCATATCATAACAATAATTATGATTTAAAAGAGATAAGAGTTTACTCACCTTCATTTTCCTTTGCAAACCTTTTTCTACAACTAGCGTGCTTTTTTTCCTTTGTAAAATCAATACGACTTATCACAATTTATTTTTGAAATGGTGAAATTGATGGACTAATGTTTGATAGATGGTGGGTATGGCTTATATAAGGAGGGTATGGCTTTGCAAATGGAGTGTATGTGGGTGTGTGTGTGTGTGTAGGGTGTGGGCTCGGTCGTGGGTAGGTAGGGGTGTGCATGGGTTTTGGAGGCATGCAGGGGTGGATGTGTGGGTTTGGGTGGTGGGTGCGTGTGTTATGGAGGGGGTGGGGCTTAGGTATGGGTGTTTGAAGAGTGGGTATGGGGTGTAGGAGCTCGAGTGGGTTCTTGGCCGTGGGGCGTGAGGGTGTGTGCATGGGTTTTGAAGAAGGGTAGGCTCGGGTACGGGAAATTTTTGGCCATGGGTGGTGGGTTTGGAGGCGTGTGAAGGTGGTGGAGTGTAAGAGCTATGGAAGTGGATGAGAAAGTGATGAAAATGTAGAAGGAAATGTTGTGAAAATGAAGAGGATAGATGTGCTATTTATAAGAGAAGCTAAACTATCAAATTACCAAATTAACCTTTGCTACTTTTGACTTTTCAACCATTATTTTATTCTTCTTTAAGGCATGAAGAATTAACGAGATATGATACTTTGATTTTAAAGGTTACTTAAGTGTAATTATTATGTTATTTTCCATTGATTAACAAAATATACAAAATAGAAATGCTCCTTTTCCATGTATGGATTTGACATGTGCATTTATGTGGAATGAATGCTTAAGTACTTTTGATAATGATTTGGTTTAGTAAAGAATTTATTAATATAAACATGTCAAATCGAAATCTTTTATATTTTATTTTATAAACTTTCTAAAAATAAGCCTGTCTTATATGCTAAATGTTTACATGTTTACAAGTGTGTAAATGTGTAGTTATATAGGTTTTAAAAGAAACCATGTTGCGGTAACCTTTAAACAACTTGTGTTCGGTAAATAGTCGTCAATCCAAAATTAGATTATCGGTTGTATTTATAGTTTTTATTTAAACCATCTATTCTTATAATCAAAATTTGAAAATAAGTTTCTTGTCATTTTTAAATAATCAAAACAAGTTTATTTTATTATAAAACCATATTAAATAATATTAAAACCTAATTGTAAAAATATGACGTTAATTTGTCAACATGCGACAAAATTTTCAACCATTATAAAACAAGTTTATATGTTTATAAAATCATTATAAATCAAATTTATATTATTATCATATCATTATATAACTATTGAAAAGAGTTGCTTACCATTTACAACAATTATTCGAATTTATATTTAAATTTTATCGAAAACTGGCTTTTGTCAATTTTGGACAAAAATCCAAACTTCTTGATTTTGTAATTAAATCTTAAAAATAAGTTTATCATTCTTATTAATTTCATAAAACATAATTATGAAGTTTGAAAATTCTATATTTTAATATTTAAAATAAATTAAATATCCCATTTTCAAAGTGGTAAAATTACGGGTCGTTACATTCTCCATTCCTTAAAAGAATTTCGTCCTCGAAATTAAAAGTTTAGACTTATGGGGAAACCTATCCCGTAACTAAGTCTGAATAAAAATTATCCTTTAATCTATTTTCAAAATAAGGTAGTAAAAAGAGAGACATCTGCTAAATACCGATACTATATAATGGTGTCGTCAGATACATAACCACATAGGTCTACATCCCTAGCCTTAGCGCGTACTACGCATTTAAGATAATATACATAGTCAAAATATACATCAACTACATAAACAATACTCCCCAAAATGAATCATCCTAACCACACCATAGAACTCCCTAAAATATTATCCATCCTAAACATCCTTACTCGTCGGACTCCTCGTCCGATGGTCCTCCCAAATCCACCACATCTGGTATAACCTCCTCTTCTTCCTCTTCTTTCGGCTCCTCCTCCTCATCCTCCTGTACCATGTCCCAACTTGGTGGCTGCTAGGGCTATCCTACCAGAACCCATGGAATATGATCCATTCCTGCTGGAACATGCTCATCTGTCTCCTCCAAACCAAGATCCCTAATCGGTTCCGGGATTGGCGACTCCACTTCCAGCATAGGAGTGCCCATCTCCCATATAATACCTTCATCGCTATCTAGTGGGATGTTGCACAACCAAGTATCGTACATTCCTGAATCCTTTCTTGAAGGTTCTTCCTCACTAAGCTCATCTCCTACCGGTTTCTCCATGACGGGCTCATCCTCTATTGGCTGCTCCTCCTGATCTTCCTCACTCAAAGGATCTGCAACCCAAAGATCTCAGTCGTCTACCTCTGCCTTAGCCTCCTCTACTACAGGAACCATAATCATATCCTCGTCGTTTGAAATAACTATCGGATCATCAGCCGATCCTATCACAGCTCCAGATGGCTCCCCAATCTGAACATCCTCCTCCTCATCACTAGTAATATGAGTATCTAATACCTCTAAATCCCCATACTTTGCTAATTCTCTCCTAAGTCTTTCCCTCAAATTTAAACGCTCTGCATTAGTTAACCTCTACAATGATAGAATACTTAAAATTAATTACTGGTTTTTTTACTTAACAAATTTATAAAGTCTTATCTTACTTAACACCCTCTTTTATTTTTATTATTTACCTCAGGTCTAAACTACTTATGTAATTTAAGCTTATTCATATATTGATAAGAAAACTCTTACTAAAGGTGCATCATTACCCAATGATTTCGAATCTAGGTCACCTACTTAGTTTTAGGAATTTTATTTGTCTAACTGAATTGTTTTTACTTAGCTTTTCTCAACTCTGTATGTTTTATCCATGTTAATTTCATAATGGAATATATTTTTCCTTGAAAAATGTTAGATTTTAAAAGAATTTAATTAATACTTCCAAAATTTGTTTTAAAATAAAATATCTTCCATATTTGTCTTTTACAAAATCGTTTTATTTATAAAACATGCTCATATTTTGTTTATCGTAAATTTCTTAACCTTAATCAAATATTATTATCAAACACCTTATAGTCAAATCATGAAACTTAATTTACAGGGTGTTCGTATTTAAGCCTTTATATCAAACAACCTATCAATTAGTGATAATAACAAAATATTATCATTTCTTAACAACCAAATACTTAATACATAACTATATTATTTTGAAAATATCTTTTATATCAAAATATAATCCTAGGTAAAATTATTTCATTTACTAATTTTTTCTCAAAACAAAAATCATTTTATATAACATTAACAAATACGCGCTCATATATATAATACTATAAACCCATTTTAGTGTGTCACTTACCCTATCACTAATGAGTTACTTACCCTAAGGTATTACTATCCCTATCTTTGATGAGTCTTTACCCCTATCAGGATCAGGTGTTTTCTCAACCTAAGCTCTGATACCAAATGTAACGACCTAGGCTTTGCAACCATCGACAGTGGATACACCCCACCGTAGCTTACACTGGTAGCTCGAATTTGCTTTTATGGCTAGCCTTTCGACTCACAACCAACCCTTTATCACTAAGGACATGTAGGAGTGAGAGTCATCCGTTCGCTACCTAACAAGAACTGAGAACCTCTTATCACACTGAACAGATCAAGCAAATCCGATCCCGGTCTCTTCGAAATCCAATCATCGATAAAAATGTGAACATGTGTATACAGGATTTGTTAAGCCTCTTTTCATTTTAACCTTTTTACCGATAAATCAAAATTCTTTTAACTTTGGAAATCTTCTTGTCATTTATTTTCAAATCAATTAAAATTCCATCTTTCGAAAATATGTCTTAACTAGGTCAAAAACAACGTTATTTAAGACATCGTTTACTGTAAACCCAAAACCAGTTATGTTGACTACAGATTAGACTAATTTTACCTCGATCAATTTCCATATTCAACCCGTATTATTTGTGGAATAACTATGGAAAATCTTTATTTTACGCGGATAGTACAACTTCCCTTCTCATAGCGTAATACATATTTGACTACTACATTCTTTATATTGCCGAAAAGGCGTTGTTCAATCGTTTTTATTTTGGAAAAACTTAAATATGATCTTTTCATTTAGAGCATCCGCGCTTTCCCTTCGATCTGTTCCACCCCTCGCCTAGAAAGAGAAAATAGAGGCCATGTAAGTTCAAGGCACTGTTTACTCCATTCCCAACCTTAGTTACACACCTTTTGTTATCTTTCTAGATCTCACAGGCAGGACAAATGTACTAGTCGTTTCCGCATACTCAGTTTGTTATTACATTCAAGGAAATGATTTTATATACATTCAAGGAAATGATTTTATATTGTTTAAGCGTTATAAACGATTACTTTTAACCATTCATTTAAACTCTTATTAAACTTCCAAATCATCTTTAAAATACTAAATTATTTATTTAAAGACATTTATAAAAGGTTAAGAAAAGAATCGCTAAGTTTAAACCTTCATTTCTAAAGTTTAGTAAAACTGCTATAGAGAAGTGTTGTGAAAGGTGCTTTTTAGAGCTTTTTTGATTAAAATAACTTTTCTATCATTTGAAAATCTATATTTTTCAATTCAAATCTCTTTTACAACATTTTAACATATTTATAAAATTTATTTCATATTTTTATACATTAAAAGATATTTGTTTCAAAACATTTTATACTTTGGTCACTTTACTGCAAAAGCGCGATTTCTATGAAAACTTGATTTGGTCATAACTTAAAATCCACAAGATAAAATATGGTTTCCTTTCTTTATTTAGAAAATATGGATATAATAGTCTAGAAAAATTCTTATCTCAAAGAATTCTGAGCTATATTGTATATGAAGGAACGGGGCCAGCCCGCAGCAGAAGAAATGAGTGAATTTCAATTTTTTTAACCATTTTGAATCATTAATGGGCCAATGAAGTCTAAATATATTTAGATCTTATCTAAATTTATTTTAATAAAATCAGTATTTTATTTAATACCATATTTTTTTATTAATTTGATTCTAAAGCAATAAGGAATGGGATATAAAAATAAGGTTTGAATATATCAAATATATTCATTTCTTAATTGTGTAACAGAATAGTTAAACATAAGACAAGTATGATCAATTGATAACATGATGTATATGAATAAATAAGAATAAGTTTAAAGGCAATCACATAAGGGACAAAAAGGAAAGAAATAAAAGATGACAAAGATGAATAATCCATCTTCCCTTTATTGACAAACTTAATTTTTGCAGCATTCAGTTAGCAATCAATGAATCATTATGACATAAGATTAGGAATAGCCAACAATAATTCATATGCATAAACTACTTCCTCGTTTAAAATTGTTTGATATTAATAAAGCATTTAAACTATACAATTTGAAATATAAACATTAAGTTTTTTTACAACGCAAGAAATATAAACATTAAGTTTTATATGTATATATATATATATATAATTATTTCTATATAAAGTTTAACCCAAAACTTCTTAATTAATTCAAAAATAAACCATATAACAGTTAAATTTTCTGATGTATTTATGAACTTATATAAACTTAAATTAGTTAACAAAATGTACATGTATGCAATAAAATCAAGAGATTCAACCTATTTATAAGTTTATTGTAATCTATTTATTATTAAAACATCATTTAATCATGTATGGGTTTTTATTACAATAAAATGCCGATAATAAGAACATATAAACTTTCAAATCTAAAGAGATTAAACCTATCCAAATAATATTTTTTTAAACAAAAGTGAGACACAGTAAACCGAGCAATATATTAACAATTCTTTGAATACTTAAAGAAAGATATTAGTCATGTCAAATAGGGTAACAAATTTATAAATTTATTGTAATCAATTTATTATCCAAACATCCTTTAATCATGTGTGGGTTTTAATTACAATAAGATGCATATAATAAGAACAAATAAACTTTCAAATATAAGGAGATCCAACCTATATGAATAAATAATTATAAAACAAAAGGTGATACATACTGAACTAAGCAATATGTTAAAATCCTTTGAATAGTTAAAGAAGGAGACTTTTGATGTCAAATAGGGTAATAAATTTAGAAATTAATAGTGTTGGACGTGTTTTCACCGAACCAGAGTAAGGAGAGCATTGCCGAACCAACACTTGCTTCACTACCTGCTGAACCGGACCATCTCCCATCTACCACCGGACCAAGGTCCCACCGAACCAACCATCTCCCACCGGACCAAGGTCCCACCGAACCAACCATCTACCACCGAACCAACTACCGGACCAAGCCAACCATCTACCACCAGACCGAAGCATTACCGAACCAAGGCATTGCCGAGCCAACGTTGCCAGGCCAGATCGCATCAGCCCAGGCCCACCAGCAGCTATATACATCCAGGACCCCTACTCCCAGCCTCACTCTATAAATAGAGGGGTAAGGGGTACAACAATGAGGGACAAGTTTGAGAGCTCAAGCACGGGTAGAACTTTCAAACAACTTTCATATACTTGTATCAAAGCTTTGTACTTGTAATCTGAACAAGAAAGGAGAAATAACATATAAAGTGGACGTAGGCACATTCTGGCCGAACCACTATAAATCTGTGTGTTTTTTACAGTTTAGTCCCTGCTTTTTATATATTTGCATAAATCACCCAGATCACTAAAAACAACATAAAATCAACTAAATCATACGACTTGGAGGTGTTTGCCCATTTTTTGTGCAAACATTTTTGGTGCTTTCATTGAGAGGGGGAGCTTGAAGCTTCAGCTTCTCCCACTTAACCTTCTTCCTAACAGCGTCGTTCATTGCTTGGAAAACATGCCTCCCAGGCAGAAAAAAGATGTTAACAAAGGAAAGAACATCGCAACTAGCAGTGTTCCAGATCCAGTGGTCACAGATCAAGTAAATCATCCCATTCCAACAGCAGTACCAAATGAAGGTCAGGCAAATCCGACAACCCCTGCCACGGGATAGCCGGTAGCAATTACTAGGGCAGATCTAGACCGGGTTATGGCTTAAGTGACTAACCGCTTCACATCCCAACAGGAAGCCTTGGTGGACCAACTCATGTCACGCTTAAGGGATGCTGAAGAGTCTAACCGCAACACTGAATCATGGGGTGAGTCCCAGTCTGGAGGATCTCAGAGGCAACAAAGATCTTCCTTCTTCGAAGAAGCTAACGACAGAAGCGGCTGTGGTAGGAGCCGAGACCAAACTCAGTCCAAACGCCGACCCGAGGAAACGCTTGGAACCGAACCCAACGGGGGAGGTACCAGGCAGAGGTCAACTGTAGCCGAGCCTGTCATGCTGCCTAACCACGGAAATGCCAATGAACGGGGCCGAGCTAGAGTCCAGCATGAAGTTGGACCCGAGGAAGTGCTTAGATCAGAACTCAACAGGGGAAGATCGAGGCAAGGGCCAACTGTAGCTGACCCTAGCATGCTCCTAGGAGACCAAAGATAGCCACTGGAAAATATTAGGAATAATAGACGTTACCATCCCTACAGGTCATCTGGACGGAATCAATCCCACAGAGAAGAACCGAACTCATTTTTATCTACTCCAAATTCTGATGAAAGGATGGCACGCTTGTTCAGAGAGTGCGTCCAACGGGATCAAAGAGACCGAGGAATAGGTGCTAGGGTAACCAGCCCTTTCGCCCGCAATATCGAAATTGCCATCACCCCCTGAGAATGGAAAATGCCAACAATGGAACCTTACAAAGGAACCTCTGACCCCGTTGTACACTTACAGAGATACACACAGCATATGCTCATGAGTGGAGCAACAGAAGGAGTGCTGTGCAAATGCTTTCCGCTATTCTTAGCAGATCTAGCTACCTCCTGGTTCTGCCATCTACCCCAAGGATCCATCAGCTCATGGGAGATGTTGAAAGAAAAATTCATCAGCCAATTCTGCATTCATGTGGAGCAACCCAAGGACGCTTATTCCTTATCCAGTATCAAACAGAAACCTGGAGAGAAAGTGCAGCAATATCTAACCCGATTCAATGCCGCAGCGGCCGCAGTCCAAGATGCCGATGAGTAGCTTATCTTAATCGCCCTCTGTAGTGGTGTGCATCCGGATACTAAATTTGCTAGAAGATTGACCAAAGAAAAACCAGCTACTTTATCCGATTTCTTCCATGAAGTTGGGAAATATATGAGACTTGAAGACGCCGCCACTGAGGGGCAGTCGGAGCAACAAAATAGGGCAGCTCACGACAACACGCCCGCTGTAGCAAAGGACGTACGAAGATTTGACTCTAGGGATAACGTTGGGGGCAAGAAGGGAGAAAAGCGTCCATATCGGCCAGGACCGAGATTTGACACTTACACCCCTCTAAATGAAACGATCGAAAACATCTTCCTGGCCACTCAAGACGAAGTTAAATACAAACGCCCCCCGCATAAGAAGGAATCAGATAACGCAATTAAGTCTGGAAAATTCTGCCGCTTCCACGAATCCCACGGGCATGATACCAACGAATGCCATCATCTCCGGGACTTGATTGAAGAACACATCAGAAGAAGAAAACTAGAACGCTATGTAAAAGGCCAGAACAGGACTCCAGTTCCTGCCAATGAGAACCCAAGGCTACCCTCCCTAGAAATAGGCAGAGGAAATCGCAACACCAGCGGCTCCAGTCAAGAGAAGATAGTGGTCCATACCATCTCGGGAGGGCCACACATCGCCGACGGAAGCTGGGCAGAAATGGAAAGGTACGGAAAGTCACTTAGAAACAATGAAGAATGCGTCAATTCCATTATAGAAGAACGCCACCCGAAGCGGATAGAGAATGGTGACATTACATTCAGTAGGCGTGACCTGGAGGGAAGGCAGTACCCTCACACGGATCCCATGGTTATCTCTGCCCGGCTCGGTCCAGCCGAGGTTTTCCGAATTCTAGTAGACACTGGAAGCTCAGTGAATATCCTATTCAAGCATGCCTTTGACAAAATGAAGCTGTCATTAAAGGATGTTCTTTCCTGCAATAAACCACTCCACGGTTTCATAAGAAATGCGAAGATGCCTCTCGGACGACTGGACCTCTTTGTTGAAATTGGAAGTCATCCCCGCTCCGTTGTGCGAAAACAGACATTTGTGCTGATAGAAAACCACTCGGCCTACAACGCCTTCTTAGGAAGGCCAGCCTTGTCTGACTTCCAAATTGTCCTGACCCCATGGTGCCTGAAGATGAAATTTCCAAAGGACAATGGAGTAGGGGAAGTAGAGGGAGACCAGGACATTGCTCAAGATTGCTATGTAACTGAACTTCGCAACAACCACAGGAAGGATAAAGGGAAGAGTGTAGAGATTGGCCTCTGCACAAAAAGTTTGGAAGCATAGCAACTAAAGAAAGCCCCTCCTCTTCGATATACCAGCGATCCTTTCGATGAATTAGACCCCAGGGACAAAGAGGAGGAGGCCACCGCCGAGCCTGCAGAGGCTATGGAATTTGTATCTGTAGACAGACATGACTCGAGTAGACTATTGAAAGTCGGGTCCCAACTAAAAGCAGAGTTGAAGGAACAACTCATTGATTTTCTCCACCACAACTTGGATGTATTTGCGTGGTCACACGCTGACATGACCGGAATCTCCCCTGACATAGCATGCCACGTACAAAACATTGATCCTACCAAGGCACCAGTAAAACAGAAAAAGAGAAGTATGAGGGCAGAACGATCAGCAACCCTCGATGAAGAAGTAAAGAACCTACTTGCCAATGACTTCATACGAGAAGCCATCTACCCAGAGTGGATCGCCAACCCGGTGCTGGTAAAGAAGGCTAATGGGAAGTGGCGAACATGCATTGACTTCTCCAACCTAAATGACGCTTGTCCAAAGGATTGCTTCCCACTTCCCCGAATCGATCAGCTTGTAGACAGCACAGCCGGGCACGAACTCTTATCATTTATGGACGCATACTCAGGATATAACCAAATTCCTATGCATGCTCCCGATCAAGACCACACTAGTTTCATCACTGACCGGGGATTGTACTGCTACAAGGTAATGCCTTTCGGACTTAAAAACGCAGGAGCCACCTATCAGCGCCTCGTCAACAAGATGTTTGCGGAGCTAATAGGACAAACTATGGAAGTTTATGTGGATGGCATGCTGGTAAAGTCAAGGGAAGCCGACGATCACGTAAGCCACCTGGATGAAATGTTTCAAGTACTTTGCCAATATGGAATGAAGCTGAATCCTCTAAAGTGCTCCTTCGGAGTATCATCAGGAAAGTTTCTAGGATTCATCGTCCATGCCAGAGGAATTGAAGCAAACCCTGAACAAGTCCGAGCTCTGAAAGATATTAGGATACCTTCTACCCGAAAGGAAATGCAAAGCCTAAATGGGAAGGTGGCCGCCCTGAGCAGATTCATCTCTAAAGCGACTGACAAATGCATCCCCTTCTTCGAAGCTCTGAAGAAAGAGAGAGGAAAATTCGAATGGACCGACGAATTCTTAACAGCTTTCCTTAACTTAATCGAACACCTCCAGAGACCACCAGTACTCTCAACTCCGAACAAAGGCGAAGAGCTATACCTATACCTTGCTGTGTCATCTCATTCTCGAAGCGCCACATTAGTAAGAGAAGACAAACGCACGCAGCGGCCAGTATACTTTGTAAGCAAGAGGTTTACAGGAGCGGAAGCCAGATATCCTAAACTTGAGAAACTAGCATATTATTTACTAATCACATCACGGAAACTGCGTCACTATTTTCAGTCCCATTCCATCAGAGTTCTGACCGATCAAACACTAAGGTAGGTACTCCATCGTCCCGACACTTCTGGGCGACTACTTAAATGGTGCATTGAACTAAGTCAATATGATATCACCTACCATCCTCGCACCGCCATCAAGGGACAAGCCATGGCCGATTTCATTGCCGAATTCACTACCAACGAAGGTAAGGAGCAATCGGAAATAGCAGAGGACATATGTGGAATCTCTTTGTGGATGGTGCGTCAAACGAACAAGGCTCGGGGGCAGGTGTGCTAATAATCACTCCCAGGGGAAATAAGCTACACTATGCTATAAGGTTGGAATTCGCTGCCACCAACAACGATGCAGAGTATGAAGCAGTGATAGCTGGACTAGAACTTGCCTTAGAAATCAGAGCCAATTCTTTGTGTCTTCATAGCGATTCTCAACTTATTGTAAATCAAATACTAGGAGAATTCCAGGCTCAAGAAGGACGACTCATAGCATATTTAAAGAAGACCAAGTTGCTTCTCAATTGATTGGATCACTATTTAATCAAACACATCCCTCGGGAAGAGAACCAAGAGGCCGACGAATTGGCGAAGCAAGCTAGCATGAGAGACGACACTATTTCCGGAGCAGTAGCCATCTCAAAGCAACCGACCCCAAGTTTTGAGCAAGTGAATCTGATAGCTACAACCGAAGAAGCAACTTGGATGACACCCATCCGAGACTACTTACAAAGTGGCACACTGCCCAACAGGCGTAACGAAGTCAAGAAAATCTCGAGGAAAGCTTCCCGCTACACAATACAAGAGGGCACCCTCTATCGGCGCGGCTTCTCTAACCTCTTATTAAGGTGTGTCGCTGGAAGGGAAGCCAATGAAATCTTATCCAACATCCATCAAGGAAGCTGCGGAGATCACACCGGAGGGCAGACTTTGGCAAAAAATATACTCCGATATGGATATTTCTGGCCCACCTTAAGCAAGGACGCCTTAGATTTCGTTAGAAAATGTGACAGATGTCATAAGTTTGCTAAGATTCCACGGCTACCAACAACTGAGATTACTCAAATGACCAGCCCTTTGCAGTATGGGGAATTGACTTGATTGGCGAACTGCCAATGGGCCGAGGCGGGGCCAAATATGCTATAGTGGCAGTCGACTATTTCACCAAATGGGTGGAAGCAGAACCCCTAAATAAAGTATCTTCAGCAAAAGTTATTAACTTCTTGATCAAAAATGTTCTATGTAGGCACAGAGTCCCATTCAAAATCATATCGGACAATGGACTTCAGTTTGACAGCGAGGAGTTCGCCAACTGGTGCCAAGAGCACGGAATTCACAAAAGCTTCTCATCCGTAGCTTATCCCCTGGCAAATGGACAAGTCGAAGCCGTCAACAAAATTCTAAAAACTCTAATAAAAAAAACTCGAAAAGTCAAAAGGCGCTTGGGTGGATGAACTTCCTACGGCATTGTGGGCCTATCGCACATCTTTTAGAACATCAACGGGGCATACTCCTTTCTCTTTGGCATACAGATCGAAGGCTATGCTCCCAGTTGAAACTATAGTGCCTTCCCACCGTAGGATCCACTATAACCCAGAAGAGAACGAAGAGCTCCTCCACATGTCTTTGGATCTAATTGAGGAAAGAAGAAATGATGCAGCCCTCAAAGCAGCAGCTCACAAGCAAAAAGTGGCAACGCAATACAACTCCAAAGTCAAGCATCGTACCTTACAAAAAGGAGATCTTGTCCTCAAGCGAATCTTCCCGCGCCCCGGAGCGCTAGATCCAATCTGGGACGGACCATATGTAATTCATAAAGATCTCCATAATAGAGCTTATATTTTGTCAACAGTGGACGGGGAGGTGTTCCAGAGGGCATGGAACATCCAACACCTTCGTCGATACTTTTCTTAACTTGTACTGCCCATATGAAGTGAATTTACAAAGAGAATCAGTGGACGTAGGCATTTTCGTGCCGAACCACTTTAAAAAACTTGTCTCTTTTTAACTTGTTCCTTTATATCTTGGCTGCTTGTTAACTTTATCCTTTTCTGTTGAACAAAATCCTGCGTAATGACATTCCCATTCAAGACACATCACGGTGCAACCTCACATGGACAAGACCTAACAGGTACTATGCGAATCTATGCCCTCACCAATGAGACACTTTTGCTCTAGCATCCCTCTGCTGCGAGTTAACTCATTGCTCGCGATCGGCCCTTAAAGCCAACTGTAATGAGCCGATTATAAGCCACCGAGAAGGCCGACTATAGCCGAGGCAGCTCATTATGGCGTTCGGCTCGCCGGCAACCGTGAGCCTACTTTAAGCCCCAACATAAGGTGTGGCCAGCCAGAGGTAGTTCACGGTTGACGATCGGCACCCACGCTAGCCGGCCACGGTAAATCGAATAATACCCACGATTACGGGCCATAATGGCCCGGGTAATTACTGTGTGCGATCTCGGCTCCGAGTGTCTTAAGTACGGCTGTGGTAAAAAAGATAAAACTCCCCGCAGAGGCGTAAGATGGGTGACAAATGTCTCCAAGACCCACAGCTAGGGAAAGTGACTACAAAACCCGTTTGCCACGAACTTAAGCACATCGAAGGCCTTCCGTGATTGGAAGTTTTACTGTTTCTCATATGTCAATTTTATTTAAAGAACTTTCCTCCTATCCTCTATAACGATCCCTAAAGTATAGGACACATAATATGAGACACTCACTAATGAGAATAGGAGCTCACAACTGGACACTCGGCTGCATTCCATACTCGGTCACACAAGATATTCAGTGCTGCCATCTACAACTAAAACACGAAGGGTGGTACTTCCTTCTTCATGTATAAATACGTAGCTATAATTTATTCACACATCACATTAACATTGCAAGATATTAAATTACGTTTTAAGCAAGAACTTGACATCAAACACGATCGAATCACAGGCATATGCACAGCTATACCTCTTATGCAACACATCAAAATAACGAAAGCATTCAAATACGACAGAATCAACTTAAGCTAAAAAATTACATACCAAGAATAAAGTCGTTTATTACAAGTAACATAATTACAGCCTAAAAGTTACGTTACTGCTCTGAGACTAACGTGGACAGCAATGTCAAGTAAACAGAAAGATATCCAGGTCAAGTTAAGGAGTCGGCTACACCGGAGCTTCACCCTTGTCCTGCTGGCCCTCTGAAATCTCCTTAACCGCGGAGTGGGAACTTTCAGATGTTGACCAGAGATATTTAGTGCTCCAGAGGTCTCGCCTGTCCGATCAAGAAAAGAATTCATTAATAATAAGCAACCAAGTTACGGAAAGCTAAAAGGGAAGACTTACTAGTATCTGCTCCTTGATCATCATCCTCTAATTGCACACCTACCTCCTCAGCAGTAAGCAGCCGCATACCCTCCTTCATCGTCGCTTTCTCCTCCTTGGAGAATTGAGCCGTAACCACATCCATTCTGAAGGCCACGCCACCCTCCTTATCTGCTTCGGCCTTAGCCTCCTCCAAGGCCCTAAGATAAATCCTAGCCATGACTCGAGGATAATCATCCATCTAAGATAAGTTTCCCTATCTCCAAGTGCGAAAGTACATATCCTGAAGCATCTCATCCATTATCCCCTCATTCTCTTCAAACTCCCTTATTCGGCCCTCAGAAGCCAACAGCTGTGCAGTGGCAGCATCCCTCTCCGATTGGTACCGCGAGCGATCAGCTTGGAGGGATTTCCTCATCGCCTCCATCTCATCCTTTAGCTTGTTTTGAGCCAGCTCTGCAGCTTCAAGCCTCCCGGATAACTCCTCTACCCGCTCGAGATCCGCTTTCCGAACCTCATCCACCGTTGCAATAGCCATATCGATCCGTTCCTTGCAGGCGGCCTCCATTTTCCGCAACTCTACCCTGCTGACCTCTTCCATAGTCTTCTTTAATTGCCTAGATGCAGCCTCATGCTGAGAAATCTGGATGGCTTAATCAGCAAGTTGTTTAGCCTTGTCAGAAACCATTAACCGCAGTCGAATATTGGCCCTCCCGATTTCCTCCCCAGCCTTGACTAGTCAGGCATGATGGCCCATCAGCTTCTTAGTTTCCTCGGCAACCCAGTCGATGTTCGCCTTAGCTTCATCCCCCAGAGTTACAACCCGAGTGGTAAGCAAATTAAGGTCCAGGGACTTAGCCTCATCAAGCACCCGTACCATAGGATTGCGAGGGAGAAGGTGTTCACCAGTAGCCTCGTCGAAGGAGATATCTTGAGAGGCCGGGTCCAGATCTGGATGACCCGCAAACGGATTATGAGCCAACCCAGGGTGATCTATCGGGGTAATGGTAGGATTTTCAGACGGATGCGGAGAAGGTATGAACTCAGTATCCCCCTCCGTGATATCGTGAAGAGGCTGGAGTGGGGGCTGAGGACCAAGTGAAGGTTCGAACAAGGAGCAGCTCCTCTTCTTCTTATGAATACCCTCTTCAATGACCCTAAGAAGAGGACGGTAGCCGACTACATCCCCGGAGCGGTTGGTCGGAGGCTTCGGTTTAGTAAAAGCTTTGAGGAACTTATATTGTTCGAGGCGGTGCCGAACATCTGAGGTCTTGGCCGCTTTGCCCGCTCTTGGAATGAAAACCAAGTGTCACAAGCATGCATTGAACCGTAATTCAAGAAATATATCAAGTTAAGAAGAGTAAAAAAAAATTCACCTTGAATCGCAGAAGTTGCCTCAGCTGAAGCACTCCTGGAAGATAAATCGGCGCCAGTCCCGGCCTTACCAGCTTTCTTGGGCTTTTCTGCCAAAGTCGGTCCTTCCTCCAACCCTTCGAAGGCTTGGCGGAGAGCGTCATCTGTCCACTCTTGAATCACGCCTGCTTGCCCAGGAGGTAAAGCCCCGGTGCCATCACCGCTCTGTCCTTCGCCACCATCATCGTCGTGACGATCACCATCACCTTCTCTACCACTTCCACTCTCCGCCTCACCTCCTTCATCCTCGCCTCTTTCCTCCTCCGCATTTTCCTCCTTCGGAACATCTGGACATGTGCTGGGAGAGGGTCCATCGAATTTCTTGAGTTTCTTTCCCTCGATGACTGGATGTATCGAGAAGGGTCTCCTTTTGCTGCTCTTCACCGTAGCCCCTCCTTTAGCTTTGGCAGCCCTCTCCTCCGCCGTGTCTCTCTGCTTGACCACGGACTGATGTAGTAGAATCAGGTTGTGCCCTAGAAGTGTAGCGTTCCTGATCAAGTAAGAAGCCGACCTATCCCTTCCCGAAATGGCTTCAATTTCCGCAGCCATCTGAACCAGGCGATCGTTCTCCACGACCGCAAAGCCACCTGTCACTAGCAAGAAATAAAAACACATAAGAAGAAGCATTACAGTCAGAACAGAAATTATAAATGAGATTCAACTTACAGCCAGAAGTGAAGCGGCGGAAAGAAACGGAGTCATCTCTGACAAAAAACCATTCCTTCTTGAACATGCTGAACTTCGAGTATAAATCCAGGATTGGCTTGAAGGACACGGCCGACTCCAAGCTAATATACGGAGACCCCTTCTTGTAGCCTCTTAAATTGTACAGATATCGGATTTCCCGGTTGGAGGGAGGACGCCCGTGTCTCCTCTGGAAGATAACAAACAGGCTCACCAAGATGGCGTAGGAGTTAGGCTGAAGCTGGAGAGGAGCCACCTTTAGGTATGTGATGAAGCTGACTATCCAAGCATTAAGAGGTGGGATGGCACCACACATGCAATGATATGTGCTGTAAGCAAAATAGCCTTCAAGGGGGTTATACGGCATCTCTCCCTCCCCCGGCAACAACATATGCGCTCTGTCGATCCCAAAAGAGCGAGAAATAACATCAAGCTGCTCGTCTTTGAGGGAGCTAGGGGAGCAATCAGGAGGTGAGTTTAGAATCTCTTGAGGACCGTACCCGTCCACTAGTGATCTCGGGGTGGGTCCACGTCGTTCTGGATTCGGCTGGACTGGGGGCACGACGGGGGACTCTCTTCTGTCCGTAGATTTCTTCTTGTCTGAACGGGTTTCTACTTTATGAGACACGAGAAAGCGCATTGTTAGAACAAGGGATGTAGGGATATAAACAAGCAAGTGTATGCTGTCTGGAGTTTCACTTGTAATTCAAAACATAAACTCATTCGGTACTTAAAGTCCCCAAGTGCATTCGGTACTTAAAATCCCCAAGTTCATTCGGTACTTAAGGTCCCCGAGTTCATTCGGTAAGACATGTCTTCGAGTCCATTCGGTACTTAAGGTCGCCGAGTTCACTCGGTAAAACAGGTCTTTGAGTTAATTCGGTACTTGGAATCCCCGAGTTCATTCGGTAGTCCAAAGACTTCAAACTCATTCGGTAGCCCAAAGACATCAAGCTCATTCGATAATTCAAAGTGTAATAGTCATTCGGCGAAAGAAGGCCTCACCTGATCCGGCAAACAAGTCTAATTCGGCACAATAATTGATTCGGTATTTAAGAATTTGGTTCGGCTCTTTCAGTCGGTAAGGAATGATGGATGCATGGAGCCCCTAGTTATAGAAAAAAGTAAGATAGCCGGACCAACCGGTTTGGTTCTCGGGCCAAACAAGGGTGTCCGAATAAACAAAGCGCAACATATGCCGACATATGCCCCACTTTCGGGGGCAAATGTTGGACGTGTTTTCACCGAACCAGAGTAAGGAGAGCATTGTCGAACCAACACTCGCTTCACTACCTGCCGAACCGGACCACTCCCATCTACCACCGGACCAAGGTCCCACCGAACCAACCATCTCCCATCGGACCATGGTCCCACCGAACCAACCATCTACCACCGGACCAACTACCGGACCAAGCCAACCATCTACCACCGGACCGAAGCATTACCGAACCAAGG
Organism: Allium fistulosum; assembly: GCA_030737815.1. Lineage (NCBI taxonomy): Eukaryota > Viridiplantae > Streptophyta > Magnoliopsida > Asparagales > Amaryllidaceae > Allium > Allium fistulosum. The sequence goes on along the minus strand of CM060905.1, from coordinate 245,648,237 downwards.
CGTTGCCGAGCCAACGTTGCCAGGCCAGATCGCATCAGCCCAGGCCCACCAGCAGCTATATACATCCAGGACCCCTACTCCCAGCCTCACTCTATAAATAGAGGGGTAGGGGTACAACAATGAGGGACAAGTTTGAGAGCTCAAGCACGGGTAGAACTTTCAAACAACTTTCCTATACTTGTATCAAAGCTTTGTACTTATAATCTGAACAAGAAAGGAGAAATAACATATAAAGTGGACGTAGGCACATTCTGGCCGAACCACTATAAATCTGTGTGTTTTTTACAGTTTAGTCCCTGCTTTTTATATATTTGCATAAATCACCCAGGTCACTAAAAACAACATAAAATCAACTAAATCATACGACTTGGAGGTGTTTGCCCATTTTTTGTGCAAACAAATAGTAATCAACTTATTATCAAAACATCATTTAATCATATGTAAGTTTCTATTACTGTAAAAATGCAAACAATAAGAACATGTAAACATTCAAATTAAAAAAAATAATGTTTTGATTTGAATGTTTAAACATAGATCTAAAATTAAAATATTGTCTAATCATATACAAGTTTCAGTTTTGATTTATCTAAATAAAAAAAACAATCAATTCATATATTAAACAATTTGAAATACATAAACCATTTTCAAATCAAACGAGACAATATTATACACATTTAAATTAAGATATTCAATTTTGTTCATTAAAACATTATATCAAAATTATTAGAATAAAAAGATCATACCTTAATTCCAAAGCCTTGAAGTACACCTTGAAAATTGAATTTTTCCTCTAGATGTAGCCAATGAATCGTACCTAGGATGATGAATCAAATCTCCTAGATTCAGAAATCAGCCTCCAGATGTTGTAAGGATAAAAAGGAATAAACCACTTTTCGTAATTGAATTTATTTGTAGTTGATAGGGATAATTGAAGCCATGGAAGATCTCATATTTTCAGTCATTAGAGAAGGAGATAACCAATAAGTTACAGAAAGAAAATGAAAAATGAGAAACTCAATTGTACGTATAGAATGAATTAGAGAATATGTTTTTTTAAAAGAAGGAAACCTTTCCCATTCTTTAATTAAAATTCTCTAATTAATTCTCTTGATTAACTTTCTCTTTTCACTCCTATTTCTTTACATGGTATGGCTGAAAATTACGTGCCATCAAATGACATAAGATTCCATAAAACACATGTAATTATCTTTTATTTAATTACAATTATATCATATATCAATCTGCGCAAATATAACTTTTGTAAATGCATTCAAATAATTACAAATAACTCACAAACATCAAATAAAATAAATAATAATTCTCAAATATTAATTAATTTAATTAATTTACAACTTTTAATAAATTAATTAAATCATGTGGATTTTCGGAGAATTCATTATTACGGTTGTGCAACTCAAAGGTGTAAATTCAGTCAGCGATTAATATTGAACAATTCAAATATTAACGTTCACACGTCACTTACAGGTGGTGTGAAATTTTAACTGAATTCATCGCTTACACATCTTTTAGTAAAATCCAATTTTACTTATTATAAGGGTACCTAATAGTGACAATTATTTACAACAATTCTCTTCGTCAAAACTATATCACTTTAGATTTATGGAATTTGGTAATGGTCAAAATTCCAATATCATCCACATTCAACTTTATAGTCCAAATACAAAGTTCTTGGTTCAATAATAACAATTATTAATGCTCTGGCCAGTGACTTTGACTTTAAGTTGACTTGAGTTGACCATGATACTAACCCCATATAATCGAGGAGACGAATCCTCTCTTGAATAGTGCTTCACTTCTAATACTTCCACTCGACCCAACTATAGTCACTCGATGGAACTCCATGCCATGATTTGACTATAATCAAAGCAGAGTATCCATATTGAAAATCCACGGTATTCTCAAGCCGAGAGAACTGTGTAAATCAGTCACATCGATATTTTTTATTTGACCTTAGTTATATAAACCAACAGAAAACTATCGAGTGAGTCGTTCCGTAGTTATCTAATAACTATCAGTACATAACCTCTAGGTGTCCCCAGCGGTTATGAGTAATACACTGCCCAACATTTGGAGAGCGTTACATACTCTAGTCTCAGTGGATACACCGATATCCAGTCTCGATGCATCTTGACTAGGAACATTTAAAATGGTATATTTGTTTTATTGTCATAAATTACTCACAGTTACAAAACTTTGTAACTACTATCACAAAATATACCATTTATGGATTTTTTATATTAAATATACTTTTAATTAAACTAACTAATTAATATAACCACATTATATCAAGTATATAACAGAAAGAAACACCTTTATTGTGAACAAGATTATTCAACGAGTTAGATATATGTAAAAAATTACATAATTGCCCCTAGGGCATCCCCAAACTCTATCAATCTCCCATTTGCATTTGGGGTCAACTATGGAATCTTGTTCCAACTTCTCTAATCAGTTTCTCAAAACCAATTGGGTCAGTCCCTTTGTGAACGGGTATGCTATTATGTTTTGAATTATCTACCCTGTCAATCGACTCTCTCCGACGGTGATATACTGCTTTATCACATGGAATAATTCAGAGTATGTCTCGCAACCTCTAGTGAGCTCTGACTTCTATTACGAACCATATCACAACATTGTTATCATTTAACAATGTTATGAGATTTTCAACATTTGGAATCAGCTCAGTTATAAATTTGTGTACTTATATTTTTTATATATTATTTTTATTGTGGCAATATTCAAGGCGATGTACTTAGCCTTTTTATTGAATCAGCCATGGTCTTTCATTTGGAACATTTCCAACTTAAAGATTCTTAACTTGAATTTATTATTGACATGCTATACTCAATATCACTTATGAAGTTTGAGTCCGAACACTCCCTAATAAGGAGTTTTTGTTTCTGTAACAATTCTCTAGTATTTCATAAATACACGAGAACACTTCAAACAACCATTTAGTGATATCAGTTTGGATTTGATATTTTATTCATGTATCAAATACATAAGCAAATCATGATATCGTAGACAACACAACATGTATGATAATTTCTTTTGCCAATGCAAAGGAATCAATCTTACATGTTTCGTATTAAACATTTTAATAAGGTGTCCTTGCATATCATTTGGGACATTCCCGACATCTTTTATACTTACTATAAAATTCATCATTTATTAATCCAATGTTGAGTATTAAAACAACTAAGGCAGATTTTAACACAAATACATTGTTAAAATCAACAACGTGTTGTTTACTTATAGTTTAGAAATATCAATGTACCTTTTAACGTTCTTTCTTATGAACACACACTTCCTCTGCATTTTTATTAAAAATCAAACTATTTGATAATTCTATCAAAATACTTATTCAATCTTGATGCTTATAAAATGGAACTTTTGTATCATTTCTTGGATCATATCCAAAGACTCACAAACTCAATATCGCTCCTACTGACTTTGAGACATTTTTAGTTAATATGTGTAAACAGCTTACTCTAAATCATTATTTAGAATTTTCTGTTTCAATACATATGTACCAAAACACTAGGATTTATCAAGCGATAATTTTGTGAGTAAATCCAAATTGACTTGAACATGTTGAATATCAAATCTATTACGCTAATTTCAACAATTGAAATTTGCAATATTATTCTTATCAACATTGCTCATTTAATTCCAACTGCATTAGTCTTACTCATAAAGACATAGTCGAGGTCAATGGATCATATCCCTTCAGTTACGACCACCAAAATCTATATTTTGATAGCATACTTGGAATGCTTTCGGATTTGCGCATCATATCATATAGAGTCAACACTCTCAATGGTTTAATTAAACAATCTAGGATTATATATTTTCGAAATTAACAAGAAACTCATAGTTTCTCTTTGATGTGCGAGAATACTTATTAGACATTCTAATGCTATATGTTCATTTAGGTTAGTTAACTTCATTTCATCTCATATAATCAGTTCTATCCATGGATCGTATCCAATTCCATTTTACTGCCAATAATTCCTTAAAGAAATTTCTTCACAATGAAGTTGGTATATCTTGAAACAACAATTATTTCTCAGTGCAATATAATAGGTATTCATAAATATTTTATGAGTATCTTTGTTTATAAAACTGATTTGGTCTTAGTTTACAAAAATTATGTTCGAAACATAAACATGTCATCCAATGACAGTCTTTTCAAAATCCTTTTGGGGAGATTCATACAAGATCCCTCATGAACAATTATTATGTGTGTTAGAACCTCTATTGTTGGATTTTAATGACAATAACTATACAATTATGCCAAAGAATCTCTAAGCTAACTTGCAGGTACATGAGCATCAAAAAGGGACAAACAAATACGTTCAACATGAAGATACATAGTACAAAAGAAAATGAAAGTGTGTGTATAGAGATACAAGAAGAGATACACATGATAGAGACAAGGCGAAGGTGACAAACAAAGTATTATTTGTCATAGAGTGTCATGTCTAGAGTTTTTAGATGTTAAAATCTTCTCAAAGTGGTATACACAATATACATACAAATTCAAAACAATCTATAAAAGTAATAAAAGTTTTATTTAAAAAAAACAAAATAAAATAATAACAATAATAATATATGAAGCAATACTTGAACTTGGGTCATTGGTAAAATCATATTTTAAATGAAAAAACAAGTTTTCAAAAAACGCATGGAGCAAGGCTCGAACCTGGGTCATTAGTTTTAAAAGCAAGTGCTCTAACCAAATGAGCTATGGTATTTTTTGTTTATCAACAGAATTCAGTGGACTGAACAAGGTCATTCAATTGACTGAATATCTGTGCACATGCATAATTTTGCACAGTTTGATATGAATGTTCAGTCGACTGAACTACCCTTTTCAGTCGACTAAATTGCATGTTTTTTGTACTGATTCCTCTGGATTCAAATTTTTGATATTTCAGTTGGCTGAATTCTTTTGTTCAGTCGGTTGAAATTGCATAATGGCTATATTTCTGAAAAGACACTTCACTTCATCGAACATAAACAACCCTTAATTCCATAGTTGTTTATTTACCTTTTGATCGCTGCTTTTCACAATAAGTTACAACACTTTAACTCTATATATAGCCTTCATTTCATTTGTTTTAATCACCAATTTCTGATTTAAATTCTCATTCTTATTGTCTAAACTATCTTGCCATTTGCAATAATATTTCTTTCAAATCACTTGTTCATTCAAGCAAACTTCATTAAGTGATTTAATAAAGTTCATATCTTCACGAATTACATGCTATACCACAAAGGAGAAGATTATATGAAGGGTGTACGTTATTGACTTATCGGTGCTATTCAAGAGTATATGCAGTCAGAAACAACTTTACTATTTGTATTGGAAGTCCTGTTTGGTTGCTCAAGCGGTAGAAGTCCTATTCGGTTGTCTAGGCGGTAGAAGTCCTGTTCGATTGCTCAGGCAGTGTAATATCCGTTCCTCCGGGTCTAGAGAGGGTTGATAGTTAAATTTCAGAAGGAGTCTGGGAATGGACATAGAACGGGAGTTCGAACTAGTATAAAATCGACTGTGTGATCTACTTTACTATTTCTGCTGCATTTACATTATTTACAACTGTTGGCCCTCTTTGATCTTGTGCATAGCGACTTTCAATGTGCAGTCTTTCGACTTGCACAACCTGCCAATTCCTTGGCTTAGGATATGTTGGAGTTTTATAAACCCTTATCTTGTAAAATTTTATAAACTGTTATTCAGATGAAATAATATTAACCTTGTGTAATACCCTTAAGTACATTACCTTATAGAAAGAAACTAACTCAACTTCACACACACAATATCGTACATTGTCCAACAAAGTTCGATTACTCAATATCGATGCATCATTATGTATTACATGGAGGAGTAAATTTGAGATTGAATCTTTATTCATTTTAGGTACGTTCGGAACATTTTCCAATATACTCACTCATTCGATCAAATCAAATCATTTCTATCGCATGTTATTTTATTTACTTCTATTTTATATTCTATAAGTTTACCATAAACATACTACATGTGTATCAAATACACATGTCCATGTTGATGATAACTCATCGGTGAATATGACGAAGTACATGGAACCGTTTTGGTATTTATAGAATTATGATTGCATACACCTATATGTATAAATCCAAAGAGTTCATCAACTCTTATGATACTCCCACTAAATGGGTACATAGCCCTTTATTGTTTGAGATATAATTAACAAGTATCATATGATTCAAAATTATACAATAAAATTATTTCTTAAAACTACGGCTTAGTCTATAGTTCCAAAACAACCACAAATATTATTAGATACTTTAGTATTTTCCAATACATCACATTTGTTCTAATTTTTTTACGACATTATAGTTTTATTTCACAAAGAATATTCATAATATCCATATTGAAATATAGCTATGTCTATTTTTTTTCAGCCGGTACCGGAAAATAATCATTATTTCATAAATAATGTATGGTAAGTTTTACGAAAATAATTTTCGTACTATGATGCAATTAATAAGTGCTATATGACATGCTCCCACTATTTCCACCATTACTATAATAGCGTACTAAATTCGAAGGTCCATCATTCACTTAATACAATTTGTTTATTTAATACACTGTAACTATTTACAGTGGAGAGTTCGTTGATCAAATACCTTGAGCTTAAAGAAATAATCTCATAAAAAACAATTTTCTATATAAAAATATATTTCGGAATAGAAATCATATTTCTTATTCCAATATTAAGTATCAATTATTATTACAGTTCTCGTTTCCAATGTTTCTCTATGAAGCAGATTGACTATTCATTTTGTTCATCCCCAACTGTACCTTAAATTACATCTATTCTTATACATTCGTTTTCCTTTCAAATGGTCAAACTATACAAAAGAAAACCTTACTACAATATCATATCAAACTCTTTACAAAAGCGCATTCGATTATCCTTAACATTTAAGGATATCAAATATGTTGCACTTTATGAATACCAATCAAAATGACATTTCAGCGATCGAGTTCTTAGATCTACCTTGTAGCTTTTGGTCTTATGTTACATTAACACAATATGATCCCTTTTGTAATCAATCAAGTTGAATACAAGATCTTAAAATATTATTTATTGGATTATTTCCAATGAACTATATTCATTGAAGTATCGTACATTATGAACTATGACCGTTCACCATATAATATTTATAAATGATAGTATATGGATCAAATATCCATAGTCTTGTATTGCTTTTAGAGTTCGAAACTCATAGAGTGAAATACACGGTCTCAACCAAATAAGCACGTAAATGACATTTTACTAATATAATAAGCAGTTGTAAAATTAGACAGTTGCATGGGTATAGAAAACATTAACATGCAATAGGCATTTAATAGTGGGTATTATATTTCCATTTGTCAACTTTCAATTCAGTTCGTTTGTATATGTTAATTGATAAATATTTTACCAATCATATTAAATGCACAAATTTATCATTGTAGATAATTATAACATTATTTAGCATATGTTCTTACAATGTTAGAAAGGTTAAATGTTACCATTTCATTTTCCTAATAAGGCTCCCACTAGTCTTTTATGTTTCTTCAAACCCTAAGATGAAACATAGAAGTCTTTCGAATTCATTAGTGGGCGTTAGAATTCATCTGTCTTGGTATTCTGACCTTGAGTTTGATCAACAAATCATAGCCCCACAAACGATAGATAACTCCTTATCGATTGTATCACATACAACTCCTAACCCATTTTTACTTATCCTAATCTCATTTCGACCTTGAGTTTGCTCAACAAATCAAAAGAGATTATTCACTCGTACCTACCATATCGTTATGGACTAAGTATAGTATATGTACCTTGAGTTTTCTAAACAAATACATATAGTTATCTTACCTCATATGTTTAGTATACTAATAATATAATACTACACATAACATCCCCAGCTTGAGTTTGCTCAACAACTAAGGAGTATGCAAGTAATATATATATATATATATATATATATATGGTAGAGGACAACATTATATTGAAGATTCATAATCTTCAATATATTGTATTGAGTGATGTCGACTTATGGAATAATGTATTTCTTATGAAATACCCTCGTGATTCAAGTATCAGACACATCAGAAATTACAATATATGTACATTTACGTATGTATTTATTCCTTAAATCTATTTGGGTTTCATTAATGTTCCATCTTTAGTTTATACATTCATATCATATAAGTTTTATCGTTATATAACTTTTATATTTCATATTACTTATATGATAGTCTTATGTAAGATATTTTATTAATTAAATCTTATTTAATTAAGTTTAATTAATTAAGTTTAAATTAGTATTTCAATACAACTTTTATATTGGACATATCTATTATAACCTATATACTGTATACTACAACCTTCATAGTATAACACAAATATCATATATATGCATATTTTTTATTTAATTAATTAACCTTCAATTAATTTATTTAATTAAACAATTTTGATTAAATTATATCAATTTCAAAATTTATCTTACATACATGTATACTTATGTTATCTTAACACTTTAAAATAACATAACATATATCAACATACATAATACATGCATATAAGTATCAATTAATTAACTCACTTAATTAATTTATTTTGTTAGTCTTATTAATAAATTTTAAAATTAACAGTTTCAAACATCTCGAAATTTTCAATACGTTTTCAAACATTTTGAAAATTTATGTTATATTATAACCTTTTATAATAAACATGTTTTTATTTCAAAATTTAACTTTTAAATTTAAACTCCCGTCTTAATTTTCAAAACTATTTTGAAAAGTAGCCCAAGGCCCAATTCAAACTGGGCCTTTTTTATTAGGGGTAACCTTTGGGCTCACATCACCTTTCAGGCCAGGCTGGTAACCAGGTGGGACATGGTACTTGATTACCCAATTCCAATCCTAAACATCACATTTCTAGACACCGTACTAAGTGCACAAACTTAATTAGTTAGCCCTAACATGACTAATTTAGACCACATAGGCTATTGGGCTCTGATACCATTGAAGGAACGGGGCCAACCCACAGCGGAAAAAATGAGTGAATTTAAAAAAATTACTATTTTGGATCATTAATGGGCCTATGAAGTCTAAATGTATTTAGATCTTAGCTAAATTTATTTTAAATAAAATCAGTGTTTTATTTAATACCATATTTTGTTTTTTATTAATTTGATTCTAAAACAATAAAGAATGGGATATAAAAATAAGTTTTGAATATATCAAATATATTCATTCCTTAATTGTGTGACAGAATAGTTAGACATAAGGCAAGTATGATCAATTGATAACATGATGTATATGAATAAATAAGAATAAGTTTAAAGACAATCACATAAGAGACAAAAAGGAAAGAAATAAAAGATGACAAAGATGAATGATTCATCTTCCCCTTTTTGACAAACTTGATTTATGCAACATTCAATTAGCAATCAATGAATCATTATGATATAAGATTAGGAATAGCCAACAATAATTCATATGCATAAACTATTGCCTCGTTTAAAATTGTTTGATATTAATAAAGCATTTAAACTGTACAATTTGAAATATAAACATTAAGTTTTATATGTACACACACACACACACATATATATATATATATATATATAATTATTTCTATATAAAGTTTAACCCAAAACTTCTTAATTAGTTCAATATAAAACATATAACCTTTAAATTTTTTGATGTATTTTTGAATTTATATAAACTTAAATTAGTTAACAAAATATTCATCTATACAATTAAATCAAGAGATTCAACCTATATGATTTTTTTTACAAAAGCGAAACATACTAAACTGAGCAATACATTAGTAATCCTTTGAATACATAAAAAGTATTAGTCATGTCAAATAGGGTAACAACTTTATAAGTTTATTGTAATCAATTTATTATTAAAACATCCTTTAATCATGTATGGATTTCAATCACAATAAAATGTAGATAATAGGAACAAATAAACTTTCAAATCTAAAGAGATTTAATCTATTCGAATAATTTTTTTTAAACAAAAGTGAAACACCCTAAACTGAGCAATATATTAACATTCCTTTGAATACTTAAAGTAAGATATTAGTCATGTCAAATAGGGTAACAAATTTATAAATCTATTGTAATCAATTTATTATCCAAACATCTATTAATCATGTGTGGGTTTCAATTACAATAAGATGCAAATAATAAGGACAAATAAACTTTCAAATCTAAGGAGACTTAACCTATATGAATAAATAATTATAAAACAAAAGGTGATACATACTGAACTAAGCAATATGTTAAAATCCTTTGAATAGTTAAAGAAGGATAATTGTTATGATAAATAGGGTAAAAAATTTAGAAATTAATTGTAATCAATTTATTATCAAAACATCATTTAATCATATGTAAATTCTATTATAGTAAAAATGCAAACAATAAGAACATGTAAACATTCAAATCAAAAAAAAAATACCTTTTGATTTGAATGTTTAAACATAGATCAAAATTTAAAATATTGTCTAATAATATACAAGTTTCAGTTTTAATTTATCTAAATAAGAAACAATCAATTCATATAATAAACAATTTGAAATACATAAACCATTTTCAAATCAAATGAGACAATATTATACATATATAAATTAAGATATTCAATTTTGTTCATTAAAATATTATATCAAAATAATTAGAACAAAAAGATCATACCTTAATTTCAAACCCTGAAGTACACCTTGAAACATTGAATTTTCCTCTAGATGTAGCCAATGAATCGTACCTTGAATGATGAATCAAATCTCCTAGATTCAGAGATCAGCCTCCAGACGTTGCAAGGATCAAGAGGAATAAACCACTTTTTATAATTGATTTTATTTGTATTTGATTTTAGGAATAATCAAAGCCATGGAAGATCTCGTATTTTCAGCCATTAGAGAAGAAGAGAACCAAAAAAGTTAGAGAAAGAAGAATGAAAAATGAGAAACTCAATTGTACGTACAGAATGAATTAGAGAATATGTTTTTTCTAAAAGAAGGAAACCTTTCACATTTTTTAATTAAAACTTCTCTAATTAATTCTTGTGATTAACTTTCTCTTTTCACTACTATTTCTTTACATGGTATGGGTGAAAATTATGTGCCATCAAATGACATAAGATTCCATAAAACACATGTAAATATATTTTATTTAATCACAAGGATATCATGTATCAATGCGCGTAAATACAACTTTTATAAATGCATTCAAATAATTACAAATAACTCCCAAACATCAAATAAAAATAAATAATATTTAATATTTCTCAAATACTAATTAATTTAATTAATTTACAACTTTCTATAAATTAATTAAATCATGTGGTTTTTGGAGAATTCATCATTACGGATGTGGGAATCAAAGGTGTAAATTCAGTCAGCGATTAATATTGAACAATTCAAATATTAATGTTCACACGTCACTTAGCAGGTGGTGTGACATTTTGGCTGAATTCATCGCTTACACATCTTTTGGTATAATCCAATATTACTTATTATAAGCGGTACCTAATAGGGATAATTATTTACACCAATTTTCTTCATCAAAACTATATCACTTTGGATTTATGGAATTTGGTAATGGTCGAAATTCCAATATCATCCACATTCAAATTTATAGTCCAAACACAAAGTCCTTGGTTCAATAATTACAATTATTATTAACCAAAATGCTCTGGCCAAAGGCTTTGACTTTGAGTTGACTTGAGTTGACCATGATACTAACCCCATATAACCGAGGAGACGAATCCTCTCTTGAATAGTGCTTCACTTCCAATACTTCCACTCGACCCAACTATAGTCACTCGATGGGACGCCATGCCATGATTTGTGTAAGGACCCGATTCTTCGACTTCCGAATATCGAAATCGATATGTCCACTGTATCAACTGCCGAACAAACGAATGCCGAAAAACCGAATACTTAAGGTTTTAAAAGAAGAGGTAGAAGAAACGATAGAAGAAAGAGAAAGAAGAACAACAGAACAACATCAGAAATAGAACAATATCAGAATCTCACATTCGCAGCGGAACAATATATAATAGATAATCACTAGTCTTTTAAAACAAAGGACTATATCAGTTTATACATACATCAATCAGAGTCATATACAACAATGGACAGTTATATAAACTTGTCCTCATACAGAATACACAGCGGAATAAATAAACAAGTACGGATGATACGTTTCGCCATCCAGCTTGCTTCCAAAGCTCCAGAATATCCTGATAACATAACTCTAGGCTGCTCGTGTGGAAATTGGTGGGCACCCAGAGTTTAGAAGGGAAACAATAAACTCTGAGTCAGTCATGGTGACTGGTGTGAGATCGTAAAACAGTTTATCTTTAAAATAAACAACAGGAAAATTTTAAAGTCAATTCGAAATGCTTTTGGAAAATGAAACTACCATAAGACCTCCCACCACACACACAATGCAAACGCAGACTTGGAGGAGATTTCTTCTTATGTTAGTCAAAAATGCTTACTACGCAAAAGTCAAATCCTTTTTGATATTATTATTAGTGCATAGTGTAGAAAACATTTCGAAAGTATAATATAAATCTTAGCCAGCATAGGTACCATTATATTATGCCTGCTATAGCTGCCTCTTGAGGAGACAGGTTATACAATTGAAATTGTAAAGGCTCGTATTGTTTCTTTGGATTTCCAACAAATGGTCAGGCCAAGGAACTTCCCATTGCCACATGGAAACGCCTCTGGAATGACGTCCCGAGAAATAACCTAACATTACGGTTAGATCTCTGCCAACACAAGGCCGGATACCCCTAACTGGGTAACTACTGACACGAATATGTCATCCCCCGATCGTAACCGATCTATATCCGAGGATCCTCGATTTCCAACAACCACATAAAAATAATAATGCAGTAACCACATAGGTTAAGTATCTGGGCTCCATACCATGATACCACCTCTATCCAGAAGGAATGACATACACTAAAGGGGCGCTACCCCCTAATAACCTTGCCGCATCTTTCCTGTTTTGACCATTTCAGGATGTGAGGTCCGACGAAGTCTCGTCCACAAAGCTATGCTTTATCACAAAGCCATGCTTCGGGTCAAACAAATGATCAAAGAAATGATCACAAAGATAAATGATCAAACAAAGTATCATATCACAAATGATCAAACAACGATCATTTCACAGCAACACTCGGTCTGCCACATTACCAAATTGGGAGTATATCACTAGTAAATTTCAACTACATAACCTCTGAGCTCGTACGTCTCAGAGAAGGGTGTTAAGCTAAGAGAATAAATTCTCCGCCACCAACAAATATGTATTTGAAAGAAACCAGCTTTATATCTCAATTTGTAACGTCAGACATACAACCAAACAAGTCTGTTCCGGGATCGAACAGAACCGAAGGCACTTCCCACGAAGCCCTTGCAAATCCGGATAATTTTCTAATCACGTCCGGACTTCCCGTCACTAAGGGTGATAAAATCTCTAAATCGGAGATCAGCCGATGTAGAGTAACTCGACGGTAATCCTTTCGTTTTCAAAAATATCCGGTCTTCAACACCGGTCATCAAATGCAATTCATTACGACGTATCACATATTCGGAATAGGTTATACGACCCCATGGTCCTTTCTCGGCAAACCCGAATAGTGAGCGCTTATTCAAAAATAAGTGTGGCATTCAAATTCATCCAATTCACAACAAATACCCATTCAAGGTAATTATTGATAGTCGGTTATTTAACTATCAATAAAGATGCGCAACATCATCAGATTCCAAATAATTTTCCAAATTATTTATTCTTCCAAAATATCTTTACTAGATATAAAATTTCCACACTTTAAAAATAAATCAACATTTATTTTAAACAGATTCCCTTTTATAAATTCCATAGTGAATTTATAATTTCAAATATCTACTGATATACGATTTTCAATCGATTTCAAATATTCACTATCAATTTTATCTTTACAAAGATAAATTTTCAAAACGTTTCATTTCATATTGGAAAAGCATTTCCATACTTATTTAATAATAAGTATTTCACAAATCTATTAATTTTCAACATTTGAAAATATTCGATATACTTAAATCAATATTAAGTATATATTTCATTCTTTAAGGAAATCATTCTCTTTCACAAATTTTATTTGAGTCAAAACGAATGTTACGTAAAACATCGTTACGACGACCCAAAATCACTAGTATAGGGATTCAGAATTAAGATAGATATATAAATCCCAATACTATATAAAACATTTCCTTTCGGAAATCATTTACTATAACAACAGTGTTATAGTCCACCATTTCCTTCTTCCTCGAAAATGTCTATTTCAACAATGAATGTTGAAATCTATGGTTTCGATTCATAATACATTTTAAAACATCTTTAAAACAATTAACTTCATTTTAAATATCACTTTCCCAAAACCATATCCATTTTACTTAAAAATATATTCATTGTCCAAAATCGTGAATATACTTCGTTATCCAAATTTCAATATTTTCTACACATTTTATTTCAAAGATTATCCACTGTCCAAAATCGTGGATAAAATTCCCAACCAACTCTTATTATTTACAACATTTAGCTTAAAGGATAATTCGCTGTCCAAAATCACGAATATATCTCCTTTAATAACTTCTACGTTTAAATTACCAAATTCAATTGGTTTCGGATTTATAAAACAACGTTTATAAATTCACCTTTATATTTCATAACAACTTTGATATATAAATCTCCTTTATTAACAAATTCAATTTATAACTCAATATATATACACAAGTCCATATTATAAGTTAATAACTTATAATTCATTTATTTTAAAAGAAATCATTCTTTTAAACTTCACAAAATTTAAAACTTTTAGATTTCATTAACTTATGTAATCCCATTTATACTTCATTTTAACACTTATAAAAACTCATTTTATAATTACAATATTTTTGATTTATAAATATCAACTTTATAAATCTTTTAAATAAACCATTTAAAATACCTTAAAAATCTCAATTTAAACCATTTTATAAATAAATCAACTTCTATTTCAAAAATATCACTTTGGTTATATTTCACAAAAATCTTAACTTTTATAACTTTAAAATTTGCACGTTTATTTAAAAATAAATCAATTCAAAAATGTAATAAAACGTATACTTTCAAATTCAAAATCACTTTTAAAATCTCTTTTAAAATCAACATCGTCATTTTTAAATTTCAAAAATGAATCCGATGAGGCAACACACAAATTTGTAAATCACGACAACAAACATCATATATCATCATATGATAACAGAATATATCACACTATTTGTAAATAAATAAATACTGGTGAGGAATCCAGTTGGATCCCTCCAACCTGTTTCCCTACATCCACAGACATTAGCACAATACCCATTCCACTTCAAGGTGGAATATCGCGGTATATAGGATTTATAAAAATCATCCGCTTACTAACGGCGCAATAGGGTCTCATCCGCTATACAATGCGGGAAATCAATCAATCCAATATATACATATGCCAATATGTATATATTGCTATATATATAGATATATCCTACTATATCTAATATCACATTCAAATAGCAATCAATCAAATCAATAACTGTAAAACAAAAATTTCCTTCGAGTGAGAAAATCTCACCTTAGCTTTTATTTTGCCATCCCATTTCCGTTTTGATCATTTCTTCACGGTTTTAAACCTTACTGCTTATATGAACTCGACTAATCCTTCCATCATCTGCCGCATCCGCCACCATCGCACGCGACGAATGCCATCGTGCACGCACCCCACGCACGCGGCGACCCAGAAATCACTTGAGTGAACCCTAGTTGTCGAGTCGCCCTCCCCCTCACGTTTGCGAATCGTCGCCTCCACCTGCCGCGAATCTCACCGAGTCGCCAATCGCTGCCCCCATCACCTTCGAACCCATCGCGAAACCCCACATGCCTGCCGCCTGCCCCGATTCCAATCGCCTACCAATTTCTCCCCTCGCGAATGCCTGGCCTCGCGCGACCACGTCGCATACCACGATTGTCGAACTACCCCACGATTCCACTTGGCCACGCGATTTCTTTCCCCCTTCGTCGATTTGAAAACTAGAGCAAAAAGAAAGGGCTCACATTTAATTTTTTTTTCCTTTTTTCGAAGTAATTTGAACTGGAAGAGGGGAAATTTAGTTGAAATGAATACCAGCTGCTCCTCTTTAGTTTTCGTTCGAACGAAACTGTGAAGCGGGACTCCATTTCGTTTTTCTTAGATTCGCTTGGCTAAGTGATTTAAACGAAGGAAGAAGAGTATTTGAAAACGAAAGGAGGATGGTTGCGTGATATCAGATGGGGAGGGGGAACAAGAAGTACGTGACTTTGTAGAGAGTAGGTCTGCTAAGAAAACTAGGGTGGCTGATGTTGACCAAATTCAGATTTAAAATTTAAGTTGAATTCATTTAAAATTTTCAACGCGTTTGCTTATCGTATGCTCACATAACAACTCCGAAAAATACGAAATTTGAAATCCAATAATAATTCGATATTACGGACCCAATGGAACTGGTTTCATCGAATTCCGAGACCGTGCCTCGGACGGCTATTTTTAAATTCAATTTAAACGATATAAATTCAAAACCAAACAAAACAGTTTCAAATTTGATTCTGAAGCTTCTATTATCTTCAGTATAATCAATACGACTTTTACAAGCCTTTGAAATATTTTAAATCGGCTTAAAATTTAAGATTCAAATTTTTGTTCAATTTACAATAGATTAAATTTTAAAATTTAATCGCCAATTTATTCTGATAATTTGAAATTCAAGTCAAACCATCATTCAAATATTTAAAATAAATTAAATATTTCCAATTTAAATTGTTCAAAATTCTGGGTCGTTACAATTTGACCATAATCAAAGCGGAGTTTCCATATTGAAGATCCATATTATTCTTAAGTCGAGAGAACTGTGTAAATCAGTCACATCGATATATTCTGTTTGACCTTAGTTATATTAACCAACAAAAAACTATCAAGTGAGTTTTTCCATAGTTATCCAATAACTATCAGTTTGTAACCTCTAGGTGCCCCTAGTGGTCATGAGTAATACACTGCCCAACATTTGGAGAGCGTTACATACTCCAGTCTCAACGAATACACCGATATCCAGTCTTGATGCATCTTGACTAGGAACATTTAAAATGGTATATTTGTTTTATTGTCATAAATTACTGACGGTTACAACACTTTGTAACTACTATCACAAAATATACATGGATTTTCTATTAAATATACTTTTAGTTAAACTAATTAATTAATATGACCACATTATATCAAGTATATAATAGAAAGAAATATCTTTATTGTGAACAAGATTGTTCAACGAGTTAGATATATGTAACAAATTACATAATTGCCCCTAGGGCATCCCCAAATTCTATCAGTATACTCATTTAAATCCTTCGGCGTGAAATCGCAAACTACTGTTGCACGACGCGCCTAATTTTGACTTGTTTATCACTGTTTGTCATAACACTTCCAAACCATCTTTAATTGCTTATAAATCATTTATAAACTATTTATAATCAATAATTATTATTTTGATTATTTAATATCTATTTTTTACTTTTTTCAAAATATCTCATATTATATTATTATAATACTAAAATTGCCATCTTTTAAACTTTTTAAGCCATGCAGAAACTTTAAACCTTTAAAATTCACTATCTTTAAAATCTCAAATATTAACTTTCATTTCCAAAATAATTTCAATTATCTATTTTTTTTCTAAAACTTTTGGATTTCCAAATTAATTTCTATCTTTTTCCAAAATGAATTTCTTTCTTAAAATTGATTTTGAAAAGATGCTTACTATTCCAAACGAACCATATAAATGGTCTTATTTAACAAAGGGAATGATCAATCATTTCAAATAAGTAAACATAACCAATTTCAGCTATGATGCCAATAAATTTCATCAACAATTCATCCATTCAACCAAACTCATCCATATAACATCCAAACATTGATATTAACAATTAAATGGTATTAATTACCATAACATCATAAGGGTATAAACATGATGACTTAAAAGAGATAAGAGTTTATTCACCTTCATTTTCCTTTGCAAATCTTTTTCTACAACTAGCGTGCTTCTTTGCCTTTATAGAATCAATACGACTTTTCTCGATCTATTTTTAAAATGGTGAAACGGATGGACTAATGTTTGGTGGATGGTGGGTATGGCTTGTATAAGGAGAATATGACTTTGCAAATGGAGTGTATGTGGGTGTGTGTGTGTGTGCGGTGTGGGCTCAGCCGTGGGTAGGTGGGGGTGTGTGTGGGTTTTGGAGGCGGGTAGGGGCGGGTGTGTGGGTTTGGGTGGTGGGTGCGTGTATTATGGAGGAAGTAGGGTTCGGATATGGGTGTTTGAAGAGGTTGTATGGGGTGTAGGAGCTCGAATGGGTGCTTGGCCATGGGGCGCGTGGGTTTTGAGGGGGGTAGGCTCGGGTATGGAAAGTTTTTTTCCGTGGGTGGTGGGTTTGGAGGCGTGTGAAGGTGGTGGAGTGTAAGAGCTATGGAAGAGGATGAGAAAGTGAAGAAAATGGAGAAGGAAATGTTGTAAAAATGAAGAGGATGGATGTGCTATTTATAAGAGAATCTAAACTATCAAATTACCAAACAAACCTTTGCTACTTTTTGACTTTTCTACTATTTTTTTATTCTTCTTTGAGGCAAGAAGAGATGGTCATTAATGAGATATGATACTTAGATTTGAAAGGTTACTAGTGTATTATTATGTTATTTTCCGTAAATTAAAAAAATATACAAAATAGAAATGCTCCTTTTCCATGTATGGATTTGACATGTGCATTTATGTGGAATTGATGCTTAAGTACTTTTGGTAATGATTTGGTTTAGTAAAGAATTTATGAATATAAACATGTCAAATCAAAATCTTTTATATTTTATTTTATAAACTTTCCAAAAATAAGCTTTTATCTAATATGCTAAGTGTTTACATGTTTACAAGTGTGTAAATGTGTAGTTATATAGGTTTTAAAAGAAACCATGTTGCGGTAACCTTTAAACAACTTTTGTTCGGTAAACAGTCATCTATCCAAAATTGGATTATCGATCATATTTATAGTTATTATTTAAACCATCTATTCTTGTAATCAAATTTTGAAAAAAAGTTTCTTATCATTTTTAAATAATCAAAACAAGTTTATTTTAGTTATAAAACCATATTAAGTAATATTAAAATCCAATTGTAACAATACGATGCTGATTTGTCACTGTGCAACAAAATTTGTCAATCGTTATAAACAAGTTTATATTTTTATAAAATCAAATTTATATTATTATCATATCATTATATAACCATTAAAAAGAGTTGTTGACCATTTACAACAATTATTCGAATTTATATTTAAATTTTATCGAAAACCGACTTTTGTGAATTTTTGACGAAAATCCAAACTTCTTGATTTTGTAATTAAATTTTAAAAGTAAGTTTATCATTCTTATTAATATCATGAAACATAATTATTAAGTTTGAAAATTATATATTTTAACATTTAAAATAAATTAAATATCTCATTTTCAAAGTGGTAAAATTACGGGTCGTTAAAGTTACGAATGTTGATTGGTTAACACACATTTAATGGTTTGGTGTTTGTGTTACTAGTATTGATGGTTATTGCACATTTGATGAAATTTTTATTGTTGATTTGTTTGATGTTTGAAGGTTGACATTGAGTGTGGTCAAATTTATGTGATGTTTAATGGTTGTGTGTTGTCATTATTGTTGTTACTCTATATTTAAAATGGTTGATTGTGATAGCTTAATAGAAGTGATGTTTTCTGCTTACATTGTTTGCATGGTTATTATGGTTGTGCAACGTTATGTGCTATCATGTATTTTCTTTAGGAGAAGAGCAGGAAATAGAACTTCTTGGATTTGATCCTAAAAGTGTACATAGGCGGCCTTTCCCTATGCAATAGCTCTTGGTTCTCTTGTTGTCAAAGTGTATAGGACATGGAATAGTCCAAGCATAGTTGAACATTTTTTTCCTTTCCATGAATTTGTAAAGTTTAAGAAGGAAGCAAAATAGGGAGAAAGAGGTCTGAATGCAGAAAATATCTATAGGTTGTATACTTTGTACATTTCCCATATGTATAACTGTATTGTTTATGAGTTTGATCATTATTGACGTATATGAAGATATGAATGATTATCTTATGAGTTGAATCTTGTATAATATTCATTTATTTAAAATACCATATACAGATCTTCTATGAGTTCTTTCCTTTATGCCATATTGATTTTAGATTTTATGTTACATAACTAGACTTCTGCCATCTTTAATATCTGCGATTAATATGCAGGCATATTTGATGATGTTTGTCACTAATTTTGGATGTTTGAATAGTGGGTTATCAATATAAGATTGCTTCGAACATGAAGGGTACCGTTCTTATTACCATTAACAATATAAAACTTTTGGAGGAGAGGTACAACTCTTGGATAATATTGGCAAAGCATCTAAACCAAGCTAGTGATGCAAAAGAACTTCTTTAGTTCAAGAAAGAGAAGCAACTCAATAATTGTGTCACTCTGATTTCTTCTTTGGACGTTGAAGTTGAAGCTCAAATGAAGAGAATCATGTAAATGGTGGAATTATGGAAAGGTCACCTGGACACTACTTCTTTGGCCTATAAAGCCCTATAGAAGTAATCCAAGATCACCAACCACATACTCAAAGAGGTTGATGTCACTGAGGCCACTCTTACCAAAGAGCGTTATGCTCCTATAAGCTTACGTAATGTAACAACCCAAAATTTTTTAATTTAAGTTATTTGAAACTTTGATTTTTAAATCATTTTTTATATTGAATTTTGGAATTTTCCAATGCAATTTTGGATTTTGTTTATACTTTATTTTCCAAATATAATAAAATAATGATTTTTTGGGAATTTTATATTTTGGTCAACTTTGGTCAAACTTTGACTTTCAGTTGAAATTTTTAAATTTGAATTTTAAATTTCTAATCTTTTTCTTTGAAGCAGTATTTGTTTCTGATATGCGT
This sequence comes from Allium fistulosum, assembly GCA_030737815.1. Taxonomy (NCBI): domain Eukaryota; kingdom Viridiplantae; phylum Streptophyta; class Magnoliopsida; order Asparagales; family Amaryllidaceae; genus Allium; species Allium fistulosum. The sequence continues at coordinate 245,627,084 of CM060905.1, read as the reverse complement.
CTTTCTTTTCGTTTCGTCAAATTCTATTTTATACTTTTTAAAATTGATAAAATTCAGTGTTTTACACGCAGTTTTTCTCTGTACTTTCATTGTTCATTTTTCTATTTTATTTTCATCTTTTATTTGTTTGGGCTTTGAAATTTTATTTGTGTTGAATTTGTTTTGAAGTGGGCTTGATATTGGGCTTTGGAAATTCAAGAGTCATAGGTTACTTGTTTAATTGGTGCCTTTTCTACTTCATAGTCGTTCAATCATTTTCTTAGCCGTACAAACTCCTCACCTCCTCGCGTTCTTTCTCATTTTATTCACATACAGACTTTCATTATTCCTTCTCACGTTCATTTTTTTCACCTGAAGAAAATATACAGTAAGCTTCTTGGCTTCCTCCTCTTCTTGTATTCTTTTTTCTTTATCCTCTATTTACAAGCAATGCTCGGCCTCCAATATGATCACCACCCCTTTGGTCGACTTCTCCACCATCATCTCCTCCACACCACCACCTTCTGATCAGCCATCAACCCCTCACCATCATCACTAATCCGGACCGTGAATCCCATAGATCAAAACCCCATCACCAAAAACATGTTGCAAACCCTAGCCGATCCACTATACATCATCCACCATCTCCTTGTATCCTCGGCCACCATCACCACTGCCACCATCTCCAGCCTTGCCGTGACCACCCCTGACTATTAGCCGCACCTTTAGATGATGACCATATTAGGCCTGACTATGATAGCACCCAGACCGAGCCCAATATGCCTAGGGCCGAACCAAGAAGCCAATGACCATTCACCTACCTTGCCTCTTTGCCTTCACAACTCCTACCCCTTCACATTCCATGCATAGCCGTGTACATTTTCTAACCATGGCCGTGAGTTTCAAGCAGCAACCAGTCCTTGGCCGAGCCTATAATGGTGTGGTCTAGCCTATTGTGATGTGGCCAAGCCCACTTGCTTGAGTCAAGTCTTGTTTTCCACTTGTTCTTTCTTTTTGCTTTGTTTAAATCTTATATTCTTTTGTGTTTGAATCTATACTTATATTTATTTTATTTTATTTGAAGTTGCAAGATATGAATATTGGCTCATCATCTTCTCCTCGAATCTAGTTGTTCTTTTCGTGCTTTGCGGAGTTTAGATTTGTGTTTTGAATTGATCTCTAGCTTTCAAAGGTGAGTTTATCACTCTCGACAAATCGTACTTATATAAATATGAAACAATGTCACTTGAATTGTAGTAGTTGATATGCTATTAACATAACTCAAACCATCAAACTATAACACAACAATTATACCACTTATAATTCTTATGAAAATGAAGTCAAAGCAAAAGCTATTTTAAGTATGATCTATTCACTATTGTAACTAGTAATATAGATCATTAAATTTCATTTTTACTTTCATTTCAAATTCAAAAATTAATTAGCAAATGATGATGTAAATTGTGTTTATGTTGAATAAGAATAGCTCATTTGCATAAGCAACATAAGCTATCAAATCCACTTGTATAAACTTACATCAAATTTACTTTCATGAAGCATAGACAAAGAGATCATAAATCATAGAAATGTTGAAATCACATAATATTTGAGAGCTTCATTACCCCTAAATTGAAGAGGTTTAGCTACTCCTTTGTGTTATCATTTCAACACAGAGAGATTTCAACATTGAAAATGAAGTAAAGTAGAGAACAAACAAGAAAAAGAAGATTAACTACTAGAAGGAAATGTATTAAACTAGTGCATAAATGTAAATTTAAACTATGAACATGAAAAGAAAGAGAACATAAAAATAAACATCAACATAAAAGCAAGGAAAAGCATGTAGAAAAAGGAGAAGAAAGAGGCTTGGAAGCCATTTTTATTTCATAGAACATTGAGCTTACAATTTGATCTCTTAATTTCCTAAGTAAAATGAAAAAGTAGATGATCTTTTCATGTACACAAGTGGGCTATTTAAACATGCATAGAACCCTAATTCCATTTTTAGGGTGCTTCCCAAAATGCCCTTTAGGAAGTGTGCCCACCAAGTAACCATTAGCCACTAATTAATCCCTCATTAAAAGTACATGTAGCTTTAACCTCCACTTAGTTGTCCATTAGCTCATAATTGTACATTTAGGTAAGTGGGTGGGGTCCTCCATGATCTTGAACTTGAATTATTTCCTCTTCATTCCTTTGTATTTCCTTGAGCATGCATATATCATTATGAATCCCTCTTCCATATGCATCAAAATATTCTATAAAAATAATAAAAAGTGTCCAAGTAAAAATTCTCAAATGACACATGCACAAAAATGACCGTTTTGCCCCTGAATGAAGGTGAATATATGATGATTTGAAATTAATTGAATTTTGGTTTTAAACATGTAAAAATGCCCAAATATGATGTTTATTTAAATAAAAAGAGACAAAATATGGATGTATATATATGCACATTTACGTGCACATCAGCTATGTTATATGCTCACATCTGCCTAGTATCTAACATTATATGATGATATTACCTGATTATATACATGTTGCATCACCTGACATCATATGATATGTTTTACTATTTATTTATTTTCTGTTTCTCACACTGCAAGTTCCCTGTTAGTATAGAATCACTATGGGTTGAAATGATACATACCTGAACGGACTTTAGAATAGGGAAAAGTCGTTACAAGCTGAAATGATAGGCTCGAGCGATTTTTATTTGACTTGGGATTGCGGGTTTGAAATGATGAAACCCGGAATTTTTACTAATTATGGATTGAAATGATATATTATCCGTACCACTTGACCTAAGTTAGAAAATATTATACAGACCCGTGGTTAATTTTAAAATATGATTTTCTAGAAATCATTAACTATTTTTAAATGTAAAAATGTGAAATTTTGACTTAAATTGGATTTAAATGATTTAAACAGTGATTTCCTAAAAGTTAAAATTGTATAAGTTAATAAATGGTTTAAATTGTAATTCAAAATTTTGATTTAACTTAATAGTTGAAATTTGATTAAAAATGGGATTTTAGAAATTATGTAGTATTTTTAAATGTAAAAATGTGAAATTTTGACTTAAATTGGATTTAAATGTTTTAAACAATGATTTCCTAAAAGTTAAAATTTTATAAGTTGATAAATGGTTTAAATTGTAATTTAAAATTTGATTTAACTTAATAATTGAAATTTGAGTTAAAATGGAAATTTTAAGCTTAACTTAGTAATTAAAATATTTATTTATGAAATGGATACCTTTTCAAAGTAAAGAAAATATCAAGTTATTTGTTAAAATAAAAGTTAAGCAACTTATAGTGAACTTTGACTTAATGTAAATGAATTATAATTTAATTGGATATTTATTAATAAAACGTTATTTTATTAAATTTATAAGTTAAATGATATCCAAATAAATAATTTTGAAAAGTGGAAAATTTTTGATAAGTTAAAAATGAGAAAAAGTTGAAAATATATTGTTTTAAATTGTTATAATAAACTTATAACAGTAATTATAGCGTTTCAGAAATGTTGTGGTTTTAATGTAGTGTTTTTCAAATTAACACTATACTTACAGTAACGTTCTGTAAGTGCTACTGTTTCTGAAATGTATTGGTTTTTCAAATTTACACTGTTTCTACAATAACGGTTCATAAGTGCTACTGTTTCTGAAATGCATTGTTTTTCAAAATACCACTATATGTACAACAGCATTTTCTAAGTGCTACTGTTTTGAATAAGGCACCATTTTCGAATGCTAATAGATATACTATCACATTTTCTAAGTGCTGCGAATGCTAAAATACAATGTTTTGAAATTGTTATAATTGAATGGATGAACTTAGAAATGATACAACTTTGGAAAATGGATATGTCGTAATAAAATTTATTTAACAAAATCATAGTTTAATTGATATCTAAATAAATGATTTTGTGAAGTAAAATTTGATTTTATAAGAAGCTATGATAAATTTATAAGATATGATGTTTTAAATATGTTACAGTAGAAATGTAATAGAATTTGTAGCATTTGTAAAATGCTTGTTTTAAAAGTGCTACTATTTCTAAAAATGTGACATATTCAAAATGCTAATATATAAGGGTTACATTTTTAAAGTGTTGTAATTTCCAAATATTACATTTTTCAAGGCATTGTGGATTTTCTAAATACAACATTTGTAAAGTGGTGTAATTTCAAGTGTTTTGGTTTTGAAGTGTTATAACTTTGAAAGTGCTTTGATTTTTAGAAATGAATATATATATATATATTTGAAACAGAAATGATATCGTTTTGATTTGTTTTTGAAGTGGAAATGATGTTTTGATTTGAAATATAAACCATTTTGAAATTTATAACCACGGGTTATAATAACGGTTGGATGTTATAAAGTGTGGCTAGAGGTGGGCAATTTCTGCAACTTTGCGCTACCCCAGTCACATTAACACTATTATTTTGCATAGTTTGCTTTACTTTTGACATACTATGATAGCGTTCATAACTACATATTAGATGGTTTAACGGATCCTTGAAGGATGGGCGATCCCAAGCATCCTTTAAGTTACTTGTGCATTTCTATTACAGTTCACTTGAGTTGGTTTACATTGTATAAGTATGTATGTCCTGACTCGAGTGTTTTGTGTTTTGCTTTATGCTCGGGTCAGCCTGAGTATCACAGCTTTTATTCACCTTCTGGAGCTAGAGATTTGCTGGAGCTTATTTATCTATCTGTCATCCATTTCCATTTCGGTTATTTCCTATTCAGCTGTGTTTATGTATTAGTGACTTATGTATTCAGACTTCTGTTGTATTTGATTTTCAGACTATGATATTTTGTATCTGTTTTGAGATTATTTATGTAGTAGCTTCATGAACTACTATGGTATTTTATTTCCGCTGCGAGTTATTTTGATATTCTGTGTCTGTAATTCTGTGTTTGATTTTATTTGCTCCAAATTTTCTTAACAATCCACTATTTTAAAGTATTCGAGTCCGACATGTGTGGATTTATTGTCGATTTAAATGGTCCAAAATAGTGGGATGTTACACATAAGGTCAAGTTGCTCAATAGGTAGAACTCGTGGAACTTAGAATTAATAAGGTGGATCATGAGCAACTTCTCCATGAATCTAATTGGGTATTCGCTTTAGATGCCAAAGTCCACTACAAGAAAAGTTACTTTTTATAACGCCAATAGATAATGCTTTATTCTATAGCGTTATTGTTTCACTTAATTTTTTTAAATTGGGATTGGAGCATAACGCATTAAATGAGCGGGCTCTTATTTTCTACAATTTCCCCAAATTATTTTTTCCTTCCCTCTTACTCATTTTTGTGGCCGCCATTTCCTAAATTAATTTTCCGTTCCCTCTTCCTCAAATTATCTCCTCCAATCCTCAATCTTATTTTCTAGGCCACAATTTTGTAACCGCTCTTATTTTCCTACTACCTCTTTCTTCAATTTGATGGTATCCCACCGCGCTGCCACCCTCCCCACCGTCGTCCTCTCTGTCGAGTACAATCTCATCCTTGAACACCACCTCCCTGCCACTTTCGAAGACGCCGAACAAGCCCCCATCTGCTTGACTACGTGGCTGTTCAACGTGCCTATTCCGTAAGAAAAGGTCACAATCATGTTACAGGTAGGTGGATAACCTAAATCAAGTAAGTAGCTGCTAGCCCCAATCTTTTAATTCTTGTAAGTTTTGTAGTTGATAAAATCAATTGACAAACCCTTGCCATTGATCAAACCTATTTGAAAAAAATATAAATCTATTCAAATTTTAATTTGGTAGGTTCGAGATTGAGAAATAGTATGGTATGCTATGTAGCAGAATACGTCTTGAAGTCGATGATTGTTGATTCTTTGACATTACATTTAAATTTATGTATCCTTGCTCTTAACAAGTGGACTGATTTGTATTTCCATTTGGTCTTCCGGTTGTGTATATCTGTTTGTCCTTTGTAGCATTCAGTAGAATACCTTTAGTTATAGCTTGATTAAACAAACAACTAAAACAACTCTTGTCTTATATGATGTGCTTGGCTTAAGTTTAAGATGATAGCATTATACAACTTGAATGACCATATCTACTGATGAAAAGTGGTCAAATAAAGAAAATAAGAATACCCTTTTGGTTATATGTTTGCTCAAAACTCATTAGATAAATACTCAAGTAGGATCTTACAAGTGAACTATTTAGCCATGATATATGGACAAGAAATTAGGACAGTCCTTGTGACAACCTATGAACCTTGGATATGATTCAGAATGAACCATAATTTGAGTGAAGTTAATTAAGATAGGAGTTTATTGGATATGTTTTTGATTATTGTGAATTATAAAACAAAAACAAAAAAATCACTTCTCCTTACTCTAGTTAACAATGTAATGTATGTTTTGACCGAAACTGTGCTGAATAACAAGTTTTGAGCTTACAACTGTGTGAAGTGCAATCTTTGAATCTTCTTGTATTTCTCTGTTTTATATGCTTTGATGTTTATGCATATATTCTTCTACAACTTTCTATATTTTAGTTCAACTATATATTACTTTGACCTTTTTATTGTCAAATTATCCGAGTTATGTTTTTCTTACATTTCAATCATGAATCTTGTTTAGGTATTCACATTTTCACACTCAAACTTTTCTGATAAAAAAACAATCAAAGATACAAGAAAATGCATTTTGAACTACTTTCAGATACAGGATCAGCTATGGTGCATGGTATGTTTGCTAAATCCTCTTGTAGAGTTCGTTTGGGCATGTCGTCCCTTATATAAGTGATAAAAGGAGGCACGAAACGTTAAAACCAGTTCACCACCTTGATAGAAGTCTGGTTTATAGAAAAAATTGCGACCATGAACTACAATAATTTAAAAAAAATGATCATTATTCAACAGTTGGGAATGAAATTCAAGCAATATCTTTACATGATCAATATGATCCATCAGAGGCTAAAATGAGATTCATAGAGGTTAAGTTAATTCCATGAGATGATTATTGGCATTACTGCATGAAGGAAAGTTAACCTTAGATTCTTACTATTAAGCTAGAGTAGTATTGTCATTGCATGCATTTATGTACAAATGATGCTAATGAAGTATTAGGTTATACTTTTTTCTGTAGGATTTGCTGGCTACTTCAATTCAGTTCTATACAAGGATGTTCAGCTTGGTATGGAACCTACTATAGCAACACTAAACATGTTTAGCTGGTATGCCCATATTTTTCAAAACAATACCTTTATGTATTGACTACTGCTGAAAGCGACAAATATTTAAAATCCCGTTATGTACAGGTTTCCAGTCTTCTTCCCTCTTAGAACACCAATTTATGTATCTTCAAACTCATTAATAAAAGCCCACTTTCGGTGCTGTTGTGGTCCAACAAAGGTTAGTTTCTACCTCGCAGTTGCTTATAATTCATAATCATCAAGCAAAAATTTACAAATCTTGATCGGTGTGATCATTGTGAAATGTAATTTCAATTAATTTCATGCAAATGTTAAATGTGTAGTACACTGTAGAAAGTTCTTGACATCTTGTTACATTATTTTGGATGGCTTTGTTGTGTTACTACTATGAAATAATAATTACGAGTAAAAATGATTGGTACAAATGAACAATGCTCAACATGAACCGGCTTTAGAACTAATATATTCGTTAATCTTACAATAACTTAGTTTTATAAAACTTAACTAATTTTTTAATAATAATAATAATAATAATAAATTAATTATTATTTTTATAAAAATTAACTAAGTTTATATTAATAATGCTCTACTACTACTAATAATAAATTATAAAATATTAACCAAGTTATCTAAATTTATAATAATAATAATAATAAATTAACTAAGCTTGTAATAATTATAGTAAAGTGATAAATAATAATAATAATAAATTAACTAAGTCTATAAAAATTAACCAAGTTTAAAATAATAATACTAACAACAACAATAACAACAAGAGTCAAAGTAGTAGTAATAACAATAAACAACTAATTAATTAAGTTTAGAATGATAAAGGAGGCTTGGGTTCTGGTAAAAAGACCTAGGTTCGATTTCTACCATGCGCTTCCCTATCCTATATAAATTTACCAAGGGGTATAGGGGCTTGGATCAACGGACGACTTTACTATACCCTCCTTAGGAGTTTACCGGCCCATTGGGTTCTCTTGGGTTTTCAAAAAAAAGACCAATAAACAACTAAGTTTATAAATATTAACTAAGTTTCATAATAATTAATTAAGTTTAGAATGATAACAACAACAAAAATAATAAATAATAAAGTAACTGTAAGTTTTATAAAAATTAACTAAGTTTATATTAATAATAATACTACTACTAATAATAATAAATTATAAAATATTAACCAAGTTATCTAAGTTTTATAAAATGTAACTAATTTATATAATAATGATAATAAATTATAAAATATTAACCATATCTAAATTTAATAAAATGTAACTAAATTTATATTATAATAATAATAATAATAAATTTACCAAGTTCATAAAAATTAACTTCGTTGACTAAGTTTTATAAAAATTAACTATATTTGTAATAATAATAATAAGTTAACTAAGTTTATGAAAATTAACTAAGCTTATAATAAAGTAATAAATTATAAAACAGTAATCAAGTTTACTAAGTTTTATAAAATAATAATAATAATAATATAATAATAAGTTAATTTAGTTTATAAAAATCAACTAAGTTTCAAATAGTAATACTAACAACAACAACAAGAGTCATAGTAGTAATAATAACAATAAACAAACTAAGTTTATAAATATTAACTAAGTTTCATAATAATTAACTAAGTTTAGAATAACAACAACAACAATAAATAATAAATTAACTATAAGTTTCATAACTATTAACTAAGTTTATAAAAAAAATGATAATAATAATAATTATACCAATACTAATAAATCATAAAATTAACTAAGTTTCATACAAAATAACTAAGTTTCATAAAAATAACTAAGTTTAGAATAACAACAACAACAATAACAATAATAATGATAAAGTATTAACCAATTTATTTTATATAATTTAACTAAATTTATATAATAATAAAAATAATAAATTAACTAATTTTACACATTATAAGAAAAGTTGATTTTTATAACGCCAATAGATAACACTTCATTTCATAACACTTTATTGCAATTAGAACTAAGTTTTAAAAATTAACTATGTTTAAAATAATAATAATAATAATACTAATACTTATAATACATTATAGAATATTAACTAAATTTACTAAGTTTTATAAAAATTAACTAAATTTATTTATATAATAATAAAATAATAAATTAACTAAGTTTATATAAATAATGACACTCTAACTCTAAAAAGTAATATAGTAATGAATCCAATGATACCGGAGCAAGAAAGTAAGAACAACTTGCAAATAGTAAAGTACTATAATAGTGACACTATAACCTGTATTATAGGTTAGGCTTAGAATTGCTTTGTATCCGCTGATTGAAATCAATTGCAATTCGATTTAGTAGTTACATAGACATGTTCGTCTAATAAGTAAACTAGTAAGACCATGTAAGTTTTTCATGAGCCATCATATATGGGTGTATGCTAAGTGCATTTTCAAAACTATAATTACATATGTGTTGTGTAACATGCAAAAGCACACAACTGAAGTGACTTTAGAGAAATAAAAAAAGACATGCAAAAACTTAGTAAGATAATAAAGTTGCAACATGGTGTTTGATGCCACAGTTGTTGCATATATATTTTTTTCTTTCTTAATCATGTGTTTCGCAGTATTGTAAATTATAGCTTTTGCATACAAATACTTGCAAGATGCTTAAACTTTAAACCGCAATGAGTACCTCTTTGTAACGCATCAATAACCTACTTTGATGGAATTTAGGTACCGTGAGTTATTCTTCACCATATTAGCAAGTCCTTTTATCATTTTCTGGTTCAGTGGCTTATGGTCCTCATTGCCGTAACATTTCTTAAAGTTTTCACTTGAAATTCTGTCATTTTTGGTCTGTTTTCTTGAAATTTTTTGAAGCATGTTTGATAATATTATGAACTTTTGCTATTGGCTTTGTAACCTCAACGTATGAAGAGATGAATGGGTTTTGAAGCCCCTCATTCTTCTCATGATTTGGGATATTTATCAAACCGATCTCTTGGACGTTTTTGCATCATAAATTCAACTTTCAAAAAATTGTATGGATTTTTTATGGACAATGATCATAGTTTTGTGATGTGATTTATTTTACTTATCTCTGTATATTTGTCATCTTTGCTTTCGTTATTAATATTGATTTATTATGCGTGAAAGTTGTTTCATAAATGCTTGATCGTGCAAACCGATTTATTTAAACACTTAATTTTAAAAATAAATTGGTTGGAGAATATAATTTTTATGTACTGACCATTTATTTGTAAGTTATATAATGCAGTGTTGAAATTCACATGTTATTGCTTTTGTTTTCATTTGTGCTGATAGTTGTCAGTTGACTTTATTAATTTATATTTTTAGTAAACTATTTGAAATCTGAGTTGCTTAATTTTGTTCATTTATCAGGTTTGTGACATAATGGAATGAAAAAATGCAAGTGAGAGCAGTACAAATTGACCAAATAGAATGTTTTATGTTATGCATGTCCTTCTAGTGTAAGTTTAATCTGTCATATACATTTTCATTTTCTGTTCTTTTTTGTTTATTTTTGTTTAATTTTGTTCACTTTATCTTTGGTTTGTTGCACTAAGAATTACAGTGAATTCTCCAAAACTTCCATGCAATCTTTGTACCATTTTACAATTCCTCAATATCATAACAATACCTCTGTATAATAGTGGTTGATATGTGCCCACCTCATATGTTACTGAAAATGAAATTAGAATGATGTGTTAGCAGCTTTGTGCTCTTTCATTATCATTTATTTGGAACAATTCATAGTCTCAGGTTAGCTAGAAAGAAATAATTCAACAAGATAGATGTCCTCGGTGGGACAATAGTATGTCTGTTGTGCCATTAAACATACGATACAGGAGGAAGAGAAGAAGGGTTAAAACTTAAAATGCCATATGTACATACATTTTTATAGAAGTGCATTCAGTTTACTTTTCATAACATGCCTCCTCTTGAAATTGAGAACAATTGTTGAAGAATATTTGATGCTTATCTGATTTTCGAGCTACCGAGTATCATTTAAGTTTTCCAAGATGCACTAAATTTTGTTTATGGTTTTAAAAATAAGTAATTTCGAAGAAGTTAAAGATTTCACCTGATTATGAGTTATCGTACGTATATTGGTTTCTGAAAATAAAAAGGGAGCTCAATGTACTTGTGTGTAAGATTCAAGTATTAAGATAAAAGTTCTTTCCATACTTTTTAGTTTTGGAAAGTATTGAATTTCATGATTGTTTTGCTTTAAATATATAGCTGAAAGGTTCAAATATTCATGTGCACCAAGTTCCAAAGTATACATAGTGTAACGATACGATTTTTCGACGCTCGAAAGTCGACATTATTACGTCAACTGTATCAAATGCCGCACAATCGAATGCCGGAAAACCGAACCATTAGGGTTAAAAAGAAGGGATAGAAGAAGGCAAAAGAAAAAGAGAACAGAAAAACACAGAAACAGAAACAATATCAAAATCTCACATTCGCAGCGGAACAATATATAAAAGATAAATCAATAATCTTTTAAACAAAGAACTATATCAGTTTTATACAATACATCAATCAGAGTCAATATACAACTCAATACAACAATGGACAGTTATATAACTTATCCTCATACAGAATACACAGTGGAATAAATAAACAAGTACGGTAGTACGTCTCGCCATCCAGCTTGCTTCCAAATTTCTAGAATATCCAGAATATCCTGATAACATAACTCTAGGCTGCCCGTGTGGAAATTTATGGGCACCCAGAGTTTAGAAAGGAAACAATAAACTCCGAGTAAGTCATGGTGACTGGTGTGAGATCGTAAAACAGTTATTTTCACAAAGAAAATAAAATTAGTTCGCAATGCTTTTGGAAAATGAAACTACCATAAGACCTCCCGCCACACACACAATGCAAACGCAGAATTGGAGGAGATTTCTTCTTATGATAGTCAAAGATGCTTACTACGCAAATCATTGGATTATTATTATTAATGTCTAGTGGAAAAACATTTCGAAAGTATAATATTAATCTTAGCCAGCATAGGCATTTCACGTTATGCCTACTATAGCTACTATGTTCAATAGTAGGTTACCACCACATTCCATAGCAGGTTATACAACTAAATCCGTACAAGGCTCGTATTGTTTCTTTGGATTTCCAACAAATGGTCAGGCTAAGGAACTTCCTTTCCTACTGCCACATGGGATCGCCTCTGGCTGGACGTCCCGAGAGACAACTGCTCTCTGCCAACACAAGGCCGGGTTACCCCTGCAACTAGGTAACTCACGAATATGCCACCCCCCGGTCCTTTGAGACCTTTATCCGAGGCGCCTCGATAAACACACAATCACACAATAAATGAGATCGGAGTATCCACGTAGGTTAAATACCAGGGCTCCATACCTGATACCACCCTTTTCCAGAAGGAAATGACATACCTAAAGGGCGCGACCCTCATAACCTTGCCGCATATTCCTGTTTCGACCATTTCCGGGGAGTGAGGTCTGACGAAGTCTCGTCCACAAAGCTACGCTTTTTCACAAAGTCGTGCTTTGATCACAATTGATCAATAAATGATCAACACACAACAACACTCAGCATGTCACATTACCAAATTGGGAATATATCGCTGATAACCTTCAACTACATAACCTCTGAGCTCGTACGTCTCAGAGAAGGGTGTTAAGCTAAGAGAATAAATCCTCCGCCACCAACAGAAATGTATTTGAAAGAAATCAGCTTTATATCTCAAAATATAATGTCAGACACGTAACCATACAAGTCTGTTCCGGGTTCGAACATAACCGAAGGCACTTCTAAAGAAGCCCTTGCAATTCGGGTATTCACAATCCCGATCGGACTTCCCATCACAAAAAGAGTGATATAAATCTCTATACCAGAGCCACTTGGTGCAGAGACATTCAACAGTTGTCCTTTCATTTTCACAAATACCCGGTCTTCACACCGGTCTTCAATACGATCCATATCGTCGTATCACTAATTCGGAATGAGTTATATGACACAAAGGTCTTTTCCCGGCTAACCCTGTGATAACCCTGATTTTTGTGAGTAATTTCATGATTTAATTTAGTTTGTATTTGTTTGAAATTGCATTGGAAAAAATAGGAATAGGAAATTGATTTGCAGATATATAGTATAAAACATGTACATGTGCACAAGACAGTGTACACATGCACACCGATTTCTGTGTGATAAAAATTTAGCAGGAATCAATAGATAAATTAAAACAACTAATTTAGAAATACATATGCATGAAGATAGAATTTTATCTTTAAATAAAATAGGGTACAAAGAAAATAAAAGACTTAGGTATGCATGTGTTATACATGTATACAGTCAACCAATTTCTGGAAGAAAACAGAAGTTACATAGAAATGGCATGAGTCCTTAAACAAACACTTTATCCATTTCTAGTAATTTCTTTAATTTAGGAAATAAGAAGTCATGGATATAACATGACCCGGGAAAAGATTAAAAGAATGAGGCTTATTTCTGAAAATAAAGACAAGGACCACATACCCTCTTATTTCTTGAAGGCAGGCTATGTTTTGTATGGGGTAGAACTGACATTGGGTAATTCCATAAACCCTAGAAACAGCCAAGATTTATATAAAAGGGCCTAGTATAGTGAGACCATACACATTTTGTTCTTCATTAACCTAGAAAAAAAATATACAAGACATAAACCAGAGAAAAAAAAATAGGAGAAGGCAGAAGACTAAAAAGGGGCTCATAAGGCATAGGAAGAAGAAGGATTAATGTGAGTAACCTCACTGAAAACTTTGGCATTAAGTCCTGAATATTGAGGCAGCCTATTTGAACTAATCATTCATTTTCTTTTACAAGTTATGTCTTATGGTTTGATGACTTTGTTTTGTTAATGATCTGTTTAAGTATAGAACCCCTCTCTGATTTACCCAGAAAAAAAATGAGAGTCATGGATTCATGGTTCAAATGTTTATCTGTGATATGGGTTAGCTTTGAGATGGAGTGATTTCTTTTATAAGTTTTCTTTATAAAAATTGTTTATGAAAATCCCCGAATTCAAGTGGTGGGTATATGGTCTGAAGATAGAAAGAAATATGGGGCTGTAACATTGTGTTGTTGCTTATGTCTCATGTTGATTAAAACAAAAGAAAATGTAGAAGTGCAATGTTGTACATGTGCTGAGCTTCTATGTTTTATGAAATACCCAAATCAAATATACTTGTGGTTTAGCCAGACCATGAATCTGATCGAACCAGAGGTAAGAAAAGATAACCAGTAAAATACTTAGGACCATATACTTACATCTTGATCCACTGAAACTCATAGTCAAAAATAATGTGCTAAGAAACCATATCTATTTTCATGATTAGATGTTTGCTTCTGAGAATATAACTTACCAAACTCTAGACGAAAACATGTTGCTTGCATTGTTTATATTTCTCTGATTAAAAAGTGAGATGCAGAAGGGATTGGCAAAGTTATGAAAAAAAAAGAAAAACACTTAGTAATTTAACTAAGGACTTGGGATCTTAGGGCTACAAAATATAGCTTGGCAAGGGGAACATTGCAAGCTCACACATGGTATGTTTATACCCAGGGGCCTGAGTGTGCTGGGTTAATAGAGAGATGTCCCAGGCAGTGTGTGTTTAAAAAGAGAAAGTAGCTAAAGAACCTATTATATTTGATAATGAACTTTAGAAATAGGTTCAGGAGAGGCCTGGGCAAAATCCCTGATGGCCAGTAAAGTTGGAAAAGGGCATGATGACTGAATTGATGATTGCATTTGGGTGGCTTATGATGTTTTTATTGATGAATCTTATGATTGTTTTCTATGAATTAAGTCATTGTGATCACATATATATAATCTGTTTAACACTGATATGAATGCACATGCCTCACAAAAACATGTACAAAGAAGATACTGAGTTTCTTATTCATACAAAGCACTAGAATATAAATGGAATTGAATATGATCATGTTTTCAGTTAGATTATTCATACCAGACAATTAGTCTGACCCTTTTGTGTTTGTGCACCATTGGGTGTCTCATATTTGTATGAGGCAGTTCATGGTGACTATGCAAGTAAATAAGAACATGGTTGATCAGGAATTGGATGAGTTAACTACTTAAAGATTTGGATGCTATGTTTAAAAAGACTTTGCTGAAGTAAATCAAACATTCATGAGGAACTAGATTAAGACCTTTTGTTTAAGTTACTTTGAGAAACCAATGTATTGTTAATTGCTGTTTTGTAGTTGTTGAACTTATATATATTAGCTGAGACTATGTGCTTTGTTTTTACAAGATGTTTTGCTAAGAAAAATGAATTTTAAGCTTCAAGAACAGTCAGGCTAATGGTAGAAAATTTGAGAATAAAGGATTTATGGATTGAATGTATATACAAAGAACTGACATAAGAAAATCCATGTATAAGTTAAGAAATAATTTTTAGACACTCTGAGACGTCTGTCATAAAGATTTAGACGTCTGAGATCAAATCTAGACGTCTGTCATAAAAAATTTAGATGTCTGAATTTAGTTCAAAATGTTTTTCACTCTCTGTTTCAATTTTAGACACTCTGAGACGTCTGTCATAAAGATTTAGACGTCTGAGATCAAATCTAGACGTCTGTCATAAAAAATTTAGATGTATGAATTTAGTTCAAAATGTTTTTCACTCTCTGTTTCAATTTTAGACACTCTGAGACGTCTGTCATAAAGATTTAGACGTCTGAGATCAAATTTAGACGTCTGTCATAAAAATTTTAGACGTCTAAACTGCTGATTTTGCCTAATTTGCCTATTGAGGAAAAGAAGTGTTAAAAGTTACTAAGTAGCAACTGCATATGATTATGGGATTAATTCCCCTGACTTAAAAATCAAAAGGTATGGAAAATGAGCTATGTGCTGGTTGATTTGAAATTCAAAATTCAATCAGGATACACTCTTGCTAAACAACACTCTGATCCAAGCAAGAGGGTCACATACATCTTCATATGTATGTGAATATATTTATTGATGAACTGATATAAATATATTAGTAGAAAAGGAGGATCCTGGATTATTTAGTAAGAAGGCTAAATGACTCTAAGAGATTTATTGATGTAAAAAAAATCCTAGTAAAAATAATTAGGTGGAATTAGTTAGGGTCATTTCATTTGGTATCAGAGCTATGCTGTTAAATAACATAGCAAAATTTTGTATGAACTTGTTTGCATTGGATGTATAGAAGTGTTGATTGCTTTGGATGTTTTGATTGTTAATGTTTACACTATTGATATCTATTATGACAGAATAAGTGATAGATTAAAATGAGTTAATCTATAGAATATTAGACAAAACAGACTTACCTAAGTATTATATCCATAGAGTTATGGTAGGACCCAGACATCAAAATGTAGGAACAAGTGAACCACCCATGGTGAATGTGCAAGAATTCATGAGAGCCCTAAGGGATGGAGTAGGCAACAGGCAGGAAAATCCACATGAGGAACTTTCCAAACTACTCAAGACTTTTACCAATCTTGGAGGCAAAACTTTTGATGGCACAGAAGGAGTTATGGGAGTTCAAAATTGGCTTAGAATTTTGGAAAGAATCTTTGCAGACATGCAAGTTGAAGACCAAAGGAAGAGGCAAATTGCATCCAGGCAATTGAGAGGAGAAAATTTGGATTGGTGGGAGGTTATCATAGCTGGAAGACCTGAAGGAGAAGTGACATGGGATCAATTTAAAGCAATGTTGGAAGGTAGATTTATCCCTGCATCAGCTAAAGAGTCTTTACTGGAGGAATTCATCAAATTGAGGCAAGGGACTATGAATGTCACTGAGTACACTCAGAAGTTTGAATCATTGGCAAAGTATGGTGTAGTGCTCATCACTACTGAGGAAGCTAAGAATGGCAGATATATTCAAGGGTTGAACCCTAGCCTTAGTAGAGTCATGCTACCATACAAGGATAAAACTTTTGATCAAGTTTTGGATTTGACTCTAAGCATTGAACAACATGATAAAGCTAGAGAGAATTTCAGGGCATTCAAAAATAATCAAAACAAGAAGGGAAAGGGTAAATTTCACCCTTATGATAAGAAGAAAACAGACATAGCTTCCACCAAGAACCAGAAGAAGCCAGAACTACTGAAGTAAAGAAGAAGATCACTTGTTATAACTGTGGCCAAGAGGGGCATATGAAGAATAGATGCACAAATGTTAGGCCTGCATCCTTCAATTGTCACCATTGTGGGAAGGAAGGTCACATAAAGAGGAATTGTCCAGACTTTAAGCAAGGAAGATTAGGGGCTTTGGAAGGGAAAGGCAAGGCAGCTGAAGGATCAAGTGTTGAAAAGCATGGTCAAGTTGAAGGTACTTTGCTTATTCACTCAATACCTCTAGCAGTAGTGTATGATACTGGGGCTACACACTCATTGATCTCTCATGATATTGCACAACAATTAAAATTGAATTGTATGATTGTTGATAAGCCACTGTTAATTAGGAGCCCTATAGGTAGTTCATGTGTTATGGGTATGATGTGCATGCAACTGGGTTTGAACATAGGGGGACATGTGTTTGAGTCAGACCTATATGTGTTGCAATATCCGGGCATAGGGATTATTTTAGGGGTTGATTGGTTGAGTAGATATAAGGCTATCATTAATATGGAGGCATCCACCATATCATTGAAAGTTTCTGATGGACAAAGAATAGTTGTTCTCTGTGAGGCAAACAAAAATAGAAGTATAGCCAACCTTTCTACATTGTCAAATGAAAAACCCATGCCTGCATTAGAAGAGATCCCCATAGTTAATCAATATGTTGATGTGTTTGGTGAAGTGAGAGGAGTTCCAAACCACAGACCAGTTGAGTTTTCAATCAAGATAATTCCAGGAGTTAACCCAGTGGTTAAAAGACCAACTAGAATGGGGCCTAAGGAGTTGATGGAGCTGAAAAAGCAATTAGTTGAACTAGAAGGAAAAGGTTTTATTAGACCCAGTAGCTCATCATGGGGAGCACCAGTAGTCTTTGTTAAGAAACAAGATGGATCCCTTAGGTTATGTATTGACTATAGGGAATTAAACAAAGTCACAGTTAAAAATAAATACCCCTTACCAAGAATTGACGATCTCTTTGATCAATTGAGTGGTGCAAAAATATTTTCTAGACTTGATTTAGCTTCAGGCTTTCATCAGATGAAAGTAGAAGAGGAAAGTATAAAGTATACAACCTTTAACACCAGATATGGACTTTATGAATTTTTAGTAATGCCATTTGGTTTAACAAATGCTCCTTCCTATTTTGTTGATTTGATGAATAGGATTTTTAGAGAATACTTGGATAAGTTTGTATTAATATTTATTGATGATATACTAATTTATTCTAAGTCAGTTAGAGAGCATGAAAACCATTTGCACATGGTATTTGAGAAATTGAGACAGGAAGACTTGAAAGTAAAGTTTTCAAAATGCACTTTTTGGCAAAATGAAGTGAATTTTCTAGGCCATATCATATCAGAAAAAGGAATAGCTGTGGATTCCAATAAAGTCATTGCAGTACAAGCTTGGAAAAGGCCTACTAATGTCACTGAAGTCAGATCATTCATGGGAATGGCTGGTTACTATAGAAGATTTATAAAAGATTTTGCAAAAATCTCAATTCCATTAACCAGATTGACTAGGAAAAACCAAGTGTTCACTTGGACTGAGGAGTGTGAAAAAGCCTTTGGGAAATTAAAAGAAGCACTGGTACAAGCTCCAATTCTTAAGGTACCTGAGGGAAATGAAAACTTGGTGGTGTATACTGATGCAAGTGGACAAGGGCTTGGGGCAGTGTTGATGCAACAAGATCAGGTAATAGCTTATGCTTCTAGGCAGTTGAAATCAAGTGAGGTAAGGTATGCTACTCATGACCTTGAATTGACTGCTATAGTGTATGCTCTTAAGTTATGGAGACACTACTTGTTAGGAGCAAAATTTGAAGTGTATACAGACCATAAATCACTTAAATATTTGTTTTCACAAAAAGAATTAAATATGAGGCAGCAAAGATGGATTGAACTCTTAGCCTCATATGATTTTGAAATATTGTACACACCTGGTAAGGCTAATAAAGTAGCAGATGCCTTAAGTAGACAACATGCTAAAGTGGCTAGATTAATGATAGAAGAGTTTAACACTTTATCATTATTAATTGATTCAGAGATAGGAAGTAATAACATAGAAAATATGAGCTTATGCAGTAGGAATGTAGAAATAGGAAAATTAAGTTTTATTACTCTGGGATCAGAATTGAAGAATAAAGTTGTAATGCTACAAAACCAAGATCCATTTTTATTTGGAAAGAAGACTCAAATATTAAATGGTGAGACAGTGGAGGGTTTTCAGTTGAATGATCAAGGCCATCTGAAGAAAGGAGAAAGAATATGTGTTCCAGCAGTTGATGAGTTGAAGCAAGAAATCTTGGATGCTTACCACAAAAGTAAATATACTATACACCCAGGAAGCACAAGAATGTATCACAACCTCAAGAGAGATTATTGGTGGAGTGGTATGAAGAGTGCAGTGGCAACCTATGTATCTAAATGTATGATTTGCCAACAGGTGAAGGCTGAGTACCAAAAACCCTCAGGGATGCTTCAACCTTTGCAAATACCATAGTGGAAATGGGAAGACATATCAATGGATTTCATTGATGGTTTACCTAGAACTAGGAGAGGAAATGATAGTATTTGGGTAGTGGTTGATAGGCTAACCAAGTCAGCCCACTTTATACCAGTGAAATCAGGAAGAAATGCAAATACCCTAGCCCAGTTATTTATTAAAGAAGTAGTCAGGCTGCATGGTATACCAAAGACTATAGTAAGTGATAGAGATACCATCTTCACTTCAAAGTTTTGGCAGAGTTTTCACAAGGCAATGGGGACTGATTTATGCTTAAGCACAGCATACCATCCTCAAACTGATGGCCAAACCGAAATTGTGAACAAATTGCTTGAAGACATGTTAAGAGCTTGTGTATTGGATTGGGGAGGAAGTTGGGAGGATCATATCTTTTTAGCTGAATTTGCATACAACAATAGCCATCATAGTAGTATAGGCATGGCCCCCTTTGAAGCTCTTTATGGGAGACCATGTTTATCACCCTCAAGTTGGCTTGAATCTGGAGAAAAAGTGGTCTTAGGACCAGAAAATGTGAAAGAGACTTCTGAAAAGATAGCTTTGATCAGAAAAAGAATTGCCTCTGCCCAAGATAGGCAAAAGAAATATGCAGATCAAAGAAGAAAGGCAGTACAATATGATGTTGGGGATTATGTATTCATCAAGATATCACCCATGAAAAAGGTTCTAAGGTTTGGGAAACAAGGGAAGTTGATTCCTAGGTATATAGGACCATATAAAATCCTAGAAAGAATAGGAACAGTAGCCTATAAATTAGAGTTGCCAGAAGAAATGAGAGCAATGCATGATGTTTTTCATGTGTCTCAACTTAGAAGATGGGTTCATGATAAGGAGGCAATCCTAGAATCCTCTAAGGATGTGCAGATTGATCCTAGAATGATCTATGAAAAGGAACCAGTGGGCATAATTTCTAGAGAAACCAAGAAATTGAGAAATAAAGAAATTAAATTAGTAAAAGTGCAATGGAGTATTGACCCAAACGATTGTACATGGGAAGTGGAAGATAAAATCAGAAATGATTATCCACAACTGTTTGATTAAATGAAAGGTAAATTTATTTATATTAATGAATGTTTTGATTGAAATATGCATTATGATTTTTTGTTTTAATATGCATAGTGTTTAATTAAGTAATTGGCTTGAGAATGGTTTTGAGATGAGAAGTTGATTTTCTAGAGTAATGGTACTTAAGTTAAGTATGAAAGAATTGTGGGACACAATTCCTAAAAGGAGGGGTAAATGTGATAACCCTGATTTTTGTGAGTAATTTCATGATTTAATTTAGTTTGTATTTGTTTGAAATTGCATTGGAAAAAATAGGAATAGGAAATTGATTTGCAGATATATAGTATAAAACATGTACATGTGCACAAGACAGTGTACACATGCACACCGATTTCTGTGTGATAAAAATTTAGCAAGAATCAATAGATAAATTAAAACAACTAATTTAGAAATACATATGCATGAAGATAGAATTTTATCTTTAAATAAAATAGGGTACAAAGAAAATAAAAGACTTAGGTATGCATGTGTTATACATGTATACAGTCAACCAATTTCTGGAAGAAAACAGAAGTTACATAGAAATGGCATGAGTCCTTAAACAAACACTTTATCCATTTCTAGTAATTTCTTTAATTTAGGAAATAAGAAGTCATGGATATAACATGACCCGGGAAAAGATTAAAAGAATGAGGCTTATTTCTGAAAATAAAGACAAGGACCACATACCCTCTTATTTCTTGAAGGCAGGCTATGTTTTGTATGGGGTAGAACTGACATTGGGTAATTCCATAAACCCTAGAAATAGCCAAGATTTATATAAAAGGGCCTAGTATAGTGAGACCATACACATTTTGTTCTTCATTAACCTAGAAAAAAAATATACAAGACATAAACCAGAGAAAAAAAAGAGGAGAAGACAGAAGACCAAAAAGGGGCTCATAAGGCATAGGAAGAAGAAGGATTAATGTGAGTAACCTCACTGAAAACTTTGGCATTAAGTCCTGAATATTGAGGCAGCCTATTTGAACTAATCATTCATTTTCTTTTACAAGTTATGTCTTATGGTTTGATGACTTTGTTTTGTTAATGATCTGTTTAAGTATAGAACCCCTCTCTGATTTACCCAGAAAAAAAATGAGAGTCATGGATTCATGGTTCAAATGTTTAACTGTGATATGGGTTAGCTTTGAGATGGAGTGATTTCTTTTATAAGTTTTCTTTATAAAAATTGTTTATGAAAATCCCCGGATTCAAGTGGTGGGTATATGGTCTGAAGATAGAAAGAAATATGGGGCTGTAACATTGTGTTGTTGCTTATGTCTCATGTTGATTAAAAAAAAAAGAAAATGTAGAAGTGCAATGTTGTACATGTGCTGAGCTTCTATGTTTTATGAAATACCCAAATCAAATATACTTGTGGTTTAGCCAGACCATGAATCTGATCGAACCAGAGGTAAGAAAAGATAACCAGTAAAATACTTAGGACCATATACTTACATCTTGATCCACTGAAACTCATAGTCAAAAATAATGTGCTAAGAAACCATATCTATTTTCATGATTAGATGTTTGCTTCTGAGAATATAACTTACCAAACTCTGGATGAAAACATGTTGCTTGCATTATTTATATTTCTCTGATTAAAAAGTGAGATGCAGAAGGGATTGGCAAAGTTATGAAAAAAAAAGAAAAACACTTAGTAATTTAACTAAGGACTTGGGATCTTAGGGCTACAAAATATAGCTTGGCAAGGGGAACATTGCAAGCTCACACATGGTATGTTTATACCCAGGGGCCTGAGTGTGCTGGGTTAACAGAGAGATGTCCCAGGCAGTGTGTGTTTAAAAAGAGAAAGTAGCTAAAGAACCTATTATATTTGATAATGAACTTTAGAAATAGGTTCAGGAGAGGCCTGGGCAAAATCCCTGATGGCCAGTAAAGTTGAAAAGGGCATGATGACTGAATTGATGATTGCATTTGGGTGGCTTATGATGTTTTTATTGATGAATCTTATGATTGTTTTCTATGAATTAAGTCATTGTGATCACATATATATAATCTGTTTAACACTGATATGAATGCACATGCCTCACAAAAACATGTACAAAGAAGATACTGAGTTTCTTATTCATACAAAGCACCAGAATATAAATGGAATTGAATATGATCATGTTTTCAGTTAGATTATTCATACCAGACAATTAGTCTGACCCTTTTGTGTTTGTGCACCATTGGGTGTCTCATATTTGTATGAGGCAGTTCATGGTGACTATGCAGGTAAATAAGAACATGGTTGATCAGGAATTGGATGAGTTAACTACTTAAAGATTTGGATGCTATGTTTAAAAAGACTTTGCTGAAGTAAATCAAACATTCATGAGGAACTAGATTAAGACCTTTTGTTTAAGTTACTTTGAGAAACCAATGTATTGTTAATTGCTGTTTTGTAGTTGTTGAACTTATATATATTAGCTGAGACTATGTGCTTTGTTTTTACAAGATGTTTTGCTAAGAAAAATGAATTTTAAGCTTCAAGAACAGTCAGGCTAATGGTAGAAAATTTGAGAATAAAGGATTTATGGATTGAATGTATATACAAAGAACTGACATAAGAAAATCCATGTATAAGTTAAGAAATAATTTTTAGACACTCTGAGACGTCTGTCATAAAGATTTAGACGTCTGAGATCAAATCTAGACGTCTGTCATAAAAAATTTAGATGTCTGAATTTAGTTCAAAATGTTTTTCACTCTCTGTTTCAATTTTAGACACTCTGAGACGTCTGTCATAAAGATTTAGACGTTTGAGATCAAATCTAGACGCCTGTCATAAAAAATTTAGATGTCTGAATTTAGTTCAAAATGTTTTTCACTCTCTGTTTCAATTTTAGACACTCTGAGATGTCTGTCATAAAGATTTAGACGTCTGAGATCAAATTTAGACGTCTGTCATAAAAATTTTAGACGGCTAAACTGCTGATTTTGCCTAATTTGCCTATTGAGGAAAAGAAGTGTTAAAAGTTACTAAGTAGCAACTGCATATGATTATGGGATTAATTCCCCTGACTTAAAAATCAAAAGGTATGGAAAATGAGCTATGTGCTGGTTGATTTGAAATTCAAAATTCAATCAGGATACACTCTTGCTAAACAACACTCTGATCCAAGCAAGAGGGTCACATACATCTTCATATGTATGTGAATATATTTATTGATGAACTGATATAAATATATTAGTAGAAAAGGAGGATCCTGGATTATTTAGTAAGAAGGCTAAATGACTCTAAGAGATTTATTGATGTAAAAAAAAAATCCTAGTAAAAATAATTAGGTGGAATTAGTTAGGGTCATTTCAAACCCGAATAGTGAGCGTTTGTTTTAAAAACAAATTCAAGTGCCATTTCAAAGGCAATATTGATAGTCGGTGATTTAACTATCAACAATATTCACAACAATCATCAGATTTAAATAATTTTCCCAAATTATTTAATTTCAAAATATCTTTACGAGATATATATATTTTCCACACTTCAACACCTTGAAAACAGATTTCAAATCAATTTTCATCTTTCAACTTTTGAAAATAAATTTCAAATAAATTTCCTTACGCGAAATATATTTCCAAATATATCTTTTAAAAACCCACTTTAGAACCTTTAATTTATATTTTAGAAAGGTACTTTGGAATATACTCGATTTTTAAGGAAAATACACTTCCATTCCAAAATGGTCCATTTAAACCAATTTAATAAATCCTTATCGATTTATTTTAAATTTACGTTCCAAATCCGTAAATTTAATTTCACACTTTAAAAATAAATCAGCGTTTATTTTTAAAACAAATTTCCCTTTCATTTCATAATTCCCATTTTAAGTTTACATTTCCAAATATTCACTTTTAACCCCAAAATCAAATTCCACATTGATTTCTAATTTTATTTCAATATCAAATCGATTACAAATTGATTTCTAAGTTTTATTTCAATAGAGCAAACATTGCAATTTATTTCTGAATTTATCTCCAAATAACAAATCATTTGCAAATCGATTTCCAGATTTATTTTACAAACACTAAATCAATTTCAAATAAATTTTCCAATGATTTATTTTCCATCACCAAATTAATTACAAATTTGATTTCTAAATTTATTTTCAACTCCAAATAAATTTCCCTCTCGATTTCCCAAAGATTCATTTTCAAATACCAAATCAATTACAAATTGATTTCTTAAAGTTTATCACTTTTAAATAAATTCCTTTGTTCTTTCCAAATTATTCAAAATTCCATTTTTTAAATGAATTCTTCAACTTTTAAACTATATTATTTAAAACTCGTTTATTAATATCTTTCCCTATATTTTGGAATTTATTCGGTAAGATTTCGACAATCAATTTTAATACTTTAAAATTCCTTCTTTTAAATAAATTCAATTCTTAAAAATAAATTCACTTATAGTTTTCCACTTTAATTTCAAAATCCAATTTATATTCATTTCTGGTATCCAACGATACCAAAAATACATTCGGCTAAATTTTAGCCTTCAACGGTTTCAATTATCAATAAATCAACCACAAGTTATCAATAAATCACATCATTCACATATGAAGTAATATTCAACAATTTTGAGGAATCCAGTTAGATCCCTCCAACCTGTTTCCCTGCATTCACAGATGTTAGCATAATACCAATTCCACTTCGAGGTTGAATATCGCGGTATATGGGATTTATAAAATATCAATCCGCTATTATGCGGCGCAATAGGGTCTCATCCGCTATATAATGCGGGAAATCACAACTGCAATATATACATATGCCAATATATATATATATATATATTGCTATATATATAGATATATCCTACTATATCTAATATCACATCCAAACAGCAATCAATCAATAACTGCAAAAATCAAATTTTCCTTTTGAGTGAGAAGATCTCACCTTTGCTTTAATTTTTAATTTGCAGTCCATTTCCATTTTCGCTTGTTTTCTTCACGGTTTTAAACCTTATATAAATAATTTATACGATTCATTAATATTCGAAATAAATCGAACGGTTCAATTGCCAATCTATAATTTTAATTCAACTAATAAATTTTAAATTTAAACTATTCTTCCTTGTAAATAAATTATTTTGCAATAATTTAGTAAAATAAAAATGTGTATATATAAGTATTTTAATATGGATATATTTATATTAATATACTTTCTTTGAAACCCTTATACTTGTAAAAATTTATTTATGTGGATTCAAAGTCTAATTTCAAAGAAAGTTTTCTTCATTCAAAATCCTTATATATATATATATATATATATATATATATACACAACTGACACAATCTTAAAACCTTACTGTCAATTCCTTTTCCGTTTTACTGCATGTGTATTGATTTTTTTTTCTTTCTGTGAAAACAAAAATATAAACATTAATTAACTTTGCTATATATATATATAAATATAAATTGAAAAATAAACAGCTTCATAACTTATTGTTATTCTTTCCTAATCTATATGTACATATATATAGAAATAAATAAATAACATAAAAATATATGCATATACCTTCGCTCGCGATTACCACTTGACTCGGTCGCATCCCACACGCGAGCGCCATAGGCGGCGGACCACCCCTACGAACCTCCACGCCAATTGCCGCCGCGAAACCCCAGCAAGCCCACGCACTCCCATAAATGTCGCGACCACACTCCATTCTTCTCTGACAACGCACGCGCCTCCATCACCATGATCGAGTTCCCCCGTTGCGAACGAACACCTCGCAACACCTTTATGCTAGAATCGAGGATCGTGGCCTTGCTTTAGTTCGATTGGAAGATGAAGGGGGAAAGGATTTCGATTAGGGGATTTCGAATTTGATTTTTATCTTGTGAATGAATAGATGAATTTTTTTGTTCGGCCATTATAAATTTGAACGAGAGATTTTTTTTGTATTAACTAATGCTCGGCTGTAAAGAAAAGAGGAGACACGAATAAACGTGGATGGTACAATGTAGGGTGGCTTGTCTTAAGGGGTAGGGTGGCTGAAAAGGAAAAGTTGATGTGAATGGAACAATATAAAATATTATTTAAATCTAAACGTCTCGAAATCGCAACTCAAAATTTTGACATCTAATCGAGGCGTGCCGCCAGGCGTTTGTAATGTTATACGCCTATTTCGAACGCAATGGAAAAGGTTCCGAGTCCAAATTCAATCGTATGGAGAAGATAGCTTTTCGAACCAGTTATAATATTAAATTTTCGATTAAATTTCCGCGCGTTTGCTTATCGTACGGCCAAACGATCACTCCAAACATTACGAAAATTGAAATCCGATAATAATACAATATTATGGATCTAATGGAACTGGTTTCGTCGAATTCCGAGACTGTGCCCCGGAACGCTATTTTTAAATATAACTTAAACGACAGAATTTCAAAACTGAACAAAACAGCTTCAAATCCAATTCTGAAAGTTCTATTATCTTCAGTACTATCAATATAAATTTTCCAAGACTTCATATTATTTTTAACAGGCTTAAAATTGAAGATTCAATTTTTTTCCCCAATTGCAACAATTAAATTTACTAATTTAATTACCAAACAAACTCTGATATTTGAAATTCAAATTAAACTAATCATTCAAATATTTAAAATCAATTAAATATTCAAATTTCAAATGTCAAAAATTCAGGGTCGTTACAATCTTCCCCGCTTAAAAGAATTTCGTCCCGAAATTACAAGTAAAGAAGAATGATCCAATCCCCGTTTATCGTTTTACCAAACCAAACGGTTTTTATCCAATTTTCAAACCCAAATCTTTTTATTAAAGATTCGTTATCACTTCAACTAACTTTCTAAACATTTTCATAGTTTCAAACAACTTTTATTTTACTTCACAATTCAAATTTAAATTTAAATTCAAATTGTAAATTATCCAAAATTTCTCAAAAATTTTCTAACTCTCTAAATTTCCGAAAAATTTCGTCAGCGTCTCCTTTGCGCGGCTAACACGGTACGACTACAAAACGTCCCTACGGACTCTCAAATCCCAATAGAAAACAAAATGCCAAGTGGCAAAACCAGAATCTCATCAAATTTCATACTGAAATTTAAATACATACCTTATTGTTGAGAAATTCAAATTATCTTCAAAATCAAAATCCAATTCCATTTTCCTTAGCCTTTACAATTCCTGTATATTTTACTTGACAATAATGTCCAAATTCACTTATTGGATTTCCAAATACCCATTTTACTTAAGAGTTTCATTATTTATTTCTTAAGTTCAATACAATTATTTCTTATATTCAAATTGAATTTTCACTTCCATATAAAATCAATTTGCTTCAATAACAAAGTTATATACTCATTTCCCTTCAACTTTGCATTTTCAATCCCATTTGAATTCAATTTACTATTTCAATTCTATTTGAATTCATTTTATCTTCAAAAACTAAAAATTCACTTTTCTAGTTCAATTCTTACACTTCCATTACAATTTGAAAATCAAATTTCCGTTAACAAAAATTTTCCAAATTTTTCTAACTCCTAAAATTTTCGAAAATTTTTGGCAAAGTCTCCTTTGTACGGAGGAGCTTTTGCAATATGACAAAGATATAAATATATATACATGACCCACACGGTCGGAAAAGCAGAAAAATAGTTCATATTTCCTATTTTTATTGCGTAGGCGTACCTTTATTAGCATTTTAAGCAAAGCAATTTATTATTAGCATTTGCGCAACCCAAAATGCAGCCAAATGGCTTCAAAAATCTGTACTTACTCAATTTAAACACGTCAGTGGCAAATATAGGAATTCTATTAACATTTCATTCATCTTCAATAACAAATATATAGATTTCATTAGCAATACATTCAAAAAAATTTCCATAAGCAATCTATATGGTTTCGATACAAATTGAATCACTTTCATCTAATTTACATTCAATTCAATGGTTTACAATGCAATTCCTTATTTTCAATTCATTTTTAAGCAAAACGAATTCATATCCATACTAGTTTATAACCAATTTTAAATTGATACCAATTCAATTTATTTTAATTCCACTTCATTTCAATTTGCATTTCATATTTACATTCAGTTTATTTCATTTGAAATCATTTCACAATTTCTTTTCTTAAGTCGAGCATTTATTTAATATTTACTTAAGCTATTTCACTTCAAAACTCAAGTTTATCATTTATTTTTTTATTCCTCGTAAACAATTTCCAATTTATTTTCTTTGATTGGTTTTCATTTATCAAATCTATTCCACTCACTAATTTAATTCAATTAGTTCATTCACTTATTCATTTTAAATTTCAATTTCCATATTCAATTCATCTTGAATTTATTTTATCAATAACAAGGAAATTTCAATTTATTTATACTACTTGAATTTATATGCAAATTCAAACCATTTTTATTCAACTTTAATTTAACTAATTCAACTTCCAATTCATTATTTCATGAATTAATAATCTATCAAGTTAGTTTACTTGAATTCAATCCATTTTATTTTATCTTCCAAGTTTGGATTCTTACTCAGCTTGATTCAAATCAAATCTCATTTCATTTTTCAATTCCAATCCATTTATTTACAAATGTAGCTTCATTTGTTTATTCACAATTTCTTTCCTTATATTTGAATCTCATTGTAACGACCCGGAAATTTCGAACCCGAAAATTCCAGATAGTTAGAGAAAAAGAAGAAAGAGGAAGAAGAAGAAGAAAATAGAAACACCAAAATACAGAAACCTCACATTCGCAGCGGATCAAAATATAATATCACATAAATAACAGTTTTACAAAAAGAACTGTATCAATACACTTATACATTTTATATATCAGAGTTACACTATTACACAACACAAGACAATTTGAAAACATGTCTCAGATAATCCACAATAATATATACAATGGATATCACTCCATACGTTCCTGCCATCCAGCTTGCCTCCTGAGCTCCTGAACGTCCTTACCTGAAAATCTGTAATACTCGGTCTGACCCGAGCATTACATCAAAGTAACACCCGGGTCAGGCTGGAAACCAGCGTGAGTAAACCATCTAATATGAAAGTACCAATGCAAATTTACTTATTTAAATCCCGGGTAACTCGTACTTCACTACGAGTTCATTACTTGATATGCTCAATACTTACTTCACATATCGATCTATAAAGAATCGAAGTGGTTTCGGGTATTTACTAATACCCGACTCCGGTCTCTCCGAAACCAATGTCAACTTAACTTAAATTATTCAGGTGAAATACAATTCTACTTTAAATATAGTATGTCACAGTAATTCATCATCAATAGATAGCCACATCATCACAGTTTTAAATCAAACGTATCATATCACATAGCAATACAAACCTCATATTAGGGATAACAATTTATCAAAGGCTTCCAATATCGTTCTATTTATCCTTTAATTACATTTAAGTAATTAACCCTTAATTAATTCCACGATTAATTATCCTTAACCAAATACAGTAATTAACCTTTAATTACTTCATTAATTAATTATTTATCCTAATTATTTATCACCCTTGATTAATAACATCCAGAAATTAACTACTCTTAATTACTTTATCAAATAATTTAATTACTCCTTAATTAATTATTTCTAATTAATCCCTTGATTAATTATATAAGGTAATTTAATCTAAATTACTCTCATTAATAAATCACCTATTCAATTTATTATATTCGGTAATTATCCATTAATTACCTCCCTAAGTAATTATAATCCATTAGTTTCACTAAGTAATTATTATCAAATCATCTAGCATCTTAACAACTAACTTTACTAAATTAAAACATTAATTAAGTTTTAAATATAATTCACTTTCCTTTACTTATAAAATTAACAATCCTTAGTTTCAAGTTAATAATTTATTTTGAAAACTTTAATTGTCAATTTATAAATCGTTATTCATTAACTAATTTAATTAATAAGTCACTCTTTAATTATTACATTTGTTATCAACTTATATTAAGTTTTAAGATAAAACATTTCCTTATAATTTCCTTTTATATTTCAGACTAAGTTTGAAAATAACTTTAAGGATCTAACTTAAAATATTCAAAACAAATCATACAATCCATTTATACAAACAATTCATTTCAAAGAAATGAAATTCAAGAAATTTATTTAACTTAATTATTTAAAATTTGAAACTTACTTTATTTCAAATTTAAAGACTGGTTAAACATTTTACTTTGGGTTTAACCCATGTGTACTTGAACTAAGTACATCATCTTTTCCTTTTTAAAAACAGTTTGACTTCAAAAATAAAATCTGTTTTAGTAAAAACTTACTGTTAAAAACTTTAACTTTAACAGAGTTTAAATAAAACTATTTACAAACCTTTAAGTCATATGTTAAAGACTCACTTATCTTACAAGAGTTTAAAACCAAATTTATTTCAACTTCAAATTATTTCAAAATTCTTTATATTATATATATATATATATATATATATATTTTTAAAGTTATCAAAACAATTTAATTTATCACTGAATAAATTTTTAAACTTGAACAAACAAGTTTTAAAGAAAACCTGTAACCAATATTTCACCCGAGCTACCCCTTGGTTGCTTCGAGTAAAACCTTTCCATACTTCGAGTAACCTACACTAAATACTCGAGCAGCCCAGAGTCCCTTCTTCTACTTCAAACCAGACTCCACAGAACAGATCGTGCACCGTGCACATGCACCACCAGTGCAACCGACTCCGACCAACTACGACGATCTCCCTATATCAACGGTCATCCTCACACCTCATTTCGATCAACAACCCATCAAATCTTCCTCGAATTTGAATTTGAGTATTAAAACCAACCTGGAACGAATACAAACAAGAAACCCAAACCTGTAAAAACTTCGAACTCGAAATGTCAATCGCCAGAACGCCTACGCCTCAAGACTTATCTTCCATGACCTTCCCACCATCGATCCCCTTAATTTGGTGAAGCTCGATCCAACAGAGGCAATGAGGTGAGCATTTTTCCCGACCAACAAAAACTAGGGCTACAGATCTTATCGACCAACTACCATCGCCACCGATCACTGATCACCCTCTTGATATTTTTGCCTGAACCTTCCATATTCCCTCCATCTCCAGTAATGTTCCCGACCACCCCAGTAGCTCCGGCCACCAGAACTCGTCCAGAAACCAAATCCCGGTCATTTCCCATATACCCATTCAATTCAACATTAAATTTTTTTGTTATTTGTTTAAAAATCATAATTCTTAAAATGGATTCAAGTTATGACCTTGAGACAGCAGATTAGAGTGATTGATTTTTAGCATATATAAAGAATTCCTACTGTACTCTTAATTAGCAGTTTAAACCTTCAAATATTTTAACTTAAATTCATTTTTAAAATTAAATTTATGTCTAAACAAACATTTCATGTTTGAAAACTAAGCCTTAAAAGAAATCAGGGGAAAAGTTTTTTTTTTATATTTAGACTCTGTATTATGAAGACAGAGAAGAACAAGAATAAAATCAGTCATGCACTTCTGTACACACTCATATATATATAGATTTTATACTTATATCTACACATACAGACAACATCATCTCAGAAATTCATAGGCAACAACCATAGATCTACTTAAGTTTAAATTAAATGTTTACTCACCTATTTTGTTTGAAGAGAGCAGCTCTTTTTGAAATTGAAAACTGGAAACTGGTAAATTTGCTTAGTTGAGTTGATCTTGTTTTGATTTAGCTTGATGATTCAGGTTGAAAAAGTGGTTGCTTGATTCAAATCTTGGCAGAACAGAGAAGCCTGAAATACTTCTGCCCTTGAACAGAAAATTTGAGTTTCCCTTGATTTTTGATTTGCTTACTGATCTGGATTTGCCTTTAAACTGATTTGATCTTATTTTCTTTTTAGTTTAAAGATGAATGAAGGATTTAGAGAAGAGAACGAAAATTTCCACTGAAAAGAATAAGTGGCCAGGTTTCTCTAACCTTTTATTCATATAATTCAATCTTAAAGGAACACATTGCCACTTGTTAATTTGCATGTCATCTCAAGTTACAAATGTTTAAATGCATGTATTACAAAGCTTAAAATGTTTTAAACCTTTATTTAATATTTCTCATGTCTTTATATCTATTTTTATCAATCTATGTTTATATCTTTATATACAAATCATAATTAGTACATGTAAAAGAAAGCATAATAAACTCTTTTTATTGAATCCTATTTAACTATCATACTTTTAATAAATATTTATCTCTAGAGTTTTTAAAATTTAACTTGAAATAGCTTTTGAAAATTATTATATTAAATTCAAATCATAACTTCCAAATCACAATATATATACACATATATATATATATATACATACTTATATACTTATATGAGCACACTTAAATTTTCAACATTATAAAGTTTGCACATATCTAATTATATATTTGTTAATTTACTATAAGATTTATCATTTCCAGATATTTATAATTCAGCATTTATTATAGTTCAAATCCATTTATATACATCCAGATATTTTCTAATTATCAAAGTTTTATTTGTTCAACCAAATAAAATTAGTTAATTATTCAATTACCGGATGTCCAAAAATCCGGGTTATCACATTCCTCCCCCCTTTAAAACTTTTCGTCCCCGAAAAGGAACGAAGTCAGAATTTATTCAATACTTATTATCAGATAAATTACTCTTTGAATATATTTTTTTTTAACTCTTAACTCCTTTTATAATTTTTTTTTAAACACTTTAAAATCTATATAATTTTTTCAAAAATAGTTTTATAAAAATACTTTTTATAACTCGATGTTTCAACAAGTCCATCCTTGTTCTCACAGAAATTCGGTCATACGTTGATCAGACGTAGGACTGAAAATCTATAAGGACTTAGCAAACCCGTTTTCAACACCCAGTGAAAATATTGGAAAATAATTTTATTAAAAATATAGGAAACATTTTTGAAAATAGAGGAAATATCTTTGGTGAGAATGCTCTGGAAATCATCACCCCCATCCATGGTTACAGTTACATCACGGGTTACGTTGCCATCGCAGCAAAAGTCCATGTAACTGATAACAGCATGGAACCCACAACAGATCGCAGTTACATTCCAGGGTTACGTTGCCGTCGCAGCAAAAGTCCATGTAACTGTTGGCTCTCAGCGGCACACACGATTTCGCTGTCAAAATGAAACTCCTCCACATAGGTCGCAGTCTACCGATATAAAATCAAACGCAGACTGTTGGCTCTCAGCGGCTCAAACGACTTTCGCTATGTTACCATAGTGTCACAGTCTACCGATATAAAATCAAACGTAGACAGTTGGCTCTCAGCGGCACACATGACTTCCGCTATGGTCTGCAGTAGATCGTAGTGACATTGAGTTAAATTGTTGTCACAGCATAACTCAAATGCCTCTCTGGGCACCAGCCCCTCGACTTTCGCTACACAAATAATCCTCAGGAACTAGTTTTGTCCGGACTCCTCACAGGATCAACTTTAGAAACCCCCCTTGGGGCTCAAGGCAGTACCACCCAGTGGTACTCCTGAGAAGTTCATTTCAAGGGAGCGCCTTTTTCCCCAGAGCTATACTCAAAACATTTTATACTATATACTTATAGTATCTTCAAATCATACCCTTTATGATTTATCAAAATCTCATTTACACAAAATCGATATCCAAAATCGATAGTTCCAAACTTTGCTTTCCAAAATCTAAAATTGATTTTCCCAAAAATCAAAAGCCTTTTCCAAAATCATAGGTTCCCAAAACCTTTTTCCAAAATCATTCTCATAAGATCCTTTATATATATAGATATATATAACTTTAAAAATCTTTGGATTATTTCAAACTTGTATAAAACCTTTTTTTTATACTTCAAATATTTTCAAAACCCTTTTCTATTCTGACTATAGATTTAACAAGGGAAGATTTATTTTATATAACAAAGATAACTTTGTTTTATTCCAAATCAAATATTCAAATTTGATTATTCTTTTATAAAGTTATTAACCATACCACTTTTTTTTAATAAAATGAGTTCTAATCATAGAAATATTCAACTCACATTTTACTTCATCATTTATTTCTCAAAATATACCCTTCTATTTCAAAACCATTTTACAGTTTTATCCACAAATTTCAATATCAATTTCATCCAAACTCGTACGATGTACACATATCATCCGTATGCAATATCAGTTTGATCGCTCACTCGATCACACAATTTCTCTTCCGAACTAGTATTGTCCACCCGACTTCCTAGTGCGGACTCAGATCTGGTTTCTTGATCAGAAACCGTTATTCTCCTTGCATAGTCGTAGCTATGATAAAGAATATCCAGAACCAATCAACAATCCATATTTAGGTTCGCCGTCGAAAATCGAGCGAAAAATTCTAACTCGGATCGATAATATTATCTCGAAATTCTATGCTCGAATCTGGATCAAACCACTATGCGAATAGAATAATATACGTTCATCCTATGTATTTAACTTCATTGATTATTAGCCAAATCAATTCTCTTTTCTATTCACATTTCCTTTAATTCCATTCACTTATTCTCAATTGCTTCCATTTCCAATTGAGTTATTACTTCAATTACAAACAGTTTGAACTCTGACCAATTTAAATTTAAAAATAGCTTGAAAAAGTTTAAAATATATAAGTAGTTGAAAAATAGTTATTAGTTTGTAAAATAGCTGTAAAATAGTTAAGTAGGTATAAAATAGTTAGATAATTGCAAAATAGTTTTAAAATAGTGATTAGATATAAGTAACTGGAAAATAATAATTAGTTTATAAAACAGTTTCAAAATAGTTAAATAGTTCCTAAATAATTGTAAAATAAGTATAAAATAGTTTGGAATTTTAAGAAGAAAGATTGCATAGTAAATAGTTTGGAAAAATATATTTGTATTAAAACCATTTATTTTGAAAACAATCCAGAGCCAAACTGTTTAATTTCCCAATTCAAGTTGAATTAACCTTAATTCCTTTCCAAATTCAAATCAAATTCCATTTGATTTTTAAACTTATTCAACTTAAATTACAATTCCAATTTATTTCAATTCAATTTGGATTAATTTCAAATTGAACCAGCTTCAATTTCAAATCATTTCAATTCTAATTTACCATTTGAATTTTTAAACTTATACATCTTCAATTTCACTTTAAATTATATAAATTCAAATTTTCCATTTAAACTTATGCTTAACCATCTTTAATCACAATTCTAATTAATTCAAATCAAATTCAATTTGAACTACTTCTATTCAAATATCAATTTAAAACTATCTCGAATTATATAAATTCGAGTTAAAATTTTAAATGTTGATTTAATTTCTTAAATCACAATTCCTTTACTTTTAAATTAACTCAACCTTTATTTTCAATTTTAACAAATTAAATCTTTAAACCTTTTAATTCTGAATTCAAATTTCAAAATTCCATTTTAAAATTATCTTTACTTAACTTATTACAAAGTTCAAATAAGAATTCAAAAACAATTTAATCTTCAGATTCTAATTTACCATTTACAATTTCCAGATCTCAAACCCATTTTGAGATCACTCATAACTCCCATTTAAATTAACCATTTAACTACCCAAGTTAAATTTAAATTTCATCTTGAAATTTCCAATTCAAGTTATTTATTCAAACTTATTTAACTTCCTCCAAGTTAAATTTACTTAATCCGGTCAACTTTTCACAATTTGAATTCCCATTCAAATTTTAAACTTCAGATTAATAGTCTTTCCCTTTTTAAGTTAAAAAAAAACTTACTTTACTTTGGGTTTCACATCACATCCCAAGGAAAATTTAAAATTTAATACTTAGAGTTTATTTCAAACATCTTTAATATAATGTATATTCTCATCTATACATATTTATTTTCTTTACACTTCAAGTCATACTTAAATTTTTAAACCATTTTTGGTTTTTAATTTCAAAAAAAATTTCTTTAAAACAATCTCAAGTTTCCTGGACTTAGATTTAAAACTTCACAATTTTAAATTATCTTCAATTTCCATTTATAAGTCATATCCACCTAAAAGTTTACTTCCCTAAAACATTGTATTTTGCTTACTCATTTACAACATTTCATTATTACACACAATAACCATTTATGATAATAACCAAGATTATCATATCTGGAAACCAATTCGTTATTATCTTTTCTACAAATTCAAGATTTTAATTTCAGTTTGGATTCATTTCAAACTTATCTTTGTTAAATTTTAATTTGGTTGTATTTCTATTACCACTTAATTTAATTCCAATATTTTAACAACCAATTTCCTTAATATTTATTAGAAAGAAATATCATTTTATATATCAAAATATATTTTATATAAAATCATTTAAAGAAAATAACAATTACGCTCTCGTATATATATATATACACTCAACTCGTTCTAGGGTACCATTGACCCTATCCTTAACGAGTAATCCCAACAGAGCCAAGGTTCTCGCTTAACCTTCAGCTCTGATACCAAATGTAACGACCCGGAAATTTCGAACCCGAAAATTCCAGATAGTTAGAGAAAAAGAAGAAAGAGGAAGAAGAAGAAGAAAATAGAAACACCAAAATACAGAAACCTCACATTCGCAGCGGATCAAAATATAATATCACATAAATAACAGTTTTACAAAAAGAACTGTATCAATACACTTATACATTTTATATATCAGAGTTACACTATTACACAACACAAGACAATTTGAAAACATGTCTCAGATAATCCACAATAATATATACAATGGATATCACTCCATACGTTCCTGCCATCCAGCTTGCCTCCTGAGCTCCTGAACGTCCTTACCTGAAAATCTGTAATACTCGGTCTGATCCGAGCATTACATCAAAGTAACACCCGGGTCAGGCTGGAAACCAGCGTGAGTAAACCATCTAATATGAAAGTACCAATGCAAATTTACTTATTTAAATCCCGGGTAACTCGTACTTCACTACGAGTTCATTACTTGATATGCTCAATACTTACTTCACATATCGATCTATAAAGAATCGAAGTGGTTTCGGGTATTTACTAATACCCGACTCCGGTCTCTCCGAAACCAATGTCAACTTAACTTAAATTATTCAGGTGAAATACAATTCTACTTTAAATACAGTATGTCACAGTAATTCATCATCAATAGATAGCCACATCATCACAGTTTTAAATCAAACGTATCATATCACATAGCAATACAAACCTCATATTAGGGATAACAATTTATCAAAGGCTTCCAATATCGTTCTATTTATCCTTTAATTACATTTAAGTAATTAACCCTTAATTAATTCCACGATTAATTATCCTTAACCAAATACAGTAATTAACCTTTAATTACTTCATTAATTAATTATTTATCCTAATTATTTATCACCCTTGATTAATAACATCCAGAAATTAACTACTCTTAATTACTTTATCAAATAATTTAATTACTCCTTAATTAATTATTTCTAATTAATCCCTTGATTAATTATATAAGGTAATTTAATCTAAATTACTCTCATTAATAAATCACCTATTCAATTTATTATATTCGGTAATTATCCATTAATTACCTCCCTAAGTAATTATAATCCATTAGTTTCACTAAGTAATTATTATCAAATCATCTAGCATCTTAACAACTAAATTTACTAAATTAAAACATTAATTAAGTTTTAAATATAATTCACTTTCCTTTACTTATAAAATTAACAATCCTTAGTTTCAAGTTAATAATTTATTTTGAAAACTTTAATTGTCAATTTATAAATCGTTATTCATTAACTAATTTAATTAATAAGTCACTCTTTAATTATTACATTTGTTATCAACTTATATTAAGTTTTAAGATAAAACATTTCCTTATAATTTCCTTTTATATTTCAGACTAAGTTTGAAAATAACTTTAAGGATCTAACTTAAAATATTCAAAACAAATCATACAATCCATTTATACAAACAATTCATTTCAAAGAAATGAAATTCAAGAAATTTATTTAACTTAATTATTTAAAATTTGAAACTTACTTTATTTCAAATTTAAAGACTGGTTAAACATTTTACTTTGGGTTTAACCCATGTGTACTTGAACTAAGTACATCATCTTTTCCTTTTTAAAAACAGTTTGACTTCAAAAATAAAATCTGTTTTAGTAAAAACTTACTGTTAAAAACTTTAACTTTAACAGAGTTTAAATAAAACTATTTACAAACCTTTAAGTCATATGTTAAAGACTCACTTATCTTACAAGAGTTTAAAACCAAATTTATTTCAACTTCAAATTATTTCAAAATTCTTTATATTATATATATATATATATTTAAAGTTATCAAAACAATTTAATTTATCACTGAATAAAATTTTAAACTTGAACAAACAAGTTTTAAAGAAAACCTGTAACCAATATTTCACCCGAGCTACCCCTTGGTTGCTTCGAGTAAAACCTTTCCATACTTCGAGTAACCTACACTAAATACTCGAGCAGCCCAGAGTCCCTTCTTCTACTTCAAACCAGACTCCACAGAATAGATCGTGCACCGTGCACATGCACCACCAGTGCAACCGACTCCGACCAACTACGACGATCTCCCTATATCAACGGTCATCCTCACACCTCATTTCGATCAACAACCCATCAAATCTTCCTCGAATTTGAATTTGAGTATTAAAACCAACCTGGAACGAATACAAACAAGAAACCCAAACCTGTAAAAACTTCGAACTCGAAATGTCAATCTCCAGAACGCCTACGCCTCCAGACTTATCTTCCATGACCTTCCCACCATCGATCCCCTTAATTTGGTGAAGCTCGATCCAACAGAGGCAATGGGGTGAGCATTTTTCCCGACCAACAAAAACTAGGGCTACAGATCTTATCGACCAACTACCATCGCCACCGATCACTGATCACCCTCCTGATATTTTTGCCTGAACCTTCCATATTCCCTCCATCTCCAGTAATGTTCCCGACCACCCCAGTAGCTCCGGCCACCAGAACTCATCCAGAAACCAAATCCCGGTCATTTCCCATATACCCATTCAATTCAACATTAAATTTTTTTGTTATTTGTTTAAAAATCATAATTCTTAAAATGGATTCAAGTTATGACCTTGAGACAGCAGATTAGAGTGATTGATTTTTAGCATATATAAAGAATTCCTACTGTACTCTTAATTAGCAGTTTAAACCTTCAAATATTTTAACTTAAATTCATTTTTAAAATTAAATTTATGTCTAAACAAACATTTCATGTTTGAAAACTAAGCCTTAAAAGAAATCAGGGGAAAAGTTTTTTTTTATATTTAGACTCTGTATTATGAAGACAGAGAAGAACAAGAATAAAATCAGTCATGCACTTCTGTACACACTCATATATATATAGATTTTATACTTATATCTACACATACAGACAACATCATCTCAGAAATTCATAGGCAACAACCATAGATCTACTTAAGTTTAAATTAAATGTTTACTCACCTATTTTGTTTGAAGAGAGCAGCTCTTTTTGAAATTGAAAACTGGAAACTGGTAAATTTGCTTAGTTGAGTTGATCTTGTTTTGATTTAGCTTGATGATTCAGGTTGAAAAAGTGGTTGCTTGATTCAAATCTTGGCAGAACAGAGAAGCCTGAAATACTTCTGCCCTTGAACAGAAAATTTGAGTTTCCCTTGATTTTTGATTTGCTTACTGATCTGGATTTGCCTTTAAACTGATTTGATCTTATTTTCTTTTTAGTTTAAAGATGAATGAAGGATTTAGAGAAGAGAACGAAAATTTCCACTGAAAAGAATAAGTGGCCAGGTTTCTCTAACCTTTTATTCATATAATTCAATCTTAAAGGAACACATTGCCACTTGTTAATTTGCATGTCATCTCAAGTTACAAATGTTTAAATGCATGTATTACAAAGCTTAAAATGTTTTAAACCTTTATTTAATATTTCTCATGTCTTTATATCTATTTTTATCAATCTATGTTTATATCTTTATATACAAATCATAATTAGTACATGTAAAAGAAAGCATAATAAACTCTTTTTATTGAATCCTATTTAACTATCATACTTTTAATAAATATTTATCTCTAGAGTTTTTAAAATTTAACTTGAAATAGCTTTTGAAAATTATTATATTAAATTCAAATCATAACTTCCAAATCACAATATATATACACATATATATATATATATACATACTTATATACTTATATGAACACACTTAAATTTTCAACATTATAAAGTTTGCACATATCATATATATATTTGTTAATTTACTATAAGATTTATCATTTCCAGATATTTATAATTCAGCATTTATTATAGTTCAAATCCATTTATATACATCCAGATATTTTCTAATTAACAAAGTTTTATTTGTTCAACCAAATAAAATTAGTTAATTATTCAATTACCGGATGTCCAAAAATCCGGGTTATCACACTCATTCCAATCAAATTTCTAATATTTTATAAGTTATCAACTTATTTACATTCCAAAACAATTTAAAGAAATCCCAGAGTCTTTTAAACAATTACTCTGGCACTTTATTTTAATTTAGAGAACTCATTTATTAATTCACTTTACCATTTCATTAGATTAATGAATTTTATTTCAAATATCTTTGGACTTCTATTTTAATTTATAAATCACATTTACAATTACATTTACAAATTCATTCGTATATGAATTCATTTCCTCATCTTTCAATTCATATTTATAAATTTCATTTGTTAAATGAATTTATCTTCAAATCTTTGGTTATACCATTATTTCTTATTCACTTCCATATAACAGTGATAATAATTCAATATTATCTTTTCCTAACAACCAAGCATCCATATACTATAATAATTCATAGAAAATCATTTCTTTTCTATACAAAAATAGTTTTGGGCAAAATTATTTCATTTACCCCATTTTAAAACAATATTGTGTCAGTTTATCTTATTTAAGAGTTTAGAAACCCCTATCGATTACAGTTAGCTTGACTGCACCGACCAGAATCTATAAACAATCAACCGATAAGTCAACACAATACAAAACAAATTTTGTATTCACTAACAAATACGCGCTTATATCTATTATTACACTCACACTCATTCTAGAGTACTACTTACTCTATCTCTAATGAGTAACACCCAATAGAGCCAAGGGTTGCCGCTTAACCGGATGCTCTGATACCACTTGTAACGATACGATTTTTCGACGCTCAAAAGTCGACATTAATACGTCCACTGTATCAAATGCCGCGCAATCGAATGCCGGAAAACCGAACCATTAGGGTTAAAAAGAAGGGATAGAAGAAGGCAGAAGAAAAAGAGAACAGAAAAACACAGAAACAGAAACAATATCAGAATCTCACATTCGCAGCGGAACAATATATAATAGATAAATCAATAGTCTTTTAAACAAAGAACTATATCAGTTTTATACAATACATCAATCAGAGTCAATATACAACTCAATACAACAATGGACAGTTATATAACTTATCCTCATACAGAATACACAGCGGAATAAATAAACAAGTACGGTAGTACGTCTCGCCATCCAGCTTGCTTCCAAAGTTCCAGAATATCCAGAATATCCTGATAACATAACTCTAGGCTGCCTGTGTGGAAAATTATGGGCACCCGGAGTTTAGAAAGGAAACAATAAACTCTGAGTTAGTCATGGTGACTGGTGTGAGATCGTAAAACAGTTATTTTCACAAAGAAAATAAAATTAATTCGCAATGCTTTTGGAAAATGAAACTACCATAAGACCTCCCGCCACACACACAATGCAAACGCAGAATTGGAGGAGATTTCTTCTTATGATAGTCAAAGATGCTTACTACGCAAATCATTGGATTATTATTATTAATGTCTAGTGGAAAAACATTTCAAAAGTATAATATTAATCTTAGCCAGCATAGGCATTTCACGTTATGCCTACTATAGCTACTATGTTCAATAGCAGGTTACCGCCACATTCCATAGCAGGTTATACAACTAAATCCGTATAAGGCTCGTATTGTTTCTTTGGATTTCCAACAAATGGTCAGGCTAAGGAACTTCCTTTCCTACTGCCACATGGGATCGCCTCTGGCTGGACGTCCCGAGAGACAACTGCTCTTTGCCAACACAAGGCCGGGTTACCCCTGTAACTAGGTAACTCACGAATATGCCACCCCCCGGTCCTTTGGGACCTTTATCCGAGGCGCCTCGATAAACACACAATCACACAATAAATGAGATCGGAGTATCCACATAGGTTAAATACCAGGGATCCATACCTGATACCACCCTTTTCCAGAAGGAAATGACATACCCTAAAGGGCGCGACCCTCATAACCTTGCCGCATATTCCTGTTTCGACCATTTCCGGGGAGTGAGGTCTGACGAAGTCTCGTCCACAAAGCTACGCTTTTTCACAAAGCCGTGCTTTGATCCCAATTGATCAATAAATGATCAACACATAGCAACACTCAGCATGTCACATTACCAAATTGGGAATATATCGCTGATAATCTTTAACTACATAACCTCTGAGCTCGTACGTCTCAGAGAAGGGTGTTAAGCTAAGAGAATAAATCCTCCGCCACCAACAGAAATGTATTTGAAAGAAATCAGCTTTATATCTCAAAATGTAATGTCAGACACGTAACCATACAAGTCTGTTCCGGGTTCTAACAGAACCGAAGGCACTTCCAAAGAAGCCCTTGCAATCTGGGTATTCATAATCCCGATCGGACTTCCCATCACAAAAAGAATGATATAAATCTCTATACCGGAGCCACTCGGTGCAGAGACATTCGACAGGTTGTCCTTTCATTTTCACAAATACCCGGTCTTCACACCGGTCTTCAATACGATCCATATCGTCGTATCACTAATTCGGAATGGGTTATATGACACAAAGGTCTTTTCCCGGCTAACCCGAATAGTGAGCATTTGTTTTAAAAACAAATTCAAGAGCCATTTCAAAGGCAATATTGATAGTCGGTGATTTAACTATCAAAAATATTCACAACAATCATCAGATTTAAATAATTTTCCCAAATTATTTAATTTCAAAATATCTTCATGAGATATATATATTTTCCACAATTCAACACCTTGAAAACAGATTTCAAATCAATTTCCTTACGCGGAATATATTTCCAAATATATCTTTTAAAAACCCACTTTAG
Source organism: Allium fistulosum (assembly GCA_030737815.1). Classification (NCBI taxonomy): domain Eukaryota; kingdom Viridiplantae; phylum Streptophyta; class Magnoliopsida; order Asparagales; family Amaryllidaceae; genus Allium; species Allium fistulosum. Next base: position 245,583,065 of record CM060905.1, on the reverse strand, counting down.
AACCTTTAATTTATATTTTAAAAAGGTACTTTGCAATATACTCGGTTTTTAAGGAAAATACACTTCCATTCCAAAATGGTCCATTTAAACCAATTTAATAAATCCTTATCGATTTATTTTAAATTTACGTTCCAAATCCGTAAATTTACATTCACACTTTAAAAATAAATCAGCGTTTATTTTTAAAACAAATTTCCCTTTAATTTCATTATTCCCATTTTAAGTTTACATTTCCAAATATTCACTTTTAACCCCAAAATTAAATTCCAAATTGATTTCTAATTTTATTTCAATATCAAATCGATTACAAATTGATTTTTAAGTTTTATTTCAATAGAACAAACATTGCAATTTATTTCTGAATTTATCTCCAAATAACAAATCATTTGCAAATCGATTTCCAGATTTATTTTACAAACACTAAATCAATTTCAAATAAATTTTCCAATGATTTGTTTTCCATCACCAAATTAATTACAAATTTGATTTCTAAATTTATTTTCAACTCCAAATAAATTTCCCTATCGATTTCCCAAAGATTCATTTTCAAATACCAAATCAATTACAAATTGATTTCTTAAAGTTTATCACTTTTAAATAAATTCCTTTGTTCTTTCTAAATTATTCAAAATTCCATTTTTTTAAATGAATTCTTCAACTTTTAAACTATATTATTTAAAACTCATTTATTAATATCTTTCCCTATATTTTGGAATTTATTCGGTAAGATTTCGACAATCAATTTTAATACTTTAAAATTCCTTCTTTCAAATAAATTCAATTCTTAAAAATAAATTCACTTAAAGTTTTCCACTTTAATTTCAAAATCCAATTTATATTCATTTCTGGTATCCAACGATACCAAAAATACATTCGGCTAAATTTTAGCCTTCAACAGTTTCAATTATCAATAAATCAACCACAGATTGTCAATAAATCACATCATTCACATATGAATTAATATTCAACAATTTTGAGGAATCCAGTTGGATCCCTCCAACCTGTTTCCTTGCATCCACAGATGTTAGCACAATACCAATTCCACTTCGAGGTGGAATATCGCGGTATATGGGATTTATAAAATATCAATCCGCTATTATGCGGCGCAATAGGGTCTCATCCGCTATATAATGCGGGAAATCACAACTGCAATATATACATATGCCAATATATATATTTCTATATATATAGATATATTCTATATATCTAATATCACATCCAAACAGCAATCAATCAATAACTGCAAAAATCAAATTTTCCTTTTGAGTGAGAAGATCTCACCTTTGCTTTAATTTTTATTTTGCAGTCCATTTCCATTTCCGCTTGTTTTCTTCACGGTTTTAAACCTTGTATAAATAATTTATACAATTCATTAATATTCGAAATAAATCGAATAGTTCAATTGCCAATCTATAATTTTAATTCAACTAATAAATTTTAAACTATTCTTCCTTGTAAATAAATTATTTTGCAATAATTTAGTAAAATAAAAATGTGTATATATAAGTATTTTTATATGGATATATTTATATTAATGTACTTTCTTTGAAACCCTTATACTTGTAAAAATTTATTTATGTGGATTCAAAGTCTAATTTCAAAGAATCTCTTCTTCATTCAAAATCCATATATATATATATATATACAACTGATACAATCTTAAAACCTTACTGTCAATTCCTTTTCCGTTTTACTGCATGTTTATTGATTTTTTTTTCTTTCTGTGAAAACAAAAATATAAACATTAATTAACTTTGCTATATATATATATAAATATATAAATTGAAAAATAAATAGCTTCATAACTTACTGTTATTCTTTCCTAATCTATATGTACATATATATAGAAATAAATAAATAACATAAAAATATATGCATATACCTTCGCTCGCGATTACCACTTGACTCGGTCGCATCCCACACGCGAGCACCACAGGCGGCGGACCACCCCTACGAATCTCCACGCCAATTGCCGCCGCGAAACCCCAGCAAGCCCACGCACTCCCATAAATGTCGCGACCACACTCCATTCTTCTTTGACAACGCACGCGCCTCCATCACCATGATCGAGTTCCCCCGTTGCGAACGAACACCTCGCGACACCTTTATGCTTGAATCGAGGATCGTGGCCTTGCTTTAGTTCGATTGGAAGATGAAGGGGGAAAGGATTTCGATTAGGGGATTTCGAATTTGATTTTTATCTTGTGAATGAATAGATTAATTTTTTTGTTCGGCCATTATAAATTTGAACGAGAGATTTTTTTTGTATTAACTAATGCTCGGCTGTAAAGAAAAGAGGAGACACGAATAAACGTGGATGGTACAATGTAGGGCGGCTTGTCTTAAGGGGTAGGGTGGCTGAAAAGGAAAAGTTGATGTGAATAGAACAATATAAAATATTATTTAAATCTAAACGTCTCGAAATCGCAACTCAAAATTTTGACATCTAATCGAGGCGTGCCGCCAGGCGTTTGTAATGTTATACGCCTATTCCGAACGCAATGGAAAAGGTTCCGAGTCCAAATTCAATCGTATGGAGAAGATAGCTTTTCGAACCAGTTATAATATTAAATTTTCAATTAAATTTCAGCGCGTTTGCTTATCGTACGGCCAAACGATCACTCCAAACATTACGAAAATTGAAATCCGATAATAATACAATATTATGGATCCAATGGAACTAGTTTCGTCGAATTCCGAGACTGTGCCCCGGAACGCTATTTTTAAATATAACTTAAACGACAGAATTTCAAAACTGAACAAAACAGCTTCAAATCCAATTCTGAAAGTTCTATTATCTTCAGTACTATCAATATAAATTTTCCAAGACTTCATATTATTTTTAACAGGCTTAAAATTGAAGATTCAATTTTTTTTCCCAATTGCAACAATTAAATTTACTAATTTAATTACCAAACAAACACTGATATTTGAAATTCAAATTAAACTAATCATTCCAATATTTAAAATCAATTAAATATTCAAATTTCAAATGTCAAAAATTCAGGGTCGTTACACATAGACTCTTAAAGTAGGGGCAATTTCATATATATGGATTTTATAGATTAATCCTGTGCATGTGTAATCAAATTTTGCAAGTTTCAAAGATATATTAGTTCTGACAGTATATGAGGTTTCATTCTATATAATATTTTATTGTTTTGACTAAATGAATGTCAACTGGTGTTGTAAATGCAATCTAACCTTTTCTATTTATCACGTCTTTATGTATTGTGGGGTTGACAAAAATGATGGGGGAGAACGTAAGTTTCTATTCTACTACTTTTCTGTGATTACCATATTACCTTTTTTTATAGGAGTGAAAATTTTGAAATGGCATTTAATAATTATATTTTGGGTTTTGTATGGTAGAAACCGGAATGAAGATTCTTTATCCATTTTATGATAATAGTTTCCTGAATGAGGAATATTTGATTCTGTTTTAAATGAAGTTTCTAACATTTACATGTACTATTTTTCGAAAAGTAAAATAGTTGGAATATACGAACCTTTTAGAAATATGTGTACAATTTTGTTTCTAGATGAGCTTTTGAGTAAAACATAATTTTATATATTTACTTATTTAGTATCAAGGGTACATGGTGTCATACATGTGTGATAACTCATACTTATAGAAATGCATTCCCTGTTATCATATTACTACTTTATTTTCTGTATTGATTAACTGATTCTGCATCTGATGCTTAATTTTTACTTCCAAAAACTATTAATTCAGTTGATTTTATTCTTATATCTGATAATCTATAAAGTAAGTACTCTTTTTTGCATAAGTGAAAACTTGTTTTCCTTTTGATTATAAACCATCCAGATGTTATAATTCGGATTTATGCCTGTTGAACTAGAGCTCACTGTTGATCAAGAAATCCAATGCTGGTAAATTCCTTTTGGTGTATCTGATATCCTAGTTTTAAATTCTATGTGAGTTTTTTATTTCAAATATTAAATGATTGCTCCAGAAACAATTACTATATGTATTCATTGAAATATGTATATTTTAATAAATTCTAGATATTTTAGTCCCTTGCTCGATGAATGAATATTTTGACTAAGACTAAATCTCAGGCATATATCAATCACTCTCACTGGTCTCCAAGAGATTGATATAATGTATGACAAACATCGTCTCAGACAAACACACGAAATTAGTTTCAAACAAACAAAATTAGTGCATGTATAATCACTCTTCACACGAAATTAGTTTCATAATGTATGACAAACACACGAAATTAGTTTCAGACAAATGAAAATAACATATCAATCACTCTCACTGGTCTCCCGGAAGAGTCTTAATGATGTCTGAATCATTTGCACCATTTTTCCATGTAAAAAATATTAATAACAACTTACACTAGTACACACTATAAAGTACACAAGTAACAACTAGTCCAGGTTATAATGTTCAAACAAAGTGTGTGTATATGTGTACACACACGACTATTAAATCAAATGTTTTATACACAGTATTGTAATTATAGTGTAACAATATTCCGTTACGGAAGTAAATTTTAACTGCGAAAAGCACTCACCTAGATCAATAATGCTCAGGCGGCAAACATAAAAATACTTTCCATATGCAATTCCAAATTTGCCTTCTCTATTTTGCTAAAATAAAGGTGTTCTCTTTACAATACACCAGGTTTTAGGTGAACTTCAAGTAGCACCAAATTAAAAGAGTCTAAGACATATGCCTGAGATTCGGTCTTAGTCAAATAAAAGACAAGTAAATTCTAGATTCAGGTTAATCTCTCCATGGTCTATCTCATCAACATCCACTGTTTTTTTCTTCACTAAACCCTTTTGCCTGAGTGTACTACCATCCATCTAATAATAGAAGGTACTACCAATAACCTGTAATTTTCATCACAGTTTTATATAATTATTTTCAAATTGTTCTGAATTTTCAGGAAATACTACCAATGACTGAAGACATGCATGAAGAAAGCTTTGAGCAGTTCAAGTTCTTAGTGATGCATTTGGTACTTGTAGATGTTAACTTTGAACTATGTTGTCTTCTGTTATCATGAATATGTACTGAATTTGGTAACTCATGTATTGAACTTATTTTTTGTTAGTTGATACTTTATTTTGTTATCATGAATATGCGTTACATTTGCTGATTATTATCATTATTTCGTTCATACATTGTTCAAATTGTTATCTATTTAAAGAAGATTCATTTTGATTGTTATTATTAAACTATAATAGTAGGGTGCATCAAATATATAGTAAAATAAAGCATAGCTCCTAAAAAGCGTTATAACTATATGACATAAGTGCTATAAAAAGATAATGCAATGTATGAGGTTACTGTCAAAGGATAGCAGCAAATAGGCATTATAGTATACACATTTTATAGCAAATGGATGTAGAATATACTACAATCATCTTGATATATAGCGCGAAATAGGCGCTATAGAATTACTATTTTATAATGGCTATACTTTGCTATAAATATTCTGTTATTTTCGTTAAGATTGAGATGTTTTATAGCGGTTTTTTGTGTTATAAATGTGCAATTCTTTTTTATAACATGTCGATATAAAGAGTTTATCAAACCACTATAGTTGTGTTTAATAGCGGCTATATGCTGCTATAAAAGACTGTTTTTCTTGTAGTGGTCGTTACTTTGAAATCCTCTTCCATAGACACACAAGTTGAGCTAGCTCTGGCTGAGTTGGAACTCAAGGATAAAGATTATAAGCTCTGTAAGAAGGACACTAAAATTAAGGGATTTGATGCTGACCTCCTTGACTTCTATGAGATAATTTTCTGCATGAGAAACCTACGGTAGTTAAAGGCTACGATGAAATCATTATCGATATCTATGAAAAAGAGCATAGAAGAACTGAGCATCGAGGCTATGCATTCTAAGAACCTAACATTCTTGCCAAGTTTCTTAATCCCTAAGACCTTAGGGATTTGGGAAGGGAAGAGCCTAGGTCATTAAGGAAAAGCTAGGGAAGCCATCGAATGGATCACATCCAAAATCTAGGCTATGAAGACGATTGACAAACTCGCCTCTAACATCTTTGATGATCATTCACCTCCTTGCCATTCTTAGCACTAATGACAAGTTTTGTTATTGTAACAATTCCAGTTTCTTCCCTTTTAACTCCTAAAGTTCCATCGAATGTCCCTTAGCTGTATATCCAACCTTTCATTATCGCTCCTCCAATGACTCGCTTGTCTCCAATTACTGAAGAGGAGTTGACTTTGTTCTCTCCTCTACCGAAGGTCCATGCGAGTACCAACCCACCCACAAGCGATGGTATTCTCTTATATCCTCTAATGCTAATGTAGAATAACACTCCTTTTCAAGCTCGTGACCTTTGTATTTCCGTTCTCAATGTTATAGGATGTTTAAACGCATCTTTGTTGGCCGCTTATCTTGCAATTACCACCATTCCAGAGATTACAAGGTTCTAAGGTGGACCAAATGCGAAAATAATAGAAGCCCTTTATGAAGGGGAAGACCTTATTATAGACATTGAGTATGAAGGTGATGCAAAGACCACTCACGCACCTAGGAATAAAGCAACAACCACTACGACATCCTTTACTCTCGAAGAAGTCGGTCTACTCCATATAAAACAGGGGAGTGTAACGAAATCATGAATGAAACTTCCAAAGCTTCTCCCGCAAAGAACTCGAAGGCTATCGAGTGATGATTAGAAGGAGAAGCGAAAAGTTGCAGAATCCTAGCTCTTAGGTATCCTACCCAAGGAGACTCTGCCAAGAAGCCGAAGAAATTCATGCCCAATAGGTGTAGGAAATGATCATTTCTTATTTCTTGGTTCATTTTTATCTTTTGTTTAACAGTCGTTATGGGCTTAGAACCCAATTTTTGTACCAATATTAGTGATAAATAAAGATACACTTTGTAGTGTACATCTTTATTTCATTTATACAATTTTCTTTTTATAATATTTATTGTACCTATACATATTTGTATGCCAGTAAAATAACATAATTTATAATAAAATTTCATGCCTTCCTATTTAATCTAATTAAAAGCTTTCACTAGTTGTATCTCAATATGAAAAAGTGACTTTACACAATTAATTACTAGTAGTTATATTGTCTTAGTTACTTTCCCGTTAAACTAACCATGTTTACTAGTAAGAAAAACAAGGAATTATCCCACATTCCTTAATTGGCTTTGTCTCTTGGTTGTAAAGTGTACCCGTGTTTATGTTCCATAAACGCATAACTTTGAGTAAAAATAATTCATTGACGCTAATTTGAAAGCATCTACTTTCATTACGCCTAACTCTAGGTGCTTATTCATTTAATGTTTATCTTTGGATACCCTTTCTATCGATGCCCACACTAGGCACCTAAATTCATCGACACCTACTATGGGCTTTCGAACCCGTCAATGCCTACGTAGGCAACCATTTCCGTTTATGCTTATCTATAAATATTAATTACAACTAACTTTGGGTATTCGATGAATCCATCGATACCAACTTTAGGAATCCATTCCTGTCGTTTCCTATATTCAAGTATATATATTCATCGTTGGTACTCTAAGCACTCTATGAACCCGTTGACACCTACTTTTGGCATTAATGTTCATCGCTACCTATCATTGGCCATTAATTAGATATCTGACCTACTGCAAAACATGTGATGTTAGAACAACTAATCTCATAGTGTGCAATTTAACTTAATGAATACTATTCCATCGATTCAAAAAATAAATTTATTCACAAACTCATTGGTTAAAGCTTCCTGATTACATAAAACTCAAGTCTAAAAATAGTCTGAAATAAATGTATAAAAATATAAATAAAGTGAAATAGCAGTGAAGGTGTCCGCTATTTAGGCCTGTGGGATATGCACCTTCTCCATTATGGTAAGCTTTAATGTGCCATCTCTAGGCATTTTCTCTATCACATAAGATCCTTGCCAAGTTAGACCAAGTTCCCCCAAGTTAGTGAAGATCCCATTCAAAATGAGGTCATCTATCTCAAACTTTTGATTTCTGACATTTATGTTGAACTACCATACCATTCTTTATTAGTGAGTAGAAATCCTTAAATTAGCCTCTTCTCGTTTCTCCTCCAATAAGTTGAGGAATGCTAGCAATAACTCCTCATTCATCTTGGGGTCATAATGCATGCATCAATGGGAAGAGACTTCAACTTTGATTAAGATTATTGCTTCAACTCCATATGCCAATGCAAACAACATATGTTTAGATGCTATCTTCCGAGTTGTTTGATATGCCCATAATGATAGTGGTAACTCAATAATCCAACAATTGCACATTTTCTCTTCCACATGCATTGGTAGCATATGAGGATATCAATTCCATAAATTGCAAATGGCTAAGGGCTAACCATTTCTGTAAGCTTATTGGATGAGGCTTTGGTATATTAGCAAATCTTTAACACATGTCTCATCTTTTAGTGAATTCTAGTGCATCACTGATGTTGGGTCAGAAATATTCATAGCCAGTACCTTTCGTGCTAAGTTCTTCCCACAGTGTGATCTCTACAACTTCCTTGTTGTACATTCTCAAGGATTTTTTGTCCCTATCCTCACATCATGACAAGGGGTTGAGATTCCTCTCCTATACAATATATTACCGTACATAATGTATTGCAATGCCTTTTGCAAGAGCTTACATGCTTCATTCCTATTCTTTTAAAGATTTCCCATTATCAAATATTCTTTAAATAGAGTTATCCATGACTCTATTTTCTCTAATTCAATAACAAATTCCACATCCTCAGTGATTGGAGCCAGTAACACCTCTATCAAAATAATCCTCAATAATTGTGCATCGCTAGAACTTTCTAGCTTGGTAGATGCACCACATTTACATTTACCTCTTTAAGAATATATGCTATTGTATAGCGGTCACGCTCGCCGGGAATTTCATCATTTTTGTAAAGTAAGGGGCTTTTTATGCCCTCTTAAGTTGAAAATCCTTCTTAACTTGGTAAACTTCTAGTTGGGAGTATTTAAATGTCTATAAGGATCGAATAATTAACTCGTTAGAAATCCCGAGTCCAACAATTAGTGCTTCATACTCAACTTCATCATTTTCTACATAGAACTCTTACTTCAAAGCATAACATATTCGAAAATCTTCTAGAGTTATAAAAATACTCGAACTCCAAAGTCATGGTCACTAGATGATCCATCTACATATAATCACCATGTCGGTGGTCCCACTAGTTCTCCTTCAGTCCCATCATCCCAAATAGTAAATTTAGCGATGAAATTTGCTAGTGCTTGTCCTTTAATAGTTTTACTTGGATGATAAGTGACTTCATATTGACTCATCTCAATACTTCATTTCATTAATCGTCCCGATGTATCGAAGTGATGTAAGACTTACCTTAAGAGTTGAATTGTCTGCACGCTATGAGCTTGGAAGTATGGTCATAACTTCATGGATGCTATCAGTAAGCAATACACCATTTTCACCATTTTAGGATATTGTTTCTCTACTCCTATGAATTGATTTCTACTGTGATATACTGTCCAGTGGACCCTTATGTCCTCAGCATAAACGTAACACTTAATGTATGAGCCGAGAATGTACGATAAACGTACAAGATCGTCCTTTCATTGATTTTAATAAAATGAAGGATTTTTGGAGATGTCCCAACAATTGCAGAAAAGAAGCCTCACATTCTTCCATCCATTAGAACTTCCCCTTTTCCTTTTTGAGGGAATTGAAAACTGATACGCACTTGCCATTCACTTTTGAGATGAACCTACTCATTGCAACAACCTGACTATTCAACTATACATTTCCTTATTGTCTTTAGGGCAGATACTTTCTTTAAGGCTCAACCTGCTCCATATTGGCCTCAACACCCCTAAAGTTCGTGTTGAACTTGAGAAGTTTCCTAGATGATACTCCTAATGAACACTTCAAAGGATTTAGGTTCATTCCATACTTTCATACTATCTCACACATTTCAGCCAACTGTGCTATGTGGTCCATAGATTTCATTTGTTTTACAGTCATATCATCCATGTACACCTCCATTGCCCATCTATTCTATTCCATAAACATCTTATTGATCGATCACTAGTAGGTACCTCCAACATTCTTTAGATCAAACGACATAAACTTGTAGCAATAACTCCCAAGCCGATAATAAGACAGATATGCTCTTGGTCAGGAACATGAATTGCATTTTGATTACAGTTGGATTAAGAGCCAATGAATGATAACAAGTAACATATAGTAGTTCCATTCATGAGTTGGTCAATCCATCGAAGTGGAAAGAAGTCTGGAAAGAAGTCCTTCGGCATACATATTTTAGGTTTGATAAACGATGCATGTCTGCCACTTTCCGTTAGGTTTCCGAACTAACATGGGATATGACATCTATTCCAGATGGCAATCTTCTTGGGTAAAGGTGTTTACAATAACTTACCCACTTCCTCTGCAACAGATCTTTTAGGATCCATGCTATGCCTCTTCTAAATGACAGTAGTTCTTTAGGCCTAATATTTAGTGCATGACACATAACTCTAGGCAAAATCCTGCAAATTTCAAAATGACTCCATACAAACACATCATGGTTCTCCCTTAAAATCCTGTAAGATCCTACTTCATCCTTAGACTCATTTGTAACCTAAACCTTCGAAGGTTTGCTCTCATCATTCCATATAGTATATATTAGCTCGAATGACTCTGCCCTCACCCTTTTCGGCTCTTTCCTTGGATCCTCCTCATCATGTACTCCGCTAGTGGATCAAAGTTAGGACTTGGACTATAGTTGCTATGTTTCCTAAGAATTGATATGGAGAGGTTTCTCTAGATGTTTGACTTTCTCATTGTGGTAAGCTACTTTGAGCTTAGTCCCATAACATTCTCTTCCAGCATTTTGGCCGTCCTTCACTACTCCAACTTCAAAATCCATTGAAAACTTTGTAACCATGCACCATAAAGCTTAGAAAATATTGAAATTAGCAAGGGCTGGTCGACCAAAAAACACATTATAAGGATAATATCCATCAATTACAACAACATTCTCCACTCGCACAGCCTTTTGGTTTCTCTCATATTTGAACAGTCAAATTTATATATCCCATAGGTGATATTGCCCCATAGTAAATACCTAAAGTAAGGAAGAACAAGGCAACCAATTCCATGCATTTGACTTCATCCCATCAAAAAAATGTTTAAACAAAATTTTCATCGAGCTTCCACAGTCAACCAATGCTTAAAGAAACATGGTATGCCCGATCTATGTTGCTATGGCCACTGAACACCATGTTGGATCAAGTTCATTGGAAGTAAGGTAAAAGGAAGGAATTTCAAAAAAAATCCTTTTATTAGTTTATGTGTTTACATGAATGATATTTTGCATTAAATCATATCTAGTCATTATTAATAAAGTAGTTTGTCATTTCAATTTTAATTTAGTTAGTTATATTAAAAATAATATATGTATATTATGACTTAGGCCTGTTAAGAATAACGGATAATTTTAGTTTATTTTAATTTTACATTTAATTTATTAAAATTTTGCATTAATATTTCATATATTATAACATAACGAATAAATATTGTAGACTAACCAAGGGCGTATAAAAGCATAGATGTCAAATGTGTTAATAACCATTAGAATCTGTGGATAAAATCAAGGGAATAATGTTAAGGGATACTAATTTAAACATAGGTAATATCTCATATTCATATGTACATTATATATATATATATAAACAATCTATAATTTGTTTAAGCTATTGAATAATTTAAAATATGTTTAATGATATTATTATATATATATATATATTTATATTTATATCTGTGTTCAAGCTATACAATTTTGTTGTTTTAATTTACATACATAGATACACACAGGCACATATATTCTGGAATATTTTTCTTCAAGAATTTTATTATTTTAAAGAATATATATTCAAAAATATTATATATATATATACACGTATATATATATTATGATATAATGGATTTTTTTCAAAATTTAAGATTTGAAATAGTATGAATTAATAAAAAACAATTTTGTAAAACCAAAAGCAAATTGTGTGTACATATATATTAATTATATATATATATTACATAAATTTTAAATCACAAGTTTAATATATATATATATTAAATCCGAAGAAATAAATCAAGAAAACAAAATAGTGTTTCTGTAGTCATATTTATAAATAATATATATATATAATTTTAATTTAACATAAATTTATTTCTGTATACATACGCACACATATGTATGGTCATGATATTTTTATTTATGTGTTTAAAAATGATACATTGACTATATATATAATCTATTTTTAACATTATTGTTATTAAATATTTTAATTCAATTTTTTTGAATACATATAATGGTTGAAAAGTTCATAGAATTATAAAATGATTTTCAATATTGAAATGTATAAAAATGAGATGTTTAACTTTTTATGATCCTACTGGTTATCGACACTTTTATGGTAAGCTATTTCCTCTCCAGGCTCCTTGTTCCTTGTCCTCGAGTATAATGTGCAAATATCATCTTTTGTGCTTTACCAAATTTTCAATGGAGGCTAGGGTTTTGGTTATTGTATATAGAATGTAATGACCCGAGTTTCATAGAATTATACATACATAATTAAATGAGAATGTGTCAACAAACTCGATTTTAAAACATTTTTACATACATATGTAAACAAGATTATGGTCGGTAATGTGATCAAAAAATATACTATAGATAATCTAGTTTAAGGATGTTAAAGCTGTTAACAGTTAGTAAACAAGATATGTGATTAGTGCGTAACAATAATGTGCTCATTTGTTTAAAATGAATATGAAAGTGGATGTAATATTTGGTGAAGATAAGAGAGAAGACTTTGGTGATGGTAAGGGATAAAGTGGCGTGAACAAGACGGAAAGGGAACAACGAGGAAAAGGGTTAGAGACTCATTTAACCTCTGTATATTTTTCCATTTATATAGACTTGCATACCTCTCTTATCCACACACAGATTCCACAGTCAATCAAGCCTGATTTCTTATCTCTTTAAAAAATCTCTTGAATCAAAAGGAAAATAAAGCTTAAAAATCTCTAAATTAACCTAAACTCACATATAGTTCTTATACTTCATTATCAAAGAACTAGAGAGTGTTTTTGAAGGAAAAATAAGGTACAAAAGGAGGATTAAATGCATTGAGGTGCGAAAATAAGGAAGGAAGTTTTTTGGCTTGAAATTTGGCGCCAGGAGAAGGAAGGATTGATTTTAAGGAGCTAGTTTTGATTACAAGCGAGTTTACTGACTTAACCACAACATATACTACTTGTTATATGTGTATAATATGTGTTGTACACATTATATAGTAATATAGTTGAACTGAAGTGAATTCATATGTTCACATGACATCTTACCATGTTTAAAACAAGATGACATTTAAAAAAGTCAATTGTTCACTTATATCCATATTTATACTTGTTAAAGTGACCTTAGCTATATAGTAACATGTACGATGGTAAAATATACTTGAAGATGGACATTTGCTTAAGCAAATGAAGTTAAAAATATTATTTTTTAAACTTGAATGTGTTTGAAGATCTTGTGTTTAAAAGAGAAGATTTTAACAAAAGTTTACAATTTAAAGTGATTTAACTATAGTACATTTAACATTATGTTTTGTATGTATGCTCTTAGAGTATAGCAAAGTATAATATTCGAGGAGATATGTCGTACATGTCATAATTTTGAGAACTCAAGCAACATTAAGTTAAAAATGTTTTTATACCATTTTTGTGACGTTTTTGTCTTTAAATAGTAAAGTGTTTAAATGAAATTAACTTTACTTGAAATGTTATGTATATACTCTTAGGCTAAGATGGAGTATTATACATAAGAAATTGAATTGTATACGTATATGGTTTGAAAGGTTAGGTAACATAGAGTTAAAGAGGAGCAATTGCACTTTTTCGCTTTTTGACTCTTTAACTAGTTTTAAACAAGATAACTCTTGACTTTATAAACATTATAAAAAATTTCATAAACCATTAGAATTTAGTTTATGGTGTTTTGGAAAGACAACAAACATCTTATGGTTAAATGGAAAATATAGCAAATCCATATAGGTTAGGGATTATTATGCTAAGTAAATGATAAAGATAACATTTGCTTTATTTTGGTGCATTTCTTTTATTTAACACAATCCCCCTTAACTTGTGGAACCATGTTATGTTATAAGATGATAATTTTCAAAGTGTGATTATGATTTATCAATGATGGCTTTCGATGGTTGAATTTGACTTTCAACTTAGGAAGGACATAAAAGAAACGCGGTTTCATATGGTTTGGAACTCTCTCGATTAGGCTTTACCATTCATATAAACCATCTTTCTCATTAACAGCACCGTGTTTGGAAACTTTTTAGTGGGGCTCTACCATATATGTTGTTCACTTCTTTGGAAAGAAACATAATTGAATTATCCTGAAATGTTGATCAACTATTTCAAAGTGACTTGAATTGAGTAAATATATCGAATTATAACTTGACCGATACTACTTAAACTAATAACGAGTTAAGTGGAACAGTGATATGCTTAAGACCTACAAGAAAGTACATAGAAGGAACCGTGTTTAAGATTCTAAGTGCTCATTATAGGTTTGAGGGTTCGTGAGCAGGCTTTGATGTAGATGAATGTGTTGGGAGAGAAATTAGAAATGACTTTAAAGGACTTGAAAAGAGAGAATCGATTAAGTGGTTCACTGTCATTCAGATATATCTAGTATAGAGATGTATCTGGTATATCTAGTCCACAGTACACTTTGACCCATTCATAGTCTACCCTCATCATGCTGGATTTATATGTATATATAAAAATATTATGAAACGCAGATGCCTAATGACTTTTAGTACCTAAAATGAACTGTGATATCTATGGGAATGTTATAGGTCTATTATATATATAACACTAAATGTTAACACTTTTAGTTGAACTTATTTACTTAATATTGAATGGTTTGTTACCTATAAAGGGGAAAACTCATTCCATGCTTTACCGACATGTCTTATAATGTGCAGTTATATATTTGGGCATATGACTAGAGTTTCTCATATCGGACTTATGTCTAACTTGAATTTTATCATTTCCCTAAATTCTCAGGTACTCATCTGATTACGATGAGAGTATAAGATTAAGCTTGAAATTCTAGAGCTGACTGGTGAAAACCAGGAGGTTTTGGATGTATTTACTATATATTATTTCTGTTGCATTAGTAGATATATATGCATCAGTATTGTAAAGATATGTTGTTATAACTGTCCATTGTCGAGGTTAGTACTTATGTAATTGGTATTGCAACTTTAAGAACTATATTTTAGGATTGGCAATATGTAGTATCTATTGTTGACTATGTTACATCATATATCATCGTATGGTTTGAGCATAGTTTCGTTGTTAACAGTTCTATTGTTTTAATTTTACCCTAGCAATCTTGAATTTAGATGCTTAATTATTGGCACACAAGTACAAGAATATGGTATTAGGTGTCGATCTTGGATATCAAAATGAAGGGATGTTAGATATGAGCTCTAAGGAATTTTAGAGAAGGGGATCAAAAGTTGAGCATCGGTGGGGATGCTAGTCCTCCTATAGAAAAATTCTTGCATATGAACCTTTGTATCCGGGATATGAAAAAAGGGTTATCGTGCGAGCCTTATGTAAGGGGGATGAAACTAGTATAGGCGGTTCAATCTCATCATGCCCGCCTCTTGTAAGTAATCGGGGCCGAGCGGGTACAAACGAAAGATTACTTGCACTTGTCTTCTTTTTTACTTAACTCTGACTAACTCTTGTTTTATTTGTTGTTGTAATTGCCGATGATTTGACCTTTGATGCTTTTGATGAAGGGACTATGAACTATGAAGACCTGACCCAAGTCGTCACCTCTCATGTCCTAACCGTCGTGCCTACTAAGCACTAGGCCTCCTATTCCTGAACTCATCTAGCAGATAATTAATATGTCTTCCAACCCTTCCATGTTTTTCCAACGGTCCACTGAGAGCAAGAAGAGGAAGAGGGATGTGGTTGGCCCATCTTTGGTTATTGGGGTAGCCACTCTTTTTAAGAAGTTCCTCCGTATTTACGACATAGAGGAGCTTGATGTTGATAAGGATGTCGTGCCACTAGGCAGGTGACCCTGGATGTAACGACCTTCAATTTAAATTAATAAAATAAAATTAATTAAAAGGCTAGTGTAACGACCCGGAATTTCACTGCTTTGATTTGTGAATATTTAATTAATTTTAAATATTCAATATATAGGTTTTATAATGAATATAAAACTCTTTTTAATAATAAATAATAATGGTGAAATAGTTTTTAAATTTTGTTTACAAAAATATATAGTTCGATGACAAATAGAAAATGTGACCAGAAATTGTTTTCCGAATTTTCGACGTTTCATCGTGTAAAAGTTATTTGAAATGTTGTGCACACTTTCTTATATATATTCACACATAGACTAAGTATATAACATGGTTTAGGATAATATAATTAGGTTTAATTAAGTAAATTAAGTTAATTTAATTTAATCATGATGTGACACTTTGGTAACTAAATTAAAAAAATAGAAAATAGTCGCATCAAGGGGAGACAAAGAGGACAAAGGGTACACATGCATGTTTGGCTTGATGTGATGGGGTAGGAAGATGGAAATTTCGAATTTGTTTTAGGGGTATGATGTATATATAGGTATGGATATGCTTAAGTATGTATATATATACATATAAAAGATAAGATTTTTATAAAAATAAAGTAAATATATATATTCTATAAAAGATGTTTCTTTAGACAAATAAGTAAATAAGTACTATTAGCAAGTAATGGATGTTGGTAAGGAGGGGTCATGGATGATGACGTGGCAAAAGGATGTGGAGGGCATGGTACATGAGGGTATTTTGGTAATTCGATTTGTGTCTTAGTATATAAACTATTTTTTCTAAATTATTTTCCATTTTTCTCATTCTTATTCTCATTTAAAAAATTCCTAAGCTCTTAGAAAGAACTTTAATGGCTTCCTTAGCATCTTCAAGTTTTATATTTTCAAGTTTAAACTTAGCTTCAAACTCCTCTTTTCAATCTCAATTTCCCTCATTTTTCCAGCCATAACTTCTTACAAAAACTCCAAAACTAGATTTTCTTTTATTTCCAGTGGCTACAACTTTGTAGTTTATGAATTTTTTTGATTTCGAGCTTAGATGCTCCAAAATTTCATTTTTTTCAAGTATATTTTTGTACCTAGATTTTTATGTCCGAAAATACCTCTTACTGTTTTGGCCATAACTTCCTCAAAATTTAACTTTTTTGAGTAACTATTTTATTTAAATGATAGAGGAAAGAATAATATAAAACTTTTCTTTTGACTACTTTTCCAAAATCCGAGAGGAAAGGGTCCAAAAGTCGAGAACAAAATGACCTATTTTTGAGTGGATTTCCTTGTTTTCCAAGCCTCCCGAGTTTCAAAGTATTTCAAGTTTCAAAATCTTCGGTGAGTAAATTCCTTAATTTTATGGGAAATAATTAACCTTTATATGTATGGTTGTTATAAGGTTGTATATGTGATGATATTGTTGGATTATCTTGTGGTTGTTATGGTAATATATGTGTGTATGTGATGTGAATCTTAGAATTTGAAAATCAAAGTCTAAGTATTATGTTTGGTTCGAAAGATGTGTGCTTGTTTATGCGATGGTTATGATTCATAGACTTTCGGTTGGTTGTGATATAGAAGTGGAAAACAAGTTGGAAATTACGGGTTTCCATAGCGATAGTCCCTATGGATGTAGTTCGCTTAAAAGTTTGATTTTTGAAAAAATTTGGTTTTTAAAACTTATAAGTGTTTGTAAATGTTTTATAAACTTAATAATAATGTTTTAGGAAGTTAATTAAGTTTTTCATAATTAATTTATAATTAATTAAGTTTTTAATAATTACTAATTAATTAAGGATTAAACAAGGTTTAATAATTATAACTAAGTGAAGATTAGTTATTAATTAATTATCTTATAAAGTTAAGATTTATTTTAATTAATTATTAATTAAGTTAATTAATTTTGAAATTAATTATGGGTTAAGTAAATGATTTATTTTTAATTTATTACTAATTAAGTATAAGGTTAATTATAAATAAATTATTAACCAAGTGTTAATTATTTTAATTATAAATCATTAAAGATTATAATTTATAATAAATTATTTATAAAAGGTTTAATTTATTATTTAAACTAATTAAAGATTATTTAATTAATTAATTGAGATTAGTTAATATTTAATTATTAATAAAGGTTTAATTAATTATTTAATAATTAATAAATGATTAATTTGGGTTTAATTAATCGTTAATTATTGTTTAATTATTTAATTAAATTAAGTTAAGATTTAATTAAGATTAATTATGATTTAAATAAGGATTTGGCTTATAACTAATTTTTTTTAAAGAGTTTTAAAAGTTTTAAATCTCGTGTTTCCAAAAATAAAAGTGTTTTAAAAGAACTTCTTTTTCAAAGATGGTTTTGAATACAAGTGATTCAAGTGTCGATGCCATTAAGGAACCACATAACCGTGAATGAGTTATAATGTAGATTGTTGGGTTGTTTGGACATGTGTTAGTAGAATAAATCCCCATTCCGCTATAACTGATTGTTTATTTTTTTGGTTATTTGGGCATGTGTTAGCAGAATAAATCCTCATTCTACTATAAATTGTTTGTTTGTGTGGACACGTGTTAGCAGAATAAATCACCGTTCTGCTATGAATTGGTTGAATTGTTTGGACATCTGTTTAGTAGGACAAATCACCATCCTGCTATTATGTTATTTGAACATGTATATGCTAGTTAGTTTATATTGACATGTTATTCACTTATTTGGATATGAGTTGTATTTACATATATGTTGACCTATGTAAATAACTGTTAAGTGAATTGAAATCGAAATTGAATGGTAATTTAAATTAGTACCATTGGGCTTGCTAAGCCTCTTTTCGAATTACTAAAGTATTTTTTTGAATTAATTTTAATTCTTAAATCGATTGGGTTTAAAGGTTAAAATTGATTTTTAAATTTCATTATTATTTTATAAAGTTATTTTTAAATAATATCTTGTTTTTTAAAAAAGGGGTTTATTAAATAAAAGGTTTTACCTAAAGTAATTTACAAATGATATCTTGAAAATGATATTTTATAAAGGAGATTCTATTAAGGAATTATGAAGGAAGATTTTTAAATAGTGGTAAAAATAGAAAGAGATTTTATAAATCATTTTAGATATTTTTAAAAGATGTTTTAAATCAAGTTTGAAAAATTGTAAAGAGGTTTGAAATGTGAAGTGAACTTATAAAAGAATTTTTATAAGGAATAAGTGAATGAGTTTTATAAAGTGAACGAGTTTTATAGTAAGTGATGTTTTGAAAGGGAAGGGACATCAAGCGACTACGGAATAAGAAGGTTCCACTAGTGAAGGTGCAATGGGAAGATGATGTTGCAGACACCACTTGGGAAGCAGAAAAGAAGATTCGTACTTCCTATCCTCACTACAACAAATAGGTCATTTTGTAACACTTTTGCGCTTTCAAATTGTAACGGTAATAACTGTTATAAATTTCTAACAGATATTTCCGTTAAAATTGTTTGTCACGGTAATAACCGTGACTACACCTGGTAATTTCGTAAATACTAAAAATAAAGATAGACAGTACTGTAATTTTATTATTACTTATCTATTTCATATGCGTAACATTTCATCGTCATTTCAATTCCTCTTTAGTTCTAGGATTTCTCCCCTCCAGTTTGTTCCGCCTCCATTTTTTTTCCATCGCCTTTAATCTTTCATCTTCAAGTTTATTATTCTTCACCAAAAATGTCTTGTCATCCAAACAAAGTACTGATCTGAGTTCAGTGCATAAAAAGAGGAGAACCGAACCCACAAATTCGTCGATGAACGGGAGTGTGTCGTTGCTTGTTCGGCCAGGGCATACCAGAGTTAACTGTGATTACTAGCATTGCTTCTCTTCTGTTGGTCTTAAAAAATTGCCTGAAATTAGACGCAGCATTGGTAAGAATGTCAAAATCTTTCAGAAGGTATTTTTCATATACTATTATTTATTTATTTATTGAGTTTAGTAGTGATGAATTGGGAACAGTGGTTTGCAAGTATTGAAGGTATTACTTTGAAATTGAGATCTGGCTGCTGTTCAGACACACAAAATTAGGAAGTTTGAGATTGTTTTTGTGATTGACATGTTTGAAAAATTAGGGAATTCTAGTTTCTTAACTTCATAATTCATATGGTTACTGAGATTCTAAGTGTAATGCTTTATGTGAATTTCTTTTATACTTCAATAACGTCCTGAATTTCTACATATAATCTCATGCTTTTCATTTTTCAAGTGTAACTATGGTAAAGGTTTTCTATATTTATATAAGAATAGTGAAAAAACACAATCGATGAACTTTTAGCTTTTAAAGATAAAAACAAGGTAATTTCATAGTTTTTACTGATAATTGTACACAAGAATGGTGCTACTAATAGACAATTAGTGATATGTAATAAACTTAATATTTTGATGAAATTATCAAGGACCAAGAATTGGTTTCTGTTTTCATTTGGTTTACGATTTCAATTTCCATTTTGTTTGGTCAATTTAATATTATTGGAACTCAAATTTTTTTGTTACTATTCCAGTTTTGGATTTCGGCCTTTTTTGATGGAAATAGATTAACAGATAGTGCGCTCTTGTTATTTATGAAAATAAAATATATAGTACTATGTTATACTTTAAAAAGCCAATTAATCATTAATATTTCTACTAAATTTGGCTGTAACTGACAGATGTATCATATTTTTGAACTAAATCAATTGCATATTTTTGTATTATCTTGTCTGATTTGTTATTTCTTTTTTGTTATTTCACATGTTTAATACACTTTCTTATCTTTTCTACGATAATTTTATTGTCACCTATTTTTTTATCGTTTGAACGGAAAAAAACAAGAATGTAAACCAAAATAAAGATTTAAATGGGACTGTAACATCCCGTATATTTGGACCATTTAAATTGACAATAATCCACACTTGTCAACTTAAATAATACAAAACACAGAACATTATGGGATTATAAGTACATAAATGTAAATGAGAATCAATACAACATCACAGACACAGAACAGTCACAGAATAATGCAGCGGAAAATACATCGTCATAATAGTAGTTCATGAAGCTACTACAGAGAATACAACAATGTCTCAACATAAAGCGACTGAAAAGAGATACAAGATGCCCAATACATAAGTACATCAAATACTGAAAATAAAATGATAAAGATAAAAGCTAAGCCTTCAGCATCTTCGACCAACCTTGACCAGCAACGGAATAGCTTCAGACTGACCCGAGCATATGCAAAAGAAACACTCGAGTCAGGACTCAAAATCTTATACAGGATAATCAAATGCATATAATAAAGTCCATAACTCAAAGGTGAATATAAACATCATTAAGGGATCGATAAACTACCTACAGAATACGCTAAATAGATAATGTCTAATCCATAAAGTAAGATATCAAAGTAGGGTTAAGCAGGGCCCATACACCTCTTAACCTGTTTATTCCCAAAAGCATATACAAGACCGTAGTTTCCCCAAAAAAGCCGGAAGTTACCAGAGGGCAATCCATATACTAAAGGTAAAAATCAAAATCGTAGTGGTCGCGAATAGGATAATCAGTATGACAAGGTACATGAGACGATACCAACTAGGATACTAGTAGTTGCGTGATCCGGACTGATGTTGGGCATAGCAGCTACTATCCCAACACCGCGAAACAACACTCCCAAATCAAGGGGTGCACCCAAATCGAATCACAAAAGTAATAGATAAGGTATCGAAGAAGTGTGTCCGCTAGAGGTAGCGAACCTCAATGGCCCGGCGCGGCTCCTGTTTTAGTCATGTCAGGGGTCATCCAAAATCGTTCTCTTTCTTCAGTCAACGCGTTCATCAAAACCATCCACTTCATTCTGGATCAACACTTCGCGTATATTAGTTATTAAAGTGGTTTTCGGTATCGACAGAGAGTATGTCCAAAATCCGATCCCGGACTCTTTAATAACTACATATTAATTACCCAACAGTCAACTTTTTATTAAAGTTAAAAAAAATCAAATCCAAAGGTCAAGTAGCAAATTTGACTTCCAAATTTGATATTTCATAATTCGATTCGTTTTAATTACAAAATCATATTCCGAAAAGAAATTCTAGTTCAAGCCCTTTAGTTATCAAAATTTAAGTATTCACGTTAAATCAACATTTCACTTATTAAATCAACTCAAACTTATGGATTACATGAAATAGTCAATCTTAGTTCAACTAATTAAATCAAGTTTATTCTTTAAATCCGTATTTACATTCCTAGGTTCATTACTATATCAATTTCATTTACTACATTCACTTTGTCAAAACTTCGTTTATTTATTTATCAAAACTCGAAATTAAATCACTTTATCTTCTAACCTATTTACTTCTTAAATCTCATTTCGATTAACTTTGTCAAACACTTTGTTTTAATAAATAAATTTACAAATCCGTTTCAATTCATTACATTAATTCGTTCTCATTTATTTCAATTTATTTCTTTATTCCAACAAATCTAATTTATTTAATTCGATAAAATCCATTTTTATTTATTTTAACAAGTTCATTTATTTCATTCAATAAAATCATTTTATTTACTTCCAACAAATTTATTCGATTCAATAAAATCAATTTATTTATATTTATATTTACGTTCCAAATTACAATACAGTTTCCTAAGTTCATTCCATAATTCCGAATAAGTCTCAATTTCAAAATGTTCTTTGTTGACCGTTCGGTTTCTTATTTTAATTATCTATCCTAGGCCAATTCATTCAATTGGGTATTTATCATTTCAACCCGATTCTATTTAAATTCAAAATCAAACATACAAAGGGAACTTGCAGTGTGATAGCTGGGATGGTGTCAAAGTAAATAAACAAGCAATAGCATCCATTTCCAACAATTCAACAATTCAAATAATCCCGAAATAATCGTATTAATTCGCGTTTGTTATTTACGCCAATTAATATAACTATTTCTAGAATCTACACTATCATTTCATGTAGATTAAAGATTATAACATTTTGGTTTCACTTGGTCGTTCAATTTCAGTTGCAACAGTTAATTCAATACGTTCAATAGTCCAAAGTGACATTTATCAAATTCTACGTGTCAAACAATTTAAAGGATCAAATTAATTTATCAATATTCATCATATAAAGGGGTCAAGTTTTAACATATGTCATTCAGGATTTTATATCTATTCTATATCAAATTCAGTTTCAATTTTATTATTAATTACAATAACAACAAATTTAATATCACATAGCAAATTTGCGTCATAACTATTTAACATACCAACTTCAATTCAATTTTTAACATCAATCAATTTAACGTCCAAATTAACATTTATCAAATTCTACGTGTCAAACAATTTAAAGGATCAAATTAATTTATCAATATTCATCATATAAAGGGGTCAAGTTTTAACATATGTCATTCAGGATTTTATATCTATTCTATATCAAATTCAGTTTCAATTTTATTATTAATTACAATAACAACAAATTTAATATCACATAGAAAATTTGCGTCATAACTATTTAACATACCAACTTCAATTCAATTTTTAACATCAATCAATTTAACGTCCAAATTAACATTCATAACATCCAACATCTAATTATCCTAGTATAATAGATTTTTGAGTCGTGAATAGAAAATATTCACCTTGCGTGGTAAGAAGTTTGACGACGAAGCACGTAGACGATAGATAAGAGGCACGAACAAACACAACACCAACGAACAACAAACTGCAAGCGAATAATAATTCAATTACAATTTGTTCAATACAAGATATGTATATAGATTGTACATATATATTCATACCGATCAAAGAAGCAGGGTATGATGACAAAATAGATGAGGCCTAGTCTTGAGATTCCGGATCAGCAGCTGGAAATTCAGACAACGCTGAATATTAATAACTAGACAAATATAAACAAACTATACGCAACACTATCACCGGGCAAGGCGAGGACCAACGTTTGACGAACTACGCGGATGGCCAGTGGGGTAGTGGGTTCGGCAGTGGCTGTTGGTGGTTCGGCTGGTGGTGGCGAACGGGGCAGAGGGGTCTCGGCTGGGTCAGGCCGGTGGTGGGTTGTGGGGTCTGGCGGCAGACTGGGTGGCACGGGCTGTAGGTGGTTGACTGGCGGTAGCAGGCTGAGTGGCGGAATGGTGGCACGGGCTGCAGGTGGTTGAGTGGCGGACTGGTGGCGGAATGGGTGGGGCTGGGTGGTGGCAGCAGGCGGGCCAGGAGGTCTGGGCTCGGAGGGTTGCAGGACGTGGGTGTCTGGGTGCTGGTAGGCGGAGGGGCGTGGGTGTCTGGGTGGCTGGTAGGCGGGTCTGCTGTTGGGTGTGGACGAGGCAATGGCAAAGGGGACTGTCTGGGCGAGGTCAAGTGGGCCAGGGGGTCTGGGGCGAGTGGCAGCAGGCGTGGGTCGTGGCTGGAGGGTGGTGGCACGGAGGGCGGAGACTGGTGGTGGAGGATTGGGCTGTTGGGAGGTGGTAGATTTGCAGTGGGTTCTTTGCAAAGGAAATAAATAGAAATAAAATAAAAAAAAAGAACAACACATAATAAAAGAGGAAGAAAGAGGTATGAACGAACCAAAGGAATGAAATGCTAAACAGTGAATTATGAATTGGAGCCTGGTTTATACGCAATAGTACAGAATTGAAAAGTCTTTAATTGATTGTATTGGTACACTAAAAGACTGTTGGAGTTTCGAGGAGTAATTACTGGTCAGGAGATGCCTCGAATTCCACTCCCTAGTGAAGCCTAATAGACACAGGTTTAATAGTGTAACGGACAGGTTTCAAACCGTTAAACAATTTGTAACTTTTAACTCCGAACTCCGAATGACATAAATAAATATACCATTTTGATCAGCGCGACGAGGCGAACGCAATGGTATAAAAATATCTGTGGTACGATTTAATTATAACATTCAAAATTTTCCATTGTGAAAAATGCAGCAAAATCACTGAAGATTAAGATCGACGGAGCTGAAGATGTCCGAAATTTGAAAAACGAAAAATGACGTCCTTGTCAGAAGATGGTTTAGAATATTTCCATTTAAAAATATTCAAGTTCGGCAGATAAAATTTTCGCATTAAAAATGAACTGATATGTAATTAAACGCGAACAAATCTTACTTCAGTATTTCTCAACGAAATTTGGCGTACGCCTATGTTTATCAAGACGTATTCCAAATGTGAAGTTTGGATAGCAACGGAAATTGTTTGTGAAAATTTGAATTTCCACATCAAATAACGATTTTAAAAAAAAATTTAAACTGGGTCTGAATTTCAGGGTCGTTACATTCTCCCCCACTCAAAACTTTTCGTTCTCGAAAAGGAACGAGATACTGAGTAGAAGAATAGATAGAAAACATATGATGGATATAGAATAGGTTATCAACAAAGATAGATTGAAAATAGAATTTACCTCCAACAAACAATTCTGGATTAGAATCCCGGATTCTCTCCTCTGTTTCCCAAGTGCAGTCTCGGTCATCGGGACTCCACTGGACTTTGACTAGGTTAACGGACTTTCTTCTGAGCTGCCTAGTACTTCTATCGACTATACGAAGTGGTCTCCTTTCGATAGTCAAATCTGGCTGAATATCCACCTCTTCTAACTGAGCAGTAGGAATAGTCATAGATGGATCGTGCATGACTTTCCGAAGATGTGAAACATGGAAAACGTTATGCACGCCCTCAAATTTCTCTGGTAAGGCAACTCTATAAGCAAGTGTACCAATCCTCTCGGTGATAGGGAATGGTCCAACAAATCTAGGAGCAAGCTTCCCTCTACGACCAAATCGAATAACATTCTTCAAAGGTGATACTTTCAGAAATACCACATCCCCAACCTGGAATTCCAAATCTCTTCTACGCCTATCTGCATAGCTCTTCTGTCTATCCTGTGCGGTCTTCATCTTCCTTCTGATTTCATTAACCTTCTCGGATGCTTCCATAATCATATCCGGCCAAGAATTAATCGATCACCAGGTTCGATCCAACAAGCTGGCGATT
The DNA here is from genome assembly GCA_030737815.1 of Allium fistulosum. Lineage (NCBI taxonomy): Eukaryota > Viridiplantae > Streptophyta > Magnoliopsida > Asparagales > Amaryllidaceae > Allium > Allium fistulosum. Next base: position 245,556,872 of record CM060905.1, on the reverse strand, counting down.
TGCATGGTCGTCCATATAAAGCTTCGAACGGTGCCATATCGATACTTGCCTGAATATAAAGGTGGTTAAATTTCAATTCAGATTTACTTATTCAAATTGAAAATTTTGGTTTACCTGATAACTGTTATTATAAGTGAATTCAACCAAATGGAGATGGTCTTCCCAAGATCCACCAAAATCAATGATGCAAGCTCGGAGCAGATCTTCCAATACCTGATTTACCCTTTCAGTTTGGCCATCCGTTTGAGGATGATAAGCTGTGCTCAGATTCAGTTTAGTGCCCAAGACGTCTTGGAAAGCCTTCCAAAATTTACTAGTGAATATAGGGTCTCGGTCGCATACAATACTAGATGGAACCCCATGAAGTCTAACAATCTCTCTCATATATATCTCTGCCAAACTCGAAGCAGTACGAGTGGTCTTAACAGGAATAAAGTGAGCAGATTTTGTCAATCTATCAACAATCACCCATATACTCTCATTACCTTTTCTGGTCCTTGGTAATCCATCAATGAAGTCCATAGAAATCTGATCCCATTTCCAACAAGGGATTTCCAGCGGTTGAAGTAAACCGGCAGTCTTCTGGTGATCGGCCTTGACTTGTTGGTAAGTGGTGCATCTACTGACATATATAGAAATATCTCTCTTCATCCCACTCCACCAATATAAACGCTTCATATTACGATACATTTTAGTGACACCAGGATGAAGTGAAAGTGATGACTGATGATTCTCCCTAAGTACTTCTTGCCTCAGTCCATCGACATTAGGAACACAAATACAGTTGTCGATCTTTAGAATTCCATTACTATCAATCTGTGCTCCAATTTTTTTGTCGGTATTTCCAACTCTACCAAGAACTAACTCCTTCATACGATAGAGCAAAGTGTCCTCATATTGTTTAGCTTTAATGCGATCCATAAGAGATGGAGAGATGACAAGCTGAAATAACATGCCTTCAACAACATTACAGCAAGACAATGCTTTGCTACGGCTTAATGCATCGGCTACAACATTTGCTTTCCCAGGAGTATAAGTGATATCAAGATCATATGCAGCTAAAAATTCGAGCCATCGGACTTGCCTCTGATTCAAATCCTTCTGAGAAAAGATATATCTCAAGGACTTATGATCAGTGAATAATTCGAATTTTATTCCCAAAAGATGATGCCTCCATAGTTTCAGAGCAAATACAACGGCAAGAAGCTCTAGGTCATGTGGGGCATAGTTTAATTCATGAGTCTTTAACTGACGGCCAGCATAAGCAATAACCTTTCCATTTTGCATAAGGACAGCGCCTAAACCTTCTCGGCAAGCATCTGTATAGACATTTAATCCTTCACTTCCATCGATTACCGCAAGAACAGGGGCTGAAGTTAGCTTATGCTTCAACTCATTAAAAGCTGATTCGCACTTCTCACTCCAAATAAACTTAACATCCTTCCGAGTTAAAGCAGTAAGTGGGGCAGAAATCCGGGCAAAGTGTTCAATAAATCTGCGATAATATCCAACTAAACCCAAGAAACTACGAATATCTGTAGGAGTTTTAGGAGTCTCCCAATCCTGTAGAAAAATTTCAAATTAGAAAGTGATAAGAGGAATTGAATAGAAATAGCGAGTAGGGTGGAACTTACATTGATTACGGCGATCTTAGCTGGATCGACCGAAATTCCATTTTCAGAAACTATGTGGCCCAGGAATCTCACTTCATCTCGCCAGAAGTGGCATTTAGAGAATTTGGCCTTAAGTTGATGATTTCGGAGAGTTTCCAGAACATAAGCAAGGTGTGTCTCATGCTCCTTCTTGTCTTTGGAGAAGACGAGAATATCATCAATGAAAACAAGAACAAACTTGTTAAGCACATCACGGAAAACTCGATTCATCAAGTCAACGAAATAAGCAGGTGCGTTGGTCAAACCGAATGGCATAACCAACCATTCATAGAATCCATTCTCAGTACGGAAAGCTGTCTTATGGATACTATCTTCAGCAACTCTGAGTTGGTGGAATCCAGTGGCTAGATCAAGTTGTGAGAAAATTTTAGCTCCATGGAGCTGATCAAATAAATCGTTGATGCGAGGCATCGGATAACGATTCTTGAGAGTGCGTTTGTTCAGTTCCCGGTAATCAACACACATGCGAAGAGATCCATCTGATTTTGTGACAAATACAACTGCGGCGCCCCATTCAGAGCAACTTCTTCTAATCAAACCTTTAGCAAATAGGTCATCAATTTGGGTTTTTAGTTCAGCTTTTTCTTTAGGAGCCATCCTTCGGTGTGGGAGAACTACGGGAGTAGCTCCAGGAATAAGATCAATACGGAAATCGATTTCCCGTTTGGGCGGTAGAGAGTTGACCTCTCCAAATACATCGGGAAATTTCTGAACAATAGGTGTAGTACTAAGATCATCCGGATGAGCATCAAGAGAGAATATGAAGCTTCCGGCATATTTCTGAGGTGATTTGCATTCAATGACAAGCGGTAGGCCCTTGTCATTGACTAGAGAAACAGAACGAGCTTTGCAAGAAATAACAGCATCGAATTTTCTTAACCAATCAGCACCTAACAAGATGTCAAATGCTGCGAAGCCAAGCACATAAAAATCCCAAGTGAATCGATATCTTCCATATAAGAGCACGACCTCTTTACAAATTCTACTGAGGTTGGCAAGTCCTCCAATAGGGTTGGAGACGCATAAGGAAGTAGTAGCAAGAGTAGGTTCTAATTTGAGCTTATTACAGAGATCAATAGATATGAAGCTATGAGAAGCACCAGTATCGAATAATACCCTAATAGGTAAATCATATAAAGAAAAAGTACTTCGTAAGGTACCTTGGTCATCCAGAGCAGGTGGTGGAGGTGGTGTAGGAGTGGTGATAGCAAATACTCCAGATGGTGTGCCACGCTTATACATTGGGCATTCTTTCTTGAAATGACCCGGCTGGAGACAGACATAGCATAAATCTTTCCTAGTCGTAGAAGGTGGTGGAATAGTAGCTCCGGTAGATGGACAACTATTAGCATAATGGCCCTTCTTATCGCACTTGAAGCATGTGATATTAGCAAGATCGATAGGGATTTTCTGAGCATATCCCAATCCTGTAGTCTTCTGCCAAGCTTTCTTTTGTTGATCAAAGTTCATCTTCCTCTTCCCGGGCTGGCTAGAAGAGGGCTGAGTAGGGGCAGCCTTGGCAGTGGATCCCTTAGGCTTCGCCTCATATCTAAGAGCAAAATCAATAAGCTCTGTGAAAGTGGAGCGAATGTGTCCGGTAAGCAAGTCATAATATTCTGGTCTAGCTCCCAAAATGAATTTTTCGTTCTTCAAAAGTGGTGTATCAATCAAACCCGGTCCAAACTTGGAGAGTTCATTAAATTTCCTCTCATACTCAGAAATAGTCATACTGCCTTGCTTAAGATCCATGAAAGCTCTATAAAGTTGGGTTTTCCCAGCAGCTGGCATCCATTGTGCCGAGAAGGTATCCCTAATCAAAGATAGACAAGATGTATAACATTTTAAAGATAGAAGGAAGAATTTAAATCACTAGAATCCAAACTATTCATACCTAAACTGGGCCCAAGTGATGGTGTCCTCCTCGATACGAGAAGTAACGGATTCCCACCAATCTTGTGCGGCATCTTGGAGTTGCCAAGCAGCAAGCTGACGCTTCTGAGCATCAGTAATTTCCAATCCAGAAAATATCTTCTCCAAACCCTTAAGCCATTGCTGAGCCTCTATGATGTTCTCGGATCCAGAAAACTTAGTACCTCCCAGTTGCGAATACTCCTTGCTAAGAGTAGTGAATTTGACAGGAGCTGGAGCGGCAGGTGCAGCCTGGGCAGGACCATTGCCTCTTCCACCTCTAACATTTCTTCTGGTACTCATCCTGAAATACCAAAAGAGATTTAGAACCAAAGATAAGATAATAGAATGCTAAGAAAACTAATCAACGAATCAAAGGAGCTTGAAATTTTTGAAAGGATTTGGATATTGAATCGATTCTCCTCATTCTAGAGTATTTCTACTCTATCTCTAATGAGTTTCTTTATAATCCCGAACTAAGGTTTTTGGGAAAACCAGAGCTCTGATACCAACTGTAACATCCCGTATATTTGGACCATTTAAATTGACAATAATCCACACTTGTCAACTTAAATAATACAAAACACAGAACATTATGGGATTATAAGTACATAAATGTAAATGAGAATCAATACAACATCACAGACACAGAACAGTCACAGAATAATGCAGCGGAAAATACATCGTCATAATAGTAGTTCATGAAGCTACTACAGAGAATACAACAATGTCTCAACATAAAGCGACTGAAAAGAGATACAAGATGCCCAATACATAAGTACATCAAATACTGAAAATAAAATGATAAAGATAAAAGCTAAGCCTTCAGCATCTTCGACCAACCTTGACCAGCAACGGAATAGCTTCAGACTGACCCGAGCATATGCAAAAGAAACACTCGAGTCAGGACTCAAAATCTTATACAGGATAATCAAATGCAAATAATAAAGTCCATAACTCAAAGGTGAATATAAACATCATTAAGGGATCGATAAACTACCTACAGAATACGCTAAATAGATAATGTCTAATCCATAAAGTAAGATATCAAAGTAGGGTTAAGCAGGGCCCATACACCTCTTAACCTGTTTATTCCCAAAAGCATATACAAGACCGTAGTTTCCCCAAAACCGGAAGTTACCAGAGGGCAATCCATATACTAAAGGTACAAATCAAAATCGTAGTGGTCGCGAATAGGATAATCAGTATGACAAGGTACATGAGGCGATACCAACTAGGATACTAGTAGTTGCGTGATCCGGACTGATGTTGGGCATAGCAGCTACTATCCCAACACCGCGAAACAACACTCCCAAATTAAGGGGTGCACCCAAATCGAATCACAAAAGTAATAGATAAGGTATCGAAGAAGTGTGTCCGCTAGAGGTAGCGAACCTCAATGGCCCGGCGCGGCTCCTGTTTTAGTCATGTCAGGGGTCATCCAAAATCGTTCTCTTTCTTCAGTCAACGCGTTCATCAAAACCATCCACTTCATTCTGGATCAACACTTCGCGTATATTAGTTATTAAAGTGGTTTTCGGTATCGACAGAGAGTATGTCCAAAATCCGATCCCGGACTCTTTAATAACTACGTATTAATTACCCAACAGTCAACTTTTTATTAAAGTTAAAACAAATCAAATCCAAAGGTCAAGTAGCAAATTTGACTTCCAAATTTGATATTTCATAATTCGATTCGTTTTAATTACAAAATCATATTCCGAAAAGAAATTCTAGTTCAAGCCCTTTAGTTATCAAAATTTAAGTATTCACGTTAAATCAACATTTCACTTATTAAATCAACTCAAACTTATGGATTACATGAAATAGTCAATCTTAGTTCAACTAATTAAATCAAGTTTATTCTTTAAATCCGTATTTACATTCCTAGGTTCATTACTATATCAATTTCATTTACTACATTCACTTTGTCAAAACTTCATTTATTTATTTATCAAAACTCGAAATTAAATCACTTTATCTTCTAACCTATTTACTTCTTAAATCTCATTTCGATTAACTTTGTCAAACACTTTGTTTTAATAAATAAATTTACAAATCCGTTTCAATTCATTACATTAATTCGTTCTCATTTATTTCAATTTATTTCTTTATTCCAACAAATCTAATTTATTTAATTCGATAAAATCCATTTTTATTTATTTCAACAAGTTCATTTATTTCATTCAATAAAATCATTTTATTTACTTCCAACAAATTTATTCGATTCAATAAAATCAATTTATTTATATTTATATTTACGTTCTAAATTACAATACAGTTTCCTAAGTTCATTCCATAATTCCGAATAAGTCTCAATTTCAAAACGTTCTTTGTTGACCGTTCGGTTTCTTATTTTAATTATCTATCCTAGGCCAATTCATTCAATTGGGTATTTATCATTTCAACCCGATTCTATTTAAATTCAAAATCAAACATACAAAGGGAACTTGCAGTGTGATAGCTGGGATGGTGTCAAAGTAAATAAACAAGCAATAGCATCCATTTCCAACAATTCAACAATTCAAATAATCCCGAAATAATCGTATTAATTCGCGTTTGTTATTTACGCCAATTAATATAACTATTTCTAGAATCTACACTATCATTTCATGTAGATTAAAGATTATAACATTTCGGTTTCACTTGGTCGTTCAATTTCAGTTGCAACAGTTAATTCAATACGTTCAATAGTCCAAAGTGACATTTATCAAATTCTACGTGTCAAACAATTTAAAGGATCAAATTAATTTATCAATATTCATCATATAAAGGGGTCAAGTTTTAACATATGTCATTCAGGATTTTATATCTATTCTATATCAAATTCAGTTTCAATTTTATTATTAATTACAATAACAACAAATTTAATATCACATAGCAAATTTGCGTCATAACTATTTAACATACCAACTTCAATTCAATTTTTAACATCAATCAATTTAACGTCCAAATTAACATTTATCAAATTCTACGTGTCAAACAATTTAAAGGATCAAATTAATTTATCAATATTCATCATATAAAGGGGTCAAGTTTTAACATATGTCATTCAGGATTTTATATCTATTCTATATCAAATTCAGTTTCAATTTTATTATTAATTACAATAACAACAAATTTAATATCACATAGCAAATTTGCGTCATAACTATTTAACATACCAACTTCAATTCAATTTTTAACATCAATCAATTTAACGTCCAAATTAACATTCATAACATCCAACATCTAATTATCCTAGTATAATAGATTTTTGAGTCGTGAATAGAAAATATTCACCTTGCGTGGTAAGAAGTTTGACGACGAAGCACGTAGACGATAGATAAGAGGCACGAACAAACACAACACCAACGAACAACAAACTGCAAGCGAATAATAATTCAATTACAATTTGTTCAATACAAGATATGTATATAGATTGTACATATATATTCATACCGATCAAAGAAGCAGGGTATGATGACAAAATAGATGAGGCCTAGTCTTGAGATTCCGGATCAGCAGCTGGAAATTCAGACAACGCTGAATATTAATAACTAGACAAATATAAACAAACTATACGCAACACTATCACCGGGAAAGGCGAGGACCAACGTTTGACGAACTACGCGGATGGCCAGTGGGGTAGTGGGTTCGGCAGTGGCTGTTGGTGGTTCGGCTGGTGGTGGCGAACGGGGCAGAGGGGTCTCGGCTGGGTCAGGCCGGTGGTGGGTTGTGGGGTCTGGCGGCAGACTGGGTGGCACGGGCTGTAGGTGGTTGACTGGCGGTAGCAGGCTGAGTGGCGGAATGGTGGCACGGGCTGCAGGTGGTTGAGTGGCGGACTGGTGGCGGAATGGGTGGGGCTGGGTGGTGGCAGCAGGCGGGCCAGGAGGTCTGGGCTCGGAGGGTTGCAGGACGTGGGTGTCTGGGTGCTGGTAGGCGGAGGGGCGTGGGTATCTGGGTGGCTGGTAGGCGGGTCTGCTGTTGGGTGTGGACGAGGCAATGGCAAAGGGGACTGTCTGGGCGAGGTCAAGTGGGCCAGGGGGTCTGGGGCGAGTGGCAGCAGGCGTGGGTCGTGGCTGGAGGGTGGTGGCACGGAGGGCGGAGACTGGTGGTGGAGGATTGGGCTGTTGGGAGGTGGTAGATTTGCAGTGGGTTCTTTGCAAAGGAAATAAATAGAAATAAAATAAAAAAAAGAACAACACATAATAAAAGAGGAAGAAAGAGGTATGAACGAACCAAAGGAATGAAATGCTAAACAGTGAATTATGAATTGAAGCCTGGTTTATACGCAATAGTACAGAATTGAAAAGTCTTTAATTGATTGTATTGGTACACTAAAAGACTGTTGGAGTTTCGAGGAGTAATTACTGGTCAGGAGATGCCTCGAATTCCACTCCCTAGTGAAGCCTAATAGACACAGGTTTAATAGTGTAACGGACAGGTTTCAAACCGTTAAACAATTTGTAACTTTTAACTCCGAACTCCGAATGACATAAATAAATATACCATTTTGATCAGCGCGACGAGGCGAACGCAATGGTATAAAAATATCTGTGGTACGATTTAATTATAACATTCGAAATTTTCCATTGTGAAAAATGCAGCAAAATCACTGAAGATTAAGATCGACGGAGCTGAAGATGTCCGAAATTTGAAAAATGAAAAATGACGTCCTTGTCAGAAGATGGTTTAGAATATTTCCATTTAAAAATATTCAAGTTCGGCAGATAAAATTTTCGCATTAAAAATGAACTGATATGTAATTAAATGCGAACAAATCTTACTTCAGTATTTCTCAACGAAATTTGGCGTACGCCTATGTTTATCAAGACGTATTCCAAATGTGAAGTTTGGATAGCAACGGAAATTGTTTGTGAAAATTTGAATTTCCACATCAAATAACGATTTTAAAAAAAAATTTAAACTGGGTCTGAATTTCAGGGTCGTTACAGGGACCTAATTGAAACAAATGGAATTTGGCTTCCAATCGGAATCTTCATCCATGACAATTATGATGAACGGTTGAGAAGTTGAAGTTCAGCTAATATATCCTACAATTTTAAACTGAATTGGATATATTTTTATTCATATATTGAATTTAAAGCTGGAACTTTTTTTCCAAACTTTAGAATTGTTACAATTAAGTTACATGTAAGAGAATAATTGTGTTTGCTTATACATATAAATCTAATGCAATTTAAATGTAATTATGATTAAGATGTTATATTCTAAAAAATGAAATATTGTAGAATATTTAATATTAAGTAAATGTCTGATATTATGATTAGGGTATTACATTCTAAAGCACTGCATTACAAAATCAAATTGTCGAAAGCTTTCCCAACCACTTCTAAAACGATATAAAATTTTCTTTCTTGATTATTTTTATCAATTAAACATGTCTACCCAAACTGTAAACAAAAAAGAATCGGTCACTAGTTCCTTTATGATAGCAAGTTACATATCCATTCTTGAAAGTGTGTTGCATATCTCTTGTAACATCCCGTATTTTTAAGCCATTGAATTTTGAACATTTAATTCGTTTTAAATGTTAATGTGGAATCTTAATTGATTTTGAAATGAATGGATTCGGGTTCAATTAATGTAATAAGCTATAATTTTTAATTATAGCAATTCTGGTTGAATTTGAATAATGGAAAATAATAATTAAATATTCGGGATTGGGATAAAAAGGTGGATTTGGGTGTAAATAGCTATAAAATGATATTTAAATGTATTTCTAAGCTCAATTGGTTATAAATAATATTATTGGATTTTTAGATGAATTTTAAAGTTGATAAATTATTATTTGGAATTTTATATTAATTTAAAAATGAATTTAATATCATTAAAATGCAATTTAATCAGATTTTGGTGTGGAATGAGCCAGGATAATTTTTAATGTGTCTATAAATTTTATATGATTTATTGTTAAGTTAATAAAATTTTAAAAGTGAAATTTTAAGCGTTTTCGATAATTTCGAAAATCGCTAGATTTAATAGACGAGTTAAAATAGCCTTCCGGGGCGCAGTCTCGGAATTCGACGAAACCAGTTCCATTGAATCCGTAATAGTTAGTTATTATCGTATTTCAATTTTCGTAGCAATCGGAGTTGTCGTTTGACCGTGGTAGCTCGAAACGCCTAGAAATCGATTTAAACGATTTAATTTTAAATTGATCGTTTAATTACGTAACTCGTGCATACGATCTAATTAGCTTACGAAACCTATTCCATTGTGTCCAGAACGTGGAAAAACCCCAGGATAGCCTATCGGAACGTGAGATTTGGAGATCGTTTGTGAATGTTTGTTTAAAATGAATTTAATATTAAATTAATCGGTATAAATATATATATATATTAATATTCTTTTTACTAAACCCTAGCAAAAACAACCAGCCGCCGTTCTCAAGCATATCAATGGCCGAAAACATCAGATTTTCGTCGCCAATTATCGATCAATCCACGCATTATTTTCAGAAACTCCCAACTGGAAAGTCGACGAGCTTGACGAGTGATTGAAATCCAACGGTCGTGATCGAATTCGAATGAGCGTGGAGGCCTGAATTTCGCTGCGTTCATCGTCGTGTCCATCACGTGTTGCACGACTGTTAGCTGACCGAGTTGGCCTTGGTTTGGGGCGGTGGTGGAGCAGGCGGTGGGCTTCGTGGTGGAGTCGACCGATCGCGTTCTAGTCGAGCGTGGAGGAAGCAGTTCGTAACCCTAGTCGGAGATGTTGGGTTTCGTTCTACGTTGTATCACCCTGGGAGTATGCGTGTAGAAGAAGGAGGCTACGGCCTTGATTTCATCTCAGTTTTTAACGGCCATGATTTTGGTAAAAAAATTAAATAAAAGAGAATTTGTTTTAAATCGTTATTCAAACTTTGTAAAATCATAACGGGTTCATACGTACTCAGATTTAGATGAAACTGGAAGCGTCAGGATCGCAGAGTAGAGTACTATGCGACGGTGCAGATCCGGAGTCATTCCGGGCAAGTAGAAATTTGGGTTAAATCGGACATCGTCCGGTTTAATTTAAATTTCGAACGCTCGCCAAAACTCAAGGTGAGTTTTCTCACTCACATCTGGATGCTAGGCATTTTAAATAGTTGATATTTAAATATCTGTGTGAATGGTTGATTATAACTGTTGTTATAAGTCTGGATTGATATTTATATTGTGATGTGCTAATATTTGTGATGCAGGGAGAAACAGGTTGGAGGGATCCAACTGGATTCCTCACAATGTAGCAATTATTTTATAATTGATAGTGATACCTGTTTATATGTTGTGATTGATAAATTTGGAATTTTAAATTGTTCTCTGAAATTGTTGTATAAATTATAATTCCAGAATTAAATTATAAATGAATAGATTGGGGATTTAAAAGAAATCAAAGAAATTTGTTAAATAAGGAATTTAAAGGAATATAAAAATTGAATTCTGTTTTGGAATAGAAAATGTAAATTGGTAAAATTGGGATTTTAAATATTGTGGAAAATTGATCAATCGTTAAATGGAAAGTATAAATTTTCTGGAAATGAATTTTATGAAATTATAAATTGAGTAAATTAACAGTGGTTTATTTTAATAATGAATAGTGATATCCGAAAGGGTAAAATATGGTAAAATGAAGCTTCCGAATATAAATGTACAATTTTAAGTGTTAATAGAATATTTTAAAATACCGTTTTCTCCATTGGGATTTTATTTAAGTAAATTGGGAATCTGGGTTTCATTGAAGAATTCACCAAAATGTTTTATTAAAAATGTTTTAAACTATATTTTAAAATGAATTTCCGGATATGGGAAATTGAGTGCGAACTTCGGATGAAGTTTTAGATAAGTATGGAATTGGAAATTTTATGTTATTAAACATAAATTGAATTGAATTGCAATAAATCGGCTGGATTTATTAGATGTGTTCTTTGGGATGTTTGAATGGGAAGGTGTTTCCTTGGGAAAAAAAACCAAGTTAGTGATTTAAAGATTCTATTTAATTAAAAGTTAAGTGTTTAAAGAGTATTTTTAAGGATTTTTTATTTTTAAAGTAACAAATTAATAATTTAGAAATCGTAATGATTTGAGGATATATTAGTAATTCTTTTTACAAATGGATTTATTTAAAGGATGGTTTTGACTTAAGTTATTAAGATTAGTATTATTCTTTTTACAACTCTATTTTGAATCTAGTTAAACAAAAACCCATATTTTAAATCAAAGTTTATATCTTAATAATAGTTTTCTTCACCTATTCTAAATTTATATTTTGAGTAAATAAATAGAAATAATTTTCATATTTTAAAGTATTTTTCAGTATAAAGTATTTTAACTGTTTTAAATATAAATTGTTTTATACTTGGTTACTCCCGATGGGAATAAAAGTGAAAGATTTACCTTGTAAGGGAAGAGTTTGGAAAATTGTTTTCAAACGAGTTTTGAAAATGTGAAAATATATCTTTGAAAGATATTAGAAGCAAATAAATAATATGGAGATTATTTATTGTGTGATGGATGTGTATGGATGTTTGTGAACATTAATTGATAGTTAAATCACCGACTATCAATATTGACCAAAAGCGCTGATCGTTTCGAAGAGACCGGGATCGGGTTTCCGTATACCGGGATTCTAGGTCTGGAGACTCGAAACCACTTCGATCCGGTTTGTACGTTTCGCGTAACGTGTTCGGAGTCGAAGATGGAGCAGTGAAGTGCAAGGGCTAGTCGCTACTAATCCTGAGGATATTTCCAAAATGGATGTAGTAGGAATAGTGCCTTCGGTTCCGTTCGGACTCGGGACGGACTTGTATGGACGAATGCTTTCGTGACATCGTCAGGTGGGCGATGGGCATTCTAAGGGATATGTGCTACAAAAGGTAACGTTTAGCCTCAAGCCTCATCAACCGGGAATGACTGAAAATCAGGGGTTATGCAGCAAGGCTTCGTGGGTAGCCCCCACTTGAGAGTAAGGTCATCCCTGTCTAGATGTCCCTTTTATTTCGGCTTAGTGGTGCGGTTGCTGATCACAACCGTGGGGTGATTTTACTTGGAATTATCCAGTAAGGGATGATTCCGGCCTTGTGTTGCAGGGGAGCGGGCGTACTCCTCGGTACTGTGATCTAGGCCACGTACTGTGACAGGTGGTACCCCAGTGCCTAGTCATTCGTTGGAAATCCATTCTCCCTACGTGCCTTGTACGAGTTTTGTTTGTATTACCCACGTTGTGGCTAGTATGCCGGAATTTAATAGATGTAACAATTTTGGCTATTTTATAAGTATTTGTAAATAGACACTATTATAATATCAGAGGATTTTTATAAAAATTGTTTTAGCTATCGTAAGGTAAAAACCCGACATGTTTATTTGTGGCGTGGTCTTACAAGATGCTTTTGTTTTCAAAGGATTTTTGAAACTTTAATAATCAATTGGGTGTATTTATGATGCGCTGGTATTCCAGACTGACTCGGGTGTTACTTTATTATAATGCTCGGGTCAGACCGAGTATATTTACAGGATAGGTTGCTAGGGAGCTCAGGAGGAGCTGGAGTCCGAGACGTATTTCTCGTACTTGTATTATTCCGCTGCTGTGATTGTTGTATTGACTGATTGACCGGATATTAATGATTGTATTATGACATACTCTGATGTTGATGTATTATGTATTAAAAGATATACTTTTCATTTGTGTAAAGATCTGTTCTATATATATTATATTTTATCCGCTGCGACTGTGAGGTTCTGATTTTGTTTAGTTCTTTCTTCTTCTATCTACTTTCTTATTCTCCTACAATCTGTCTTTTCCGGCATTCGATCGTCTGCATATTATACTGTTGAGTATTTTGTGTCGATTTTCGAGGGTCGAGAAGAGCGGGTCGTCACACTTGGTATCAGAGCTTAGGTTGGCGACAACCTAGGCTTTGGTGGGAAATTACTCATTTTTAATAGAGTCAATAGTACTCTATAATGAGTTGAGTGTAATAATAGCTATGAGAGCGTACTTGTTAGTGGATATAAAATTGTTTTTGTACTGTGTTGACTTATCGGTTGAGTGTTTATGAATTCTGGTCGGTGCGGGAAGTACAACCGTATCGATAGGGGTTTCTAAACTCTTAAACAAGATAAACCGACATAGTATTGTTTTAAAGTGGGTAAATGAAATAATTTTACCCAAAATTATATTTTGATATAAAGAAATAATTTTTTGAATTATTATATATGTATTGGATGTTTGTTTGGTTGTTTCTTCTATAATCAAATAAGAAATTAAGATATGATCTAAAATTTGAAATGATTTCTAAGTAAATAAGAATTTAAAATATTTAAATGGTTCATAACCAAATAGAATTAACTAAATATGGTTTAAATAAGAAGAAGTATAATTAAAATTCGATTTAAACCAGAAATTTGATTCCGGAAATTTTGGGAAGGGTTTTAAATTGAGTTGATTGAAATTTTGGGAATGTTGGAATGTTTTCCAAAGGTTTTGAAGTCAACGATGGAGTATATTTTGGAAAATATTTTTGAATGGAAATTGATTTGAGGTGAATTTTGGAAGTAGAAAGCACTGAACTCACTGCAGTCGCTGGAAAATAATCCTGATGATGCTGGCCACATCATTAGAATTCATTTTCGAGTTTCTAAAGTGATGGATTGCTTCCGAGGTGATTGGTTAAGATATTTGTTTATACTTGTTTATATACAAGTTGTTTTAACAATTTTAAGGGGAAAATTGTTTTGGTAAAAGCATATTGTTTTGGAATTTGGTATTTGATTTGGATATCAAATGGAAATGTGTTGATTTATATTTCAAATTGGTTTTGAAATAAATCCGGGTAAATTGAATTCTGGGAATTCTGTTAAAGTAAAAATGTGGAAATTGAAATAAATCAACTATAATTTTGGAAGTAAAGTCGATTTAAGTGAGAAAAGAAGAATGGGAATTTTAACCCTGAAATTAAAACTTAATTCGGGAAAATGGAAGTAAATTAAGTTATTGAAGTGAATAGAAATTTGAATCTAACTTGGAATAAGTTAAGTAAAATTGGGAATTGGGATTAAATTGATTGGGTTAAGTTGAAAATAAAATAACTTTGTAATTATGGGTCGTTGTGTAATAAATTGTACCCATAAGCTATTAAGTATTATACTTACAATCTAAAATTTGTGAATTCAAAATGGTGCAAATAACTTCATATTCTTAAGTTATAAAGTGTTATAATTTGAAGTTGTGATTAAATGGAAAGGGACTTAAATGGGCAATCTAAATCCTTAAATAGAAGTGAACTTGAAGTTCATTAATGGAAATAGCTGGATGGTGAGGCAAATTCAAACTTAATCCTAAATGGAGTGTAAAGTAGGATAAGGTAAAGTGAGATTTAGAAGATGTGAATGAACTTAAATAGTAAATAAGCTTTGAACTTATTTAGGGAGGAATAAAATGGATTGAAGTAAAATTCAAGATTCAGATGCATTATAAGCAATATTGAATGGAATTCAATTATTATGTAAGTAGTAAAGGAATGAGTTTAATTTGGCTAAGCAAAAACTTAGTAAACTTGAAATAAAATTTAGATAAGAATAGAATCGGAAGGAAATTTAATTTAGTTGAAATGAGATCAAATGGAGTAAATGCTCACTAAATTAAATCTAAAATGATTGTTTGGCAATGAGTTTTGTGTTAGCTAAATTAAATGGGATGTGTATGGTAATGAATAGAATTGTGATAGTTTGGTCAAAATTTGAAAGGAAAATAAAATCCAGTTTTGGGATGGAATTTAATTTTGGTAATAAATATTGGAAAGTATGAATGAATAATGGAATTAGCTTATAATAGTGATGGTTTGAATTGTGAGTAAATTCAAATGAGAGAAATAATTTAAATGGTCTCTTTGTTAACAAAATAAATCTAACATGGATTGGATAAATAAATAAAGAGCATTTAAGATTGTAAATGAATTGGAATTTGATTGGATGAGAATCAAATGGAAATAAAATAAAATTGATATAAGAAGATAATGGAAATATTTTGAGGAACTTAAGCAACTTGAAAGAAAAACAAAATGATTGTGAATGAGCTTTATTAAGTAATCTGAATGAAATTTGTTAAATAATAAAATGGAAATGCATGTGAAATTGTTTTAATTAATTATTGAGATGAAATAAGGATGTATGGAATGTAAATAATCCAAGATGGAAAAATATTTATATAAACCTGAATTGGATATTGAAATAAATATGTAAGGAAATTTTGAATTTAACAATTGCATTGGAATAAAAATACTTGAATTGTGAACAATGCAAAAATTGAATAAAATAAATACACATCCAAGTTGAAATTAATTTTGAATGGTGATAAGCTTAAGTGGTGATTATTTTGTTTGAATGTCATGAAATTGTTTGTATTCGGAATTGAGTTGTTTAACAAGCAATTGAAATTGATTTTTGAATAAGTTAATATGGATTGAAATCTAATTTAAAGAATTAGTATATGAATGCAAGTATATTGGTTTAAAATGGTAAATGGAATTGATTTTGAATTAATTGGAAATGGATTGAAATATTATTAAGTAATTTTGCATATGGATAGAAATGGATCATAAAAGAAATGCAAATGTTTCAAGTTTAAAATAAAATTTGATTGCAAATCAAATTGAGAATGTAAGTTAAAATAAAGAAAATGTAAGTATATCAAATTTAAGAGTAAGAATTTGATTGTGAATCAATTTGTAATTGAATTGAAGTAAATTGATGCAAGTGATACGCATGTAATCAAATTGATGTAAATATGAATTGAGAATATAGTAAACTTGAATGTGAATCATTTAAGTGAAATAAAATGAAGTTGGACTTGAACAAGTAATTTGAAAGGTGATTTAAATCTTTGAATTGTTGAAAAATATGGTTGACATTGTTAATGATAAAATTTGCATGATTTGGTTATGAAATGGATATGTTTAGCTTGCATTTGTATTGGAAATATTATGAAAATGCTCATATCTTTGAAACTGATGAGTTTGTTGAGTTTAGTACAGGTACGGAAGGCGTTCGAGAGAGTTGGAGCGCGTATATGCGTTATATTAGCCACTTGCTATTAAAATTTGCTAAAAGGTACGCCTACGCAAATATAATTGGGAATTGATATATGTTTTGTGATATATTTTGGTTTCCGGCCGTGTGAGCCGATGTATATATATTTGTGTATCCTGCGATATCGCAGAAGCTCCTTCGTACAAAGGAGACTCCGCCAAAATTTTCCAAAATTTTTGGGAGTTAGAAATTTTTGGGGTTTTTGGGAAAATTTATTAATAAGTAAAGTTATTTTGAAAGCGAGTGTTAAAATAAAGGCTTTAGGGTAAATATAGCAATTGAGTTTGGGATTGGGCTAAAGGTTTGGAAAATGAATTTAAGCTTTTAACTTAGCAAATTGGGTAAGTAAATGGATTGGGAAGTATATTTCTACCTTAGCAAATTTCGGGGACGAAATTTTTATAAGGGGGAAGGAATGTAACATCCCGTATTTTTAAGCCATTGAATTTTGAACATTTAATTCGTTTTAAATGTTAATGTGGAATCTTAATTGATTTTGAAATGAATGGATTCGGGTTCAATTAATGTAATAAGCTATAATTTTTAATTATAGCAATTCTGGTTGAATTTGAATAATGGAAAATAATAATTAAATATTCGGGATTGGGATAAAAAGGTGGATTTGGGTGTAAATAGCTATAAAATGATATTTAAATGTATTTCTAAGCTCAATTGGTTATAAATAATATTATTGGATTTTTAGATGAATTTTAAAGTTGATAAATTATTATTTGGAATTTTATATTAATTTAAAAATGAATTTAATATCATTAAAATGCAATTTAATCAGATTTTGGTGTGGAATGAGCCAGGATAATTTTTAATGTGTCTATAAATTTTATATGATTTATTGTTAAGTTAATAAAATTTTAAAAGCGAAATTTTAAGCGTTTTCGATAATTTCGAAAATCGCTAGATTTAATAAACGAGTTAAAATAGCCTTTCGGGGCGCAGTCTCGGAATTCGACGAAACCAGTTCCATTGAATCCGTAATAGTTAGTTATTATCGGATTTCAATTTTCGTAGCAATCGGAGTTGTCGTTTGACCGTGGTAGCTCGAAACGCCTAGAAATCGATTTAACCGATTTAATTTTAAATTGATCGTTTAATTACGTAACTCGTGCATACGATCTAATTAGCTTACGAAACCTGTTCCATTGTGTCCGGAACGTGGAAAAACCCCAGGATAGCCTATCGGAACGTGAGATTTGGAGATCGTTTGTGAATGTTTGTTTAAAATGAATTTAATATTAAATTAATCGGTATAAATATATATATTAATATTCTTTTTACTAAACCCTAGCAAAAACAACCAGCCGCCGTTCTCAAGCATATCAATGGCCGAAAACATCAGATTTTCGTCGCCAATTATCGATCAATCCACGCATTATTTTCAGAAACTCCCAACTGGAAAGTCGACGAGCTTGACGAGTGCTTGAAATCCAACGGTCGTGATCGAATTCGAATGAGCGTGGAGGCCTGAATTTCGCTGCGTTCATCGTCGTGTCCATCACGTGTTGCACGACTGTTAGCTGACCGAGTTGGCCTTGGTTTGGGGCGGTGGTGGAGCAGGCGGTGGGCTTCGTGGTGGAGTCGACCGATCGCGTTCTAGTCGAGCGTGGAGGAAGCAGTTCGTAACCCTAGTCGGAGATGTTGGGTTTCGTTCTACGTTGTATCACCCTGGGAGTATGCGTGTAGAAGAAGGAGGCTACGGCCTTGATTTCATCTCAGTTTTTAACGGCCATGATTTTGGTAAAAAAATTAAATAAAAGAGAATTTGTTTTAAATCGTTATTCAAACTTTGTAAATTCATAACGGGTTCATACGTACTCAGATTTAGATGAAACTGGAAGCGTCGGGATCGCAGAGTAGAGTACTACGCGACGGTGCAGATCCGGAGTCATTCCGGGCAAGTAGAAATTTGGGTTAAATCGGACATCGTCCGGTTTAATTTAAATTTCGAACGCTCGCCAAAACTCAAGGTGAGTTTTCTCACTCACATCTGGATGCTAGGCATTTTAAATAGTTGATATTTAAATATCTGTGTGATTGGTTGATTATAGCTGTTGTTATCAGTCTGGATTGATATTTATATTGTGATGTGCTAATATTTGTGATGCAGGGAGAAACAGGTTGGAGGGATCCAACTGGATTCCTCACAATGTAGCAATTATTTTATAATTGATAGTGATACCTGTTTATATGTTGTGATTGATAAATTTGGAATTTTAAATTGTTCTCTGAAATTGTTGTATAAATTATAATTCCAGAATTAAATTATAAATGAATAGATTGGGGATTTAAAAGAAATCAAAGAAATTTGTTAAATAAGGAATTTAAAGGAATATAAAAATTGAATTCTGTTTTGGAATAGAAAATGTAAATTGGTAAAATTGGGATTTTAAATATTGTGGAAAATTGATCAATCGTTAAATGGAAAGTATAAATTTTCTGGAAATGAATTTTATGAAATTATAAATTGAGTAAATTAACAGTGGTTTATTTTAATAATGAATAGTGATATCCGAAAGGGTAAAATATGGTAAAATGAAGCTTCCGAATATAAATGTACAATTTTAAGTGTTAATAGAATATTTTAAAATACCGTTTTCTCCATTGGGATTTTATTTAAGTAAATTGGGAATCTGGGTTTCATTGAAGAATTCACCAAAATGTTTTATTAAAAATGTTTTAAACTATATTTTAAAATGAATTTCCGGATATGGGAAATTGAGTGCGAACTTCGGATGAAGTTTTAGATAAGTATGGAATTGGAAATTTTATGTTATTAAACATAAATTGAATTGAATTGCAATAAATCGGCTGGATTTATTAGATGTGTTCTTTGGGATGTTTGAATGGGAAGGTGTTTCCTTGGGAAAAAAAACCAAGTTAGTGATTTAAAGATTCTATTTAATTAAAAGTTAAGTGTTTAAAGAGTATTTTTAAGGATTTTTTATTTTTAAAGTAACAAATTAATAATTTAGAAATCGTAATGATTTGAGGATATATTAGTAATTCTATTTACAAATGGATTTATTTAAAGGATGGTTTTGACTTAAGTTATTGAGATCAGTATTATTCTTTTTACAACTCTATTTTGAATCTAGTTAAACAAAAACCCATATTTTAAATCAAAGTTTATATCTTAATAATAGTTTTCTTCACCTATTCTAAATTTATATTTTGAGTAAATAAATAGAAATAATTTTCATATTTTAAAGTATTTTTCAGTATAAAGTATTTTAACTGTTTTAAATATAAATTGTTTTATACTTGGTTACTCCCGATGGGAATAAAAGTGAAAGATTTACCTTGTAAGGGAAGAGTTTGGAAAATTGTTTTCAAACGAGTTTTGAAAATGTGAAAATATATCTTTGAAAGATATTAGAAGCATATAAATAATATGGAGATTATTTATTGTGTGATGGATGTGTATGGATGTTTGTGAACATTAATTGATAGTTAAATCACCGACTATCAATATTGACCAAAAGCGCTGATCGTTTCGAAGAGACCGGGATCGGGTTTCCGTATACCGGGATTCTAGGTCTGGAGACTCGAAACCACTTCGATCCGGTTTGTACGTTTCGCGTAACGTGTTCGGAGTCGAAGATGGAGCAGTGAAGTGCAAGGGCTAGTCGCTACTAATCCTGAGGATATTTCCAAAATGGATGTAGTAGGAATAGTGCCTTCGGTTCCGTTCGGAACCGGGACGGACTTGTATGGACGAATGCTTTCGTGACATCGTCAGGTGGGCGATGGGCATTCTAAGGGATATGTGCTATAAAGGTAACGTTTATCCTCAAGCCTCATCAACCGGGAATGACTGAAAATCAGGGGTTATGCAGCAAGGCTTCGTGGGTAGCCCCCACTTGAGAGTAAGGTCATCCCTGTCTAGATGTCCCTTTTATTTCGGCTTAGTGGTGCGGTTGTTGATCACAACCGTGGGGTGATTTTACTTGGAATTATCCAGTAAGGGATGATTCCGACCTTGTGTTGCAGGGGAGCGGGCGTACTCCTCGGTACTGTGATCTAGGCCACGTACTGTGACAGGTGGTACCCCAGTGCCTAGTCATTCGTTGGAAATCCATTCTCCCTACGTGTACGAGTTTTGTTTGTATTACCCACGTTGTGGCTAGTATGCCGGAATTTAATAGATGTAACAATTTCGGCTATTTTATAAGTATTTGTAAATAGACACTATTATAATATCAGAGGATTTTTATAAAAAGTGTTTTAGCTATCGTAAGGTAAAAACCCGACATGTTTATTTGTGGCGTGGTCTTACGAGATGCTTTTGTTTTCAAAGGATTTTTGAAACTTTAATAATCAATTGGGTGTATTTATGATGCGCTGGTATTCCAGACTGACTCGGGTGTTACTTTATTATAATGCTCGGGTCAGACCGAGTATATTTACAGGATAGGTTGCTAGGGAGCTCAGGAGGAGCTGGAGTCCGAGACGTATTTCTCGTACTTGTATTATTCCGCTGCTGTGATTGTTGTATTGACTGATTGACTGGATATTAATGATTGTATTATGACATACTCTGATGATGATGTATTATGTATTAAAAGATATACTTTTCATTTGTGTAAAGATCTGTTCTATATATATTATATTTTATCCGCTGCGACTGTGAGGTTCTGATTTTGTTTAGTTCTTTCTTCTTCTATCTACTTTCTTATTCTCCTACAATCTGTCTTTTCCGGCATTCGATCGTCTGCATATTATACTGTTGAGTATTTTGTGTCGATTTTCGAGGGTCGAGAAGAGCGGGTCATCACATCTCTTTTTGAAATCATGTTAATTGTTCGATCAAAGTAATACCACAGTCATAAATTTTTAGGGGGAGAAATATAAGGATTAAATCGTGTTATGAATATACATCTATCGTCACTTTTTATTTAACAGTGGAATTTTCATGTGGGTTTCACTCCAAGGGAAGGATTGGTAATATATTCAGTGGCCTATGTTTGATGGCAACCGTGGTCGTAGGCGAGTTGCACATAGACTGAGTTTTGTTGAAATGGAGGTACCTTATGGAGATCCGAATGAGCTACATTATCGTAAAACTTAATTTGGTGCAGGGGAGGATGGACTTGGAAAGAATGCACATTCTCTAAAGAAGGTTAGTATTTGCTGCTTCTTATTCCATTACTGTTTCACAAATTATTATGCTTGTTGTCGTAATTATTATATATGTATATAGGGATGTGACTGTCTAGGCTACATCAAATATTTTGATGCGCATTTTACCAACTATACCGGTGGAGTGGAAACTATCGAAAATTGTATTTGTTTGCATGAAGAGGATCATGGTATATTATGGAAGCATCAAGACTGGAGAACTGGACTAGAAGAAGTTAGACGTTCTAGATGGCTTACAGTTTCATTTATATGCACAGTAGCAAACTATGAGTATGGATTTTTTAGCATTTCTACTAGGTACTTAGAAACTCGTTATTTCTCCATTTACTATATATTTGTATATCATCTTGCTTCTATCCAGTAGTATTCAGTTGCATGCATTTGATATGACCATTCTTCACTTCTTGATTGTGTGGTTACTAGGTGAATATAGGATGGTAAAATTGAAGCAGAAGTTAAACTTACAGGAATATTAAGTCTGGGAGCATTACCTCCAGGAGAATCAAGAAAATATGGCACAACTATTGCTCTAGGTTTATATGCACCAGTCCATCAACATTTTTTTGTTGCACGCATGGACATGGTTGTTGATTATAAACCTACTAAAACATATAATCCGGTAATTTACTTCTTTTTCCATATTGTTGAGTACTAAACTTTTTCCTCTGTCTATTTGTGATCATGCAATACTTTCTATACATGATATCTATGATGACTTTTAATTCAATTTAAAATTTAGGTGGTTGAAGTAAATGTAAAGATTGAATAGCCAGGCCAGAATAATGTTCATAACAATGCATTTTATGCTAAAGAAACACTTCTTAGAAATGAACAGCAGGCAATGCGCAATTATGATCCTTTAGCTGCTCGTCATTGGATTGTAAGTGGTTCATACATTATACCCAATTCATAAGTTATGTCTTGTTGCAATTTTTTATAATTCTGATATGTACTCTATATTTAACCAAGTAACAAATACAAGAACAGTGAATAACTCTGGGCAACTTATAGGTTACAAACTTGTACCTCGTTCAAATTGCTCACCGTTGGCTGGTCCTCAAGCAATGTTTTTAAGAAGGGCAGCATTTCTGAAGCACAATCTTTGAGTGACTCCATACAAACGTGATGAAATGTATCCTAGAGGAGAGTTTCCTAATCAGAATCCTCGCCAAAATGAGGGATTAGCTACTTGGGTCAAGAAGAATAGATCTCTTGAGGAAAGCAATATTGTACTCTGGTTAGTGATATTTATTACATGTGCATCATTATTCAGCATCATTTTTGAATTGTCTTTTTTTATTTATTAAATTTATCTTCTTTAAGTATTAGGCCTTACTGGTATTAATTCACCATTAAAAAAAGGGTAGTAAAAAAAATATGGCATATTTAGGCATCAGTTTTAAATTTTGTGCCATAAATTTGTTTAAATCGATTCGTATTTTACTTGAAATATATTGTTAGTATAAGTTCAGTTTGTTGGATATATAGGAAATTTCTAGATTTATCTCCAGTTAAGATGAGTTGTATAAAATGTACAGATGCGATTGTTATAAAAATAACAGGGTGTTAAGTGAAGAAGAAGTATAACTCATACCAATTTTGGCGAAATAGATTGCCACTAACTTTAACCAGCAACCACTTTTGATGGAATGACTAAATAATTATAAAACTCATCATGTTCCATTGGCAATAAGTTTAGTTAAAGACCCCTCTCACTGTTTTTTTCTTCTAATAAATAAAGAAGAAAATGCTTTATCATTGTCCTAATCCTAGATGTTTAAATGTACGATGTTGCTTTAACAGCTATTTCTCTGATATGTTGCCTTTTCTTCTAATTGTCTAGGTATGTGTTTGGAGTGACTAACATACCTCGCCTGAAGATTGGCCTGTTATGCCTGTGGAGCACATAGGTTTCATGCTCATGGTATATACATTTTTCTTATCTCTTTAGTCATTCTCGATTTATGTTTTAATTTGGTCATAGATTCTCTTTGCTTATTTGACTAGCTTTCTAGAATATATCATAAGTATTAACGTACAACATATAACACGTTTCAAATAAATTGGGTTAAACAAAAAAAACAAAACATATCTCAACAGTTTTGCTAATTGTGCATGAATTTTGAGCTTGACATGGCACTGATAATTTTATAAATTAGGATGTATCTTTCTTTGTTATCTTCTCACTTTTGAGCTTGACATGGCACTGATAATTGTGCATGAATTTTTAAGACAGGCAGTTGGGCGAGAGCATTTGTTGGGCACTACGTATTATATTGTGGAACATACACAGTTCCATTCTAATGTAAACACGACCCATTCCTAACTGTCCTATGTTGTCTTTTGATTTCATTCATTTGTACATGCGCTCAACATATTATAAGTGAAAAAATTGGTGTAACACAGTATGTAAAAGGTAGCCTTGACACGGTGTCATATTAAAATAATATTTGAACAAACAAGTCACCCCATGTTGAAAATATTAGTTTGTTCTTTACTTGATCGGGGTCTGCTCCAAGTCAGAGTAGGAATGACCAAAGATTTTCTCAAGTCTTCCCTGGGTCATAGTGTGGATGACCAAATAATTTCCTCAAGTATTCCCCATGTCACAATAGGGATGACAATACATTATTATTAATTGGATAATACATAGCAAAATATCGCTTTTTCATAGTTCGCGCTCGAGTAACCAATAAAAACTAGTGATTTGTTCATATAGCAACGGTGCTTTGTTCATATTTACCTCCTCCAAGATGTATCTCCCCACTCATACCAACCTTCTAAATATTTTCCCCACACCTTTCCCAAATAAATCATTCATGTTTCTCTTAATCTGCAGTTTACAAAGAATATCCTGTATTTTTTATAGTTGAAATATTTTTCGAAGCTGCAACTGCTCCTTAGCCATATGCTGTCTTTAGAAGCATGTAGTTCTAAAAGTTATCATTCCATAAAAAACAAATTTAGAATATGCAGAAAGTAAAAGAAAAAAAATGAAAAACACTTGAATTAATAATTTTAGTGCAGACCTGATATAAGGATGCAGGGTTACGAAATATGAAATAAATTGTTCCTTGAATGAAGTAATGAAGAAAAATTATTTTGCTCTTGTGATCAAACAATGTGTCTTGTGAGCCAAAAGTATTACAATCATAAAACAATGCTTTGTCATCGGACAGCCTTAAAGGCACTGCTTACATTCCAACTTCTTATGTTTCACATGAAACTGTATTCTACACTGCAATAAGATTATATGTTATATGACATGAAAAGGAAAATATAATGTAGCGTACAAAATTGTGTGAGCTTTCTTCAAATGTGATACTCGTTGCACACAAGTAATCATGAAAAGTAGCTTTTGATGTAAATGAAGTATAAAGAATTTAGAGAGAGAAACATGATGAGAAAAAACCAACTCTTCAGTCGGTAGTACATACTAAGCGCAAGGCTCAGTTTACAAACCGAGCTCAGCTCAGTTTAGATTAGCTGAGCTCTGCGCTCAGTTTGTAAACTATGCATGGCTCAGTTTAGATTTACTGAGCCTGGCTCAGTTTTTATACCGAGCTTGCTGCTCAGGTTATAACTGAGTGGTAATGCTTAATTGCTCAGTTACAAACCAAGCGGTAAGCTCCGAGCGTTGCTCGGTTATAAACCGAGTGCTTTGCTCAGTTATAAACTGAGCAGTAAGCTCGGTTAAAAACTGAGCTTATCCCAATTTATAAAATGAGCCGTAAAGCTCAGTTTTAACTAAGCAAAGTGCTTAGTTTTTACTATTAGATTTGATGCGATTTGACCTTCAAGTACAATGAAGCTTTCCTTTTGTCTTTTTGATAAACTGAGCATGGTTTTTGAATATGAAGGCTTTAATAGAAGCTATAGAAGAAAAGCAAAAATCAGAAGCTGAGTGTTAATGCTAATGAAGGAGTAATAAGTTTTGTACTAGTAAATTTGAAGTTATCATCCAATGAACTTTGTAGAGTTTGGTATAAAGTATTTTGTATGTTTGATGTTTGTCTTAAAATTTTGTGATATGTTGGTTTTGAAATTTGGTTACATGTTTTTTGTTACTATAAATTTGAATTTTTATTGTTGAATGAAATAACATATGATTGTATAAGATGTTGAAAGATATGGTTTGCAACACTTATTAGTGTTACCGATCAAAATGGTTACTATTTAAATACATTACTTTCCAACGGTTATAACCGTTGGTAATATGGAAATTCCCAATGGTTATAACCGTTGGGAATATGGAATTTTCCAACGGTTATAACCGTTGGTAAATATGTTATAGATTTTGTCACGTACCTATTTGTAATGGTTATAACTGTTACAAATTTGATTTGTAACAGTTATAACCGTGATAAAATGACAATTCTGGTGTTGTGCCTCATCTTTTTGATAGTAAGTTTTAGAATTCCCTTTATTCATCTTTAGTTTCTTTCCTTTATTATCCTTTGGGAGGGTAGAACTTAGGATTTAACCTATGGATGGTAGGATTTGATGTAAACATTTTAATAGAACATGTTATGAATGATGTATGCTAGTGATTACAAGTATTTGCTAGTGGATGCTAATGGATGCATATAGGTACACTAGGCACTATTATTCTTTAGGGATCGGCCTAACTAGGACACTAGAGCATATGCATATGGATGTGTGTGCATTTTTATTTTATTTCCATGGTTGCTATAAATGGATGTTTATCACATGATTGTTGCATTTGGATGATGTTTGTAGCACGCATATAGAACTATCAGTTATCATTAAGAAATTTTTGCATTCATTTGGATACATGGCACAGACATGATTTCATAAAAGGAGGTCAACTGAATTAGTGGACTGCCTAATCTTTTGCATTAGTTAGGAACATTTACACTACACTAATTGCATAAGTATCATAAACTGCATTAGAAAGACTTAAGGACAATGGATGAATGGTTGATGATTGAGTAGTTGATTGTAGAATTGGATGAAAACATTTAGTACATTTTTTTATCCTTAGAGATTTCGGGGACGAAATCCCTTAAGTAGGGGAGAATGTAACAACCCGAAATTTAACCCATAATAATTAATTCGTTAATTAATTAAATAATAAAATAACTTTGTGAAATTATCAAAATTAGGCCAGGGAAATTGCACCATTATGTTCGTGGTAATTTTCTGGTCAATTTCCATATATAGAACGTCAGAAACCAAGCTAATATGACCAAGATACAAAATAAGCAGAATAATTATAATAATAATAATAATAATAATATGGCAGGTCGATCGGCCGGTCGACCTAGGCACCAAGCGGTCGACCCGCCTGCTGTTTTGGGGGCGAACGAACAATTGTTCGTTCGTTCGAATGATGGCATGATTTTTTTTAATCGACTATGACGTGTTTTGCATTCTTCAAACCAATCCGGTTCCTCCATTCTTGCATCCGATGGCTCCTATTCAGCCTATGACGTGGGTGCATCCCATTCAATCTTCAAAATCCAACGGTCCGAGATCCACATCTACCCCTACAAATAGACCCCTAGACCAAACACTTTTTCTCATTCTAGGTTTTCTCCAATTGGGTTCACCTTTCTAGGAAGGACCCTAAACGGAATAATTTTTCCAAAGGAGAAAATCATTATAAATTAAATTATTTTACAACTCCAAGTGGATCCGGAAAGACCAAAGGAAGAGCTTAGGACCGGAAGTGAGTGATTGTAATTATTTTAGATTTCTTTAAGTAATTTAAAATAATAGGGTTTCCAATAGTTGTAGTTTTACTACGATTTTTGGAATAACCTTTTCAGTAGTTTATTTACAGTTTTTAGAATTATTTTCAGTCTATTTCCTTTCAACTATTCTTTTTAGTAATTTTACTTTATTGCTATTAATTATAGATTTTCCGTTTATTTACATTATTTTAGTTTATTTACTTTTATTTATACGTTATTTACATCTTCTTTCTACGCTTTGGATTTTCTTCTATTTTCAGTTTTCTTTTATTCCTCCTTCTTCGCGTATGGATTAGAATAGGGTTAACGCGAATACGGATTAAATTGTAAGAAAACTGAAATAATGGAATATAAGATGTAAATTTCAAAGACTGTAATATAAATGGAATTGGACTGAAATTTCGCTTAATTATGATGTTATTTGAACCGAATTAAAAAGATTGGCCTAGTTATAACTTAGAATTATAACTAAAAAGAGGAAAAGATGAAAGATGCTTATTTTCACACTTAGACCTTGGGTTAAGTAAAAAGCATAATTATAACGTAGGTTATAATAAGAAAAAGAACAGAATAAGGCTTATTTTAAGACTTAGGATAAATTAATAAGCACAGATAGTAGAGAAAAGTATAAAGGCTTATTTAAATAATTTATCTAAGTTAATAAGCAAAGATGAAAGTAGGACCTGTACCAAATAGCATTCCCTATTAGACAAAACGGTTGTCCTACATTAGCTTGAAGTGAGACGAGGGCACGCTTATGCTAAGAATGGTAGTAATTGGTCAAATAGAAGTCCAAATCACGGGGGATTTGGATAAGGGGCATAACTAGATATTGTTTGGATGACGGGCTAGTACCAACAACATTTCCCCTATTTTCTATGGACACACGGTGATCTCACATTAGCCTGAAGTGAGATGAGGGGCATGCTTATGCTGGAGTTCGAGGTAATAAGAAGACCCAATAGGTGGAGCAAAAGATTGCATGGGCATGGTGGCAGTTACACGTGCGACTTCCATTCGGGTGCTCAGTAATCGCTATGAGTTCCAAGCGCTTAGTATGTGTGTCTTTCGTAGATACCATTGCCTTTTGTGTAGGGAACTATATATGTCGTCTGGATCCACAGTGGGTGCTTTGTGCATCTTTCGTAGATACCACTGGCTGCTGTATAGGGAGTTATATAGCGTGTTGTCCACAGTAAGGTCTATGGAGTAGCAGGCTGATCAAAAAGGGTAGAATTAAGGTTACATCCTAATTACAGGATTAGGAATTCAGCCTAATCAAAGCAGAAATCAAGGACAAGTGCAAGCAATCAAAGTTAACCTACATTATAAATTGAGCAATATTTAATCGTACTTATTTCCAGTTTATCTCTTTTCTATTTCCTTTGTTATCCTTATTTATGCTAGAACTGTTGTATAGTCTATTATTTTTATCTTGCTTAACGACTCTAGTAATTACTATCATTCACCAGACTTTTAGTCTGACCCACTCTTCTATTTTCCCCTTTCCCCCTGATAGGCAATCAAGGGAGAAGTCAGTAGATTGCTGTTGCTTGGAGTTTTCTTGGAGGAGATTTCTACTGTGTATTTCTTTTATTTTTAGCTTTTGTTCTTTCCATGTACTGGCTTATTATGAGGGATATTATGTACTTTGATTTTTGAGACTATGAGTTTTTGTTTCATGAGACATATTGGATTTTTAGTCATGTATGTGGTATTTGGTATTTGACTTATATATGAAGCAATTATGAAGTTTTGTTTTAATTAAGTTATTATTTTAAGTTTCCGCTATTTTTATCTATTTTTGTCTTATGAATCGTAGTCTCTGTTGGCTTTAGTTATACCTACAACGCGTGATGCCTTTTAATGTGTCCTTTTGGGTATGTTAAGGGGTGTATGGTGTTTCAGAACCGGGGTTGAGTTTACAAAAAATTATCGAAAGTTGTTTTGAAGAGAGCGAGATCGGATCTGTTATCCGAAAACCACATTGATCCAACTCAACCGTTTCAAACTAAAGACATCTTGAAGAATATGGAATCGAAGATGAAGCACTGAAGTGTAAGGGCTGCTTGCTACTAATCCTGAGGGTAATTCCAAAATGGATGTAGTAAAAGTAGTGCCTTCGGTTTGTCTTTATCCTGGACAACTTGTATGGATGAATGCTAGCATTGCATTGATGCCTGGAGGGCAGTGTTAGCATTCTAAGTGGGATTGCTATTCAAAAAGGTAAAAAGTAGCCTCAAGCCTCATCAACCAGGAAATGACTAAACAGGGCATGCAACAGGGCTAAGTGGGTTGCTCCCATTAGGGTATGTCATCATCTTTTTAGATTACCCTATCTTAATGGATGTGGTTGTGCATGAGATATCTCGATTAAGGTTGGAAGACCGGGAGATGACATATTCGGTACTACTAGTCAAGTGGTAGGCCGTTCTGTGTGGTAGGGTACGAGATGTTCTTGTCAGACCTGGGTGCATTTTTCTAGAGATGTACCCATCAGAGGTAGTTCCTTACCTGGTCATGGTATGGAATCCATTCTCCAATACATGCCTTTACGGTTTTGATTGTAGAACCTAGTATGCTGGAATTTAATCAATAATTTCGGCTAAGATTAATAAGTATTTGTACTTTAGACATTATTATAATATCACTGGATTTTTTATAAAAGTGTTTTGGTTATCGTAAGGTAAAAACCCGTCTGTGTTTCTGTGCAGCGTGGTCTTACGAGATACCTTTGATTTTTAAAAAGTTTTGAAATGTAATAATCAAGTTGTTTGAGTTTACTCACACCAGACCTATGTCTGACCTAGATTTTTATTTTCTTTTCCTAAAACTCTTCGGTGCTCAAATTTTTACGAGCAGCCAAGTAGTTTAGGTTTTCCACGGATGCATTTTGGAGGAGCTCAGAGCAGGAGGCTTCATCGATAGCTAGTTATTATCTTGTTTCCGCTGTATACTATGTACTCTATATCTGATGTATAAGGACATGTTGTTATAACTGTCCTAGGTTAGAAATTGTATTAGTGTAACTCTGATGTAACATTTTTGAAATGACTTTGTAAAGAATATGTTGATTAATATATTTTATTCCGTTGTGCTATGAGACTCTGTGATTGCTTTTAGTTTCTTCCATCTTCTATCTTCTTTCTTTTCCCTAACAATTCGCTTTTTTGTTCAATTTGAGTTGACATGTGTGGTTTATTGCCAACTTAAACTGTAGAGAAAAGTGGGTCGTTATAGCTAGGGTGGCTTAAATAAGAGAAGAAATGGGAAATGAATTAATAGAAAAGAGGTATGAGGGCCCAAGCCCAAATTATTATGGGACAATAAACATGACTCCATACTATTCATTCATTTCATCCTACCTAAAATAAAATAAAAGCTAAGGAATAACTTTAATGGTGGTGGGTTAGGGAAGGCAAATAAGAAGAAGATAAAGAACATGCAAGCTAAAGGGGATTAAGAAGACTAAATCTAGACACCTTAAAGATCTGGGTGAGTAATACTTAACCTATATATATACCAATATCTAATATATGGCTTCGGTTTAGATTTGTATGTTTTAGCATGACGGGGTTCATACAGATTTTTTATTAACTAATATAAAGGTTTAATGGATGTTTTCGGGGAGGATAGATAAACATGGGATGTTTAGATGTGTTTCCCCTACTTTAATGATTTTGAAAGATAATGGAAAATTTATATGATGTTCTAATCATGGTTTTAGAGATGGGTTTTTAGTTTGAGAAATTTCTTGAGCTTATATGATTTATATGATTTAATGAAGGTGCGCAGCTAGGAAATAATTAAGGAAAATACCCTTAAAGGTTCAAACAAAGATTTAGCATGTTAGAATAAGAGTTCACAAATTTTCTAAGAATTTATGTAAGTAAAATGAACCGTAATGTGCTAAAATCTACGCTGGAGCAGCGAAGTATTATCAGGATGCATGAAAATAAAATTATATGGGAAAAATATATTAATAGTTGTCAAGTAAAAGGGGAAACTAGATCCAAATCATTTGCTGAAAAAGAAAGAATAAGGACACTACAAATAACAGATATTAAAATAGGGTCAAATGAGATAATGACACATTTAAAGACGTTGTTGGAGATGTCAACATTTTTCTAAAATAGCATTTGAGTGGTATCTCTACATTTATTAAGTAAGAACTGGGCACGACATGAAGGGAATATACTGCGCCATAATTGTTAAGGGAACACTTAATAAGAAAAATAGGAAGCACTCAGTGTTAGGGCATGGTGATAGTCTGCCAAGAAAAATAGTAAATAGAACCTAATAAAAGATAAGTAGGTAGGACTCGAGGAGAGGCCAGGTCAGTAAGGGGAAGGGATCCTGCAGTAGAAATAAGCTAGGAAGGGTTATTGACGTTGGGTGAGAATGCTCACTCGAATGCACACCTTGGGAAGGTTAGGTGAGGCATTCATGAACGCACATTTAGGGAAAGTAAAGAAAGGCGTCCAACTGTGCGGGGCAAGTATTAGACAAGTAAGAACTACATGGAGCACCGTATTAAACACTTTAAAGGAAATAATAATAAGCAAGAATTTCGCGAGGCGTAAAACTAAATATTTTAAGAAGAATAAGTAAGACATGCGCAGGTTGCAGTATTAAATAGTTACGAAGAATTAGTAAAACGTGCATGGGATGCAGTAACTAACGGTTAAAGGAGAATAAGTAAGACCTGGGCTGGGCGTAGTATTAAACAACTAAGATAGAAACACGAAGATGCATGGGTTGTAGTAGTAAGTATTGTAATGAATTACAATAATGAACTAAATTGGGAATTGAGTAGGGATTGCACCGGGGATGCAAAAATAAATAGGGACCGCTTAGTGAAGCATAAGATGCAGACTTAAATAAGAGCCAATTGCGTTGGTATTTTAAATGTTCCAATCTTGATAGTTGAATAGTGAAGGGGAAACCAAACTATGTAGTATGGTTTGGTTTCACTATATGATTGTTTTGGGTTAGTATTATTCACACCAGACTTTACATTTGACCGTTATTTTATTATTGTTTTTCACATAAACTCACAGATGCTAATTTGAGTAGATTGAATTTATGGGATTAGATATGTATGAATTAAGGGCCGTGGTACGAAAATAGAAGACAGAGCAGGAGGCTCGTTGCTAATGGAGATTTTTTTTTTCATCATACTAAGGAGTGCAGGCCGCATCATCATATGCTGACCAGACTATTTACTATATTTATTTTCTATGGTGTTTAACCCCTACATGGGCATATTATTGGGTTTAATTCTGAAAGAAGTACATAAAGAATGCTAAAGCAAATTTGATGTAAAAGAAAATATTTAGCTGCTATATTTACTTATCCGTGTTTAAATAATATCTTTACTCATTACATCGTTGGAAGATAATTCTGGTGATGATTGCAGCAGCATCGGCGTTCATCTTCGAGTTACCAAGTGGGGGATGTTACAGTTTGGTATCAGAGCATAGGATAGGGATACTTAAGCAAAACAGAGCTAATAAAAGATGAGAGCATTACTTAGGATAAACTAAACACCGTGGGGAGGGGATGCACTAACATACACACACATGTATATGCGTGTGTGTATACATAACGTATTTGTATGTTGCTATATAAATATATAGAAACGTATATTTATCCTTCTGTTATTGTTCCACTCTCTATCCTTTTGTTTCTGATGAAGAGTTTCTTAACAGAAAAGCAAGATTGATTTGAGATATGGACGAGCTATGATAGAATGAGCAAGTGTAAGAAGAGAGACTAAAAGTATGTAGACTAATGGAAGGAAAGAGGGAGAAATCCAAAGAACGGTAGGAAAGGAAGCTGCACAGCAACAAGCGAGGCAGGCATGGATGTGAATGTCTTGTTTAGATAGTTCATGGCTCAGATGGTGAGGGAGCTACACCGGATGCAATTCAGCAAAGATCTACGGCAATAAGGGAGGATTTCCCAAAGATGAATAAAGATTATAGAAGCCTGGAATGGAAGGCATTTATGGGGAAGGAGCCTACAGTTGAAGTGCTAAATTGGCTAAGAATTTGTAAGCACATATTTGAATACTTTGGATCAAGATAGGAAGATGCACTGGACTGATGGAGGACAGTAGTTGCTAAGACCCTAAAAGAGGAGGACACTTGGGTGCAGTTTATATTAGAATCTCAATAGAGTGTGCTACTGAGAGAGTTTATCGATCCAAATTAGGGTGACCTTATAGTGGAGAGGTACATTCAGAAGTCCAACTCATTGGCTAAGTATAGCAGGGCGATTGTTAAAACCCTAATGAAGAAGAATGAGAAGTTTATTAGAGGCTTGAAGCATGGTCTTGATCATTAGGTGATGGCTTTTCTAGTATCTCCTTTTAAGTTTGTAGTTGACATAGCTAGTAGGTATGATAGGATGTACCAAGAGAAGAGAAGGCTGGAGGCGAGACCTAAAGTAGAGCAGAAGAAGAATTTTGCCCCATATATGAAAGCTAAGAAAGGAGCTACAAGGGGAAGGAGGAGTAATTGCTAACATAGAGGTCGTATGCTTTAACTATGGACATAAGGGGCATTATGCTTCAAGGTGCTCTATGCCTAAGGAATGTGGGAACATGAAGTGCTTTAAGTGTGACAAAATAGGACATTTGAAGAAAGACTACCTAGAGATTAAAGCGTAGGTTTATGCATTGGAGGGACCAAGGGAAGGATCATCTGTCGAGGAAAGAGGCAAGGGAAAAGTCTTGGAAGGTATGGCTTTGATTTCTGGAATTTCCGTTAGGGTACCGTTTGATACTGGAGCTGCACATTCATTTATAGTTAGACAATTTTTTGATAGACTTGGAGGAGTCACCTATATAGTCACTTCCATACGTGTAGCAAATCCGATAGGAGGGTATTCCACTCTCGTATTGAGATGCGTAGACTTGGATATTGAGTTAGGTGGGTGTAAGTTTTCTTGTGATCCCTACGTGTTTGTCTTCATAGGCTTTAGAGTAATTATAAAGATAGACTGGTTGGAGAATCATAGTGTAAGGGTGCACTACATTGAAAGGATAATTACTTTGAGTCATCAGACCGCAGGGATGGTGTGTATGTGGTCTTAGAGGAGTGTAGGGCAGAGCGTGAAGGCACTTTATTCACATTGGCATCGTAAGAAGAAAATCATGGAGCAGTGCATGTAGTGAAGGAGTTCCGAGATGTGTTTGAACCTAGTGCGTGTAGTGAAGGAGTTTCGAGATGTGTTTGAATCAATTTCGGGGTTGCCATCCCCGAGAGTAGTAGAGTTTCATATTGACTTGCTACCAGGGATTGAACCATTTAGTCAACGCCAAGTAGGATGCATCCAAGGGAGATGGAGTACTTGAGGAAGCAATTTGCATAGTTAGAAGGAAAGAGTTTCATAAGGCCAAGAAATTCACCTTGGGGAGTAGTAGCAGTGTTTGTGAGGAAGTCCGATAGATGATTGAGACTATGCATCGACTATCGAAAGCTGAATGAAAGGATGGTGAATAATAGATATCCTTTGCCAATAATTGATGATCTATTTGGTCAGCTATGTGGAGCTAAGGTGTTCTCGTGGTTGGACTTGGCTATAGGATTTCAGTGGAAAGCATTCCTTTGACCACGTTCAAAACAAGGTATGGTTTGCATGTGTAGCAGCTACGTTATTTGGGCTGACCAATGCGCCTGCATTCTTTGTAGACTTAATGAATAGGATCTTCCAAGATAAGCTTGATAGATATGCGTTAATGTCTATATATGACATCTTGGTGTACTCTAAGGTTAAGGAGGAACGCGTCGTTCACTTATGGCTTATGCTGGAGACGTTGAGATAGTATCATTTAAAGGTGAAATTTTCTAAGCATCATTTTTGGAGGATGGATGTGAAGTTCCTAGGCCATGTGATTTCCGAAGAAGGGTTAGAAGTAGACCTACGAAGGTTGGCACAGTAAATGGGTGGAAGAGACATGAGACTGTAATAGAGGTGCAAAGTTTCTTGCGATTGACCGACTATTACCGAAGATTTAATAAAGATTTCTCATGTATAGTTATGTCGATGACGAAGCTGATCAGGAAGGGTGAGCAGTTTGTTTGGATACAGGAGTGTGAGAAGGCATTGTAAGAACTGAAGTGTAGATTGACGAATGCACCTGTGTTGGTAATACCCGAAGGAAATAATGGTATGACTGATGCGTCAGTTTCGGGGTTAGGCGTAGTATTTATGAAGAAAGGTAGAGCAATTGCTTTTGCATCTAAGCAGTTGTGACCTAATGAAACTCGGTATCCAACACATGACCTGAAGTTGGCAGTAATTGTCTTCGCATTGAAGATTTGGAGACGTTATCTCTTGGGAGAGAGGTTTGAGTTGTATACTGACCACAAGTCCTTAAGATATTTTCTCTTTTAGAAGGAGCTAAACATGAGACAGCAGAGGTGGTTAGATTTTTTAGCATCATATGTTTTTTGGATAGAATATACCCCCTGTAAAGGTAACAAAGTAGCCGACGCTTTAAGCCGGAAATAAAAAAGTTGTATTTTGGCAATGATAAAGGAATGAGCCATTTTAGAAACATTGTCTATATGTGATGTGTAGTTTCGGTCTACTGCAGGTTCAAGCAGTGCATCCGAAATGTTAGCGTGCTTAGGAGTTAGGCCTGCGTTGATAGAAAGAATAGCTGAATTGCAAAAGGGAGACAAGTTTTGTGCAGACATATTAAGGAATTTGGACCCAAGAGTCCGAGTAGTGGAGCCGAAGGGATTTGGTGTTGATAAAGAAAGTAGACTATGGAAGAATGGTATGTTATGTGTTTTGAGTACTGAAGAACAGCGGAAGGAAGTATTGGACAAATGTCATTGTTCAAAGTTTACCATACACCCTGGAGATACGAAGATGTACCAGGATATAAAGAGGAGTTTCTTCTGGGAAGGAATGAAGAAACACGTAGGAGAGTATATGAGAAGATATCTTATATGCCAGTAAGTGAAGTAGAACATCGGAAGCCAAGTTGGTTCCTGCAGCCTTTAGGGGTTCCTGTATGGAAATGAGATTCAGTATCTATGGACTTCGTAGATGGATTGCCAAGGACAAGACAAGGGAGTGAAGGCATACAGGTCATAGTTGACAGACTAACCAAGTGTGCCCATTTCATTCTAGTGAAGGCAAAGGGGACTGCATCGAAATTTGCAGAAATGTATGTGAAGGTAATAGTGAGACTGCATGGGGTGCGTAGTACAATTATTAGTGACCGAGATCCGCTGTTCACTAGCGCGTTTTAGCGAAGTTTGTAAAAGGTATTGAGTACAGAACTACGCATGAGTACTGCATACCATTCTCAGATAGATGGGCAGACCGAGAGGATCAACAGGGTCCTGGAAGACTTGTTGAGAGCATGCATTTTAGACGTCAGTGGATCTTCGGAGGATTACTTACATTTGGCAGAGTTCTTATATAACAAACGCCATCAAAGCAGTATTAGGATGGCTCCATTTGAGGCATTGTATGGAAGGCCGTGTAAGCCGCTGGTTGGTGGCAGAGGATAGGATTATATTGGGACGGATGTGGTGAAGGATGCTACTGAGAAGGTGAAACTGATACAAGCTAGAAGGAGGGCAGTGTGGTCTGGGGTGAAGAGTTATGCCAACACAAGAAGAAAAGAACTAGAGTTCGCAGTAGGCAATCAAGTGTTCGTGAAGGGTTTCTCCGATGAGGGGCATAATGCGCTTCATGAAAGTGGAAAATTAGTGTTTGATTGGGCAAACACCTCCAAGTCGTATGATTTAGTTGATTTTATGTTGTTCTTTATGATTTGGGTGGTTTATGCAAATATGTAAAAAGTAGGGACTAAACTGTAAAAGACACACAAATTTATAGTGGTTCGGCCAGAATGTGCCTACGTCCACTTTATATGTTATTCTCCTTTACTGTTCAGATTACAAGTACAAAGCTTTGATTACAAGTGTATGAAAGTTGTTCCAAAGTTCTGTCCGTGCTTGAGCTCTCAAACTTGTCCCCCATTGTTGTACCCCTACCCCTCTATTTATAGAGTGAGGCTGGGGGTAGGGGTCTTGGACGTATGTAGCTGCTAGTGGGCCTAGGCTGATGTAATCTGGCCTGGCAATGCTGGTTTGGTAACGCCTTGGTTCGGTAGTGAGTGGAGCGTTAATTAGACCGGTAGTAGGTGGAGCGTGGATTGGACCGGTGGTTCTGGTCCGGTGGTGAGTGGGAGTGGTTTTGGTTCGGTAGTGTTTTGGTACGGTGGCTCTGGTTCAGTAGTGTTTTGGTCCGGTGGCTCTGGTTTGGTGGTGAGTGGGGCGTTAATTGGACCGGTAGTAGGTGGAGCGTGGATTGGACCGGTGGTTCTGGTCCGGTGGTGAGTGGGGATGCCGAATAAAACTTAGGCAAGCCTGGACGAAACTGGTGCTTCTTGTTCTTGAGATCTCCTGGGTGAGAACACGCCCAACAATTAGCACCCAGATATGTAGGACTGCTTCCGATCATAGATAGGTTTAGAAAGGTGGCACATAAGGTGGATCCGCATAGTGTTTTTGCCCGGATTCTTAATGTGTTTCATGTATCATGTTTGCGGAAATGCATTAGAGATTCGGGTACAGTAGTAGATCAGAGTGTAGTAGAAGACCTAGTCATAAAGCCAGATATGATATATATACGCAGGCTGGTTTGAATAGCAGATCAGAATGAGAAGCATCTTTAGAACAAGGTAGTGAAGCTAGTGTATGTTCAGTAGAGAGTAGATCTGGAGGATTACATGTGGGAAACAAAGGATAAGGTTAAGAAGACCTATCTAGAATTATTCATTTTAGATTAGCGCATGAGTATGTATTGAGTTGTACTACTATAGACTATATATACATACATATGTATATATATATATGTATGTATGTATATGTGTGTGTGTATGTATGAATATTATGGATCCTTACCGTTTTAGTAGATAACACGAGTATAGTTTATATGCATGGATTGGGAATTCATGGGTATGCTTAGGGTAAGCATAGAATAGAGGACAATTCTCTGAAATTCATTTAAGGAGGGAAGTCTGTAACGATCATAAAATTAAATTAATCAAATAAAATTAATTAAAAGGCAAGGGTGGCTGAAATAAGAGAAGAAAGGTGAATTGAATTAATAGAAAAGGGGTATGAGGGCCCAAGCCTAGATTATTATGGGACAATAAACAGGACTCTATTCTATTCATTCATTTTAGCATATCTAAAATAAAATAAAAGCTAAGGGAGAATTTTAGTGCTGGTGGCTTAGAGAAGACAAATAGGAAGAAGATACAGAAAACATAAGCTAAAGAGGATTAAGAAAACTAATGCTAGACATCTTAAAGGTCTAGGTTAATAATAATTAACCTGCCTACACCGATCTCTAATATATGATTTCGGTTTAAATTTGTATGTTTTTAAGTATGATGGGGTTCATATGGATTTTTATTGACAAATATAAAGGTTTACCGAATGTTTTAGGGAAGGATGGATAAATATGGGATGTTTAGATGTGTTTCCCCTACTTTAATGATTTCGGAAGATAATGGAAACTTTATATGATGTTATAATCATGGTTTTAGAGATGGGTTTTTAGTTTGAGAAATTTCTTGAGCTTATATGATTTTATATGATTTAATGAAGTTGCGCAACTAGGAAATAAATAAGGAAAATACCCTTAAAAGTTCAAATAAAGATTTAGTACGTTAGAACAAGAGTTCGTAAATTTACTAGGAATTTATTAAGATTTTCTGTAAGGAAAATGAACCGAAATAGGTTAAGATCTATGTCGTGGCAGGGAGGTACTTCGGGGATGCATGAAAATAAAATTATATAGGAAAAATATATTAATAGTGTTAGGTAAAAAGGGAAACTAGATCCAAATCATTTACTAAAAAAAGAAAAAGGCACTATAAATAATAGAAAGTAAAATAGGGTGAATGAGATAACGACACATGTAAAGACGTTATCAGAGATATCGGGATTCGTCTGAAATAGCATGGAGGCGGCGGCTCTACATTTATTAGGTAAGAACTACGCACGACATGAATGGATCATGTTGCGCCATAATTGGAAGGGAGCACTTAATAAGAAAAGTGGGAAGCACTCAGCTTAGGGGAAGGGTGGTACTGTGCCAAGAAAAATAGTAAACAGAACCTAATAAAAGATAAGTAAATGGGACTCAAGGGGAGGCCAAGTCAGTAAGGGGAAGGGATCCTATGCTAGAAATAAGGTTGGAAGGGCTATTGACGTCGGGTGAGGACGCTCACTCGAATTCACAACTTGGAAAGATGAGGAGAGGCATTCAACTTCCAGGGACTGCGGGCCAGTTCCATAAATTAAACAAATGTTTAAAGTGGGTGCTACCTTAGGAAGGTGAAGAGAGGCATTCACAAATGCACACCTAGGGAAGGTGAAGAAAGACATTCAACTGTGCGGGGCGCAGTATTAGAAAAGTAAGAACTGCTCGGGGCTGTATTAAATACTTCAATGGAAATAATAATAAGTAAGAATTACATGGGGTGCAAAACTATATACTTTAAGAAGAATAAGTAAGATCTCTGCAGGGCGTAGTATTAAATAGTTAAGAAGAATCAATAAGACCTGCATAGGATGCATTAACCAACAGTTAAAGAAAAATAAGTATGACATGTGCGGGGCGCAATATAAAACAATTAAGGAATAAGCACGAAGATTCATGGGACGCAGTAGTAAGTATTGTAATGAATTACAAGAATGAACTAAATTGGGAGCTAAGTGGGGACTGCATCGGGGATGCAGAAGTAAAATGGGACCACTAAGGGAAGCGTAAGATGCAGACGTAAATAAAAATCAATTGTGTTAGTATTTTGAATGTTCCACTCTTAATAGTTAAATAGTGAGGGGGAAACCCAACTTGTAAAGTACGGTTTAGTCTCACTATATAATTACTATGGGTAAGTATTATTCACACTAGACATTATGTATTATCTGTGTTTTTGTTATTGTTTTCCCCATAAACTCACGTGTGCTCATTTAAGTAGACTGAGTTATGAGATTAGACAGGTATGAAATAAGGGCTATAGTATGAAGATCGAAATGGAGCTGGAGACTTGTTGCTAAAAAAATATTATTTTCTATTATACTAAGGAGTATGGGCTGCATCATCATATGTTGACCCGACTCTTTATTATGTTTATTTCCTATGGTAGTTGACCCCTGCATGGCATGTTATTGGGTTTAATTGTGACAGAAGTATATGTAAAGAATTCTAAAGCAAATTTGATGTAAAAGAAAATATTTGGTTGCTCTAATTACTTATCTGTGTTTAATTAATATTATAAACTTACTTACGGCGTTGGAAGATAATTCTGGTGATGACTGCAGCATCATCGGCGTTCATCTTCGAGTCTCTAAGTGGGGGATGTTACATTGGACCTCTATCACGCCGAGGATGCTGCTAACATAGACCGAATGCTTTTGGCCTTCCAACTAATGTCAATGGAGGTCATGTCTTACACCTAACGAACCCGATATGGCTTGAACCAGCACTCCCTAAAAGATGCAATAGACTTCTAGACCAGAAGCTCACCACTTCTAAGTTACCGGCTCCAAACTTGTTTTTTCTCACTTGACGATTCTACTTTCTTCTCCTTAGGTCAAGTACCGCTGCATGCTCATCTGTGGGGATGTAGAGAAGCCCCACAATGACCTAAGGGCTGCAATGATGACTCAGTAGACAACGGAGGTGGGTGTTACTAAGGCTTAGGAGGAGAAGGATGCTATCGAAAAAGCTAGCAAGAAGGCGGCTGAGAAGTCGGCACGAGAGGTGCATGAGGCTAGGGTAAGGGCCGAGAAGGAAGAGGCTAATCTCACGCTGAGTGCTAAGAAGGTAGATAAATAGGTCGACCTATTGCGGGCCATCCTGGTTAAACACACAACCGAGTGCCAAACAGATGTAGATGTAGCTGTTGCTAGGAAAAAGAGGAGGCCAAATGGTAATATCTGAAGAACATGGTAAAGACCTTGCTCAACGAAACCTTTTAGTTTTCAATTTCTATCAGCAAGTTTGGTGCTCCGGGTTAGCTAAGGTTGGGGTGGATGTGGCAGAGGAAATGAGGTCGGTGGGGACTCCCGTATCGGCCGTTTTGACCAAGGAGCAACTAGACTCCTTGACCTAGCCAACTGAGGAGCGTGCTTGTAAATATATTTTTCTCTCCTCTTTTGTAAGCCTAGTGGGGTGGGCCACGTGTCCCGGCAAAATGAATAATGTT
This sequence comes from Allium fistulosum, assembly GCA_030737815.1. Classification (NCBI taxonomy): domain Eukaryota; kingdom Viridiplantae; phylum Streptophyta; class Magnoliopsida; order Asparagales; family Amaryllidaceae; genus Allium; species Allium fistulosum. The sequence continues at coordinate 245,515,093 of CM060905.1, read as the reverse complement.
GCTTTTGTTGAAACCTACTTAAGAGCTTATAACTTTATCTTCTCCGATCTGTCTGTACATAACTTATAGGATAGCATACTTTGAGTAGCTAACATTGTCCTTTGATTTGAAAAACCTGTTGTGGTTTATAGACTAGATCGATTAATGGACTCGGATGTGAGCATTGACCGTGTAAGCTGGTCATTTGTTTTAGCGTCGAGGTCAGCATATGATATCGGGGTTTTATTATATTGCTTGTTTTTTGGGTGGTCCTGGCTCGAACCTAAGCTTTGAGAGGCTTGAAGTTTTCCTAGGTGAAATGCTACAAGGATGGAGGGCTAGTGATCCTGGTACGTACCTAAGCACCGAGTAGCTTGAAAGTTACTTTCAGGTGGTATGCTACAAAAAAGATCGAGTTGTTCGAAGGTTCTCTAGGGAGACATGTTGCTAGTTGAGTGTGGTAGATAGGCCCGTCATGAACATAAATGATGGGTGGCGGTCCTCAATAAGGAAGTGAATGCATAATAATTCATGCTCGTTGGCAAGGAGAGCAATATAGCCCGTAAGTCCTTTGCAGCAGAGGTTGATAGTCCCCAACATGGAAAATGAGCACATGATAACACGTCATTTGTTGGATAGTCTTGGTTGTTCGAAGGTTCTCCATGGAGAAAAATTGCTGGTTGAGAGTGACTAAGGGCCCAGCACAAATCTAAACGATGGGTAGTAGTCCTCGATAAGGAGATGAATGTATGGTAATTCATACTTATGGAAAGCCAGCTAGCAAGGAGAGGAGCATGGCTAGTCATTGGTAGCAGAGGTTCGTAGTCCTTAATTAGGTAAATGCGCATGTAATAACTCATCCTCCATTGGATAGCCTGGGTTGTTCGAATGTTCTCCAAGGAGACATATTGCTAGAAAAGAGTGATAGACAGGCCCGCCACGAACCTGAATGCTGGGTAGCAGTCCCCGATAAGGAAGTGAATGCACAGTAATTCATCCTCATGGATAGCCGATAGGTAAGGAAAGTAGCATGGCTTGCAAATCCTTGGTGGCAAAGGTTGACGGTCCCAACAACTAGGTAAATGAGCAAGTAATAACTTGTCTTCCATTATATAGCCTTAGTGAATGTGTTGAATTTTTTTGGCTCTAGAGTCTTTGATGCATTCTTCATAAAAGATGTATTACACAGCCTATAATTGTGGCCGACCCTTATATGTGATAGGCCGGAGGTGTATTGGATTCCAAGTGCGAGAAATATAGGTTCCATTCGGGTAAGAAAGTCGGTAAGCGCCACTTGTTAGGACGGTGCTTATGACATATGGTCCCTCCCAATTCGGGTCAAGCACTCCTTTAGCCAGTTTCTTTGTGGAAAACACCCAGCGTAAGACTATATCACTGATAATGAATATTCAGAGCTGTACTCTTGAGTTGTAGTGCTTACCGATCTTTCTTTTATAAGCTTTAGTGTAGAGTTCAACTTCGGTTCTTCATTCTTCAGTAGTGTCAAGTCCGAGCTTAAGTAGCTTGTTATTTTTCTTGGGCTCGAAGGTCAAATGCCAAGGTGATAGGATGTCTACCAATATGAACAGCATGGCTTCATACACATAGGATGGAAAAAACAGAGTACGGCTGTTGAAGTGCAATTGGAAGTGCGATAGGACCAAAGAATGAGCGGCGGTTCTTCGGCCTAGTTTCCCTTACCTTTTGAGAGGCATTTCTCGAGTGTGGACTTGACAGTTTATTGACGGTCTTGACTTGTTCATTGGCTGGACGATGGGCAAAGGAAGAGAAGCACTTCTTGATTCCGTTCCTTGAGCAGAAGTTTTGAAATAGACTACTTTAAAATTGACCGTCGTTGTTGTTTAACGGAAAATTTTCTATTAATTAGAAAAATGCTGATAAATTTTGAAATAAAATAACCGCAAGCGCATGACGTACAATTTTAGTACGTGGCGAATACGGGTCGATCTGCAGGGAATTCTTAAGATTTTAAAATTTTCAATTCAATCAAATTAGACCAAAGTGAGAGGAAATTGTTAACTACAAAAAAGAAGCTAAAGCTAGAATTGAAACGTGAATTAAAAACTATTAGACTAGAGAATAATTAGAGGAAAATCCACTCCCATATTTTTGTAAATCAACAAACAAATAATTTATGATCTCTAACTTTGATATTAAGTGAAATAATTGTTGTATTTATCATAAGTATGGTTTGTTTATGTTATTAATTAACATAACTCAAACCATCAAACTATAATACAACAAATAAACCACATATCAATTCTCATGAAAATGAAGCCAAAGCAAAAGCTATTTTAAGTATGATCTATTTACTATTGTAACTAGTAATATAGATCATCAAATTTCATTTTTACTTTTATTTCAAAATCAAATATTAATTTGCAAATGATGATGTAAATTGTGTTTATATTGAATAAGAATAGCTCATTTGCATAAGCAATATAAGCTATCAAACCCACTTGTATAAACTTACATCAAAATTCACTTTCATGAAGCACAAGCCAAAGAGATTATAAATCATAAAAATGTTGAAATTACATAATATTTGAGAGCTTCATTACCCCTAAATTGAAGGGGTTTAGCTACTTATTTGTGTTATCAAATCAACTTATGTAAGTTTCAACATTGAAAATGAAAGAAAGTAGAGAATAAACAAAGAAAAGGAAGATTAACTACTTGAAGGAAATTAATTAGACTAGTGCATAAATGTAAATCTAAGCTATGAACATAAAAAGAAAGAGAGCATAGAAATAAACATTAACAATAAAACAAAGAAAAGCATGTAGAAAAGAGAGGAGAAAGAGGTTTGGAAGCCATTTTTATTTCACTTTGATTTTTGTTTACAACTTGTTAATTTCCTAAGCCATGATCTTGGACTTGAATTATTCCTCTTCATTCCATTGTATTCATTTGTGCATGCATATATCTTCATGGATCCCCCTTCCATATACATCAAAATTTCCTATAAAAATCATAAAAAATGTCCAAGTAAAAATTCTCAAGTTGACACATGCACAAAAATGACCATTTTGCCCCTGAATGAAGATGAATATATGATGTTTTGAAAACAATTTAATTTTGGTTTTAAACATGTTAAAATGCCCAAATATGATATTTATTTAAATAAAAAGAGATAAAATATGGATGTATATATATGCACATTTACGTGCACATCAAATACCCTCACACTTATCTTTTTATTCATCCTCGTATAAAGGAAAACTAAGATAAATCCATTTTCGTAGGGAGAACGATTGCATTGAGCGTATGCAACAAGCCGTTAAACCTATGGGTGTCCCTAGTAGGACGAGTGTTGTCTCGTGAGGGTTTTTAGGGGATACTACCCACAAAATCCTAATACAGGATGAAAATATTTACAAAATGCAAGATTTATTTACAAAGAGATTAATGCGAGTTTTTGAAAATATTTACACATGAAGGATTTACTTTTAAATAAGTTAAATATAAGTTTTGGTCATTGTCTTGAAAATTTAAGTCATTTACTCGTCAAAACTTCCAATAAAAACGAAGTTATCGTAACAAATAGACTATAGTTTAACTCGTTGTTTCGGTTGATAACATAGTGCAACTATGAAATAGATCCTTAGTTGATTAGCAAAGTTTATCAAAGTGGTATTTTCATTTCTTTTCAATAACAAGTCAAATCAAATAAGTAAAAATAGTGCTCGGATTTCAATTGCTTACTCTCTCTTATTTGAAAATTTTATTGATATTAACAATATTTACATATGCCTAACTCAGGTAAACTGAGGCCAAATATATTACCCGTGCACTGCCTTGCGGACTGATGTGAGGGGAATACAGAGCATGGCGAGTGAACACACAAGTGTGAACACTTATCGACTGTAGGCGTTATTTAAAAAATAATTTTTATATACATACACCTAACAATTATAAATTGTAGCCAGATATACCGATCGTGCACTGCCTTTCGGACTTACGTGAGAAGGGTACAGAGCATGGCGAGTGAACACACGAGTGTGAACACATGACTCTAGGTGTTAAAAATATATACATATATACAAATATTTTTTTTCTTTTTTTAGAAAGAAAGAGTTTTGCAAAATCATCTTAGCACCATTTAACTTAGAAGATAAAATGTTATATCCTTTACTTTAAATTTACCACTTTTTTAAACAAAGATTTTCAATTCGAATATACTTCATAATTAACACATATGAATCTTCCTATATACTAGTTAAACCATTGTTATTTGTAATCGAACTTCATTTTTATTTCTGTTAAAACAAATAAATTTTCAAAATTTTCAATTTATTACCCAAAACCTATACTTATCCTATAGTGTTTCTTCAAAAATACATTAAAATGCTTAAAAAAAGAAAATGTTTTGAGATTTAGAAATTTTGAGATTTTTTTTAGTTAAAAGAAAATGAAAATTCAAAAATGCCATGAAAAACTAAAAAAATGAAAATGAGACTCCCCCCCACACTTAATTTTGAATGTGTCCCCACAGTCAATGCATGATATAATGAGTGTAACGGGGAAAAATATGTACATATTTACAAAAGAAGGTTAACATTCTTACTAGACGTAGCTTGGCTCATGAAGAATCATAAGCTCCTCCTCTTGGTTATCGGGCAATTTCAAGAAAGGTTTTAAACGATGACCGTTGACTTTGAAAATCGATCCATCCCTAGGGTTTTCTATTTCTACGGCACCATGTGGAAAAACAGTTCGTACCATAAACGGTTCGGTCCATCTTGATTTAAGTTTCCCAGGGAATAAATGAAGTCTTGAGTTATATAAAAGAAATTTCTGGTTAGGCGAAAACGATTTCCTTAGGATTGACTTGTCATGAAAAACTTTTATTCTTTCTTTGTAAATCTTCTCGTTTTCATACGCATCGTTCCTAAGTTTTTCTAGTTCGTTGAGTTGTAGTTTTCGGTTTTCGCCAGCTTTCTCAAGATCAAAGTTTAAGTTCTTCATTGCCCACAACGCTTTGTGTTTGATTTCAATAGGTAAATGGCAAGATTTACCGTAAACTAAATGAAATGGGGACATCCAAAGATCAGTTTTAAAAGCAGTACGGTAAGCCTAAAGCGCGTCGGTCAATTTATGAGACCAATCTTTTCGATTTTGTTAACAGTTTTTTCCAAGATTTGTTTTATTTGTCGATTTGAAACTTCAACTTGGCCACAAGTCTGAGGATGATACGAAGTGGATAACTTGTGGGTTATCGAGTATTTTTTTATTAAAGTTTCAAAAGAACGGTTACAAAAATGGGTTCCGTTATCACTGATTATTGTGCGAGGTGTGCCGAACCTCGAAAAGATGTTTTATTTGAGAAATTTCACAGCAATTCTATGGTCGTTGGTTTTGCAAGGAACGGCTTCGACCCATTTTGAGACGTAATCGACAGCGAGAAGGATATACAAGTTTCCAAAAGAGTTGGGAAAAGGTCCCATAAAGTCGTTACCCAAACATTAAAGATTTCGATTGTAAGAATGGGGTTTAGAGGCATCATATCTCGTCGAGAAATTCGTCCAAGCATTTGACATCGATCGCAAGTTTTACAAAATTCAAATGAGTCTTTGAAAAGAGAAGGCCAATAGAAACCGCACTGAAGCACTTTTTCCGCAGTTTTTCGAGGACTGAAATGTCCACCGCACGCTTGATCGTGGCAAAACGAAAGAACACTCCTGATCTCATTATCCGGAATGCAACATCGGATGATTTGGTCGGGACAATATTTGAACAAGTATGGATCATCCCAATAGAAATATTTCACTTGGGACATGAATTTGTATTTATCCTATTTGGACCAAGATGAGGGAGTTTCTTTAGTGACTAAGTAGTTCACTATATCAGCGTACCGTGGGTCAATAGAAATTGAAAGAAGTTGTTCATCGGGGAAGTTTTCATTGATTGGAAAAGAAGATGGTGCGTTCGGAAGACGAGACAAGTGATCGGATATGACGTTATCGGATCCTTTTTTGTCTTTAATTGTAAGGTCAAATTCTTGAAGTAAAAGGATCCAACGAATCAAACGGGATTTAGCATCCCTTTTAGTGAAGAGATATCGAAGCGTAGAGTGGTCTGTGTACATAGTAATGCGTGTACCTATCAAGTAAGGTCGAAACTTTTCGAGTGCAAAAACGACAGTTAGAAGCTCTTTTTCGGTTGTTGTGTAGTTGAGTTGAGTGTCGTTCAAAGTCATACTCGCGTAGTAAATGACGTGAAGGATCTTGTTGATGCGTTGTCCTAAGACAACACCAACGTCAAAGTTCGAAGCATCAAACATTATTTCGAAAGGAAAATCCCAATTGGGTGCGTAAATGATTGGAGCAGAAATGAGTTCATTCTTAAGACGTTCAAAAGAAGAGATACAATTAGAGTTAAAATCAAAAGGAACGTCTTTTCCAAGAAGAGTCGTCAAAGGACGAGCGATTTTGCTAAAGTCTTTCACAAAGCGTCGGTAAAAGCCAGTGTGTCCTAGAAATGATCGAATGTCCTTAACTTATTTGGGAATGGGTAGATTTGCAATTACATCGATTTTTGCTTTATCTGCCTCAATGCCTTTATTTGAGATGATATGTCCAAGGACTATGCCTTGTTTGACCATAAAGTGGCATTTTTCCCAATTCAAAGTCAAATGTTTTTCTTTACATCGATTTAGAACCAATTCGAGATGATGTAAACATTGAGAAAAAGAATCACCAAAGATATAAAAATCATCCATAAAAATTTCTAGAAAGCGTTCAATCAGGCCAGAAAAGATGCCAACCATGCATCGTTGAAAAGTCGCAGGAGCGTTACAAATTCCGAATGGCATACGTCGATAAGCAAAGGTACCGAATGGACACGTGAAAGTCATTTTCTCTTGATCTTCGGGAGCGATTGAAATTTGGTTATAGCCGGAATAACCATCAAGGAAGCAGTAGAATTTGTGGCGGGCTAAACGTTCGAGCATTTGGTCAATGAAGGGAAGAGGAAAGTGATCTTTTCGTGTTGCGGCATTTAGTTTTTGATAGTCAATGCAAACACGCCAACCCGTTTGAGTACGAATTGGAATAAGTTCGTTTGAATCATTCTTGGCAACGGTTAGCCCAGACATTTCTGGTACAATGTGAATTGGGCTACCCCATGAACTATCGGAGGTTGGGTAAATGATTCCGTTGTTGAGAAGTTTAAGAATTTCATCACGCACTGCATCTTTCATTTTCGGATTAAGCCTTTGTTGTGAGTCACGAATAGGCTTGGCATTATCGATTAAATGGATGCGATGTTGAACAATAGCAGGGCTAATTCCCTTTATATCAAAGATCGACCATCCAATCTCTTCCTTGTTTTCGAAAGAATAGAGAGAAGAGAAGTTTCTTGATCAAGAGAGAGAGTTGCGGAAATTATGACGGGCAATGTTTCGTTATCACCTAAGTATGCATACTTAAGGTGATCGGGAAGTGGTTTGAGGTCCAACTTCAGGAGTTTTTCGATCGAAGAATTAGGTTGAGATTCGGACTCAACTGGAAGTGATTCAAAAGGAAGAGTGTATTCAATTTCATTGGGAATTTCGTGAAATAATTTTTCGTACTCGGCCTCGCGTTCATTGTTAAGATCAAGTGTCTCGTTTTCAAAGTTTTTCGTGAATGGCACTAACTTCCAACGTTTGGTCATGAGGTTCATTCGATTGGCTTTCAAGATTGAAAATATTAAGATCCAAAGTCATGTTTCAAAAGAGATTTTCATCGAACCGTTATGACAATTGATTAAGGCATTTGAGGTGGCTAAGAATGGTCGGCCTAAAATCAATGGAATTTGACTCGCGGGATTTATCACGTGTTGTGTTTCGAGAATGATAAAATCAACGGGGAATATGAATTGCCCTACTCGAATGAGCACGTCTTCGATTTCTCCCACGGGCTTCTTAATGGAGCGATCGGCGAATTGAAGCGTAACTTTTGTGGGTTTGAGCTCTAATTGTTCGTACACGGAGTATGGAATCAAGTTGACACTCGCGCCTAAGTCAATCAAACATTTGTTAATCGTCTTGTCTCCAATTGTACACGGAATCTTAGGGCAGCCAGGATCTTTGTATTTTACGGGCATGGATTGGGACAAGACTTCACTCAAATTGGCGGCTAAGAAGACTTTTTTGGGCACTTGAGTGTGTCGCTTTTGGGTACACAAGTCCTTAAGAAATTTCACGTACGTGGGGACTTTTTGAACGATGTCAAGAAGCGGAATGTTAACTTTGACTTGTTTAAAAATTTCCAACATCTTTTCCATTTGGTCCGAGTGTTTCTTTGGTCGAAGACGATGTGGAAATAGAACACGATACTCGGTAGGCGGGTCTACTCGAGTAGAAGAAGAATTTTGATTGGCATTCGATTCAACATTTGGCTCCACGTTCTGTTCAGATTCATTCATTGTTTTAGAAGTGTCGAGAGAGGTTTCCGATAAATCGTTTGGATTAACGACTTGATTATCGATTTGTCTACTGAAACGTATAGTTGTGATAGCATTCAATTGGGTGACATTACTATCTTGAACAACATGGGCTTGATTTGAATTTGCGTTTTGATTTCTGGGATTTGGAAGGGGCTGACTTGGGAATGTTCCTCGTTCGCGTTCACTTACAGACGTGGCTAATTGACTCATTTGCATTTTGAGTTTTGCAATTGATCGGTTTGTGTTTTGCATAGATGAGGTCAATAAATTTTGCAAATTGATTTTTGATTGAAGACTTTGAGTAGTTTCTTTAGCCAATGTTTCAAGAGTTTTCTCAAGTGAAATTAAACGTTTATCGTCTTGGGGAGGATGAGCAGAATTTGGTTAAAAATTTGATTTTTGCGGTTGATTATGAGACGGACCCACAAAGTTTGTTTGAAAATTATGGGGCTAAAGGGGAGGATTCGAAGCATTATTTGGGAATGCTTGAAAAAAAATTGGGATGAATCGTATTCGTATTGGGATTGTTTTGGTTCCAAGCAAAATTCAGATAATTTCTCCAACCAGGGTTGTACGTTGGAGAAAACGGGTCGTTTTGGCTTTATTGAAAGCATTGATTTGTTCGACAGAATTGGGACACTGATTGGCTATATGATTAGGATCATTGCATTTATAACACATCGGTTGGACAGCTTGGTTCATTTGATTCAATGAGAAAACGTTATCGAATTTTTTAATCATTGTGTCGATCTTAGCTTCTAAAGCAAAAGAAGATCCTATCGAGTGTGCACTCGATCGTGAGTAAATTGATTTTTCGTTCGAACGTTCCTATTGAGATGATTTTTCGGCGAGGTTTTCAAGAAATTTCCAAGCATCATCGTGATGATGAACAAGAAAATTGCCTTGGCACATTGATTCGAGCATGGTTCGTGAGCTGTTTTCGAGTCCATCGTACAATATTTGGCAAATCGTCCATTTTTCAAAGTTATGGTGTGGACATTTTATCAAAAGCTCTTTGAATCTTTCAAAATATTTTCCGAATGGTTCTCCCTTGAATTGATAATTTACAATTTCGTTTCAAATTCTACTTGTTTTTTCCAAAGGGTAGAACTTTTTTAAGAAAGCTTTTACGAATTCTTCCCAAGTTTTAGTCGAGTTCGATGGTAAGCTGTACAACCATTTTTTAGCGTAATCCGTAAGAGCGAATGGGATTAATCGAAGTTTTATTACGTCATCGGAAAGTTGTTGGAGTTTTATGGTTGCACAAACTTGTTCGAATTTAGTCAAAAAGATGTATTGGTCATCGTGTTCGAAATTGCCAAATTTTGGAAGCGTGGCAATATGGTTTGAATGAATTTCGAAATGGTTACCCGTAAGGGCGGGTAACGTGATGCAAGATGGAATAGAAACTCTATCGGGAAAGATTCTATCCATAAGAGTTCGAGGGGCATTTTCGTTCGCCATTTCGGGAGGATCGTCTGTTCGAGTTAAACGATTAGTTGTTGAGTCGCGAGTCCAACGATTTGTTGTTGTGTCACGAGTCCAAGTACTCATGCATAAGTGAAAGTCAAGAAGAGAAAGAAGTTAGAATCGAGTTTAGAGAATGAAAGAAGATTTGAAAAACAAAGTGAAAAATTTGTTTGCTTTTGTTTTTTTTACAAGGAAAAAAACTATTTACTAAGTGAATTTTATTTTCAAAAGAGAAGTTTGATTTTTGTTTGTTTTTGGTTTTTCAAATTTTTTTTATATGTTTTTTGTTTTTGAATTTTCAAATATTTACCAAAAGGATTTTTTCAATTTTTTTTTTGATTTTGAGTTTTTAAATTTTTTCCTTTTTGAAAAGATTTTATATTTTTTTTGGATTTTTGTTTTTGATTGAAAATTTTCAAAGGAAAAGAAAGAAGGATTTTTTTTCTTTGGATTAAAAACTAAGTTAAGTAAAATTTACAAATTATTTTTTTGGATTTTGGATTTTTTATTTTTTTCTTTTTAAATATGCATGAACTAATGCAACTAAATGAATGCAAAGGACTTAATTACAGTTTTCTGTCCTTAGTAGCTCCTAACCCAAAATTGTATGATCACACTTTGTCTTAAATCAACAAAAAATATTTCTCAGTCAGGTAACAGGCAGGGGTTATCGGTGCACCACGAATCACCGTAGCAATGTAGCGGAAGGTTTAAGTGCCTTCAGAGGAACAACCACTATAATATTTACGAATCGCCGTAATATTTATAAATGGTTATTACTCTGCCATAGCCTAGACACCAAGGTATAAAATTGTTCAAAGAAAAATATTGTGCAATTAGGCCCTAAGTGAGCTCGTGACACCCTTAAGTCGAATGTCTAACCTTTATTATTAGTCAAATTCTACGACGAAATGCAGTTTGTGGGCTAAGGAAATGGTGATGAAATCTCTCACCTTATGTGAATTGGGGTATTGCTCTTAGAAAATAAAATAAGATGAGATGAATGCAAAACAGAAATTAAACGTGAATTTACAATGCAACTAAAATGATATTTGTTTTTGTTTTTGGATTTTGAATTTTTTTTTATAAATGCAAATGTAAGCAACCAACAATGCAATTCAAACCAAAAACAAGGGAAAAGGGCACGATACCAGAGCGTGCAAAATTATTAGCAATTTTTTTAAGCGGCGATTTTTTTAGCAAGCAAAGCAATTTTATTTTTAGCAAACACTTCTGCCCTTTGAATTTCTGCTTCTGCAATCTGAAAATAAAAACACGATATGTATAGTTTTTTTTTTCGAAAGAAACTAAGAAAATTTTGAAACCAAAACAATTTTCCAAAAAAAAACAACTAAATCAAAACTAAACTAAAAACAAATGAAACAAAACAATTTAAAGAAAATAAAACAAATCAAAAGTTTTTTTTAAATCAGCCCTTAAGTACGTCTAACCCGACCCAAATACGCAAAGCAGCAAAACAAAACAAAAAAGAAAACTTCTTACAGTGTAAATTCGCCTGTATCAAAATTTCTTTAAAATCAATTTTTCCAAAATCAACTTTTCGAAATCAACTTCAATTCCCGAATTTGCAAGCTGCTAGTTAACAACGGAGGTTGTTCGTCTTGATATGGCATTTGGCAAGATGAAGTTTGGGTCGGTGGATGAATAGGCTATTGAGGGGGAATTTGCGAAGGCGGTCGACTGGAAGTGACGAAGCACTGTTCGTGCTTTGTGATTGTTGCAGATTCTCGAGTTTGTGGGATGTGGAATCGAGGAAGTGGGTATCAGTGCTTCTGGTTGTTCAGAGGTAGATGGGTCTGTATATGTCTAGTGCAGGAGATGGTGGTTTCGCAAGGCGATTTGTGGTTAGCTTGGGGGTCGATTGATCTGGTTTGTCCTCTTTTTTATTGTTAATGGCAGCAGCGTTTCAGTCAACAGTGATGGCAGAGGTTGGTTGGGACTGGAGTTGATGTCGAGAGTTTGGGTATTGTTAGTAGTGCACTGAAGTAGGAAGTATTGGCCAAAGCAAAAGTGTTCTGATTATGTAGTTGGTCTGGTTGGTCTTACTTGACAGTTTGGGTTGAGTTGTTACTAAGCACTGCACTATTGGTGGTGGATGAGTTTAGAATCGGCAATTGTTTGGAGATAAGAAGAAGGGGCTGTTGTAGGAGTGGTATGTGTAGAAGGATGGTGTGTTTGTTGAATGTAGGGATTATGGAGTGATAGTAATGGGGAGATGCAGACAATATGTTTGAAAGTAGAAGTTCAGGTGGAGGACAGTTGAAGCAGAGGGCAGAAACAGGGTAATGGTGAAGGAAGAGGAAATGTTGTGGCAAGGCAGTGAAGTTGTAGGGTAAGTGGTGGTTGTTTGACAGTGTGGTGGAGCTTGTGTGGTTAGGTGATGATATAGCAATGTTGTAACAGTTTGTATCTTCGGGTTGGTATGTAGTTTTATGAAGTGATGTGTTAGCTGTAGATGTCAGTGGTGAGTATATTGTATGTGGTGGTCTGATGTCGAGTAGTGCAGGCAAGTGTATAGGGTGGAGGAATGAATTGCAGTTGTGGGCAGAATTGACCAGAAGATGGCAGTGAGTTTTTTTGGTTGTAATGGGGGGGAATGGCGATGATAGTGGAGATGTAGAGAAGGCAGGGGAGTGGCAAGCTTTTCTGACAGTCGGTGGAGTTTTGAGGAGATGGTTTTGTGTGGATTGTTGGTGGTATGTTTGGTTTATTGTTGTTGAGTGGATGCAGTTGTATCAGTGATGTGCATTTGTTATGTGAAGAGGAGTATGGTGGTTGAAGGAGTGTCAGGTGATGGCTTGTATCACTGTGCAGAGAACAGTAAACAGTGGCAAAATTGTAAATGTATAATTGTGAATGCAAATGCAAATGTAAATGAAAATGGAAAATAATAAAGAAAATTTGTTTTGAAATTGCGATTGTTTTTTATAATACGAAGAGATGCAAATGCAAATGAACAAAACTCTAGAAAACAACAACAAACACACAAACAAAATGTAAACAAAAATCAAACAACAAACACAACACAATTGTTTTTTTTAAATGCAAACAAACACACAAAATAAACACTTGTTTAACGGCAAATTTTCGAATAATTCGAAGAATAGAAAATCAAAATCAAAACGATTCCCCGGCAACGGCGCCAAAAACTTATTTAACGGCAAATTTTCTATTGATTAGAAAAATGCCGATAAATTTTGATATAAAATAACCGCAAGCGCACGGCGTACAATTTAGTATGGGTCGATCCGAAGGGAATTCTTAAGATTTTAAAATTTTCAATTCAATCAAATTAGACCAAAGTGAGAGGAAATTGTTAACTGTAAAAAAGAAGCTAAAGCTAGAATTGAAATGTGAATTAAAAACTATTAGACTAGAGAACAATTTAGAGGCAAATCCACTCTCATATTTTTGTAAATCAACAAACAAATAATTTATGATCTAACTTTGATATTAAGTGAAATAATTGTTGTATTTATCATAAGTATGGTTTGTTTATGTTATTAATTAACATAACTCAAACCATCAAACTATAATACAACAAATAAACCACTTATCAATTCTCATGAAAATAAAGCCAAAGCAAAAGCTATTTTAAGTATGATCTATTTACTATTGTAACTAGTAATATAGATCATCAAATTTCACTTTTACTTATATTTCAAAATCAAAAATTAATTTGCAAATGATGATGTAAATTGTGTTTATGTTGAATAAGAATAGCTCATTTGCATAAGCAATATAAGCTATCAAACCCACTTGTATAAACTTACATCAAAATTCACTTTCATGAAGCACAAGCCAAAGAGATCATAAATCATAAAAATGTTGAAATTACATAATATTTGAGAGCTTCATTACCCCTAAATTGAAGGGGTTTAGCTACTCATTTGTGTTATCAAATCAACACATGTAAGTTTCAACATTGAAAATGAAAGAAAGTAGAGAATAAACAAAGAAAAAGAAGATTAACTACTAGAGAGAAATTAATTAGACTAGTGCATAAATGTAAATCTAAGCTATGAACATAAAAAGAAAGAGAGCATAGAAATAAACATTAACAATAAAACAAAGAAAAGCATGTAGAAAAGAGAGGAGAAAGAGGCTTGGAAGCCATTTTATTTCACTTTGATTTTTGTTTACAACTTGCTAATTTCCTAAGCAAATATATGAGAGAGTAGAAGATGTTTACATATACATAAGAGGGCTATTTATACATGCATAAAACCCTAATTCCATTTTTAGGGTTCTTCCCAAAATGCCCTTTAGGAAGTGTGGCCACCAAGTAACCATTAGCCACTAATTAATCCCTCATTAAAAGTGCATGAAGCTTTAACCTCCACTTAGTTGTCCATTAGCTTTTAATTGTAGATTTAGGCAAGTGGGTAGGGTCCTCCGTGATCTTGGACTTGAATTATTTCCTCTTCATTACTTTATATTCATTTGTGCATGCATATATCTTCATGAATCCCTCTTCCATATGCATCAAAATTTCCTATAAAAATCATAAATAATGTCCAAGTAAAAATTCTCAAGTTGACACATGCACAAAAATGACCATTTTGCCCCTGAATGAAGATGAATATATAATGTTTTGAAAACAATTGAATTTTGGTTTTAAACATGTTAAAATGCCCAAATAGTTGTCGATGATGATCTTTTTTAGTATTGTGAAATGGCAAACAAAGTTCTAAATTATGAAGTTCATAATCTTCGAAGCGGTGACCCTAATGAGGGGCTCGACATCGACCCATTTGGTGAAGTAGTCGATGGTGACTATGACATAGTTATACCCTCTCTTGGCTTTAGGTGGATTTCTGATTAAGTCGACCGCTCACATGTCAAACAACCATGAGGAAGTCATAGGAGTAAGGAAGGTAGGAGGGTCTCTGGGGATATTCACGAACCATCCACACCGATCGCATTTCTTCGCATAGTCGATTGAATCCTTTATCATAATAGGCCAATAGTATCCCTTTTGGGCAGCCTTTTTTGCTTGGCTTTGCCATCCAGCATCCCCACAAATCATTCATGCGGGTCTTTCAAGATCTGGCTAGCTTTTTCATCCATGCATCGCTGAAGTGGTGCAAGACCCCGTTTGTGGAGCATCCCATCTATGATCGTGTAATGAGTAGCCCAAGTAGCCCAATGGAGGACCTTCCTGACTTCTTTTTGGTCGATAGAAAGTTCTTTGCTTGTTAAGTATTTGACAAGGGGCACAATCCAGCTGTCTGGGGATGACATCTATATCTTCATGGTCGTTGCCCTCAGCTCGTAGCAATGGGTGCCATGAATCTCTAAGGGGACCCAGGGAATGATTTTTTTGGACTTGCTGCCATGGCCAGTTAATTGGCCTTGACATTCATCTCCCTGGGTATTTGCTTTAACTTGAACTCATTAAAGGTGTTGATTATCTTCTTGGCCTCAGTAACATGTAAGGCCAGCGCCTTTCCCATAACTTGATAGCACTCACTAATCTAGTTGACGACCAACGATGAGACACTGAACACATAAATAGACTCCACGTGCAATTCTCTGGCCATCCCGAGGTTAGCCAGGACAGCTCTATACTCCGCTTCATTATTTGTCGCCTTGAAAGTAAGGTAGACCACAAACATAAATATCTTCCATCGGGCATGATAAGGAACATGTCGGCCCCTGCTCCCTTCTCTTTCGACACTCGCCTATGTAAAGGTGCCTAGCTTGCTGCTAGCTACGGTCTCCTCTTCGTCGTTTTCCAAGCTCGAGCATTTAGCAATGAAATCCACTACGGCCTATCCCTTTATAGAAATGTGAGGTTGGAAAGAGATGTGATGTTGCCCAATCATTAAAGACCGCTTTAATAGCCGATCAGTGGTGTTGGGTTGGATAAGGACTTGCTTTAGAGGTTGGTTAGTCAAGACTTTTATGGGTTGAGCCTAAAAGTATGGCTGAAGTTTTTTGCGTAGCCATGAGTAGGCTGAAAGCAAGCTCTGCTAGATTTGTATATCTCGTTTGTGGACCGGTCAACCTATTCCTGACATAATAAACTAGTCTTTGAGCTTTTTCATCTTTTTTGAACAACGTAGGGTTTTTCGCCAAGTCAGAAAATGCTAAGTATAGGTACAAATCCTCCCCATCGACAAGCTTAGATAATGCCGAGGGTGTGGCTAAATGCTGCTTCAGCTCTTCAAATGCCTTGGGGCATTCATCTTTCTAGGTGAACAACCTTCCCTTCATGATGAGGCTAAAAAAGGAGACGTCACTCGATTTATTTTGGTACAAACTGGCTTAATGCTGCAACCATCTCATTCAGGCTTTGCACTTGCTTCACAGTTCTAGGGACTTTCATGTCCTGGATAGCTTCGATCTTATTTGGATTGGTCTCAATGCCCTTGGCACTCACAGCATACCCTATGAATTTACCGGACCAGACGGAAAAGGAGCACATTTTTGGATTTAGCTTCATGTTGTATTGTCGTAGTATGCTGAAAGTCTCGGCCAACTTTTGTACATGCCCCACGACATTTTCGGATTTCACCAGCATGTCGTCTACATAAACATCCATAGGCCGACCGATCTTGTAACAACCGGGATTTTGTAATTTCAATTATTGTCAAAATGACGATTTAATTCAGTTGATAATTGTTAGTGGAATTCGAATTGGATTTGAAATGTGAAAATTGTTTGATTGCAATTGAGATTTATTCGGGTTAAAATTCTTTAATAAAATTGTAAATTGTTAAATTGAGTTTTAATCCAGTTTGAATTCTTTTAAACAATTGGTTAAGAAAATAATTTGGGCTTTGAATGTTGGTCCATATGGTTTGAAATTCTTTGTATTATATTATCAAGTGTTTATATGGGCTTTATGAATTTAAATCTCGGGCCACATTTGTATTTAAGGGATGTGATGAGTAATAAAGCCGGAGACAAATTCTTTTTCCCTCCGTTCAAAGTTCACCAGCCCGATCCCTAATTACTTCGGCCCGATTCCTTGAGAAAAATGATGACCATACCTCTCGTACAAATAACCCATACCAGCCCATGCCCTAGACACGATGTTTCTCTGTTAAAACCACGATCATAAAACACGAAACCCCCCTCTCTATCTCATTCGTTCGTATAACCCAAAAGAAAAATCGGAGACGAAAAAAATGGTGGCGACTTAAAAATTAGGGCTTCAGAAATTCGAAATCGCGGCTGGCCATAGCTCCACTTTCTCTCGTCGATTGGTAGTATCATTCGCATCTCCTTCCGATTGGCCGTGCTCGCCTTCGTTTCGACAAAGGTGAGTGTCCATCACTCACATCTGACTCAACTCAACCATTTGAATGTTGTTGGTTTCTCTGTTTTTATGCGATTTAAACTGCAATATGATTCGATTCCTTGGTTGTTTGGGTTTTATGGCACTGTTGGTTTTCGTGGTCGCCTCGGTTTCACTTGACTTCGATCCTTTGATTTCGTCGTACGATGTTGATTTTGTAGTTGCCTGCATTTTTCTTGTTTGGTTCGATTTTGGGTTATCCACGGTTTTGTTGATTTTCGAAATCGAGCTTTGACGATGTGCTTTGTTCGACTTTGGCCCTCTGTCATCTTCGGCCACTTGATTTAGTTAAAATTGGTAGACTGAGACTTGATCCTGGGATTGACTTGTGTTTGCGAAATTTAATTGACATAAACTGTTGAGTTGAAATTGCGTGACAAATTCTGTGCGACTCCATATATGTGCATATATTCAATTGTATGGGTGTATGCATGTATCGTGGAGTCTACTCTTGCAATTATATTTCCTTGTTATCCACACATCTATGTCTTCTTCGTAGTCTCTGGTAGTACTCTTTGAGGCAGTTGCATTTAGCTGCATTGTTGGTCTTCTCGTGTCTCAGTGATCTTCGGATAGGTGCTGCATTTGTTTGTTCCATTGGTTCATTGTAGTTCGGCATAGTCTTCATGTACTTGTCTTCTTCGTAGTCTCTGGTAGTACTCTTTGAGGCAGTTGCATTTAGCTGCATTGTTGGTCTTCTCGTGTCTCAGTGATCTTCAGATAGGTGCTGCATTTGTTTGTTCCATTGGTTCATTGTAGTTCGGCATAGTCTTCATGTACTTGTCTTCTTCGTAGTCTCTGGTAGTACTCTTTGAGGCAGTTGCATTTAGCTGCATTGTTGGTCTTCTCGTGTCTCAGTGATACATTTTATCCGCAGCTGTTCCTTGCATTTTGTTATGGTTTAGTAGCATTTCTCTGCACACTGTTTCATAATGCTGTACTTTTGAGCTTTGCTCGAACTTGCTACCAGTGTTTTGATTCTCTGATATTTGGGGACTTTGTTCATTCGAAGGAATTTTTAGACTTGGGCATGTCTGTTCAAAACTGCTGCCTAATTTTTGTTATAACTGGTAAATGCGTTGGGATCTTCTGTCTTTTTGAACGTGCTGTACCACTTGCTTATGTTGTCTCCGTATCATGTATGATGAAGTTTGCATGTCAGTTGCGCCAGTTACCTTCATGTACACGTACCTTCGTTGTTGCTTATGAGTCGACTTACGTTGGATTCCAATTTCAAAGGCTGGTGTATCTTATTTCTTGCCAGTACATTCATATATGGGTTGAGTCTCTGACTTGAACTTTTGTATCTTGTTGTAAATTGATTTGGGTTGTGATTGCTGTGCCTTATTGTTTTGACTTATCAGAGTACGCGAGCTTGGTCACCGTAGCCTTTGTGATGTGTGGCTGTGTTGCTTTATCTTTAGTACACATGATATTATCACTCGTTGCCTTATGTTTCTGTCTGGGCACGTGTGCTTCAGACAGCCTTCACTTGTACCAATTTGCACTGTTAAGTTTTACAGTTGCATAACATATTATATCTTACTTCATGTCTCACCTTTGGGTTGCGTTTCACTTGCATTATTGTAGTGGCGAGGCAGTACACGCGTGCGTGTACTGCAGCCCTATCAGATTTGACAGTTTTAAATTGATTTGGTCGATTTGATAAATTGTTTATTTATCTCTGTTGATGATTTAAATCTGCTGATTTTTGTTAAACACTGTTAAGTGTTATATTGACCGTTATCCGGTTTCTTTGTTTAAAGATTCGGATAGACGGGAATTATTGTGACTGTCGTCTATTTAAATTATTACTGCCTATATGTACTAATAAACTGGTTTGAATTAGACTGACCTGGGTATTATTTTCTTTTGAATGTAATACTCGGGTCAGACCCGAGTTATTTCAGGTAATAGATTTCCTTCTTTGAGTTGCTGTTCGGGATTTGAAGACTTTTCATATCTTCTGAAGTTGTCAGTGTCATTTTGTAGTAGTCGTGTCATTGTATAGAACGATATGTATTCATGTATATTAGTCGATAATGTACTTGTATATATAACTTCTAGAGTCGACAGTTGTAGTTGTATCGTATGTATTGTGTCAACTATGTATTAACTGACATCAGTTATATATATATGAGACTTTTGTTTTTATCTATGTTCCGCATTTATATTATCTGTGTTATTGTTATATCTAATGTCCTAAACTATTATGAACCATCGTAGTTCGTTTTATACTAGTATTGGGAGTGTCGATGGGAGTAAATAAATAATTGATGAAAAATAAAAAGTATATACCACTCCTGTCGAGATAACCAATATTAGTGTAAGGCCAATTACGGATGGTCGCTCCTATCCAGCCTTATTCTTCGTAATAATAGACAGTCTTTCTTTTAATACTCTTTGTTATTATGAGCATAGAGGTGGGGCGTCACAGTTGGTATCAGAGCTTGGGGTTTATGGACATAATATAAAACATAACTTGGATGGAACATATGTTACAACTATTGGTCGATGTTTTATTGTGCTTTGAGTCAAAACTAAAGTTTTGAATTTTGATGAAATTTTTAAATATCTTTATTTAAAAATAATAGAGAAATTGGGGTCTGATGATTTGATCGATTTGTGTTCTGTTTATCCGAGTGCGCAGCGGAAACAGTGAAACTGTCTTCGCTGAGTACAACTGATAATCTTTTTGATTTAAAAATCAAAATACGAAATTGATATGAATTTCATTTGTTGTTTACATAGCTGTAATTATTTTGTTTCTTCGAGAATTTCGAATCCGAATTGAGGATTCGAAGAAATTGCAGATATGTGATTTTTGTTGAAATTTCCGCTGGCTTTCTTTTATACTAATCATCTATTGATTAGATTTTTGCTGTTTTAAATTATCTTCATTGAAGATACATTTGAATGATTCTTTGTTCATTTTGTAGTACGTGCAAAAATTTGAATTGCACGTTATTGCAATTATTTTACGTTGAACCGATGCTTGGTTATGATACGTATTTTGTTGCCGTTATTTTATAACGGGATTTTACACCAATGCTATATTTGAAGCACGGTGTTTTGTGGCATTTTGATGAATGAGAATTCACTGATATTACATTTTGATGTAGATTGTTTTGATGTGATTTTGACGTTTTAAAACTACTGTAGCTTTGGCTTCTGTAACCGTCAAATTTTAAAAGTGGATTTTCAAGCGGTTATTCCGCAATGCTGATTTGTAACCGTTTTTACGGTATTTTGAGAAGTACAATTTCCTTATCGAAATTGTTACTGATTTGCTGCTTTAATCACGTGATTGGAAAATCGTTTTAAAGTGAAAAGTGTTTTATAAATTTTTAACAGTTCGCGTTTTCAAATGAATGAGAAAGTGACTTAAACGATTCAGCAAAATCGAGGATTATGACCCCTTTCTTTTACTGTTTCGCTTAACTCCGGACTTGTCCAGTTGAGAATGTGAATTGTTATTTTTACAAAATAAATAAAATTGTTTTCAGAAATTTTAACAGTTCGCGCTTTCAAAAGAATGAGGAAGCGATTTAAACGTTTCAGCAAAATCGAGGACTATGAACCCTTTCTTTTACTGATTCGCTTAATTCCGGACTTGTCCGTTTGAGAATGTGAAATGTATTTTTACAAAATACACAATTTTGCACTTTCAAGGAAACGATGAAGAGAATCAAACGATTTAGTAAAACACGTGGTATGGGACATGTGCGTTTGCTATTTCGGTTAATTCCGGACTCGTTAATTGAAATATTTGATGATTTTGTGTGCTTTCGTGCCACTATGAGGACCTTCGGGTCATTTGTTGGACCTTCGGGTCATTTGTTGGGCTTTCGGGCCACTCTGCGGACCTTCGGGTCAAATACCAGTACTAGACCTTCGGGTCACTCTGGGGACCTCCGGGTCAATCTGATGGGCGCCAAAATTATGTTGAGTACTTGGTAGGCTTCGGCCACTCTGAGATGCACGTGCGGCGAATTAAAAACTCGCCATCTGATGGGATCGATCCAAGCTTTTATGTTGATTTTCTAGTCTTCTTAATTGATTTCTAGATATTTGTTGTTTCTAATTATCTGCAGGTAATTAGATATCTGATGTTATGAGATTTAATTATCGTATCGGTAATTAAATATTTGTTGACATGAGTTCTGATTACCGTTTTTGATAATCAGATATTTGTTGTTTCTAATTATCGCTTGTGATAATTAGATATTTGTCGATATGAGTTCTGATTATCGTTTTTGATAATCGGATATTTGTTGCTTTTAATTATCGCTTTAGATAATTAAATATTTGTTGCTTTGAGATTTAATTATAGCTTTAGATAATTAAATATTTGCTGATTTCGAATTTAATTATCGCTTTAGATAATTAAATATTTGTTGCTTTGAGATTTAATTATCGCTTTAGATAATTAAATATTTGCTGATTTCGAATTTAATTATCGCTATAGATAATTAAATATTTGTTGCTTTGAGATTTAATTATCGCTTTAGATAATTAAATATTTGCTGATTTCGAATTTAATTATCGCTTTAGATAATTAAATATTTGTTGCTTTGAGATTTAATTATCGCTTTAGATAATTAAATATTTGCTGATTTCGAATTTAATTATCGCTTTAGATAATTAAATATTTGTTGCTTTGAGATTTAATTATCGCTTTTGATAATTAAATATTTGCTGATTTGAGAGTTAATTATCGCTTTTGATAATTAAATAATTGCTGATTTGAAATTTAATTATCGCTGTTAGATAATTAAATACTTGTTGATTTTAGATTTAATTATCGTTTGGGATAATTAAATATTTGTTGATTTTAGATTTAATTATCGTTTGGGATAATTAAATATTTGTTGCTTTGAGATTTAATTATCGCTTTAGATAATTAAATATTTGCTGATTTCGAATTTAATTATCGCTTTAGATAATTAAATATTTGTTGCTTTGAGATTTAATTATCGCTTTAGATAATTAAATATTTGCTGATTTCGAATTTAATTATCGCTTTAGATAATTAAATATTTGTTGCTTTGAGATTTAATTATCGCTTTAGATAATTAAATATTTGCTGATTTCGAATTTAATTATCGCTTTAGATAATTAAATATTTGTTGCTTTGAGATTTAATTATCGCTTTTGATAATTAAATATTTGCTGATTTGAGAGTTAATTATCGCTTTTGATAATTAAATAATTGCTGATTTGAAATTTAATTATCGCTGTTAGATAATTAAATACTTGTTGATTTTAGATTTAATTATCGTTTGGGATAATTAAATATTTGTTGATTTTAGATTTAATTATCGTTTGGGATAATTAAATATTTGTTGATTTGAGATTTAATTATCGCTTGAGATAATTAAATATTTGCTGATTTTAGATTTAATTATCGTTTGGGATAATTAAATATTTGTTGATTTGAAATTTGATTATCGTTGTGATAATCGAACAATTGTTGATTTGAATTTGATTATCGCTTTTGATAATTGAATATTTGTTAATTTGAAATTTTAAATTACCGGTTGTGGTAATTGGATATGTGCTGATTTGTTTTCTGATTATCGTTTGAGATAATTAGATAATTGATTGTTTTCTGATTATCGTTTGAGATAATTAGATATTTGGTTTGTTTTCTGGCTATCGTTTGGATAATTAGATGGATGTTGATTTTATTAATATGAGATTTTCTAGTTTCGTATTGATTCTAGATTACGTTGACTGTATAGAATCGCTATTTCCCACTTATCTTTATTGGTAGTTAGAATCTGTTGATTATAGTATTTGTGGCTTCTAGTTAAGTGTTAAATAACTAGATATTTGCAGTTGCGATTTGTGATTTGTGTTTCATAATTATCCTTGTGATAATTATATTTTGTTGTTTTTCTAATTATCGTATCGATGATTAGATAGTGTTGCTTTGTGATTCTCTGAATTTTAATCATCCTTGTTGATAATTGAATGTTCCTGATGATTGCATTTATTCTGTTTAGTAGTCATCTGATTATCTATTGATAATTAGATTTTGTTGAGAATTTGTAAATTTCTTTTATAAAGATAAAAGATCTCTGTGGCATTCGAATTTGCGGCTTTTATTCTTCTAGCTTAACCAGTTTATGTTAGAAGAATAATAGTGTTTATGACCTTCGTTATGGAAATTGCGGGGACGCAATTTCTATAAGGAGGGGAGTCTGTAACAACCGGGATTTTGTAATTTCAATTATTGTCAAAATGACGATTTAATTCAGTTGATAATTGTTAGTGGAATTCGAATTGGATTTGAAATGTGAAAATTGTTTGATTGCAATTGAGATTTATTCAGGTTAAAATTCTTTAATAAAATTGTAAATTGTTAAATTGAGTTTTAATCCAGTTTGAATTCTTTTAAACAATTGGTTAAGAAAATAATTTGGGCTTTGAATGTTGGTCCATATGGTTTGAAATTCTTTGTATTATATTATCAAGTGTTTATATGGGCTTTATGAATTTAAATCTCGGGCCACATTTGTATTTAAGGGATGTGATGAGTAATAAAGCCGGAGACAAATTCTTTTTCCCTCCGTTCAAAGTTCACCAGCCCGATCCCTAATTACTTCGGCCCGATTCCTTGAGAAAAATGATGACCATACCTCTCGTACAAATAACCCATACCAGCCCATGCCCTAGACACGATGTTTCTCTGTTAAAACCACGATCATAAAACACGAAACCCCCCTCTCTATCTCATTCGTTCGTATAACCCAAAAGAAAAATCGGAGACGAAAAAAATGGTGGCGACTTAAAAATTAGGGCTTCAGAAATTCGAAATCGCGGCTGGCCATAGCTCCACTTTCTCTCGTCGATCGGTAGTATCATTCGCATCTCCTTCCGATTGGCCGTGCTCGCCTTCGTTTCGACAAAGGTGAGTGTCCATCACTCACATCTGACTCAACTCAACCATTTGAATGTTGTTGGTTTCTCTGTTTTTATGCGATTTAAACTGCAATATGATTCGATTCCTTGGTTGTTTGGGTTTTATGGCACTGTTGGTTTTCGTGGTCGCCTCGGTTTCACTTGACTTCGATCCTTTGATTTCGTCGTACGATGTTGATTTTGTAGTTGCCTGCATTTTTCTTGTTTGGTTCGATTTTGGGTTATCCACGGTTTTGTTGATTTTCGAAATCGAGCTTTGACGATGTGCTTTGTTCGACTTTGGCCCTCTGTCATCTTCGGCCACTTGATTTAGTTAAAATTGGTAGACTGAGACTTGATCCTGGGATTGACTTGTGTTTGCGAAATTTAATTGACATAAACTGTTGAGTTGAAATTGCGTGACAAATTCTGTGCGACTCCGTATATGTGCATATATTCAATTGTATGGGTGTATGCATGTATCGTGGAGTCTACTCTTGCAATTATATTTCCTTGTTATCCACACGTCTATGTCTTCTTCGTAGTCTCTGGTAGTACTCTTTGAGGCAGTTGCATTTAGCTGCATTGTTGGTCTTCTCGTGTCTCAGTTATCTTCAGATAGGTGTTGCATTTGTTTGTTCCATTGGTTCATTGTAGTTCGGCATAGTCTTCATGTACTTGTCTTCTTCGTAGTCTCTGGTAATACTCTTTGAGGCAGTTGCATTTAGCTGCATTGTTGGTCTTCTCGTGTCTCAGTGATCTTCAGATAGGTGCTGCATTTGTTTGTTCCATTGGTTCATTGTAGTTCGGCATAGTCTTCATGTACTTGTCTTCTTCGTAGTCTCTGGTAGTACTCTTTGAGGCAGTTGCATTTAGCTGCATTGTTGGTCTTCTCGTGTCTCAGTGATACATTTTATCCGCAGCTGTTCCTTGCATTTTGTTATGGTTTAGTAGCATTTCTCTGCACACTGTTTCATAATGCTGTACTTTTGAGCTTTGCTCGAACTTGCTACCAGTGTTTTGATTCTCTGATATTTGGGGACTTTGTTCATTCGAAGGAATTTTTAGACTTGGGCATGTCTGTTCAAAACTGCTGCCTAATTTTTGTTATAACTGGTAAATGCGTTGGGATCTTCTGTCTTTTTGAACGTGCTGTACCACTTGCTTATGTTGTCTCCGTATCATGTATGATGAAGTTTGCATGTCAGTTGCGCCAGTTACCTTCATGTACACGTACCTTCGTTGTTGCTTATGAGTCGACTTACTCTTGTTGGATTCCAATTTCAAAGGCTGGTGTATCTTATTTCTTGCCAGTACATTCATATATGGGTTGAGTCTCTGACTTGAACTTTTGTATCTTGTTGTAAATTGATTTGGGTTGTGATTGCTGTGCCTTATTGTTTTGACTTATCAGAGTACGCGAGCTTGGTCACCGTAGCCTTTGTGATGTGTGGCTGTGTTGCTTTATCTTTAGTACACATGATATTATCACTCGTTGCCTTATGTTTCTGTCTGGGCACGTGTGCTTCAGACAGCCTTCACTTGTGCCAATTTGCACTGTTAAGTTTTACAGTTGCATAACATATTATATCTTACTTCATGTCTCACCTTTGGGTTGCGTTTCACTTGCATTATTGTAGTGGCGAGGCAGTACACGCGTGCGTGTACTGCAGCCCTATCAGATTTGACAGTTTTAAATTGATTTGGTCGATTTGATAAATTGTTTATTTATCTCTGTTGATGATTTAAATCTGCTGATTTTTGTTAAACACTGTTAAGTGTTATATTGACCGTTATCCGGTTTCTTTGTTTAAAGATTCGGATAGACGGGAATTATTGTGACTGTCGTCTATTTAAATTATTACTGCCTATATGTACTAATAAACTGGTTTGAATTAGACTGACCTGGGTATTATTTTATTTTGAATGTAATACTCGGGTCAGACCCGAGTTATTTCAGGTAGTAGATTTCCTTCTTTGAGTTGCTATTCGGGATTTGAAGACTTTTCATATCTTCTGAAGTTGTCAGTGTCATTTTGTAGTAGTCGTGTCATTGTATAGAACGATATGTATTCATGTATATTAGTCGATAATGTACTTGTATATATAACTTCTAGAGTCGACAGTTGTAGTTGTATCGTATGTATTGTGTCAACTATGTATTAACTGACATCAGTTATATATATATATATATGAGACTTTTGTTTTTATCTGTGTTCCGCATTTATATTATCTGTGTTATTGTTATATCTAATGTCCTAAACTATTATGAACCATCGTAGTTCGTTTTATACTAGTATTGGGAGTGTCGATGGGAGTAAATAAATAATTGATGAAAAATAAAAAGTATATACCACTCCTGTCGAGATAACCAATATTAGTGTAAGGCCAATTACGGATGGTCGCTCCTATCCAGCCTTATTCTTCGTAATAATAGACAGTATTTCTTTTAATACTCTTTGTTATTATGAGCATAGAGGTGGGGCGTCACAGATCTGTTCAGAGAACATACAGGTGACGAGAGGTAGATAGGTCATGCTTGCATTTCGCAAACCAAAAGGCATTTTTGATAGTAATACATGCCGACATTTGTGAATGAAAGTGGGTCCGAGCCATGCATGGCAATCCAATTGTATCCATAATAGGCATCCATGAAGGTGATTAGTTCATGTCCAATGATCACATCTACAAACTGATCGATGCACGGTAAAGGAAAGCTATCTTTAGGGTAGGCTTTGTTGAGATCGGAGAAGTCAATGCAAGTTCTATAAGTCCCATTTGGCTTTCTGACTTGTACTAGGTTAGCTATGTAGACTAGATATTCTGCCTCCTGAATTAAGTCATTGGCTAATAGCATTTCTACTTCTTCTTTAAGAGCTCGGTAAATTTCTACGTTGAGTGGTCAACACTTTTGACCGATGGGGGTGGCTTAAGGATCAATGATTATTGTGTGGAAAATGATTATAGGATCAACGTTGGTCATGTTAGTATGCCCCCATTCGAAGATGTCTTTGCTTTGCCATAGGAACCTGATCAAATCCTCTATTACTTTCGGGATGAGATCTGCGCTGATTTGGACAACTTTGTTTGTGTCAGCACAATCCATAGAGATAGATTCCAATGGAATGGTCGATCTGCCTTCAATGTTTGAGTCATCTATGCGAGTGTCCAGTGGTTTGTCTTCCGGATCTGAGCTCGTTACCAAGTCACACTGATCTAATGTGTAAATCAGGCGCTCTATGACATCTTCGGTTGGGACAAACGTATGTTGTCAAGTTAGAGTAATGATTTTTCCCTTGGCTCTCATAAATGAATCTGTCAGCATTAAGAGAATAATAGTTGTGGTGTTGAATGGCCATGCTTTCCAAGGGGAGTGACTTGCTGATTCTATGATGCAATGAGTTCTCTACTTCTTTGGGGAGTAGCCAAGGATATAGGATTCCTACTGTCCCAGTCTTCATTGTGGCCGATGGTCCCGACATGTCCTTGAGCACTGTTGGGCTCGAGAGCACTCACGGGTGAAACATTATCTAGTTGATGCAGCTTCGAGTCCAATGGTGGTCTTGGCATGACCTTGAGCGCTTTTAGTTTCGAGGGTACTCCCGGGGAACAGACCGCCAATAGTTGGTCCTTCAATGGCAAGGACGGTACTAACATGACCCTGAGCGCTATCCAGCTTAAGGGTACTCTCAGGTGACATGCTACTGATTACCACAGACTACCTAGGTTGATTGTTATCGGTGGAGGGAGTTGATGTTGATACTTGTGAATTGAAGGCATTCTCGACACGGACAAGATATTTGACCAGCTTGAGGGTTCTCTCGAGTGACTCGTTGTTAGGTGTTGTTAGGTCTTGCTAAAGCATGAGAATACCCTTTTTTGCTTGTTTGAGAGTGGTTCAACACTCCCTAGCTTTCTGCTAATTGCCTTGAATCTCGCTGATCCTACCTTGCATAGGGAACTTCATGATGAGTCGGTTGTAGGAGAGAATGGTGTCCAGTTGAGCAAGTGTTGGTCGTCCTATCAAAAGATTGTAAGTAGAAGGGCATTCAACCACTACAAAGTTTACTTGAACTTTTACCACAAAGGGTTCTTAGCTGAAGGTTGTCATTAGTAAGGTAGTGCCCATCGGAACAATGCCTACACCCCTAAAGTTGTAAATTGGCAAGGTGTAGGGGGTGAGGCTAGAGCATGAAGCTTAAGATCTTTGAAAACGTGCAGAAACGTGACGTTGATTGACCACCCCTATTCATGAAGACTCGGTTCACATTTGAGTTGGTCATTGCAAGAGTGATAACGATAGGTTCGTGATGGGGGTATGAGAATGCCTCTCGGTCATCGATGGTGAAAGTGATAGGCTGATATGATTCCAACCTTGGTTCTTTGGATGCACAGTGCTCTAAGGAATATACCTGGCCAGCTGAACCCACTTTCTTACAATACCAAGATTGTGCTCCCTGGCTACTTCTGGGTACATGCGGGCCTTCGCATATGGTCAAGATGTCGGTTATTGCTATTATGTTATTATTGGTTTTGTGGAGTATACGTCTTGTTTGATGATAACAAATGTGTGTTTATGTTTGATTTATTTTTACAAAGTGTTACACATATAATATTAACAAATCACAAAAAAAATTTCAACCAATTTGGTATTTAAAATTGTCCATTCAATGTGTTGAAGATATTATATGCGATATATGAAATTTTTTATCAATGATTTTATTTGAATAACATATATTTTATATTTGACTTACTTCCACGGCATGTTTAGTTAAAAATCATCAAATCGTAGTTTTGTTTTTCGATCAACTGTTATCTATTATTTTTTAATCCATGCATCACATATCAAACATATCTATTTTTTAACTGTAAAAATAATATGTGTTTAATATTATCAAAGAAGAACTATTGTGAGATATTTCAATTTAATATTAATATATGTATATGTATATTATTTATTATGTTTGTTTAGTGTTGTGTATTTATAGGATAACAAGACTACTTCGCATTTTTTGAGCCACAACCGTTTGAATTTCATATATACAATTCAATGTTAAGGGATGCATTCAAAAATAATATAAAAGGAAGAATCAATTATAATATTCTCTTTGGACCTCAAATCAAATATTTAATTATAAGGGAATCAAGTAAAGCATTGATTTGTGAGGGTCTTTCCCTTACTAAGGCTTGTGAACTTTGGCAACGTGAACAGTAATTTGTTTTTTAATACTTCCTAGGATAGGAAATTCATATACAGCGATAACTCCTCGGACTTTGTACCTAATCTTACTCTTCTATTGTAACGACCCGACTTTCTATGCCCAGAAAGTCGCATCATTATGAAGAAAGAAAGGGGTAGAAAATAGAAAAGAAAAGAAGAAAGAAAGAAACAACAACAACGATCTCACAATGGAACGAATAAATTATATTAATAACATAAACTATTACATAGTATACAACAATTTACAGAGTTACACAGCATATACATCACTTACTAGACAGTTATAAACATCTGTCTAGACATTACAACTCAAATACAAGACAAGACACTATCACAGATATCAACACAGCGGAATACTATATCTACGAACGCCGAAGCCTCCTGCTCCATTGCTCCTCCAGAATATTCGTCAAAGCTAAACCTGAATCCCTTGGCTACTCGTAAAAATTTGAGTACCCAAGAGTTTATAAAACAGAAATAAACACTTGGGTCAGACATGGGTCTGGTGTGAGTAAACGGTTAGATGGCTTAACTTTGAAAACTTTTGAAAACAAAAGTATCACGTAAGACTCCCCACAAATAAACATGGGTAAGTTTTTACCTTACGCTAACTAAAACGTTTGATAGGAAATCTGATTGTATTATAATAGGGTCTAGGGTTTTCAAGTAAAATACAGAAATAGCTGAAATGCTTACATCTCACATTCCAACATAGTTGGGCACAACTAATACGTACGGCACTTATTGGAGTTTGGATTCCATACAATGGCAGGGCTACTGGGGTACCGCCCGTCACAGTACGTGGCCTAGATCACCGTACCGAGGAGTACGCCCGCTCCCCTGCAACACAAAGCCGGAACCATCCCTTACTGGATAATCCCGAACAAGATAATCCCGTAGTTGGCGCGACCAACCACACACTAAGCCGAATAAAAGAAAAGGGACCTCTAGACAGGGATCTATCTTGCTCTCAGTGGGTGCTACCCACGAAGCCTTGCTACACCTCCCTTGTTTTAGCCATTCCCGGTTGATGAGGCTTGAGGTTACGATTACCTTTAATCAGAACATATCACTTAGAATGCTCATCGTCCGCCTGACGATGTGCTGAAAGCATTCAATCCATATAAGTTCGTTCCGGGTTCGAACGAAACCGAAGGCATTATCTCGTTACACTCGTTTTGGAATCACCCTCAGAGTTAACGACAATAACCCTTGCACTCTAAATCTTCATCTTCATTTGAGATTCACGACCTATCGTTAATTTGGATCGATGTGGTATTCGGGTCTCCAGACCTGGAATACCGGTATACGGAAACCCGATCCCGGTCTCATCGAAATCCAAATCGCCATCTTTTAGGTCCAAGTTGTTTAAAGGTTTAAACAATTTAATTCAATTCAATACTTGAATTCATACAGCATTTAACATAGATAAATATCACACATTTATCATAGATATATCTAATATCATATCACAGAATATCATAGCATATCATCCAATCATCCAATTCAGATATTCTACACAAACAATCATCTGTAAGCAACAATTATTAACCCCATGTTATAATTAATTTAATTAACTTAAATTAAATTAATTACTTAAGAATTAATCATCTAACCTTGCTTAATCAATCATTAATTAATTACAAACCTTTAATTAATTAATTACTCATTAAATATTAATCATCCTTGATTAATTATTCATTAATTACATAAAGTAATTATTCTTTAATTAATTTTACAAATTAATTATTCTTAACCATTAACAATAATTAACCTTTAATTACTTTCATTAATTACATTAATTAATGACCCTTAATTAATTACTTCCAAACTATAATTAATTACATTGACCCTTAATTAATTATATTAATTAATTAAACTTTAATTAATCACTTCTATTAATCCACCTTAATTAATCATAAACAGTAATTATCATCCTATAATTACTTACCTTAATTAATTAACTCCTTAATTAATTATATTAATCCTTTAATTAATTATACCAAATAATAAATCTTTAATTACTTCTCATTAAGTAATTATCCTTTATATCAATTACATCTAGTAATTTATTTATTAATTACTTACTCTAAGTAATTACACTTATCAAATCTCATTAAGTAATTTATATTTAAACAATTACCAAGTGGCTATCTTTAATTAATTAACAAATTAATTAACTTAAATTAATCATATTCATTTTATAAATCAAAGCTGAGTAATTTATCCTTTAATTACTCCTTAAACCAATTTCTCTTAATTACAGATTAATTATTCTTTTAATTATTAATTAATAAACCTTAATTATCAATTAATAAAACTTAATAACAATTAATTAATCCTTAATTATCATTAAATTAATCCTTAATTAAAAATTAATTTATCTTTAATTATTTAATTAATTAGTCACTAATTACTTAATTAATTAATCACTAATCATTAATTAGTTACTAAATTTATTAACCACTAATGATAAATAAATTATCTCTAATTATCTAATTAATAATTCTTAATTACAAATTAATTAACCTCTAAATTAATTAATTTATAATCCTTAACAATTAATTAATTAATTACTTAATCAATAATTAATATAATTAATCATATTTTAATTACTTCATTTAATTATCAAAAATCTTAATTACCTTTAAGATAAATTATCTTTAATGCCTTTATTAACATTAACCTATTTAAACCAATTTTTCTTTATAATTAACATTCCTTAATTAAATCATTAATTAAATTTTCAAAAATAAAATAATCATTAACTTGATAAATTAAAGTTAACAAGACTTCCTTTAAATACTTTAAACATTATCAAGAAATACTTCAAACAAATTTCACTTCAAACCTTAAAGCTTACTTTTAGGAAAATCTTCAAATTTCCATTTTTTTATTTAAATTTAAAAATAACTTTAAACCTTATTTAACAAAATTTAAATCAAGCAACCCTCAAAACTTCTTAACTAATTGTCAAAGAAAACAATTATTATATAAAGTAAATTTATATAGAAATTTAAACTAAAATTTATTTTCAAAAATTTCAAAAACTTTGTTTTATAAATTTTCAAAAACTTTGCATCAACTTGCTTGTTTTGAAATTTTTCTAAAACTTTGCGTCAACTTGCTTTGGGTCAACCCGAAGATTTACTCGGTCTAACCCGAGTTCCTTCCCCTTTCAAAATTTAGTTTAGTTTAGTTTAAATTTTTAAAACCTGTAACTAAAATCAACCTCGCACTCTAGCTTCCACTCGAGTTTCAAAACAATAAAACTCGATACACCTTCGAGTCATTTACGAATTCACCCGAGATCCAACTCGAGAACTTCTTCCCAAATATCGCAAACAACCCAGATCCACAGACGTGCACACATGCACGTGCACACTGACACGGCGGCGCTCCGACCACCATCGCGATCCTCTACAAGTCGACCCCGACACTCACAAGCCTCGCGACCACCCAGACCATCGATAACCACTGCAAATCGAAAAAATGAATATCTATCGAAGCAGGAACCCAAAACCATGACGAAGAAAACACCTCGCCGCCGATGATCGTGACGACTGGAAGCCCGGCTCTCCTTCCAGAGCACCACCACACCACCACGCATCTATCCCTCACCTCGCGATCGACTCCAGTGCGCTCTCGTCGACGCTTCGCCCTCGAATACAACATCATCCCAAACTGTCGACAAAACCCTACAATCATTCCTCTTGATCATCATGATCGATGAAAACTTATGCGAGTATTTTTCCTGGAATCGCCAACATCCAAGCTAACTTCACCCACGATCTCGAGGCCCAATCATCCCCCGATTACCAGAATTCGACAGAAAACCCATCACAGTTCAACTCACGATATCTCGACAACCATGAACTTAAAAATCTTGTTTTGATTATTAAAATTCAACATTTTGCAATTCGAAACAGTTTATATAATTAAAACTCGAAATTACATCATTCGATTTTCTGCCTTATATTGATTATTACTGACATTCCTAGATTCCAGAAATTCTACTAGTTAACTTTAATTAAAATTATTTTTAAGACTTGAATCTGACTATTTTTAACAATTTTCCTTTAAAGATTTTAACTCAAAATTGCTTGCATATTGAGATATGAATTTTTGAAAGTAAGTCTTGAGCCTGGGAAATAACAGAGACCAGTTTATAAATGTAAATCGGACATGCACACATATAACAGAGCAATTCAAAATACATTCCAGATAAAAACAATCATGCAAACCATAATACAACATTTCTAAACGAATTTATCACATGCATCCATAAATCATAGATTAAAACTGTTTTTAAAAAGAAAGTTTACTCACCAGCACTTTGAACAGAGACAGAGGACCAATTTGTTTTCCAGGCTAGTTTATAAGCTTTTGAATTTCACTGCATGTTAATTACTGAATTGTTTGCTTGATGAATCTGAATTGCATGTTGATATTTTACATCCTATTGTTGTTGTTTGAATCCAGTAGCATGTTGATTAATTCCTCTTGATTGTATTTGAATATCCAGCTTATTTCTTCTTGTTTCAGATTGAATTCCAGGTTCCATTTTTCACTTCTTTTATTCTTTGTTTTGCATTTGTATTCATTTTGTGTTTGGGTTGAAAATGAAGAAAATATTTAGCTGAAGATTAAAACTCCCGTTCTAATTTTTCAATTAAATTAATAATTTAATTATCAAGGGAATAACACTTGTCACTTTAATGCTCTAATTTGCTTACACATATGCTATTTAATTTACATTTGTCTTTAACACACCATATAATGTTTACAAGTGTTTTTATGTTTAGTTCATATCTACAAAATTTATTCTCTAATGTTTTATTAATATTTACAAATGTTATTTTTCCTATTTAAAACTTATTTAAGTTATATACATATATTTATAATTTGAAAACATAGTTTTATTAAATTAAAGACTCCCTATATATATCAATATATATATACATTATAAATATAAAACATTTATATAGGTTTTAGAAAGATAAATCTTCCCAATTTAAAATTGTTAGAAAAGATATTTCCAAATTAAAATGATATTAGTTTTTCAAAAGAAATAAACTTGCCAATTAAAATGTTATTAACCTTTTAAAATGAATAAACTTGTCAATTTATAAAATAAATTAACAAATCAATTTAATTATTTATAAAGATTATTAAATTGATATTGCCAAAATTCCGGGATATCACATCTATTCTATGGGTATGTCCATGTTCTCGGTCTTGATTCATCCAATGATAGTGGTAGATCCTCCTCTTCTGTAGGGGGCTATTCAAGGTCCTTAGTAGTCTACGCTAGCTACCTAACCCTTGTGCTGTATTGTTTTTCATTTTTTTTCCCCATTTTTTAGCTGTTGAGGCATCTTTGCCTCTCAACTGTATTTCATGTTAAGTGGCATGCCACTATAAAACCAGCTTGACTGTGCAAAATAATAATACTTTATTTTGCCTACAAAAAAGTAAAGCATTGATTTGAGCATTGTGAATTTGTAACACCCCTAATTTTTAATATCATTATTTAGGAAATTTAATTAGAAAAATTAAATAGAATAATGTAAATATTAGATGATAAAAGGATTGAGATTTGAAAATTTAACTAGAGGCCGAGCTTAATTAAATAAAATATTAAAGAACGGGTTTATGGACGGTTTTATATGTTAATTAGTAAGAGAATAAGGCAAGGGTATTATGGGGATTAGCCACCAGAATCCCATAATCCCTAAACCCACATTTCCATTTCTTTACACATTCATAATTCAAAACTCCAAAACGTAAAATCAAAAGCTCAAGCCGGCACCTTAGGGAAAAGAAGAGAAAAATCCATCAAAAGCTAAGGAATCAAGCAAGGAGGATTAATCTAAATCAAATCTCAAGTTCCTTATCCTAATCAAGGTTAATAATAATCAAAACCATCACTATTTTTGTTTTTAAAGAGCATACGATTTTGGGTTTTTTGTTTGAAACCTTTATGATGATTTTGATGATGATATGCTTGGGTTTTATGATACGTTTGATTCAAACAAGGATGTTAGATAAATTTTTATTTTGATTTTTAGGAAAAAATCGTATTTACTAAATTTTGAATGCCATGAGGAATTAATATGTTATGTATTATTTTGTAGACGGGTTTCAATTTTTATATCTTTCCAGGCTACGAAAAATTTATTATGAATTTTTGAAGGAAGAAATGAATAATTGGACTAATATTTTATTTCAGCAATTATATGAAGAATTTTGGGTCTAAAATTTCTATATGTTAGGTAACATATAAAAAGTGAATTTTTATGATTTTGGAGATTAAGTGATTTACTATGGAAATTAAATTAATTTAGTTGGAGGACTTAAATGTTTTAATTGTTTTGCTTAAAGGAAGGGCTTCTTTGCTAATTGTTTTTAATTAAATCTGAAACGAATTCGGTAGTATTTTAGGAAAAGATTTTTGTAAAGTTTAAGGCAACCAATTAAAGTTTTACAAATAGGCAAGTTAGTTGAAAAGCATTTAACTAAAAAGCCAATAAAACAGTTTTTGTTCAAAAGCATGGTTTCGCCACTTCCAGTAGTAACCTTTCGACCACGTACCTTCGCCCCCGTCTAAGTCGAAATCAATATACATGGTAGCAATGCTTTGATACGTAGTGAACCGGAGAAAGGCGGAAGGTATGGAGTTGAAAGGGTGCTTTCGAAGGGGTCAAGACCACTTTAAATAGCTTTCGAAGGTCTTTTGTTTTACTATCCAAAGAAATGCCACTTGCCTTGTTTTCAAAAGAATGCTTTCGAAAGGGTTTAATATAGCTTTCAAAGAATTTGCCACCTATTTGTTTAAATGGTAGCTTTCGAATGGGTTGCCTTGTTTTCAAAAGAATGCTTTTGAAAGGGTAGATTGAACCTAGTCGAAACCATGTTGTCGTCTTTATGCCTTTCAAATAGATTGAAGTCATCAACGAGTTCAAAAGGTGGCTTTTGTTTTATAAATGTAATAAGCCACTTCCAATGCTTTCGAAAGGGCTCCAGTAGCTAAAGGTTTCGAAGGCAATGACTTCGAAAGGGGTTTTGAAGCTATCCTTCTAAATATTTTACTTAAATGATTAATGCTTTCAAAAGGATGGTGCCGAAGCCAATAGTTTTCCCCAATCACTTTTACTTAAAGGTTAGTGGTTTCAAAAGGCGTACTTTTGTTTATATTCACTTGACCCAAAAGATATTTTAAGGATAAACCCAATGGTTTTGAAAGAGGTACGTTCAAATGGTTTCGAAGCTATGCTTCTATGTGTTGGAAAGATATACTTTAATACTTTCGAAAGGAATGTTTTGATGGTTTCGAAAGGAAGGTTTTGATGCTTTCCAAGGAAAGTGTTTCGAAAGCCATATGTTTGAGTGTTTTAAAAATAAGAATCGAAAGCTTTCGAAAGATATATTTTGATGGTTTCAAAAGTAAAGGCCTAAGGTTTCGAAAGCCTTAATTTTCGAAATAAAGAACCCAATCTCAATTTTAAAAGGAAAACCCATGGAAAAAATAAAGGAGTTTTGAAATGCCTTTTAAGTATGGAGATTTTGAAGAAGCATTCCTTGATCAAACAATAGGTTAAAGGGATTAACCATGTTTCATATGAAAGTGATTTCAAGGATATTAAATCATAAATGTTGATGGTATTATGTTATCATACTTGCTTCTTCTAATATACATATTCATTGTAAAATGGACCCATAACTGTATCTTGGGGAGAAAAGGGCAGAATAACTAGCTAGGTTGGCCCAGTAGTGAATATAAATTTGGTTAACTTCTGTATGACTAGAATTGCATCCAGGAGGTCAGGTAGACCAAAATATAGGATGCCCAGGACTAATAAAAAATAAGTTGTCAGATTAGACAGGTTCATAGTAAACCCATAGAAACTATATTTGTAAAGAGTTATTGATAGGAGCCAATAGGCCTGTAGTGAACCCATGAAAACTATATCCGGATAGAGTTACTGATAGATGTCAATAGGTTCCTAGTTAACCCATGAAAACTATGATATGAGAGAAATTACTGGAGGCATCAATAGGTTCAGGAAGAACCCATGAAATAATGAAGTTATTGGCATAGGCCAATAGGTTCTTAGTGATCCCATGAAAATTATAAGACTGGACAGATAGTCCATAAGCTTTAAACAGGTTATTAGTCAGCCCATGAAAACTAATAGGTTAATAGTGACCCTAGACACTATAACTGTAGCAGATAGTCAAATGAACGGGGATGGGAAATCCAGAATAATTTACTTGTTTGCACATCATCGTAATATTTTAAATTGCTATGTTTTAACCATTGTGGATGTAGGAGCACAATATATGTTATTATAAATTTTTGGATAAGATACTAGTGAGGGGAAAACTCATTCTACTAAGTGGCGTGGTCTCACTAGATATCTAAATGATTTAAGATGGTATGTTATTATTCATACTAGGCTTTATGTCTGACTCGATGTTTATGTTTTCCACTTAAACTATCGGGCGATCAATTAACTTTGAGTAGTTTTAGAGTTGAGGTTTTCAAGTTCTCCTTAGACGAATAAGCTTCCGTAGACGTGCAGGAGGCAATCTAGTTAATAAGATTCTTTTCTATTTTGATTCCACTGTGTTTTGTTGTAAACGAAAAGTTGTTTAATTGCTTAGATATATATATATATATATATACACACACACTCTCTGATCATCCAAGGGGGCATCTTCATATGCCGCTCTTGGCATATGTTGTAATAATTATAATTTCTCTGAATGTGGTTCTCAAATGTGGGATTATGTAATGAATTTGAAATGATTTGAAATGGCATGTGAAAGTTGTTTAATGATAATTAAAATTTTCCATATCTATGTGTTTCTGTTATATCAATGTATCTAACATTACCGTATTAGATCGTCGAGGATTAATAAATCTGGATGACTGCAGCATCTGTAGCCGTTAGTTTTGGGCCTTCAAGTAGGGGATGT
Source organism: Allium fistulosum (assembly GCA_030737815.1). Lineage (NCBI taxonomy): Eukaryota > Viridiplantae > Streptophyta > Magnoliopsida > Asparagales > Amaryllidaceae > Allium > Allium fistulosum. The sequence goes on along the minus strand of CM060905.1, from coordinate 245,476,757 downwards.
TACAGAATTTACATGATATAAACGCATGGGATAACAATAAAATAAAATCTTCAATCAACTTTCCATTGGAAAGCAACCACATAAGATACATAAGCTTCTACCTTATAATGTCAATTATTCAAGGGATGTGAAAAATAGTGACTATTCAAATATGAAAAATAAAATAACACAATGCACTATCCATTTTCCATTCAAAACACCATACACACACATAAAATATATCCAATGACAAGTTCAAAGCACACAAGTATCCTTATTCGAATCCCATAAATCTCTCTCTTTTGCTTCTTTTCTCCTATCCCTACTATTCCTCACTCCTAATATCTCTCTCAAACTAGTCTATATAAACTAAACCATCTCACCCATTTTTATTTATCGGATCATAATATCAACTCTTAGAAAATTATAAGTAACTTCATATTCAACATAAAAAAACAATCTGATCAAGATCCTAATTACATACGAGCTTGTCTTCTCATACTTCACCTAAATCACCATCATCATCTCCTATCGATACGCAAAGCATCAACCATTTTAGAATCTTAGCCACTGCAGTACTAATCATAGTTCATAAATTAAGGAAACAAAAAACAAACGGAAACTGTGATCAAAAGCAATGATATAAATCAATTAAGTCTCAGATGAGCATGCCTACATTTTAAAATTAAACATAAACCATACTCAAGTCTTACATCTCAATGTGGGAATGACCAAACAACCATTAGGCTAAGAAACTATTTTTCAATACATCTCAGAAGATACACAACACCCTTTTAATCGTTTGATAAAAGAAATTACCAAAAAAAGTTGTAATTCCATATCTTAGCTTTAGAAAAATTGACAATCACCAAGTCAGTGATGCAGACATTCGGATCAAGGTGACAAGAAGTTCATCTCAACAAGGCAGTTTTTTCATCTCAAAGGGGCAGTTCTGTTCAACTCAGCAACTCCAGTCAACACATGCTCCAGAACGTGGAAGTGGCAAAGCAACTTCATCCATCTAAATTCACCTTGATCTTCAGAAGCATAGCTCATCAACACCAACGCAACCAAAATGCTCGACATCCTTGTAATTAGCTATAGCATCTCCGTCATTATTTTTTGCACATGTGCGACATAATTTTTATTCAATCAAATCCATACACATCAAAGTGTCAACACAGTTGAACACCACAGATCTTGGCCAGTAGCAACAAACCAAAGATTAACTTCATAGTCATCATAGGCGCGAGCTCCTCTATTGTCAACTGCAGCAATCAAATGAATTTGTGCAAGCAAGGGGCTCGAGTAGGAAGCGGTGAAATTTTTTTTGCAGTGTTAATTTTCAGAATTGAGAAATAATTTTTTGTGTGTGGATGAAGAGAAAAGCTAAGGGGGCGTTTGGTTTATTTTGTATTTTATGTTTTGAGTTTTCAACATTAATTACAAAATATGAGAAGAATGAAGGGAGGTCGGAAGGGATGAACGGAAGATTGGAGGGGACCACGAAGCGGATGGAGGAACGACAGAAGGATGAATTGTTGCTCGTGCTTCCGTTTTTCTCAAAACACGAAAAATGAAAAAATGTTGTTTTCTATTTTGTGTGTTAAATTCGTTTTCTAAAATTGCCATTTTTCATAATATACATGCGTTGTTCGTATTTTTGTATGGACGAAAACTCAAAACTAAAAACAGTAAACCAAACATAGCCTAATTATTTTTGGGCAGTGTTCTATTTATAGTGATGGAGTGATATAATTTTAAAGAGGAAGAAACAGTGTTTTAAAAACTAGACCTGATCGCCTGTTCAACCAAAAATACCGTAAACCATGGCCCAATCCGATCAAAAACCTAATCAGCCATCTCTTTTACATTAAACCATACATAACCACATTTTAACCTAAGAAAACCCCATTTTCTGACAAGTTACACCGAATATTGAAAGATATTATATTAGAACTGAACCGGGCTTTGGTTTGAAACCCAAAAAATAGCTCTAAAAAGGCTTTAAAAGCCACCTATTCTCCGCCTATAGCACGCAACATATATTTATAATGGGAAGTTATGAAATTATAATGGGAATTTATGAAAGCTATCTCATTATTCTAAGATGTGGGACATTTATTCATGGGTGAACTATATTATTTTTCAAACTGTTCGTATTTATAGGTTAATTATTGGTTGTATAATCATATTGCTGATTAATTTCTATCTAAGAGTGACTTGCATGGATTTAATTCTGGCTACTATCATGATTTTTTTTCAAATTGCTTACAATTTCTTACATAAATACACTAGTTTTAATTAAATTTTGTGCGAGCATGATTTTAACGGTTCGACCGACCGGCGACCTTGGAATATCATGGTTCGACATGCAGTTCAATTCTCAAAACCATGGGAAGAGGAGTTAAATTTTTGGACCAATAGAACTTTGGGAATCGTACACTCACATAATTTTTCAAAAGAAAGATTAAGTTTATTTTTTTATGAAGACACGGTTAATAGAAGGGAAGAAGGGAATAAGTTAAATTTCAAAAGCTAAAGTATTGTGGTCCTATTTATCTTCACAAAAATTTAGTTTTTCATCTTTATTTTTGTTTTTAACTCTAGGTTGTCTAGGTGAGCTATGTGTTGTAGTTCATGGATTCTATTCTCAAGATACTGGGATCATCCAGGGTTACTAGGTATAGGATTAGTATATTCAGATTAGTAGGGAGTGTGAGTTTATTAGTGTTGTAAGCGTTTGTATATATAATTCTAGCAGTAATCTTGGGGGGGCAGTAGGCACTAATCGGTTAGTGACCGAAGCAAGGTATATCTGTGTGTTATTATTTTTCATACTTATGTTTCCACTTTATTTATCTTTTTATCAGTGAAATATTTTTGAATAATCTATTCATCCCCCTCTAGGGTATATTGCACGATCCTAGCAGGTTTGTTAGGGCAGAACCGGACGGTTGTCACAGTTATTCCTTTGTTTTGCTTGATCACGAACAAACTCTAGTAGGATCTCTTATCGGCTAATCCTCCCTATTTCTCTTTGAGTACCCGACACTCATTGGTAGCGTTGCCATTGATTTGGTGGAACTGGCAGAATTTGTTGTTGCCATGAGGCTCCTCCCTTCTTCTATCCTTGGTAGAGTTTGGCTTTTGAAACTACACCTGTTCTCGGATCGTAGGATATATGTCTCCATATCCCTATTCAAATCAGCATAGTGTGTGTACCTGGACTCGTACGTATAGCCAGCTTTAGCTCGCCATTTGGTGTCGTTTTTCCGACCATTGGGCCAATGGTCGGTGTTGTTGCGAGGACCGATTTGGTTGTATGTCGAGACTTAGTGCTACCATCAGAAAATTAACGTCATCCATTCTCATTATGTCATTCGCCCGCTGATAGAAGTTAGTCAGGGACGCGGCCAGCTACTTTTGAAGCACTCTCCATATTACAGACATTTACCCGACCTTTGAGCAAAGGGCCTCGATGGTAACAACCCACACCTTAATGGGCCAGAATTCCACAAAAATCGAAACCAAGTCCATTAGGGTATGAATCACTGGTTTTAGTAACCAGTAATAAATATGAGCATATCAAAGATCGATCAAACTAAACTCATTGTGGAAAAAAAAAATAGGATATAAATATAGACCGAGGTCACTACCTTGGAATCAATGGTATTCCTTAGACATCCAATTATCTTATCAATACCGAGCATGAATAAGAAGACTTCTATATCAACCGTTCCGTCTTGCTCCAGTGACATGTTCCTTTAACTCTATCATGTGGGTTGTCATGAGGAGCAGGTCAAAATAACGTTTTGGTGATTGGAAAATTTCATACTTAATCCATAACACAAACTTATACCGATTGGTTTCCATTTAAATGTTAGGTCTTATTACTTAAAGTTAATCCATTTAATGCGAGTACGATATGTCTACCTAACCTTCTCTAAGGTATAATATCGACATATACCTATTATGGATATGCTACCCAAAACCTGGCCACTTAATACTACTTGAATACGGTGAAGGCAGGCCCAACGACATTAATACCTCAATCCCCAAAGCGGGGCGTTCACATCGTTAATGTTGGTCTGTAGGTCCTAGCTATAGAGATCGATGACTTCTATATACATCTTTATAATATATAATTGCTGCATCTATCGTTAATAATGTCATAGCCAATTGAGAGATAGTATCCAAGCCACTTAATACCTTCTTAATGGAATTAGGCAAATTCTGGCCATTTAATACCTTATTTAAGGCAGTTATATCATTTAATATCTATCCCCAAGGCATACCACTCACTGGTACATATCTAGCCGACAATGCATGGAATCTCTTCGGCCACTTAATACTTGTTATTGAAGCGGACTTTTCCAAGATATCCTTTATCATGCCTAACCATTAACCCTGACTATTTAATACTTCCTAAATAGGGAGGAGGTGGGCCTTTAATTAATCACTTAATATATCTGACCCAGAAGTAGGTCCTACATCCTTCGCATATCCCTTTTCCCAAGGGTTTATAGTTGGAGATATCTCACACCAGGAGTAAATGTACATAACTACTGCTGGCCTCTGAGCGAAGGGTAAATTCCTATTGTGTAACTCTACTGACCTCGCATCCCGACCCACTAAGTCCAATTAATAATTCTAAGATTTATTATTGGACAAAGCCCACTAATCTCTATTTGCATATTTAAGGCTATAATTCATTCTAATGATAATTATACTGCCTTATAATGTTTAATTGCTACATAGCATGTTTTATTTATTATCTCCATTAATGTCCCTTTTGTCCATAATAAATGATTTTTTGCAGTGCATAATAAAGTGTGTGTTTGAAAATATTATTTGCCTCAGTTATTTGGGTTGTTCGTCATCATTTATTTTTTAATTCATTTACACGAACAACTTGTGAAATGCACAGTGTATCACTGTACATTCCACAAGGTCGTGCACACCGATATACACTTGCTTGTTAAAATTGCAGGGACAGGTGAGCACAAGGTCAAACCCAAGCCAAGAATGGATTCAACTCAAGTGCAAATGCAAAAACATAGTTTCAGACTATCATAACACATGTGGACAAACCAACATAAACACAGCCTCAACCAAATGGTCAAGCACAAGTTCAGTTCCAGTCAAATGCAAGGTAACAAGACCAGAACAACAAAGGTAAGAATCGGACCAGATCAGTCTTCAATGGATGGTCAGAGCATGTGGAACCAGACCAAGGCAACTCAAGCATAAACACACACATATAACAATAAACATGCACAAAAGATAGAGCAAATGCAGACAACAACAACGGCACAAGTACTTGAAGTACACAAGCATTCAAATGGAACCAATCACAGTGTAGACTCAAAGCTACATGAAATCGGACCAGACCTCAAATGGCATAAAGGCACAAGGAAAACACATGAAGATTCAACCAAATGCACACACTAGACTTCAAATGGAACAAGGGCTGAAACCAGACCAGACCAGTGTGGATGCATAGTGCAAAACATCATGTTCAAACTAGTACAACTTTAGTTCAGTCAACATCGTACTGAACGCAGACCAGGCTCAAAACAACAACAAGGCAACAAAACTTCAAATGGAACAAGACTTCGAATGAAAACAACAACACACATCAGACTTCAAAAGTGCACCAGATCATACTTTAACATGAAACCAGACTACAAGAAGAAGTGTACAAACAAGAAGTTTCAACAGTTGAGAGAACACAAGTGCACAAGGATAGAGAATACACATGGAACTCGAAGCAACTAGCACAGTGGACAGAGCAAATAGCAATACATATATACATGCACCAATCACACACATATATACATACATATATGTATGTACGTACATGCAGAAAACAAATTAAACTCGAGCAACTAACATCCAAGAACTCCAAGTCAAAATCAAGGCATGTATCAGTAGCAGTTTTGAACAAGGTCAAAGAGTAGTTTCAAAAAGCAATGGCTAAATGAAAAACATAATTGAATTGTTCAAATCAAAAACTGCCAGCAAAGAATGGAACATAAGGTATCACAATGAACAAGTTAGAGAGTCAAGTTTATCTCAAACTATAAGCAACCTATGAACAAGTCATAGGAGAAAAAAACGGAACTAACTCAACTACGTTCAAGCAAATTCGAATTCATGGAGCAGCGTGTATCAACTAATGAACAAGTCAGAATCATCACAGACGTTCAAGCCCTGTATCATCATTGGAAAATGATCATTCGAGTTCGAGAAAAAAATCCAGAGAGCATACTTAGAACAAAACCAAAAACAAATCCAAAACTCGAATCAAGTCGAGCATAATCAAAACAAAAAAGGGGCAGAAATCACATACCAATTTCATATCATTCGAGCTCGACAAAAGTGAAGCGACCGTGTTCAATCTGAGCCAAGAAATCGATTGACAAAGTAAACAAAGCTGAAATTACACTTCATTCGATCAAATTCAAGTGGTGTCTTCAATTTGAATGAAAACCCTAATTCCAGAATCACGAAGAAACAAGGCGGCGTGAATTAAAAGGAAGCAAAATAAAAAAAGGGGAGAATTCGTTTATCACTTTTTGAACCGCACTTGTTAATTGGGTCGAATATGTTCTATATTTTTTTAATTGCGCCGAACAGTTAATTAGGGTTTTATTTATTTATTTTAGTTCTTGTGTTTATTTTTAATTTTTTAATTGAGTTAAACTCTAGTTTAAGTTGTTTACGAACTACGGTTGTGTAGTTCGAGAATTCACAACTCAGTGGCTGAGTTGTGATAGGGTTTTGAGCTTAGAGTTAGGTTAATCGAGTTAGCGGGTATCGCAAGTTTACGTGTTTTATAAGCGACCGATTACTTAATTTCTAGTAGAAACCTTGGAGGCAGCACGTAGACAAGTTATTGCTGAAGCTGGATAAAACTGTGTGTGATCTTTACTGCATTACTTTCTGTTTTTATTTTTATTTCCGCATTAATTTTTAGTATCATCCTATTCACCCCCCTCTAGGGTGAAAACGATCCTACAAGTGGTATCGGAGCTAGAAACAAAAACCATTTTTTGATTTTAAAATTTTGATTTTTTGAAAAAAATGGCTTCTTTTAATAATGCTTTTGCTAAAGTTCAGTCCATAGCTAGGCCACCCATGTTCAATGGTCAATATGCATATTGGAAAACTATGATGAAAATTTTTCTGAAAACCATAGATGTACGGAATATTGTTGAAACTGGATATGGCACACCAATAGTTATGGTAGATAACCAAGAAGTTGATAAAATTATGGATCAATGGACAGATCTTGAAAATAAACTGCAAATTGCTATTGCTAAAGCTACGAATTCTATTATTTGCTCATTAGATCAAATTGAATTTAACCGAGTCTCTCATTGTCTAACTGCGTAGTAAATTTGGCACACGCTTGAAGTGACTCATGAAGGAACCTCCTAGGTTAAAGAATCTGGCCTTGCCATGCTTAGTAGCGAGTACGAGAACTTCACAATAGCAAAGGATGAAAGTGTCAAAGAAATGTATGGACGACTTTCTAATCTTGTATGCAAATCAAAATCCATAGGAAGACCATACACAGAACTAGAAATAGTCCAAAAAATCCTCAGAATTCTTCCAAGAAATTTTGAAGCAAATGTGACAGCCATCTAAGAATCAAAGGATCTGAAACAGGTTAAAGTTGAAGAACTCATCGGAAACCTCACCACTTATGAGCTAGAATTAAAATCAAGGAAGAACGTGAAGGAGGAGATACGCAAAAGAAATCAATGGCTCTCAAAGGAATGATGGAAAGTGAAGATGATGGTGATGATGAAGAAGCAGCTGAACTGGCACTGATAATAAAGAGATTCAAAAGGTGGAACCGCAAATATGGAAATCCTGCCCTAAATCAACAACTGAAGAGCAGAATCGTCAAAGTTCTAGACAAACTCAGAAGAGCAGGAGATCATTTGTCACAAGTGCAACAAACCTGGTCATATCAAGCCAAATTGTCCTCAAAATCAATTCAGCAAAGGAAAGAAACCAAAAAGGAGAAGTTTTGCAGCTACTTGGGATGAAAGTGATGAAAATGATAAAAGCACTGGCAGTGAGAGTGAAATAGCAAATTTGTGTTTTTTAGGAGAAACAAGTGACAGCGATGACGACGAGCCAAGCGAGGTGTCAAAACTTACTCACTCGCAATTACTTATATATTTTCATGAAGTAAATGGCTGTTTTGAAAGACATAGGCAAAAGTATGCTAAAATTGAATCACACAAAGATGGTTTGATAGAACTAAAAAAGCAGCTTGATCAATTGGTTCAAAACTATAGAAATAAGAGCCCTAAGTGTGATAAGTGTCCATCATTAGAAGAAGAACAAAAAAAATAAGAAACTAGAATTAAATCGCTTGAAAATGAAATTCTGATTTTGAAAGAAAGTGAAAATACTATAAGAGAAATTTCTATTAAAAAGTGCACTTTGTTATTGAATGAAAATGAATCTCTCAAGTCACAAGTCCAACAATTGTCTGCAACTTTAGGAAAATTTTCCAAAGGAGATCACTATATATGCTATTAGAGAAACAAATTGTTAATACTGTCAGACAAGGACTTGGTATACTCAATCTAAAAAAAGGTAGAAGTGAAACTAATCATGTCAACTCCAAGTGCACAATTTGTGAAAAAATTGGACACAATCAAAACAATTGCTGGTTTAGACCCAAACTCACGAAAACCATACCAATTTGGGTTCCTAAAGGCACAAATGTAAAATCCTCTAAAGTCAAACAAATCTGGGTGCCAAAAGGAACAAACATAGACTGTCTTGGTTCTACACAAACTTATTTTTCAAATTTTCTTGTCACTAACAATCATGGACCTATAAAAACAAATAGGTCACAAAAATCTTTTCTCGTGTAGGTGTGTTGACACACTAAGGAACAACAACAGTGGTACCTGGATTCTGGCTGTTCCAGCCACATGACGGGTGATAAATCAAAGTTCCTTACCCTAGAGAAATACAATGGTGGCAGAGTCACAATGGGTAACAACGATGTATTATATGTTGAAAATCTGCACCATAATCTGATTTCAATCAGCCAGTGATCAACCGGGAAAATTTTAAAAAATCATCTTATCATGCCAATAACACTATACACATGGATATACTTCTTTATCTTACTACTTCTAGACCAGACATAATGTTCTCTATTTGTTTATGTGCACGGTTTCAATCAAATCCAAAAGAATCTCATTTAAAAGATGTAAAAAGGATTATAAGGTATTTGTTGCATAGCTCATGCTTTGGTCTATGGTATCCAACTAATGATAACTTTGAGTTAAAAGGGTAATCAGATGTAGACTATGCTGGTAGTCTAGTTGATAGAAAAAGTACTAGTGGAACATGCTTCATGTTGGGACATTCATTCATTAGAGATCACATTTCCAAAGAAAATATCTGCATAAACTTCATTTCAACTGATTCTCAATTGGCAGACATTTTTACAATACCCCTTCTAGAAAATAGTTTTTGTCGACTTCATCTCAATTTAGGCATTTTAGAAATTTGATTTTATATTTTTGGATTTGATCTTAAATGCCTATGTTAACTAATCTGACTCCCTATTGATTATCGAAAAGATAAATAGTGATTGAAAAAGTGATGAGTGTTGATATTATTCATACATTATGACTTGAGACGGTATATTTAGTAAATTTCTTTAAACATTTAAACAAAATTTATATTAACTTTGGTTGGTAAAAATTCCATGACCATCTCTATTCCTATCATATTTCTATGACAATCACTCATCAAAATCCAATATAGTATGTCAAAATGTGGTATTTAAACAGGAAATTATTCATTTTTTTAATTAATTAGCAATAAAATCATCCAAAAGTACCCACTCTCATTTAAAAGTCCTCACAGTTATGCATGTATGGAACACATATCAAAATTGATTATTTAATAGGCAAGTTGATTCTAACCCTATTTAAAAGTCCTTACGGTTATGCGTGGTTAGAAGATACTTGGGATTCATTTTTTAATAAAAATTGGGAATACTACTGATCTCATTTAAAAGTCCTAACGGTTATGCATGGTTAGTAAGTATTCAAATTCCTGTCATAACTATACCACAAACAGACACGACTATATGGTTTTCTATGCCGACATCACCTCTATCACTCTAAAATGGAATCTGTGCCTAACAGAGTATTTATGATTTTTGTTTGATTTTTTATTGAAATTTAATATTTATACTCGATTAGGTATTAATGTCGTATTAATGTTTTTCACTTTATCACTCTTTTGTAAGACGGTTACTCTTTTGCTGATAACAAAAGGAGGAGAGAAGATAAGATTTTGGCAAATAAGGCATATTCTCATCTAGGTTCATTTTGCATTTGCTTCTTATTTGCATATTTTATTTTTATTTTCATGCATATGTGAAGGGGGAGCTTTGCTGTATGGGGAGTATTCAAATAGGGGGAGCTAATAGATTTCATCAAGACCAAATACATTTAATAGAGTCATAATCTTAATATATGTTTGTTATCATCAAAAGGGGGAGATTGTAGAATATACTGGTGTACGATTTTTGTTTGATGATAATAAACATAAATATATTTGTTTAAATGTATTTGATATTGTACTATTTTATTTTTTTCACATAATTAAATAAATATTTGTTGAATAAAATAAATAACTCAGAATTCATATTTAAACAAATATTTTATTCAAACAAATATTTTGTTACAAATTCAAATAGTACAAATTTGAGCTCTCACTACATTTACACATTTTCAATTACTATACGAGTTTCAATTACAACACAATTTTCAATATACAATTTTTCATACATATTTCACCTCACTACATAATTCACTAAACACTCGCATTTGATCTTCAACTCTGTTCCAGCCTGTATCCCGCATCTGAAATATCTGCAAAATAAACACTGACGCGGTAAAATTGAAAAAGAAATATTTTTGCAGTGCACAATGAAGTGTGTGGTTGAAAATATTATTTGCCTCAGTTATTTGGGTTGTTCGTCATCATTTATTTTTTAGTTCATTTTACACGAACAACTTGTGACATGCACAGTGTATCACTGTACATGCCACAAGGTCGAGCACACCGATATACAATTGCTTATTAAAATTGCAGGGATAGGTGAGCACAAGGTCAAACCCAAGCCAAGACCGGATTCAACTCAAGTGCAAATGCAAGAACACAGTTTCAGACTATCATAACACATGTGTACAAACCAACATAAACACAGCCTCAACCAAATGGTCAAGTACAAGTTCAGGTCCAGTCAAATGCAAGGGTAACAAGACTAGAACAACAAAGGCAAGAATCAGACCAAATCAGTCTTCAATGGATGGTCAGAGCATGTGGAACCAGACCAAGGCAACTCAAGCATGAACACACACATACAACAATAAACATGCACAAAAGATAGAGCAAATGCAGACAACAACAATGGCACAAGTATATGAAGTACACAAGCATTCGAATGGAACCAGTCACAGTGCAGACTCAAAGCTACATGAAATCAGACCAGACCTCAAATGGCATAAAGGCACAAGGAAAACACATGAAGGTTCAACCAAATGCACACACAAGACTTCAAGTGGAACAAGGGCTGAAACCAGACCAGACCAGTGTGGATGCACAATGCAAAACATCATGTTCAAACTAGTACAACTTTAGTTCAGTTAACAGGGAATCGATTGACGAAGTAAACAAAGGTGAAATCGCACTTCATTCGATCAAATTCAAGCGGTATCTTCAATTTGAATGAAAACCCTAATTCCAGAATCACGAAGAAATAAGGCGGCGTGAATTAGAAGGAAGCAAAATAAAAAAAAGGGAGAATTCATTTATCACTTTTTGAACCGCACTTGTTAAATGGGTCGAATATGTTCTATCTCTTTTAATTAGGCCGAACTGTTAACTAGGGTTTTATTTGTTTATTTTAGTGCTTGTGTTTATTTTTTTTATTTTTTAATTGAGTCAAACTGTAGTTTAAGTTGTTTACGAACTACGGTTGTGTAGTTCGAGAATTCGCTACTCAGTGGCTGAGTTGTAGCAGGGTTTTGAGCTTAGAGTTTGGTTGATTGAGTTAGCGGGTATCGCGGGTTTACGTGTTCTGTAAGCGACTGATTACTTAATTTCTAGTAGAAACCTTGGGGGTAGCACGTAGGCAAGTTATTGCCAAAGCTGGGTAAAACTGTGTGTGATCTTTACCGCATTGCTTTCTGTTTTTATTTTTATTTCCGCATTAATTTTTAGTATCACCCTATTCACCCCCCCCTCTAGGGTGAAAACGATCCTACAGTTCTGATTTCTTTAAACATTTGTTACTTCTTCATTTGAACTTCGACTGCAAAATACCAAAACTGAAATTTTTTTAGAAAATTGCCACGAATGCAATGGTACAAGTTTCATGGCCAAATTCCGCTGTTTTCTCAATTTCTAGTTTTGGAGCCTAAGTAATTACTGAATTATTAATGTAATTTATAGGGTGTTTACATTCTTCCCTCTTGAAAAAATTTATCCTCAAAATTACTCCAATGATTAAATCATGGGTCAATGCAGTAACCCGCCTAAACTACCCAAACAATTAGTGTACAACCAAATATGCAAAATTGCATAGTGTATCACAACATAGAAAACATGTATGCATAATGAGCTAAATCAGGCCTTCCTATATGAATGTATTCTTTTGAAAATATGATGCAAACAACCTATTATACTAACATTTCTATATGTATGCAGGTTTTGAAAGATCTTTTTCACAAAAAAATTCCATACTCGTACGGATAGAAGCATGGTTCAACCAATTTTGAATCGAATTCTTACCATCCAAAGATGTAACGTATCGTATATTCATATCCTAAATATTTACTCCAATGCCGAGAAAAGGAAATTAGGTGGAGAATTTTACATTCTTACCACTCCATTTGGTACCAATCCCGTTGTACATTGCAAATTTTCTCGTTGCCTCGGATTTTCTTCAAATTTTTCCATATTAATATGCATAAGGAGGCTTGTTTTCAAGCTCTAAAACAAAATTGAATCAAAGGTGGATTCTCGTATGTCGTTGACAAGGTATGAAAATAGAAATTTCAAGGCTAAAACAACTTTTCTCTTGTTCTTGTATGTGTTTCTCCCAACATTAACCTTAATGCACTACTAATTTCATATTCATTAACCCATTTATCTTTTCTACACTTAGTATGAGCCAAAAAATTTCCATAAAAATCTTATCCACTTTTCAATCAGATTTTCACACGGTTTTAAATGTCAAATTTCCAAAACAATTAAACAGCACTTTCTTTTAAAACATCTTAACAAAAATGTCCAAAAATAATTTGAATGCAAAAAATAATTTAAATGCTAAAACCTCCTTTTTTTAACACGATTTTTCGAAACATTCAACCTTTCTATTTAGATAAATCAAGCCACATTTCAACACAGTCGGAAATCAATTATGAGTTAACGCATATGGTCAATCCTAGCATTTCACAATTAATTCAAGACCCTCAAACTTACTCTTTTATTTTAATATAACAACTCACTAATCCATTTATAAATTTTAGCTTTTCAAGAAATAGAAATAATGACCCATGATTTCACAACAATCTTTATCTGTCTTTACTTGCTAAAGCTCATTATTTTATAAACAACTAGTCTTATATTGCATTTATCATTAAATGTCTTTATGAGATTTCCATATTTATTCCATTTCTTCCCAAAATACATATAACAGAGGTCTACATATCCAGAAACAATGGTGTAGTGAATAAATATGAACACATCTCATAACATACCATATGCTCTTTTATACAACAGACAACTAATGATTACAACCCAACAACCTAAAGAAAGAAAAGAACAAATGTTGGAAGAGAAATGACAACACAACACTACTAAACCAAAAATACTACTTGCATACTATGGGATGTTCCCGATCCTCTACGGAAGCTCAACCCATTGTCATGACCCCGAAATGAGTTTAGCATAGTGGTTATGCATCCAATATCTTGGCTCTGGTATCGCTACTTAGCTCGAATCTCTCGAATGTCTACCTAGACCTATTGGATAGCGACTAGTTTGAGGCTCTGGTATCCTCCAACGCCCTATTCTCGCTCTACCTCCTAATGCGGCTACCCTTCTACTACTGGCATTGCTACCTCAGCTGGTAGCTCAGGGATTCCCATCTTCTTGAGAGAGGATCTATCGAATGCGGGAGGGACCTTTTTCTGGACCGGCTGCCCAGAGAGGTTCACTCTATATTGCCTAAAGACATGTAACAACCCACCCCAAAATAGGCCAAAATTCAAATGTAGAAAAAGCCCATCAAAACTTAGATCCATTCCAAGGCTGACTATTGGTTGATAAAATTTAAACAGTACACATTACATAGAGATATCTATCTATGCTTTTAGAATCACACAGCAAAATGGATAAAATGTAATATAAAAAAGTACCCACTTCACAAAAGAAAACTATTTTAGAAATATATATATTATCACCAATTCTCATAACATGTTTACATAAAACCCACATAGTACAGCATTTCATAATAACATAATTTTCTGAACTGGGTATATTAGAAATATTTAAAAAACATATATAGATAGATAACTGTTGAATGTCTATAGGATCCTTATAAATGATTCACCTAATATATATATATATATATATGAGTATATTACTAACTATGATAAGCATAGTATAATAATTGAATGCAAGATAAATAAAAGAAACGATCGCATCAGATGTTTTATACAGGTTTGGACCTCCCATCCTACATCCAATCTCGAAGCTCCCCTTCAGTATTTCCTTTAACCAACTGACCCTCGCTTCGCCCGGAGGAATAGGCCAATACAAAAGTATATCTCTGACAATCTTGTGTTCCAAATAACACGGTTTCCGACTGATAGTACAAATCTTCCTATAATCTTCTTTGAGTATGTGAATGAGAATGCTTTGAGTTGTAGGAAGTGATTTAACCAAAATTATATTTTGGTTATAATAGATTGAGAGTATGTGGGCAATGTATACGCAAGAAAGTGTTTAGAAATCAAGAGAGTAAAGAATAAATTAATTCAAGTTAGTGATTTCTACATCTTAGTCAAAGTAGTATTTATAGGTTCAAAAAAGTGCAGATGAAATTTTGCTACTATTTGAGAAAGCCTATTCACTTTATGGCTGCAACCTTTCGTTGAAAGGTGATTTCTTTTTGTTTCAAATAGAAGTGTCTTTTCAAAATTAATAGTTTTTACATGTAACAGACGTCTGTGGTAAAACCTCAGACGTTTGTGACTTCGGAAAATTTTAACCCAAGAATTGTCACAGACCTCGTGGTTTTATTTCAGATGTCTATGGGTAATAAAAACAGTTTTTTAACTAAATTTTGATGTATATGAAATAGTGTATGATTGTGTATGCATATATACTCAAGGAGACCTTAACAATAATTTTTCCTAGACTTATTACAGTAGAATAACCTTACTAATAGTAGTATAGTCGATGAATCTTTGTTTCTTTTTGAGTCTCAGTATCTTCGAGCATGGTGTCTTCTTGTAGCATATACCTGTAATGTTGATAAAGTGTGTGTGTGTCTATATATATATATATATATATGATTGGGTAGTTTTTATCATTGAAACATAAACTGCAAGTTCTAATAATCTCTCCCTTTTTGATGATGACAATTATACAATCAAAAATGGAAGTATTATTATATTTGTCTCCCCCTATGTATATGCATAAATTCCTCCCCCTTTGTCATTAAAATGGAAGGAAATGATATAAGATATTGAAGTATGTAGATAGATGTAACATTTTGTACATTAAGATCATGAAAAATCAAACAGGGAAGTGCAAATAAAACATAGTAGAAGTCTTACACAGCAAAACAAACAAGCTTAAGAATGAATAATTGTAAAATAGTAAAAAAATGCTAATTTTACCGATTATGAGATTAAGGTAAGCCCCTATAGTTCTCGTAGTATTCCCAATAAGAAGACGGATCATGCTCATATGTGCCCGGACATTGTGTTTGATCATTGTACTCCTCATCTTCTTGAATTGAGAGGCCTTGAAATACCATGTATGATTGTTGTTGGAAATGTGAAGTATCAGACACGTACATGTCATCACTATCTTCATCTTCTTTCTCAGGTTGTGCTTGAATAGGAGTCTTCCCTCAGTTACCTCTATCGTGAGACGTACCTTTGGGCGATGCTTGAGAGCATAAATTGGTGTTTGAGCCCAAGGTGGAGGTGGAGGTGTTGGTGAAGGCGAGGATGAAGAGTGAGAAGATGATCGACCACGTACTTTGCGCATAACTTTGCCTAAAGTGGAGACCAGATTATACAAAATCTTCTTCATTTTTGTCATCCTTGTAGAGAAAGAACGTTCCAATCCAGTTATCTTTCTGTTTAAAGCTCACTGGTTAGCTGTGATTATTTTTTGGGTTTTAAGTGCCAAATCACAAAGAGTTTCATTTTGTGTTGGTTCAACGCGAGCTTCTTGTATTTTAGAGTCTGAATAATATTCGGTAGCATGACTAGAGGAAGTTGGTTGTTGTGAAGGATGAGGTGAGTAAGCCTGCCAATGGGCGCTAGTTGGAGGAGGACTACCTTGTAGATGTTGTTGTAGAGTCCATTGGTCGAAGAGGATGATACAAAGTGGGTTTTTGGGAAGTTTAATCAAGGATAGATATCGTGGACCACTATCTTTCGTTGGAATTTCTTCGTATTGTGATAAGTACGAGGTAACTCCAAGATCTTGCAAGATATGCATTATGTACAGAGCATAGACAATTGAGCGACGATGCTGTTGGGCGGATTCTCACCACCGGACCAGCCACCCTCCAAATTAAAGCTCCACCGGTCCACTTCCAAGCAACACCAAACCAGAGCATCTACCGGACCAAGCTTCTCCCACCTCGTTGCCGAACCAACTCCAACTGCCGGACCAAGCTTCTCCCACCTCGTTGCCGAACCAACTCCAACTGCCGGACCAAGCTTCTCCCACCTCGTTGCCGAACCAACTCCAACTGCCGGACCAAGCTTCTCCTACCACTGCCGGACCAAGCTTCTCCTACCACTGCCGAACCAAGCTTCTCCTACCACTGCCGGACCAACCGTCTCCTAGCTGCCATCGAACCAAGCTCCTACCGGACCACCTACTACCGGACCAAGACATTCCGAACCAACACTACCAGGCCAGATCGCGTCAGCCCAGGCCCATCAGCAGCTGTACACATCCAGGACCCTTACCCCCAGCCTCACTCTATAAATAGAGGGGCAGGGGTACAACAATGGAGACAGGTTTGAGAGCTCAAGCATGGAGAGAACTTTCAAACAACTTTCTTTTACTTGTATCAAAGCTTTGTACTTGTAATCTAAACAAGACAAGAGAAATAACATATAAAGTGGACGTAGGCACATTCTGGCTGAACCACTATAAATCTCCGTGTCTTTTTACAGTTTAGCCCTTGCTTTTCATATATTTGCATAAATCACCCAAATCACTAAAAACAACATAAGATCTACTAAATCATACGACTTTGAGGTGTTTGTCCATTTTTTGTGCAAACATTTTTGGTGCTTTCACTAAGAACTAAAAGCTCGAAGCTTCAGCTTCATCCACTTAACATTTTTCCTAACAGCATCGTTCGCCACTTGGAAAACATGCCTCCCAAACAGAGAAAAGATGTTAACAAAGGAAAAAACATCGCATCCAGCAGTCTTCCAGATCCAGCTGTCACGAATCAAGTAAATCGTCCTCCTCCAGCAGCAGTAACAAATGAAGGACAGGCTAATCCAACCACTACTGCCACAGAACAGCCCGCAACAATTACTAGGGCAGATTTAGACAGGGTTGTGGTTGAAGTAACTAACCGCTTCACATCCCAGCAGGAAGCCTTGGTGGACCATCTCATGTCATGCTTAAGGGATGCTGAAGAGTCCAACCGCAACACCGAATCATGGGGCGAATCCCAGTCTGGAGGATCTCAGAGACAACAAAGATCTTCCTTCTTCGAAGAAACTAACGGCAGAAGCAGCCATGGTAGGAGCCAAGATCGAGCACAGCCCGAAGTTAGGCCTGAGGAAACGCTTGGAACCGAACCCCACGGGGGAGGTACCGGGCGAAGGTCAACTATAGCTGAGCATGTCATGCTACCTAACCATGGAAACGCCAGTGAGCGGGGCCGAGCTAGAAACCAGCCCGAAGTTGGACCCGAGGAAGTGCTTAGATCAGAACCCGGCAGGGGACGATCAAGGCAAGGGCCAACTATGGCTGACCCTAGCATGCTCCCAGAAGACCAAAGGCAGCCACCGGAAAATATGAGGAATGACAGACGATACCATCCCTACAGATCATCTGGATAGGATCAATCCCACAGAACAGAGCCAAATTCGTTTCTATCTGCTCCAAGTTCTGATGAAAGGATGGCACGCTTATTCAGAGAGTGCGTCCAACGGGAGTAAAGAGATCGAGGGATAGGCACTAGGGTGACCAGCCCTTTCGCCCGCAACATCGAAATTGCTATCACCCCCCGAGAATGGAAGATGCCAACAATGGAACCTTACAAAGGAACCTCCGACCCCGTTGTACACTTGCAGAGATACACACAACATATGCTCATGAGTGGAGCGACAGAGGGAGTACTGTGCAAATGCTTTCCACTCTTCTTAGCAGATCTTGCTACCTCCTGGTTCTGTCATCTACCTCAGGGATCCATCAGCTCATGGGAAATGTTGAAAGAAAAGTTCATTAGCCAGTTCCGCATTCATGTGGAACAACCTAAGGATGATTATTCCCTATCTAGTATCAAGCAGAAACCTGGAGAGAAGCTGCAGCAATACCTAACCCGATTCAATGCCGCAATGGCCACAGTCCAAGATGCCGACGAGAAGCTTATCTTAATGGCCCTCTGTAGTGGTGTGCATCCGGATACTAAATTTGCTAGAAGATTGACAAAAGAAAAACCAGCTACTTTACCCGATTTCTTCCATGAGGCCGGGAAATATATGAGGCTTGAAGACGCTACCACTAAAGGGAAGTCAGGGCGACAAAATAAGGCAGCTCACGGCAGCACGTCCGCTGTAGCAAAGGATGTTCGAAGGGATGCTTCTAGAGACAATGCTGGGGGCAAGAAGGGAGAAAAGTGCCTGTATCGGCCAGTACCGAGATTTGACGCTTATACTCCTTTAAATGAAACGATCGAAAACATCTCCCTGGCCACTCAAGACGAAGTTAAATACAAACGCCCCCCGCACAAGAAGAAACCAGATATCCTAAACTTGAGAAGCTAGCCTATTGCCTACTAATCACATCACGGAAACTGTGTCACTATTTCCGATCTCATTCCGTCAGAGTTCTGACCGATCAACCACTAAGGCAGGTACTCCATCGTCCCGACGCTTCTGGGCGACTACTTAAATGGTGCATTCAACTAAGTCAATATGATATCACCTACCATCCTCGCACCGCCATCAACGAGCAAGGCTCGGGGGCAGGTGTGGTAATAATCACTCCCAAGGGAAATGAACTACACTATGCTGTAAGGTCAGGATTCACTGCCACCAACAATGATGCAGAGTATGAAGCAGTGATAGCTGGATTAGAACTTGCCTTAGAAATCGGAGCCAATTCTTTGTGTCTTCATAGCGATTCTCAACTTATTGTAAATCAAATACTAGTAGGATTCCAGGCTCAAGAAGAACGACTCATAGCATATTTAAAGAAGACCAAGTTGCTTCTCAATCGATGGGATCACTATTTAATCAAACACATCCCTCGGGAAGCAGAACCCCTAAATAAAGTATTTTTAGCGAAAGTTATTAACTTCTTGATCAAAAAATGTTCTATGCAGGTACGGAGTTCCATTCGAAATCATATCGGACAATGGACTTCAGTTTGACAGCGAGGAGTTCGCCAACTGGTGCCAAGAGCACGGAATTCACAAAAGCTTCTCATCCGTAGCTTATTCCCAGGAAAACGGAAAAGTCGAAGCCGTCAACAAAATTCTCAAAACTCTAATAAAAAAGAAACTCGAAAAGTCGAAGGGCGCTTGGGTGGATGAAACCTCCTACGGCACTATGGGCCGATCGCATGTCTTTCAGAACATCAACGGGGCATACTCCTTTTCTCTTTGGCATACGGATCAGAGGCTATGCTCCCAGTTGAAACTATAGTGCCTTCCCACCGTAGGATCCACTACAACCCAGAAGAGAACGAAGAGTTCCTCCTAATGTCTCTGGATCTAATTGAGGAAAGAAGAAATGATGCAGCCCCCCAGGGCAGCAGCTCACAAGCAAAAAGTGGCAACGCAATACAACTCCAAAGTCAAGCATCGTACCTTACAAAAAGGAGATCTTGTCCTCAAGCGAATCTTCCCGCGCCCCGGAGCGCTAGATCCAATCTGGGACGGACCATATGTAATTCATAAAGATCTCCATAATAGAGCTTATATTTTGTCAACAGTGGACGGGGAGGTGTTCCAGAGGGCATGGAAGATCCAACACCTTCGTCGATACTTTTCTTAACTCATACTGCCCATATGAAGTGAATTAACAAAGAGAATCAGTGGACGTAGGCGTTTTCGTGCTGAACCACTTTAAAAAACTTGTCTCTTTTTAACTTGTTCCTTCATATCTTGGCTGCTTGTTAACTGTATCCTTTTCTGTTGAACAAAATCCTGTGCAAATAGCATTTTCATTCAAGGCGCTCCACAGCGCAACCTCTCCTGGACAAGACCTAACAGGTACTATGCGAATCTATGCCCTCGCCAATGAGACACTTTTGCTCCGGCATCCCTCTGCTGCGGGTTAACTCATTGCTCGCGGCGGCCCTTAAAGCCAATTGTAATGAGCCGATTATAAGCCACCGAGAAGGCCGACTATAGCCGAGGCAGCTCATTACGGCGTTAGGCTCGCCGGCAACTGTGAACCGACTATAAGCCCTAACATAAGGTGTGGCCAGCCAGGGGCAGTTCACAGTTGACGATCGGCACCCACGCTAGCCGGCCACAGTAAATCGAATAATACCCACGATTACGGGCCATAATGGCCCGGGTAGTTACTGTGCGCAATCTCGGCTCCGATGTGTCTTAAGTGCGGCTGTGGTAAAAAAGAATTAACTCCCCGCGGAGGCGTAAGATGGGTGACAAATGTCTCCAAGACCCACAGCTAGGGAAAGTGACTACAAAACCCGTTTGCCACGAACTTAAGCACATCGAAGGCCTTCCGTGATTGGAAGTTTTACTTTTTCACATATTTCAATTTTATTTAAGAAACCTTTCTCCTATCCTCTATAACAATTCCTGAAGTACAGGACACAAAACAGGAGACACTCACTAATAGAAGCGGATACTCACAGCAAGATAATGGACCGCATCCCTTACTCGGTCGCGCAGGATATTCAAAGCTGCAATCTACAAGCAAAATCTAAAGGGCGGTACTTCCTTCTTTCATATATAAACACATGACTATAATTTATTCACACCTAGCGCTAACATTGCAAGTCATGAAATCATGTTTTAAGCAAGAACCTGACATCAAACACAATTTGATTACAAGAATATGCATGGCTATATTTCTCATACGGCATGTCAAAATAGCAACAAACATTCAGAAGACGACAAAATCAGCTTAAGTTAAAGAATTACACGTCAAAAATAAGGCTATTTATTACAAGTGGCAAAATATTACAACCTAAGAGTCACTTTACTGTTTTAAGACTAACATATACAACCCTGTCAAGTCCACAAAAAGAGTTTTTCCAGGTCTAATCAAGGGGCCGGCTGCATTGGAGTTTTATCCTTGTCCTGTTGACCACCTGTCCAGTCAGAGAAAGGATTCATCAGTGATAAGCAACCAAGTTAATGGAGAGACTAAGAAGGAAGACTTACCAGCACCTGCTTCTTGACTATCCTGGTCGTCATCCTCTACTTGCACACCTGCCTCCTCAGCAGCAAGCAACCGCATACCCTCCTTCACCGCCACCTTCTCCTCCTTGGTAAACTGGGCAGTGACCACATCCATGCTGAAGGCCACGCCACCCTCTTTATCCGCATCCGCCTTAGCCTCCTCCAGAGCCCGAAGATAAATCTTAGCCATGACCCTAGGATAATCATCCATCCAGGATAGGTTGCCCTGCTTCCAAGTTCGGAAGTACATGTCCTGAAGCATTTCATCCATCATCCCCTCATTCTCCTCAAACTCCCTCATCCGGGCCTCGGAAGCCGACAACCTTCCAACGGCAGTTTCTCTCTCCAATCGGTATCTCGAGCAGTCAACCTGAAGGGATTTCCGCATCGCCTCCATCTCCTCCTTCAGCCTAACCTGAGCAAGCTCTGCAGCTTCAAGCTTCCCCGACAGCTCCTCTACCCGCTCAAGATCCGCCCTCCGAACCTCATCCACTGTCGAGATGGCCATATTTATCTGCTCCTTGCAGGCAGCCTCCATCTTCCGCAGTTCCGCCTTACTAGCCTCCTCCATAGCCTTCCTCAACCGCCCGGAGGCAGCCTCATGCTGGGAAATCTGAATGGCCTGATCAGCAAGCTGTTTGGCCTGGTCCGAAACCATCAATCGTAGTCAAATGTTGGCACTCCCAATCTCCTCTCCAGCCTTAACCAGCCGGGCATGATGCCCCATCAGCTTCCTAGTCTCCTCCGCCACCCGATCAATATTAGCCTTAGCCTCGTCTCCCATGGTAACTATCCGAGTAGTAAGTAGATCGAGATCTAAGGACTCAGCCTCATCGAGCACCCGTACCATGGGATTGCGGGGAAGAAGGTGCTCACCAGTAACCTCGTCAAAGGTAATATCATGGGAACTTGGATCCAGATCAGGATGACCCGCAAATGGATTACGAGCCAAGTCAGGACGATCAATCTGAATAACGGTAGGGTTTTCGGACGGGTGCAGAGAGAGTGCAAACTCGCTATCCTCCTCCGTGATATCATGAAGAGGCTGAACTGGGGGCTGAGGACCAAGTGAAGGTTCAGATGAGGGATGACTCCTCTTTCTCTTTTGAATACCCTCTTCAATAACCCCGAGAAGAGGACGGTAGCCGACTACATCCCCGGAACGGTGGGTCGAAGGCTTCGGCTTGGCGGAAGCTTTGGAAAGCTTGTATTGTTCAAGCCTGTGTCGAAGATCTGAGGCTTTGGCCGTTTTACCTGCTCCTGATATGAAGAACTAGTGTCACAAGCTTACATTAATCCATAAAACGCGATAAATTAAAAGTTAAAAGAAGAAAGGAAACACGTCTGATATACAAACCCTGGGGAGAAGTAGGATACTGCAATAAGTCCTGAATTTCATTCCAGGACGGGAGCGGATCATAAAATATTCCTAAGTACCTATCATAAATGGAGCCTGCAGAAGTCAAAAATTCACCTTGAGTCGTCGGAGCCACCTTGGCTGGAACAGTCTGGGAAGACACGCTTGCACCGGTCTCAGCCTTGTCAGCTTTCCCGGATTTCTCTACCAAAGCCGTTTCTCCGTCCAGCCCCTCGAAAGCCTGACGAAATGCATCATCCGTCCACTCCTGAATCTCGCATGCCTGCCCAGGAAGCAAGGCCCCGATGCCATCGCCACCATCATCACCTTCCCGACCATCTCCACCCTCACCTCTCTCCTCCTCTACGTCTTCCTCCCCTTGGGTAAGTGGACAATTGCTGGGGGAAGGACCGTCCGACTTCTTAAGTTTTTTACCTCCGACAACTGGAGGTTTCGTGAAAGGTTTCCTCTTGCCACTCTCTACCGTGACACCTCCCTTAGCTTGAGCAGCCGCCCTCTCCTCCGCCGTTTCCCTCAGCTTGACTACTGACTGCTGTGGAAGGATCAAGTTATACTCCAGAAGGGTCGCATTTCTGATCAGGTAGGCAGCTGATCTATCTCTCCCGGGGATAGCTTCTATCTCAACCGCCGTCTGAACCAGGCGGTCAGTCTCCACAACCGCAAAGCCACCTGCCGCTAGCAAAAATGAAAACGTATGAGAAGAAGCATCGCAACCAGAATGGAAATTATAAATAAAGCGTCGACTTACATCCAGAGGTGAAACGCCGAATAGAAACAGAGTCGTCTCTGACGAAGAACCACTCCTTCTTGAACATGCTGAACTTAGAATACAGATCCAAGACCGGCTTAAAGGTTACAGCTGACTCCAAGCTGATATATGGGGACCCCTTCTTATAGCCCCTCAGATTATATAAGTACCGGATCTCCCGATTGGAAGGAGCACGCCCATACTTCCTCTGGAAGATGACGAAGAGGCTCACCAGTATAGCATAGGAGTTGGGTTGAAGCTGGAATGGGGCCACCTTTAGATATGTAAGGAAGCTGGCTACCCAAGCATTAAGAGGCGGAATGGCACCACACATACAGTGGTATCTGCTGTAGGCAAAGTACCCTTCGGGAGGGTCATATGGCATAACTTCTCTCCCTGGCAACAACATGCGCGCTCTATCGATTCCAAAAGAACGGGAGATGACATCAAGCTGCTCCTCCTTGAGGGAGCTGGGAAAGCAATCGAGCGGGGAGTTCAGAAGCTCCTGAGGGCCGTACCCGTCCACCAGTGATCTCGGGGCAGTTCCGTGACGTTCCGGTCCTGGCTGAGCAGGGGGCACTGCGGAAGATTCTCCTTCGCCCTGGAGCTTCTTTTTATCCGATCGAGTTTCCGCTTTGCGAGACGTTATCTACAACACCGGAAAAACACATTGTTAGAACAGAGGATGTAAACAAGTAAGTGTGTAATGTGAGATTTCACTCATAAAATCAAAACGCTCAAACTCTCATTGTCGTTCGGTAAAGTGAGTATAAAATTTCATTCGGTGTCGGAGTCTCGAAAACCATTTGACACTCGGAATCCCCAAATTCATTCAGTAAATTCCAACCAAAAGCTCATTCGGCATCCCAATATGAAAGTTCATTCGGTCATTCAGAAGTCCAAAGTTTCCAAGTTCATTCGGTGTTTAAAACGCCCCGAGCTCATTCGGTATTCGAACCCCTTTTGTCCATTCGGTAGCCTAGCCCTAGAAGTTCGTTCGGCAGAAACAAACTCACCTGGATCGGTAGTGAAGAAGGATTCGGTACTCAGACGATTCGGTCAAGCTTGATTCTGCACTCAGTGGATCGGCTATCTCACTCGGTAAGGAATGACGAAGGCTTAACGCCTCTACTTATAGGCAAATGAAAGACACCGGGCCAACTGGACCGGCACTCAGGGACCGAATAAACAAAGTAAGCCGTATGCCAGCATATGCCCCACTTTGGGGGGCAAATGTTGGGCGGATTCTCACCACCGGACCAGCCACCCTCCATATTAAAGCTCCACCGGTCCACTTCCAAGCAACACCAAACCAGAGCATCTACCGG
Source organism: Allium fistulosum (assembly GCA_030737815.1). Classification (NCBI taxonomy): domain Eukaryota; kingdom Viridiplantae; phylum Streptophyta; class Magnoliopsida; order Asparagales; family Amaryllidaceae; genus Allium; species Allium fistulosum. The sequence continues at coordinate 245,451,378 of CM060905.1, read as the reverse complement.
ACCAAGCTTCTCCCACCTCGTTGTCGAACCAACTCCAACTGCCGGACCAAGCTTCTCCCACCTCGTTGCCGAACCAACTCCAACTGCCGGACCAAGCTTCTCCTACCACTGCCGGACCAAGCTTCTCCTACCACTGCCGGACCAAGCTTCTCCTACCACTGCCGGACCAACCGTCTCCTAGCTGCCATCGAACTAAGCTCCTACCGGACCACCTACTACCGGACCAAGACATTCCGAACCAACACTACCAGGCCAGATCGCGTCAGCCCAGGCCCATCAGCAGCTGTACACATCCAGGACCCCTACCCCCAGCCTCACTCTATAAATAGAGGGGTAGGGGTACAACAATGGAGACAGGTTTGAGAGCTCAAGCATGGAGAGAACTTTCAAACAACTTTCTTTTACTTGTATCAAAGCTTTGTACTTGTAATCTAAACAAGACAAGAGAAATAACATATAAAGTGGACGTAGGCACATTCTGGCTGAACCACTATAAATCTGCGTGTCTTTTTACAGTTTAGCCCTTGCTTTTCATATATTTGCATAAATCACCCAAATCACTAAAAACAACATAAGATCTACTAAATCATACGACTTTGAGGTGTTTGTCCATTTTTTGTGCAAACAGATGCTGAGTCCAAAAACCTTTAGTTTGATCGTTAATAAATTTTCCCAATTTACTGGTAGGCGACCAAATATTGCATACAAAGCTTGATGGTCATTAGGATAAATTAGCTCATGGCTACCTAAACGTGGAATGGTTATGTTGATTATCTTTCTATTTAGTAGTCTAGCACGTGGGCATAGGTAAATGGATTTCCATTGGGGCATCTTATCTTCCCATATTTGATGAGTAACTTCATCTCTGGGTAAAAGACAATGGTCTAGTAAATCCGTTAAGTCGATTCCCTCATAAGGACATCCTAATATACGACTAACCATGTATACATCAATTTTGATTGCTTTTTCATAAATACTTGGCCATAACCAGCCATCCTCATTTTATGAATTTCAAATTTCCGTATTACATAAATTGGAGTAGAAAAGGTAAATAGCTAGAGGATCGAGAATTACCTTGTTTGCATCATAGCTAATTAGGTTGCAACAACCGGCATCCATAGTTATTCCTAGAATATCATATTCTATCACATTTGCAAGGCGATAGAAGGGACCAGAATGAATTTTCTTTTGGGAAAGTACCTCAAATCTATTGATGGCGGTGGGATTGTTACGGAGCCATTGGTTTATGTTAGCTTGTGTAACCGAGGTTTGAGAGAAAGAAGAAGATTGACCTTGTTTTTGCTTTCTAGAGACGGTCATCTTCTTGGGAGCCATTGATTGATGAATTTGAAGGTTATGGAGGTTAGGGTTTCATAAATTAGGAATTGAAATGAAGGTAAAAGTGGAGGATGGGGAAAATTTGTTTATATATGGCTGCTGAAAAAGTGTGGTCGGAGCAACGACAGACGTCTATGAGGGAGTCACAGACGTCTGAGACTTCAGTAAAAATGAGACAGAAAGATTCGACAAACGTCCGTGCCTGTATAAAACTAAACAGAGAGAGTTGACAAATGTCTGTGAGGTTTCCATAGACGTCTGTGGTTGCAGGAAAAATAAACAGAGAGTTCTTATAGATGTTTGTGAACCCTACAGACGTCTGTGGCTATAGAAAAAATTTCCCGTACCTTTTTACATACGTCTGTTGTAAATTCACAAACGTCCGTGGTCTGTATTTTCTAAAATATCAAAGAGAATTTAAATAACAATGAAAATTTATTGAAATTTTAATAAAATAATATACATACCAAAATAAATAAACTTAATTTATATGACACGTAGCATAAGTTTTAGTTGTTGTCAGAGAATTTAGAATTGTTGTTTTTTTGTATATCCCATGAATTTGGTTCAACCTTTGTATCGTTGATTAACGGTTTTAGTGAAGACCAACTTGGACGGGTTTGCACAGATTTCTCAGAGTAATGTTACGTGCTTTTGTAGAAGTTTACAGATTTATTGTCTGGTCTTGGTACGAGTTCCCAAACATCATTTCTTTCAAATTGATTAAGTTCTTCTTGCATTGCAATAACCAAAAAATCATCTTTTGATGCCTCTTTATAATTTTTCGGTTCAAAATTTTATATTAATGCAAGATGACTCATTTGATTTAATTGTTTTCTGGTTGATACTCGTGTATTTAAATCTCTGATAATACTATTAATAGGATGATCCTTAATATTCTAGGTGATGATGTTATCATATTATCATTACTGGTATTGACATTATTACTATTATTTTCATGTATAGGTATATTAGTTTTATTTATTAATTCTTCATCGTCATCATTCATTAAAATTTTCCTCAAATGAGACATGAAGACATTCTTCTATAATATTTGTTCGTTTATTAAAGACTCTATATGCTTGGCTTCGATCTGAATAACCACGAAAATTCCTTCATCAGCTTTAGGATCAAATTTTCCTACATTATCTTTAGTGTTTAATATGAAGATTTTCGACCCAAAAACACGAAAATATGATGCTTTCGGTTTTTTGTTAAAAAATATTTCGTAGCATATGTGTTTAGTCATTTGTCTAAGTGTTACACGATTTAATACATAACAGGCAGTAGCAACGGCTCCGGCCCAAAATTTCTTTGGTAAGTTATTGCTATTTAGTAGAGTTCGTGCACATTCTTGTAAGGTTCGATTTTTTCTTTCTACAACACCGTTTTGTTGTAGTGTTCAAGGAAACGAAAAATTATGGTTAATTCCCTTTTTGTTACAAAAATTGGTGCATAGTTCATTTTCAAATTCACCTCAGTGATCACTTCGTATGTTTTTTTAAATTCATAAATTTTTCATTCGTTTAGTAAAAATTTTGAACATTTCGAAAGTGTCATTTTTATGTTTTAAAAATAATGTTCAAGTATATCTTGAAAAATCATCAATAATTACAAAAATGTATTTATTATGATTTGTTGAACGTATTTGAGTTGGTCCGCATAAATCTAGATGGAGTAATTCGAGAGGTTGTTTTGTGGAAATTTCCTTTTAGATTTAAAGAAGCTTTTCTTTAATTTACCAAATTGACAAGCGTCATATAAGTTTTTAACTTTGTAGTTGAATTTAGGTAATCCTCTTACTAATTCATTTTTAGCTAGTTTGTTGATATTCTTAAAATTTATACGACAAAACCGTTTATGCCATAACCAAGGATCATCATGATTTGCGGCTAAGCATAAATTTGTATTGTTTTTGACATTCATGTTTAAGACATATATGTTTCGATTTATAAAACCTTCAAAAATTAAAATTTTATTTTGATCAAAAATATTACATTTATTTTTCTCGAAATCAATTTTAAATCCTTTATCACATAGTTGACTTATACTTAATAAGTTATGTTTTAAATTTTCTACTAATAAAACATTAGTAATTATAGAAGAACTAGAAATACCGATATTGTTGACTTCTCCAATGCCGATGACAAATCCCTTTGTGTTATCTCCAAATGTTATGGTACCACCATAGATATGTTAAATTTGATAGCATATTTGCATTTCTAGTCTTGCGTTTAGAACAACCACTATCGAGTATCCATTTTTATTTTTTATTTTTTTTAATTTTGGGTACCTGCAAAATAAGAAAATTTTAATTTGTAACAACCGTGATTTTATTACCGTCGTAATAAAAACTTAAAATAGAAATTTGAAAAAAAAATGTTGCAAAGTCAGTTGAATATAAGTGGTAGTCTTTTGCAAAGTCAGTGGGAAATTGCCAAGCTATGCTGTAGCTTCATTTCCCTTTCACGTGTACCAAAGAATGGGTCCATTTATAAACAAAAGTTGGAACATTTTTACTTGCTTCAACTAAGTTTATAAAGCAAGATGTGTGAATATGGGTCCAATGTGAGACAAATTGGAATGTGCTGTCACCAATTCTATGAAGCAAAGTCTGAACCCATCTTTGCAGTCGTGTGCCATTTTTCCTTTGAGGCACGTTATGCCTTAAATGCTTGTGTACTTGAATGCAAGCTAGCACACTTCTTCATTTTTTTTGCTTGTACAAAATTTTCAAAAAGAAAAGTAAACTTTTCTTCACACTTTTGTTTTAAAATCTCCTGAAGCATAGAAAAGCTTTAATGGCCGCTCAAATATTTTTGCTCTCTATTCTATTGGATCCTAGTGCTAACTGATTTTTGAGGCAAATCTAAGGTGAGTGTAAAACTCACATTTCTAATTTATAATTTTCAGGTTATAAATTGTTTTTGAATCTATTCAGTGCACTTGGCCATGGTAACACCGTGTCAGATAGTATATCTTTGCACGTAGTAAAAAAAAATAGGTTTAAAGTTCAAAACGAAAACCAGGTGCCCATATATTTATTGCTGCATTCTGTGCTTGCTAAGTTTGTTGCCAGGTTATTGGATAAATTCCTTTGTGCGTGTATTCAAAAATAGTATGGCCAGGATTTTTATTTATATACCTTAGTCTATTTCATTTTTGAAAGTGAAGTACAGGGTCACTTTGTTTCAAATTATAATTGCATGCATTAAGTGTAAAGCACGAAAGTTTTACAATGTGTTCGTGCCTGGCCATTAATATTGTTCCTTGCATGCATATAGTCACTTTCTTTGTTAAATTGGTTACGTGCATTCATGAAAAAAATAAGGCTAGGTCTGGGGTCTATTTCATCCGCATGCATACTTCAAAGAATTGCACGAAAAAATATTTTAAACTTTGTTTCTCGTGTGTTGTTACGCGCTTGCATCTTTCACAGGTCGTGCATTTTGTTGAACGTGTGTTGCAGTTTGCATTTTTTTATGCGTGCGAAGTGTATATATATGTATATATATAGCCATCTTTTTTTTACAACTTCCTTTAGTACAAGTTGAATAACTCAAGTATGTCCAAATTGAACTTCTTATTTTAGTTAGTTACATTGCATAACACACGAAGATATACGATCCATACATCATTTTTCATACTTGAAAATTTCAGTGCAGTTTACAGTTAAATTGCGTTGAACTGGTGTTTGGTTTTAAAATGAATTTTGTTGCCGTTATTTTATAACGGATTTTTACTCCGATGTTATATTTTTGAAATGTGTTCTGTGGATGATATTCTTTGACGAATAAAAATGACTGTTGTTTTGACTTCAGTAACCGTCAATTTTAAAGTGAATTCTCAAGCGGCTATCCTGCAACGCTGATTTGATATCCGTTTTTACGGTGTTTTGTGAAGCGCAATTTCTTTGTCGAAATTGCTATAGATGTTGTTGTTTTAATCACGTGTTTTAAAATAGTTTTAAAATAAATTGTTTCCAAAAATTTTACATTTTACGCTTTCAAAAGAATGAGGAAGCGATTTAAACGCTTCAGCAAAATTAAGGACTATGAACCCTTACTTTTACTGATTCGGTTAATTCCGGACTTGTCCATTTGAGAACGTAAAATATTATTTATAAAATACACAATTTTGCACTTTCAAGGAAACGATGAAGAGATTTAAATGATTTAGCAAAAGTGCGGAGTATGGAACCACACTTTTACTATTTCGGTTAATTCCGGACTCGTTAATTGAAATATTTGCTGGGGATTTGCTGTTTGAAGCTTTTGATGATTTTGTTGGCTTTCGAGCCACTCTGTTGGACCTTTGGGTCATCTGATGGACCTTCGGGTCAATTACCAGTACTAGACCTTCGGGTCACTCTACGGACCTTCGAGTCATCTGATGGGCGCCAAAAATTATAGTACTTGGTAGGCTTCGGCCACTTGAGATGCACGTGCGGCATAGCTAAAATTCGCCATCTTCTGGGATCGATCCACTTTTATGCTGCTTTTTCTAGTTATCTTATTTTGATTTCTAGATTTTGTTAATTGCCGTTTTGAATTCAATTGTGAATTTAAAAGTTGAGTTTTGATGGAGTTTAAATTGAGATTTCTTCATTTAAACTATGCTGATTATTTATGTTGAATAGTCTTATTCGAGACTATAATTATTTGCTTAAGTGTTGTTTATCATACACTTATTTCTGAGTTTAAATTAGACTGATCCGTTTATTATTTTTTTTAAATAATACTCGGGTCAGACCAAGTTATTTCAGGGTAATCACTATCTCTGATTCAGTCGCAGCTTCAGCTTTTGGGATTTCACATCATCTTCTATCTAGACTTCGTGGAGTACTTTTGGTGTATTGACTCTCGTCTCATGTATGTATTGCTGGATATGTATGTGTACATTTAGTTCTTGTGAACCATCGGGTGTTGTAGCATGTACCCAGACTTGTCTTCCGCTATATATCTGATATTTCTGTTCTGATGTGATTATACTTATCTGTGTTGTTGTTATTATGAGTTGTTCTGAATTTTTCTTTAGCCACCATAGTTTTGTTTTAGATTTGGATTGAATATATATCTTTGGGAGTAATTTACACAACTCCGATGTAATCAATACTCGTCTAAGGCATAACTTACGGATGGTCGCTTCTAACAAGCTTTATTCTTCGCAATAGCAGACGTTATTCCTTATAATAACCTTTGTTATTGTGAGTATAGAGGTGGGGCGTCACATAATTGGTACCCACCTTCTTTGACTAGGGTCCTATGTGTTAGTGGATGTAGGTAACTATATCCATGAGGATTTGGTTCCCTTAGAAATGTAACTTTTTATTTACAACCTTTTGTAAATATTCATCAATATATTTTTGTCTAATCAGTTTAGTGTTTTTATTGGCATCTATACCTTGACCATATTTGTATATGAATTCTTAACCTTAGTTTTAAACTTTGGCTTTTTAAATTTTGTATATAATGTGCTAGATTGCTTTTGTCCTTTGTTTGTTTTTAAAACCTAATCCATTTCGATTTCCAGATGGTTTAGACATAGAATCAAATTTTCTAAATTTTGTTTTCCTTTGTTGAATTTTGTCACACTATTTTTGTTTCTAATTTACTTTTAAGACCACAAATTTCAATGTTTCTAGAATCTAAATTTGCTTGTAATTCTAATTTTTCTATTTCCAGATTAACCTTTTCTAATTTATAATTTTCTAAATCATTTAATAACTTGTCATTTTGAGATAATAGTGTTGCATACTTCTTCTTAACAATTTCTAATTCTTCTTCTAAGATAATTTTTTCATCTTTTAATAATTTGATTTCTATTTCTGATCTAGTTAACTTTCCTATGTATTCCTTATTTAATTTTTTAGTTTCTCTATATTTATCATCTAATTCAAGACTTATTTCCATTAATTCATCATAAGTAAGTTCAGGGAAGACCTTATCGGTGTTAGCCATAAAACACACATTTTCTTGTTCCGAGTCGCTTTCACTATCATTATCTGAAGAAGAAGACGAATCTGAATCATCCCATGTTACTTTAAAAGCTCTTTTCCTTTTCTTGAATTTCTCAAATTTTCTTTTCTTTTTATCGTTATTAAGCTATAGATAGTCCTTCTTCATGTGGCCAAATTTCTCACATTCATAGCATTTAATCGATGTTTGATTTGAAGAGTTTGATTTGCTGCCATTTTGAAATTTGGTCATCTTCTTGAACTTCGTGAATTTATTATAGTTTTTGGCAATAAAGACAATCTCCTCTTCGTCCAAGTCTGAACCTTCATTACTTGCTTGGAATGCTATGTTTTTCTTTTCATGATTTTAATCCTTTCTAGCCTACAAGTTAGCTTCATATGACATGAAATTTCCTATTAGCTTTTTAACTTTAAATTGAGAAGGATCATTAGCTTCTTCGATGGCTAAAATTTTTCTTTTCCCATCATTTGTCAAATAGTTTAAAATTCATGTGACTAAATCGAAATCTGTGAATTTGATTTCAAGTGCCATGAGATCATGTTGAATTGTTTGAAATCTTGCATACATATCAATAATTGATTCACTTGTTTTCATTTTGAAAGATGAGAATTGGTTTTGCAAAATCGAAATTTTTGTTTGCTTGAATTTATTTGTGCCTTCATGTGTGACTTGTAAAATGCGCCATATATCATATGCAGTCTTGTAGAGCATGACACGTGAAAACTCATTTTGGTCAAGTGAGCAAAATGATACATTCATAGCTTTGGCATTGTTAGATGCCTATGCCTTTTGTGTATCAGTCCATGTGCCAATATCAGTACCAAGTGCTTCATATTTGTTTTGAGTTGCTATCCATATTTCTAACCCATTTGCTTCCATAAAAATTTGCATGCATTTTGACCAATAAGCATAAGGGGTTTTTAGGCTCAGGGTAAAAGTTGGAGAAAAAAATTAGTTTTAGAGACAATAAGTTTGCTTTTTAGGCTGAAAGACAATTTTTAGTGTAAATCACAGAATGATAGTTGCAACTATCATTTTCTGTTCACACTATAAAGTGTCCTTCAGACAAAAAACAAACTTGTTGTCCCTGAGACTAAATTTTTTTGCAACTTCTTCCTTCTGCCTATTTTCCTGTAAGCATAATTAGGACCGGTAAATAGTGGAGGACGAGCTGTTGATTGACTTTCTTGAGATGTACTTGCCATTTTAATGATTTCAATTACGTGTTACTATGATAAGCAGAGTATAATAATTGAATGCAAGATAAATAAAAGAAAATGATCGCACCAGGTATTTTTATACTGGTTTGGACCTCCCGTCCTACGTCCAGTCCCGAATCTCCCCTTCAATATTTCCTTTAACCAATCGACCCTCGCTTCATCCGAAGGAATAGGATAATACAAAAGTATATCTCTGACAATCTTGTGTACCAAATAACTTGGTTTTTGACTGATAGTATAAATCTTCCTATGATCTCCTTTGAGTATGTGAATGAGAATGCTTTGAGTTGTAGGAAGTGATTTAACCAAAACTATATTTTGGTTATAATAGATTGAGAGTATGTGAGCAATGTATACACAAGAAATTATTTAGAAATCAGAGAGTAAAGAATAAATTAATTCAAGTTAGTTGATTTCTACATCTCAATCAAAGTAGTATTTATAGATTCAAAAAGGTGCATATGTAAAGTTGTTACTATTTGAGAAAATATATTCACTTTAATGGCTACAACCTTTCGTTGAAAGGTGATTTCTTTTTGTTTCAAATAGATTTTTCTTTTCAAAATTGTTAGTTTTAACGTATGACAGACGTCTGTGGTAAAACCTCAGATGTCTGTGACTTCAAAAAAATTTAAACCGAGAATTGTCACAGACATATGTGGTTTTATTTTAGACGTTTATGGGTAATAAAAACAGTTTTCTAACTTAATTTTGATGTATATGAAGTATTGTATGATTATGTATGCATATACTCAAGGAGACCTTAATAATAATTTATCTAAGACTCTTTTATAGTAGAATAACCTTACTAACTGTAGTATAATCGATGAATCTTCGTTTCTCTTTGAGTCTCAATATCTTCGAGCATGGTGTCTTCTTGTAGCATATACCTGTAATATTCATAAAGTGTGTGTGTGTATGATTGTGTAGTTATTATCATTGAAACATAAACTGGAGGTTCTAACAACTGCCATAAGTCTTCATCTCCACCTTCGTTCCTAAAATCAACATTGTCTCCTTTGACTTGTGCGTTGTTATAGGAGCAAGTCAGAACTACAAATGTTTGGTGAATGAAAATCTCAGGCTTTACCATTATTGTATTTGGGTAGTATAATTTAGATAAGAAATATGTCTTATGTATTTAAAACTATACCATGTTAATAACTTAACTGTAAGCCTAAAGGCCTTCCTAGTCTAATTCCAAAATTCTACTGCAGCTACAATTAATGATTCAAGAGAAAGCACCCAAATCACTTAATACCTTTTATTGGGAATTAGGCAGACTCTAACCATTGAATACCTATAAATAGGTAAATCCTTGTTATTTAATACCTAACCCATTTCCAGTCCAACTACAAATTCCAACGCAACTATCGTTAACGAAGCAAGAACCAAACCACTTAATACCTTTTTATTTGAAGTTAGGCAGACATTGACCATTTAATACGTATAAAATAGGCAAGTCTCCATCATTTAATGCCTAACCTAATGGGGTCCCTCCGTGGTTCTCTCTAACAGTCATCATCCAAAATCCCGTCAGGTCACTTTGTTAACCCGAAAAAATGGACCAACACCTTGGGTTTAGTGCGAAAGCACCAGCCCTGTTTCTCAGAGCAAAAAATATTGAGAATAAATGTAAAAATAGTAGAAATAGTAAAGAGACAAGAAGATTTTTATAGTGCTTTGACTGTTAATGAAGCCTATGTCCACTTTATAGCTTTTATCAGCTGACTGTTGTTACAAGATTGATTTGGTTTATAATAGATTGAATCACCTAAGTTAAATCTAAATCACAAGTACTTGGAGGCAATCGAAGGATTTCAGCTGCTCCTTTACGACTGTTGTGTGGGGGGAAGAAGAGTGAAGAATAGTAATGGTAGAGTTGCAGCAGCCAGTCTATAGATTCCTTTCATATTGCAGATGGAATGGTATTTATAAGGGTCGGAGAGCACTTGGGCCGGAGCCACTTTGCCAGAAGCCTATAGTCATCATGCAGAGAAAGCCAAAGAAGTTTGGTGGTTATCAGAGAAAACTATTTGGTTGTCTCATTTGCTTGCTTACGATGTTCTCCATGTAGTATCGTAGCTTGTTGACACGTTTCGATGATGATTCACCTATGGTTTAGATTGAACTATATTCTGAATCATATGAACCTTCTCTTCTTGAAATAGGTTGCCTAGATTGCTACCAAACTTGTTGGACGAACTTAGTGGAGGCATAGATTCATGATGTAAGAGAATTGGAGGATCAAAGAGCAGATAATTCGGATCGATACTGATCCAATGGATCAGATCGATGCCGATCCAAAAAGTTAGGCCATTTTCGGCCCATACTTGCTGGAGACTTCAATGATGTTCTTTTAGGCCTTCCCGTCAAGTTTCGATTCGTTCTGGCTTAATTTGTACGCTCTAACTCGTTTTGAATTCAGCTGAGTTAAGAACCTGGTTAACACACTTAATACTTACATAGGAAAGAGGCAGACCTTAGAATAGTCACTTAATACCTCTAAACCCAAAGCGGACCCTTCCAAAGATTCCTCCTACCGTATTATTAATGTGATTATGACCCATTACCCAAACTATGACATCTCAGATTAGTCCGATTATTCGTAGGTACTGGTGGCCAGATTGGCTTGGTAGATTTACCTTACAAAATTGAGACTAACCTCGCATCCACTGAGGTTATTTATTATAGGTGATGTCCTACATCAGTCCCCAAAATTTAGACCTCTGGTAGCTAGATTTAACTGGGCAAGCTTCTATGCAACTTTAGACTGACCTCGCATCCCTATAACTTAGTCATACTTTATATATATATCAATTGTACATATACACTATCCTACAAAACTAATAATTAAGTACATATAGGTGAAAGTGCGCTATGGACCGTGTAATATGGATATATGATAATACAGAGTATAGAGATGATATTAATACTATAAATAGTGCGGAATATAAAAGCGGTATAGTAAAATGACACCAGGAATTTTTATACTGGTTCGAACTTCCCGTTCTACGTCCAGTCCTAGATTACCCTCTGGATTTAAACTAAACCTCTCACTTAACCCGGAGGAATAGGTATACGACACCTGAGCAGCCGAACAGGAATTTTCCGCCTCAACAGCCGAAGAGGACTTCAACTTAATACAAATAGTTTGTTGACGAATGTGTTCTGAATAACACTGATTGTCTTTTGATAGTACAACTTTCCTATAATCAAATCCTCAAGAGTATGTATGTGTGTGAAGATTTAGAAGGAAGATAATCACGTAGAATCGAAGTATATGAATTAATTCAAGGATTCTAGTGATATTGAATGAGAATGAATGCTTTTTATTTGCAGAGAATAATAGAGAATAGATTTCAGAATTAAAACATGAATTGGTGATTGTAGAAGTGAATTGAATATGTTTATATAGTTGTAGAAGAGTTGTAATCTTTCATGAAGAGTTTTAGTTAACAGTTGTGTCCATACCTCTTGAAATAGAGGACATTCCTCTTCATGAAATGATCGCATCTCTTCAGTAAACTAGTCGTTATTCTCTGGTCGGTCGACCGGAAAACCTGGCCGGTCAGCTGAGTTTGAAAACGTATACAAAACAGAAAGTAGCTGTGCATATGATACAGGGTCGGTCGACCGAGGATCCTGGTCGGTCGGCCGACCTGGTGTTATTTGCACAGTGAACACAGTTTTAATATAAAATGTTTTGTGTGCGTGTGTGACTATTTGAGGAATGATTTTAACAATATTCTAAGACTCAATAAAATAAAATATCCATACTAATCTCTGAATTGTAGTATTGTCTCCTTTGTAGTGCACAATATGCACTTATTCTCTTTTTGTCGCTTTCATATAGTATTCTCGTCATATGATCTCTGAAGCTTGTGTCATGAATCAAAACTCATGAATCAACATTCTCCCCCTTTTTGATTGATGACAATACTTATGTGACGAAGTAAAACTTATCTATTTTATAATTCTCCCCCTGAATATATGGCGACTTTTCTGCAAAAAGTATGTTAGCTCTTATACATTTTTCTCCCCCTTTGTCATCGACAAAAAGGAATACTTATTAGATGTAATAAAAAATTATGGAACATGTAAGCACCAGTAAGAAAACATCGAGTTTAAATATTACATACTCAAACCAAATAGGAATATTGATGATGTTTACTTACTACACAACATCTAAAAATAGACATATTGTTAAAAAAACAGAATACTTGAAATTATGAAATAGCAAGTTGTAAAAAAATATGATGCATGTATAGATATTCAAAACATAGCAATAAAAGAAACAAGCATTCATACATTGCATCATCACAAATAAGAGTTTTAAGGTAACACTTACTTTTCTCCCCCTTAATCTGTGCTTGCATTGTTTATTTCTGAAAATTGTGTTAGAGCAATATCTTTCTCCCCTTTGTCATTGACGAAAAGGAGAGTTTATATGATAACAAATATTATATTTCACACAAGTGTTAACAATATAGAACAAAATAATTACTACTTGTAAGGTATCAGAAAACAATGAACATTTAAAGCATGTGATACCCAAGATTCTTATAATTTCCTAATTTTTAGGAAACCATACCCATTTAGGTGTGGTTGTACCTTTATAAATATAATTTTCATTATTGATTACCATATCAAAATAATTATTAATGCATTTTTCTCTATTTTTCCAATTAACAGGAACCCAAATACTTAGATAATTTTTATTCATATTTCTCGTTAATGATTTTGTACTTCTAGAGAAATTATAAACATTATTGGTCATAGCAGTTTTTGAATTTCGATAAAAATTTGATTTTGACTTTACTTGAAATTTAGTAGTAGCACTAACATTTTTATTATACATAAAAGCGTATCTAGTGCTATTTCTATGATTATATCCTAAACTATTTTTATTATGTAAAGATCTAGAACTAGATAAAATCATGTTTAAATCATTTTGACCTTTATTAAATTTTGTGACTTCAGTATTGAGTTTATCAAATTTAGCTTTAAAGTCACACTTATTATTTTCAAAAGAAATATTACTATTATTTAAAATATCCATTTTCTCATTTAATTCAGAATTCTCATTTTTTAACGTACCGTTCTCATTTTTGAGAAGGAAATTTTGAGATTCTAAATTATCTAAAGAGGATTGTAATAAATCATTTTGTCTTTTCAAATCAAAATTTTCTTTTGAAAATTTTTCTCTCTCGTTTTCAAATATGGTGTTTTGTCTATCTAGAAAATCTGTAAGAGTTATAAAATTATTCTTTAAATCACCAAGTTGATTTTCTAATTTTAACTTCTCATTTTTCAATTTCTCATTTTCAAGTTCAACAGATTTCATCTTTTCTAAAATAATAAAATTAAGCTTTGAAATCTTATTGCTTATACTAACTAATTCATTATTATCTTTTACTGAAATTTGTAAATCAGAAAGTACCTTTTTACAGTCCTCATTGGTCGTTGCTCTAATAGTTTCAGGCTTTTTGCTTGGTGTACTTCGACCGGATCTTTTTCTAGCCATTATTCTATGATGTTGTGACGATCGATAGAATACCAGGCTCTGATACCAAATGAAAGTGCACTATGGACCGTGTAATATGGATATATGATAATACAGAGTATAGAGATGATATTAATACTATAAATAGTGCGGAATATAAAAGCAGTATAGTAAAATGACACCAGGAATTTTTATACTGGTTCGAACTTCCCGTTCTACGTCCAGTCCCTGAATACCCTCTGGATTTAAACTAAACCCTCACTTAACCCGGAGGAATAGGTATACGACACCTGAGCAGCCGAACAGAAATTTTCCGCCTCAACAGCCGAAGAGGACTTCAACTTAATACAAATAGTTTGTTGACGAATGTGTTCTGAATAACACTGATTGTCTTTTGATAGTACAACTTTCCTATAATCAAATCCTCAAGAGTATGTATGTGTGTGAAGATTTAGAAGGAAGATAATCATGTAGAATCGAAGTATATGAATTAATTCAAGGATTCTAGTGATATTGAATGAGAATGAATGCTTTTTATTTGCAGAGAATAATAGAGAATAGATTTCAGAATTAAAACATGAATTGGTGATTGTAGAAGTGAATTGAATATGTTTATATAGTTGTAGAAGAGTTGTAATCTTTCATGAAGAGTTTTAGTTAACAGTTGTGTCCATACCTCTTGAAATAGAGGACATTCCTCTTCATGAAATGATCGCATCTCTTCAGTAAACTAGCCGTTATTCTCTGGTCGGTCGACCGGAAAACCTGGCCGGTCAGCTGAGTTTGAAAACGTATACAAAACAGAAAGTAGCTGTGCATATGATACAGGGTCGGTCGACCGAGGATCCTGGTCGGTCGGCCGACCTGGTGTTATTTGCACAGTGAACACAGTTTTAATATAAAATGTTTTGTGTGCGTGTGTGACTATTTGAGGAATGATTTTAACAATATTCTAAGACTCAATAAAATAAAATATCCATACTAATCTCTGAATTGTAGTATTTTCTCCTTTGTAGTGCACAATATGCACTTATTCTCTTTTTGTCGCTTTCATATAGTATTCTCGTCGTATGATCTCTGAAGCTTGTGTCATGAATCAAAACTCATGAATCAACAATAGGTAACCGCTTATTACTCTTTTAATTATGGATTAAACTCCATGATTACCATTAACTACCTTCCTAAGAAATTTAGGCTAATTACTACACTAATAATTCCAATTAATACGCTATAATCAATATGTTATCAACTTTAATAATCAATACGTTAATGTTATGTATATATACATTCATATGTGATTTTAATAAAATATCTATAACCACATGCAAAGAAATCGTTGATTAATCAAAATGTCAAACTCATACAAGTCTCAAACTCCAAAAAAAGAAATAGCTAATACCCTTAGCCAACAACTTGACTTGTATAAAAAATGAATAATACCAAACTCATTTCATACTAATATAATAGAATTAACTCCTCTATCTCAAGGATCAAACCTTTCAATTTAAACCTTTCATATTCTCTTCAACTTTTGCTGTCACCACCTTAGAGTGAAAAAGGTATTCAAACTTATTTAATTTACAGAAATAGGCTGTGAAAACCATGAATAAATAAAATTATACTTTGAACTCAATTTTTAACTTTATTTATTTTCAGAATCCTTTAGCACTACAAGAGAAATCAAAAGAGATTAAGTAGAATGGGTTATGAATTGCTTAAATCATAAACATAGATCTTATTCTACTATATTAATACAAACAATTGACATTCCAACAAATTAAAAGATTGACATTTACTTAGGAAAATTCTAGGGGTTCTAGTGTTTTGTTTTCGTTTACCATAATTTCCTAAGGCATACATCAAATCCAAATAAATATTATTCAATTATAAAGTTGTAAAAAACTTGATATTTCCACTCACCGAGAATTGCTTGCTTCCTATCTGGATTTGATTTTCATCATGCCTAGTTTTCTTTCTGATCTCCCCCTTTTGGAATATACAATAAAGCGAATTGTATATAGAAATTAGATTAGATCTGATCTATACCACTTCTAATTCACTGTTAGATTTTCCCCATTTTGAATATACAATAAATGGATTGTACATAAATTAGATTTAAAATCAAAATTAGAGAGGAAAAGGATTTGGGATTTTAATTAAATTAGATATCTAAATTTCTTACCTGAAATCTTACCGTTTCTAAAAACCTAAGGAGGAAGAAATTGACAGAGCTTTGCTGCTGCTTTAAAAATTTAATGAAGAAAAGTGAGGGGTTTATTTGTAGAGGTGAGGAAGTACCAAAACCGTCGAATCAAAATAACTTAATCCGTGCTGTTCGGGCCAACCTAAAAACCATGCTTTTTAACCTTATAGGTTGACCCCTAATACCCAAACGGTCGACCTCTAGCAGTTAACCACTTAATTATCGGCGGTCAACCAGTCATCAATGTATGAGTATTAGATGGTTGGGAGGGGAAGCTGCTGTTGGAGTAGGGCCTATTGCCATGGAGAGGAAGGCAGCGTTGCTCGTCCCTGCGAGGAAGGGAGGAGTGGCGGCCTTGATTTGGGGAGGAGGCGATTGGGTTTGGTTGTGAGGAAGAGGTGGGAATGATGGGGGAGAGGTGACTGAATGGGCACGACTTATAAAGTCACGTTCTAGGTTCGGATCATGCCCTAAACCTGTAAACTGGTCGACCGCTCCTAGGGCAACTAGTCGACCTCTACAGGTCGACTACTAGGGGTCAACCGGTCATCGAATTTCGGGCACAGGTTGAACTTGGACTCTATTTGAGTCAGGTTAATTAATAATAATAACAATAATTATCATTTCGTGCCATTTTCTTCGGTCCGACATGATCCAAAAAATTCATCGTCCTCTTCATGACAATACCCTAGCTTATCGTCTAGCTCTTCAAACCCTTTCCTTAATTATTCGCAGTAATCCTAACTTATGCTACTTCAACCATCAAGAACTTTGAAAACTCAAAAATATTCCAGCAACTATTCTTCGTATTATTATATACAAGAATATTCCTCATATTTGTTGGTAGGTAATTCTACACTTCCTAACAACATGCCCCAAACTAAATTTTAATGTCATTTCTACTTTGTCTTCCCCTTAGAGAGAGGGTTTTAAGAGCTTTCAATTCTTTAAACAAGAAAAATCATCAAGCTATACATACTCCGGCTTTCATTTTTAATTTGTTTCAAGAATGGAAATCTGTTTTTCACCTAAAAAGCTTTTAAAACCAAAGTCAAACCTTTATTTTATTATATATTTAATAATTTCAAATTTTACCTTTTGAACCGAAGGTTTTTAACACAACCAAGTTCATTGGTATATATTTCTTGTAAAAATTAATTTTCAAAACTATCTTGCTTTTCAAACAATATTTTTCAAATGGACCATTTGGAAAATTATTATATTATTTTTTTTGAAAAAATCATTTAATTATTTTAAGGTATTCTCACATGGGGTCAGACAAAGAAATGAGATTTATTTCTCTTCAATAAAAATCTGGTTTTTCATTTTGTGGTGATTGATGAAAATTCACTTGCGAGAACTTGCCTTCGGATGTCGACGACATATAGATTTGTAATTCTCGCTTGTCTGGATAAAATGTGCATCTTTGATTGACAATCCATCGAAATCCATAATCACAAGGTAGCTAAGTTTCAACAATCAAGTCAAACACCATCCAACCTCTGGGATTCTTCCATACATCGTGCTCATGCTCTTCAAAGATAACGTCTTACATATAGCCAATGCTCCATAGGGTAATCAGGGTAGGTGCGTATTCTTTAACGCAATAAAATTTTCCAACTCATATCGCCTCGCCCAGCCTTTCGAAATATGGTCGCAACTATTCCATGGTTTAAATTTATGGAGTTCAGTGTAGATTTAGATATAAAAATACAAATATGTACTATCGGTATATCTTAATTCCTATGATCGACTGACCTACGTTCTGATATCATGTAACGACCCGTAATTTTCGATAATTAAAAATAATAAATTAATTAAGATTTTGAAATTTAATATTGTAAGAAATCAAAATTTATGACTCATATATGGGAAATTTTTTGATTACATTAAAATTTAATAATGTAGTTTGAATGTTATTGACAACTATTTTAATGTAATTTCAATTAATGGTAATAATGAAAGTTAATAACGAATAAAATTTAACGTTGTATTAAAAAGAGAAATCAATGTTAGTTGATTTGGTTGGTTTTAACATGCAATAGGAAACCAATTATTTAGTACGTAGATTCAGTAACCTTTGTTGTAAGCAATAGATTTATAAATGTTTTTTTAAAACATGTTTAAATTACTTAAATGTAAATATTGTTCTACTTATCATCTTATTATTTAATCCATTGAAATCAATTTGGAAATCAATAAAATTAAATGTAATTAAATATTGCAGTTAATATAATAAAAGATGTTAACTATAGAGTCGAGTGAAATAAAATGAAAACTTATGTTGAATAAATTTATAAGGTAATAGTTGATTTAATATGAGAACATTTAAATCAAAAATAAAAGAATAAAAATGAATAAGTTTAGTAAAGGAGTAAACATATGTTTATTTGTTTGAAATGTATTTTAGCTTACAGATTAATTACATGAATAAGAAATCAATTAGTTAATAAGAAATTAATAGCTTTTGGTTTGTATACAATAATTCCATAAATACGTTAAATTACTATGAAAGGAATTGAATTGTCTCATTTCTCTTTTAAAATTTAACTTAGAAATCAATGACGATTAAAGTGATTGGAACCTTTTAATTAAAAATAGAGAAGACGTTAATTGTAGACGTACATTGACATAAATTTAAATTGGGTGATTTATTTCCAATTAATTCAGTTCATGTTTCATATTTTAGTGTTGGTTTACTGCATATATGTTTGACCTAAATATAAACGTATGTTTCAGATCCAATTATATATAAAAAATGATTATTTAGGTTTGAAATCTCATATGGTTTTAAATTAAATGTTAATAGGAGATTGTAAAGGGGTAAAATAGATTTACACTTGACTATTTCCTTTTCACTTAGACTTGATTGGATTTTAATTGAACATAAATTACTTTTCCATCTTCGCACTTCTAATTTACTCTTACATTCATTGCCTCCTTATGTGGATTAATAGCATACCTTTTATTTATGAATGTAAACTATAAGTGGAGATAAAGATGTACACTCACACACACACACAAATATATATATATATATATATATATATATTATACACCTGTTTATTTTACCTCATTTATACTGTCATATTTTTTAATGTATGTTAATGCATTCCTAGTAAAATGTTTAATCGAAATGTTAACATGTTTATTTAAATTCCTAATCTAATCACACAGAGAGAAATGAAAGGTTCTTAATGTTGTATATTGCCTTAATTAATTACAAAAATTTGTGTATAGAATTTATTTTCATTTATTGTGTGCTAATGTAAAATTAAATAGGTGTAACTGTGAGTTTATGGGAGGTAAGTAAAGTAATAAAGAGGAGACATAGGTTTGAAATTTGAATTCCAAAGGTTTGTTGGTAGTGTACATCTGGTTCATGCATTCCTTTATCATTATCTAATACTTACCACATTTCTTTCCTCATTTCTGTTGTTTCTTCATTTCGTTTATTTCCTTCCTCTTTTTCCTGAAGCTACATCTTCTCAAACGTGAGTTTCATTTTATATGTATACATATTTTTTTTATTTAACATTTCTTCACCTCTTTACACCATGTCCTACCTCTAATTCCTAAAGTAAAAAAATGTGAGTTCGTTGTTTTCTCCATCTCATTTCATATTTCTACAGCCACTTCATTTCTTTTCATTTTGTTTTCCTATAGCCTTCTTCCACAACCTTGTATTTTTGTTTTTATTTTGGTAGCCTATATTTCCTAAAGCCTTCATTTTAGAAACGTGACATTCATTTTTATCCCTCCACCTTCATTCATTTATTAAATAAACTACCACTTTATTTCTTCTTTTACTTTTTGTTTCTCCTGACACCTCATATTCATTTAGTTCAAATTATTCTTTGCTGAAGCTATAATCTCATCAGCAAATTTTTTCGGTTTTTAAAATTGTTCCTTCATTTTTTGCTTGTCGCCGCTTCATTTCCTATGTTTAGATCTCCATTTCAAATCTTTCTTCCCCCGAATCATTTTAATGTGAACTTGCAAATTCAAAAGCTCTCATTTTTGCAAATTCAAAAGCTTTCTTTTATGAAACATGAGTTTCATTTTTTTTTTCATTTTTCCTACATGTCCTGCCCTCATCTTAGTTTGTTCTTCCATCTTTGCCTAAAGCCTTATCTTGAGAAAAATGTAAGTATTAAACGTTGTTTATTTTTATTTAAACGTGTACCAATTATTATTTAATAATTTTTCTTATAACATGAATATCTTTTGCATATAAACTTCGATTCACGCGCGATTTCTTCTATTGGAATTTTGGGCTTTTATTGGATTTAGATCGACTATAAATCAAAGGTGAGTGATTTAACCCACTCACAAATAGTAAATCTTCTTATGTTAGTTGAATTAAATTTATGATGTGATAAGAATATTATTGGTTGATGTTTGGTAGTTTAATTTGACATCTTAATTTAATTTGAATTTATATTCAATTTAATTGCCATATAAATTAATATTGAATTTAACTTGTTAGTTAAATACCTGATAATGATAACTGGTTATTTATTGTGATTTATTGGTTGATTTGAATGATGATTGTGATGGATGTTTAATTGTTGATATTTGGATGATTGGATGTATGTTTATTCATATATTGTTATCACACTACAAGTTCCCTTAGTTTATTGTTAGTAAATCATTATGGGTTGAAATGATACATACCCGAATGGAATTATAGATTAGGGAAAAATCGTTATGGGTTGAAATGATAAACTCGAGCGATTTTATGGATTTTGAATTTTTAACTCGGGATTGCGGGTTGAAATGATATATATTCGTAAATTTAAATTTATTGCGTATTGAAATGATATATATCCGTATCACTTGACCATAGGATAGAAAATTATATACGGACACCGGATTGGTTAAATTAAATGATTTTAAATCCTTAATTTTTGAATCCAGTTAAATGATATTTTAAATAAAAATTAGATTTATATAAATAGAATTATTTCGAAAATCCAAGCTTTAAAACGTTGAAATTGAAATTGGTTTAAATGAATTGTTTGAAGAATAAATTGGAATTTTAAAGTTGAATTTTGAAATATAAATGAAAGTTATCAAAACTGAATTATCGTAAACGTTGAATATTTAAACTTTGAAATTTATTGAATTTTAAGTGGTTTAAATTGTAGTTCAAACTTGGATTTGAAATCGATATAAATTGAAATGGTTTTTATGAGAATTTGAATTGAAAAATTAAAAATTGAGTTTTATTGATTTGAAATCTGGATATGGTCCAGATTTGTTGAAATGAAAGAAACAGTTTGATCTGATATTATTTTCAAAATAAATTGTTTAATATAAACTGTTTAAAAATCTATTATTTTAAAATTTAGATTATTTAGACTTTCAAACTACTTACTATATAAACATTTCCAATTATCAAACTATTTTATATAAAAACTATTTTAATTGTTTTAAAATCATTAAACTATTATACTATTAAAAACTAATTTAACTATTAAAGCTATTTTAAATCTATTTTAAACTATTAAAACTATTTTTAACTATTAAAATTATTTTAAACTGTTAAATTCTATTTTAAAACTATTAAAACTATTTTTAACTATTAAAACTATTTTAAACTATTTTTAAACTATTTTAAACTATTTAAACTGTTCATGACTATCCATATTATTTTCAAAAATTCAAATGGTGCAAGGCTGAATTGTTTATACCTAAATCTTTGATTTAAATGCAAATATTTGATATGATGGTTTAACCTATTTCGTGGTTATGATTTTGAAATCGGATATGAAATAAAGTGAATATGATTTTGAAATGATTATGGTTTGGAAGTGAATATGATTTGAAGTAAAGAACGATTTCGAAAGTGATATGATTTTTAAAGTGAATATGATACTTTGATATGAAGTATGAACTATCTGAAATGTAAAAAAAACCAGCCGGTGTGAAATAAGCGTTTGGTTGTTAAAGAGTTCGGGATCAGATATCATCATGCTCTCTGCCAATACCGAAAACCTCTTTAACAACTTTGTATGTGGTGGAGATTCCAAAATGAAGTAGGTTGTTTTGGTGAAATATTCTATATGAGGTATTTACATAACCTTGACTCCCGTGAGTCGGCTTGATGTGGCTAAAATAGGAGCCATGTTGGGCCAAGTGAGGTCGCATCGCCGATCGGACACATTTCTTCGATACCATATTATGACTTTGTGATTGATTTGGTGTCCACCCCTCGATTTGATTATAGGAGTGTGTTCCAAGGTGGGCGGTAGTAGCTGCTATGAGTTACCACCAGTCCGTATCCGCAAAATGGTAGTATCCTACCCTGGGCATTGCCTCGCGTGCCTTGTTGCATGCCTTATCGCGCCTTCTACAAGTTTGGTTTGTGTCATACCTATAGAGTGCTCCCTGATAGCCCACCAGTTTATGGTGGAGTTTACAGTATCTGTATAGACTACGACATTATATAAAGTGTGTTAAGGGGGATATGGGTAATGCCTTAACGCTATTTTAATACTTTACTTTACTGTAGAAACTATTATAATAGGGTATTGTACTATATATGTAGATAGTTTAATAGATTCTTAGGAGATGGAAATCCCGAACATCTCTTAAGTTATTGCACTCACGTTGACACTGGATAGGAGATGTCAAACCCCGTAAACATCTTTGATGCCATTACACACATGTTTATTTACTGTTGATCTAACTTACATATTTTAGTTCTGACTCGAGTGTTTTGTCTTTTCAATTCGCTTGGGTCAGTTTGAGCGTTTCAGTGTATCGAAGACTGCGTTGGAGGACGAAGATGGAGATTTGTATATTATTATTTATTATATTTACCCCACTGCATCATGTTGTTCCGCTGCATTGTTATTTATTTCTGTTGTATGTAACTCTGATCTGTATTGTAAAGTGTAATCAAATGTTATTTGTAAAACAGCTTCATGAACTGTTTATTTGATTATTATATTTTGTCATTCCGTTGTGAGATTTCGTGTTTTATTTTTTTTTCTTTCTCTATCTTTTTCTTATTTACCCCACAACAATCCTCCCTTTTGAATGGTTTGAGTCTGACATGTGTGGCTTATTGTCGATTTAAACCATCCAAAAAGGTGGGTCGTTATATTTGGTATCAGAGCTTTGGTTTAGCGATAACCTTAGCTTTATAGGGTCTGACTCATTAGAAATGTGGTAGTAATACCCTAGAATGAGTCGTTGAGTGTATATATATGAGAGAGCATATTTGTTAGTGTTATAAAAGGTTTTGTATTGTGCTAATTTGTTCTGTTTAGTATTTATAAATTCTGGTCGGTACATGGGACGCTGTGGCATCGATAGGGATTTCTAAACACTTAATAGGGCAGACCGACACAATATTGTTTTGAAATATGGGTAAATGAAATAATTTTCCCTAGTATTATATTTTGTATATAAAAGAGTAATCTTTATAAATGTATATAATGGTATGTGTTATGTTTGTTTGTTTGTTTGTTAGGAGGTGAAAATTTTATAAACATTGGTTGCAAAATGGGATTATAAATAAAATGCATATAAATTGAAAATTTGAGAACTTAAGTTCCGGGATTTTGAAAATTTCTTTCGAAAGATTTTGGAATATAATATTAGTATTATTTGGAAAAAATTTCGGATATAAATATTTCAATATGATTTGAAAGAAGTGTTTTCAAGGAATTTTGAAAGGAAGTTTAAAAAGGAAATAATTTTTGTACTCCTCTCTCTGTCGTTGGAAAATAATTTCGGTGATGAGTGCACGCATCATCGACATTCATTTTCGAGTTTCAAAGTGGGAAGACTGCTGTAGTAGTTTTACTACACATTTGATTTGATCTATAAAGGATATATATATATATAATTTTCTAATTAATTTGTAATGTAACCCGGAGTTTAGTTCTTAAAACTTTCTGATAATTAGTAGCTTTCAATTATTTTAAAGAAATGAAATATGGACTATATTAATAATAGGAAACTCCTAAAATGGAAATTAAGAAATTTGATGTTAAGTGATTAATGAAATGTATAAGAAATTGGAAATCTGTAACTTGTAGATATGAAAATTTAGAAGATTTAATTGTTGAACACTTTTGTTAACTAAATGAATAAGATAAACTTGTGTGACATTCAATTGCATTCTTAAAAGATATATATATATATATATATATATATATATAACTTACCAAAATGTTAAAAGTTGAAATCTTAAATAGAAATATGTGATAGAATATTATACAAGTAAAACTTTAGTAATGAAGATGTTCAATAGAATTATTCCTATAAATAAGAATAGATGTTACAAAAATGTTATAAACTTAAGTTAATAAATTGAAATGCTACTAATAAAATGTAATAGAAAAGTGAATACTGTAAGTAAATGACTATAAACTTAAGCGATGTTTGAAGCTAATTATAATTAAAGTAAATAGTAAAATGGAATACTATATATAAAGAGACAAAGGTGGAAAGAAAAAAAAAGAATGAGTTGCTTCACAAATAAATATTGATGTTAAAATGAAATTAAAGTAAATGATAAGTGTGAAGTAAACTGAGAAAAAATGTATGTAATCCTTCAATAATAAATTCATTGATTATTTTAATAATTGAACGAAAAGAACATATGTAAGCAAATGAATATAAATTAATGGAAAATGGCATTGTATAAATGATTGGGAAATGAATTTTGTAAGTATTGAATGTAAATTAAAAAAAAAATCATTGTATGAATGAAAAAAGAAAAAACAAAGATAAATAGTAAATAATGTGATGGGAGATTTATAAGAATAAACTTAACTAATATTTGAAATTATTGTTTGTTTTAGTTTATGGGATAGTTGGGAAATGATACTTCTAACTGTAGGAAGATGTATAAATAATCTATCAAGTTTTATCTAAGACTGTTGAGTGTATGATATACTTAGTAGTTTATTTATCATTTTATACGATTAAAAGTTTCTGAACCCGAACAAACCATTTGTTTTGGTTGTTATGGATGGATGGTGATTACTTTGATTGTATGTGATGATTGTATGGTTTTGTTTGCAAGTGATTGTTGTTATGTTGTGTTGGTTCATTTGCTATTGATTGAAACAACTAAATATTTCTCTTTTCACATAATTATTAACTCCTTTTGGATTTTATAAGTGAAATATAAGTTATGGAAGCAATTGCTATTGCATTTGGTTTCATAAAATAAGCAT
Source organism: Allium fistulosum (assembly GCA_030737815.1). Lineage (NCBI taxonomy): Eukaryota > Viridiplantae > Streptophyta > Magnoliopsida > Asparagales > Amaryllidaceae > Allium > Allium fistulosum. The sequence continues at coordinate 245,425,933 of CM060905.1, read as the reverse complement.
TATTAGCCCGACAAATTGGTACATTTTCGGATTACGGTCATATAGCGATATTTTATTGTTTTCCTGTGGTTTGGGATTTTTTTGTTATTGAAACATGATATATATTGATATTATTATTTTTCCCAGACCTATCCATGCAAAGGAGACTCTACCGGAATTTTTCATGAATTTAGGACTTTGAAATTTTTTGTGAAAGTGACATATTTTCAAACTTTTATTTAACCTGAATTTGAAGATTTAATTGTTTATAAATTGATATATTTTATTTAAAATATATAATTATGTAAATTTAAAGTGTTTATAAATTGATTGTTTTGAATAACATTTTAGCAAGTTCTTAATCCCTTTTTGTTCCTTTTCAAGGACGAAAAGTTTTGAGTGGAGGAAGTGTAACGACCCGTAATTTTCGATAATAAAATATTAAATTAATTAAGATTCTGCAATTTAATATTGTAAGAAATCAAAATTTATGACTTATATATAGGAATTTTTTTATTACAATATATTTTAATAATGTAGTGAATGTTATTGACAACTATTTTAATGTAATTTCAATTAATAGTAATAACGAAAGTTAATAAGGAATAAAATTTAACGTTGTATAAAAAAGAGAAATCAATGTTAGTTGATTTGGTTGGTTTTAACATGCAATAGGAAACCAATTATTTAGTACGTAGATTCAGTAACCTTTGTTGTAAGCAATAGATTTATAAATGTGTTTTTTTAAACGTGTTTAAATTACTTAAATGTAAATATTGTTCTACTTATCATCTTATTATTTAATCCGTTGAAATCAATTTGGAAATCAATAAAATTAAATGTAATTAAATATTACAGTTAATATAAGAAAAGATGTTAACTATAGAGTCGAGTGAAATAAAATGAAAACTTATGTTGAATAAATTCATAAGGTAATAGTTGATTTAATATGAGAACATTTAAATCAAAAATAAAAGAATAAAAATGAATAAGTTTAGTAAAGGAGTAAACATATGTTTATTGGTTTGAAATGTATTTTAGCTTACAGATTAATTACAGGAATAAGAAATCAATTAGTTAATAAGAAATTAATAGCTTTTGGTTTGTATACAATAATTCCATAAATATGTTAAATTACTATGAAAGGAATTGAATTGTCTCATTTCTCTTTTAAAATTTAACTTAGAAATCAATGACAATTAATGTGATTGGAACCTTTTGATCTAAAAGAGAGAAGACGTTAATTGTAGACGTACATTGAAATAAATTTAAATTGGGTGATTTATTTCCATTTAATTCAGTTCATGTTTCCAATTTTAGTGTTAGTTTACTGCATATATGTTTGTACCTAAATATAAACTTATGTTTCAGATCCAATTATATAAAAAAAACGATTATTTAGGTTTGAAATCTCATATGGTTCTAAATTAAATGTTAATAGGAGATTGTAAAGGGGATAGATATACACTTGACTATTTCCTTTTCGCTTAAACTTGATTTGGATTAAAATTAAAACATAATTTACCTTTCCATCTTCGCTCTTCTAATTAACTCTTACATTCATTGCCTCCTTATGTGGATTCGTAGCATATCTTTTATTTATGAATGTAAACTATAAGTGGAAATAAAGATGCACACACACACACACACACACACACACACATATATATATATATATATATTATACACCTGTTTATATGTAACGCCCCACCTCTATACCCACGCTAGCCAAGAACACTACGGTGTAGTGCTGTCAACTAGCACGGAGAATAAGGCTGTTGAGGAGCGACCATCTATGTAATTGCCTTGTGCGAGCACCGATATGTCAGATAATAAAACATTGCATTTCATTTTTAGAGGAATACCGACATACCGATACAAACTCAAAGCTACTACACAGTGGCTATAATAGTTTAGGACAATAGATATAAAAATAACACAGATAACATAAATGCGGAATAAAGATGGAACGAAAAGTATCATATATACAATAACTGATATCAGTTACAATACATTTGACACAATACAAATGATACAACTACAATTGTCGACTCAAGAAGTTATATATACAAGTACATTATCGACTAATATACATGAATACATTATCATCTTAAAACAGACACACAGACTACTACAACAAGACGAAGACCACTTCAAATGATATGAAAAGTCTTCATAGCTCTAGCAGCAACCCAAAGCTAAAAATCTACAACCTGTAAATACTCGGTCTGACCCGAGTATTACATTCAAAAGAAAATAATACCCGGATCAGTCTAATTCAAACCAGTTTATTAGTGCATATAGGCAGTAATAATCAATCTCAATATAGATGACAGTCACAGAAATCTCGTATATCCAACTCTCGATACGAGAATTGGATAACGGCAGATATAACACTAAACAGTGTTAATCCACAAAACAGAAATCCAAAGCAGTTTAAGCAATTGAAATGTCAATTTAAAAATATCAATGCTAATTGGCTGCAGTACACGCTAACGTGTACTGCCTCGCCAATACAGCCTACGAATTACGCAACAGGTCGATGAATCAAGAACAAAAGAAATTCCAATTAAAGTCTATCAATTCTGTGTGGCTGCAGTACACGCGCGCGTGTACTGCCTCGCCATCACAACAACTGCACAATAAAACAGCAGTTGAAAACAGGTACAAAGACTAGGCTCAAGAATTCCCAGTGCCAACAAATGCAATAAGCAAGTGACAGTAGAGAAGAGCTTCAACCAAGTGAATTGAAGTGATTGGCCATCTCAAGCAACGGAAACCAAACAAGTTCGAACAAGGCAGAGAAATGCCCAAAATGGTTAAGAGAGGAAGAGACCAAACCAAGAAGATAATAGGGTCGCATCAATGCAATGAAACCCACAAGGACAAAATCTCAACAATAAAGCAATGCAGCCACCACACATATTTAAGGGCAAGACTGCACAGTGAAACGAAACAGTGCAACCAATAAAAGAGGCGACAAGTGATGCACAAATGAAAACATCACCAAAACAAGATAGGCTATAAGTCAAGTGCCATCATATAAGACAGCAAACACATGAATGTGCAAAAGTGAACATACATCTGTATACATACATGAATGGATGTATACAAATGGTCAAGTGAAATGCATACAACACCAAGTAATGGTGAAGTAAGTGAAACAGGCTCAGTAATGAAGCAAATGTGATAAACAAACAGGCTGGTCAAAGTGATACTACAAGTGCAACAGGACAGTGTCATCAAGAAACAACAAGACCAGGCTTACAAAGAATATCAACATAAATGGGCAGTGACCGTATGCAATGCAACACAAAGCAAACCCATGTGAACATGTACACAGGAACACAATGCAACCCAATGAATAAGGGCAGAACATGGTCAACCCAACTTCAACAAAAGCTACCAAGCAGGCAATCTCAAGTGATCAAGTCTGTCGACATGATACTTGCTATGGACAGTGCAATCAAAAGCACATATATGCAGCAGATAACTGGCATATGAACAAGTGAAACAATGACAGTTCAAATATGCAAAGGAACAATGGAGTATGAACCCAGACAACATATGCAAAGACCAAGGAACTACAACAAGACATGAACCAATCTGACATGAACCAAGTACAACTGGAAACCCAAAACTGCACCAGTAACAATATATCATCGCAAGGATGCAACTAGATTTCGAGTCAAGCAGTGCACAGTGGAACGAAGAACAGTCATGGCATTTCACAAATACTATAAGGATTGCTACCAAGCTAATGAACAGAACACAAAGTACACAAGTGCACAGGTACAGGTCAATGCACCTGTAAGTCGAATGACAAAACAAAAGCACAATACAGTGAACTACCATGATTCAGAGCCAAAGTTCACAGTGAAGTCGACAAGGCCAGAATAAATCACAAAAACAACTATATTAGTGAAGGTCATAGAAGAAACAAGTTGGAAGTACTTAGATCAACGGTGAATGGTACTAGTGCAAAGTCAAAGCCAATGTCAACAGACGAGTTCAGAAATTCACAACCATGATTACCAAGGCAACAAGTTCGAACAATATAATCAAAAAATATACGCGTATGAACAGGTCTGAAACGTGGAGACCAGGGAAAGTTCGAACAGGGCAAATTCAACACCGTGGATATCAAGAAAAATATATATGAATTGAACAAGTCGTAAATCATCTCAAACATCCATACGAAATCCAACGACCAAGCTATATCAGGTGACAAATTCAAACAAAGAATGTACGAACGAAAATCAAGGTTTCGAACCCATATAAATTCGAACCCAAAATCATGCACTGGAGAGTTAAATTAGATGTGAGTACAAGATTACTCACCTTGTTTGAAGCGGAGACGAACTCGAGAGAAGGAGTCGCAAGCACCAACATCACATACGGCATAGATCCATCGGGTTCAAGTAAGCCAAAATCAGCAAAGCAAAAGGAGCAAAGTACATGCCGAAATCACAGAGGAACTCGATCCAAATTGAAGAGCCGTGAGCAAATCAGAGAATATTGAAGTCTACTATCGAGCGGCGCTTCAATTTGTACAAGCCTCAATTCCAGATTCGAAGGCAACAGAGGAACGAAAGCCTTAGCAAGCATCGAAAGAACGAGCGAGGCCAAGCCCTAAAATTTCTCAGATCGAAGAAAAATAATCACCGCCATTATCTTTTCAGAGCAAAAAGGAACGAGTTAGAGAACAAAAGAAATAGGGCCGGCTGGTCTAGATGATTATCACGGCAACAATGAGTATGGGCCACAATAGTTCTCTTTAAAGCCCGTTTCCATAATACGAAATTTTATTAAAAGAATTTCTACTCGATATAGAAACTCTACCAACCATTTTATAAAAGAACTTCAAATTGATTTTTGATTTCAATAAAAATTTACGAACGATTTAATCACCTAATGGCGATAATTAAATGCTACGAATTTGCGGGTTGTTACAGACTCCCCTCCTTAAAGAAATTGCGTCCTCGCAATCATAAAGAATAAATGGACAAAAGGTAACAACCATAAGAACAAGGCAATGTCGAATGCATAAGCAAAGCAAAGGTCAATAGGGAAGTATCGGATAAAAATCAAAAGGTTCGATTGCTTAAAATCAAAAGAATCAACATCGAGGGGATCAAGGAATCAAAATCAGACGACTATCAAAAGCAAGAATCAATCGAGTTCTAGCAATTGAAAGAAAAGGAATCATAGCAGAAATCACGTACTGCACGAATTGAATGTGAGTAAATCAAATTACTCACCTGAATCGACAGAGAAAAAGACGAAGCTAAAATCTCAAAATCGCAAATATTCAATCATCAAAAATGATAATCGAATTTCACGAATATCTAATTATCAAAAACGATAATCAGAAACATAAACATTCGATTAATCAAATCGAAAAATATTTAATTATCTCAGACGATAATTAAATTTCACAAATATCTGATTATCAAAAACGATAATCAGAAATCACAAATATTCGATTATCAAATCGAAAAATATTTGATTATCTCAAACGATAAACAAATTTTACAAATATCTGATTATCAAAAACGATAATCAGAACCACAAATATTCGATTAATCAAATCGAAAAATATTTAATTATCTCAGACTATAATTAAATTGGAAAATATTTAATTATCACAAATGATAATCAAATTTCACAAATATCTGATTATCAAAAACGATAATCAGAAACACAAATATTCGATTAATCAAATCGAAAAATATTTAATTATCTCAGACGATAATTAAATTGGAAAACATTTAATTATCACAAATGATAATCAAATTTCACAAATATCTGATTATCAAAAACGATAATCAGAAACACAAATATTCGATTATCAAATCGAAAAATATTTGATTATCTCAAACGATAATCAAATTCCACAAATATCTGATTATCAAAAACGATAATCAGAAAATCAGAAATATCCGATTATCAAAAACGATAATCAGAAACACAAACATCTGATTATCAAAATGATAATCAGAAGTCATAAATATTCAATTAACGAGTCCGGAATTAACCGAAGTAGTAAAAGTATGGTTCCATACTCCTTACTTTTGCTAAATCGTTTAAATCTCTTTATCGTTTCCTTGAAAGTGCAGAATTGTGTGTTTTTTAAAAAAAAATAACATTTCACATTCTCAAACGGATAAGTCCGGGATTAAGCGAATCAGTAAAAGAAAGGGGTCATAGTCCTCGATTTTTCTGAAACGTTTAAATCGCTTCCTCGTTCTTTTGAAAATGTAAACTGTAAAAAATTTTGAAAACAATTTTAATTTATATTTTTGAAACAACTTTTAAAAATAAAGAATTTTGAAAACACGTGATTAAATTAGCAATATCAGTATTGCGGGAGAACCGCTTGTAAATCCATTTCAAAATTGACGGTTACTGAAGTTAACACGTCAAAATTTCATCAAAATAACTGGCATCAAAGTATAATACCAATGAATTTTCATTCATAAGAAAATGTCACAAGAATCTTCTCAAAGATAGAAAGGGATATCATACCCTAAACTTGTATTCATAACAAGTCAATAACACATGAATTCACCAATACACAAAAATTGACAAAACTTGTCAATAGAAATCACGAAAATTGGTGAAGCACAAATTCTAGAAATCATCACCAGAAATCCAGAAATCATAAAAAGGGGGAAAAAGCCTATCAGAAAACGGGAGTATGAAAACCCCAAAACACCGGTTTCACAAGACGAGACGCTATCTCATGGTGGCTAACCATTAAAGTTTCACACAGGAATGGTCTGAAGACCGTGGGTCGCTATCCCACGCGTGTGAGTCGGAATCACACAGATTGAGGTCTAGGCTAACCTCGCAGAGAAAGAGACATCGCACATTTGCTAGTCTAAACCATAAAAAGGAAAAGGGAAATGCCTATCACAAAATGGGAGCATGAAAACTCCAAAATACCGGTATCACAATATGAGACGCTATCTCATGGAAGCCATCCATTAAAGTTTCACACAGGAATGGTCCGAAGACCGTGGGTCGCTATCCCACGCGTGTGAGTCGGAATCACACAGATTGAGGTCTAGGCTAACCTCGCAGAGAAAAAGACATGGGTGAGTGGAATCACACAAATTAAGGTCCAGACTAACCAAAAAGCAAAAAGGTATGTGTGAATGGAATCACACAAGTGGTGTCTAGTCTAACCTTGCAAACAAAAAGATATGTGTGAGTCGGAATCACACTAATTAAGGTCCAGACTAACCAAAAAGCAAAAAGGTATGTGTGAATGGAATCACACAAGTGGTGTCTAGTCTAACCTCGCAAACAAAAAGATATGTGTGAGTCGGAATCACACTACTGCGGTCTAGACTAACCTTGCGAACAAAGAGATATGTGTGAGTCGGAATCACACTACTGCGGTCTAGTCTAACCTTAAAATGATCGTCATGATCAACGAGAAGTGTCAATTACACTAGAAAATTGTCACAAAAGGTTCAATCGAACAAGTCCAGGAGTTAACCGACGAAGTAAACGCAAGCGTTTTATACCACTTGTTTTACTAAGCCGTTTAATTCAATTTCTCATACGAGTGAAATAAAGGCTTGTATATACTAATAGATTGGAAAACGGTTTAAGAAAAAGAGCTTTGTAGTAAAATAGTTTTGAAATCGTTTGGAAAAAGGATTTTAATATTTACTACTAGTATAGAAAACCTTTATATTTTTAAAGTGACAAATCACAAAAATGATTGTAGAAACAATCAATCACAAGAATTCACATACGAAGATGTGAATGGAATCCAAAGAAATCGATACTGAATCCATCAGAAAGTATGTTCACAAAAATCCCGAAGAGAATGTCATCAAAGTTGCTAATAAATGATAGCAACAAATCGGGGAAATGATCAAGAATCGATTAAGTTGGGAAACCAAGTCAGTTCACTAAAATTTCACATTCGAAGACGTGAATAAAATCCAAAGAATTCGATTCCAAATTCATCAAAGTAGGAATACCCAAAAATTCCAGAAATAGAAGTTATCAAAATCGACAAAGGTGATAACAACTAATTAGAAAAGAAGAATCGATCATCAACTGGAAAAACAAAGCGAATCGAGCGGAAATGCATAAATGACTTCAACAAAAGTAAGAATCAAGTTAATGTCGAAGCCAACAATTAATAGCCGCAGTCGAGTACAAAATGAATCAATTATCATTATCAAAGAAACCAACGGCAAACAAAATCAGAGTCTTGAAAATCAAGAAATTAGCAATTTCTCAAAAACAAAGTGACCGAAGTCGAAGGGAAATCCAGATGAGGAAAACACAAAATATCAGGTTCAAAATCGCTGAGATTCAAACTAGATGTGAATGAGAAATCAAAATCACTCAATTTGCAACTGGTCCAGCTATTTTTCATCACAGTGTAACAGGTACACAATGACACTCATAGCATAGAACAAAAGTGGAACAAAGTCCAAAAGTCAAAATGGCTTTAATTTGCCAAATTAAAACAAAATCAACATCGGCTAAATCAATTCAAAGCCGAAAACACAAGAATAAGCGTTAGGAATTCATACCTAACAGTCAAAAATAGTCATATGTAAAGATGAGAGATAAAACATCGACAAATAGTTGTAACGCATGTTCCATCTAAGTTATGTTTTATAATTGTCCTAAACCCCAGGCTCTGATACCAAGCTGTAACGCCCCACCTCTATACCCACGCTAGCCAAGAACACTACGGTGTAGTGCTGTCAACTAGCACGGAGAATAAGGCTGTTGAGGAGCGACCATCTATGTAATTGCCTTGTGCGAGCACCGATATGTCAGATAATAAAACATTGCATTTCATTTTTAGAGGAATACCGACATACCAATACAAACTCAAAGCTACTACACAGTGGCTATAATAGTTTAGGACAATAGATATAAAAATAACACAGATAACATAAATGCGGAATAAAGATGGAACGAAAAGTCTCATATATACAATAACTGATATCAGTTACAATACATTTGACACAATACAAATGATACAACTACAATTGTCGACTCAAGAAGTTATATATACAAGTACATTATCGACTAATATACATGAATACATTATCATCTTAAAACAGACACACAGACTACTACAACAAGACGAAGACCACTTCAAATGATATGAAAAGTCTTCATAGCTCTAGTAGCAACCCAAAGCTAAAAATCTACAACCTGTAAATACTCGGTCTGACCCGAGTATTACATTCAAAAGAAAATAATACCCGGATCAGTCTAATTCAAACCAGTTTATTAGTGCATATAGGCAGTAATAATCAATCTCAATATAGATGACAGTCACAGAAATCTCGTATATCCAACTCTCGATACGAGAATTGGATAACGGCAGATATAACACTAAACAGTGTTAATCCACAAAACAGAAATCCAAAGCAGTTTAAGCAATTGAAATGTCAATTTAAAAATATCAATGCTAATTGGCTGCAGTACACGCTAACGTGTACTGCCTCGCCAATACAGCCTACGAATTACGCAACAGGTCGATGAATCAAGAACAAAAGAAATTCCAATTAAAGTCTATCAATTCTGTGTGGCTGCAGTACACGCGCGCGTGTACTGCCTCGCCATCACAACAACTGCACAATAAAACAGCAGTTGAAAACAGGTACAAAGACTAGGCTCAAGAATTCCCAGTGCCAACAAATGCAATAAGCAAGTGACAGTAGAGAAGAGCTTCAACCAAGTGAATTGAAGTGATTGGCCATCTCAAGCAACGGAAACCAAACAAGTTCGAACAAGGCAGAGAAATGCCCAAAATGGTTAAGAGAGGAAGAGACCAAACCAAGAAGATAATAGGGTCGCATCAATGCAATGAAACCCACAAGGACAAAATCTCAACAATAAAGCAATGCAGCCACCACACATATTTAAGGGCAAGACTGCACAGTGAAACGAAACAGTGCAACCAATAAAAGAGGCGACAAGTGATGCACAAATGAAAACATCACCAAAACAAGATAGGCTATAAGTCAAGTGCCATCATATAAGACAGCAAACACATGAATGTGCAAAAGTGAACATACATCTGTATACATACATGAATGGATGTATACAAATGGTCAAGTGAAATGCAGACAACACCAAGTAATGGTGAAGTAAGTGAAACAGGCTCAGTAATGAAGCAAATGTGATAAACAAACAGGCTGGTCAAAGTGATACTACAAGTGCAACAGGACAGTGTCATCAAGAAACAACAAGACCAGGCTTACAAAGAATATCAACATAAATGGGCAGTGACCGTATGCAATGCAACACAAAGCAAACCCATGTGAACATGTACACAGGAACACAATGCAACCCAATGAATAAGGGCAGAACATGGTCAACCCAACTTCAACAAAAGCTACCAAGCAGGCAATCTCAAGTGATCAAGTCTGTCGACATGATACTTGCTATGGACAGTGCAATCAAAAGCACATATATGCAGCAGATAACTGGCATATGAACAAGTGAAACAATGACAGTTCAAATATGCAAAGGAACAATGGAGTATGAACCCAGACAACATATGCAAAGACCAAGGAACTACAACAAGACATGAACCAATCTGACATGAACCAAGTACAACTGGAAACCCAAAACTGCACCAGTAACAATATATCATCGCAAGGATGCAACTAGATTTCGAGTCAAGCAGTGCACAGTGGAACGAAGAACAGTCATGGCATTTCACAAATACTATAAGGATTGCTACCAAGCTAATGAACAGAACACAAAGTACACAAGTGCACAGGTACAGGTCAATGCACCTGTAAGTCGAATGACAAAACAAAAGCACAATACAGTGAACTACCATGATTCAGAGCCAAAGTTCACAGTGAAGTCGACAAGGCCAGAATAAATCACAAAAACAACTATATTAGTGAAGGTCAGAGAAGAAACAAGTTGGAAGTACTTAGATCAACGGTGAATGGTACTAGTGCAATGTCAAAGCCAATGTCAACAGACGAGTTCAGAAATTCACAACCATGATTACCAAGGCAACAAGTTCGAACAATATAATCAAAAAATATACGCATATGAACAGGTCTGAAACGTGGAGACCAGGGAAAGTTCGAACAGGGCAAATTCAACACCGTGGATATCAAGAAAAATATATATTAATTGAACAAGTCGTAAATCATCTCAAACATCCATACGAAATCCAACGACCAAGCTATATCAGGTGACAAATTCAAATAAAGAATGTACGAACGAAAATCAAGGTTTCGAACCCATATAAATTCGAACCCAAAATCATGCACTGGAGAGTTAAATTAGATGTGAGTACAAGATTACTCACCTTGTTTGAAGCGGAGACGAACTCGAGAGAAGGAGTCGCAAGCACCAACATCACATACGGCATAGATCCATCGGGTTCAAGTAAGCCAAAATCAGCAAAGCAAAAGGAGCAAAGTACATGCCGAAATCACAGAGGAACTCGATCCAAATTGAAGAGCCGTGAGAAAATCAGAGAATATTGAAGTCTACTATCGAGCGGCGCTTCAATTTGTACAAGCCTCAATTCCAGATTCGAAGGCAACAGAGGAACGAAAGCCTTAGCAAGCATCGAAAGAACGAGCGAGGCCAAGCCCTAAAATTTCTCAGATCGAAGAAAAATAATCACCGCCATTATCTTTTCAGAGCAAAAAGGAACGAGTTAGAGAACAAAAGAAATAGGGCCGGCTGGTCTAGATGATTATCACGGCAACAATGAGTATGGGCCACAATAGTTCTCTTTAAAGCCCGTTTCCATAATACGAAATTTTATTAAAAGAATTTCTACTCGATATAGAAACTCTACCAACCATTTTATAAAAGAACTTCAAATTGATTTTTGATTTCAATAAAAATTTACGAACGATTTAATCACCTAATGGAGATAATTAAATGCTACGAATTTGCAGGTTGTTACATTATATTATCTCATTTATGCTGTCATATTGGTTTAATGTATGTTAATGCATTCCTAGTAAAATGTTTAATCGAAATGTTAACATGTTTGTTTAAATTTCCAATCTAAGAGAGAAATGAAAGGTTCTTAATGCTGTATATTTCCTTAATTAATTACACAAATTTATCGAGAGAAATTATTTTCATTTATTGTGTGCTAATGTAAAATTAAATAGGTGTAACTATGAGTTTATGGAAGGTAAGGAAAGTAATAAAGAGGAGGCATAAGTTTGAAATTTGAATTCCAAAGGTTTGTTGGTAGTGTATATCTGGTCCGTGCATTCCTTCATCATTATTTAATACATACCACATTTCTTTCCTCATTTTTGTTGTTTCTTCATTTCGTTTATTTCCTTCCTCTTTTTCCTGAAGCTACATCTTCTCAAACGTGAGTTTCATTTTATATGTATACATATATATTTTTTTAACCTTTCTTCACCTCTTTACACCATGTCCTACCTCCAATTCCTAAATTAAAAAAAATGTGAGTTCGTTGTTTTCTCCATCTCATTTCATAAGCCACTTCATTTCTTTTCATTTTGTTTCCCTGTAGCCTTCTTTCACAACCTCATATTTTTGTTTTTATTTTGGTAGCCTATATTTCCTAAAGCCTTCATTTTAGAAACGTGACATTCATTTTTGTCCATCCACCTTCATTTCTTTATTATTAAATGACCTGCCACTTTATTTCTTCTTTTACGTTTTTTTTCTCTTGACACCTCATATTCATTTAGTTCAAATTATTCTTTGCTGAAGCTATAATCTCATCAGCAAATTGTTCGGTTTTTAAAATTGTTCCTTCATTTTTTTTCTTGTCGCCACTTCGTTTCCTATTTTTAGATCTCCATTTCAAATCTTCCTTCCCCCGAATCATTTTAATGTGAACTTGCAAATTCAAAAGCTCTCATTTTTACAAATTCAAAAGCTTTCTTTTATGAAACATGAGTTTCATTTTTTTTCATTTTTCCTACATGTCCTGCACTCATCTTAGTTTGTTCTTCCATCATTGCCTGAAGCCTTATCTTGAGAAAAACGTAAGTATTAAACATTGTTTATTTTTTATGTCCGCCTTAGTGGCGCAGTGGTTAGGGGTTCTCGCTACCTGGTAATAGGTCCCGAGTTCGAGCCCTGGCCTGCGCACCTTTGCCCCAAGTAAATCTCACCCGGTATTGCGGACTGTCCAAGGGGGATTGCGATAAGCTGTACAAGCTTGCGGTTGCGGACTGGGTGGCCCATACCTTCCTAAGATGAGCGGTGTCCGTTAGTCTTCGGTTACCGTTCATTTTTTATTTATTTAAATGTGTACCAATTATTATTTTAAATTATTTTCTTATAACATGAATATCTTTTGCATATAAACTTCGATTCACGCGCGATTTCTTCTATTGGAATTTTGGTCTTTTATTGGATTTAGATCGACTATAAATTAAAGGTGAGTGATTTAACCCACTCACAAATACTAAACCTTCTTATGTTACTTGAATTAAATTTATGATGTGATAAGAATATTATTGGTGTTGTTTGGTAGTTTAATTTGACATCTGAATTTAATTTGAATTTATATTGAATTTAATTGCCATATAAATTAATATTGAATTTATCTAGTTAGTTAAATACCTGGTAATGATAACTAGTTATTTGTTGTGATTTATTGGTTGATTTGAATGATGATTGTGATGGATGTTTAATTGTTGATATTTGGATGGTTGGATTTATGTTTATTCATATGTTGTTATCACACTAGAAGTTCCCTTAGTTTATTATTACTAAATCACTATGGGTTGAAATGATACATACCCGAATGGAATTATAGATTAGGGAAAAATCATTATGGGTTGAAATGATAAACTCGGGCGATTTTATGGATTTTGAATTTTTAACTCGGGATTGCGGGTTGAAATGATATATATCCGTATATTTAAATTTATTGCGGATTGAAATGATATATATCCGTACCACTTGACCATAGGGTAGAAAATTATATACGAACACCGGATTGGTTAAATTAATTGATTTTAAATTATTAATTTTTGAATCCAGTTAAATGATATTTTGAAATAAAAACTAGATTTATATAAACTGAATTATTTCCAAAATCCAAGCTTTAAAACGTTGAAATTGAAATTGGTTTAAATGAATTGTTTGAAGAAGTAAATTGGAATTTTAAAGTTGAATTTTGAAATATAAATGAAATTTATCAAAACTGAATTATTGTAAACGTTGAATAGTTAAACTTTGAAATCTATTGAATTTGAAGTGGTTTAAATTGTAGTTCAAACTTGGATTTGAAATCGATATAAATTGAAATGGATTTTATGAGAATTTGAATTAAAAGATTAAAAATTGAGTTTTGTTGATTTGAAATCTGGATATGGTCCAGATTTATTGAAATGAAAGAAACAGTTTGATTTGATACTATTTTCAAAATAAATTATTTAATATAAACTGTTTAAAAATCTATTATTTAAAAATTTAGATTATTTAGAATTTCAAACTACTTACTATATAAACCATTTCCAATTATCAAATCATTTTATATAAAAACTATTTTAATTGTTTTAAAATCATTAAACTATTAAACTATTAAAAACTAATTTAACTATTAAATCTATTTTAAACTATTAAATCTATTTTTAACTATTAAAATTATTTTAAACTATTATATTCTATTTTAAAACTATTTAAACTATTTTTAACTATTAAAACTATTTTAAACTATTAAACTATTGTTAAACTATTTAAACTGTTCATGACTATCCATACTATTTTCAAAAATTCAAATGGTGCAAGGCTGAATTGTTTATACCTAAATCTTTGATTTAAATGCAAATATTTGATATGATGGTTTAACCTATTTCGTGGTTATGATTTTGAAATCGGATATGAAATAAAGTGAATATGATTTTGAAATGATTATGATTTGGAAGTGAATATGATTTGAAGTAAAGAATGATTTCGAAAGTGATATGATTTTTTAAGTGAATATGATACTTTGATATGAAGTATGAACTATTTGAAATGTAAAAAAACCAACCGGTGTGAAATAAGCGTTTGGATGTTAAAGAGACCGGGTTCAGATATTGTCGTGCTCTCTGCCAATACCGAAAACCACTTTAACAACTATGTATGTGGTGGAGATTCCAAAATGAAGTAGGATGGTTTGGCGAACGATTCTTTATGAGGTACTTACGTAACCCTGACTCCCGTGAGTCGGTTTGATGTGGCTAAAATAGGAGCCAAGCCCGGCCAAGTGAGGTCGCACCTTCGATTGGACACATTTCTTCGATACCATATTATGACTTTGTGATTGATTTGGTGGTCACCCCTCAATTTGATTATGGGAGTGTGTTTCAAGGTAGGCGGTAGTAGCTGCTATGCGTTACCACCAGTCCGGATCCGCAAAACGGTAGTATCCTACCCTGGGCATTGCCTCGCGTGCCTTGTCACATGCCTTATCGCGCCTTCTACGAGTTTGGTTTGTGTCGTACCTATGGATGCTCCCTGATAGCCCACCAGTTTACGGTGGAGTATACATTATCTGTATAGACTACGGCGTTATATAAAATGTGTTAAGGGGGATATGGGTAACGCCTTAACGCTATTTTAATACTTTACTTTACTATAGATACTATTATAATAGCGTATTGTACTATGTATGTAGATAGTTTAACGGATCCTTAGGAGATGGAAATCCCGAACATCTCTTAAGTTATTGCACTCACGTTGACACTGGATAGGAGATGTCAAACCCCGTAAACATCTCTGACGCCATTACACACATATTTATTTACTGTTGATCTAACTTACATCTTTTAGTTCTGACTCGAGTGTTTTGTCTTTTCAATTCTCTCGGGTTAGTCTGAGCTTTTCAGTGTATCTAAGACTGCGTTGGAGGACGAAGATGGAGATTTGTATATTATTATTTATTATATTTATCCCACTGCATCATGTTGTTCCGTTGCATTGTTATTTATTTCTGTTGTATGTAACTCTGATCTGTATTGTAAAGTGTAATCAAATGTTATTTGTAAAACAACTTCATGAACTGTTTATTTGATTATTATATTTTGTCATTCCGCTATGAGATTCTGTGTTTTATTTTTCTTTCTTTCTCTGTCTTTTTCTTATTTACCCCATAACAATCCTTCCTTTTGAATTGTTTGAGTCTGACATGTGTGGCTTATTGTCGATTTAAACCATCCAAAAAGGTGTGTCGTTACATATCAAATGTAACAACCTGCACCTTAATGGGCTGGAATTCTAATAAAAATCGAAACCCAAGTCCATTAGGACATGAATTGTTGGTTTTGGTAACTTGTAAACATGAGCATATCGGAGATCGATCAAACTAAACTCACAGCGGAAAAGAAAATGTAATAGGATATAAATACTGACTGAGGCCACTATCTTGGAATCAATGGTATTCCTCGGACATCCGATTGCCTTTTTAGTACCGAGCATGAACAAGAAGACTTCTTCATTAACCATTCTATCTTGCACCAGTGGTCCGTTCCTCTAAATCTATCATATGAGTTGTAATGGGGTAGGGCTTAGAACAACATTCTGATGATTGGAAAATTGCATACTTAATCCATAACACAAGCTTATACCGATTGGTTTCCATCTAAATGTTATGCCTTATTACTTACGGTTAATCTGTTTAATGCGTGTATGATATGTCTACCTAACCTTCTCCAAGGTATAATACTGACATATGCCTATTGTGCATATGCTACCCAGAATCCGACCACTTAATATTTCTTCAATAGGGAGGAGGTAGACCCAACGACCATTTAATACCTCAGTCCTCGAAGCGGGCCCTTCGCATTGCCAAGGCTATCGGTCCTAGATACAGAGATCGATGACTTCTATATACAACTTTATAGTATATAATTGTCGCATCTATTGTTAATAGATAACCTTGGTTTATGGATAGCAAATTGATTTTCATGAGAATATGGGAGGTGGATTTTAACTTTGAAAGAGCCATGCTGACCACTTATCCTATCTGGATTAAATTTAACAATCTAAATCTGGCCTTATGGAACAGAGATGTATCAAAAAACTTACAAGCCTAATCAGATGGCCACTAGACATTAGTGAAAACACCAGACTTGTTAAGCACATAAAGTATGTTAGAGTTCTTGTAGAAGTGGATGTAGAGGCTGAAATGTTAAAAAGTGACAAGGTAATTGACAAATATGGTAATGTATACATCCAAGAAGTGGAGTATGAATTTGTACCTCCTAGGTGTGTGTGGAGTGTAAGTGTTTTGGGCATATAAACTTGCAATGTAATAATAATCATTCTAAGCCTAACAAGTGCGGGTTGAAAGACCAAAAGCAACCACAAATGTTTCAACTAGTGCTACTACTATGGAATCCCCAGAAAATGAGATTATTAGTAGTACTGGGCAACCCTCTAAGAAAATGATGCGGCCATAAAAAATTATACACAAAATGCTGCCATAGCCCAGTCCTACCCTATGTATAGGAAAATACTAAAATTAGTGCAGAGGACTCTATAGCAAGGATAACAATAGTTCATCCATCTCGGAATTTACAAGGGGAAAATTCAAGTCGGGAGACTCATAAACAGACACGGTTTGAATAGAAAAATTAGTATAAGTTGGATACTGATGAAGGGGTGCTTCCTAAAACATTGAAGGAAGTGCGTAAGTTGGATATTCAGATAGAATCTTGTGATAAAGATGATGGAGATATTGATATTAGTAAGTACATAGAAATTAATGTAGAGTATGAAAAATTATTTGCTAATAAAAAGAACGGTGAAGCTGGAAAAATAGCTACAGTTTCAGCTCCGATTATTAGCAGCAGAGCTACTGAACCTTAATGTCCATCATTTGTTGGAACGTTAGAGGTCTAAATGGTGATGTTAGAGTATTAGACCTATGTAATATTAGGGCTAATTTTAAGCCTACATTATTAGCGATTCTGGAAAAAAAAATTTCAGAAGGTAATATTGAGTTATTTAAGTGTCAACTAGTTAATCAATAGGATATCACTCGTAATAGTTCTAGAGTGGTGAAAGGCAGAATTATGGTCTTATGGGATATTAACATATAGTCGGCAATTATCATCAATATGGATGAATAACAAATAATTTTTCGTATGGAAAAAGTGGGAGGATTGGAGATAACTATTTCTTTTGTCTATGCTAGCAATTTGGCCTCTAAAAGGAGTAAACCTTGGCAAAAGCTAATTAGTAACTCAAAAATTATACACAAACCTTAGTTGGTAGCGGGAGATTTTAATGCTATTTTAAAGACTAATGAAAAATAAGAGGGACTTACATTGAAAGTTTGCCAGGTTGCAGAGTTTAACAACTATGTAGTTAGCTACTGGACTGGCTGAAGCATTCCATACATGCCTGAAATTCACATGGAGAAGTGGTGAAGTTAAAAAATATATACTCGAGACTGGACAGAGCAATGGGTAATGCGGGATTGTTTAAAAATTTCCTAATATTAAAGTTACATTCCTTCCAAATTTGATAAGTGATCATTGTCCTTTACTTATTCAATTTAAGAAAGACAATTCTACTCAAAAAGGCAAACCGTTTAGATGCCAATCATTGGCATCTTATTGATGGATATAATGATGTTGTGGATTTTAAGGCCATTCAAGTACCAAAGGGAAAATTCATGTATCAGTATATCATGACTATGAAGAGGATGAAGAACATACTCAATTAGAATATAAAAAAGGCCAAAATAGGAGATAAAATTCAAGACATACAAAATCAATTAGAGAATATCCAATATCAACTGGACACAGACTCAAAATGAAAGTCTTAACTCTGAATTCTATGCTCTACAAAATTACTTAAGGACTAGCTGTACAAACAAGCTATTGTTTTAAGACAACAAGCTAAGGAAAAGTGGCTTATTGAGGGAGATGAATGCACTAAATATTTTTACACTAAAATGTCACAAAGGAAAAACTATAACAATTTATCTAACTATTTAAATGAATAGGGACTTGTTGTTGATATTGTTCAAGACTTGGAGGATAAAACTATAAAATACTTTACAGAGTTATATAATGGAGACTACAACCAGCAATTACCTTATGTTCAGTGCAGGAGGCTCTTCCCTTTGGAGGGTACTGAAATGTTGATAATTGATATTAATATAGGAGAACTGAAAAAGGCCACCTTCTCCATTCATAATGACTCCAGTCTTGGTCTTGATGGCATTGGGGCAGGTTTCTTCAAAATGCACTAAAGAAGAACTGAAAGATATTATGCTTAAAGCTTATCAAGAAGCACCTAATTTTGGTGAGTTCATTCAGGAATTAATCACACTTTTATAACACTTATCCCTAAAGTGAATAAACATGAAAGAATAGATGAATACATGACCTATCGCATGTTGTAATGTCACATATAAACTTCTTAGCAAAATTATATGTATGAGATTAAACAAGGTGCCACCTGATCCCATTTCCCAATGTCAGAGTGCTTTATTAAAGGTAGATTTATATAAGAGAATTCTCTAATGGCACATGAATTGGTGAGAGACTTTAACAAACAAGGAGTTGATAAGGTATGTATGAAACTAGATTTGCATAAAGCCTATGATAGAGTTAACAGACAGTTTATTTTTCACATGCTTGAGTCCATGGGGGTTCCTACTAAACTGTTAAACTTAATTTCACACTGTCTATGCACCCCAACTTTATAGGTGATCATCAATGGGGTTCCTAAGGGTTTCATTCACTCTATTAGAGGAATCAGGCAGGGGGATCCTCTTTCCCCATACTTATTTGATGTGGCCATAGAGTGGTTTTCCTTACAAATGAAAATTGCATGTCATTAACAATTGATCAAGCCAATATACAACATTCAACCTGCAGTTACCCACCTCATTTATGATGATGGTTTGTTAGTTGTTTTCAAAGCTAATTCTGTGGATATTGGAAAAATCAATGAGATTTTTAAACTAATGGAGATCTATGGTGGTTTAAAGGTTAATCAGCTTTAAACTAAATGTTACTTGAATAAATGTCGTAAACATAGAGCTGAAATCATTGGAAAACATGGTGTTTTAGAGGGGGGGCTACCAGTTAAATATCTTTTTATACCACTATCAAATAATACTATCACTGATGTTGAACGTGGAAAGTTAATTAATAGTATTAGAGATAACTGGAGATCTAAATTGTTATCATTTGCTGGGAGAGTTGAACTTGTTTACTCATTTATTATATCTAAAGTCAGACTTTAGTTGCAAATTTTTCAGATCCTAGACTGCTCTATAGCTAATAATAATGCAGTGTGTGCCAATTTCATTTGGAAGGGAGGTCTGCACAAGGTGAGTTACAAAGAATTATGCAATCCAAAAAGAAAATGTGGTGTGGGGCTGAAAAATTTGTTTGAACTAAAAAAAGCTTGTGGTCTCATGCTTGCTTGGAAAATTATTGAATTAAATAATTTGTGGGCAAGTTGGATGAGGCAAGATACCTAAAAGATAATTTTTGGACAATTAAGACTGATAATAATGCTTCAACAACTTAGAAGAATATGCTGAGACATAAAGAGCATCTAAAAGTTCTTATAGAAAGACGGATAGCAAATGGAGAAAATACAATACTGATTGTGGAAAGATCCTTGGATTAATAACAGAAGTTTAATTGATAGACTCGGATGGGATAGCTACTCTGCTAATGTTACTCCTATATGTAAATTGGCAAACATTATATATAACAATGAGTGGGCAAGTGATAGGCAAATTGTGACTAGGAATTTTAAGCGGGAAGTTAAAGGCATCCCTTTATTCGTTGGGACAAATAGTGATATTTGGGCCCGGAAGAGTAACAATAAAGGATAGTTTAATTTGCAAGATGCTTGGGAGGACTGTAGACATCAACGCCCCAAAGTTTAATGGCATAACATTATATGGAGTCGTTCGATAGCCCAAAAATGGCGCACCCAACCTATAAAGCTATGAATTTTCGATTGCCAACCAAGGATAGATTTAAATTTGGGGAATATAGAAGATGCAACATGCAAACTCTATAATAGCGACATGGAGACTCGCAACCATTTATATTTTGAATGCAAATATAGCAACAGAGTTTAGGCCATTCAAAAATTAAAAAGCTTGCAAACAAACGCATTTAAGAATTTTTAAGAAGAAGCAGCATAACTGAACGACCGGACAGATATCTGTTACTTGATGAAGGAAGTTGGAAAAATTAGCCTGACAACTACCATGCGGCACCTCTGGTGTGAATGGAACAAACAAACTTTCAACAACAAGCAAAAAGAAGAGTTAGTCTTATCTGAACAAATTGCGAGAGATATCACTATCATAATCGGAAGGGTAAAGTGACATAAATTACCAACTTAGAGGGACAAGAAAAACGACTACTAGAGAATTGGAACTAGAGGATTAATCGGCAAGGAAATGAAGCAATGGCCTGGATGCTTCCATAGTTCATGAAGCTTTGACCTAATTTTTATTTTTGGAATGTTTCAGTATAAAATTGGAATGTTTACTTTGCTGTAAAGTGCGTTTTTGTTTTTTGCCTACGGTTGTATATTTGGAGCTTGGGCCGCAAAGCCCATTAATAAAATCTTAACCCACTTTCAAAATAAAATCTATCGTTAATAATGTCCTAGCCATGTGAGATATAGTACTCAAGCCACTTAATATCTTCTTAATGGAATTAGGCAAACGTTGACCATCTAATACCTTATTTAAGGTAGGTCTCCATCATTTATTATCTAACCCCGAGGCGGACTCCTCACCGATACCTAGCTAGTTGACATTGCACGGAAATTTCTTTGGCGATTTAATGCTTCTTATTGAAGCTGAACTTTCCAAGATATCCTTTACCGTGCATAACTTCTAACCCTAACCTTTTAATACTTCCTAAATAAGGAGGAGGCAGACCCTTAATCAACCACTTAATACCTCCAACTTAGAAGCAGGCCCTACATTATTTGCATATCCCTTTTCCTACAGGTTCTATGGTTGGAGATGTCTCACACCAGTAGTAAGTGTACACAACTGCTAGTAGCCTCTTTGTGAAAGGCAACTTCTATCACGTAACTCTACTGACCTCGCATCCCAACCCACTAAGTCCAATTAATTATTCTAATCTTTATTGTTGGACAAAGCCCACTAATATCTATTTGCTTATTTAAGGCTATAATTTATTCTAATGATAATTAAACCTTAAAATGTTTAATTGCTGCCTAGCATGTTTTATTAGTTATCTCCATAAATGTCCCTTTTATCCATAATAAACGATTATCTTAACGAACGTTTCCAAAGACATTTATTTACTAATTCAAACCTTACATTATTTCTTCCTTACCTTTTCCATGATAAACCTACCAATTTCATTAATCAGTCCCATTTCATCCATTTTAACCTATTCAAATTATTGTAACTCCTAATTTATTGCACATTTATTGCCTACTTATTTTTGGAGTTACAATTCTTCCATCTTTATTTTCCAATTCTACCATTTATTACGCGATCTATTCTAACATTCAATTTACATTTAATGTGAGCATTAACGTATGATACGTTGTATTAATTATATATTTATTTTCAATGTTTTAGTATGGTCATATATGTTTATAAATTTATTTTTACATTGCTAGTTATTAATCCTTTAACTAGAGTATTTCATTCTATATTTTAATCTGTTGGAATTATCCTCCAAAAAGGTTTTCCATTATAACCTTCCATAAATTAACTTAAATTAATGGATTTGCTTGGTTTGAAATTCAAATGAATTGCTTATTTTATTTTTATTGAAATAGACAGTGGAAAAAGAAAATCCATACTATATACATTTCTTTCCTCTTTTGATGTATATTCCTTGTCAAATCAAACATTGCACTTTTTCTATGAAATTAGGATATTAGACAAATTCATGGAGATTAAACGGACAGAACTTCCAAAAAATTAAATATAAAATTCACGTTATAAATAGAATCGAAGAAAATCTAAATTACACTAATATTTTTACAACTCAATTATAGATCTGAAATAAATTCTACATCTTTATTCATATTTAATCTTTAATAAATTGGGAATTGATTTCTAGGTCTGGGTGTAAACAATATTCCTATTTATTTACAGAATCTGAGGGTGTTGTTATACATGCCTAATTCAAGCCTACAACTCTTTAGATTTCTATTAAGGCATAAATGTCAAATAACATTCCAACGGAATAAATTCCAGTGTTATAAGTAAATTACGTAATTTCCCACTCACGTTTAAAAGCTTTCCAAATCCCCAGATTTGAATCTGATTCCTTGAATCAACTCCATTTCCTTTCTAATCTAAAGAAATATGTATAAAAGTGTATACACATACCATTAAAATTACAGATCTGAGAATAGATTTAGGAAAAAGGGGAATATAGATTTGTAATATTGAAATTTACTTTTTTATTTGCGTAATGCTGACCCGCTCCTTCTCTTCTTCTGTTAATATTCTACTCTTCTCCAATTTGTATAAATACAAATAGTTTTAAAGTTAGAACGAATAGTGGAGAAGAGGAAATGACAGAGCTTTGCTGCCCTAAATCAGGAAACATGAGAAGAGAAGAGAGGGTTAGGCTTGTATTTATAGGCTCTCGAATCAGTCGTATCCATTAGATTACAATTATAAAATCCTGACAATTGGTTGAGGTTCAAACCACAACCGAAATTCCTCGACCGGTCGATCGCTCCCCTATGAGCAGTCGACCGCCCCATAGCAGGGTTCGATTGGTAGGGTCCTGATTTAATTATATATTTACTACTATAATTTGGTATTTAATTATTTCAGTTTCGATTTCTTTAAATGCCTGTAACTTCTTTGTCTAAACTTCGATTGCGAAAATCCTAATATGAAAGTTGCTTAGAAAAATGCCATGAATATAATAGTGCAAGTTTCATGGCCAAATCCCACTGTTTGCTCAATTTTCATTTTTGGAGCCTAATTGCTTATTAAATTATCAACGTAAATTTACGGGGTTCACAATGACTAGACTTTTCATCTCGACGCATATAGTAAGATTCTTTATTGAAGTTGTTTTGACACATGACTGCATGTTTCAATGGGACCCTGCTTAATGTTGCCTAGCTCACTAGCCATCATAATTTAGGTCTTAGAGGTAAAGAATCGGCTCTTCAAATCTATGCTTAGCTGGGCCCAAGAATTTATGCTACACGGTCACAGATTCAAGAACCAGTAGATGACCCATCCTATAGGAGTGGATGGAAAAAGTAACTACTTTGTTGGGCCGAAAAGCTGACCAACACAGGTAATGAAGTTAAATGTAGTAATGTGATCGGATGGTTTGGCACTCCTATCATACTTGTCAATCGACTACAAGGCATACCGTCGATGAATATAAGCATTCTAGATTTCATTAGAAAATGGCTTACCGTTCTTGTCATTAGAGAATGCTTCGCCCTTAGCATTTTAGGCTTACGTTTTGCTAAGTTGCTGGAGAAGAATAGGCATATCTTCCCTAAGGCGGGCATCGACCTACTAGGGGATATTTTGGCCAATGATGTGCTTAAGGCTTAGCCTGTGCTGCAGTGGAATGGGAGACTAATGAAAAGATAGATAAATGATGATAATGAGGAGTTGGAGCGGGAGACCTCCTCTCCTTATGCACAGTGTAACGGACGGGGTTATTCGACCCTCAAAAATCGACATTTATACGTCCACTGTATAAAATGCCGAGCAATCGAGTGCCAGAAACACCAGTTCATTAGGGGTGAAGAAGAAAAAGGTAGAAGAAAATAGAACACAACAACATAGAATCTCACAATCGCAGCGGAACAAAATATAATATATAATAAGAGATTTTTATACAAAAGAATCTGTAACTGTTAAATACTTACAATCATCAGAGTACAACAATCACTACATCAATCTAGACAATGATAATACTTGTCCTCATTCAGCGGAAAATATTAATCAAGTACAGAAGTACGTCTCTGTCATCCAATACGTCTCCTGAGCTCCATAACATCCTATCCTTAATCTGTAATACTCGGTCTGACCCGAGCATTATAATAAGATAACACCCGAGTCAGTCTGGAAAACCAACGTGAGAAAACACACTCAATTTGAATTATTAACTTTTATTAAAATCCTTTGAAAGCAAAGGTATCTCGTAAGACAATGCCACACATAAACACGACGGGTTTTTACCTTATGATAACCAAAACATTTTTATCAAAACCATCTGATATTATAATAGTGTCTAAACCAAGTAAAAAGGAAATAGCTGAAATGCTTGCATCTCATGTTTCAGCATAGTTGGGCACAATCAAAACCGTACGGCGCTTATTGGAGAATGGATTCCATACAATGACTAGGCACTGGGGTACCACCTATCACGGTACACTTCTAGAAGCATGTACCAAGGACCTCGCCAGGATCCCCTGCAACACAAGACCGGCCCTATCCTTAACCTGGATAAAACCGAATATGTTATCACCCCGGGTGTTCCCACCCTTACCGAGAGCTCTTTCGCATGCACCGTGTCCATCTAATATAATATATCCGAGGTTATCTAGAGAGGTGATAACATACCCTAATTGAGTATGACCCACTTAGCCTTGCTGCATACCCCCTGGTTTTCAGCCATTCCGGTTGATGAGGCTAGAGGCTACGATTACCTTTCAAGAATAATTTCACTTAGAATGCTCATCGTCATCCAATGACGATGTTCTGATAGCATCCATCCATACAAGTTGTCCTGGGTCTAGACAAACCGAATAACTGTTTTCTCTGTCTTCACGGTATTCAGTCGTAACGTTCCAAATCGGATCGAAGTGGTATTCAGATAATTAAATCCGATCTTGGTCTCTTTGGAACGATTAACAAAATTGGCCAAAATTGATAGTCGGTTATTTAACTATTAATATAACATCCCTAAGCAATCATTGGGCCATTATTCGTAATTTCTTCCAAATTACTCATTTCAAAATACCTTTACAAAGATATACGTTTTGTACTTCAACATTTGAAAATAGTTTCAAATCCTTATATTCTCAATGGAATATTTCCACCCATTCAAATACTTAGAATATTTTTTCCCACTTTATTTTATATCCAATGCTTAACACTTAGGAGTATTCCATTTATTCCCTATTTCTTTTATCAAAATCATTTACAAATTTTATTTGTAAATTCCTTGACTAGTCTATAACGAATTCTATAAATTCCGGAATTCCCTTTAATATTTCCAAAGTCAAATATACTTACTTATAATTCCAATTTACCTTTCTACTTCTTTTATGAATTCTATTTCATTTTCGAAGTTCACTTTTATCCAACTTCTTCAGAAATTTCCTTACTTTTCCTAATTTTTGTTTTGAGAATTCTCTTGTAAGTCCCATCTACAAAATAACCATTTCTCAACTCTCGAGAAGATTTATAATTACATTTAAACCATTTTCAAAACTCTATATATATACATATGTAAATAAAAATAAGTATTTAAAAGAAAATTAATAATTATTTATTTTTAAAACATGTACAAATTATTATCTAATATTGAAACACTTTTATAACATCACTTTTCAAAGCAGGTTTTAAAATCTAGGACTTATTAAAAAAATATTAAGTATTTGGAAAAATCTTACTTTTGAAGTATTTCAATACTAACTAACTTAAATTACATAGTTTAATAGATAAAAATTTCCTTTTTAAATAAAAACTTAATTTATTAATAAAAATATATTTTTAAATCTCAATAACCAAATTTCAATTTATAATCCTTCTCGATTCCTATCACATCACTTCCATTTCTGTCTCCTTAACCATTTTCTCTCACCCTATTTCCATATTCCAATATAAATTCTTCTTGTAAATTTTTATTTCCAATTTATCACCAGATATCAACTTTTTTCTCTATTTATAAACATCGTTTATAAAATTTTATAACTCCATTGAGTTTCCCTAAAAATAATCTCATTTATAAAATCCCATTTTATAAATTCAATTCCTTGTAAATTCCATTTATTTTTGCCGATCTATTTATTATTATTATATCAGTTTCAACTTCTTTCTATATTTCCCGAATATCGCTTAAAAATCCAGTCTCAAAAATCCCTTTATATAATTTATTTTGAAATCTCAATTTAAAATATTTTCTTGCATTATTTAATACGATCAAAAATCCATTATTGCTTATTCAAATCAATCTCTTTTTAATAATCCAAAAATTCGATATATATATTTTTATATTAAAATCTCCTTTTAATTCCTTAAAAATTCAAAGTAATTGTGATAACCCGGATTTTTCGGACATCTGTTAATTGGATAATTAACTGGTTTATTCAATTGAACAGATAAAATTCTGATAATAAAAGATATCTAGTTATGTAAGTGAATTTGAAAATATAATAAAAATTGGATTATAGATATTTGGATAAATATTTGATAATCTCCTAATATAATTACTTGATATTTGACAAATTATTCTTTTAAAACAAATAATAATGATTGTTTATATACATGGATATAAGAAGATTTTAAATAGAAAAATTATTATATTCAAACAAATTGAATTTGTGTTTATTTAAGTAAATATATTTGTGTGAGTTAATTTCAGTTTTGATTTTTAATTGTATTTGAATCTAAAGGGTAGATATATATATATCTTGAAATATTTTGGAGTTAAAAATATATCGTATATGATTTTATTAGTATATAATTTGTTTTATATTATTTATATAAATTAAGATAATGTAATTACTAAATTGGGATTTAAATATAAAGATTTATAAAAGACATTTAAGCATAATAAACTCATGCATAATAACACATGTAAGACAATTAACTCAAGCTAAGGACAAATGGAAGCAAATTAACTAAGTGTCATTTTGTCTTTTTATTTTCAAAAATAATAAATAAAATTAAAAACAAGTTATATATACATACATCTCCCTACCTCACCACTTCATTTTTACTTCTTTTAAGAAACGAATCTACAAATTTGAAATACAAACCAGTGAACAAAATCAAAACCTGAGCAGATTAAAACAAAAACAAATTCAAAGCATTTTAAAACTGGAACAATCTCAATCCTGGAAGCTAAGGCAAACATAAGGATTCAAACTCAAAACTGAAGTAATCAAAGTTCAATTCAACAAATCGAGTAGCAAATCAAAGCAAATCCATCTCAGTTTTAAAGCAAGATTTCAAGCTAATCAAAGATTTCCAGTTTACAAGTTTTCAAAAGATCAAGGCATTTTCCAGCATAACCAGTTCAAAGCTCTATGTTCAAACATCCTATTACAGTGGGTAAAACTTCTAAAAACTTAAAATATGTTTAAAATTTGGGTTGCATGTGATAAGTATTTGATGTAAGTTGTGAAATGTGTTTGTATGAATGTAAATGTGCTTGCATGCTTGTATGTATATATGGATGACTGTGTGCATGATTGTGTACAAGCAACATGCCTCTGTTCCAAGTCCAACAGGGTTTAAAACAATTCGAAAATTCAAATTCTCTTCCTCCAATCTTCTATAGGTTATGATCTCTAAATGAAAAATGGTTGTAAGAATGTAAATTTATTTTTTAAAAATAATTTCAAATGTATATGTTGAGTAATTAATTCAAATTTGATAAATTACAGTGATAATCTAAAAAGGTTCAGAAATCAATCATTTTAATTTCATGTTTTGATTTTAGAAACAGATTCGAACTTAAAAATGGTGATTTTTAAAAGCAATTTCATGACTTTTAAATATGTGGATGTTGAGATAGTTTGAGTTGATCGGTATCTATATTTTTGTCAAATTCTGATGAACGATGGAAGGGTCGTTGTCGTGATTGAAGCTGGAGATGGCTGGAGGACTGGAGATCGTCAGAAAAATGGTGAAGGGATTTTTAGATCGCCGTGGTGGCCGATCGATGAAGGAATAGGGTTTTAGACCCGGTTTTAGTCAACATAGGTTTTGGAACTTGTTCGTCGTCGATAGGGCACTGGAGTCGATCGCACCGAGGGGAAAAGTCGCGTGGGTCATCGGGGCAGCTTGGATCTTGATGGTGTGGCATCCGATGGTCATAATCGGCGTATCGAGGTGAACTTTGATGATCGGTTTCGTTCCAGGATAGGTTGGGTACCTCGTTTTCGAGTTCGACGTCGTTGGGGTGATCTGGGTGGTCGGATGAGTGAGGATGGTCGTTGATGACTTGTGGATGGTCTCGACGTTGGTCGGAGGTGACCAGAATGATTGTGCACGTGCACAAGGCGGGTTCGTTTCTGATTTTGGTTTGCTGTTGATTTTGGGGAAGAAAGAGGAGTCTCGAGTGAGGTCGTGAGAAAATGGTTGAATGACTCGAGATCGTTTTCGGGTTAGCTTGTGGGTTTCGAACAACAATTTTTAAGTTTAAAAGTAAATAAGTTTTTAAATTCAAAATGAATCTAGTTTTTGAACCCTTTCTTAAAATCTATTCCTTTATATTATAACTGTCTTAAATAATTGTTTAAGGAAATTCTAAAATTTTGTTTAACTTAAATTTGTTAAGATAATTGCTTGAGAGATTTTAAACTTAAATTAAATGGTTTAATTAAGTAAGATAATTATAAGATCAATTGTAACAACCCGCATATTTATCGATTTTATATTTAAATATTTTATTTAAATATTTTATCGTTAGTCGGATGTAAGTCCGAAAAGCTACTTTTTGCATACGGTCAAATTAGGACTCGAGACCACCTCCATTGAATTCAAAATGACGTTTGCGATCTTTTTGAGTGTAAACTTCGATATGTTTGGAGATAGTGAAATTTTCGTCACTTTTTGCTTTGAGCTTTTGGTTTGGGCTGAACCACTTCTAAGTCAGTCCCAACCCCCTCCTCTCTTCATTACCTTACTTCTTTTTCCTTATACTCAAGCTTTTACAACAATGGAGAGAGGAATGGGAAATTAAAACTCCAAACCCTAGTTTTCTTTTGCAAATCAAGTTCTAGCTCCAAACTAACAGAAGAAGCTTTGGTAAGCCTCCTCTTCTTCTTCTCCAACTCATTCTCTTATCAATTTCAGAAATTCCTAAACCTAACTTAGGAAATATTTCTCTTTTTAGCCTAGATTCAAGGTTGTTGAGTTGGAATTGAAGTGTGCTTGCTCTTGCCATTGCTCTATAGCTTCTTCTTCATTTGTTTTGGGTTTAAAGGTGAGATTTTTATCTCACATCTATGTCTATATCTATCTTTGTTGTTAGGTATGAATTCCTAACACTTATCCATGCGTATTTGATATTTGGATTGGATTGATTTGGTGTGTATTCCAATTTTTGGTGTTTTGGTTTAATTTATGTGAAAATCCTTTTATGGATGTTTGAACATGTTTTTGGTGATGCATCGAAGTGCCTATAGGGCTGAGTTGCCGATTGGCGTAAACCCTTAGTGTTCATCGCTCGTTCGATCGAATTTTGGTTCGGATTCGTCGATTTTTGAGCTAGGTTGTTTTTTTTGCCTAGCAGAAAAATTCAGACGTCTGAATTAAATTTCAGACGTCTAAAACCAAATATAGACGTCTGTGACAAAAATACAGACGTCTGTGATAAAATATAGACGTATGTGACAAAAAATTTAGACGTCTGAATATAGTTCAAAATGTTTTTTACTCTCTGTTTCAATTTTTGACCTCTGAGTCGTCTGTCACAAAAATTCAGACGTCTGAGATAAAATTTAGACGTCTGTCACAAAAATTTAGACGTCTGAACTGTTGATTTTGCCTAATTTGCTTATTTTCGAGTAAATTTCCAAGGTTTATCGATTTTTGTCGATCCGACTTATTGTTATCAATTATTATCGAGTTTGATGACTTCTTTCTTTGGACTTTTGAGAATATTCATTTTTGATGGATTCGTTATTGATCTCTTTGGATTTTATCCACGTCTTCGAATGTGAATTTTTGATTGATTGATTGTTTCTACAATCGTTTTCGTGATTTGTCACTTTAAAAATATAAAGGTTTCAATACTAGTATTAAATATAAAAACTTCTTCATCAAAACGATTTCAACACTATTTCAAATATCAAAAGTTTGTTTTCCCAAACCGATTTCCAATCTACTAGTATATACAAGCCTTTACTTCACTCGGATGAGAAATCGACTTAAACGACTTAGTAAAACGAGTGGTATGAAACGCTTGCGTTCACTTCGTCGGTTAGCTCTTGGACTTGTTCGATTGAACCTTTTTTGTGACAATTTCCTAGTGAAGATTTACAGCTTGTTCGTAAATATTTAAGTTAAGCAAGTGGTTATGGGACATGGAGCTAAACTCATATATTTACTAGCTTGGTGTGATTGACACTTCCTTATGATCATGACGATCATTTTTGTGATTTAGACTAGCGAATGAGCGATGTCTCTTTGTCTACGAGGGAGACTAGACCCCGCTTTTGTGATGTTTCACCATCATATATATGGGGTAGCTCCCCATGGTCTTCGGGCCATTGCTGTGTGGAAATTTAATGGATAGCTTCCATGAGATAGCTTCTCATTCCTGTGTGATACGCGTAGGTGAGTTTTCATGCTCCCATTCATGTGTTAGGCCTTCCCCCTTTATGTGTTTTTTGGATTTCTGGTGATGATTTCTGGAATTTTGTGCTTCACCAATTTTCATGATTTTCATTGATATGATATCAGTTTTTGTGCATTGGTGAATTTGTGTGTCATTGACTTGTTATGAATACAAGTTTAGGGTATGATACCCTATTTTATCTTTGAGAAGATTCTTGTGATATTGATTAATCTCTTGTTGATTTTCAATTACAAACTTATAGTAGTATGCCACTATGGTTAATACATGTTCATGTAATGTCTTTTACTTTATACCATATCATCTGATATTTATAGCTAGACTGATCCGTTTATTATTTTCTTATAAATAATACTCGGTTCAGACCGAGATGTTACAGGTGCTTCTGCTTGACTTCTCTTCAGGACTATTCTGACTTTTGGCTAACTACATAGCTTAGCAGTTTTTGGATGTACACATTTGAGATATAGACTCTATGTTGTGTACTTATTCTTTTGTATAGCACGTGTTGCTATTCTTTTTGTATTATCATGGATCTTTTTGACCTCTACTCTGATGTACACTTCATGTGTTATATATTTATATTCATATCATCTTCCGCCTTTGTGATATGGATGTCTGTGACTGATTTATGTTATGATTATTTCTATGTTTGTTCCCGAAGATTATATATAGCCACCGTGTGATAGCTTTGTGTTTGTATCAGTATGTTGGATTTCCTCTTTAAAAGATATGCATTCTATTCTATCTGACATATCGGTGCTCGCACAAAGAAGTTACACGGATGGTCGCTCCTCAACAGCCTTATTCTCCGTGCTAATTGACAGCACTACATCGTAGTGTTCTTGGTTAGCGTGGGCATAGAGGTGGGGTGTCACAGCTTGGTATCGGAGCCAAACTTTGGAACAATGTAGACTAACTTAACAAGGATCATCGTCCTAAGTCCCACTTAGGAGTCGTGCCTTAGGATTTAATTCGAGTCTTTGTACCGATTCATCCTATTTCCTTTTATGTATCCTTGTTTTATCTATCAAAAATTTACTTGATAATTATTTGGAGAATAACTCTTCTTCTTTTCTCTTTCTTAAAGAAGAGAATGTCTAGACCAGGTCGTCCCAGAGCTGGACCATCTACTGTCACTCCCCAGGATGGAGTTTTTATGACCGCTCAACAACTTCTTGATTTAGTAAAGAATGCTCAAGCAGCTGGTCCTAATCAGGAACCTACTCATCCAAAGTCTGGATTTGCACGTTTGTGCAACGATTATACCAACTTGGGTGGAAAACCATTCAAGGGTTCTGAAACTATTATCGAGGTCCAGGCTTGGTTAAGACCATGCGATAGAATCTTTTCTTGCATGAATCTTGTCGATCTTCACCGTGTTCAGGTGGCCTCCAGTATGCTCCAAGAGAGAGCATTGGATTGGTATGAACTTCTTATTTCAGTGATTAATGAAGCGGATCTCACCTGGAAGAAATTCCGGGAATGCTTCGAATTAAAGTTCGTACCAGAAGCAGAGAAAGTGACATTGGCTCGTCGTTTCATAGACCTTGTTCAAGGTACATCCTCTGTGACAGATTATGTCGCATCCTTCGAGTCACTGTCCAAATATGGGGTTGAATACATCAACACTCCATTGAAGAAGAACAAGAGATTCGTCTATGGCCTAAACAAGAATCTCAAGAAGCCATTACTTCTAAAGTTAGAAGTTTCTTTCGACCTACTTATTGATATCGCTCTTCGTCTTGAAGAGACTGATAAGGATAGTGATGTTGAAGTGGTGGGTGCCAAACCAAACTTCAACAACAAGAAGAGACCAAACAAGTTCAAGGGTCCTTATCCCAACAAAAAGGGTAAGCAAGCAATTCCTGCTGCAAAGACTTTTTCCTCTGATGATAAGAAATGCTTCAACTGTGGTGCTAAGGGTCATTTTTCAAACAAGTGTTCAAAGCCCCGCTCTTGCCGCTATTGTAAAAGTCCAGATCATTTAGTGCACCAATGCCCTAGGCTTCAAGAGAAGGAGGGAAAGTTAAACGTTGCTCAAGCCCCTGGCAACACATCTCGCGGTCAAGGTATGTCTCATTCTGTCCTTGATGGCATCATCATATTTCGTGATCAACCTATTCGAGTTCTCTTTGATACGGGTGCATCCCGTTCTTTTATATCAAAGGAACTTGTCGATACTTTTTCTTTAGGTGTTGTTGCTTTAATGACTTCTTTAAGAATTTCGAATCCAGTTGGAGGATCTGCAACCCTTAGTTTTCTATGTAGGGATGTGGAGATTATTTTATGTGACTTTTCTTTCCTAGCCGATTTGCATGTCATGCGTTACTTAGGCTTTGGAATGATATTGGGTATGGATTGGCTTACTCGTTATGAAGCTCATATCCTATGTCCTGAGCGGACTATTTATCTCCGACATCCGCAATCTGTTAACCAGATTTCTATAATTCTTAAAGATTCGGATTCCGCTTTGGTTGCATCTTTATATTCTTTAAATCCTCGTGATAATGATAATGATGATGAGGAAGACGTCATTTCTCTTATTCGCGTCGTTCGTGAATTTTCCGACATCTTTGAGCCCGTTTTAGGATTACCACCTAAACGAGCAATTGAGTTCAAAATTAATCTTATACCTGGAGCTCAACCTATTACCCGTCCTCCTTACCGCATGTCCAATAAGGAGAATGAAGAGATGCGCAAACAACTATCCGAGTTGGAGACGAAGCAACTTATTCGCTCTAGTTCCTCGCCTTGGGGAGCTTCAGCTATTTTCGTAAGTAAGTCCGATGGTACACTTAGGCTTTGCGTCGACTACCGCAAGCTTAATGATCTTATTATTAAGAATAAATATCCATTGCCTCGGATTGATGATCTGTTTGATCAACTTAGTGGTGCTAGAGTCTTTTCACAATTGGACTTGGCTACCGGTTTTCACCAGCTTCGTATTGCAGAGGATAGCATTCCTTTGACTTCGTTCCGTACTCGATATGGATCTTATGAATGGCTAGTTATGCCATTCGATTTAACGAATGCTCCGGCTTATTTCGTTGACCTTATGAATAGAGTTTTCAAAGATTTTCTCGATCGGTTTGTTCTCATCTTTATTGATGATATTCTTGTGTTTTCCAAAACCGAGGAGGAACATGAAAAGCATCTTCGGATTGTATTGGAAACTCTTAGGAGCAATCAATTAAAGGCAAAATTTTCTAAATGCCATTTTTGGCAATCTAGTGTGAAGTTTCTCGGTCATATTATTTCCGAATCTGGAATATCAATGGATCTTTCAAAGATTGAAGCGATTCAAAATTGGAAGAGACCGGAAAGCGTGACTGAAATCCGTAGCTTTCTCGGATTGGCTGGTTATTACCGCCGTTTTATAAAAGACTTTTCAAAGATTGCCGTTCCTCTTACTAGCTTACCAAAGAAAGGTGTTAAATACATTTGGTCGGACAAATGTGAAACTTCTTTTCAGAAATTAAAAGAACTCCTTTCTGATGCTCCTGTTCTTGTGATTCCCGAAGGGAATCAAGATTTTGTTGTCTATACTGATGCTAGTCGCGTTGGATTGGGAGCCGTTCTTATGCAAAAAGAACGTGTTATTGCTTATGCTTCTAGGCAATTGAAGCCGGCTGAGACTAGATATGCCACACATGATTTAGAACTCGCGGCCATCGTTTTCGCCCTTCGAATTTGGCGACATTATCTTTTGGGAGAAAAATTTGTACTTTATACTGATCATAAGTCTTTGAAATAATTATTTTCTCAAAAGGAACTTAATTTGCGTCAACAGCGTTGGCTCGAATTCCTTTCCTCTTATGATCTTGATATTCTTTATACTCCCGGAAAGGGAAATCGAGTTGCCGATGCACTTAGTCGCAAGCAACAACCGGTTGTTTCCATGATGATTTCCGAATGGAACGATCTCGAAGTTTTATCTGCTTGTGAGATTAGAGATCGTGTTTCCGATCTATGTTCATCTCTTGTTTTATGTAGCCTTGAGGCTCGTCCTTCTCTTTTAGACCGCATTCTAGAAGCTCGACAGCTAGATCTTGAATTGGCTCTTCTTGGCCAAAACATCGTGGATAAAGTTGATATTGAAGGTTTGAGAGACTTTGAGATTGATTCTCATGGCGGCATTCCGAAATTTGGCAGACTTATCGTACCAAATATTAGTGGTCTTCGTAAAGATATTCTTGAAGATTCACATCGTTCCAAATATTCCATTCATTCCGGTAGCAGTAAAATGTACGCTGATATGAAGCGACTTTATTATTGGGAAGGAATGAAATTTGATATCGCTAACTTTGTTAAGTGTTGCATGACTTGCCAACTTGTTAAGGCTGAACATCAAAGGCCCAGTGGGTTATTGCAACCATTGGAAATTCCAGTATGGAAGTGGGATTAAATTTCCATGGATTTTATTGATGGCCTTCCCCGTTATCGTTCGGGTCATAATAGCTTATGGGTGATTGTTGATAGACTTACTAAATCTGCCCATTTTATTCCTGTTCGGTCAAACCGAACCGTTCCTCTTCTAGCCAAGCTCTTTATTAAAGAAATTGTTAAACTGCATGGAGTTCCTTCTTCCATTGTTAGTGATCGTGATCCATTGTTTACTAGTGGATTTTGGAAGAGTCTTCAAAAAGCTTTGGGAACGAAGCTTAATTTTAGCACCGCTTATCACCCCCAGTCCGATGGACAAACTGAGCGTGTGAATCAAACACTTGAAGATCTTCTTCGTTCTTGTGTTCTTGACTTTGGTGGAAGTTGGGAAGATCATATTTCACTTGTTGAATTTTCCTATAATAACAGCTTCCAATCTAGTATTGGTATGGCGCCTTTCGAGGCACTCTATGGAAGGCCATGCCGATCTCCTTCTTGTTGGCTTGAGGCCGGTGAGAAGCTGGTTTTAGGTCCAGATTTTATTCATGATTCCACAGAAAAGATTGAACTTATTCGACATAGGATGAAAGAAGCCCAAAGTAGACAAAAATCCTATGCCGATAACCGAAGAAGAAAATTAGAATTTTCTGTGGGGGATCTTGTATTTATTCGTGTTTCACCTATGAAGGGTGTTGTACGTTTCAGTCGATCGGGAAAGTTAGCGCCTCGATACATTGGGCCATTTCCTATCACGGAACGTATTGGTTCCATGGCTTATTGCCTTTCATTACCGGCTCAGTTTTCTTCCATGCATGACGTATTTCACGTTTCTCAATTACGGAAGTGCCATCGGGATTCCGATTCTATTCTTGAGCCCGGTGTTGTGGAAGAGATAGAAGTTTCGCCTAATTTAACTTATAAGCAGCACCCTATTCGAATTATTGCTTCGGAGGTTAAACGACTTCGAAATAAAGATGTTTCGCTTGTTAAAGTTCAATGGTCCTCAAATCCTAAGGATTTCTCTTGGGAATCTAGAGAATTCATCGAGCGTACACATCCGGACCTACTTACTCCTGCTCTTTGAGGTAAACTTCTTATTTCAAATTTCTTTTGTGTTAATATGCTTTTATGGTTGTTACTTTTTATTTCCATCTTATTTATTGCGAGGACGCAATTTCTTTAAGGAGGGAAGTCTGTAACAACCCGCATATTTATCGATTTTATATTTAAATATTTTATTTAAATATTTTATCGTTAGTCGGATGTTAGTCCGAAAAGCTACTTTTTGCATACGGTCAAATTAGGACTCGAGACCACCTCCATTGTGTTCAAAATGACGTTTGCGATCTTTTTGAGTGTAAACTTCGATATGTTTGGAGATAGTGAAATTTTCGTCACTTTTTGCTTTGAGCTTTTGGTTTGGGCTGAACCACTTCTAAATCAGTCCCAACCCCCTCCTCTCTTCATTACCTTACTTCTTTTTCCTTATACTCAAGCTTTTACAACAATGGAGAGAGGAATGGGAAATTAAAACTCCAAACCCTAGTTTTCTTTTGCAAATCAAGTTCTAGCTCCAAACTAATAGAAGAAGCTTTGGTAAGCCTCCTCTTCTTCTTCTCCAACTCATTCTCTTATCAATTTCAGAAATTCCTAAACCTAACTTAGGAAATATTTCTCTTTTTAGCCTAGATTCAAGGTTGTTGAGTTGGAATTGAAGTGTGCTTGCTCTTGCCATTGCTCTATAGCTTCTTCTTCATTTGTTTTGGGTTTAAAGGTGAGATTTTTATCTCACATCTATGTCTATATCTATCTTTGTTGTTAGGTATGAATTCCTAACACTTATCCATGCGTATTTGATATTTGGATTGGATTGATTTGGTGTGTATTCCAATTTTTGGTGTTTTGGTTTAATTTATGTGAAAATCCTTTTATGGATGTTTGAACATGTTTTTGGTGATGCATCGAAGTGCCTATAGGGCTGGGTTGCCGATTGGCGTAAACCCTTAGTGTTCATCGCTCGTTCGATCGCATTTTGGTTCGGATTCGTCGATTTTTGAGCTAGGCTGTTTTTTTTTTGCCTAGCAGAAAAATTCAGACGTCTGCAATAAATTTCAGACGTCTAAAACCAAATATAGACGTCTGTGACAAAAATACAGACGTCTGTGATAAAATATAGACGTCTGTGACAAAAAATTTAGACGTCTGAATATAGTTCAAAATGTTTTTTACTCTCTGTTTCAATTTTTGACCTCTGAGCCGTCTGTCACAAAAATTCAGACGTCTGAGATAAAATTTAGACGTCTGTCACAAAAATTTAGACGTCTGAACTGCTGATTTTGCCTAATTTGCCTATTTTCGAGTAAATTTCCAAGGTTTATCGATTTTTGTTGATCCGACTTATTGTTATCAATTATTATCGAGTTTGATGACTTCTTTCTTTGGACTTTTGAGAATATTCATTTTTGATGGATTCGTTATTGATCTCTTTGGATTTTATCCACATCTTCGAATGTGAATTTTTGATTGATTGATTGTTTCTACAATCGTTTTCGTGATTTGTCACTTTAAAAATATAAAGGTTTCAATACTAGTATTAAATATAAAAACTTCTTCATCAAAACGATTTCAACACTATTTCAAATATCAAAAGTTTGTTTTCCCAAACCGATTTCCAATCTACTAGTATATACAAGCCTTTACTTCACTCGGATGAGAAATCGACTTAAACGACTTAGTAAAACGAGTGGTATGAAACGCTTGCGTTCACTTCGTCGGTTAGCTCTTGGACTTGTTCGATTGAACCTTTTTTGTGACAATTTCCTAGTGAAGATTTACAGCTTGTTCGTAAATATTTAAGTTAAGCAAGTGGTTATGAGACATGAAGCTAAACTCATATATTTACTAGCTTGGTGTGATTGACACCTCCTTATGATCATGACGATCATTTTTGTGATTTAGACTAGCGAATGAGCGATGTCTCTTTGTCTGCGAGGGAGACTAGACCCCGCTTTTGTGATGTTTCGCCATCATATATATGGGGTAGCTCCCCATGGTCTTCGGGCCATTGCTGTGTGGAAATTTAATGGATAGCTTCCATGAGATAGCTTCTCATTCCTGTGTGATACGCGTAGGTGAGTTTTCATGCTCCCATTCATGTGTTGGGCCTTCCCCCTTTATGTGTTTTTTGGATTTCTGGTGATGATTTCTGGAATTTTGTGCTTCGCCAATTTTCATGATTTTCATTGATATGATATCAGTTTTTGTGCATTGGTGAATTTGTGTGTCATTGACTTGTTATGAATACAAGTTTAGGGTATGATACCCTATTTTATCTTTGAGAAGATTCTTGTGATATTGATTAATCTCTTGTTGATTTTCAATTACAAACTTATAGTAGTATGCCACTATGGTTAATACATGTTCATGTAATGTATTTTACTTTATACCATATCATCTGATATTTATAGCTAGACTGATCCGTTTATTATTTTCTTATAAATAATACTCGGGTCAGACCGAGATGTTACAGGAGCTTCTGCTTGACTTCTCTTTAGGACTATTCTAACTTTTGGCTAACTACATAGATTAGCAGTTTTTGGATGTACACATTTGAGATATAGACTCTATGTTGTGTACTTATTCTTTTGTATAGCACGTGTTGCTATTCTTTTTGTATTATCATGGATCTTTCTGACCTCTACTCTGATGTACACTTTCATGTGTTATATATTTATATTCATATCTTCTTCCGCCTTTGTGATATGGATGTCTGTGACTGATTTATGTTATGATTATTTCTATGTTTGTTCCCGAAGATTATATATAGCCACCGTGTGATAGCTTTATGTTTGTATTGGTTTGTTGGATTACCTCTTTAAAAGAAATGCATTCTATTCTATCTGACATATCGGTGCTCGCACAAAGAAGTTACACGGATGGTCGCTCCTCAACAGCCTTATTCTCCGTGCTAATTGACAGCACTACATCGTAGTGTTCTTGGTTAGCGCGGGCATAGAGGTGGGGCGTCACATCAATGTTTTAATATGATTTTGATATTTAAGAAATTAATTAAGGATAAGTGGTTTATCTTATGATTAATTAAGACCTTGGATGAATAAGGACTAATTAAATTAATAGGAGATTAAAAGAGTAATTAGTTTATTTAAAAGTTTTAAGGGTATTTAATTAATTATGAGTTAATTAATTAGAGATTGATTAATTCGTAATTAAGGACAAATTAATTAAGTAATTAGAGATTAAATACTTAAATAAAAATTACTTGATGGAAGTAATTAAAGGTAAATTACATAAGGGAATTAATTAAAGATTAATTACTTAGTGTAATTAATTAAAGGATTAATTAATTTGATAAATTAATTAAGGGATAGTTAATTAATGAGTATGATTAATTAAAGGAAAATTAATCAATGTAAGTAATTATAGAAATTAGTTTGAGAAATTAATTAAGGATCAATGTAATTATTGTGAATGGGTGAAGGTTAATTAATTTATGAAATTAATTAAAGGTTAATTACTTAATGTAATTAAAGATGAAAATTAAGGATGATTAATTAATGGTTTGTAATTAATTAATTTAAGTAAGTAGGATTAAAAGTGATTGAAGTAATTAATTTAATTAATTAAATTAATTAGAGATGGTATGGTTGATTAATCTTGTTATGAATGATTGAATGATATTGTATGACTTAGATTAGTTGATATCTCTGGTATGTGATGTGGAATGCTATGTGATATAATATGTTTGGGTTAAAACAGTGACATCTTGTATTTAAAGTTTGAATTGTATTTCATTTGAATAACTTGGGTTAAGATGACATTGGATTCGAAGAGACAGGAGTCGGATATTAGTTAATACCCGAAACCACTTCGATTCTTTATAGATCGATATGTGAAGTAAGTATTGAACATAACAAGTAATGAACTCGTAGTGAAGTATGAGTTACTCTGGGTTTTTCTTTATGGTTTTTCACTTAGTATTTAATTGGTATGGGTTTACTCACGTTGGTTTTCAGCCTGACCCGGGTGTTACTTTGTTGTAATGCTTGGGTCAGACCGAGTATTACAGATTTCAGGTTAGGACGTTTTGGAGCTCAGGAGGCGAGCTGGATGGCAGGAACGTATGGAGTGTATTCCGCTGTGATATATTATAGTTGTTTGAGACATATTAATTCTAACTGTCTAGTATATTTGAAAATGAATGTTGTAACTCTGATGTATTAAAATGTAATTAACAAATACAGTTTTCTTTGTATATCTGATATTATTAATTGATATTGTATTTTGATCCGCTGCGAATGTGAGAATCTATGTCTTGTTCTGTTTCTTCTTCTACCTCTTTTCTTTTTCTCCTAACTATCTGGAATTTTCAGGTTCAAAAATTCCGGGTCATTACAATTGGTATCAGAGCAGAAGGTTAAGCGAGAACCTTGGCTCTGGTGGGATTACTCATTAAGGATAGGGTCAATGG
The DNA here is from genome assembly GCA_030737815.1 of Allium fistulosum. Lineage (NCBI taxonomy): Eukaryota > Viridiplantae > Streptophyta > Magnoliopsida > Asparagales > Amaryllidaceae > Allium > Allium fistulosum. Next base: position 245,384,551 of record CM060905.1, on the reverse strand, counting down.
TACCCTAAGATGAGTTGAGTGTATATATATATATATATATGAGAGCGTATTTGTTATTTTCTTATATAAAGGTTTTAAAATGGTTTTAAAAATAAATGATTTTTATATAAGTTTATCTTTTGATATATATATATATATAGAAATAATTTTCTAATTATTAAATATATTAAAGAAATTGGTTGTTGAATCATTGGAATAAAATAAAATAATGAGAATTAAGTGGTAATAGAAATACAACCAAATTGAAATTAAATGAAGATAAGTTTGAAATGGATCCAAACTGAAATTAAAATCTTGAATTTGTAGAAGTGTTATCAGAATAAAGATAATAATGAATTGGTTTTTAGATATGATAATTTTGGTTATTATCATAAATGGTTGTTGTGTTTAATAATGAAATGTTTTAGGGAAGTAAACTTTTAGGTGAATATGACTTATAAATTGGAATTGAAGATAATTTAAAATTGTGAAATTTTAAATCTAAGTCCAGAAAACTTGAAATTGTTTTAAAGAAATTTGTTTTGAATTAAAACCAAAGGTGGTTTAAAAGTTTAAGGTATAACTTGGTGTGTAAAGAAAATGTATATATGAGGAATATACATAATACCAATGATGATTTGAAATAAACTCTTAGTGTTGAGTTTTAAATTTTTTTTCCTTGGAATGTGATATGAAAACCCAAAGTGATAAGTTTTTGAACTTATAAGTGATAGATTATTAATATAAAGTTTAAAATTTGAAATGGGAATTCAAATTGGGTAAAGTTGACTGGATTAAATTGAATTTGACTTAAGAAAAGTTAAATGAGCTTATTAGAATGAACAACTTGAATTGGAAATTTCAAGATGAAATTGAAATTTAACATGGAAAGTTAAATGGTTGATTTTAAATGGGAGTTATGAGTGATCTCAAATGGGTTTGAGATCTGGAAATTGAAAATGGATGCTGTTAATTGGTGTTTGGATAAATTTGGATGTTTATTTATCCTGATATCATTCTATTGTTATAAATAATCTATGAACTGAGAATTGGTTTTGAAGTTAGAAATGGATAATAAATTAGAATCTGAAGATTAAATTGTTTTTGAATTCTTATTCGAACTCTGTAATAAGTTAAGTAAAGATAATTTTAAAATGGAATTTTGGAATTTGGATTCAAAATTAAATGGTTTAAAGATTTAAGTTGTTAAATTAAAAATTAAGGTTGATTTGATTTAAAAAGTAAAGGTTAATTTGATTTAAAGGATTAAATCAACATTTAAAAATTTAACTTGAAATTATAATTCGAGATGGTTTTAATTTGAGATTTGAATAGAATTAGTTCAAATTAAATTTGATTTAAATTAATTAGAATTGTGATTAAAGATGGATAAGCATAAGTTTAAATGAAAATTTTGAATTGAAATAATTTGAAATAAAATTTAAGTTGAATGAGTTCAAATTCAAATGGGAATTGGGATTAATTCAAAATGGAATTGAAATGAATTAAAATTGGTTCAATTTGAAATTTATGTGAATTAATTAAAATTGTAATTAAAGTTGAATAGGTTTAAAATTCAAATGGAATTTGATTTGAATTTGGAAAGGAATTAAGGTTAATTCAACTTGAATTGGGATTAAATCAATTTCAATGGAGATTGAAGTTATTTAAATTGAAATTGTGTCAATTTAAATGGAAGTGGAAATTTAAATTGGAAATTGATTGGAAATGGGGATTTGAAAAATTGGTCAGTTTGGCTCTAGGCTATTTTCAAAATAATTTGGTTTAATATAAACCTATTTTTCCAAGCTACTTATTATACAATCTTTCTTTTCAAAGCCAAACTATTTTATACTTATTTTACAATTACTTTTGGAACTATTAAACAATTTTACAACTGATTTATAAATTAATTACTATTTTTCAACTATTTATAATTACTTAACTATTTTACAGCTATTTTACAAACTAAAAATTATTTTTCAACTACTTATATATATTTTATTTTTTCAAGCTATTTTCAAAATTTAAGCTGGATAGAGTTCAAACTGTCTATAATTGAATATCAATTGAGATAAGAATTGAAGTGTTAACCCAAATGGAAATTGGGAGCAATTGTGTATAAGTGAATGAAAATCAAGATGAATGTGAATAGAAAAAAAGAGGCTTGATTTAACTAATAATCAATGAAGATAGATACGTAAAATGTATGTATGTTATTCTATTCGCATAGTGATTTGATCCAGATTCGAACACAGAATTTCGAGATAGTATTATCGATCCGAGTTGGGATTTTTCGCTCGATTTTCGACGGCAAACCTGGATATGGGTTTTTGATTGGTTCTGGATATTCTCTATCATAGCTACGACTATGTAAGGAGAATGACGGTTTCTGATCAAGAAACCATATCTGAGTCCGCACTAGGAAGTCGGGTGAACGATACTAGTTCGGAAGTGGAATTGTGTGATCGAGTGAGCGATCAGATTTATATAGCGTACGGATGATATGTGTACATCATACGAGTTTGAATGAAATTGATATTGAAAATTTGTGGATAAGAACTGTAAAATGGTTTTTGAAATGAAAAGTAATATGGTTAATAACTTTATAAAGGATTTATCAAATTTGAATATTTGATTTGAAATAAAATAAAGTTATATATCCTTGTTATATAAGATAAATCTTCCCTTATTGAGTCTATTGTTAGAAGAAAAGGGTTTTGAAAATATTTAAGTATAAAAGAGGTTTTATACAAGTTTGAAATGATCCGAAGATTTTCAAAAATATATATCTATATATATAAAGGATCTTATGAAGAATGATTTTGAAAAAGGTTTTGGGAACCTATGGATTTTGGAAAGGCTTTTGATTTTTGAGAAAAATCAGTTTTGGGAATTTGGAAAGCCAAGTTTGGAACTATCGATTTGGGATATCGATTTTGTGTAAAGGAGAATTTGATATAAATCATAAAAGGTATGATTTAAAGATACTATAAGTGTATAGTATAAAGTGTTTTGAGAATGGCTTTGGGGGAAAAGGCGCTCCCTTGAAATGAACTTCTCAGGAGTACCACAGGGTGGTACTGTGACGACCGCCCATGACCCCTGCACCGAATCTAGAGAAAGCGCGCTGTAAGGTGTGCCAGGCGACCATGGACGATTGTCAGAGAAATTAAAACAACAGAATCTATCGTATTACTCACAGCGCATGGACAAAATACAATAGAACATATGTATAGTGAAGCTTTACAGAATAAAATGCCATCATATAAAACTTCATAATAGTTGAATACAAGCATCCAAATAGTCAATACATCAAGCCTCACTACATAACACTCAGAGATTATACAAACAGCGGAACATCCAGTACATATAAGAAGATAATATGCAACCCTCTAGCTCGTCTTCGATATCAGCATCGTGAGAAGAGAACAGCACCTGTCACCTGCTACCTAGTCTGCCCGTCCCAAAGATGGACGAACAGCCCAAGGCAATAAGAATTAAAAACATAAAGCCTTGAGTCAGACAACAGTCTTAGTGAGCAGTAAATTAACTAACAACATACCAAAAGAGCGTAAAGGAAAAGGAATAGGAATACAACCCTCCCACTCCACCTCTTTCTACAGTGATAGCCCCCAGACACACACTAAGCAGAAGCAACACAGCAGAGCATACAATTTAAAGTAAAGTAATAATCATTCGAGTCAAGGGCGATGTTTTCCAAGTACCAAGGCCTAAATCAGATAAGCACCCAGAAAATACCGCTCTTGAGTCCGAATGACGATACAACCAAACATCCATGACTCTGGCTATCACTGTTATCATTGCTTCGATATCACCGTTAATTGAATGACCGGCACATTCTTTCAGCCGTCCGTCAAGGGCTAATGGAAACCCCGGTTCTAGACATAACTCCCGCACGTCGTCGCAGCCCGTGCCTAGGACTATCGAATCTGCCCAGAGTACTCGACCATCAACAGTTGGCCGTTGGGACTATCGAATCTGCCCAAACGTACTCTTGCTTAGAGCATGCTAGAACCTTCAACAACGATGCTATCCAAGCCTCCTAGTCATCCTCCTCGACGACTATTCTCATATCCATTCATTATCCTCAACTCGAATCATATCACCGAGTTATCAACATGCTTGGAATGATCCCGTCTGGATTAGACCAAGTCTTCATCACATGATTGCCTCGCTTCATCACATCCTCGCAAAGCCTCATCTCAACATCACATAATCAAATCTACGCATAAGAGCTTCATCATCCCGCTACATATACCACGAGCAGCTTACCCAATTCAAGAGCCTTTCTCCTAGCTTTTGAATCATCTTCGGTCTAAATCAAACCATCAATCATCTAATTCATAACAATCAATCAAACCAAACATTAATCCAAGCAATCAAGCATTCAAATATGATCTAAGTAGATAATTATAACAATAATGACATTTTCGTAATTAAAGAGTTGAAAGTCTAACATGCATGAAATCATAAGAAATATCTCTACAATCTTGATGAATGAACTTGCATAGGTTAACACTTAGTAAAATGGTTGTCAAATCATCATGAACAATGGATCTACATGGATCTACACTTAGGATGAAGAAAATGCATGGAAATCACTATTTTAACACCAAATCGAGCCAACAATTCGATATACTCCTTTGGATCCGTGTGAGAGATAATCACCACTCACCAAATCACCTAAACAACTCCAAATCAACACGCTTCAGATCTGGACAGCGAAGGATCAAGCTTGATCTATCACGAATCCGTTTCAAACGAAGAAATCTCACTTCAAAGGATGAAGATCTTCAACTTTAGATCTTGGATCTTCGATCTTGATCTTCGATTTGGATGAAAGGAAGCACTAGATTAGAGTGGAGAAAAGAAGTGAAGAAGTGTAGAAGTCGAGCTCTGAAAATGGCAGCACTTCGTCGCTTCGAAATCCGGATTCCAAAAAGTGAGAAAAACCCTTCCTATTTATAGTTGAAATTCCCTTAAGTCGCTCGGAGTTAGGTCGTCCATGACCTACGACCTAAAACCTACCGACCTAAAGACTTACCAACCTACGACTTAACAAAACCCCCAGCCTCTACGACCTAACCTAACGCGCAGCTGCGACCTAGCGCTTAAGCACATCTTCGACCTAACTGCTAAGCCTTACGCGACCTAACAAATAACTAGGTTACGACTTAACAAATAACTGGGGCTACGACTCAACTACTAAGTCGTCTACGACTTAAAACAGATCAACTCTTAAGTCGCTCGCGACTTAAAAACTACTAAGTCGCTCACGACCTATCACTCAGGCAGAAACCCAGCGACCTAACATCTTAAGTCTTCACGCGACCTAAAACATGTTACGACTTACGACTTAACTTGTACGACTTAACTCCCATAGGTCGTATACTCGCTAACCTATAGGTCATACCAAGACACTAGGTCGCTACACAGCTATCTCCAAACTCCTTAGGTCGTTGCCGACCTAACAATGCTAACTCGGAACCACTAGGTCGCTCCAAACTGACACGTGACCCAAACCACTTCGCGACCTAACATTTAACTCGGTCACGACTTAACCCTTAACTCAAAACCTTAAGTCGTCTACAATAAGTCGGTCACGACTTATCTCTTAGGTTGTTTACGACCTATACTAAGTCGTGAACGACTTAGGACTTAACCATATTTCGCCTAAAATCTGAAATGGCTTAAAATGCTGAAAATTCTAGATTTTGACGAACTTGTCGATCCGTAAAATTACGGGTCGTTACATTCTCTCCCCCTTTAGGAATTTCGCCCCCGAAATTCCAAACAAACAAAGCAATCAAAGACTATTCTGCACGCCTATCATCCATAACAATCAACAAACCATGCATCCAATTCTAGCTTAGCGTGCAGAATTCTAAATCTTAGAACAAGTTACAACATTGTTAGATGACACGACACCTTAGGGTCATACCTTGAAGAGTTCAGGATGAGCTGCTTTCATCCTCTCTTCCACCTCCCACGTACAGTCGTTATCATCATCACTCCATTGTATCTTGAGCAACTTAACTACCTTCCTCCTAAGCTGTTTCGTGTCGGTTTCCACAACACGAAGCGGCTTACGAGGTCTTCTATCGACCGGATCAACTTCGAAATCTTCACAGCTATCAGCATAAACCACGGTATTCGAGTCGTGCACATACTTCCGTAGATATGATACGTGAAAAACATTGTGCACACCCGACATCTTCTCCGGTAACTCCAATCTATAGGCGAGCTTTCCAATTCGCTCGATAATCGGGAATGGTCCAACAAATCTCGGAGTCAATTTTCCTTTCTTCCCGAATCGAATAACATTCTTCAGTGGAGAAATCTTCACAAAAACCATATCACCAACGTCGAATTCCAAATCCTTTCGACGCTTATCGGCATAACTTTTCTGACGGTCTTGGGCTGCCTTCATTCGTTGCCGAATGATCTCTATACAATCTGAAGTCTGTCGAATCATCTCTGGCCCAAGCATCAGCTTTTCTCCAGTTTCCAACCAACATGTCGGAGAGTTACACGGTCTTCCATACAATGCCTCATACGGTGCCATACCAATGCTTGACTGGTAACTGTTGTTGTACGCAAACTCCACCAAATGAAGGTAATCTTCCCATGATCCTCCGAAATCCAAAACACATGCTCTAAGAAGATCTTCCAAAACTCGGTTGACTCTCTCGGTCTGACCATCTGTTTGAGGGTGATAAGCTGTACTCAAACACAACTCAGTTCCCAAAACTTCCTGGAAGCTCTTCCAAAATCCACTAGTGAACAATGGGTCTCGATCGCTCACTATACTCTTCGGAATACCATGGAATCGAACTATCCACTTAACATACAGCTCATCCAACTTTGATGCAGTCCTAGTCGATCGAACAGGAATAAATCGTGCACTCTTAGTCAGACGATCTACAATGACCCAAATCCCTTCATTTCCCGTTCTGGTTCTAGGCAATCCATCAATAAAATCCATTGATACCTGCTCCCACTTCCATGTAGGAACTTCTAATGGCTGTAGTAATCCACTTGGCTTCTTCTGTTCGGCTTTTACCAACTGGCAGTTCATACATTTGGAAATAAAATTTCCAACATCCTTCTTCATACCTTCCCAGTAGTAGGTTCTCTTCATATCCTGATACATCTTATTTCCACCTGGATGAATTGTCAGCTTCGAGTGATGACTTTCCTTCAGAACTTCACTCCTCAATTCATCTATATCGGGAACAACTAGTCGTCCTTGTTTCTGAAGCCAACCCTCTCGATCGACCTTGAATCCTTTATCCTTTTCTGGTTCTAATCCAGATTCCAAATCACGGATAATCTTGACAAGCTTATCGTCTCGCTTTTGGCTCTCGCCAATCCTTTCCACAAGAGAAGGTTTTATCGATAAGTTTGCCAACATCCCAGGTTCCAATTCACATCTAGGCCTGAAGTCAAATCCGGCTAAATACTCGAGACTCTTCCATTCTGAAAACATGGCTCCCAATCCTGCATGTCTTCGACTCAACGCATCTGCCACTGCGTTACCTTTTCCCGGAGTATAAGCTATACCAAAATCATATGATGCCAAAAACTCTAGCCAACGTTGCTGCCGAAGATTCAAATCTTTTTGGGAGAAAAGATACTTCAACGACTTATGATCCGTAAACAACTCAAATCGAACTCCCAACAGATAATGTCTCCACATCTTCAGAGCAAATACAATCGCCGCTAACTCCAAATCATGAGTCGGATAATTCCTTTCATGCGGTTTCAGTTGTCGACTTGCATACGCAACAACTTTATCCTTCTGCATCAGCACTGCTCCAAGTCCAGTACCACATGCGTCGGTGTAAACCACCATCTCATCATTCCCACTAGGAATAGTCAGAACAGGAGCACTCGTCAAACGCTCTTTCAGGATTCCAAAAGCTTGCTCACACTTATCATCCCATCTGAACACTAGGTTCTTCTTCGTCAATCCTGTTAACGGTGCAGCTATCTTGGAGAAGTCTTTGATAAACCGTCGATAATATCCTGCTAATCCAAGAAAACTCCTCACATCTGATGCATTCTTAGGTCTGACCCAATCCTGGATTGCTGCCACCTTAGCGGGATCAACCGTTATTCCACTTCCAGAAATCACATGGCCTAAGAACCTCACTTCACTCTTCCAGAAGTGACACTTTGAAAACTTAGCCTTCAGCTGATGTTTCCGCAAGATTTCCAAAACAATACGCAAGTGTGTCTTGTGCTCTTCTTCCGTTCTGGAATAAATCAGAATATCATCTACGAACACAAGTACGAACTTGTTCAACTGATCTCTGAACACTCTATTCATAAGATCCACAAAATATGCTGGCGCGTTAGTCAATCCAAACGGCATTACCAGCCACTCAAAGAAACCAGATGGTGTCCTAAAAGCAGTCTTCGGCACACTATCCTTAGCTACTCTCAACTGGTGAAATCCTGTTGCCAAATCCATCTGGGAAAACACCTTAGCTTCGTGAAGCTGATCATACAAGTCATCTATTCTCGGCAATGGATACTTGTTCTTCTTAGTCACCTTATTCAGCTCACGATAATCCACACACAATCTCAATGACCCATCTGCCTTGGTTGCAAACACAACTGGTGCACCCCACTTGGACACACTACGCCGAATGAATCCTTTCTGCAAAAGATCATCAACTTGCACCCTCAATTCCTGATGTTCCCTAGGCGCCATCCGCATAAGAGGCATCACAACAGGTCTGGCTCCTTCAACTAGATTTATACGAAACTCGATCTCTCTATGCGGCGGCAACCCTTTGACTTCGTCAAAGACATCCTCGAATCCATTAGCGATCGGCACTGATGACAGTCCATCCCGTGGAATAACCAATGAATACATGAAGCTCATGAAGACGCCTTCTTCATGCTTACATTGTATCACAACCTTTCGCCCCTCCACATTCTCGACTGTCACTTCCAACCTTTCGCAATCAACCTTAGCCGCATGCTTCCTAAGCCAGTCCATACCCAAAATAATTCTGAACCCCGCAAAGTTCAGAACAAAGCAATCACAAACAAAAGAGCAACCATGACTCGATACAACTAGACCACGGCATAACATACACAAACAAGACGAACCCCCAACTGGATTAGTCACAACCAATGGCCTATCAACAATATCTGGTTCCAAACCTAACTGGCCTACAAGTTCATTACAAACAAACGAATGCGACGCCCCAGTATCAAACAACACTCTAACTGGAACACCACATAAGAAAAGAGTACCTTGAACCACCACACTCTTTCCCTTCTCTTCAGTGGTAGGAGCTTTCGAAGACGACGGAACAGCTCCCAAAGCATAAGCTTGCACAATCTGCTTGTCCCTTCTCGATTCTGGACAATTCTTCCTGAAATGCCTTGGCTTGTCACAGTTGTGACACTTCATCGGTGCCTTCGGATTCTTACAATCCTTCGAGAAATGGCCCTTCTGCTAACAATTGTAGCAAGTCACCTCGCCTTTCGGCTTCTTCTGGCCATCCTTACCCTTCTGCTGCTGTTGCTTCCTCTTCTTGTTTCCACCCTGCTGGGGTTTAGACTTTTCCCTGGTCACAGCAACAACAGATCCTTCCTTAGGAAACAGACTCTCATGCCTGAGAGCTTTCTCCACAAGCTTCTCAAATGAATCATCCAAATGATCCACCAACTGCCTCCCAAGATAACTGTCCAAGCCTGTCACAAACTTCTCATTCTTCTGATATGCAGATTCAATATAAGACCGGGCATACTTGGACAACGCTTCAAACTCAGAAACATACTCAAGAACTGGTATTCCTCCCTGCTTGAGCTCTACAAACTTCTTGAACAGAACAGACTTCTGAGCTGTAGAACTGAACTTAGCTTCAAATCTGACTTGGAATTGCTCCCAAGTAATCTCTTCCTCCGGAGTAGTGATGGTAATAGAGTTCCACCAATCAGAAGCTCTCCCTTGAAGCTGTCTCGATGCCAACTTCCTCTTAGTCGCATCCTCAATTCCCAAATCACCAAAGATCCTTCTACAAGCATCTATCCACCTCTGGACCTCAATAGTTGATTCTGTTCCCAAGAAAACCTTTCCTCCAAGAGCAGTATAATCCTTGCACAACTTAGCAAAATCCACTGGTTTCAGAGTTTGGACTTGAACTCCAACATCTATTGCTGCCCCTGGAACTGGTATCCTTCTCATGATCAAAGTCATCATAGATTCGAACATAGCTGCATAATCAGCAGCCCCCTCAGTAGCACGGCCTCTCCTAGCAGCTGGTCTCCCTCTTCGACTCATTCTCAATATCTATAAAAAGGAATGATTAGAACATCTTGAGAAACAACTGCATAAAGGACTCAACTCTACTAAGCTACTATATTATATATAGTATTCATCCATCAAAATACAATTACGTCTCTCATACATAGTTACGTCAGTGAGCGTTGGGTAAAATCGATTAACCAATGCTCTGATACCAAATGTGACGACCGCCCATGACCCCTGCACCGAATCTAGAGAAAGCACGCTGTAAGGTGTGCCAGGCGACCATGGACGATTGTCAGAGAAATTAAAACAACAGAATCTATCGTATTACTCACAACGCATGGACAAAATACAATAGAACATATGTATAGTGAAGCTTTACAGAATAAAATGCCATCATATAAAACTTCATAATAGTTGAATACAAGCATCCAAATAGTCAATACATCAAGCCTCACTACATAACACTCAGAGATTATACAAACAGCGGAACATCCAGTACATATAAGAAGATAATATGCAACCCTCTAGCTCGTCTTCGATATCAGCATCGTGAGAAGAGAACAGCACCTGTCACCTGCTACCTAGTCTGCCCGTCCCAAAGATGGACGAACAGCCCAAGGCAATAAGAATTAAAAACATAAAGCCTTGAGTCAGACAACAGTCTTAGTGAGCAGTAAATTAACTAACAACATACCAAAAGAGCGTAAAAGGAAAAGGAATAGGAATACAACCCTCCCACTCCACCTCTTTCTACAGTGATAGCCCCCAGACACACACTAAGCAGAAGCAACACAGCAGAGCATACAATTTAAAGTAAAGTAATAATCATTCGAGTCAAGGGCGATGTTTTCCAAGTACCAAGGCCTAAATCAGATAAGCACCCAGAAAATACCGCTCTTGAGTCCGAATGACAATACAACCAAACATCCATGACTCTGGCTATCACTGTTATCATTGCTTCGATATCACCATTAATTGAATGACCGACACATTCTTTCAGCCGTCCGTCAAGGGCTAATGGAAACCCCGGTTCTAGACATAACTCCCGCACGTCGTCGCATCCCGTGCCTAGGACTATCGAATCTGCCCAGAGTACTCGACCATCAATAGTTGGCCGTTGGGACTATCGAATCTGCCCAAACGTACTCTTGCTTAGAGCATGCTAGAACCTTCAACAACGATGCTATCCAAGCCTCCTAGTCATCCTCCTCGATGACTATTCTCATATCCATTCATTATCCTCAACTCGAATCATATCACCGAGTTATCAACATGCTTGGAATGATCCCGTCTGGATTAGACCAAGTCTTCATCACATGATTGCCTCGCTTCATCACATCCTCGCAAAGCCTCATCTCAACATCACATCATCAAATCTACGCATAAGAGCTTCATCATCCCGCTACATATGCCACGAGCAGCTTACCCAATTCAAGAGCCTTTCTCCTAGCTTTTGAATCATCTTCGGTCTAAATCAAACCATCAATCATCTAATTCATAACAATCAATCAAACCAAACATTAATCCAAGCAATCAAGCATTCAAATATGATCTAAGTAGATAATTATAACAATAATGGCATTTTCGTAATTAAAGAGTTGAAAGTCTAACATGCATGAAATCATAAGAAATATCTCTACAATCTTGATGAATGAACTTGCATAGGTTAACACTTAGTAAAATGGTTGTCAAATCATCATGAACAATGGATCTACATGGATCTACACTTAGGATGAAGAAAATGCATGGAAATCACTATTTTAACACCAAATCGAGCCAACAATCCGATATACTCCTTTGGATCCGTGTGAGAGATAATCACCACTCACCAAATCACCTAAACAACTCCAAATCAACACGCTTCAGATCTGGACAGTGAAGGATCAAGCTTGATCTATCACGAATCCGTTTCAAACGAAGAAATCTCACTTCAAAGGATGAAGATCTTCAACTTTAGATCTTGGATCTTCGATCTTGATCTTCGATTTGGATGAAAGGAAGCATTAGATTAGAGTGGAGAAAAGAAGTGAAGAAGTGTAGAAGTCGAGCTCTGAAAATGGCAGCACTTCGTCGCTTCGAAATCCGGATTCCAATAAGTGAGAAAAACCCTTCCTATTTATAGCTGAAATTCCCTTAAGTCGCTCGGAGTTAGGTCGTCCACGGCCTACGACCTAAAACCTACCGACCTAAAGACTTACCAACCTACGACTTAACAAAACCCCCAGCCTCTACGACCTAACCTAACGCGCAGCTGCGACCTAGCGCTTAAGCACATCTTCGACCTAACTGCTAAGCCTTACGCGACCTAACAAATAACTGGGTTACGACTTAACAAATAACTGGGGCTACGACTCAACTACTAAGTCGTCTACGACTTAAAACAGATCAACTCTTAAGTCGCTCGCGACTTAACAACTACTAAGTCGCTCACGACCTATCACTCAGGCAGAAACCCAGCGACCTAACACCTTAAGTCTTCACGCGACCTAAAACATGTTACGACTTACGACTTAACTCGTATGACTTAACTCCCATAGGTCGTATACTCCCTAAGTCGCTAACCTATAGGTCATACCAAGACACTAGGTTGCTACACAGCTATCTCCAAACTCCTTAGGTCGTTGCCGACCTAACAATGCTAACTCGGAACCACTAGGTCGCTCCAAACTGACACGTGACCCAAACCACTTCGCGACCTAACATTTAACTCGGTCACGACTTAACCCTTAACTCAAAACCTTAAGTCGTCTACAATAAGTCGGTCACGACTTATCTCTTAGGTCGTTTACAACCTATACTAAGTCGTGAACGACTTAGGACTTAACCATATTTCGCCTAAAATCTGAAATGGCTTAAAATGCTGAAAATTCCAGATTTTGATGAACTTGTCGATCCGTAAAAATACGGGTCGTTACAGGTACTGCCTTGAACCCTAAGGGGGGTTTCTAAAGTTGATCCTGTGAGGAGTCCGGAAAAAACTAGTTCCTGAGGATTATTTGTGTAGCGAATTATTAGGGGCTGGTGCCCATAGAGGCATTTGGGTTATGCTGTGAAGACAGTGTAACTCGATGTCACTACGATCTACTGCAGACCATAGCGAAAGTCATATGTGCCGCTGAGAGCCAACAGTCTACGTTTGATTTTATATCGGTAGACTGCGACACTATGGTAACATAGCGAAAGTCGTGTGTGCCACTGAGAGCCAACAGTCTGTGTTTGATTTTACATCGGTAGACTGCGACCTATGTGGGAGTGGAGAAGTTTCATTATTTGGCAGCGAAATTCGAGGGCGCTGATGCCTACAATTACATGGACTTTTGCTGTGATGGCAACGTAACCCAGGATGTAACTGCGATCTGTAGCTGGTTCCATGGTATAATCGAGGGGCGCGGAGACCTACAGTTATCTATGGATTTTGCCGGGATGGCAACGTAACCATCGGGTTAACTGCGACCGTGGATGGGGGTGATGATTTCCAGAGCATTCTCACAAAAGATATTTCCTATATTTCAAAAAAAATTCTATATTTTCATAAATTATTTTCCAAGTATTTTCACTGGGTGTTGAAAACGGGTTTACCAAGTACTTATAGATTTTCAGTCTTACGCCTGATCAACGTATGACCGAATTTCTGTGAGAACAAGGATGGACTTGTGGAAACATCGAGTTATAAAAAGTATTTTTATAAAACTATTTTGGTGATATTATATTGATTTTTGAAGTGTTTTAAAAATTCTTAATTAAAGAGTTTATAGTTGAAAATACTCAAAGAATAATTTAACTGGTAATAAGCTGTTGTAATTAAAATTCTGGTTACTTTCCTTTTCGAGGACGAAAAGATTCAAAGGGAGGAGGAATGTGATAACCCGGATTTTTCGGACATCTGTTAATTGGATAATTAACTGGTTTATTCAATTGAACAGATAAAATTCAGATAATAAAAGATATTTGGTTATGTAAGTGAATTTGAAAATATAATAAAAATTGGATTATAGATATTTGGATAAATATTTGATAATCTCCTAATATAATTACTTGATATTTGACAAATTATTCTTTTAAAACAAATAATAATGATTGTTTATATACATGGATATAAGAAGATTTTAAATAGAAAAATTATTATATTCAAACAAATTGAATTTGTGTTTGTTTAAGTAAATATATTTGTGTGAGTTAATTTCAGTTTGGATTTTTAATTGTATTTGAATCTAAAGGGTAGATATATATATATCTTAAAATATTTTGGAGTTAAAAATATATCGTATATGATTTTATTAGTATATAATTTGTTTTATATTATTTATATAAAATAAGATAATGTAATTACTAAATTGGGATTTAAATATAAAGATTTATAAAAGACATTTAAGCATAATAAACTCATGCATAATAACACATGTAAGACAATTAACTCAAGCTAAGGACAAATGGAAGCAAATTAACCAAGTGTCTTTTTGACTTTTTATTTTCAAAAATAATAAATAAAATTAAAAACAAGTTATATATACACACATCTCCCTACCTCATCTCATTTTTCCTTCATTTAAGAAACGAATCTACAAATTTGAAACAAACCAGTGAACAAAATCAAAACCTGAGCAGATTAAAACAAAAACAAATTTAAAGCATTTTAAAACTAGAACAATCTCAATCCTGGAAGCTAAGGCAAATATAAGGATTCAAACTCATAACTGAAGTAATCAAAGTTCAATTCAACAAATCTAGTAGCAGATCAAAGCAAATCCATCTCAGTTTTAAAGCAAGATTTCAAGCTAATCAAAGATTTCCAGTTTCCAGTTTACAAGTTTTCAAAAGGTCAAGGCATTTTCCAGCATAACCAGTTCAAAGCTCTCTGTTCAAACATCCTATTACAGTGAGTAAAACTTCTAAAAACTTAAAATATGTTTAAAATTTGGGTTGCATGTGATAAGTATTTGATGTAAGTTGTGAAATGTGTTTGTATGAATGTAAATGTGCTTGCATGCTTGTATGTATATATGGATGACTGTGTGCATGATTGTGTACAGGCAACATGCCTCTGTTCCAAGTCCAACAGGGTTTAAAACAATTCGAAAATTCAAATTCTCTTCCTCCAATCTTCTATAGGTTATGATCTCTAAATGAAAAATGGTTGTAAGAATGTAAATTTATTTTTTAAAAATAATTTCAAATGTATATGTTGAGTAATTAATTCAAATTTGATAAATTACAGTGATAATCTAAAAAGGGTCAGAAATTAATCATTTTAATTTCAAGTTTTGATTTTAGAAACAGATTTGAACTTTGAAATGGTGATTTTTAAAAGAAATTTCATGACTTTTAAATATGTGGATGTTGAGATAGTTTGAGTTGATCGGTATCTATATTTTTGTCAAATTCTGATGAACGATGGAAGGGTCGTCGTCGTGATTGAAGCTGGAGATGGCTGGAGGACTGGAGATCGTCAGAAAAATGGTGAAGGGATTTTTAGATCGCCGTGGTGGCCGATCGATGAAGGAATAGGGTTTTAGACCCGGTTTTAGTCAACATAGGTTTTGGAACTTGTTCGTCGTCGATAGGGCACTGGAGTCGATCGCACCGAGGGGAAAAGTCGCGTGGGTCATCGGGGCATCTTGGGTCATGATGGCGTGGTGTCCGGTGGTCATAATCGGCGTATCGGGGTGAACTTTGAAGATCGGTTTCGTTCCAGGATGGGTTGGGTACCTCGTTTTCGAGTTCGACATCGTTGGGGTGATCTGGGTGGTCGGATGAGTGAGGATGGTCGTTTATGACTTGTGGATGGTCTCGACGTTGGTCGGAGGTGACCGGAATGATTATGCACGTGCACAAGGCGGGTTCGTTTCTGATTTTGGTTTGCTGTTGATTTTGGGGAAGAAAGAGGAGTCTCGAGTGAGGTCTCGAGAAAATGGTTGAATGACTCGGAATCGTTTTCGGGTTAGCTTGTGGGTTTCGAACAACAATTTTTAAGTTTAAAAGTAAATAAGTCTTTAAATTCAAAATGAATCTAGTTTTTGAACCCTTTCTTAAAATCTATTCCTTTATATTATAACTGTCTTAAATAATTGTTTAAGGAAATTCTAAAATTTTGTTTAACTTAAATTTGTTAAGATAATTGCTTGAGTGATTTTAAACTTAAATTAAATGGTTTAATTAAGTAAGATAATTATAAGATTAATGCTTTAATATGATTTTGATATTTAAGAAATTAATTAAGGATAAGTGGTTTATCTTATGATTAATTAAGACCTTGGATGAATAAGGACTAATTAAATTAATAGGAGATTAAAAGAGTAATTAGTTTATTTAAAATTTTTAAGGGTATTTAATTAATTATGAGTTAATTAATTAGAGATTGATTAATTCGTAATTAAGGACAAATTAATTAAGTAATTAGAGATTAAATACTTAAATAAAAATTACTTGATGGAAGTAATTAAAGGTAAATTACATAAGGGAATTAATTAAGGATTAATTACTTAGTGTAATTAATTAAAGGATTAATTAATTTGAGAAATTAATTAAGCGATAGTTAATTAATGAGTATGATTAATTAAAAGAAAATTAATCAATGTAAGTAATTATAGAAATTAGTTTGAGAAATTAATTAAGGATCAATGTAATTAAGTGAATGGGTGAAGGTTAATTAATTTATGAAATTAATTAAAGGTTAATTACTTAATGTAATTAAAGATGAAAATTAAGGATGATTAATTAATGGTTTGTAATTAATTAATTTTAAGTAAGTAGGATTAAAAGTGATTGAAGTAATTAATTTAATTAATTTAATTAATTAGAGATGGTATGGTTGATTAATCTTGTTATGAATGATTGAATGATATTGTATGACTTAGATTAGTTGATATCTCTGGTATGTGATGTGGAATGCTATGTGATATAATATGTTTGGGTTAGAACAGTGACATCTTGTATTTAAAGTTTGAATTGTATTTCATTTGAATAACTTGGGTTAAGATGACATTGGATTCGAAGAGACAGGAGTCGGATATTAGTTAATACCCGAAACCACTTCGATTCTTTATAGATCGATATGTGAAGTAAGTATTGAGCATACCAAGTAATGAACTCGTAGTGAAGTATGAGTTACTCTGGGTTTTTCTTTATGGTTTTTCACTTAGTATTTAATTGGTATGGGTTTACTCACGTTGGTTTTCAGCCTGACCCGGGTGTTACTTTGTTGTAATGCTTGGGTCAGACCGAGTATTACAGATTTCAGGTTAGGACATTCTGGAGCTCAGGAGGCGAGCTGGATGGCAGGAACATATGGAGTGTATTCCGCTGTGATATATTATAGTTGTCTGAGACATATTAATTCTAACTGTCTAGTATATTTGAAAATGAATGTTGTAACTCTGATGTATTAAAATGTAATTAACAAATACAGTTTTCTTTGTATAACTGATATTATTAATTGATATTGTATTTTGATCCGCTGCGAATGTGAGAATCCGTGTCTTGTTCTGTTTCTTCTTCTACCTCTTTTCTTTTTCTTCTAACTATCTGGAATTTTCGGGTTCAAAAATTCCGGGTCGTTACAGTAATATTTATGGTATTTAATATACCCAAGTTAATTTCCATACTATTTAACATTTAAAGATTTACAACACACAATAATCCAGCAGATTATTCAATCACATCATATATTTTTATATATATGAAAAACACTAATATATTTGAGGAATCCAGTTGGACCCCTCCAACCTATTTTCCCTGCATCCACCGATGTTAGACAATAATAAAAATACCAATCCCACTTCGAGGGGGATATCGCAGTATATAGGGTCATCCGCTATTATGCGGGGCGCATAGGGTCTCATCCGCTATAATGTGCGGGAATATCACTCCAATTACTAATATATATACTACTATATATATAGTCATCCAACAGATAATTATAGATTTATCAATTCAATCAAGCATCAATTATTTAAATTTAAACATTTAAATTTAAACGTGGCAATCGAAAAGAGTGAGAAATTCTCACCTTGATTTTATTTTGCAATCCATTCCAAACCCGACTTGTTTCTTTACGATTTTAGACCTTGTATAAACATTATACAGTTTATTAACATTTGAAATAATCGAACAATTAATTACCATTTAATAAATCTAATTAACTAATTTTAAATAATAATTAAACTAACCTAATTTACATTTTTTTCTCTTTTAATAAAAGTAACAAAATTTAATTACAGTAAATAACTTAAGAAATTACCATAACTTTGTCCTTAATCTCGTTGACCTTACAAGCCCAAACATCGCCGCCTCCTACCAGAAATGCACCTTCGACCAAACCCTAGTCATTCCCATCGCACGCATCACCTCGGTCCCCATCTCGCAACCCCCTACCTCGAACGCACGCGACTCCAGATTCCTAAGCCTAGCTGTTGTGAGCCAGAAACGCACTTCTTCCTCCACGCGGTAGCGACCTGCTCGCCTAGGCGTGATGAACTCCACAATCGCTTGCCCGCGTACGTGACCTCTGCTTTGCTCCCTTCCTCGATCGAACGCCCCTTCGCGATGCCCTCCACCCATCCCTGCGACTACCATCATGAACTGCGGCGCCCACACGTGCGTCAGGCGACGCGACTTTCCCTTCCTAAATCACGACTTCGATCGCGATACCCTTTTTTTTATAAAATGATTTCGATTTTGATCTAAAGCGGAAAAGGGAAAAGGCTCGGGGTTTTTTAATTTAACAAGATTCTTTCATTTCTTTTATATATATATATATATATATATATATATTTTTAATCAACGAGCAGACTTGATCGAACTGATTTGAGGGGAAAAAGGAAATGTTGCATCTTTAAAAAGTGAAAAGAGATGGCTTCGTTTGCATACTGGCTCGAGGATTGACTTGATTTGATTACATTTTTTTATCCTATATATCTCACACTACATATCGTGAAATCTCGACCTCCTATTGAGGCATGCTGCTAGGCGTTCATAATGTTATACCCCTATTCTGAACGCATTGGAAAAGGTTTCGAGTCCTAATTCAATCGTATGGAGAATATAGCTTTTTGGACCCAATTATTATATTGAATTCTTGATATAAATTCAACGCGTTTATATCCCGTATGATCAAACGATAACTCAAAACACTACAAAACTTGAAATCCGATAATAATACACTATTACAGATCCAATGGAACTGGTTTCATCGAATTCCGACACTGTGCTCCGGATCGTTATTTTACGCGTCGATTAAATCGACAAATTTAAAATTTCGAAATCGCTTAGAATTCCAGTATTAAAAACTTACTAACTCGATTATAAATCCCAAATCCAATCTTTAAAGCCAATTAAATATTCAAAATTAATCGTTGAAAAATCCGGGTCATTACATTCCTCCCCTCTTAAAAGAATTTCGTCCCCGAAATTGCTAAGGCTGGAAAAATGCTCCCAACCCATTACTTATCACAACCCACTTAGTTAAAACTTGACATCCACTTTTCTAAACCCTTTAGTCCTATCCCAAACATTTAGTTTCCACTTCTCAACCAAATCTCTGATTTCAATTTCAATTTCAATTTGAACATCAACCTTTTTAGTTAACAAAATTTTTCAAATTTGTCAAAAAAAATTTCTAGCTCCCTAAATTCCCGAAATTTTTTGGCAGAGTCTCCCTTGTACAGAGAGCCTTTTGCAATATGACAAGAGTGATTAAAATGTATACATCGACCCACACGGTCGGAAAACAAAATATATATCAATATTTATATGTTTGCTGTATTTAATCCGAAAACACACATTATTTAAGCATTTTTAAGCATTATTAAGCAAGCAAGTTATTTCATATGCAAATACGCAACCAAAATCTAGTCCGACAGCCTCCGGTTACCTGTACTTACTCAATTTAAACCACGTAAGTACCAAAATATGAAAGTTCAATAACATTTCATTCAATTAACCAATCAAACACATGAATTTCATATTCAACATGCCAAACAAAGATTTTTTAGCAATTATAAGGTTCTGATTCTAGTTTAATTGTTTCAATCGATTTTCATACTATTTCATTCAATCCGAAATGATGTACAACTAAATTATTTGCATTCAATTCATATTAATAGCAAACAAACCCATATCTATTTCAAATTGATTTAAAATCAATTTATTCACTCTCTATGTAACGACCCGTATTTTTACGGATCGAAAAGTTTGTCAGAGTCTGGAATTTTAGAGTTGTTGAGCCATTTCAGATTTTAGGCAATATATGGCTAAGTCCTAAGTCGTTCATGACTTAGTATAGGTCGTAAGTCGTATACGACTTAGGAGATAGGAGTGACCCAGGATTTGGACGACTTAAGGACTGGAAGACTTAAGTCGGTGAAGACTTAAGGGTTAGATCGGTTGGTAACTTAGGTCGTGGAGGAAGTAAGTCGTGGGATAGGATAGGTCGTACGACCAACTTAAGAAATTGGGGCGACTCAAGTAAGTGACCGACCTAGGGATTAACGGCATAAGAGCTAACCGAGTTAAGTGATAAGTCGTCTAACCAGATAAGTCGTATCCCAGTAAGCCGTTAAGTCGTGTGATGGTGATAAGTCGTAGCATGTTAAGTCGGAGGCCCTGTTTAGTTATGAGTCGGAGAGACTTGGGGTTTGTTGAGTCGTAGACTGGGGGTTTTGTTAAGTCGTAAGTCGTGAAACAGACGACTTAGTGGTTAGTGTGTTAAGTCGTAGACGACTTAGGTGTTTGTTGTTAAGTCGTAGAGTAGCTGAAATCTTTAAGTCGTAGCCTACCTGTTAAGTCGCGAAGCACTAAGTCGTAGATAGGTTGGCCTGGTAGGTCGTAAGTATGCTTGGACTTGGGTTGTTAGGTTTTAAGTCGTAAGTCGTAAACGACTTATAGAGGCGGACGAGTTACGACTTAAGGAATTTTCTGGCTATAAATAGGAAGGGTTTTTCTCACTTTTTGGGATCCGGATTTTGAAGCGACAAAGTGCTGCCATTTTGAGAGCTCGACTTCTACACTTCTTCACTTCTTCTCTCCACTCTAATCTAGTGCTTCCATCCATCCAAGTTGAAGATCAAATTG
Organism: Allium fistulosum; assembly: GCA_030737815.1. NCBI lineage: Eukaryota > Viridiplantae > Streptophyta > Magnoliopsida > Asparagales > Amaryllidaceae > Allium > Allium fistulosum. Next base: position 245,363,208 of record CM060905.1, on the reverse strand, counting down.
AAGATTCAAGAGCTTAGATTGAAGATCTTCATCTTTTCAAGGGAGATTTCATCGTTTGAAGTGGATTGGTGATAGATCGAGTTAGATCCTTCGCTGTCCAGATCTGAAGCGTGTTGATTTGGGTTTGTTTTGGTGATTTGGTGAGTGGTGATTATCTCTCACACGGATCCAAAGGAGTATATCGGATTGTTGGCTCGATTTGGTGTTAAAATAGTGGTTTCCATGCATTTTCTTCATCCTAAGTGTAGATCCATATAGATCCATTGTTCATGATGATGTTACATCCATTTTATCATATGTTAACCTATGCAAGTTCATTCATCAAGTTTGTAGAGATATTGTTCATGTTTTCATGCTTGTTGGACTTTCAACTCTTTAATTACGAAAATGCCATTATTGTTATAATTGTCTACTTAGATCATATTTGAATACTTGATTGCTTGGATTAATGTTTGATTTGATTGATTGTTATGAATTAGATGATTGATGGTTTGATTTAGACCGAAGGTGATTCAAAAGCTAAGAGAAAGGCTCTTGAATTGGGAAAGCTACTCGTGGCATATGTAGCGGGATGATGAAGCTCTTATGCATAGATTTGACGATGTAATGTTTAGATGAGGCTTTGCGAGGATGTGATGAAGCAAGGCGATCATGTGAAGAAGACTTGGTTTAATCCAGACGGGGTCATTCCAAGCATGTTGATAACTCGGTGATATGATTCGAGTTGAGGATAATGGATGGATATGAGAATAGTCGTCGAGGAGGATGACTAGGAGGCTTGGGTCTCATCGTTGTTGAAGGTTCTAGCATGCTCAAAGCAAGAGTACGTTTGGGCAGATTCGATAGTCCCAACGGCCAACTGTTGATGGTCGAGTACTCTGGGCAGATTCGATAGTCCTAGGCACGGGCTACGACGACGTGCGGAGTACTGTCTAGAACCGGGGTTTCCATCAGCCCTTGACGGACGGCTGAAAGAATGTGCCGGTCATTCAATTAATGGTGAAACCGAAGCAATGATAACAGTGATAGCCAGAGTCATGGATGTTTGGTTGTATCGTCATTCGGTCTCAAGAGCGGTATTTTCTTGGTGCTTATCTGATCTTGGTTTAGGCCTTGGGGGTTTGTGCTTGGAAAACATCGCCCTTGACTCGAGTGATAATTGCTTTACTTAAATTGTATGCTCTGCTATGTTTGCTTTTGCTTAGTGTGTGTCTGGGGGCTATCACTGTAGAACGAGGTTGGAGTGGGAGGGTTGTATTCCTATTCCTTTTTCCTTTATGCTCTTTTGGTATGTTGTTAGTTAATTTACTGGTCACTAAGATTGTTGTCTGACTCAAGGCTTTATGTTTTAATTCTTATTGTCTTGGGCTGTTCGTCCATTTTGGGACGGGCAGACTAGGTAGCAGGTGACAGGTGCTGATCTTGCTTTTCACGGTGCTGATATCGAAGACGAGCTGGAGTATTGCATATTATTTCTTACTATATGTACTGGATGTTCCGCTGCTTTGTATTCTCTGAGTGATATGTAGTGAGGCTTGTTGTATTGTCTATTCAGATGCTTGTATTCAACTATTATGAAGTTTTATATGATGGCATTCTATTCTGTGAAGCTTCTCTATATATATTTTCTATTGTATTTTGTCTATGCGCTGTGAGTAATACGATAGATTCTGTTGTTTTAATTTACCTTGACAATCGTCCATGGTCGCCTGGCACACTTTACAGCGCACTATCTCTAGATTCGGTGCAGGGGTCATGGGCGGTCGTCACACTCTATTACCTTACAAAATTTCATTTACTTCTGTTTACGAAAAATGCCAATTTTTCTATGCAAATTTGGCGCTATTCATTCAATAGAATAATCATTTCAGTTCATAGCTATTTTAAATTGATTTCAAATCAATTTATATTTAATTATATTCTATTTAAAATTCAATCCATTCATTTTCATTTCATTCATATCCATATTATTTTCAAATTCATTTTATCAAGCTCAGAATCATCCCACGCTATTTATTTAATAACCATTTCACAATTTACTCGAGCCAAACTTCCATCCAAATTATTAACTTAAGTTAATTTGTTTATTTTCAATTTATTCAATCATATACTTAAGTTTGTTTCCCTTGCCATCGGATTCAAATTCAAATTTTTGATTTGATTTTTATTCAATCAAATTCTATTCCATTCCTACTGATTAATTTAATTAGTCCCTTCATTTATCCTACTTCAAATTTCAATTTCAAACTTGAATTCATTCTCGAATTCATTTAAAATAATGTTCAATGCCATATTTAATTTATTTCCGCTCACATTGAATTTATTTATAACTCAAGCCATTTTTTTCAATCTAATTCCATTTTATTTGATCACAATCAACATATATTTATCAGCTTATATATAAGTCGAATTTTGTTTATTATTCAAGTTCCGTATTTAACTTCAGTTTCAACCCATAATCCATTTTATTTAATCAAGTTAAATTCCATTACATATTCAATTAACTAATTAATTTATCTAATTAGTTTACTTCCATTTTACAATTCAATATCTGATTTTTATTTCAAAAATCATTCTATTTAATCCACCTGAGTTTACATTCAATTTTTATAATTCAAGTTTTGGATTTTTATTTCTTCACTTTAAAATATCGCACCATTTTTATTTTGGGTTGTTCCATTCCTCTTTTCCATTTTTTTTAATAAGTTACACACTTATTTTCTCACATTTTATTTTTAACTAAGGATTATACATAACTTCATAGCTTAAATATACTTTTATTCCATTAATTTCAAATTTTATAAGCTATTCAAATTTATTTATCCACAATCCCAAATTTTCACTCAAATTCTATTCCATTTAAATTTTTATAACTTATAGTTGTTTAGCTACTTACTCTTCGCATTTGTATATTTAATTCTGTTCAATATGGTTTCAAACCCAATCCAATTCAATTGAAATTTTATTTTCAATTTCCTTTAACCAATATTTCCGAACCATATTCGAATTTATTCATACTTAAATTAATTTCATTCCAAACAAATTTTATTTTTAATTCATTCCATTTAATCAAGTAAGAATTTAATTCCAATTTCAAATTTTTCTACACTTCCTTACTTATGTTTATTATTCCATTTACTAACACATCCACATGCGCTTTATACTTAGTTAATCTATTACATTATACTCATTTCATCTTATTTATTATAATCACTTTATTTGATTTATTTTCTTTAACTTTTACTTAAGTTAAATTCCAATTCCTCCAAATTTTTCTTTTCACAAATCCAACTTATTTAACTTACACAAGTAAAATTTTAATTTCATACCGAAATTCCCATTTTCCAAGTTTCATTTCAAAGCTTATTTTCTTCTTATTTCACTTCTCTTTTAATTAGAACTTTCTGAATTCAAACACCCGGTTCTTATTTCAAACCATTTGAAATAATAATAATATATATATAACTCTGTTTTTAACAAACCATTTTCTTCAACTTTCAAAAATCAACTTGATTTTTATTTTTCCAAAACAATTCCCTCGAAATCTCTAAAACAACATTTGATTTTTTCACAAAAATCTCCCTATCAAATTACTATGGTAGCAATCCGTCACCTAGAAACTCGAAAATGAATACTGGTGATGCTGCAGTCATCACTAGAATTATTTTCCAGCTACTGAAGTGAGTTCAGTGCTATATCTCTTCCAAAATCCATTTTAAAACAAATTTTTGTCAAAAATATTCCCAAAAATAATACTCTTATTAATATTTTTCAACATCACTTTGAAAAATATTTTTTTTTTCAAACTTCCCGGGATTTAAATTTCCAGATTCTGGTTTGAATCAAATTTTAATTATAATCCAGTTGTATAATTTATACTTATACAAATTTTCATTTGGTTATATAAACCTTTTCCAGTTTTTTATAGTCTCATCTGATTGTAATATTATCATCCAAACACTCCAAATATATATATAATAATTTCAGAAAAATTATTTCTTTTATAACAAAATATGGTTTGGGTAAAATTATTTCATTTACCCCGTTCCAAAACAATATTGTGTCGAATTACTCTATTCAAGTGTTTAAAAACCCCTATCGGTACAATTGTACGGACTGTGCCGACCAGAGTTCATAAGCCACTCGATAAATCAACCAACACAATATGAAACATTTTATATTCACTAACAAATACGCGCTCATATCTATTAATACACTCAAACTCATTCTAGGGTACCACCGACCCTATCTCTAATGAGTAATTCCCACCAGAGCCAAGGTTCTCGCTTATTCTTCAGCTCTGATACCAACTGTAACATAAGGGGTTTTTCGACCCTCAAAAATCGACATTCATACGTCCACTTTATAAAATGCCGAGCAATCGAGTGTCGGAAATACCATTTCATTAAGGGTGAAGAAGAAAAAGGTAGAAGAAAATAGACTACAACAACACAGAATCTCACAATCACAGCGGAACAAAATATAATATATAATAACAGATTTTTATACAAAATAATCTGTAATTGTTTAATACTTACAATCATCAGAGTACAACAATCACTACATCAAATCTAGACAGTTATAATACTTATTCTCATTCAGCGGAAAATATTAATCAAGTACGGAAGTACGTCTTTGTCATCCAACTCATCTCCTGAGCTCCATAGCATCCTATCCTGAATCTGTAATACTCGGTCTGATCCGAGCATTATAATAAAATAACACCCGAGTCAGTCTGGAAAATCAGCGTGAGAAAACATACTCAATTTGAATTATTAACTTCCATCAAAATCCTTTGAAAGCAAAGGTATCTCGTAAGACCACGTCACACATAAACATGATGGGGTTTTACCTTACGATAACCACAACATTTTTATCAAAACTATATGATATTATAATAGTGCCTAAACCAAGTAAATAGGAAATAGCTGAAATGCTTGCATCACAAATTTCAGCATAGTTGGGCACAATCAAAACCGTACGGTGCTTATTGGAAAATGGATTCCATACAATGACTAGGCACTGGGGTACCACCTATCACGGTACACTTCTAGAAGCATGTACCGAGGACCTCGTTGGGATCCCCTACAACACAAGACCGACTCTATCCCTAACCTGGATAAAACCGAATATGTTATCACCTCGGGTGTTCCCACCCTTACCGAGAGCTCTTTCGCATGCACCGTGTCCATCTAATATAATATATCCGATGTTATCTAGAAAGGTGGTAACATACCCTAATTGGGTATGACCCACTTAGCCTTGCTGCATACCCCCTGGTTTTCAGCCATTCCGGTTGATGAGGCTAGAGGCTACGATTACCTTTCAAGAATAATTTCACTTAGAATGCTCATCATCCTCCAATGATGTTGTTCTGATAGCATTCATCCATACAAGTTGTGCTGGATCTAGACAAACCGAATCACCGTCTTCTCTATCTTCATGGTATTCATTCGTAACATTCCAAATCACATCGAAGTGGTATTCGGATAATTAAATCTGATCCCGGACTCTTCGAAACGATTAACAAAATAGGCCAAAATTGATAGTCGGTTATCTAACTATCAATATAACATCCATAAGCAATCACTAGGCCATTATTTGTAATTTCTTCCAAATTACTCATTTCGAAATATCTTTATAAAGATATACGTTTAGTACTTTAACATTTGAAAACAGTTTCAAATCCTTATATTCTCAACGGAATATTTCCACCCATTCTGTAACGACCCAGAATTTCTGATATTTGAAATTCGAATATTTAATTGATTTTAAATATTAACAAGTGGAATTAATAAGTCGAATAATTTATTTTTCGAATAATTGGATTTAATTAGATAATTAAATCGATAATTGAATGTTTGAAATTCCAAGAATAATTGAAAACTGAATTAAATGTGGATAAAAATTATTTATAAAGTTATATTAAATCATATTGGAGTTAGAATGATGTTATAGAACTTTTAAAATTGAATTTAGAGTTAAATTGTGAAAATTGAATATTTTAATATTAAATCGACTAGTGAAATTAGCCATTTTTTGAACAGTCTCAGAATTGGACGAAACTAATTCCATTGGATCCGTAATAGTTTGTTATTATCGGATTTCAATTTTCGTAGCAATCGGAGTTGTCGTTTGACCGTGGCAGCTCGAAACGCATCGAAATTGTTTTAATTTTAATTTGGCGAGTTAAAAATAATCATTTTTCAAACAGTCCCGGATTTCGACGAAACCAGTTTCATCGGATCCGTAATATGAAATTATTGTATGGTTTCAAATTTCGTGTCAATCGGATTTACCGTTTGTCCGGGGCAAGCCAAAACGCATCGAAATCGTTTTGAATCGGTTTAATTTAAATTTGATCGTTTAATTCCGTAACTCACACAGATGATCGAATTAGCTCCCGAAACACATTCCATTGTGTTCGGAACGCAGGGTAAACCTTAGAAACGTCAGCCGGCACGCTTCGTTTGGAGTTCGGAAAATTTCGGATGAATAGTGTTTTGGAAATTTTCTATATAAGGACCTCACATCTCCAATTTGCAAAACAAAAATCAAACCCTAACCCTAATTCAGTCCAGCCGCCTCTATTGTCTTTAATGGCCAGAAATCAATCCTCTTTCTCCTCTAATATCTCATGATACATCAACAATTAGAGAAAGTTGTTAACTACAAACTTATAGAGGGCATCGAGACCTTGAAGATCAACGGTGGAGATTGGATTTGGAGCGTCGTGGTGGCCGCTAGGGGGTTGCGTTCGTATGGGGTTTGGGCATGTTTTTCTATGCCTAGATGAGGCCGAGCTCCACCTTGCTTTAGCCGTGGGTAGCTCTTGTCGAGGGCGTGTGAGTGGAAGTTGCTGATCGTCGCCAAAGTGAAGAACGTGACCGCGATATTAAACCCTAGTTCGAGCGGCTATGGGTTCTTCACGTTGGAAACGTGATAACCTGGAGGGAGAGAAGGAAGAAGGGCATGGCCCTGATTGATGAAGCTTGAAATCTAACGGCCAGAGATTAAAAGGTTGAAAAATAATAAAAGAAATTGTAAATCGTTTTATATTAAAATTCGTATAAACTTTAAACTATCATAACTCTTTGATACGAGGTCGAAAACGCACGAAATGAATTGCGTTGGCTTCGTATTGACGAGCACTATGCAATGGAACTGGTTTGGAGTCGATTGGAGTCAGTGAAAATTTTTGGTAAAATTAAACGCGTGTTTAATTTTATTCGAAATAAAACGCTACAACCGTTTTAAAAAGCAAGGTGAGAACATCTCACTCAATCGAATGTTTTGTTTCAATTTAAATTTTAAATAGTTGAATTTAAAATTGTTGATAGTGTTGATTGTGATGATTGGATGATAATTATTATCTATTGTGTTAAATAGACCCTATACGCCGTATATTAAGCGGAGGTTATTTATTAAAAACATGTACCGCGATAATTTCACATTGAAGTGGAATTGGTATTATATATGTATATAGCAATATATATATATTGGAATATGTATATATTGGAGTTGTTGATTTCCCGCATTGTATAGCGGATGAGACCCTATTGCGCCGCATAATAGCGGATAATATTTATAAATCCCATATAGATAATTTCACTGTGAAGTGAAATTGGTATTGTGCTAACATCTGTGGATGCAGGGAAACAGGTTGGAGGGATCCAACTGGATTCCTCAAACATTTGAATTTATTTCAATGTTGTGTGTTGATTTATTTATAATCGCAGTGTGATTATATTTGTGAATTGAATGTTGTTGACGGCTATAATTTAGCCAAATATATTTTTGGTATCGATGGATACCAGAAATATTTAAAATTGGATTTTTGAAAATATAAGTTGAAATTGATCAAAAAAATTTGTTTTTAATAATTGGATAAATTTAAAAGGAGTTTTAAAAGATAAAAGTCTTATTTTTGAACCATATTGAATTTAATTTCAAATTTTGGAAAAAGGGCTAAATAAATGGATTTCAGAAATATCAATTATAAATTGAAGAATTTATTTGAAATTTGGATTTTTAAATAGATTTGAAGAGATAAAGAAATTTATTTTAAAAAGGAAATAATTTGGAAATTCGTTGAAAATTTGATTTGGTGTTTTGAAATCAATTTGAAATTAATTGATTTTTAATCTACTATAACTAGTAAAATTGATTTATAGAAATTTATCTGATTTACATTAATCAGATAATTAAATTAATCCTACTTATGGATGTTTGGATTATATTGGATGTTGAATTGTTTGACATCTTTGATGTGTGATGCTTTGTGATATATTTGATTTGTGTGTGATTTGTGATCTATTTATCGGTGATATATATATCTGTGATCTGTGAATGAAGATAAGCGTTATAGTTTATACCACTTATCAATTATATTATTATATTTGATCTGTTATGATTGAATGTTGTTGCACTATTGTGTTAAACCCTTGGACTACACAATACACACACAAATGTGGATTTCACGTGGAAATCGGTTAAGTCACAGATTTTTATCAATTTTGGAAAATTGAGTTTTTGAATCCAAAATAGTTTTGGAATTGGAATTGAAAGTTTTTGAAATGAGTTTCAGAAATAAAAGTTATTTTAAATAACTTAATAGAATTGGAATTTAAATCATTTGATTTAAGTTTGAATTCAATATTTTGAAATTGAATTCAATGAATTGGGAATTTTGGTTTAAAAGATTTTTATAAGTTATACAAGGTGTTTATATGGGTTTTTAACCATTTAAAAATATGATTTTTGGAAATTTAAATTTATATTTAAGTTTTATACTTGAATGGCTTTAACTTGTGTGATTGTAACCGTTTTTCCCAAAACGAAAACTATCTGTTTTCAAATGATAATGGCTTTCATTAAGTGAAAAGATTTCCAATTTGTATTGAAACATTTCTAGTTGAAATGAAATTGTAAATAGTTTAGAAAAAAACTATGAATTAACCTTTGTGACGATAATTAAACTTTATTTTGAAATAAAAGAGTATTTCAAAAAGGGGTATCTTTTATATTATAAAAGACTTGAATTGTGAATAGTTTTGAAAGCTATAGATTAAATCTTGATTTAAATATTTAATGGGTTAATCAAATTGAAATGGAATTGCTTTGGAATTTGTAAATGAATCTTTGTGAAACTGGGTAAACTTTGTGAAGTAAATATTTTTGTTTAAAGATTTAAAATGGTAATTTTTTAAACCATTTGAAAGAAGGATTTGGGTAATAAGTTGTGACTTAATTGAAATCCCTATATCCGTATGTTTTAAATATTGTGCTCACTATTCGGGTTAGCTGGGAAAAGACCTTTGTGTCATATAACCCATTCTGAATTAGTGATACGACGATATGGATCGTATTGAAGACCGGTGGTGAAGACCGGGTATTTGTGAAAACGATAGGATGACCTATCGATTGTCTCTGCACCGTTAGCTACGGTATAGAGATTTCCTTTGTGATGGGAAGTTTTATCGGGATTGTGAATACCCGGATTGCAAGGGCTTCTTTTGGAAGTGCCTTCGGTTCTGTTCGAACCCGGAACAGACTTGTATGGTTACATGTGTGACATTACATTTTGAGATATAAAGCTGATTTCTTTCAAATACATTTCTGTTGGTGGCGGAGAATTTATTCTCTTAGCTTAACACCCTTATCTAAGACGTACAAGCTCAGAGGTTATGTAGTTGAAATTTATCAATGATATATTCCCAATTTGGTAATGTGGCATGCTGAGTGTTGCTGTGTGATGATCAGTTGATGATCATTTGTGATCAAAGCATGGCTTTGTGAAAAAGCGTAGCTTTGAGGACGAGACTTCGTCAAACCTCACAACCCGGAAATGGTTGAAACAGGAAAGATGCGGCAAGGTTTCAGGGGTATCTTCCCTAGGGTATGACCATTCCTTCTGGAAAAGGGTAGTATCATGATATGGAGCCCAGATACTTACTCATGTGGACACACTTTATTTATTATGTGTGATGTTGATTACCGAGCGCTCGGATAAAGGTCCCAAAGGACCGGGGGTGGCATATCTCAGGTTTACTGCCTGGGAAGGGAGTGACCGGCCTTGTTTGGCAGAGAGCAGGTTGTCTCTCGGAGCGTCCAGCCAGAGGCGTTCCTACGTGGCATAGGAAGTTCCTTAGCCTGACCATTTGTTGGCAAATCCATTTTCCAATACGAACCTTGTACGGTATTAGTTATAGAACCTGCCATTTACTTATGGTGGCGCCCCACTGTTTAGATGGTAGCTATAGTAGGCATAGTGTGAAATTCCTATGCTGGCTAAGATTAATATTATACTTTTGAAATGTTTCTGCACTATGCACTAATAATAATAATCCAATGATTTTGTGTAGTAAGCATGTTTGACTATCATAAGAAGAAATCTCCTCCAATTCTGCGTTTGCATTGTGTGTGTGGCGGGAGGTCTTATGGTAATTTCATTTTCCAAAAGCATTGCGGATATTTTCCACTTTCTTTGTTGTTGTGGATTTAAAGATAAACTTTTTAGTTCTCACACCAGTCACCATGACTGGCCTGGAGTTTATTGTTTCCTTCCTAAACTCTGGGTGCCCACTAATTTTCACACAGGCAGTCTAGAGTTAGGTTATCAGGTCATTCTGGATTCAGGAGATGCTGTGGAGCTCAGTGACGAGCTGGATGGCGAGACGTATCACTTGTATATGATATTATTATTCCGCTGTGTATTCTGTATGAGGACAAGTTTATATAATTGTCCAGTGTTGTATTGTTGTTGTAAACTCTGATGATGATGTAATGTATAAAAATGATATAGTTCTTTGATTTAAAAATTATTCATTTATCTATTATATGTTGTTCCGCTGTGATATGTGAGATTCTGATATTGTTTCTGTTTCTATATTTTTCTATTCTCTTTTCTTCTATCTTCGTCTACCTCTTCTTTTTCTCCATAACAATTCGGTTTTCCGGCATTCGATTGCTCGGCAGTTGATACAGTGGATGTATTAATGTCAATTTTCGAGCGATGAAAAATCGCAATCGTTACATTTGGTATCAAAGCATATGGTTAAGCGATAACTTTGGCTCTGTTGGGAATTACTCATTAGAGATAGAGTCAGTAGTACTCTAGAATGAGTTGAGTGTAATAATAGATATGAGCGTGTATTGGTTAGTGAATATAAAAATGTTTTATATTGTGTTTGCTTATCCGTTGAGCTGTTTATGAATTCTGGTCGGTATGTGGGACGCCATATTATCGATAGGGGTTTCTAAACACTTAAATGAGGCAAGATGACATAGTATCATTTTAAATTGGGTAAATGAAATAATTTTACCTCGATTATATTTTGTATATAAAGGAAATAATTTTTCGGAAATTATTAAAGTATATAAATTGAGTGTTTGGTTGTTAAAAATATAAGAATATATATACGTTAATAAAAGTTGTTTGAATAAGTTAAATGAAAACAACAGTTGTAAAAGAAAATGAATTGTATAAGCAAATGAATTATAGTGTATGAAGTTATAATTAAAATGATTTACAATGGTAAAATAATCTTATATATAAGAAGTGAAATTTTATAAGTAAAAGATTTGTAAATGTGATTTATAATCTAAAATAAAATTCCAGAGAAATGTTTTTGAAAGGTTTTGATATTTTGGAAAACTGTTTTGGAGAGATGAAAGCTCTAAACTCTTTTCGGTCGCTAGAAAATAATTCCGATGATGATCGCGACATCATTGGTGTTCATTTTCAGGTTTCCAAAAGAGGAATTGCTACCGGATTATTTTAAAAGAAAGTTGGTTGGAAAATTTGGATTTGGTTTTAGAAATTCAAAGGATAAATTGAATTGATTTCAAAAAATGTTTTGAAAAATTGAAAAGACTCTGGAATCCTATTTAAAATATATATGGGAAGGATAAATGGGTTGATAACTTATATAATTTGAATTTTGATAGAATAAATTTAACTTAAAGGATGGAGTTAAATTAAAATAACTATAAGTGAATCAATAAAAAAAATCCAAGTTGAAATTGTTGAATATAAGTAATCAAGTTTTGAACTTATAATAAGAGATAATAAATTTGACTTTGGTAAAAGTTAAATAGAATTTGAATCTGAATTGGATTTATAAGTAGAAACTTAAGTTAATTTGAACAAATGGTGTTTGAAATGGAAAATAACTTAAGTGATGTTGAACGAAGTTGATTTTGACATCAAAGTAAATTAATAAAGTGAATTTATTAAATGAATGTGAACTTGAGTTATATAAATGAAATTCAACTTTATTTGTAAAATGAATTAGCAATTGAAATAATGAATGAAGGAAGGAATGTTAATCAATCTATTGTAAATGAATTGAGATGAAACAATGGATGTAAGTGTTAATTCATTAAAAGCTAAATGTTATTGGAAGTTGAATAAATTGAATGGAAGTCAATTTAATATTAAACCAATTGGAATTAAAAGTGTTGAACCAAATTTAATGTAAATTAAATAATTTGGTTATGTTGAATATACATTGGTTGTTATATGGTTGTTAGTTGATTGTATATAAATTCATTAAGTGTTGATGAAATTGAATTAGCGAAATTAGAAGCTATGTAATTAAATTCAAATTGGAAGTAAAGAAATTTGAATAGAAATTGAATTTGATTCAAATAGAAAGTGAACTAATTTGAATTTAATTAGTGAATGTGAACTAGTTGGAAACGAATGAATGAATATTAATAAAATCCAATGTAAGTAAATCAAATATGATTTAAAATTGAAAACCAATTCAATGAATATAAATGAAAAGTGAATGTATATTGATTTGGTTATGAACTGATTTGGATAGACATTGATTGTTGGATGATAGTTGTTTGGTGGTTGCATTTGTTGCTATTGTTGCAATTGCTATATTGGCACATACTGTTGTTGCTTTTGGTATACGTTGTATATCGATATTACTTTCATATATACATTTTCTCATTTTTGTTGAGTGTTTAGTAGGTGCGGATGGCGTTTGCTTCGCATTTGGAGCTCGCTTTCGCGCTATATTAGTCGTATACGCTCGCTAATAATATATAAGGTACATATCTCGGATTAAATATCGTACTTTTACACTTTTTTCCCTAAGGGATGCCTCATCACTTGATGAGATGTATATTTGTGATATATATATATACTGTCATTTTTTTTTCGGATCGAGCCGCGCAAAGGAGGCTATGGCGAAATTTTCCGAAAATTTAAGGCGTTAGAATATTTTTGAGATTTTGGAAAAAAAATTTGAAAATTATAATTTTGATTTTAGTTGAAAAGTTAAACGATATGGTTGGTTTTGAAAAGTATAACTAAGTATGATTTGGAAACTTAGTAAAGATATTGTAAGAAGTTTAACTATGGATTTTGGAAAAGTTAAACACTTAAGAGATTTATAAAATCTAATTTAAATGATTTGTTTTGAGAAGTTAACGGATTTTGTGAATTTTTCTTGCTTGGTAATTTCGAGGACGAAATTCTTTTAAGGGGGAAGTCTGTAACGACCCAGAATTTCTGATATTTGAAATTCGAATATTTAATTGATTTTAAATATTAACAAGTGGAATTAATAAGTCGAATAATTTATTTTTCGAATAATTGGATTTAATTAGATAATTAAATCGATAATTGAATGTTTGAAATTCCAAGAATAATTGAAATCTGGATTAAATGTGGATAAAAATGATTTATAAAGTTATATTAAATCATACTGGAGATAGAATGATGTTATATGACTTTTAAAATTGAATTTAGAGTTAAATTGTGAAAATTGAATATTTTAATATTAAATCGACTAGTGAAATTAGCCATTTTTTGAACAGTCTCAGAATTGGATGAAACTAATTCCATTGGATCTGTAATAGTTTGTTATTATCGGATTTCAATTTTCGTAGCAATCGGAGTTGTCGTTTGACCGTGGCAGCTCGAAACGCATCGAAATTGTTTTAATTTTAATTTGGCGAGTTAAAAATAGTAATTTTTCAAATAGTCTCAGATTTCGATGAAACCAGTTTCATCGGATCCATAATATGAAATTATTGTATGGTTCAAATTTAGTGTCAATCGAATTTACCGTTTGTCCGGGGCAAGCCAAAACGCATCGAAATCGTTTTGAATCGGTTTAATTTAAATTTGATCGTTTAATTCCGTAACTCGCACAGATGATCGAATTAGCTCCCAAAACACGTTTCATTGTGTTCGGAACGCGGGGTAAACCTTAGAAATGTCAGCCGGCACGCTTCGTTCGGAGTTCGGAAAATTTCGGATGAATAGTGTTTTGGAAATTTTCTATATAAGGACCTCACATCTCCAATTTGCAAAACAAAAATCAAACCCTAACCCTAATTCAGTCCAGCCACCTCTATTGTCTTTAATGGCCAGAAATCAATCCTCTTTCTCCTCTAATATCTCATGATCCATCAAAAATTAGAGAAAGTTGTCAACTACAAACTTGTAGAGGACATCGAGACCTTGAAGATCAACGGTGGAGATTGGATTTGGAGCATCGTGGTGGCCGCTAGGGGGTTGCGTTCGTATTGGGTTTGGGCACGTTTTTCTGTGCCTAGATGAGGCCGAGCTCCACCTTGCTTCAGACATGGGTAGATCTTGTCGAGGGCATGTGAGTGGAAGTTGCTAATCGTCGCCAAAGTGAAGAACGTGACCGCGATATTAAACCCTAGTTCGGGCGGCTATGTGTTCTTCACGTTGGAAACGTGATAACCTGGAGGGAGAGAAGGAAGAAGGGCATGGCCCTGATTGATGAAGCTTGAAATCTAACGGCCAGAGATTAAAAGGTTGAAAAATAATAAAAGAAATTGTAAATCGTTTTATATTAAAATTCGTATAAACTTTAAACTATCATAACACTTTGATACGAGGTCGAAAACGCACGAAACGAATTGCGTTGGCTTCGTATTGATGAGCACTACGCAATGGAACTGGATTGGAGTTAATTGGAGTCAGTGAAAATTTTGGGTAAAATTAAACGCGTGTTTAATTTTATTCGAAATAAAACGCTGCAACCGTTTTAAAAAGCAAGGTGAGAACTTCTCACTCAATCGAATGTTTTGTTTCGATTTAAATTTTAAATAGTTGAATTTAAAATTGTTGATAGTGTTGATTGTGATGATTGGATGATAATTATTATCTATTGTGTTAAATAGACCCTATACGCCGTATATTAAGCGAAGGTTATTTATTAAAAACATGTACCGCGATAATTTCACATTGAAGTGGAATTGGTATTATATATGTATATAGCAATATATATATATTGGAATATGTATATATTGGAGTTGTTGATTTCCCACATTGTATAGCGGATGAGACCCTATTGCACCGCATAATAGCGGATAATATTTATAAATCCCATATACCGCGATAATTTCACTGTGAAGTGAAATTGGTATTGTGCTAACATCTGTGGATGCAGGGAAACAGGTTGGAGGGATCCAACTGGATTCCTCAAACATTTGAATTTATTTCAATGTTGTGTGTTGATTTATTTATAATCGCCGTGTGATTATATTTGTGAATTGAATGTTGTTGACGGCTATAATGTAGCCAAATATATTTTTGGTATCGATGGATACCAGAAATATTTAAAATTGGATTTTTGAAAATATAAGTTGAAATTGATCGAAAAAATTTGCTTTTAATAATTGGATAAATTTAAAAGGAGTTTTAAAAAATAAAAGTCTTATTTTTGAACCATATTGAATTTAATTTCAAATTTTGGAAAAAGGGCTAAATAAATGGATTTCGGAAATATCAATTATAAATTGAAGAATTTATTTGAAATTTGGATTTTTAAATAGATTTGAAGAGATAAAGAAATTTATTTTAAAAAGGAAATAATTTGGAAATTCGTTGAAAATTTGATTTGGTGTTTTGAAATCAATTTGAAATTAATTGATTTTTAATCTACTATAACTAGTAAAATTGATTTATAGAAATTTATCTGATTTACATTAATCAGATAATTAAATTAATCCTACTTATGGATGTTTGGATTATATTGGATGTTGAATTGTTTGACATCTTTGATGTGTGATGCTTTGTGATATATTTGATTTGTGTGTGATTTGTGATCTATTTATGGTGATATATATATCCGTGATCTGTGAATGAAGATAAGCGTTATAGTTTATACCGCTTATCAATTATATTATTATATTTGATCTGTTATGATTGAATGTTGTTGCACTATTGTGTTAAACCCTTGGACTACAAAATACACACACAAATGTGGATTTCACGTGGAAATCGGTTAAGTCACAGATTTTTATCAATTTTGGAAAATTGAGTTTCTGAATCCAAAATAGTTTTGGAATTGGAATTGAAAGTTTTTGAAATGAGTTTCAGAAATAAAAGTTATTTTAAATAACTTAATAGAATTGGAATTTAAATCATTTGATTTAAGTTTGAATTCAATATTTTGAAATTGAATTCAATGAATTAGGAATTTTGGTTTAAAAGATTTTTATAAGTTATACAAGGTGTTTATATGGGTTTTTAACCATTTAAAAATATGATTTTTGGAAATTTAAATTTATATTCAAGTTTTATACTTGAATGGATTTAACTTGTGTAATTGTAACCGTTTTTCCCAAAACGAAAACTATCTGTTTTCAAATGATAATGGCTTTCATTAAGTGAAAAGATTTCCAATTTGTATTGAAACATTTCTAGTTGAAATGAAATTGTAAATAGTTTAGAAAAAAACTATGAATTAACCTTTGTGACGATAATTAAACTTTATTTTGAAATAAAAGAGAATTTCAAAAAGGGGTATCTTTTATATTTTAAAAGACTTGAATTGTAAATAGTTTTGAAAGCTATAGATTAAATATTGATTTAAAGATTTAATGGGTTAATCAAATTGAAATGGAATTGCTTTGGAATCTGTAAATGAATCTTTGTGAAACTGGGTAAACTTTGTGAAGTAAATCTTTTTGTTTAAAGATTTAAAATGGTAATTTGTTAAATCATTGAAAGAAGGATTTGGGTAATAAGTTGTGACTTAATTGAAATCCCTATATCCGTATGTTTTAAATATTGTGCTCACTATTCGGGTTAGCCGGGAAAAGACCTTTGTGTCATATAACCCATTCCGAATTAGTGATATGACGATATGGATCGTATTGAAGACCGGTGGTGAAGACCAGGTATTTGTGAAAACGATAGGATGACCTATCGATTGTCTCTGCACCGTTAGCTACGGTATAGAGATTTCCTTTGTGATGGGAAGTTTTATCGGGATTGTGAATACCCGAATTGCAAGGGCTTCTTTTGGAAGTGCCTTCGGTTCTGTTCGAACCCGGAACAGACTTGTATGGTTACATGTCTAACATTACATTTTGAGATATAAAGCTGATTTCTTTCAAATACATTTCTGTTGGTGGCGGAGAATTTATTCTCTTAGCTTAACACCCTTCTCTGAGACGTACGAGCTCAGAGGTTATGTAGTTGAAATTTATCAGCGATATATTCCCAATTTGGTAATGTGGCATGTTGAGTGTTGCTGTGTGATGATCAGTTATTGACCATTTGTGATCAAAGCGTGGCTTTGTGAAAAAGCGTAGCTTTGTGGATGAGACTTCGTCTGACCTCACAACCCGGAAATGGTCGAAACAGGAAAGATGCGGCAAGGTTTCAGGGGTAGCTTCCCTAGGGTATGACCATTCCTTTTGGAAAAGGGTAGTATCATGGTATGGAGCCCAGATACTTACTCATGTGGACACACTTTATTTATTATGTGTGATGTTGATCACCAAGCGCTCGGATAAAGGTCCCAAAGGACCGGGGTTGGCATATCTCAGGTTTACTGCCTGGGAAGGGAGTGACCGGCCTTGTTTGGCAGAGAGCTAGTTGTCTCTCGGAGCGTCCAGCCAGAGGCGTTCCTACGTGGTATAGGAAGTTCCTTAGCCTGACCATTTGTTGGCAAATCCATTTTCCAATACGTACCTTGTACGGTATTAGTTGTAGAACCTGCCATTTACTTATGGTGGCGCCCCACTATTTTGATGGTAGCTATAGTAGGCATAGTGTGAAATGCCTATGCTGGCTAAGATTAATATTATACTTTTGAAATGTTTCTGCACTATGCACTAATAATAATAATCCAATGATTTTTTGTAGTAAGCATGTTTGACTATCATAAGAAGAAATCTCCTCCAATTCTGCGTTTGCATTGTGTATGTGGCGGGAGGTCTTATGGTAGTTTCATTTTCCAATAGCATTGCAGATATTTTCCACTTTCTTTGTTGTTTTGGATTTAAAGATAAACTGTTTTAGTTCTCACACCAGTCACCATGACTGACCTGGAGTTTATTGTTTCCTTCCTAAGCTCTGGGTGCCCACCAATTTTCACACGGGCAGTCTAGAGTCAGGTTATCAGGT
This sequence comes from Allium fistulosum, assembly GCA_030737815.1. Classification (NCBI taxonomy): domain Eukaryota; kingdom Viridiplantae; phylum Streptophyta; class Magnoliopsida; order Asparagales; family Amaryllidaceae; genus Allium; species Allium fistulosum. The sequence goes on along the minus strand of CM060905.1, from coordinate 245,344,793 downwards.
CATTCTGGATTCAGGAGATGCTGTGGAGCTCAGTGACGAGCTGGATGGCGAGACGTATCACTTGTATATGATATTATTATTCCGCTGTGTATTCTGTATGAGGACAAGTTTATATAACTATCCAGTGTTGTATTGTTGTTGTAAACTCTGATGACGATGTAATGTATAAAAATGATATAGTTCTTTGATTTAAAAATTATTCATTTATCTACTATATGTTGTTCCGCTGCGATATGTGAGATTCTGATATTGTTTCTATTTCTGTGTTTTTCTGTTCTCGTTTTCTTCTGTCTTCTTCTACCTCTTCTTTTTCTCCATAACAATTCGATTTTCCGGCATTCGATTGCTCGGCAATTGATACAGTGGACGTATTAATTTCGATTTTCGAGCGACGAAAAATCGCAATCGTTACACATTCCAATACTTAGAATATTTTTTCCCACTTCATTTTATATCCAATATTTAACACTTAGGAAGTATTCCATTTATTCCCTATTTCTTTTCTCAAAATCATTTACAAATTTTATTTGTAAATTCCTTGACTAGTTTATAACGAATTCTATAAATTCCGGAATTTCCTAATTAATTCCCTTTAATATTTCCAAAGTCAAATATACTTACTTATAATTCCAATTTCCCTTTCTACTTCTTTTATGAATTCTATTTCATTTTCAAAGTTCACATTTATCGAACTTCTTCGGAAATTTCTTTACTTTTCCCAATTTTCGTTTTGAGAATTCTCTTGTAAGTCCCATCTACTAAATAACCATTTCTCAACTCTCAAGAAGATTTATAATTACATTTAAACCATTTTCAAAACTCTATATATATACATATGTAAATAAAAATAAGTATTTAAAAGAAAAATAATAATTATTTATTTTTAAAACATGTTCAAATAATTATCTAATATTGAAACACTTTTATAACATCACTTTTTAAAGCAGGTTTTAAAATCTAGGATTTATTAAAATGAATATTAAGTATTTTGAAAAATCTTACTTCTAAAGTATTTCAATACTAACTAACTTAAATTGCAAAGTTTAATAGATAAAATTTTCCTTTTTAAAATAAAAACTTAATTTATTAATAAAAATATAATTTTCAATCTCAATGACCAAATTTCAATTTATAATCCCTTTCGATTCCTATCACATAACTTCCATTTCGGTCTCCTTAACCATTTTCACTTCAAAAATTGTATCCACTATTTTTCTCTTACCCTATTTCCATATTTCAATATAAATTCTTCCAGTAAATTTATATTTCCAATTTATCACCATATATTTATTTTTTTCTTTATGTATAAACATCGTTTATAAATTTTATAACTCCTTTGAGTTTCCCTAAAAATAATCTCATTTATAAAATACTATTTTATAAACTCAATTCCTTATAAATTCCATTAATTTTTGCCGATCTATTTTTTCTTATTATATCGATTTCAACTTCTTTCTATATTTCTCGAATATCACTTAAAAATCCAGTCTCAAAAATCCCTTTATATAATTTATTTTAAAATATTTTCTCACATTATTTAATATGATCAAAAATTCATTATTGCTTATTCAAATCGATCTCTATTAAATAATCCAAAAATTTGATATACATATATTTTTATATTAAAATCTCCTTATAATTCCTTAAAAATTCAAAGTAATATTTATGGTATTTAATATACCCAAGTTAATTTCCATACTATTTAACATTTAAAGATTTACAACACACATAATCCAGCAGATTATTCAATCACATCATATATATATATATATATATATGAAAAACACTAATATATTTGAGGAATCCAGTTGGATCCCTCCAACCTATTTTCCCTGCATCCACAGATGTTAGACAATAATAAAAATACCAATCCCACTTCGAGGGGATATCGCGGTATATAGGGTCATCCGCTATTATGCGGGGCGCATAGGGTCTCATCCGCTATAATGTGCGGGAATATCACTCCAATTACTAATATATATACTACTATATATATAGTCATCCAACAGATAATTATAGATTTATCAATTCAATCAAGCATCAATTATTTAAATTTAAACATTTAAATTTAAAAGTGGCAATCGAAAAGAGTGAGAAATTCTCACCTTGATTTTATTTTGCAATCCATTCCAAACCCGACTTGTTTCTTCACGATTTTAGACCTCGTATAAACATTATACAGTTTATTAACATTTGAAATAATCGAACAATTAGTTACCATTTAATAAATCTAATTAACTAATTTTAAATAATAATTAAACTAACCTAATTTACATTTTTTTCTCTTTTAATAAAAGTAACAAAATTTAATTACAGTAAATAACTTAAGAAATTACCATAACTTTGTCCTTAATCTCGTCGACCTTACAAGCCCAAACATCGCTGCCTCCTACCAGAAACGCACCTTCGACCAAACCCTAATCATTCCCATTGCACGCATCACCCCGGTCCCCATCTCGCGACCCCCTACTCGAACGCACGCGACTCCAGATTCCTAAGCCTAGCTGCCGTGAGCCAGAAACGCGCTTCTTCCTCCACGCGGCAGCGACCTGCTCACCTAGGCGCGATGAACTCCACGATCGCCTGCCCGCGTACGTGACCTCTGCTTCGCTTCCTTCCTCGATTGAACTCCTCTTCGCGATGCCCTCCACCCATCGCCGCGACTACCATCATGAACTACGGCGCCCACGCGCGCGCCAGGCGACGCGAATTTCCCTCCCTAAATCACGACTTCGATCGCGATACCCTTTATTTTATGAAATGATTTCGATTTCGATCTAAAGTGGAAAAGGGAAAAGGCTCGGTGTTTTTTAATTTAACAAGATTCGTTCATTTATTTTTTTGTTTTTTTAATCAACGAGCAGACTTGATCGAACTAATTTGAGGGGGAAAAAGGAAATGTCGCATATTTAAAAAGTGAAAAGAGATGGCTTCGTTTGCACGCTGGCTCGAGGATTCACTTGATTTGATTACATTTTTTTTATTTTATCCCATATATCTCACACTACATATCATCAAATCTCGACCTCCGATTGAGGTGTGCCGCTAGGCGTTTATAATGTTATACCCTTATTCCGAACGCAATGGAAAAGGTTTCGAGTCCTAATTCGATCGTATGGAGAAGATAACTTTTGGACCCAATTTTTATATTGAATTTTCGATATAAATTCTACGTGTTTATATCCCGTACGATCAAACGATAACTCTAAACACTAAAAAAATTGAAATCCAATAATAATACACTATTACAGATCTAATGGAACTACTTTCGTCGAATTCCGAGACTGTACCCTGGATCGTTATTTTACGCGTCGATTAAATCGACAAATTTTAAAACTTCGAAATCTCTTAGAATTCCAGTCTTAAAAACTTACTAACTCGATTATAAATCCCAAATCCAATATTTAAAGCCAATTAAATATTCAAAATTAATCGTTGAAAAATCTGGGTCGTTACACTTAACCTTGAATGTCCAGCATGCCCCTCTCTTGATCTGTTCTTATCACACCCCTGCGAGATCTGGAGTGGGCCGTGAGAGCACATGCTCCTTATAGGGGGGCTGAAGCACTAGCATTGAGATTATCAAAAGTAGAAGTCTGCAGTTGCTCGAAAGATGATGGCCATTCAATTGAAGGGAATGATAGTGTTCTGTTCCGTACACTCGGCCACATCTGGGGCAATATCAAAATGGCTAGGCATATATGTAGTATACCTGCTTTGATGAGCAACATCCATAAGTGGGGTTTCAAGCACTACTCTTCCTTGGGTCTCATCACTATTCATGAGGTCATGGGCAACGGGAAGGACGGGCTGGTAAGTAGCCAAGCCGACTTGGTCAACATAGGAGAAGCTGGTAGGACATAATTTATAGTAGCTTGGGCATCCTACCGCATTCTCATAATTTTCACTTCGCTGGTCAAATCACCTACATTTGTTAATCGTTGCAATACCTAATGCCACATCTTATTGCTAAGCCCAAGAATGGAGTGAGCAACACTAGCGATGGTGTTGCCGTTAGTTTCATGCTCGTTAGAGTTATTACCTTTAATTTCCGGAATTTGGTCCATGGCAATAATTCACATCAGATTTTTATAGAGAAGAAAAATGATGAAAGGTGAGAGTTTTAGGGGAAGGCCCTCCTTCTAGTGCTAAAATGTTCATCAGAGATTTAGCCAACCTCGTAATTAGTCTAAAGCATTATGAAAGCAAAGATTACTTGCTAATCACTAGGCTTAACAATGTAAAACGAAGGTTAAAGTAGGCAAAGCAATGTAAAGTGACACCAAATATAGAGTGGTTTGATAAGCTTACTACATCCACTATGAAGATCTATTATTATATTTGTCTCTTAGAACTGTAGAGAATTACAAGAGAATTATAAGAATCAATGCACTTCGGACTAGAATGAGAGCGAACATCAAGTACTTATGCTTTGATTTGCTGTGGGAGAGCTCTAGAAATGAGATAATAACCAGAATTCTAATAATCATCAACCCCTTTGAAGTGGTAGTGCAAGAGGTATTTACAGTTGCTGAAATGGACAATGAATGGTTAAGATTGCATAATAGAACAGACAGGAAGCGTGCCTGGTCATTGATCTGGTCGCATGGACTGATAGGAGCAACTTAAAAGGCAAAGAGGAACGAGTAGCTGAGAACCACAATTGCCCTTCTATACTAGGCCCATGCATTGCATTTAATGCAAATTTAATGCTGATGACGAGCTATAGGAGCAGGTGTTCTTTTAGCCGCTTCACTATAGTACCTTGTACAAGTGGTTGTACGGCTTGTCGTTTACTTTTGCATGCCTCTATGGCAAGGCAGATGAGTGACTTTAAATGGGCTGTAGGTGATAATAGAAGCTGAACGTTGCTAAGGACCAAGATGCATAGAACGTGCCAGCCTAGTTGTGACATGATGAAATAAGATATGGTGATGCCGAGATAGAGACGTGTCATACTTAATCCGGTTATGACAGACGAGTGTTGTTTGAGGATACAATATGATTATGGAGCTGGCCTTGATAGCCAGCCTAAAGCTAGGTTGTATGAAGATATTCATGAGCTGGCCGATTTCTCAATCCCTAAGTTCGTTGAGAGTTGACTGGTGCTAAGGAACATGATACAAGAGAGGTCCCAGGCCGGCTATGAGATGATAAGACGGGCTACTTGGGCCTGGTCTAAGGTGGCTGTGATGAAGCCAGACTAAAGATATGTCATGCCCGAGTTGGTCCTGTCACATATGCTGGTTGTTAGGCTGTTTGGAGTCATGTCGACCACTAACTGAAGTGACGCTAAGAGGATAGACTGACCTGGAGTTAGGCTATTGGTATGGTGGAAGGAGAGAACCGGTCGTATCTATGTTAAGCTGGTGAGGACTGGGCCAGGCTATAATCGGTTCTATCATTTTTCAATGAGTTGGCATAAGCTATTTCTTAGGGATTTGACCTGCCATCCACCTGAAGCACTATTGAATAGATGGACCGACTAGGCGCTAACTCAAGTTTGGGGCCGATATGAGTGGAACGGTCGAAGATTAGATAAGCCGGCTTTGATTAGGTCAAGCTAGGCTTTAATTGGCTTGCTAATTACTTGCGAGAAAATGGAGCAACAATATACATATATAAACTATAGCAAGCTATATTTTAAAATCAAACAACATACACACACATACAGATATATATATATATATGTATGTATGTATGTATGTATGTATGTATGTATAAAGTTGACAAGTTATAATCTAGTTTTAACTTAGGAGGAACACAAAATAGGTTCAGGATTTTGCAAAAAATTCACTTACGAATTTTGAATTAAAATAACTCATAAATATATGTTAACAATAACTAAATGAATTCATATTCAAAACCAACATATATAAAAAACATGTATTCAATTTATCAAAATGATTTCAAGTAATCAACATATGTAGTTCACTTATGTTTGTGTATATAATAAGTTACAAAATCATATAATTAAAATTAGTTTCAAATCAAAAATGTCTTCTTTATTAAACATTAATTTTTAAAACAATGATAGACAATAGATCAGATAACTTAGGCATATATAAATTCGTTGTATAATGTTTAGGAACTATACAAACAAGTTGAACATATAATCAAAAGAGATGAAGCAAGTATGAGATCTAAATTGTATTAACATGGTGTATCATATATAAAATGAAATCAGAAAATTAACTTATGATACAGCCAAAAGTTCATACCTTGAATGTAGAATAAAACTCCTATATTAGATTGAATCACCTTAAGAAATTGCAACGTTCTGAAGCACTAATTATGTATTTATTTTATTTTATTTGTTTTGATATTGCTTCGGGAAAATTTTGTTCCATGGAGCCATAGGAGAGAGAGAGAGGAGAAAATGAATTATCGGGAGAGTTGAAATAATAAATGAAAGGAATTTTGTTTTAAAGAAACAATTGAAACATTCCTAATTATTTCCTTAAAACCTTGTGTAACACGTTGAAAATTTTAATAATAAATTACAATTTTAATAAGAGTAAAAATATAATTTTACATAAGAGGAAAAAATAATAAATTATCACAAACTTTGGAATTAGGCCATGGGATATATTCTATTGCATCTGAAATATCGTTACAGTTAAGTAACATGTATACCCAGTTAAATTTGATAAAAACGGGTCGAAAATAATGGAAAATATGACTAGTGGCATTTTCATAATTATGGTTTTAGGCCTAAGTCAAAAAACCCTAGTTTTCAGCTATAAATTAGACTTGAGCCTCGACTATTTCTTATTTCAAACCATGGTCGTCACCTATACGTACATTCTTCTTTCTATCTCTTAGAAACTCCCCAATCTAAACAAATTCTTCTATCTCTTCGACAATTTCTAAATAAAAAACAAAAGTAAAATAAAGAAAGGAGTCAAATTAGAGGAAGAAAGAGTGAAGCTACATTCTCTTTATAATGTCTCGCCACTTAGACATGTTATGGGGTTTGGGAGTTTCAGAAGTTAGCACCAAGGTTTGTAGGGCCTTTTTTGATCATAGAGAGAGTAGGGAAGTTAGCTTGTAGAGTGGAGCTTCTTGAAAAGTTAGCGCGAGTTCACAATGTCTTCCATATGTTACACTTGCAGAAGTGTCTACATGATTTAGCTATTGTGGTTGAGCCTAGTCTGTTGGAAGAAGTTAAAGTGGAGAGAGAGTCACTTGTTTGCTGTGCACCTACATGTATTGTAAATGTGGATCATAAGATAAAGCGACTCCATAAAAAAGTGATTAGACTGGTTAAAGTCCAGTGGGGAGATGGCCCAACTGAGAGTATTTGGTAGTCCGAGGAGAAGATCCAAGCTACCCGTCTAGAGCTCTCTTTTGGTATATTTATATTTAAGTTAGTATAATTACTAGTGCACAAAGTATTTACCTAAGAATATTTCGTAGGTAGGAATGTTTGGATGCTAGGAATGGTTGTGAAAATGTTACTAGGACATGTTTTGAATGATGTGTAACTCTCCACCTCTATACCCATACTATCTAAGAGTATTACTGGGTAATACCGTCAGATAATACAGAGAATAATGATGTATTCGATACACACATGAATATTCCCTTTTGCTAACATCAGTACGTATCTCAAGAAAATCGTAAACAACTCACATACACGTACATAATATCGATACAAAGCAATACACACATGTGCCTCCAAGATAGAACAATACACAATAAAAAAATTAACCATAGAGATCACAGAGTCATCAACACAGCGATAACATATAATATAAAATATACATGAGTCCAAGTGGGTCTACAAAATAGTCAAATGCCCACTATTATAAAAAATATACATAATGTACAAATCCAATACATACATCTCAACATCATCAATATAGACAAGGCTACAAAAATAAATAAGAGTATACTAGTCAACTAATAAACTAGGCTCCATCTATGTCCAACAATCACAATCTGGCCTCTTCGTCCCTGATCCTATAATGTCTCGGACTGACCCAAAATAACATATGGGTTAGACTATGTCTAGAATGTAGACGTAAGTGTATAATAATATCTGGCATGGTGCTACAAATATATCTAATAAATATATGCACATCTCAAGTACATCACATATATCATAACATACACAAAACATCACCCTTCAAAATAAACGTCACATCATAAGGTAAATGAAACATCCAACTATTACACCCATCAATAAAACCATAACATAGCGAGTGAATCAGCCAAATATCCAATCATAATTCACCATACATATAACACTAAGATGGAACCAACCATCCACAAGTACCCAATCAAGTGATGCGCTATAAGTATGGTATCACATGTCTATATATCTTAAGTCACGTAATCCAATTAGGAGCATCACAACACGCTTTAGTGAGTTAAGAGATGCACGCCTTTGAATAGATGTCTAGAAAGTGTATCCAAATAATATAGTATAGCCATATGATCTCACATATTCCAGATGGGAGCTACATAACACACAACACGCTCTATAGGATAACACACAACAGTTACATCACATAGCACACCCACAACCTTATTTACTCCATGTCATTGTGACACTGTGTCCATCTATACACTATGGTCATGAACCTACTACATGGTGGTAAACGACTATTTGGCTAATATGGCATCGGGGCATATCATCATACAATCTAAACATTATCACATAGCACGTATATGTATAGTAAGGTGATACCACAGATCTGGGGCACGGCCCCATGATCAGCCAACTAGGATGGACTCTGGTCTAGGGCTGTCAATGGGTACTCGAAAAATCCGATATCCGTCCGAATCCGTATCCAAAAATATGAAAAATATCTGTTATCCGAAAAGCGGATACGGATATTCGATATCCGAAAAAATTTCCGGATATGGATACGGTTATTGTGGTATCCGTATCCGAAAAATATCCGTCTAATTAACTGATGCATATATATATTTAATTAAAATTATATTTAATTAATATATGATTTTCCAACTATTTCTTAACCATTGGATGTTACTACGATATGGTTTTTTGCTCATTTTTATGGAAAACAGATGGTTTTAATGTTTAATTTTTGAATATTTTTGGATACGCATACAGATATTAGTATAAAACAATGTTTTATCATCACAATTTTTATTCCTTGGTTTTTTTATGAACATTAGTACAAAAACCGTCTTATGTTGATCCAAACCTTTTCATGTATACTTTTAAATTTATTGATTTTGGACGGAGCGGATAAATATCCGATATCCGTCTATATCTGAAAATTAACCGAATACGGATATCTGATATCCGAAAATTAAGCGGATACGGATATCCGATATCCGAAAATGATTTCGGATACGGATACGGATATGGCACTATCCGTATCCGAAAGTATCCGTTGACAGCCCTACTCTGGTCTACTTGGATAAACAACACACAACACATATTGGCACACAACATACTCTTACTCTAGACATTAACCTGTAAAATAAGAGTGTCCCTCACTTACAGAAAGTAATCAAACAGATATCACGTATGCTTCCTATACCACTTGGTGTTACTCGCTCGTTTACTCAATGCTTGTAGACTACACTCCTTACCCATAATAATATCATATACCATATGCCAAAAGAGTAATCGAAATAATATTACCAAATGTCCCATACCAGATGGTGTTATTAATCCGTTTACTCAAAATTCTTGCCATACCAAACTACACAGAACAATATTCCGTATAACAAGTCCAAAGAATAAACAGAGGAATATTACCAAGAGTCTCATACCGGATGGTATTAGTAACAACCAGAATTCCAGTGGGTCGGGATTTTTCGCAAAAATGCTAAAAACCAAGCCCACTGAAGCCCGAGTTGGGTATCTGGTATCCTGCAAATAGGAAAAGACAAATATATCAGAGATCAAGTAAATATCTCACAGCGGAACTGACTAAAATATAATAGTAAGTAAATACTCACAAAAATAATAACACTTTCTAAACAAGTGTCTCAAAGCTGGAAAGTCTCTGCCATCTACCTAACATGTGGGATGTATGAGGAGGGGGTCAGAACTAAAGTTCTGGTGAATGGACAAATTATACACTTCTAAGCTTAATTCTACATATACCATCTTATTTCCATTTTCTGTTATGTTAGGTTTATTGGGTTTAGAATACTCTCGCCTCTGGGCGTGAATCGTACCCATCTACTCCCTAATAGATTAAAACCTAATAACAAATATATATGTAGCTACATGCCCAATGACCGCATCGGTCCTAGGTACTACCCATAGTACCTTCCATATCCTCCTCGAAAAGGACTCCATCGTCTTGATCCTAGAGCGTTTTGTAACTACATCTTTAAAGGACAGCATTGTGAGGCCTACAATATAAATGTTCCGTCGTCTACTATGAAAACGTAAAAATGCGTCCGCACTAGCCTATACTAATGCTTGGACATCCACAATGTACCACCTAGTGCGTATCTTGAGGACTATACGTAATCCCTGAATCCGGCCAACAAGGTCTACCTTGTACGAAACTCAATCGAAGATTTTATATATTTGTAAAGGACAACTTCGTTAGGCCTACAATACAGATATTCTACTTGGTCTATCTCTTTTCTCATCGTGGCTATGGCCCCATGCAGCCACCCCTCAACTAATCGAAAGACCTCTAAAGAGCTAAGTGGCTGAGCCCTACTGCGAACAATCTAAACATCCAATTGGTTGTGCCTCTCATCCAATGTCTCGATAGTGAAAGAATCATTGGCATGTTGGTTTAACTCTAGTCTTTTCCGAACTCGTTCTTGATTGATGATGGCTTCATCTCCGCATGCGACTATCCTTTTGGGTCCTACCCACTAAAACCTACTCGCAAGTCAGAGTACGATGTCATACGAATATCCTACTTCATTCATCAACCGTTTGACTGCCTACAAAGGTCTGCTTCGTTCGGCCTGCACTGCAAAAGCAGTCAAGGCATACTCTCTTGTTGGAACACCTACAGACCTGCCTCTGGGGGTGTAGCTTCGTTAGGCCTACCCCAAAGGGCCATCCTAGAGTACCCTCACATCCCGTTGAAGTCTCGTACTTCCTTCTAGCCCAAACTAACTAAGTTGGACGTGCTCTTTCTGTACTAAAATCTACGATGGACTACTTTGTTAGGCTCTTCATCCTTTGGGCTACTCCAAACGCATCTTACATATTATTAGACCCTACGTCTAATCTTTTATTATGCTTTTAGTTTACTTTTCTTATTCTGTTGGCTACTTATTTACCCTAATCAGCAAGCCCAGCCCTACCTAACTATTGTGAGACCATCAGTTCCTAACTGAAAGGGAATGCTTTCGGTATGGGCCACTTCTATTATTTTGCTTCATAAATTAATCCAAGATCTAAGTTGATAAAATAAGCATCTTCTATTTCTTTCTTTTTAATTATAACTTATGTGTTATAATTATACTTGCAATTGTTACTTTTATATTCTTTTCTTTCTTTTATAACTTACATGTTATAAGTGTAATTACAAGTGCCTCTCTTCTATTCCAGTATGTCCTCTTTTATTATGATACTACATACTTTTTAGTTCTCTTATATTATATGACAACTTAGCTTGGGACTACGTCCAATTATCTCAAATTACTTATCATAATAACCGCTTTACTTTTATTTTACTATCTGCACAATAAATGCATATCTATGCACATTTCTATTTATTATTTCTAGTCTTTCCAAATAATTAACTTGATTTCTTCTTAAATTTCTTTAACTCTTCACTTTATTCTCTTTTATTCTAGGAAGTGGTTCTATTATATTTGGTTGGTTACAAAAAATGTGCTAAAAATCCATTTCCATATTTAATACTAAATAATGCTATAAACAATAACCCGTAATTGCAAGATATTTCTTTTGTTGTCTCTTTAATTATTGGATAATGCAAAATACAGGAATGTCTCTATTTTACACTAATTCCCTTTTTCTTTCTTTTATTCTTGCAATTACGTTTATCGTTATTCTTACAATATTAAACTATGGAAATGTATTCTCTTTTCTAAACCAACCAACTAATCTATCACTAACTTCCAGATCAAGTTATTAAAATTTCCCCTTTTTAATTTATTTCTCTCGTTTTAGCATAATTTAATGTAAATTTCTTACTTTTAGGCTTATGCCTTTCCCTATAACTGTTAAGCCTAATACTATTCATATTTAATTGGATTCCTATCTTTCTTTTCCATATAAATAATAATTAAATATAATCTCTCTTATAGAATTTACAGTTTCAACATAATTAATTATCAGAACTAATTACTGAAATAAATGCTAAATTAAAATATTTAACGGGAATCTAACAATAATATACCACGTAAAAGATATATAATTTAAATCCACTCACATGTCGTCCTTAGCTTTGCTCCATGATCTTAGCTCTGCTCCATGGCCTTCCGGGATCCCTTTCTAAGGTGTCTAATATGTTTATTAAGAAAATCTTCTCCCTAGAAATATTTTCTATTTAGGCACCAGCCTCAGGCAATGAACCCAATTGGGAGAAAATCTGATTGTGAGAATTCTACTTACAAATTCGTTCCTTAAGTTGTATTTTTTTTGTTCATTATTAAAAATCCAATAATTATATAGGTCCTATTTATAGTGGAGTTTAACCATGTCACAGGCTCGCTGCGAATCATTGGATCCAGAAAACGACGTTCTGGATTGCACAAAAATAAAATTTGAAGAGTTTGGCATGTACCTGGACGAATTGTCGTCCAGGATATAACGCGGATCGACCTACAGGTCAACCTGTGTGCTTTGAAGGTTGATCCTAGTGTGACGCCCTACCTCTATACCCACGCTAGCCAAGAACACTATGGAGTAATGCTGTCAACTAGCACAGAGGATAAGGCTGTTGAGGAGCGACCATCCGTGTAATTTCTTTGTGCGAGCACCGATAAGTTAGATAGTATAGCATGCATTTCATTTAAGGAGGAAATCCGACATACCGGTACAAACTCAAAACTATCACACGGTGGCTATATATAATCTTCGGAAACAAACATAGAAGTAAACATAACACAAATCAGTCACAGACATCCATATCACAATGGCGGAAAAAGATATGAATATATATATATATATATATAACACATGAAAGTGTACATCAGAGTAGTGGTCAGAAAGATCCACGATAATACAAAAGGTTAGCTACTAACCACACAAAAGAATAAGTATACATCACGGAGTCTATATCTCAAATGTATACATCCAAAAACTACTAATCTAAGTAGTAGCCAAAAGTCAGGGTAATCCTAGAAGAGAAGTCAAGCAGAAGCACTTGTAACATCTCGGTCTGACCCGAGTATTATTTATAAGAAAATAATAAACGGATCAGTCTAGCTATAAATATCAGATGATATGGTATAAAGTAAAAGACATGGCATGAACATGTAATAACCATAGTGGCTTACTACTATAAGCATGTAATTGAAAACCAACATGAGATTAATCAATATCACAAGAATCTTCTCAAAGATAAAATAGGGTATCATACCCTAAACTTGTATTCACAACAAGTCAATGACACACAAATTCACCAATGCACAAAAATTAATAAAAACTTATCAATGGAAATCACGAAAATTGGTGAAGCACAAAATTCCAGAAATCATCACAAGAAATCCAGAAATCACAAGAAGAGGGAGGCCTATCACAAAACGGGAGTACGAAAACTCACCAACACGTGTAACACAAGACGAGACGCTATCTCATGGTAGCTAACCATTAATTTTTGAGCCGAAGCTCCACAAGAATGGCCCGAAGACCGTGGGGCGCTACTCCACATATGTGATGTAGAAACATCACACAAACGGGGTTTAGTCTCCCTCGTAGACAAAGAGACATCGCACAATTGCTAGTCTAAATCAAATCACAAAAATGATTGTCATGATCATCAAGAAGTGTCAATCACACCAAGCTAGTAAATATATGAGTTTAGCTTCATGTCCCATAACCACTTGCTTAACTTAAATATTTACGAACAAACTGTAGATCTTCACTAGGAAATTGTCACAAAAGGGTTCAATCGAACAAGTCCAAGAATTAACCGACGAAGTGAACGCAAGCATTTCATAATACTCGTTTTACTAAGTCGTTTAATTAGATTTCTCGTACGAGTGAGGTAAAGGTTTGTTTATACTAGAAGATTGGAAAACGGTTTGAAAAAAGAGTTTTGTAATAAAATAGTGTTGAAATCGCTTTGATAAAAGAGTTTTGATATTTGCTACTAGTATTGAAACCTTCATATTTTTAAAGTGACAAACCACAAAAACGATTGTTGAAACAAATCGAATCACAAAATTCACATTCGAAGACGTGAGAAAAGTCCAAAGAAATCAATATGAATCCATCAAAGTGGTAATACGATGCAGCGCATCACATGCATAACTTTAAATGGCGAGCTAGGAGTGAGTCGCGGCCTAACAAAGTAGCGCTCCAGGAATTATGACCTAAAACCAGGGAGTTGCGACCTAAAACTAACAAGTTACGACCAACTCTTGGCCAAGCTAAACAGTTACAGGGGCGTGCGACCTAAGGGGAAGACAGGTCGAGCGACCTAACTCATAACCGAGCTAAGAATAAGGCTCGAGCGACCTAACGTGGAAACAGGTCGAACGACCTAAAGGCATATCATGCCGAGCGACCTAGGTGAAACGAGCTAGTGCTAAGCTAGCATGGCCGACCTAAAAGGGTGCGACCTAAGTAGTGGAACGACCTAATGGCCGAGCGACTTAGGGGCGAACGACCTAATGGTGGTGCGACCTAAGGAGATCGCAAGCAGATCGAGCGACTTAGGGGTTTACGACCTAACGAAAGCAGGCCAAGCGACCTAAGGAGCACGCGACCTATCAGGGGCGAGCGACCTAGCACAAAACAGATCGAGCGACCTAAGGACTATCGAGCTAGTCATGCGACCTAAGAGTGGAACGCTCTTTGACAAGCGACCTAGAGGCGAACGACCTAAGCCTTAGCGACCTAAGTGTGCCGAAGGACCTAAGCCTTAGCGACCTATGTGTGCCGAACGACCTAAAAGCGAACGAGCTGTTTTACAGGCCTGGCTATTCCATGGCCGAACGACCTAAGCCCAGTTTTGCTAAAAACACTAAAAATTGGGATTTTCACCATTTCAATCCAAACCAAAAGCAAATGTACATGCACAAATGATAGGGAATCATTCCCTACAATCCAATGACAGTTATAGGCAAGAATGTGAGATAAAAATCTCACCTTTTCACGGAAATTGATGATAGAGAAGCTTGAGAGCAAAGCAAGAATCAACCACAAGCTTGAATCAATGTCTTTACTTGAATTTGGAGTTGGATGATGGATTTGCAAGAGAACTTGAGCTTGGAGTTTTAATTTCCCACTCCCTCCTCCATTTTTGATGAAGCTTGTATGTTAGGAAATAAAGAATGAAAATGATGAAGAGGAGATGGGTTGGGGCTGAGTTAGTAAGTGGTTCAGCCCATACCAAAGCTCAAAGCAAAAAGTGACGAAAATTTCACTATCTCCAAACATATCGAAGTTTACACTCAAAAAGATCGCAAACGTCATTTTGAACTCAATGGAGGTGGTTTCGAGTCCTAATTTGACCATATGCAAAAAGTAGCTTTTCGGACTAAAATCCGACTAACGATAAAATATTTAAATAAAATATTTAAATATAAAATCGATAAATATGCGGGTTGTTACAGACTCCCCTCCTTAAATAAATTGCGTCCTCGCAATATATAAGATGGAAATAAAAAGTAAAAACCATAAAAGCATATTAACACAAAAGAAATTTGAAATAAGAAGTTTACCTCAAA
The DNA here is from genome assembly GCA_030737815.1 of Allium fistulosum. Lineage (NCBI taxonomy): Eukaryota > Viridiplantae > Streptophyta > Magnoliopsida > Asparagales > Amaryllidaceae > Allium > Allium fistulosum. The sequence continues at coordinate 245,328,965 of CM060905.1, read as the reverse complement.
GAGCACGAGAAAGTAATTCCGGATGTGTACGCTCGATGAATTCTCTAGATTCCCAAGAGCAATCCTTAGGATTTGAGGACCATTGAACTTTAACAAGTGGAACCTCTTTATTTCGAAGTCGTTTGACCTTTGAAGCAATAATTCAAATAGGATGCTGCTCATAAGTTAAATTAGGCGAAACTTCATTCTCTTACACAACACCGGGCTCAATAATAGAATCGGAATCCCGAAGGCACTTCCATAATTGAGAAATGTGAAACATGTCATGCATGGCAGAAAACTGAGCCGGTAATGAAAGGCGATAAGCCATGGAACCGATACGTTCGGTGATAGGAAATGGCCCAATATATCGAGGCGCTAACTTTCCCGATCGACTGAAACGTACAACGCCCTTCATAAGGGAAACACGAATAAATACAAGATCACCAACAGAAAATTCTAATTTCCTTCTTCGATTATCGGCATAGGATTTTTGTCTACTCTGGGCTTGTTTCATCCTATGAAGAATAAGGTCAATCTTTTCTGTGGAATCTCGAATAAAATCTGAACCTAAGACCAGCTTCTCACCGGCCTCAAGCCAACAAGAAGGAGATCGGCATGGCCTTCCATAGAATGCCTCGAAAGGTGTCATACCAATACTAGCTTGGAAGCTGTTATTATAGGAAAATTCAACAAGTGAAATATGATCTTCCCAACTTCCACCGAAATCAAGCACACAAGAACAAATGAGATCTTCAAGAGTTTGATTCACACGCTCAGTTTGTCCATCGGACTGGGGGTGATAAGCGGTGCTAAAATTAAGCTTCGTTCCCAAAGCTTTTTGAAGACTCTTCCAGAATCCACTCGTAAACAATGGATCACGATCACTAACTATAGAAGTAGGAACTCCATGCAATTTAACAATTTCTTTGATAAAGAGTTTGGCCAGAAGAGGAACGGTTCGGTTCGATCGAACGGGAATAAAATGGGCGGATTTAGTAAGTCTATCAACGATCACCCATAAGCTATCATGACCCGAACGAGAACGGGGAAGGCCATCAATAAAATCCATGGAAATTTGATCCCACTTCCAAATTGGAATTTCCAATGGTTGCAATAACCCGCCAGGCCTTTGATGTTCGGCCTTGACAAGTTGGCAAGTCATGCAACACTTAACAAAGTTAGCAATATCAAATTTCATTCCCTCCCAATAATAAAGTCGCTTCATATCCGCGTACATTTTACTACTACCGGGATGAATAGAATATTTGGAACGATGAGAATCTTCTAGAATATCTCTACGAAGATCACTAATATTTGGAACGATCAGTCTACCAAATTTTCGAACGCCGCCACGAGAATCAATATCAAAGTCTTTCAAACCTTCAATATCAATTTTATCCATAACGTTCTGGCTAAGAAGAGCCAGTTCAGGATCTAGCTTCTGAGCTTCAAGAATGCGGTCCAAAAGAGAAGGACGAGCCTCAAGGCTACATAAAACAAGAGATGAACATAAATCGGAGACACGATCTTGAATTTCACAAGTGGATAAAACCTCAAGCTCCTTCCATTCGGATATCATCATGGAAACAACCGCTTGTTGCTTTCGACTAAGTGCATCGGCAACTCGATTTCCCTTTCCGGGAGTATAAAGAATATCAAGATCATAAGAGGCAAGGAATTCGAGCCAACGCTGTTGACGCAAATTAAGTTCCTTTTGAGAAAATAAATATTTCAAAGACTTATGATCAGTATAAAGTATAAATTTCTCTCCGAAAAGATAGTGTCGCCAAATTCGAAGGGCGAAAACGATAGCCGCGAGTTCTAAATCATGTATGGCATATCTAGTCTCAGTTGGCTTCAATTGTCTAGAAGCATAAGCAATAACCCGTTCTTTTTGCATAAGAACGGAACCCAAACCAACGCGACTAGCATCGGTACAAACAACAAAATCTTGATTTCCTTTGGGAATAACAAGAATAGGAGCATCAGAAAGGAGTTCTTTTAATTTCTGAAAAGAAGTTTCACATTTGTCCGACCAAATGTATTTAACACCTTTCTTTGTTAAGCCAGTAAGAGGAACGGCAATTTTAGAAAAGTCCTTAATGAAACGACGGTAATAACCCGCCAATCCAAGGAAGCTACAGATTTCCGTTACACTCTCCGGTCTCTTCTAATTTTGAATCGCTTCAATCTTTGAAGGATCCACTGATATTCCGGATTCTGAAATAATATGACCGAGAAACTTCACATTAGATTGCCAAAAGTGGCATTTAGAAAATTTCGCTTTTAATTGATTGCTCCTAAGAGTTTCCAATATAATCCAAAGATGCTTTTCATGTTCCTCCTCGGTTTTCGAATACACAAGAATATCATCAATAAAGATGAGAACAAACTGATCGAGGAAATCTTTGAAAACTCGATTCATAAGGTCAACGAAATAAGCCGAAGCATTCGTTAAACCAAATGGCATAATTAGCCATTCATAAGATCCATAACATGTACGGAACGAAGTTAAAGGATACTGTTCTCTGCAATACGAAGCTGATGGAAACCGGTAGCCAAGTCCAATTGTGAAAAGACTCTAGCACCACTAGGCTGATCGAATAGATCATCAATCCGAGGCAAAGGATATTTATTCTTAATAGTTAGATCATTAAGCTTGCGGTAGTCGACGCAAAGCCTAAGTGCACCGTCGGATTTCTTCACGAAAATTGCTGAAGCTCCCCAAGGCGAGGAACTAGAGCGAATAAATTGCTTCGTCTCTAATTCGGATAATTGTTTGCGCATCTCTTCATTCTCCTTATTGGACATGCGATAAGGAGGACGAGTAATAGGTTGAGCTCCAGGCATAAGATTAATTTTGAACTCAATTGCTTGTTTAGGTGGTAATCCTAAAACGAGCTCAAAGATGTCGAAAAATTCATGGACGACGTGAATACGAGAAATGAAATCTTCCTCATCATCATTATCATCATCACGAGGATTTAAAGAATATAAAGATGCAGCCAAAGTTGAATCCGAATCTTTAAGAATAACTGAAATCTGCTTAACAGATAGTTGATGTCGAAGATAAATAGTCCGCTCAGGACATAGGATATGAGCTTCATAACGGTTAAGCCAATCCATACCCAAAATCATTCCAAAGCCTAAATAACGCATGACATGCAAATCGGCTAGGAAAGGAAAATCACACAAAATAATCTTCACATCTTTACAAAGCAAACTAAGAGTTGCAGATCCACCAACCGGATTCGCAATTCTTAAAGAAGTCATTAATGCATCAACACTTAAAGAAAAAGTATCGACAAGTTCCTTTGATATAAAAGAATGGGATGCACCCGTATCAAAGAGAACTCTAATAGGTTGATCACGAAATATAATAATGTCGTTAAGGACAGAATGAGACATACCTTGACCGCGAGATGTGTTGCCAGGGGCTTGAGCCACATTAAGCTTTCCCTCCTTCTTACCTTGAAGTCTGGGGCATAAATGTATATAATGATCTGGGCTCTTACAATAGCGACAAGAACGCGGCTTCGAACACTTGTTCGCAAAATGGTCCTTAGAACCACAGTTATAGCATTGCCCGCTACTAGGGGAAGGAGCCTTTGCAGTAGGAGGTGTAGGTTTCCCCTTTTTGTTGGGATAAGGACACTTGAATTTTTTTGGCCTTTTCTTGTTGTTGAAGTTTGGTTTGGCACCGACCACTTCAACATCACTCTCCCTATCAGCCTCTTCAAGACGAAGAGCGATATCAATGAGCTGGTCAAAAGAAACTTCTAATTTGAGAAGTAATGGCTTCTTAAGACTTTTGTTTAGGCCATAGATGAATCTCTGGTTCTTCTTCAATGGGGTGTTGATGTATTCAACCCCATATTTAGACAGTGACTCGAAGGATGCGACATAATCTGTCACAGAGGATTCACCTTGAACAAGGTCTATGAAACGTCGAGCCAAGGTCACTTTCTCTGCTTTTGGTACGAATTTTAATTCGAAGCATTCCCGGAATTGCTCCCAGGTGAGATCCGCTTCATTAATTTCAGAAATAAGAAGTTCGTACCAATCCAATGCTCTCTCTTGGAGCATACTGGAGGCCACCTGAACACGGTGAAGATCGATAAGATTCATGCGAGAAAAGATTCGATCGCATGTTCTTAACCAAGCCTGGACTTCAATAATAGTTTCAGAACCTTTGAATGGTTTCCCACCCAAGTTGGTATAATCATTGCACAAGCGTGCAAATCCAGACTTAGGATGAGTAGGTTCCTAATTAGGACCAGCTGCTTGAGCATTCTTTACTAAATCAAGAAGCTGTTGAGCAGTCATAAAAACTCCATCCTGGGGAGTAACAGTAGATGGTCCGGCTCTGGGACGACCTGGTCTAGACATTCTCTTCTTTACGAAAGAGAGAGAAGAAGAAAAATTATTCTCCAAATAAATATCAAGCAAATCTTGATAGATAAAACAAGGATACATAAAAGGAAATAGGATAAATCGGTACGAAGACTCGAATTAAATTCTAAGGCACGACTCCTAAGTTGGACTTAGGACGATGATCCTTGTTAAGTTATTCTACATTGTTCTAAAGTTTGGCTCTGATACCAAGCTGTGACGCCCCACCTCTATACCCACGCTAGCCAAGAACACTACGGAGTAATGCTGTCAACTAGCATGGAGGATAAGGCTGTTGAGGAGCGACCATCCGTGTAATTTCTTTGTGCGAGCACCGATAAGTCAGATAGTATAGCATGCATTTCATTTAAGGAGGAAATCCGACATACCGATACAAACTCAAAGCTATCACACGGTGGCTATATATAATCTTCGGAAACAAACATAGAAGTAAACATAACACAAATCAGTCACAGACATCCATATCACAATGGCGGAAAAAGATATGAATATATATATATATAACACATGAAAGTGTACATCAGAGTAGTGGTCAGAAAGATCCACGATAATACAAAAGGTTAGCTACTAACTACACAAAAGAATAAGTATACATCACGGAGTCTATATCTCAAATGTATACATCCAAAAACTACTAATCTAAGTAGTAGCCAAAAGTCAGGGTAATCCCAGAAGAGAAGTCAAGCAGAAGCACCTGTAACATCTCGGTCTGACCCGAGTATTATTTATAAGAAAATAATAAACGGATCAGTCTAGCTATAAATATCAGATGATATGGTATAAAGTAAAAGACATGGCATGAACATGTAATAACCATAATGGCATACCACTATAAGCATGTAATTGAAAATCAACATGAGATTAATCAATATCACAAGAATCTTCTCAAAGATAAAATAGGGTACCATACCCTAAACTTGTATTCATAACAAGTCAATGACACACAAATTCACCAATGCACAAAAATTGATAAAAACTTATCAATGGAAATCACGAAAATTGGTAAAGCACAAAATTCCAGAAATCATCACAAGAAATCCAGAAATCACAAGAAGGGGGAGGCCTATCACAAAACGGGAGTACGAAAACTCACCAACACGTGTAACACAAGATGAGACGCTATCTCATGGTAGCTAACCATTAATTTTTGAGCTGAAGCTCCATAAGAATGGCCCGAAGACCGTGGGGCGCTACCCCACATATGTGATGTAGAAACATCACACAAATGGGGTTTAGTCTCCCTCGTAGACAAAGAGACATCGCACAATTGCTAGTCTAAATCAAATCACAAAAATGATCGTCATGATCATCAAGAAGTGTCAATCACACCAAGCTAGTAAATATATGAGTTTAGCTTCATGTCCCATAACCACTTGCTTAACTTAAATATTTACGAACAAACTGTAGATCTTCACTAGGAAATTGTCACAAAAGGGTTCAATCGAACAAGTCCAAGAATTAACCGACGAAGTGAACGCAAGCGTTTCATACCACTTGTTTTACTAAGTCGTTTAATTAGATTTCTCATACGAGTGAGGTAAAGGTTTGTTTATACTAGTAGATTGGAAAACGGTTTGAAAAAAAGAGTTTTGTAATAAAATAGTGTTGAAATCGCTTTGATAAAAGAGTTTTGATATTTGCTACTAGTATTGAAACCTTCATATTTTTAAAGTGACAAACCACAAAAACGATTGTTGAAACAAATCGAATCACAAAATTCACATTCGAAGACATGAGAAAAGTCCAAAGAAATCAGTATGAATCCATCAAAGTGGTAATACGATGCAGCGCATCACATGCATAACTTTAAATGGCGAGCTAGGAGTGAGTCGCGGCCTAACAAAGTAGCGCTCCAGGAATCACGACCTAGAACCAGGGAGTTGCGACCTAAAACCAACAAGTTACGACCTAACTCTTGGCCAAGCTAAACAGTTACAGGGGCGTGCGACCTAAGGGGAAGACAGGTCGAGCGACCTAACTCATAACCGAGCTAAGAAAAAGGCTCGAGCGACCTAACGTGGAAACAGGTCGAACGACCTAAAGGCATATCATGCCGAGCGACCTAGGTGAAACGAGCTAGTGCTGAGCTAGCATGGCCGACCTAAAAGGGTGCGACCTAAGTAGTGGAATGACCTAATGGCCGAGCGACTTAGGGGTGAACGACCTAATGGTGGCGCGACCTAAGGAGATCGCAAGCAGATCAAGCGACTTAGGGGTTTACGACCTAACGAAAGCAAGCCAAGCGACCTAAGGACTATCAAGCTAGTCATCCGACCTATCAGGGGCGAGCGCCTAGCACAAAACAGACCGAGCAACCTAAGGACTATCAAGCTAGTCATGCGACCTAAGAGTGGAACGCTCTTTGACGAGCGACCTAGAGGCGAATGACCTAAGCCTTAGCGACCTAAGTGTGCCGAACGACCTAAAGGCGAACGACCTAAAGGCGAACGAGCTATTTTACAGGCCTGGCTATTCCATGGCCGAACGACCTAAGCCCAGTTTTGCTAAAAACACTAAAAATTGGGATTTTCACCATTTCAATCCAAACCAAAAGCAAATGTACATGCACAAGTGATAAAGAATCATTCCCTACAATCCAATGACAGTTATAGGCAAGAATGTGAGATAAAATCTCACCTTTTCACGGAAATTGATGATAGAGAAGCTTGAGAGCAGAGCAAGAATCAACCACAAGCTTGAATCAATGTCTTTACTTGAATTTGGAGTTGGATGATGGATTTGCAAGAGAACTTGAGCTTGGAGTTTTAATTTCCCACTCCCTCCTCCATTTTTGATGAAGCTTGTATGTTAGGAAATGAAGAATGAAAATGATGAAGAGGAGATGGGTTGGGGCTGAGTTAGTAAGTGGTTCGGCCCAAACCAAAGCTCAAAGCAAAAAGTGACGAAAATTTCACTATCTCCAAACATATCGAAGTTTACACTCAAAAAGATCGCAAACGTCATTTTGAACTAAATGGAGGTGGTTTCGAGTCCTAATTTGACCATATGCAAAAAGTAGCTTTTCGGACTAAAATCCGACTAACGATAAAATATTTAAATATAAAATCGATAAATATGCGGGTTGTTACACCTAGGGTCGACCTGTGTGCCTTGGGTTCGACCTATTGGTCGACCTATGCTATTTTTTTTTCTATTTCCTGATTTTTGTTTCTCTCATAACTTCTTCGTATTAACTCGGATTTCGACATGTTATATATGGAAATTGATCAGAAAATCGCCACGAACACAATGGTATAAGTTTTGAGACCATATTCTGACAATTCCAAAAATGTTTATTTCACTGTTCATCGTTATTTGGTTATTTAATTATCTAAAAATACGGGACGTTACATTCTCCCACCCTTTAGGAAATTTCGTCCCCAAAATTCAACAAGGGTAAAATTATGTAATTCCTCGCATCAAGCACAACCATTTTGTGTACATCCAATTTTGCGACCATCCGTCTCCTTGTGCAAAGTGTCATTCAACACAAAATATATGCATGTACATGAATTTCTAAGCGGCACCTCCTATATGAATGCTTTTCTTCTTTAAAAATTTATTTTAAAACATGATGCACACATCCTAAATATACTTCCAATTTCTATATAAATGCAATCTTTTGAAAACTCAAAACGTTTTTCATCCAATTTTTCCCACACTCCTACTGAATAGGGGTGTAGTTCATCGAATTTTACATCCAACTCCTATCATACAGCTTTTAATATTCGAATTTAAAAAAAAACTAATTTTCTGAACTCGATTTCTTATGTCAGAAAGAAGGTAGAAAACGGAAAACCTTACGTTTACCGTTTTACTTTTGTGCACCTCTTTCCTCGTACTTGGAACTTAAGCCGCTATTCTATAAAAATCTCTATTTTCTTTCCCAAGCATGGTTTATATAAGAAAAACTTTCCTTTTCAAACTTTTTCCCAAGCTTAATTTATGGGGAAAATGTATTTTTCTTTTGTAATTCTCATTTATTTCTATTGACGTTTCTGTCGCTTTCTTTAGTTCTTACTATTTTCCTTTTAGTTACTTTTATCTGCTTTTACTTTTCTTTAATGTAGCAACTAAACACAACTATCTTATAGGACTAGGAGGCCTAGGACCATGTCCACTCTGACATAGAAAGGTCCTACTCCTACTATAGGAATCCAAGTAACTCATATGCTCCTCCTGCCGCCTATTACTTTTTACTAACTTATGTTGTATTACTCACGATGAATAAGATCTGTTCATCTCTTCCTTTCCATACTCAAAATGGAATAACTAAGTCTCATTTACTGCAATGAATAAGGATTTTAATCTATGCAGTATCTATCTAAGAAGGCAACTAAGTTTGGGGAAATTTTCTCTTTACCTTTACTTTTCATTTTTCCCCAACTAAGGTCTATTTATCCAATTCACGTGTGTCTTACTATCTTACTAATATCACTTTACTATTCTTCTATGGTTTACACACATGAAGCAACATTCCTAGGTTCTCACTAGTGTCATATACACTTTATGGGAACATTTATTACTACTACTAAAAGTAATCACTGCTATCTCCTACATAGCCTTGCACTTTTCCCGTCACACCTAGGAAATGATTCCTATCTCCTCCATATTTAAAATTTTGGTTTGGTATTTATTAGTTCATTTCAAAAATTAAAGCTTCTAAATTTTTAAAACATCAAATCCCAAAATTCTTGCCTTTAAAAGTGTTATTTTGAAGTTTCTATTAAATTCAAAGGTACTCCCCAAACCTAGAGGGGAAAACTTACAAATTCTTAGTTCAAAGCTTATTCCTCTTTCCCTTTTAAAGACCTCAACAGCTTTTCATAATAAAAAATGGATTTTAAATTTAACTGTCCACTAAGTTTTTCTCTTCCAAAAACTTATTTACTTTTTCACCCAACCATTTTTCTTTAAAACATGCCTTGCTTGTCTTTAAAACATTTTTCTTTTCTGGACTTCCAAAAATGTCCTCACATGTTTTCAAAACATCTTCATTTCATAGATTTTCAAATTTACAAAAACTGGAGTTGATAACAATTATTCTATCAAAAATCCCTTAACTTTCCTACTCTTCCAATTACCTAACCTTGGAGGACTTTCTAATTTACTACAAATGGGGATTTTCTACAAAGGCAAGGAACCCATGCACATAATCAATTTCCATTGCTTAGCTTTCCTACTAAGACTCTCTATAATATCCCTCCTAACTAACACTGTCTCTAGTTATTACATTTCTCATTATACCTAATGGTTTTATACCTTAATGTATTGGAACTACTTTCTCTTATGAGAAACCATTAATGCTAAAACCTTCTATGAATCTTTTAAAAGAGGATTTCATGTTTGTGTGAAATTATAAGGAACTTATTTTATAATTTATCGAAATAGGCTATACAAAATATGGTGCTTTCCATACCTTGTACATCACTTCCATGTATTCCTTATAACTTGCACAAAGCATCTTCACTTGTGGTTTGGTTTCATAGAAAATTATACCATTATTCGTTTCATTCCAATAGATTAAAGTATGTTTAATCTATATTCACTTACAATAGATATTTCCTACGAAATTTATTTATTTCCTAATATTTGACTTACATCTTTTTTAGAAGAATTCATTTTCAAAACTGTTTTAACATTTTTATAAATAGAAAACATTTCCATATACTTAGTTAAATAATAAGTGTGCTTACAAACCACTTTATTTCTATACTTAGAAATTATCTTCAAAACACATTTTTATTTGGGTTAAAATAGATGTTGCGTAAAATACCGTTACTACAACCCAAAAATACTAGTATATGGATTCGGTTAAAATAATAAATCCCATATGCTATGTAAAAACATTTCCTTTGGGAGTCACCTACTATAAAAATAGTGTCATAGTCTATGCTTCCTTTATTTTTCACGAAAACATCTATTACAACAATAAATGTTGTAACCTACGTTTTCGATACTTAACACACTCTAGGTTTTTATATTTTAAAATCTTTGTTTACCTGCAAGGAAACTATCGAGCTATATATGCTCTATAATTCTTCAAAAAGAATTAAAATTCACATCATATAAAAACCAATTTAAATCTCATACCACTTTTGTTTTTCAAAAACCCAATATTTACTTCAAACATTTCAATAATTATATTTTTCAACTTTTCAATTCCAAAAAGTTTCATTTTATTAGGCTAGACATAAAGTGGATTTTCTTTTTACTACCCTGGTAATATCCTTCATAAACTTTGGAAATCTCATTCCCTTACTAAAAATCTCTTATTCCTTCCAAAATAAAAATACTCTCCCTATTATCCCTAGGGATCTTTCCCACTTCTTATGACATATGGATACTAATCTTCTCTCAAAACATAGCTTATTGTACACTATAAATTGGCAATAACTTAGGGCTCAACACTTTTGGTTCATCCCAAACCCAACTAGCAAACTATGCACAAATGTACTTCTAAAAACTTTACATATGTTAAAATGTATAATTGGGGACTATTTTGACTTTAGTACATAATATTTTTATATTTTTATTCAAAACTACAAATACGTTCACTCACTATCTATCTAGGAACCCTAAACATAGGCTCTGATACCAAATGTAACAACCCGAATTCCAACGGATCCGGATTTTTTGCAAAAATGCTAAAACCCAAGCCCACTTAAGCCTGAGTTGGGTATCTGGTATCCTGCAAATAGTCAAAGACAAATATATCCGAGCTCAAGTAAATATCTCATAGCGGTACTACCTAAAATATAATAGTAAGTAAATACTCACAAAGATAATAACACTTTTTAAACAAGTGTCTCAAAGCTGGAAAGTCTCTGCCATCTACATAATCTGTGGGATGTATGAGGAGGGGGTCAGAACTAAAGTTCTGGTGAATGGACAAATTATACACTTCTAAGCTTAATTCTTCATATACCTTCTTATTTCCATTTGCTATTATGTTAGGTTTATTGGATTTATAATACTCTCGCCTCTGTGCGTGAACCGTACCCATCTACTCCCTAGTAGACTAAAACCTAATAACAAATATATATGTAGCTACATGCCCAATGACCGCATCGGTCCTAGGTACTACCCATAGTACCTTCTGTATCCTCCTCGAAAAGGACTCCACCGTCTTGCTCCTAGAGCGTTCTGTAACTACATCTTTAAAGGACAGCATTGTGAGGCCTACAATACAGATGTTCTGTCGTCTACTATGAAAACGTAAAAATGCGTCCGCACTAGCCTATACTAATGCTCGAACATCCACAATGTACCACCCAGTGCGTACCTTAAGGACTATACGTAATCGTTATGTCTACTCTCCTGAATCCCGCCAACAAGGTCTACCTTGTACGGAACTCGGTCGGAGATTTTCTATATTCGTAAAGGATAGCTTCGTTAGGCCTACAATACAGATATTCTACTTGGTCTGTCTCTTTTCTCATCGTTGCTATGGCCCCACGTAGCCACCCCTCAACTAATCGAAAGACCCCTAAAGAGCTAAGTGGTTGTGCCCTACTGCGAACAATCTAAACATCCAATTGGTTGCGCCCCTCATCCAATGTTTCGATAGTGAAAGAATCATTGGCCTATTGGTTTAACTCTAGTCTTTTCCAAACTCATTCTCGATTGATGATGGCTTGATCTCTGCATGCGACTATCCTTTTGCTTCCTACCCATTAAAACCTACTCGCACGTTAGAGTACGGTGTCATACGAAAATCCTACTCCATTCATCAACCTTTTGATTGCCTACAAAGGTCCGCATCGTTAGGCCTGCAATGCAAAAGCAGTCAAGGCATACTCTCTTGATGGAACACCTACAAACCTGCCTCCGGGGGTGCAGCTTCATTAGGCCTACCCCAAAGGGCCATCCTAGACTACTCTCACGTCCCGTTGAAGTCTTGTACTTCCTTCTAGCCCAAACTAACTAAGTCGGACGTGCTCTTTTTGTACTAAAATCTACGATGAACTGCTTCATTAGGCTCTTCATCCTTTGGGCTACTCCAAACGCATCTTACCATTTTATTAGACCATACGTCTAATCTTTTATTATGCGTTTAGTTTACTTTTCTTATTCTGTTGGTTACTTATTTACCCTAATTGGCAAGCCCATCCCTACCCAACTATTGTGAGACCATCAGTTCCTGACTAAAAGGGAATGCTGCCGGTACGGGCCACTTCTATCATTTTGCTTATTAACTTAATCTGAGATCTAAGTTGATAAAATAAGCCTCTTCTATTTCTTTCTTTTTACTTATAACTTATGTGTTACAATTATACTTGCAATTGTTACTTTTATATTCTTTTCTTTCTTTTATAACTTACATGTTATAAGTGTAATTACAAGTGCCTCTCTTCTATTCTAGTCTGTCCTCTTTTATTATGATACTATATTCTTTTTAGTTCTCTTATATTATATGACATCTTAGCTTGGGACTACGTCCAATTGTCACAAAGTACTTATCATAATAACTACTTTACTTTTATTTTACTATCTACGCAGTAACTGTAGATCTAGGCACATTTCTGTTTATTTTTTCTAGTCTTGTCAAATAATTAACTTGATTTCTTCTTAAATTTCTTTAACTCTTCACTTTATTCTCTTTTATTCTTGGAAGTAGTTGTATTCTATTTGGTTGGTTACAAAAACTATGCTAAAAATCTATTTCCATATTTTAATACTAAATAATGCTATAAACAATAACTCGTATTTGCAAGATATTTCTTTTATTGTCTCTTTAATTATTGGATAATCCAAAATACAGAAATGTCTCTATTTTACACTAATTCCCTTTTTCTTTCTTTTATTCTTGCAATTATTTTTATCGTTATTCTTACCATATTAAACTATGGAAATGTATTCTCTTTTCTAAACCAACCAACTAATCTATCACTAACTTCCAAATCAAGTTATTAAAATTTCCCCTTTTTAATTTATTTCTCTCGTTTTAGTATAATTTACTGTAAATTTCTTGCTTTTTGGCTTATGCCTTTCCTTATAATTTACTGTAAATTTCTTGCTTTTGGATTGAATCTGGTGTAACCATGTCACAAGCTCGCTGTGAATCATTGGACCCAGAAAACGACGTTCCGGATTGCGCAAAAATCAAATTTGAAGAGTTCGGCATGTACCTGGACGAATTGTTGTCCAGGATATAATGCGGGTCAACCAATAGGTCGATCTGTGTGCTTTGAAGGTCGATCTGTATGCCTTGGGATTGACCTATTGGTCGACCCATGCTATTTTATCATTATTTTTTACTTTTTCCTGATTTTCGTTTCTCCTGTAACTTCTTCGTATTAACTCGGATTTCGACAAGTTATATATGGAAGTTGATCAGAAAATCGCCACGAACATAATGGTACAAGTTTCAAGGCCATATTCTAACAATTCCAAAAATGTTTATTTTCACCGTTCATCGTTATTTAGTTATTTAATTATCTAAAAATGCGAGGTGTTACAGTATTATAACTCCATTTATTCTGATTTCTTATTATATAGAAATATAAATCATTTTTTATTCAATTGATTCAAAAGGGGCTTTAAAATATATTTTTCTAAAATCTTCAACATAATTTCAAATACCAATATTCAATTGAAAGAAAGTTAAATTATAAAATTCTCATTCTTTTCTTGAAATCCATTTACAGTTTCATACATAAATATTTGCAACCCTCCTGTTTTATTATAGGGAAATCTATAAATTAACTGCATTCAATTCCAAATCCCTTAAACTCCTTTTAAAAATAATTCATAAACTTTGGAATTCTTCTTCAATGATAATAATACCAAAGATTCATAATAATTTCCTTTAAACGGCAAATTAAAATAGTTCTATACTCCAAATAAGGAATTTCAATTAAAAATAATTTTCCAAAGCCATATTATAAAATTCCAAAACCAATTTCTTTAAAACCTGCATTTACCTTCAAATCCTTTTCGTGTAAAGTAATTCAGCAAACTTAAATTCTATTTTATATAAAACCTTTTCAAGATTTGATGCAAAAACATTAAGTTGTAAAAATTTATTTGTATAACAAAATCCCCAAATCACCTTTCCATAAAAATTGACTTCAAACACTTCTATAAACATATTTCCAAATAGCTTTTAATTTTCATTTCCCCTTTTATTTAAAAATAATCAAATATTATAATTACTTCCAAAATTTACTTAATAATATTTAAATAATATATCCTCCAAGTAATAATTTTCATACAATAAATAAATTGCATTCATCTTATTAATACCTCAAAATCTATTTTTTCCAAATTCCAATTTATTAAATCCGAATAAAATTAACTCATCGTTTTAAAATATAAATTTTTAGTACCATTCTTTCTAAAACTTTTAAATATTTTGATAATCATCGATAAATAAAAATATAATATTCCAAAATTCACTTATTTAATAAAATCCCAAAACAATTTATTTATTTCAAATCCTCGCCATTTAATTCCCTTTTACGATCAATTTCAAACGTCGTGTTCGGCTGATACATAGTCAACTCAACCAATAGTACTCTCAACGTAGCACAATCAAGGTATACTATGCTAATTCAATGAACAACAACAACCAATGACAATCAAACTCATCCAGTAACAATAAAATAGCAAATCCAACCAAATAAATCCTTATCAGCCAACATTCATCATCACAACAATCATAAAAGGACGTATAATTGAATTTTTTTTGGAAATAGAGCATAGTTGTGAGTGAGATAACTCACCAAAATAATGCAAGGAAAATTTATACCCTTAGTCCAAATATCAATGCCTTGCTGCCCTCACCATCATAACCGTTTCTAGTAGCAATTTTCCAATTTCATGGTACCTCGACACAAGAACCCCAACACCTCTCTTCACTCCATTGCAACCCTCTCGTTTTTTTATCAGAAAAAACCTAGGTCGCTCCTCAATTTGTGCTCTAGCACCACTCGTGATTCCCTAAATCTGCTTGCCATCAACGTTCGCATACCCATCGTCGATCGCGTCACTCGTTTACGACCTGTCGCTAAAACTTCCAAGTCACGCGCCTCCATCGTCGCTCATCGATCATTCGAGCCAGCATCGATCACACTTTCCCCATCGTGAATTTTTAGGCCGCGTCTCCTTTAGCGTCGTCTCCTCTAGGTCGTGCGTGCATGTTTTATTTATTTTTAATACACGATGAACTGATTTGGGCATAAGGGAGTTAGGGCAAAATAGTCGAGTATGGATGTGAATAGGGGATAACGAGTATTCTAGAGAAATATGGAGAAAGGTTTGGGCTTGATTTTATTTTTCTTTGTTTTTAAATAATTCATATATTATATTTATAATTGAAATTCTAATCTAATATAAACTAATTTCCACATCATCCTACGAATATAATTTTTTAACTACATAATTTTCTTCATATCAATATTTGTTGATTCCTATTTAATTATTCATTAAAACAATTTAGTCCAATTTAATGTATCAACTCAAAAGAATTTAGTAGTTTAATTTGATTTATTAAAACAAAATCTCATATTAAATAGCATACAATTAATATTTTAAAAATAATAATTATCAAAGTCGAATTCAAACAGATTTATTTAATTAAATTTATGTATAATTACAGTGTAGAAAGCAAGGTTGTTACATGATGGTTGCTAATAGATGAATTTTATTAGTTAGTATTGCATATATGAGTTGATATGTTCATGTTGGCCTACAACACATATCATATTATGATTTTATTTATAAATTATATACATAATGGTTGTTGCATTTTTGCATATTTATTAAGTGGTTGCTTATCCATAATTGCAAGTATAGGATGTTGCATACATGGATACATGGCATAATCACTTGCATTTTAGGAGGTCAACTAGTTCAGAAGACTGCATAATTTTACCTTACTCATATGTTCGTATGCATTCCGTACCTATATGACATACTGCATTAGAAATTATGAATTTAAGGACAATGTTTGTTGATGGTTGATGGTTAAGTAGATGTTTGTATGAGCAAAATATATTTTTTCATCTTAGAGATTTCCATGACGAAATCCCTTTAAGGGGTAGGGGAAACATGTAATACCCTGCAAATTTTAATAATAAATTATAACATTGATAAGGGTAAAAATATAATTTTATTTAAGAGGACAAAATAATAAATTTTCACAAACATTGAAATCAGGCAATTGGACTTATTCTAGTACACCGAAAATGTCATTTGCATGAATATGGATTTCGAGCCTAAGCCAAAAAACCCTACTTTCTAGCTAATTAGACCCTGGCCTCCACTATTTCTTATTCCAAAACATTATCATCACATGTACGTATATTTCTTCTTTCTCTCTCTCAGAAACTCCTCAATCCAAACAAACTCTTCTATCTCTTCAAAAACTTCTAACTTAAAAAAAAAGTAAAATAAAGAATGGAATCAAATTAGAGGAAGAAAAAGAAAGTACGAATCTAGGAAAAAATCAACAAGGGATAGAAGCACAAATTCCAATCAAACTAAAAGAGGAATTCCTTTGAGGTGGGTGAATTTTTTTTAGCAAAGCTAGCTGACTTTAAAGTGGGTTGTGCTACTGTATAAATAATGGGAAAACATGTGTTATGCACATGCACATAACAGCTAAATGGGAGCAAAGCCCAACAACAATGAAAAAATAAAGTACAGGAGCTAGGCAAAAAGAGCATAGACTACTAAACAACTAGACTATGCGCCCTCCGAAGAGGAGTGGGCAGAACTAACGTCAGACGACGGGCCAATAACATGCACATACCCAAAGAAAAGATCAGCCATATTTGGATCATAACCATCAGAAGCGTGTGAGTAAATAAATTTCCAATCCCAAGTGACATCATAAAACTTAATTTTATTCTCCTCACCAATTTCACCAGTCCTGGTAAGAGAAAGACCCTCACCCTCGATATGATACAAAAGACTACGACTCTCTCCCCCAACATCACTGATAAAGGCGTAGTAAGTGTCAAATTCTGGTGAGTAATGCATATCAGAAGGAACATGAATCCAGGCTTACTCCTCAGAATTTCAAGTAATAGAATCAGACAAAATAGCAGTGGCCTCCACAGACCGGGCCTCACCAATAAGATCATCAATAACAAGAGCGTCAACAACAGGAGTCTCAACAGCAGAAATGACAACAGGAGCTTCAACAGCAGGAGTATCAGCAGCATGGGTCACAATAGCAGGAGTGACAACATGAGGAGAAACAGATGTAGGTGGAGCAACCTTCGGAACCCACCTCCTGATAGGTGGACGAGGCAAAGGAACACGATCAAATAAAGGAATGCCAGCAGAGGAACTGGAACACGCCTCCAAAAGATGCCCAAAGGACTGACAGACCATGCATATCTCCGGTTTCCAACTGTATCGCACTCTGACCTCAACAAATTATCCCTCATCGATTCTAACTTTTAGCACCGAAGGCATAAGTTTGACCGGGGTTATTTCAATCAGAGCTTTGGCATAAACTAATCTATTTCTGGCTACTGTGTTTGCATCATAACAAATCACCTTACCAACAAGGCCTGTTAGCCAATCAATCCTAATAAGAGGTTGAAGAACAGAAGGAATGTGTGAAAAATGGGTCCAAACAGGAATAGATAAAACCTGAGAACGTGCCCTATCCACTGACGGACTCCAGGTAGTAATAATGAAAGGTTTCCCTTCTGTGAGAATTGGGTCGGCTTCAAGTATATGCTATCTTTCATCACTTCTCGAGAATTTAAAATAGAACATGGTTGCTTGGTAGGTGAATTGATTACTATATTATGTTGATTCATAGGTAATCGAATTTATTTATAATTCTAACTGATCTAAAATATAACTTTTGAATTTGTAATAGAAATTTCAATCTAAAGTTTATTTAATTAAATTAAGTTCAGTTATGAATAGTAAGTGTAGATATGATGGAAAAACCTTGGATTGATAAAATTTAATTATAAAAAAAGGAAAAAGATAGATAGAATAATTCACCATTGATTCTATGGATGTAAGCCGTTATATGATAAAGTTAGTGTGATTTGATAAATGAAGAAATCAAATACCCTTTATTTCACCTTGAATTTATTTTTAATTCGAGATATACGTAGAATTTTCATTGTAAACACATAGGTAGATTTAAATAAAATAGTGTAAATATATGTATATAATTGTGAAATTAACAAGTTAAATTCTTATAAACAAAGGTACAAATTATACACAATAATCTGGTTGAAAAATAGTCCTTAAATCTATATTGGAATCAACGAAGAAGACAATGAAATAAACAAAAGTTTTAAAATCTAGAACACACCAACCAAACATATGTGTAAACATATATGTGAGTGTGTGTGTATATGTATATATACACATATATATGTATACATACATACACACATATATATGTATACATACATATACATATGTATGTATGTATGTATATGTATATATACGCATACATGTGTGTGTATGTATCTGTGTGTGCGCACGTATGTGTATATATATGTATATATACACATATATATATGTACTCATATATATATATATATGTGTGTGTGTATGTATAAATGTATATATGTATGTATATGTGTGTATATATATACATATATATGTGTCTATATATACACACACATACATACCTACATATGTATGTATGTATATGTATATATACACATACAAGTGTGTGTGTCTATGTGTGTGCGTGTGTGTGTGTATATGTATACATAAACATATATATATGTATGTATGTATACACATATATATATATATATATATGTATACACACATATATGTGTTTATATACATATATATATGTGTGTGTGTGAGTGTATGTATATGTGTATATAGATGTATATATATGTGTATATATATGCATATAAATGTATATATGTGTCTATGTATATATACACATACATGTGTGTGTGTGTGTATTTATGTGTGTGCATGTGTGTGTGTATATATGTATACATAAACACATATATATATATGTATGCACACATATCTATGTGTATAAACATATATATATATATGTATGTATATATATGTGTGTATAAATGTATATATGTATATGTGTATATATACATATATATGTGTCTATATATATGTGTGTACAAACACAAACACACACACACATATATGTATATGTATATGTATATAAATGTATACATACAACAACGCATATATATATATACAAATAAATATATGTGTATATATACACATATATTGTATACATACACACACATATATGTGTGTGTATACACATATATATGTATACACATAAATATATGTGTGTGTATATATATACATATAAATGTGCACACACACATACATATCGTATACCGATATGCACATACATAAGTTATTGATATCGTATATATGTGTATATATGTATATACATACATATATCTATGTATGTATATGTATATACATACATATATATATATATATGTATACACACATATTTATGTGTATAAATGTATACATACATACATGTGTGTGTGCAGGGGTGGCTATTTGGATAAGTAGAATCAATTGGTGACACAAGAGTTCTGGACTGTTGGATTTTTTTGTTCTTATATGGAAAGTGGAAATCAAGGGAAAATTCAATGATGGAGATCCATTGTATCACCAATTGTGTCCCAATAGACTCTCCCATGTATACACACACACACACACACACACACACACTAGTGCGAACCCGTGCTTCGCACACGGATTCCTACCAAGAGTCAGCGAGCATTGCCATTACATGTATCATGAATATATGTTAATTCAAACTTACTATCTTATGGTATATTTTTCTAACAATTATTTTGACTTTTCCAGGAATATTATTGTGATAATAATGAACTTCAGCATTTCCTGCTTGTTTCCTACCCTATAGAAATACACCTATTAATAAGAGACATTTGAACAATGAAATGAACCTAAGGTAGTCTATACTGACTTCATTTAAGCAAGAATACTAAGATTAGTGTTTAGTATTCAGATGAAGTATTGTAGATTGAAAACGAAAATTATTGGAACAACGAAAAAACCAAAGTTGGGTAGCTAACAATTCTTAAACACAAATTGAGAAAATAAATAAATAATGTACAAATAATTAGAAAAGCGAGGGGTCCTCATATACAGAAAGAATACAATGTAGTTATTATTTTGCTTAATACTAAATCTAATGGAGCTAAAGGTAAAGAAGATCAAATAACAATATGTTGCATATCTAGTGCTCTCCTTGAATATAGGAACTCTCATTCTCGAAAATCGATACGCCAAATTGGATTTTCAACCTCTCCTATGAGAGTTCATACAAATTCTAAGAGTTAGAAAATAAACATTACATGAAAAGACTTTTTAAGTCTTCTCCCTTTTTATTTATGTAAAAAGACTTCATTCTTTGTACCATATGAACCACTCCTTCTTGATACACCTGGGATGTATAACTGACCAACATCACTTGGTCGCCTTCCAAAATGATTTCCTGGTTGAGGTTATAGAGGTATTGAATTTGAATTCTTCGGTAATCAAAATGAGTGTAATACTTAAATAAAGTATCAATCCTATTCTCAAAATCATTTTTTTAGTGTTGTCAATACTTACACTATATTAATACATTTCGTACATAATTTTATTTTACAATGTAGAATTATATACAAAAAGATGCTCATTTAAAATATAAGTAAAAACACTCCAAATGTTCTGGCACTAACTCTTGTTTGGTTATACCAAGGATGATTATAAAAATCATTATGGAATAGACGATGGTGCCTTAAATCTTAAATAACCATATTAGTGGTAGCAAAATTTAAAGTATGTGAAAAAATCGTAGATGGGACCGACCAATATATTACTCTTATATAGTGTGCAGTACTATACAAAATTCCAAATACCATGCTATTATAAACCAAAAATATTTATCGGAAACTTAAATTATTTTAAATGAAGGTATCAGCTCAAGAATCGATACAAAATGTTCATGAACCTTTTACATTGATTTCATTATTGGAATATGATTTGGATATAATACAAATTTAGAATGCGGTATTAAAATTGTGAATAGTGAAAATATACTAAAGAAGCTCGAATCACACCAAAAGGCAAATCCAGAAGATCAAATCTGAGAATCAACATGATTTAAATGGGTGCAATATTTGGTAAAATAACAAGTTTATAATATACCCAGAAAACTTCATGTATAATAATTAAACGAAAGTTTTTCTTTTTCAAATGAACAAAACCATCATTCCAAGAATAACCAAATTTTAAGCTGCATAAATATGTCATCAATAAAAAGATAATACATTTATCACATTTAATAGAGAGCAATAATGATTATACTAAGATAAATGAGGCATACTATGTGACCATGATAATCATGTGGACTTGGACATAAACTGGATCCTTAGAAATCAAATATGAGCTTACCTTTGTCAAAATTGCATGAGGTAATACAACATGAAAGATCCAAAACATAATAGTAGTAAGAAAGTAAGCTCATAACTATAATATAAAACAATTTTTTCTTATTACTCATTTTAAGAATCAATGAACAAAGAAAAAACAATGTGTATTCTTAGTTACTCAACTCCTTACTGGTTTGCTTAAGTTATTCCTGCAATCTATTAAGTTAATTATGTCATTAATAATTGTTTCATATGTCCATTTACCATTGTCATTAAGCTACACATTTATCAAAGTTAGAATTACCCTACAGATATGCCTCAGGCCACGCGGTAAACCTTCATAATTATTATAGATACTTAAAACTTTTATCAATGTGAAAGTTTTGTTATTCTTCTGTATCATGCATTTTTTATTTTGATTTAAGATCACGGGTTTAAAAATAAAATATAGTTCTGTTTTCATTTTTTTTGCTTGTAGTTAATTAATTCTGTCATAATACGCTTAGGATGGAATTTAGTTACAAAGTATTTTCACGTCAAATGGAAAGGAAAACGTATAGTGGCACCAAAATTTAACAAAATGATTTTTAGCATAGTACTTCTTCTACTCTATGAAAAGATACTAATTATTTGTTTCAATATGAAACACGCAGTTTATTTATCTATATGTTGATTCATGCAACAAAAATTATTTTAGCCATTAAGCTTGATAGCAAAAAATTCTAACAATTGATTCGGTGACAATAAAAAATTCATGTGTACCAAACTTTAGTCTAAAGATACTCATGTAGAAGAAAATAAAGTAGTATTAAAAAACATTTTTAATGATCTAACATAGATTGTTAACAACCATATGATGCTAGCCAAACTAATAGATGTGTTGACAACATACGCATGTAGGACATGAACATGAACGTATCACGTGCAAAAATAAGGTTTAACATATAATTTCCTTCTAAAAGTATGTTTTCTAGGATACTACGCTAATATAAACATGTGAAAGTAAAACAAACAATATATGCCAATTTACTTGTAGTTGGATTCAAGGGACTCAGTTAAACAACCAAAAAGTGTTGAACGGTAGAAGAAATATGGATTAGGAAGGGAATAAGCTTTGCGACATGGTGAACTAATTTTTTTTATAAATACCTTCAAATGCAATTCTATATATTGGCGGAACGGTGAAGGAAAGAAATCTAGAGCAAGTTAAAGTCATTATTATACATTTATAGCACAGTTTCAAATGCAGCAGGCATCTTTTATGAACGTCAAACAGCATTACCAAATTAAAAATTAAATTCAACCATCTATGGTAAGACCAACGAAATCTTCAAAATTAGTAAATATAAAAGTCCATTTTCAGTAAAGAAATCACACAATCAAAGTGAAGAAAAAGATGATACAACAGAAAGCTTAGGAATTCTACCTAGTAAGAGATCAATGGTTGGATCAAGCAAGCCACTTTGTTATTGAATCAACCAACCAAAAGGTGACCTGCATTTAGAACAATATCGATGAAAGCTAGAATAGTTCTTACCCTGAGCCTTGACGAAACTAAAAAATCAGTGGCTTTTCTAGCAATCCAGATCCCTAAGAAATTGTACAATCCAACGTTGGATTTTCCATTAAAATTAGCACAAAGGTGACATAAACAATGATAGAATTAAAATGAAGGACCAAACTGAAGAATTATTAACGTAGATGTAACACAATTAGTTTGTCAATAGAACAACAAAAATTCAGCCCAGGTTGAACTAATGGAATCAATTCCGACTACATGAAGAATGAAACTCACCTCTTAATCAAAGAAGCCGTCATCTAGTTAAGAATGAAATAGAATAATATTATTTGTGTGAACAAATGTAGATTCAAAATGAAACAGCCGAATAAAATTAAATTTAAGAAGATATACGAAATATTTTTTTTAAAGTAAGGAAAATGAGCCTCTTATGGACCCTATAAGAGCATAGAGGAAACAAATTTGGTTAAAAAATAGATAGTAGTAGATCCGTAGTATTACTAAGTAGACTGTAATATCACTGACTGAGTCACGAGAAGATAGTGTAAAAAATATAGAAGAATGGTAAAGGAAAAGGAACATGGTCAAATAATCTAGAAGTTATCTAAAATTCAAATAATTTATTTTTACTTTCATTAAATAAAGTAAATTAAGAAATTAAATCGCTTGGAAAATAGCTTGATTGATAACACATCAATGCATATATGATCATATGAAATGTAATCGCTTTTAAGCAAATTAGAATTAGGTACCACAAATATCGTTGTAGACAGGATGGAGAGACGTTTTAATAGCTCCATGTAGTATGGATGCTTCTTGTGATTTCTAGTAAAGGATATACACATTTTATGAATACAAATATCAATAACAGGAATAGTAACCCAACATATATTGTGATATATGTGTATGGACGGCATAAACAATAATCCTACATATATATTATAATATATGTGTATGCATGCCTATACACATTTGTTTATATGAAATTTAATTATAGTAGATGGATATAAATTAACATAGTCGAAATGATACTTCAATCGTAAATTCATCTCACGTATTATTCATTTTTTCGTGTAAACTGTAATACACATGGTATGCATATGACAATAAGTGGAATACTCTATTAGCTTATACTCTAACTTAAAAAAAACAGTAAACATTCAAATCTAGATTGAACATGCCTTGGTGCATAGAGAAAGTGTTATGAAATTTACAGTTGCAAACTACAACCACTACAAGAAAACTGATTTTTTCTAGCGCCCAAAAACCGCCACTACGTATTTTTAGTGGCGTTCCGATAATCGTTACGAGAAAACATGCCACTAAAAATCCTCGAGTATTAGTTGCACTTTTATAAACGCCACCAAATTTGTTTTTTTGATAGCGTTTTTATAACGCCGTAGAATTCCTTTTTTGTAGCGCCTATTTACCGCCACCGAAAAGGTTTTCTCCTCTATGATACTTTTTTATGGCGTTATCTAAATTTTTTGTAGCGCCTGTTTAACGCCACCGAAAGGGTTTTCTCCTCCACGTTACCTTTTCATGGCATTATATACATTTTTTGTAGCGCTTAATAAACGCCAGCATAAGTGTACTTGAGTTTTTAATCACTCTTTTGTAGCGACATTTTAACGCTACCAAAATAAATAATATCCAGTAGCGTTTGTTTCCCTCCACCTGCTACTCCTGATTTACCCCTGATCTAGCATCCAATTATATAATAACAGAATACACAAGCACATACACTTTTGAACACAATATATTAAACAACTACAAAATACGTATATGCATTGAAGATCCACAAGATACATAGACATTCATACATCCACATACATAGGTGTCGACAAAAAGCTACCCGTACACATACACAACCAAACTACCATAAGTGTTATAACCAAACTACCATAAGTGTCATAACCGTACATATACATCTGAAATAAACGTCTGAAATAACCAAAGTACCGAGCAAAACCTGAACCACCATAAAAACCTGAACTACCTGTCATTGCTGATGTCTTCAAAACCTGAACTACCTGTCAACAAAGAACAGAACAAAAGAGTGAGAAAACAAAACCTGAACTTAAAACTGCATCACTA
The DNA here is from genome assembly GCA_030737815.1 of Allium fistulosum. Taxonomy (NCBI): domain Eukaryota; kingdom Viridiplantae; phylum Streptophyta; class Magnoliopsida; order Asparagales; family Amaryllidaceae; genus Allium; species Allium fistulosum. The sequence goes on along the minus strand of CM060905.1, from coordinate 245,303,576 downwards.
ACATTCCACCACAATCCATACATAACTCCTCACCATCAATTATTTTCCCTCCCCTGAACCTGAACCACCAATCACAATCATTTAATCACAATTCGAATATAACACCCCTACTTATGAACTTTTATCATTTTACCAAAAATCTATCTGCACTTTAGCTGCTAGCATTCCTAATGTATATATAAAAATTTTTATATACCTTTCATTTTGACTTAATAATGATTTTTTCCATTGGCCAAGCTATGGGAACGCCAAAGCAATCATCCATGCACGTCAGACCCGATGTTGGTCTCCATATCTCTGCATTTGGAACTATCACCAGTTCAATCCAAACTTTTACAGCATTACGTCCCAATGGACGACAATGGACCATCGTTATCGGATCAGTTGATGCAATACTTCCTTCAGCCACTACGTCTGCTCCACCCAAATCGATCAACTGGCATTTGGCATCCTTTTGCATGGTTGCAATCGGCTGAAAGAAAAGAGATTATTATGCACAATGTATACATGCACATTAAATAAACTTTCATACACAGTTAACTTCTTCAAATTTAAAAATTAATACTTACATTTTGCGATTTATTCATGACCATATGTGCGGATTTCATGGGAGAATTCACAACATTTTCAGTATCATCACGACTCTCATCTAGTTTTTCTTGATCAGCTTCTACTTTTGATCTTGGCCATGCTACTTTCCTACCAATTGCATCTCCAATGCACGACATATCAGATGTGGGTCGCCACAAATAAGCATCTTTATTTACTACTTTGTCCACCCAAATCACAACAGTAGACGGACCGAGTGGAATACCATTAACAGTATATTTTGGATCAGTGGCGTGGATTCTTCCTTCGGCAACTACACCTTCACCCTCAATCCAATCGTAAATCTTGCAAGTGTCTTCGATGATGCTGGTACTCTAAAAATGAGAAGTGAAATTCAAGACTTTAGTATGCTATACAAAAACAACGAATATGTGTTAAATTTTTATTCAGATGGGGGGTGTGCTTGCTGCATTTTAGACATCAATAAGCTCGCAGCATATTACACTAATATACTTAACGTGAAAAAAATTACCGTACTGGCTGCACTACAGTTCAACCGTGTTCGCAGCGGGACCTTGATGCAAACTGATGGCCAAGCAACTACCTTATTCTTAGCGTCTGCTAAGACTGCCATTTCAGGTGTAGGCCTCCATAAATAAGTATCTGCTTTATCCACTGAATCTATAACAACGCTCCCAGCATTTGGTCCAAGACGAATGCCATTGACAACGTCATCTGGGTCCATGGACAACAGCCTCCCATGGGCAACAACTACAGAGGTTCAACAGCAAACATACTTCGTCGCCGCTCTACAATTAATCAACCGAAAATTAAATCAATTACCGAATTAAAAAATTAAAATATAAATTTCATTTATTGAGTAATATAAATATTATTTTTACCGAATCAGGTGAGTTCCTTCTCGAACTTTCTTTACCCTGTGCAGCGAAGCACGAATATAAATTAATATTTTACGAATATAAATTAATTTCCAAAAATTTACCTTCTGGTCCATCAGAGTCTGTATCATTCCCTTCAATTCTGCTATTTCCTCTCGACACCGAGACACTTGTTTATCTTTGGACTGGGCCAAAGCTAGCTTGGTTAAAGTGCAACCCCTACCCAATGCCCTTAACCGTCCCGGTTTATCTTGTCCCAGTACATGTACAAGAGCATCTTTTCCAATATCATTCTGTGTCGAGCCGGATTGGGATAGGCTACCATATTTTTTGATCTCCTCCTATATAAATAAATACACATAGATAATGTACAATGGTAAAAATATCATAGTTTTAAAAAAAATATACCAATAAAATTAAAAACAATTTTACAATAGTATTCGCAGCTTCCATGTTCACTGGTTCACCATTTTTTTCAATGTGAGATCTAATCCACACATCAGCTCTACTTATGGACGATGGATCTACACTTTCTTTTTTCTAAAAATAGAATAACATTAAATTAATAAACTGACAGGTATAAAATAATGTTAAATAATGCTATGGTTAATTAACTTACCATGTCTTCGGTCTTTCTAGCCATTCCCCTACGACCGGTTGTATGCGGAAGTTGTGTGTACCTAAGGGCTGAATATTTCTCACTTTTTTGCTGAAAATATTGAAAGATGCTAGAATTTAACAACCAAAATCATAAAAAGAAAAACTATCTAATATTTATAATGTAGGGTAAATATGTATGGTGAGGATTGCAATTTATTTGAAAATCAATTCATCATGGTCATATACTTATTTGGTATTATTAATGCTGGATAACTCAGTGACATATACAGCATTCCATATCTACTAATAATATTTATAGATTGAACTAACTTGCAAAGTGTTTTTTTTACTTCATTTAAAATGTTCATGTGCTTGTCATAATGCATTTGTATTTTGTACTGTCATAGGTTCCTGCAGCTAATACCTAAACATGAACCCTCAGCATCCACCAACACTTGGACTTCACTTCTAAAGAAATTTATCGGTTGCTAACTATGTAGATGGATTTGCAGAAACATGCCAGACGAGTTCAGTAGGAATGATTTACCTTAAACTCCGGACTTGTTTTCGCCTTCACAAATTTCCTCCAATCGGTTATGCTTTTTATGTTTGTAGGTTTCAGTTTAAGTCTTTCCTCATCGTTCTCCGCTTTTTGCAAATTTCGAACCAATTTGCTTTTTGACGATCTCCAAAGCACTCCCATTTGTTGAAATATAGCTTTTCTTTGCCATTCCTCTTCCAATTTAAATCTAATCTGCAACAATACATCAAAACATGATATTAGTAAAATTTATTTAATTTAAATACGACAGATTTAATTAAATATGAAAGGTTTTCTGAAGTTATTAGAGGGCAATTTCAATTTATAATTGGCAAGAACTATTTTTCAATTTATCCAGAACTTATTAGATGGCAATTTCAATTTATAATTGGCAAGACCATGCAATATTAGAAGTCATTTTCAAAACATATTAGAGTCAGAATGTTAAATAATAGATGCCTGCTTCATACCAGAACCGACTGCCACAAAACTTCTTTTAAGTCATCACTAATATTCCTCCAATCATCAATGGTGTATGGAACCTGCTCCCGCACAAGCGGTCCAAGAAAAGAGGATAAATATACCGACCCTTGCCCTACTGGTATACCTAGATCATTGAACTCAACTTCAATTCGATCCTGACTGCATGACGGGAGTCTTTTTTCTTTTGCTGGACCTCTACCGCCTCTTTTCCGAGATGTACTTCCGATTTCAGCTTCACTTTGTTTCCCAATTTCCAGCTCGGCATCAGCAGTTTGTTCAGGATGGGTTTCATTTTCTGAGCGGAGTCCTTCATTTGGGTCAGAGGGGATATCATCTAGTGGTTGTTCGTCTTCTTCATTGTGAACAGTGGCTTGCTTCTTAGCATTGTCTGGTTGTTCTTCTATTTCATTTATACTAGCTGGAACTTTACGTTTTCGCTTTGACTGTTTGTTCTTAGCTTTGACTGTTTGTTCTTCAGCCTTTCTCTGCAAGTGGGTACGTACAGATGTTGTAGACATATTTTTCTGCAAGTGGCAGAAAACACAGTATAAACCAATAAGCACATGTAAACAATAAGCAGCGATAAATATTAACAAACAACACTTAAATATCATCAACATGTAGCTGAAAAGAGATGTGGCAGTTTGTAAACCAAACAAGCAGGCCTAAAAGCCTTGAGATGATGAACAGATTTGTAATTTTATGAGAAAATGTACATGTAATGCAAACAGAATTGATAAGAACACTACTCATTATCAAGCAATATATGCAAACAGAATTGATAAGAACATATAATGCTTTGTCTATGGAAGTATACAAAGATCAAAACACAAAGAACAAAAATTGAATGGTACATGCATTTGCAATGGATTAGAAAATTAAATGGTGCAAACTAACAGCCATTCGCAACATTAAAAAAACAAAGCATTAGTGCAGCAAATGAACAACAATCACTAAAGAAAATCAATACAAGTTCAATGAAATTTCCAAATAGCCCAGATTTAATATATAAGTTCAACCATCACTAAAGCAAATGAACAACTATGCTCAAGTAGAACATATAATCTACTCAATTATTCCCTCGCAATCCTCTCTAACATAGCAAACATCTTCATCATCCGTTTCAGTTATTTCATCTTCCACCACTAGAATATCTTCCTCGATGCAATCGTGCTCCTCTATATCATTAAAACTTCTTGATGGTGCTTTCATTACAACGTACCAATCAGAAACATCGTTCTCTCTTGAATAAAATACTTGTTTTGCTTGAGATGCAAGTATGTATGGGTCTCGTGAAAATGATGCTTGATGTAAATTAACAAGAGTGAACCCATCATCATCAACTTTTACTACATTTCCTTTATACGTCCAACGACACTTGAAAACTGGAATATAAAACAAATGATAATCTAATAAAATTATATCTGTCAATATTCCATAATAAGTGACCACATCAACAACTTGGGACATATCTTTAGCACTTGCTCTACACATAGTAGTTGCATCAAAAGTCACCCCACATTTCTGAGTTTATCTCCCTAAATCTTTTACATGAAAACGTTGCTCGTTGATGATATATCCTTTGAAAGACATGGCATCATCCTTCGGACCATAAGCAATCCATTTTAACATGTCATTATGATCCTTGGAGGTAATAGGTATCTACAACAAATTTCATTTAGCATGTAAATTTATATAGTAATATTGATAGTTGAATGAGAATATATTTGAAATCTAACTAACCTTCCCTTTAATCCAATCGACAAAACTTTTTGTATGTGTTTCCCAAAGTAAGGTCGCATTTTTTGTCATGCATTGGTCTGAATTTTCTAATTCCTCCATATGCAAACTAGTATTGAACAATTGATTATAAGTTATATATATCATTGCGAACACATCAAAATATTTAAAACAATATAACATAAACTTACTCTATAAACGGTTCCACCATGGCCATATTGATTAACACAGCTCAATGAGCACTTTCTTTCTCATTAACTGGCAATTTAATTGTCTTCGATACTGAAATTGGACGTCCCTCTAATATTCTAATACTTTCATAATCTTCAATTCGATCTCCTTTCTCCTCTATATGTCCTGATTTCTTCAAAAATTCATTGAAAAACAACATGCATTCTGTTGCAAGATACGATTCTGCAATACATCCCTCTGGTCGTGCATAGTTTCTGACATAATCTTTGAGTGTCTTCATATATCTTTCGAATGGGTACATCCATCGAAAATGAATAGGTCCACACATTTGTGCTTCTTTTCCAAGATGAATGGATAAATGTATCATTATATCAAAGAAAGATGGTGGAAAAAATATTTCAAGCTCACATAAAACGTCAATAATTTCAACATTGATTTGTCCTACCTTCTCTCTATCAAGAACACGTTGAGATAATTTGTTGAAAAAAGAACATAAGCGAATTATCGCTTTTCTTGCCTTCTTTGCCATGAACCCTCTCGATGCTACTGGCAATAAATGTTGCATTAATACATGGTAATCATGTGACTTCAATCCACTAATTTTGCAATCCGACAACGAAATCCGATTTTTTAAATTTGAACAGTAGCCATCCGGTCCTTTGAAATCATATAGTCTTTTGCAAAATATTTTTCTCTCGGATTTTGACAACATATATGGAGCCGGTGGAAGATATGTTTTATTCCCACGAGGTTGTGTATGAAGCTCACTTCGAATTCCCCAATCCTCTAAATCCTTTCTACAGTTGGTTCCATCTTTGGATTTATTTCCATGCAACATTGTGCCCAATAGGCTTTCACCAATGTTCTTCTCCACATGCATCACATCTAAATTGTGACGTAATGGAAGTTCCTATGAAAACCAAAATAATAATGCATTATTGGGTTTTTCTTGTATTAAAACAATGAAAAATAAATAAATTAACCACTAACTTCTAATAAGGCAAATCAAAGAAAATTGATCGTTTTTTCCACCTTGATAGCTCTACTTCTGTAGAACTGTTAGTATCATCATATTCATCTTCTTTATCATAGACATGCTTTCTCTTCTTACTTTTCTCCTCTACTCCTTTTCCAAAATCATTTGGATAATCCTTCAATAATGCATAGATGTTTCTCCCAGAAAGCATTCTAGGAGCACCATCTATCTCTATGGTATTATCAAACAATGCCTTTTGTTTCCTCCGTGAATCTGAAGGAGGTAGAAATCTTCTATGACCCATGTAAGCGAACTTTCAACTATGTTTCAACCAACGAGAATGGGTATTGACACCACATAATGGGCAAGCTTTTTTCCCTTTCACACGACATCCAACAAGATTTCCATAAGCCGGAAAATTATTAATCATCCATAACAAAATTGCATTCAGTTTAAATAAAGTTTTACTAAATGCATCATAAGCAGTAACTCCATTAGACCACAAGTGATGCAAGTCTTCCACCAAAGGCGCCAAATATACATCAATATCATTCCCGGGTTGCTTCGGGCCTGGAATAAGTAAAGTTAACATAATATTTTCTTTCTTTATACACAACATAGGCGAGAGATTGTATGTCACAAGCATTACCGGCCAGCAACTATATTTCGAATTCAACATGGAAAATGGATTGAATCCATCTGTAGCAAGACCAAGCCTAAGATTGCGTGGATCAGATGAAAAAGATTTATACTTTTCATCCACCATTTTCCATGTCATAGAATCCACGGGATGATGCATTTTTCCATCGTTACTTTTATTATTAAAATGCCATCTTAATTCTTCAGCCATCTTTTGAGATCTATACATTCGTCTAAACCTCGGAATGATTGGGAAATATCTCAATACTTTAACTGGAACACCTTGTATAACCTCTTCAGTATCTTGATTTTTCTTCCATCTCGAGGAACCACATTTTGGACAACTTTCTAAATTTTTGTATTCTTTTCTGAAAAGGCAACAATCATTCTCACAAGCATGTATCTTTTCAAAACCCATGTCGAATGCTTTAAGAAATTTCTTGACTTCATATAAGGTTTTGGGAAGCACGTTATCCTTCGGCAGAAATAGATGTTGCACAGCTAAAAGCTTATCAAAACCACTATCGGACAAGCCAGTCTCGCATTTAAGATTATACAAGACGGTGATGACAGATAATTTTGTGTGATCTGTGCAACCAGGATATAATGGAGTTTCTGCATCTTCCAAGTTCTTGACTAACTCATCCTCTTTTCTTCGAGAATCAACATCGTCTTTATCATCATCAAAAAAATCTTGATTCAAAAAATCTTCATCTTCATAGTGAATCATCTTGAATAGTTCATATACGTCAAACGTATTTGTTTTATTCTCTACATTTATCTCTTCACCATGGTTAAACCATACACCGTCAATGTATTTAGGATCCATTCCTTTTATAATTAAATGTTCAAGGATGATTTGGTCATCATGACGACTAAGATTCCGACAATCCTTGCAAGGGCATAAAAAATTTTCTACACTTCTTACATTCCTCTTTGCAGCATGCACGAAATTCATTGCTCCTTGTCGGTATTCTGTACTAGTTCTATGAAAAAAGAAAAAAAAGCGAGCTTTAGTATTAGATTATATGTTCTAATTCTCAAAATACATATTAAGTTAATCATGGTTTTATCACCTGTTTAAAAAAACCCAGCCTTTTTCCATTATCGACATTTGAAGGCAAATAAGTTTCCAATCTTTGACGTATAAATTGGTTATTTGTTGTAATCAAAAAAATAACTAGACGTTGAAGTACAAATACTTGTAGCACTACTGCATATAACCATGGTGGTTTAGTAGACAAAGGCAAAGAATACTTTTCCAAAAATATAAATTTTACACTTATATTTTGCATTTAACCTCAGATTTACATGTATTTATAATTAATCCATGCATGAATTCAAAGCCTAAGTCTAGCAAATTATAGAATTACTGCATATAAATTCAAAGCCTTAGAATGTACACACCAATAGTTTCCTCTTACCAAACCAACAGTCAACTTCACTGCCTCCTCTTCACTACCTCACATCCACACAACTGACATATTTCCAGTGCCTGCCACTCCACAAAAGACTATTTATGCTCCAACATTTACCACTCTCAACCATCGAGCCAGCCAATACCCAATCACAAACAAACCCGCGACCTCCATCAATGCTACTTGAACCCACCAAATTCCCGAAACACGCAACCTCAACCTCCTCTCAGCAAGCAACCATTGATTCACTAAACCATTTCAACAGAACATTCATATACTCAAAGAAATCAAAGCAGATATCCCAACAGATCATTGCAATTAGGGTTAAATCAACCATTTCAGTAATAGTTTAGGAAAAAAATACGAAAATAAGATGCATTCAAATTCATATAAAATCCAAATAGAATCACAAAGTCGATTTAAAAGATTCATACCTAAATATACCTAATCGATTTAAAAGATTCATACCTAAATATACCTAGATCTGATGGCTGCCGCGACTCGATGTTGAGTAAGGGGGAAACGACGGAGTTGACGATGATACTTGAGTGCGATGAAAATTTAACACGATTAAAAGGGGAAATTTTTTTTCTGAAGAAGAAAGCAAATTAGGGACGAGAATTTTGTTAAGTACGAGAGTAAAATGATAGGTTACATTTATTTAGTTCGCGCGGACTCTTTTTTTTAGAAGTGGGAAACGTGAATTATTTTTTGCCACATTTATATTATTTGGTAATCTATTTTTTGTTGCATTTACAATAAAACGCCACCGATTTTTGCAACTACAAATGGTTTTTCTTGTAGTGAACTCTCCATGAGATGACTTAGCATCTAAGATTAGTTATAGTTGCAAACTTACAGTTCTTTTTCATGTCAATATTTTAATTTTTGTAAGAACTTATTTTGGTTAGAGAAGAATCACCATATGATATTCTGATCTATGATGACTATAACAATAAACAAATCATGCATATTTCAATTACAGAAAATAAAAAAACCTAAAAATATCAAAAAATAATAAACTTTCATCTACCTTTTTATTTAACTGGAAACTAATTCCTAAAGCTCAAAAAATAAATCCCTAACTTTTGAAAACTTGAAAATTTTAGCATAACTGTCAAAAAGAAAAAAAAGCAAAGCAGAACTTCCATTTATTGTCTAAAGTATTTGCAAAAACTATAGAGTCAAAGTCATGTAATAAAATAACCATTTAAGCAATTTTGACTTTCTTGTTATTAAGTGTTTGTTTATGTTATGAAAGTAAATGCCATATCTGCAATAATATAAAAATAGGATTAAGTTATGAGTGAGTGTTAAAGCTTTGGTTTTGAAGTAATAAAGTTACATGCAATCAACCAAATATGAAAAGAAGGCAGAAAAAGAAATTGCTGCCTATAGCTAAAAAGTGAGTGTTAAAGCTTTCAGTAAGGAAATCAAAAAATAATATTGGTATGAATGATATGCAAAGAAAACAAATCTGACCTTCTACTTCAAGAGGAGCTACTTCAGGTGTTGTTTCTTCAAAGAACACTACAAACACATTGATTAAGCCTGATAAAAGTAGTTTTAAATGGCAAAACATAGAGCAAGGCAACATGACATTAGCAGTTTCGTAGTTATAAACTAATGTTATATATATGCATATTAAAAATAAATTAAACTCGATGACAATTCAATCATACATATACAATTTGGTGATCAAATACCTAATGATTACACAAATATGGTATACACATGAATGGATTAGTTAATTTGCTATAAAAACCAATAGAGATAACTAAACTTAGTAGAATAGAACAATAAACACAACAGATATTTCTTGCCAATTCGTTAAACAAATTGAACTCAACCTATTAGAGATTCCCTCCAATATCATGTCCAAATATATATATAAGTAACAAAACTAAAATTAAAAATCTAAACAGCATATATATATATATATATTGTAGATTAGTGTCCGCAGTAGCGGCCCAGTGGTTGAGACACCTGCCTCCTGTTAATGAGGTCGCAGGTTCGATTCCCGGACTGCCCTACTACCAGAGCTTACCATGTGCATACGCTCAGATCAGCCACTTATGTGGTGCTCGCGGACCAGGCTAGGTGTACTAGGGGGGTTTTACGACTCCGGTCGGTTTCCCCCCTGAACAAATTCAAAAAAAATATATTGTAGATTAGTTATAAAATTGATGATAAGTCCAAATATTGTCATTGGACCGACTCTAGGATCATTCGGTTAGTAGGCGCCATGTTAAAACTATTGAGCATATGCACTCCAAGTGCAGTGTTAGTACAAAACATTTTCACAAACGCTTTATACAAACATGATCATAATAGAAAACATTTTAATGATGTTCAAGAATGTTTTGAATAATGTGTTTTGCATAATAAACCAATCAAATCTCAAATCAATATATGCTTCAAGCGGCTTACTGCATATTACTAAGTTGGTTAATTTAAAAATAAAGAATAATATATAGAATAAAACAATTTAGAAATATGTAATTACCATGCATATATTCATAAGTTAAATATCATCATAAAACCATGTAAATGCACAAACAGTTTACATTGTTTTTTTTAAATAGTGGTGAATTTTCCAAAAAGTGATAATAGCAAGCAAATAAATCATTAATGAGTTATGGGAATTGATGAGCGATCAATCATATTTGCTTATTATAACTCATTAGAAATTGATATATGTTATTAGTTGAATAAGGAAAAAGTTAATATTCCATGAATGATACATGTAACATAGACAAATGTTTCTAAGTGCTCTCCACGAAATGAGGATCACTTTTATTACAAAAAAAGATAAATGTATTTATATTATGATAAATAAATCTTTACTGCATAATAGTTAGCTACATATTGCTAAGGATTACATTGATAATACTTTATATCAACTGCGCATATATAGTTTAAATCGCTGGGTAAACTAATGTGGGTTTGGGTCTACATAATTATTGATATTTTGTGAATCAAAATTTGCTAACCATATTCCTATACATGAAATTATTGTTAAGGACAAAATTTCTCAGCGTTTTAGCCTCAAGGATAGACCTTCAGTATTTTAGCCTGAAGGACAACTTTTTTTAGGTATCAGTTTGTAGTTATCGGTAGCAGTTTTTAGGTATCAGTTTTTAGTTTGGTAGCAGTTTTGAAAGAATGTTTGTCCTTATGAATAATTTTGGAAGAATGTTTGTCCTTATGAATAATTTTTAGGAGAATGTTTGTCATTGTGGTTAAAATATTGAGGTCGTGTCCTTGAGGCTAAAAATATATAAATTTTTGTCCTTTAAATTAATTTCCCCATTCCTATATTCCAAGAAAATAAAAAAACGGTTAAAAAGTGAAAATTTTATATTTATAGCTTGTCATTTAAACAATTAAACTTTTTGAATATACAAATAATTACTTATACCACAATAAATTGCATTTCTTTAATGATACACCTTATCAAATACCTTCCTCCTGATGAAAACTACCTGAATGTGGTAAATTTCTAATTGTGGAAAAAATGCTTATATAAATTGAGGAACCATTACATATGTGGACATGCTAGGAACAACAAAACCCTTTATAGCACTCCATAATAGCTCAAAATCACTACCAACGTTAACTATGAACATGCATCTTATAAATATCTGCATTAATAAGCTACCATCAACAAAGTAAATACAACCTTTTGAACAGAGACAAAATGATAATTTTGCATGGTTCAAATTCTTAATTCTCTCATAAGAACAATATTCAACCTTGGATAGTCATTGTCATCCAAGGCCACTAACATGAAAAACAACATTATTTGCTAAATTACCAACACTCATCTAATTATATGAAGAAATAAATTTTTGGTCATTAGATGCAAATAAATAGCTATAAACTGCAAGGCACAATCATCAGTTGGCAATAAATAGTTATTACCTGTAAGCTGTGGTTGCTTGTTACAAATAAGGAGCTATATAATGATACACCCTTATCATGAATAGAGAGACTAAGAAACTCTTACAATTCACCAAAAATATAGTCGCTAAGATCTTGCATTCACCAAAAGAAAAGTCATGTTTGGTAAGATTATGAATAATAAAAAACATGGAGAAACATCAAATCCATCATGTGAATAAATATGCCATGGGATACTAACTAAATAATATTTGAAAACCATATATGAACAGGATTTTATATTTCACCAAAGAACTTCCAAAACGGCCAAGTAGTTCATGCAAATGAATCCATTTGTCATAGATCTACTATTGTTTAGAAATTGAAAAGAACATATAAATTTAGTAAAAAACTAAGTTCAATAATGAACAAAATAGAATTGAATCTAACAACAGAACTTATGATTCTCACGACATATGCGATGGATGGTTGGATCAGGGAAGGTATTTATATTATTGAATAAACTAAATAAAACATAGCTGAACTTAGAAAGTGTCAAATGAAGAACGTAACCATAACCACACGTACCCGAAGGAAATTTGTGAATACAAATTCCTTCAAACCTAATGACCCTTTAAAAAATCAAACCAAACTATAATTTTCTACAAAATAATGAAAAAAAATCAACATGAACAATTGTAGCCCTGAAAATAATAACTCGTAATATTGTGATTCTTTGTTCGATGTTACCAAACTTAGGCGGAAGTAACAACGCCTTTAGGGTTAGGATTCGGCGATCTGTGATGAAGGGGAAGAAAGGATGTAAATCTGAGGCGACATGATTCATCGAGTATATCTTGGGAAATGATGATTTAGGGTAAGGATGAGAAAAGATGAATGGGAGAAGGATTAGAAGATGGTCTTTTGTAAGAACGGGGCAAAAAATAAAAGGAACGAAAGATAAAGAAGGGGCCGCGACTCTTGAGTTTAAAATTTATTGTGCGCTCTTGAAATATAACTCGGTAATAATAATATAATATAGATATATGTATGTATGTATACACTTATATATGTATACACACACACACATATATGTATATACACAAATACATAATATATATATGTATGTATACATACATACACACATATATGTATATATACACACATATAAATGTATACATACGTACATATGTGTGTGTGCGTATGTATGTATGTATGTATGTGTGTATGTATACATATATACATATATATATATATGTATATATATATATACATACACATATACATACATACATACATACATACATAGAGACGCACACATGTATACGCCTATATATATGTACGTATGTATACACACACACATATACATATATGTGTAAATACATATATGTATACATACATATGTGTGTGTATATATATGTATACACACACAGATATATATATATATATATCTGTATATATGTTTACACACACATGTGCATGCGTGCATGCATCTGTGTATCTATATTTATACACACACACACACAAATATACATATACATGTATATATACATACTTATATGTATACATATATGTATGTATATATACATGTACATATACATGTATATATACATACTTATATGTATACATATATGTATGTATATATACATGTATATATGTATGTGTGTATGTGTATATGTGTTTGTTTTTTATTAAATACCAACAACATTCAAACATCAAATAAATAAAATATTAAAATCAATATTTCATAAATATTAATCATATAATTAATTTACAATGATTATAAATTATTTAAATCATGTTGTTTTTTGGAGTATTCATCATTAAGGTTGTGCGACTCGAATGTGTAAATTCAATTAGCGATTAATATCGAACAATTCAAATATTAACGTTCAGAGATCACTTCTGCTAATGGTGTGCAATTTGGATGAATTTATCGCTTATACATATTTTTGGTAAAAATCCAATTTTACTACTATAAGAAATATGCGACAATAACGGTTATTTACACCAATTCTCTTTGTCAAAACTATATCACTTTAGGACTTATGGTATTTGGTTTTGGTCAAAATTCCAATATCGTCCACATTAAACTTGGTTAGTCCAACATAAAATCTTTGGTTCAATAATAACAATTATTATTAGTCGTACTTTTCTGACTAATGACTTCAACTTTGAGTTGACTACAGTTTACCGTGATACCAGGCCCTTATAACCGAGGAGACGAATTCTTTATTAAATAGTGTTTCACTTCCAATGCTTCAACTCAAACCTAATTGTAGCCACTCGATGGATTGCCATGTCATGATTTAACTATACTCGAAGTGGAGTGTCCACATTGAAGTTCCATAATATTCTCAAGTCTAGAGACTATGTAACATCGTCACTTTGAGATTCTCCATTCAGCCTTATTATATCAGCCAATAGAAAACTCTCGAGTAAGTCATTTCATAGTTATCCAATAACAATTAGTATGTAACTCCTTGGTACTCCTAACAATTATGATTAATGAACTACTCAACTTTTGGAGAGCGTCACGTACTCTAGTCTCAACGGATGAATCGATATCCTTACGCAAGACTTCTTGACTAGGAATATTTAAAATAATATGTTATTAATGTGATAAATTTCCCATGATTACAACAAATTGTAATTACTATCACACAACATATCATTTAATGATTTTCTATTTAATATACTTTAAATTAATTACTTAATTAATTGTATCACAATATAACAAAGTATATTGTAGAAATCAAACACCTTTATTATGATTTATGAACAAGATTAGCTATCGAGTTAGACATGGGAAAATAATAATCAACATGGGTAATCGCCAACTCTAGAAGACGTGGACGAATATTTATTGTGCACTCACAGTACCAAAATGGTAGAATATACAAAAATGCTACCAATTAAGGAACTATACTTAGAACATACGTAACGAGTGCTTTATAGAGGGCATCACTTATAGTTGAGTCCCAATCAATAATATGCAACAAGTAAATATATGCTACAATCACAAGATAGTCAAAATGGGTCGCATTCTTTTGGTTTAGGAAGAACTTCGAACCCAAAAGATGTAACAAAATGATGTAGACAGTGGAATCAACCATATTAACATTATATTATGTGCAGCGATATACTCTTGTAAACAAGTCATAATAATAACATCATACCTAACACGTCATAAATTAGGTAACTAAACTGAAAATAACTCTGTCAAAATATAACCACTATTTAATAGTAAACGGCGTACAATCAATATATTTGAGATTAGTACGAATCATCATTCAAAAACCAGTTAGTGTCAGCCCTATGTTATTGTAACGAAAGTGATATGTGTGACCGACGAGCCATTTCTCTACTTGGGAATGCAGCAAATACTAATCGCATGGTTCATCAGGCCTAGCTCGTAAAAAAACGAGCAAATTGAGATGTTTATTACCAAGCTATAATGGTATATGGGTGTATAATAAAACGCATGAACGTTTCTTGTGCCAACTATGGCACAACTACAAAGAGCTTTGTACTTTGACTATACAACAAATATTATTTCATGGTTGACATTTAACCGGCCAACCGAAAGATAGTATCACTTCTACAATATTTCATAGTTTAGGTTATTTTGATAACATAGTTCTTACATATTTCTTACTTAGTATCTCACGGTAAATGGTATATTTTACGATTTCTAGCATCTCACGGTAAATGACATATTTTACGATTTCTACAATAGCTCACACTTACTACTTTAAAGTTATTAATTATGTTGGTATTGATTTTTTGGGGAAATGTATTAAATAATCAAGGAGGAACTTAAAATTTCATGATTGGATGAGTATATATATCCATTTCAGCGACAGACGTGGAAGTACAAAGCTCGTAGATTTCATATCATTGATTATACGATGTATACTAGATTAATATTATCATTATTTTTTTCTATGCAGCATAATTCCAGTAACTTTACTCGAATTTGACGACATTTCCATGTTGTTTTATAAAACAAACATGTTGAAGTTCTCCGATTAAGTCCGTAAACTTAGACATGAAACGATTAGAGATGGTGTAGAGGAAACTAGTGAGAGAAAACTGAACCGGTTGAGGGGTATTTTGGATTTTCAAGAACTTCAAAACCGAGTTTGGTCATCGCTATATAAATTTTCCTTTAAAAACTAGAAAAAAAGAAAAAGAAAAAGAAAAAACCAAATGCCAAATGCTTTACTCTCGTACTCTCTCTTCTCACCTGTTTAGGCGTTATACCCTCGTTTGAGAATATACCTGCTTTTTTAATTTCCAGTCCTTTATCGTCGGACTAGATTCTGGACTAACCTTGGGAGTTTCCAATTTTGTCGGTAAATTGTAGATCCTTTTTTGTTAATGTTTAATTGGGGTTTCGATTTGATATTGTTTATTGGATGATTTGTAATAGATTAATTTTAAATATCTTACTACGGATCTTGGTTTCAGCTTTTACTATGTTACGTTATTAAAACTATTATGTCATATGTATTTGGGAATTTTTAAAAATGATTATGTATCATGGGTTGCACTACGCTAAGCAGATATTTGCTGGATTAATTCACAAATTGTTGATATGCTTGATAAAATTGAAATCGTGAGTGATAGTTACTAGATTTTGCTTTGCCTGGATTTCCCAGTTTCCTCTATGCCTAGCCTTAGTTACAAAATTTTGAACTTTTTGGTTCATTCTATGCATATTATATTATTCACCTCAAATTTATGCACTGTTGAAAATTTTATGTATGTATGACAAAAAATCTGCACTTCTAAGTTGATATCAGTGGGGATAAAAAAACATTGTGTTAATTTCCTTACATTTTGAAATAGAAGCCCTTGTACAATGACGAACTATCTTCCATATTTTGCATTTTTATGTTCTGTAGCATTTATTTCTTAATCTTTATTCCATCGTTAATACAATACTCTTGGATATATATGGTAGAACTTGACATATGTATGTGTTGTGTATGTATGTATTTTGGCCTCTTTATGGTTTATGAACTTATGAACTTCCGTTAATTTGCTTATAGGAACATATGGAGATTAAAATCATAGTTCCTATTGTAGAAGGTGCTTTGTGAATTAGCATTGTGTTTGTAAAGCTTTAGAAACCGTGAAACTCTCAGATACTATGGGGGCCAAATGCTGCATGCCTATAAAGGATGATGTGCCCATGATTTTGAGGAAGGAATACAGGAACCCGAATGCCCTTAATTCTAGGAGTAATGGATGTTCACCGTCTTGGAGCTTTCGGTGTCATAACAGAACACATACAGAAGATATTGCTGATACGCCAGCCTGGCTATCACAAGGTCAATCTAGTCTTAATGTTTCAGATTTCAGAGGTTCGGATAATTTTGAAATTGAAGTAGTATCAGTTGGAAGCAGTTTATCTAATGCGGTTCAGTTACCAGGAAATTCTAAAACTAACTGTGCAGGTACATTGTACTTATTATAGCACAGACTACCTTACAGTCTAATTTTTATCTTCAAGTTTGTATCCATACAGACTCTTAGTTTGGTTCAATATGGATTTTCAAACCGATTAATAAACTCGGTAATTTCCTGTCCACCATCTGGTGGCAGTAAATTGTTTTTGAAGGCAACAGTATAGATGACTAATGTTTCTGTTTATTTGTTTGTTTATTTTTATTTTTTAACGCATGGTATTTTGTTTGCATAAGAGTTAAGACCCAAAAATGTCATTTAAGTTTGATGATATTGTGTTGCATATTTATGATATGCATGGTAAAAGATAGCCATTCATCAAAGATAATCATTACCAAAACAGCAATTTTGATACACTTCAGACTAATATGATTTGCAATTTGCATATCTGGCGCAGTAATATCGACCAAAACTTACAGATGATAGCTTTTAGCCTAAAACTTGTTTGAATGGCTCATGTATGATGTCCCCGTTTGTATTCTGCTATATTCCACTATATTTGTATGGTAAATGTTCCTCTTTTAGGTAGTTGGGAGTTGTAGTATAAACAAGTGATGAGTTGTATGTTGAATCATCTGTGGGACTTGTTTAATATGCAATCACAATAATATCATAGCTTCCATTTTTGGCGTAACAACCAATATCATGTTTAAAATATGCGATCTTTCTCAAATGTTAAAAGTAAATATCTACTATACAGTATTATTAAATCTAGACCACAAATGTCCATAAAGTTCTAACCTGCTTGTCCTATTACTATTATAGCTGAAAATTCTCTAAAATCTCGTTTATTATGCAAAACCATGAGAAATGTTGAAGCATGCTATTTTTTTTTCTAATAAAATAGCTAAAATAACAATAGACAATTCAATTTATATTACGGGCAACATAAATAAAGAAATAGCGAGTCACAATAATAAAGTCCTAACTTGACCTGCATGCTGTCCACCAACAATGGAATATCTCCATATAGGAGAAAAGATGGTTTTTCTTTCCATCTTACCATTCGCGAACTTAAGAAAACTAACCCTATGGTCCTTCACACAATTACAACAATGAAATATACACCACATAGATGTATTTCATTTTGATTTATACATTTCCAATGTTGGTCTCATTTCTTTTGAACAAAGTCAAGTGCTAGGAGACCTAAGACTAACTAACTTAGCGATAATAATATTGAAGCTGGTTTATAAAGGAGGAAAGCACCTAAAACATGCTTTTGTCAATAGTATCGTGTCACAAGAATTTACATACCATAATATCGTGTCAGCATATATTGCACTGGTGTCATTATGTGAAGTTATGAGTGTAACCAGTTAAGCACATGGCAGACCAATTCATATACCTCTGATATCCATATTCTGCAAAACAGTAAACTCTGCGCTTGAACCTGAATTTCTGAAGTCCTGAATGCTGCGGGATATTCTAAATTGATTGGTAACGTGAAACTATCATATTTCAGTTAATAGATATCTGCAGCAGTCAAAAGATTATAACTTACAAGTAAGATATAAGTTGGTTATATACATTTGCTGTTACTTCAGTAATTCTTTATGCTACCTCCCCACAGAACTAGATGCTGATAATTTCAAGTAGATATCTTTTGTTGGTACGTCAAGTTATCATCTTGCATTATCCATTTAGTTTAGTCGAAACCAGTCGGTTGAATGAGCTCAGGTTTCACATATTTTACTGTTGACATACTAATAATTCCTATTATCCGTATACCAGATGTGTTGACAGCGAACTATTCGTCACAAAAGGTGAGTCAAAAGGCCCCCTTTTGAATCATTTCTTTGTAATTTTTTCTTTGTTTTTAAATTTTTTTATTTTATTTTTAATGCTGTCTCTATGCAAAACAACGTATAGGAAGCAGAAGTGAAGGAAAATTCAGCCTCTACCAGAGCATCAGATTGTTCTCAGGTTCCAGCTTTCGATTCCTTTCGCAGCAATAACTTATCAAATGCAGAAGAATATCAAACTCTCTCATCTGAAAACTGGTCTACGTGCTCATACTCTGAGGTTGCTATCTCTCCTCAACAATCTCCTTTACCTTCTCATTCGCAAACTTGCATGTTATGCTCGAAATCGCTGAAGGAGAGATGTCAGTGGGACTATGACATATTGACAGTTGCTGTACTAGCTTGTGGGCATGTTTATCATGCAGGCTGTTTGGAAAACGTGACGCCTAAGTCTTTGATTTTTGATCCAAATTGCCCTATATGCTACAATGATAGGAAATCTAAAGGCAAGGCAGCAGCAAATGCTGCTGCTGCTTCTTCTTCATCATCGTTTTCTTCTAAGGGTAGGTGTAAGATATCTAGAAGAGCTGTAGTTGATGTTAATGTTGATGGTGATTTTGTTCTTAATCACAAGGATAGAAGCAGTGCTTCTGTTTCCAAAATTGTGAAGTTGAAAGGCTCTTTTGATGGTTCATTCCTGAAGAGACATTTCTCTTTTGGGTCAAGAGTAGAGAACGTGAGGAAGAATAAGGGACTGTGGGCTCGTTATCGGTAAGTCGGGTTTAAAGATGTGTTCCATCTTTTGGTTTTTTTTTTAATTAGAATTCTTAATTTCCTTGTAATAGGTTTATCACCTTTTGTTTTCCATTGACATGCTCTAGAACTTCAAGTAGTTTTGAACTCATGCATAAAATGTTGGGATTAACGTTAACCCTGTGTCTATGAAGCAGTGGATTAATAAAATTTTATTCCTTAATGGTGGCAAATATTGATTTGCTGAATGTATCAAAATCCCACTAGTAAATGTTAACTGAAACTTATTTTGTTCTTTTATGTTTTAAGCTTTGATATATAGATTGAAGTAGAGAATTGAATTCGATCAAGTTCAAAAACTTGCGTATAGCCATTCAAATTTGGTATTGCTTATATTTTATGTTCAAGATTTACTTGTAAACTCGAAGGAAGAAGTATAGAATGTGCTTTTAGCATATGTTTCAGTATAGTCACATGATAATGTAGATCGGGCTTTCGAACTCGCAAGCCTAGGAAGTTGAAATTCACCATACTATAGAAAAAACACAGCTGATTTCACATTAAATTTTCTATTTTATTAACATTTCTAAACGGTGCATGTTAAAATATATTTTGAAGAAATTCTACCAAGGGTCAATTGGTGGAATGTGAATCTATTTTCAAGAAATTTAAAAGAATAAGAGCTCGGTTGGTTTCATTTTGAGTTTTGAGTTTTTAAAATTCACTATAAAATAGGGAAGAGCGGGCGATGATTGAGGGACGGCGAAAGGGATGACGGGACGACGAAGAGGATTGATGGACGACGGTGAGATGAATCGTTTTCTGTGTTTTTGTTATTTTTCAAAATACGGAAAACAAAATAAATTTGTTTTTCATTTTGTATATAATTTCATTTTCAAATTGGTTGTTTTTTTTAAATACGTACGTTGTGCGTTTTTTTGTTTGGACAAAACTTAAAACTAAAAATGACAAACCAACCGCAGCCTTATTCATGAATCAATTTTAAGATGTTTATTTAATGGTTGATCTATCTATATTATAAAGAGAGTCAAATAAGAGTTTAAAACATCCCAATCGTATGTGTGTTATATTGGTAATTTTGATACGTTGGGATTTAGGATCCATGCTCCAAATGTGCTAAATCATATGTCCATTTTGTAAATCTCGACGAGACGAACAAAAAGGATATTTATATGATCAAATCCGATGACACATGAATGTGATATTCGTAACAAGTTTGAGATTAGTCTCACATCGACAAATATTATACAAATTATATGTATATTTAACCCTTTACACGATCACCTACATGAGTGTGAAGGCATTGCTTTAATGAGAATTATAAAGGGAGAATTCTAAAAAGCACTTATGAGACCATGCAAGTGTCCATGGCAAAAACGAAAAAACAGACAGTAAGTTATTATGTATTTTTCATTGATTGGATTTACACAAAGAGCGTACAGTTCAAGGACATCCGATTTTAGTTATTCGCTAGTAAATCTAATAGGCCATTACTGGAAAAGTTCAAGAACCTCGTGCTACTTAAACCAAGGAAATAACTTCAATCAGTCTTGGAACAATGGATTGTACAAAAAGGAATTAAGTAAAGCGTATATCCATTCATGTGGGGGATTGTCAGTATTGCTACTATGAACCAGTTTTGAGTAGAACCATAATCCAAATGTGATATGTCCATCTTGTAGCTCTTGATGGGACGAACAAAATGGTATATTTATATGACCAAATCCAATAACATATGAACGATATATTCACATCACAAGTTCTGGATTAGTCTCACACCAGGAAAATTTATGTAAATTATATGTATATATACTAGCTTGTGATTAGCTTAATAGATTACTGAAACAATAGAAATGACAACCACAATGGCCCAAAAGGCACGCATCGAATGGGCGTTTAAGGCACTCTAACGATGCACTTGGCACTGTGCATCGACATTGGATCAGGCTAGATTATGGCCAGCTTTGAAACTGTCATTTTTATTTCCGAAAAGTTTCTTTTTGCTAATAGCAATTCTTATTGGTAAATGGGTTTCAACATTTTCCAATCGATGTAACTATTATACATGAATATGTGCCTCCTCTAAAATATAAACGGAGGAAAAGACAGATGAAGAAGAATAAGAAAAAAAATTTCAAAATCACTTGCTCGGCTATCTTCTCTCTCCCATCGTTGTTACATGAAATTCTTCTCTTGAGTTCATTGTCTCACTGTAATTTTAAGCACTACTTTGCTAATTTTAAGCACTACTTTGCAATGAAGTGTCTATTTTTGGAAAATGATTGCTCGATTACTGCCTAATAGAGGGAGCAACCTTGTTTCAAAGAAATAGTGCTTACTGAACTCAACATAATTCGATGCATCATCTTAAGAGATTAGAATATCAAAATGCAGCTTGTTTATTTTAAATTTAAATTCTATTCATTTGTAGAACTTTTCACCAATACAAGTGCATAACAAACTTGAAACGAGATCATGCTTCAAATTAATTTTTGGACGGTTTATATTCACTGCTTCTTGTAGAAGATTTCTTAAGAAATCAATCATTCAGGACCCACCGCGACTGTGACCAACATTCAAAATGGATCAATGGTACTTAATATTGTTATGTTGTCCCATGATGAAAGGCCAGAGAAGTTCAATGGCATGGACTTCAAATGTTAGCAACAAACGATACTATTTTACACGAGTACTATAGGTTTCCCAAATTGCTCATGGCATATGCTCCTACCATGTGGGAAGAGGAAACCGGTGCAAATCGGATTAGAGCCGCTACTGCATGGAAAAGCTTTGATTTCATATGCAAAAGTTATATCCTTAATAGACTTGATACTAGTCTTTATAATGTATGCTTCTTTATGAAAATTCCCAAAGCACTCTGGCTACTTTTGAACAAAAAGAATAAAACTGGAGATGTTGGTATGACAAAGTTCATTGTTGGAAAGTTCCTTTCCTTCAAAATGGTAGATGCAATGACTATGATTAGTCAAATTCTGGGACTACAAGTGATCATCCACGAGATTCATGATGAAGTAATGTATTTTAACGGAGCATTTCAAGTGGCTCCCTCTGTTGAGCAATTGCCTCCATCATGGAAGGACCTAAAAAGATATCAAAAGCATAAGAGTAAAGAAATGATAATGGAAGATATGGTGGTTCAGTTGTGAATCAAGGAAGACAATAGGAAATCTGAAAGGAAGGAGAACAACCATATGATTGCAAGGCTAATGTAGTCGAGGCCGAATAATCCAATAAGAGAAAACAAGAATGCGTGGGCAATAACAACAAAATCCAAAGAAATCCAAACACACATGCCACAATTGTCGAAAGAAAAGACACAAGGAAAGTGAGTATGGGCCTAAGAGTACGAAGAAAAAGAATCCAGAAGCAGATGTGACCAAATTTTGAATTTGGTATTTTTCATAAGCGATATTTCGATCGAATTGGACTACTAGGTGATAAACGAATGGATGACAAACTTAATGACGATCGAGTACAAAAAATACTTGTGAAAGGAAGCGGAAAATGATTAAGTCTATTGGTCGACACCGATCTATGGACCTATCGATACCAATCCATCAAGTAGACCATTTTACCTTCGATCTTTAATGATGGTGTACCACTTAAGGCAATGGAGAAGATAGAGAAATTTGCCGAGTCTATGGATCAATATTGATCCATAGATTCCCTTATAAAGTAGATATTCTCAATGAATACATGAAGAAACATGCTTAGAAGCATCAAAGGAAGATTGTATCAAGGAACAAAGCATCTATACTCAAGGATAATGGGAAGAAATGCAACATAATGAATAAGTTTATCAATAAGTAACGATCCATATATGGATCAGTACAATGGACAGATATTTTAGGAAAGCCTTAGTCTTTCTGGATCTAACTATTGAACGAACTTTATTGCCAACTAGTGACTCAAATGCCCATTGACAACTTGCTTTAGCTATAAATAGGAAGCTACTTGCAACATAAAAAAGAATTTTGATCTTTGCATTCATATCTAAGGGAAACTCTATCATTATCATTTTTGAGATTGAATCTTGGATTGTACATGTAATTTCAGTAGATCTAGGGTAAACCAAGCAATAAAATATAATCAAAGTGGATATAGGCATAGTCGAACTACTATATATCAGTTTACTAGATAAATTTTATAGTGAGGCTATACTTTTACCCAATTACATTTTAAACAAAACTCCCCACAAGAAAACTTCCAAGTCTTCATATGAACTTTGGAAGAATTGACCTACAACATACAAATAATTAAATGTGTGGGGAGACTTGCTAAAGTAAAGGCCCCTATACCGAAAGAGGTTAAGATTGGAGCAACACCTGAGGGTTACGTATTTATAGGGTATAGACAAAGTAGCAATGCTTATCAATTTTTGGTGTACAAATCTGAAATTGGTAATATTCATGAAAACACCATTATAGAACCTAAAAATTCCATATTCTTCAAACATACGTATCCTCCTAATATTTGTAATGAACCTTTTGTTCAAATGAGATCGATAGAGGAAGATATTAGTAAAGATCAAAAACTGATGATCGACAAAGAACTATATGAACTGAGAAGAAATAAGTGATTAAGCGCTTTAAAATTCTTTGGTCTCGACATCTACATTAACATTGTAGAAAATGAACTTCTAACGTTTAAACAGGCCATATCCACTCTAGAGGCACCATATTGCAAAGAGCTATAATAATGAGATTGAATCAATTGTAAGAAATCTTACATGGGAATTGAACAATCTACCAAAGTATTGCAAAGCATTGGAAACAAAGTAAATATTCAAGGAAAAAAAATTAAAACTGGATGGTTTAACAGATAAATATAAAACACGTCTTGTAGTCAAAAAATTTAGATCTAAAGAAGACCTGGACTGCTTTGACACCTATTCGCCAGTAACTAATTAACTGTAATTTGGATGCTAATTTCCCTTGCACTCATTCTAGAATTATAATTACATCAAATGCATATAAAGACAACATTCTTAAATGACAAATTAGAAGAAGAAATGTACATGCAACAACCAAAATGATTTTCATCATTAGAAAAACAATTTTAAGTATGCAAACTAATAAAGTCCCTTTACGGACTTAATCTCAGTGTATTGTTACATTTACCCATTTTTTGGATGTCCAACCTTCGGGTGGAATCCATGTGGTTGCTACCAGATTGTCAGTGTATCGTAAATTATTATCCCCTATTATATAAGTTGGCTAACTTGTTAGACACTCAATTGCTAGATTATAAATGATAATTTATCTGCCTATTGATACCATACCATTAGCGATATTTCTAACTCGCTAAACTACGTCTAACCCTTTCTATCTTTCCCTCTTTATACCCACTTTACAGCTTGACATGGTTGTAGGGTGTTGTGACTAGAATAAGATACGTGGAGAAGGGGACCATGCATGTTGAAGTTATTTTATTTACAGTCATTCTATCTGTACCTTATTGTATTAGTCAGAAAGCTATCTATTTGTTTTTTAGTTGATTATCGGGAACTTTACTTACTTTGTTTTCTGTGTTCGTCGCTATTTGTTTAAGTAGAAATATTTGGTTTATTATGGTTATTTATGTTTTATTTCTTTTGTTATGAACTCTAAAAGTGTAGGTAGTTTAAAATTTATGTTTATCTTTGGACATACAAACTATCTCGACCTAATGATCTATCCTTCTAGGTATACAGAGTTCGAACATCGCTTTTAAAAGTTGAATCGGTGTGTCCGAAAGGGCGGATGGTTACAACCGGTATTAGAACTTAGGTTTAGAGTTCCTTAGGAATTAGGCGTGTATTGAGAGAGCATACTTGTATATTTTAAATTATATATATATATATATATTATTGAGAGAGCGTACTTGTATATTTTAAATTATATATATATATATATTATTGAGAGAGCATACTTGTATATTTTAAATTATATATATATGTATGTATGTATGTATGTATGTATATGCGTGTGTGCGCGCGCGCGTCTGTGTGTGTAAGTATAACATGGATACACATGTATATAATTCAAGTAAGCTTACCATTATCTAAGGAAAGTTGTTAATTATTTCTGTATACCGATAAGTGGAAATTGGCAACTAGAAATAGTTCCGACGATGCAACATTTGTGGTTTCGAAAGTGAACATGTTTCCATTGGTATCTTCAAGCAAGAGGTCAGACTGATATTAACCCCAATGGAGAACCCACGGCTCAAGCGCATAGTGCAGTTCCTGCCCCTTCACATGCTTTGGATTTTTCCAAACCGTGTCGAGACACTACACCAAATACTGAGATTTGCAACTAACCATCCGCGCATTTGGCAACGGTTATTAACCGTTGCCATTTAGAAACGGTTAATCACCGTCTTGGTTCAGTTAGCAACGTTTTTTATCGTTGCTAATTGGGAACGGTTATTAACCGTAGCTTCTTTGGAGACAAATGATGGCGGTGAATTTCATCCTTTCGCGCCATAATTTTTGGCGCGCTTCGTTCCAACTAGCAACGGTTTTCAACCGTGGCTAATTAGCAACGGTTTGTAACCGTCGTAAATGTTGTGGCATATAATGGCGCTAATTTTGTGTCAAATATTCGCTGGGAGCCAAAAAGAATTGGTCCGTCACTTTTCCTTCCCTCCTTTCCTTTGATATTCGTTTCTTCCTCTTTCAACGAAAAGAAAACCTAAATAAAAAAAAAAACCCAATTCCACCAATTCGATTTGCTTCAACCCGCTCATCTTTCCATCTAATCGTGAAATCATCTTCCATCCAACCGCGAACCCATCTTTCCACCTAATCGTGTCCAGCTGCGAACTCATCTTCCTTCTAGCCGCACCAGTTCTTCCTTCATTCAATGCCAATCAGTGGCCCTCTCAGATCTGTGTTCGGAGTTGTAATAGTATTACAACGTGAATTTATCGAATACCTACTCCAGGCTGGGTACTCATTTTTAATTATTTGATTTCTATTTTAAATTTGATTTTGTTTCATACTTGTATTATAAAATCTAATTTGAAATCTTAATTATCTCAGATCTGTGTATCTTTGATATTTGGTTCCTCGAGTTTCATTGGCATAATCGAAGAGAGCGCATAACTGCCTGGTAAGCTTTGTTTTGTAATAATACTTGTTGTCAATTGAAATGGAAACTCTGTGTACATGTATTTGCGGTGCATTGTTATATCACAGTACTTATGTGTAGAATTAAAAGAACCTTTAACTTCATACGTTGCTCGGCTAAGTCTTGAAGAACCTGGTTCAAATTTAACGTGAATCTTCATGGTGATAAGATAAACTTTTAACTATGTACCAAGGATTTTCTGATTCTTCTCGGCCAAAAATTTGCCACCTTTTGCTTGTTCCATGTCGCTGAAAAGAGATTTAGGATGAATGTTACAGTCACCTTGAAAATTGACTTATCACAACTTAGTTAAAAGATTGTCAAATGCAATGATAACAAATTAATCTGTAATCCACACATGATTAATAGAAATCGGTAAATTATTTGGAAAACAAGCATGTGTGTTTCTACTCAGTGCTTTATATGTATTATCGACGACTGGCTGTCTGTACACGGTGAATCCATTCGTTTCTATGGTTGAATAATAGGAAAAAATTACATGCTTATATTTGTAGTTTAAAATAATAAAGAAAGGGATGCAACACAAGTTAAGGAACAGTTTATTCCCTATAATGCTTGCTTATGGGTTTGTTTAGTGTTACCATATAAGCTATCATTTGAGTTCCATCATTATCTTCATCTTTTAGGATTGATGTTTCATTAAGTTTTTGGGGATTGATTATAGTCAATATCTACTACTCTTTAACAGTTTGCCAAAGTAGAGATGCACCTTCTAATCTGAACCATCAGAATACATATTTGATGTTTTAAGTGTACAGTGTTAGAGAACCAAGAAACAATTGGTTATGCAAAGGATGATCTTTTTACATTTATATATGATTTGTTTTACAAATTGTACAATGTGAGATAATCTAACACGTCCCCGTACGTGTGGTGTATCATCAGCCAAACATTGCAACATGGAAAAGAAGTAGTGTTGTAGTGTGCATTCTCATATTTACTAAAGCCTAAATGTTGTACTGTACTGCATGCTAGTTAGACATAGCTGCTTATAGTGACTGCTAGGGTATAAGTTGATGCAATGAATTTTGTTTGACTAAATATGAGACCATATTTAGTAAGTGGATAAAATTGTTGTTAATGGCGCAAGCCAAGTATTAGGAGAGGGGTAATGCATAGACATTACTCTGGTGGTACAAAATGGCGCCGTTGTAATGGCAAATATTTTGGAAACAGTTTGATGCTAATGTTAAATTTCAAGTGAAATCAGAAGAATATACATTTGTTTAGTTAATATCAGAGTTGAACTTGGTGGAAAGCCATAAGATATTGTTACCCATGATTTCTTATTAGCTCTTGTTATTTTCTTTCAGTATGTCTTTTAGTATAGACAAACAATGGATGAATCAATCTAATCGAAGAAATACAGAATATGTGGAAGGTGTGAGAAATTTCGTTAAATTTGTTGCTGAAAACGGTGGCAATAAGGAAAAGTATTCGTGCCCTTGCACGCGGTGCAAAAATGAAGATACATTCAAATTAAATGACATTCATTTTCATTTGCTTAGATATGGTATTGTTCAATCATATACCGTGTGGTGTTTTCACGGGGAAAGAATACTGGAGAAGCCAAAACAACAACCGGTTAGTCATGCCACAAATACTGATGAGTCCGAACATATTAGGATGGAGGATTTGATCAATGATGCAGATAGATTCCATCATTTTCAACCTACAAGTCAGTTGCATGATAATGCTAATATTGGTGAGCAGTTTACGGATAAATCATTTTTTGATAGTGCAACTGCAACAGAGCCATTGTATCCTTCTTGTCCAAAAGAGATTACAAAGTTGTATGCCATTGTGAAACTGAATAGCTTGAAGACCCAATACGGCTTTTCAGACAATGGTGTGACTGCACTACTCGAATTCATAAAGGAGTTACTCCCCGAAGGTAACACGCTACCGTCAAAGTACCCCGACGTGAAGAAGATCATTAAGCAAGTTGGGATGAATTACATAACTTATGATGCATGCATTAATGACTGCATCTTGTACTGGAAAGATAATGCGAACAAAGTTTCATGTACAAATTGCAACGCACCAAGATATAAGACATCATTCGACGAAGAGAGAAAAGCTACCACAGTACCTCAAAAGACCTTAAGACATTTTCCTTTAATTTCTAGATTGAGAAGACTGTATACTGTACCATGGATAGCAGAAGCGATGACCTGGCATGGTCATGCCAAGTCCGGTACAACCGTAATGCGTCATCCGCGTGATACTTCTCAATGGAAAACTACAGATTCTTTTGATTCTTCGTTTGCTGCCAAACCACGAAATATCACGCTTGGAATAGCAACAGATGGTTTTTGTCCGAATGCTTCTTTAACTAACCCTTACAGCTGTTGGCCAGTAATTGTAGTACCATATAACCTTCCTCCGTCTTTGTGCATGAAAAGAGAGTTCTCAATGTTAACACTGTTGATTTCTGGGCCAAAACAACCAGGGAAGGATATTGATGTTTATTTAGAACCTTTGATAGACGAGTTAAAGCAGTTATGGAAAGGAGTCGTTACATTTGATTCATTTAAGAAATTTGAGTTCATAATGAGAGCTAGAGTGTTGTGGGCAATCCATGATCATCCCGCTCTTGGGACTTTATCGGGATGTACAACTCACGGCTACTTTGCATGTCCTATTTGTGGAGAAGAAACTACATCTGTTTATCTCCCTGAAAGTAAGAAGATTTTTTACATGGGACATCGTAGATTTCTTCTGTCCGGACACTGTGTACATGAACTTAGATGGTTTAAATTCATTTATAATGCTTTCAATACATAAATAAAAAATGATTTACATGCATTTTTTGTTATGCAGAAATATTATGAGCTCGATCCTCTATCAAAGGACCTTATTATGAAAAAAATGTCTGAGGCTTTTAGGAGACACAAGAATGATTTGCGTAAGAATCATTATGATCATTTCATCACTGACGAAGAAAGAATGAGAAATTTTCCACCGAAAATTGCTCAAGATGATTGGGATGAGTTCATAAGAAACGAATCAAAACCCGAGGCGAAAGAAAAAAAGGAAGCGAGGCAAACAAAATAGATCAATGCTCGAATATGGTTATCATTCGGGACGTAAGAGTCACGCTATGATTACTCAAGAAATGGTATGTGTCATTGAATTGGTGCATCACATTGCATATACCATTAGTTCCAAATATAATTTTAGGTCATTGTATGCAGGTCGATTCAAGTAGTCCGGGAACAGAAGTATCACGTCTTCAAGTAGGGGAGAAAACGCATAAGAAAAAAGATGGCAGCACGTCAGATGCGACATCTTCCTACTTTGTAAGTTAAACAAATAATAACGCCTCTAAATTAAATTTTCATTATTCATATATATGTATTTACTTTTTAGGACAAAATTGAAAAAGAAAAGGAAACGACGAGTGGTGGTGATGAAGCCGTCTTTATATCAGTGTTTGGTAAAGATGTAAAGGGCAGGAGCCGAAGTATTGGGACCAATATAGCTTCTAGCCAAGTTAAGAGTGCTGCCATTCCATGCAAACGGCTCAAACAGGCCCAAGGAGTATATGAGCAGCGACTGCAAAATGTGGAGCAAAAATTGATGAAGCTGGACAATATGGATGATAAACTAGAGCGTCTTCTCAGCATAGCCCAAGATAATCGTCAAGTAGGCAGTGAAATCGCATCTTCTCAGTTTGCCACTCCAAACAATCAGTTAATCGATCAAAGATGTGAAATCCTGAACTTCGAGGACGAAGTAATTGCAACAGGTACTATTTTAATCGACCAATCAGTCTTTTTGTGCTTCAACCGAGTTTACTGCTCTCTGTTATTGTGCATATAAACAAATTAATGAGTATTAGTGCATGTGTATTTATAGATTCCAAATTATCTTTTGTTATAGAAAAAGAGGTTAGGCAACAAAGGTTCACGTTTGACATGTACATCATAATTAGGTTCACAAGAGGTATATATGACATTTTCAAATCCAAATTAACATAATCATAAGATATAAGAGAATATTTAGCAATATTTATAATGCTATAACCATATAATAGAGCAAATTAAGCAGTTTTAAGTAGTTTCAGCAAATCAATAACAATGATCACATGGATAAGTTCTGGTGGGCACAACCTTCACTAAATTCTTGCTTGGCTGAAAGTACAGTGTTATTTAAAAAAAAGGTTGTGTTCATGATTAGATTTGAGAAACAATGAGAGATAGCAAGAAATGATGAAGAATCACGTAAAAGTTCAAAATGCTATTGCAGAGCTGGAGTTTGAGACAGCGAATGAATGACAGAGATGAGAAGGAATTCATTGTCAATAGCGATCTAGTTTGTATACTTATACTCATCGTAGTCTTTATCTTATATCTGTTTTGGTTTCAATTTTCATTGACACTCACAATAGCCATTATGTCCAAAAATAAATCAGTAAACTCCAAAACAAAAAAGGATATAGAAAGATCATAAAAGTTTACACCTTCCATTCCAATCTTGCATGATTTTAAAGATCGAATATCG
Source organism: Allium fistulosum (assembly GCA_030737815.1). Classification (NCBI taxonomy): domain Eukaryota; kingdom Viridiplantae; phylum Streptophyta; class Magnoliopsida; order Asparagales; family Amaryllidaceae; genus Allium; species Allium fistulosum. The sequence goes on along the minus strand of CM060905.1, from coordinate 245,272,003 downwards.
CATACACAATGGGTCTAGGACTTGTGTAGCTCTGTACAATGGTCTTAAATGTTTGGGAGCTTGTTAGTTTTGTAAATGTGATTCCATATATTCACTCCAGAAATGCTTATATAATAGGTACTATATGCCGAGATTCCACAGCATTAGTAATTCATGGAAAACCAGTACCACCCACATATGAAAAAGTATTGTTGGACAAAATTTTATTGCCGGATGAGCTAACTGCCAAAATATGTCGACAATTTACCGAGACCTTTGGGGATGTTGGAGCCAGAGGTTATGTGAGCCATCAAAAGGGTTTGATACGATATCTTTAGTCGGAGGTATTGATATTTCTGACTTGTTCTTTGCACATACTGCTTGCAAAACAATGTAGTGTAATTAATGAAATCTTTGTAGTGTAGTGTAATAAACAATGCAGTGTAATAAGTATGATATTCTGGCACGGTAGCATTCTGTTTGCAAAACAATAGTGTAATTATAAGTTTGATAATTTTATATGTATGGTATATGTGCGATATGTTTATAGTGCTTGTGTACCAATATTTTGATATTCTGGCATATTTTGATATATATTGATATTCTGGTATATATACTGAGATATGCGTGTAACGCAGTAGTGAGTTACAGATGTGATTTTGTAGGAGCAGGAGCAAACACTATGTGCAACGGGTGTTAACCGTTGCTTTATGTGTGACTTTGGGCATAAAGCAACGGTTTTTAACCGTTTTTTACTGGACATAAAGCAACATTTTTTGGCCATAAAGCAACGCTTGCACCCGTTGCTTTTTGGACAGAAAGCAACGGTTTATATCCATTGATTTTTTGCCCAAGCAACGGTTCGTAACCGTTGCCTTTTGTACATTAAGCAACGGTTTATACCTGTTGCCTATTGTCCATAAAGCAACGGTTTATACCCATTGCCTTTGGCCCAATTTGCAACGGTTTATACCCGTTGCCTTTGGCCCAATTTGCAACGGTTAATACCCGTTGTCTTTGGCCCAGTTTGCAACGGTTTATACCCGTTGCCTTTGTCCCAATTTGCAACGGTTTATACCCGTTGCCTTTTGGACATAAAGCAACGGTTTTCTCCCGTCGCTAAATTCAACCACTCCTGTGTTGAAGACGGTTTTTACCCGTTGCTTTTGGATTTAACAACGGTTTTTACTCGTTGTTAATAGCTTATAATGGTGTAGTGAGATTTCCAGAGTTTGGGTGGAAAGAATTATACATGGACTAAATCATTTGTTGAGACTCGGGCATGACTGTGGAATTCTGATAGGATATTTGATATGATGCGTATAGATGATGCTATGAAGAGGCAGTTGGCTTCATGACACATACAAGAAGAGGCCTTGAGGACATTGTTATGCAAAGGCTGAGGGGACCGAGTTTACTTGGGCTTAGTTTAGGAGATGTTTTGAAGTCAAGTTCATATTGGAGGTCGAGTGAGTAGCAGAACTGGAGAAGTTTATCCTTTTGGCTGAAGCATTAAGGAGTATGTTAATGAATTTTACCAGTTAAAAAAATATGGCATGGATCTCACTAATATACCAAAGAAGAAGGCAACAAAATTTGCTAAAGGGTTGAACAATTCTTTGAGAGATACAACTTTGAGTCATATGGAGCAACTTTTAGGAGCTTAGTAGAGATGAAGTTGCTGAATTTAGCTTGTAAAGAAGAGCATAAGAAGGTAGAAGGGAAGCCAGTTCAACACAAATTTTGGGAGCTTAGTGGAGATGGAGTTGCTAAATTTAGTTTCTAAAGAAGAGCCTAAGAAGGTAGAAAGAAAGCCAGTTCAACCAAATAAGCGTAAGGGTGAACCAGTTAGAGAAGGTCTAGGGGTGGAAGGTGCAATATGAGGGAACATATGACAAGGACTATAGGGTGAATACCTCGGAGATCAAATGTTTCTACTTTAACTAGCCGAGCTATATGAAGAGAGAGTGTCAACCTTGCTTAAGGCTGCTACTCAGAGAGTTCCATCTTATGCATTTAAAGTTATTCCCAGCTCAAGCGTGGCCCTAGATATTGACAAGGGAAAGAAAGTCATCATGGAAGTTGTGTTAACTCTTTCTAATTTATCTATTCACACTTTATTTGACACCAGAGCATTTCACTCATTAATTTCAAGTAAGTTAGTAAATAATTGCATTTAGAAACTACTATAGTCACTGACCCTTATATAGTAACGAATCCTGTTAGGGATCGATCCATTTGATTTATCAGGGTTTGGAGTTATATATTTAAGGAGTCGAATTTGATAGCGATGAATTTGTATTGGGATTTTATGGTTATGGCTTAATTTTGGGGATGCACTAGATGTCTATGCATGGAGCAGCAGATTGTGATCAGAGGGTTTATGGCTTGGGTACTTGTAGTGTACGCAATCTTGATGTTTATTGCGAGCTCAACAATTATATTATGCTGAGCTATTTTTATTTCCTACCTAAGAAGTTAATATCACTATCGGGTACGTATCGGTCAAGCATCGGTATGAGATATTTTAAAATATCGTGATAATATCGGTAAAATTTCGAACATGTGTAGAACATGTTATAAATGATATTGACTATGCTATAATGTTATATTGATGTTAATCATTCAAATATTTGGATAAATAATTCCTAATTACTATCAAAGGCTAATTGCACATAGTTCATAGATTATAATCAGTTTAATGAGATATTTTATTTAATACAAATCGTAATATAGGCTCATAAAAATCGAGAAATTCATATAGTGTACATCTTTATTATTTTCTTCGTTTTTATGCTATATCCATTATTTCTTTAGTCATATAATCATCTATATTACTTTACCTAATTTTTCATATTGATAGTTTCATCGTTTTCATTTCACTTAGTTTATCGACTAAGCAATGTTGGTTTGATTCCAATTACTGCTTTAGCCCATTCCTGATCGATATGTCAAATATATATCTTTACCGCACTTGAACTTTTAGTTTTGGGTGCATTATAATAACTAATGAAATGAATTGTCATATGCAAAAATTTACCGATTAGAAATGGTGAACAAAAAAAAACTAAAAAGAGAAGTAGCTCTTTCATTATCTTTTCTTTAGTGATAAGGTCTCAAGGAAAATAAAACATACAAAATAATGGAATAAGTAGAGTTTTTATTATTGTAAGACTAATGAAGAAGCCTAGAACTATATGGTTAAAACTAAAAAATTAGTGCGATGGGATTTCTAATATGGTCTACAAATTGTCATTCACAATGTACAAAAAACAAATATTGAGATGTGAATATATTTGTTTGTAATAAATTTTCTCCAACTCTTACAATGATGAACGATATTCCTAAAAAATATTGGGTATTTTACTGTAAATATCGGAGCGATATATCGAAAAATATCGAACGATAGTGATATTTAAAAAAATCGGCTTAGGAGCGATATGTAATATGTTGATGATATTATCTGATATTAACTACATAGTTCCTTACACCTATCACAAGATGAATTCCAAAACTTGGGGATTTCCCATGTGTTTTCGCCAAAGTTTATAGTCTTTCTCCGCATAAGGAGATTGAATTTTGGATTTATTTAGAGAAGGATACTAGGCCTATTTCTTTACCATATAGGCATACGACTCCTAGAGAAATATGTGAGCTCGGTAAACATGTGAACGAATTATTAGAGAATAATTTTATCCGGAGCAGTGTTTTAGAATAAGGAGCACATGTTTTCTTTGCTATTAAAGCAGATGGATCCTTAAGGCTTCACGTCACCATCGTGAACTGAACAATTTAACGAAAAAGGATTGTTATACATTACCACGTATTGTACTCAGTTAGTTGGAGCAAGGATATTTTCTCAGCTTGACTGACCGATGCTGAATAAGTTCCTGGTGGGATTTATAGACGATGTATTTGTTTGTTCGAAAAGCGAAAAAGAGCACAAGTTACATTTGAGAGGAGCTCTCGGTACCTTATGTAATAAATTCATTTTTTTTAAATATAGCTTTTGCTGCAATGAAGTTCGCTTTCTTAGTCAGTTGTTTCTAAGCATGGATTGTCGGTCTATCCAAGTAAAGTTGTTACAGTTCAAGATTGACATATACCAAAAAATTCTATACAAGTAAGAAGATTTCCTGTTTTGGCGGGCTATTATAGAAGGTTTATAGATTGCAAAGATTTCTTCACCATTAACAAGTCTTACTAAGAAGAATTCTGTTTTCTCCTAGAATTCAGAGTGCGAGCACGCTTTCATTAACCTAAAGAAGTTATTGACTCATGCACCTGTTTTGGTATTTCTTGATGGTTCGAAACCATTTATTGTGTATACTGATACTTGCGGTACATGGGTTGGTACTATTATAATGTAGGAGGGTAGAGTTGTTTGTTATGTTAGTCGACTGTTGAAAGTATATAAGAAATATTATTCAACTCATGATTTCGAGTTGGTAGTATTGTTTTTGCACTCAAATCTTGGACATGCTATCTTTTAGGAGAACGATTTGAGTTGTTTATAGATCGTAAATCTCTAAAGTATTGTTTCTCACACAAAGATTTGAATTTTGAGTCAGTAGAAATAGATGGAGTTCTTGGCATTATATGATTTTTGATATTTCGTATACTCTAGGAAAATGCAATGTGGTAGATGCCTTCGGTAGGAGACACACAATGCTTAGTTCTATATTTTTAGAGTGGAAGCACTTGGATTTTTTTCTGCATTTAATTTCCGACCTTCGTCAAATCTAGTATCAGGGTTGTAGCATTTTTAGATGTTCAACTGTCACTCATGAACCGTATTGATTCAAATCATAAGCAAGACACAGAGTTATTGGATATTTCTTAGCCGCTAAGTAAAAGACGACCATTTGAGTCATTTGGACCGTTATTCCATTGATTCTCGAGGTCGGTTGCATAGAGATGGCATGTTGCGTGTTTTGATTATGACAAGGTCGATTAACTTGGTACTTGATGAGTCCCTTTGTTCTAGGATGATTATCCATCTTTGTGATGACAAAATATATCAAGACATGAAGATGGTATTTTACTGGCTGGTAAGAAGAAGCATGTAGCAGAATTAATGTCGAAGTGTTTGACATATTAGAAAGCTAAGGCAGAGCAGAAAAATTCCATTGGATTGTTACAGCCTTATTTCGTTGGATTTTATTGATAGACTGCATAAAAGTAGAAGAGGAAATGAGACTGTTTCGGTTATCATCTATCGATTGACCAAATATGCTCATTTTATTCCAATTAGAAGTATGAGGACAGTTGCATCTTAGGCAAGTTTATATGTTAGAGATGTAGTTCAATTACATGGAGTTGCTTTCGATGTTGTTAGTGATCGAGATTCGATTTTTACAACTGAATTTTGGATTAGCCTTTAGGAGGCTTTGGGCACTGAACTGAATTTGAGTATAGCCTATAACCCATAGACATATGGATAGACTGAACGGATGAACCTGTATCGAAGGATTTATTGTGGTTGTGTATCTTGAATTTTGGAGGTTCTTCAAAAGATCACTTGTCGTCTTATTGGTGAGACACTATAGATAGGATTATTCTTAGGCCAGAGATGATCAGAGAGACTTCAGAGAAAGTAGATTTGATCCGTAGGAGGTGCTCGTCGATGGAAATTCTATCGGTTAGAATACCGTCGATCGAATTTATAATAAAATTTACCGCAAGCGCACGGCGTACAATTCTAGTACGTGGCGAGTACGGGTCGATCCGTAGGGAATTGTTAGATTTTAAAATTCTATTCAATCAAATTAAACCAAATTTTGAAAGTGTGATTAGCTAAAAATGTAGAAAACTAACAAAAGAAAATTGATAAAAATATGAGAGTTTGAAGCCAATTTAGAGATAAATTCACTCTCTAGATCACATAGTTCAACCAAATATGAAATTATGATCTCTTTTTTGGTCATTAGTGAGTTTAATTGATGTGTTTATCATAAGTATGGTCTATTTGTGCTATTAATTAGCTCAACATAAGCCATCAAACTATAACACACCCATTAAACCACTTGCTAACTCTCATGAAAATTGACAATGGAGTTGAAAATAAAATATATTTTAAGCATGACCTATTAACTATTGATTAGAAATATAGACCATCAAATTTTGATTTCAACATTCACTTCATTACCCACATCATATGTAGATGAAGAAGTAATTTGTGTTTATTGTTTGTTTAAGCATACCCTATTTGGTGTCAACAATATAGGCTATCAAATTCAAAGCTAAAACAACAAGTTAAATCATTCAAACATTTCCATTAAGCACAAAAAGAGAACATAAATGATCAAAATGTTGAAGCTACATGATTAAGAGAACTTCATTACCCTTAAATTGAAGGGATTTAGCCTCTCATATTTGTTATCATATCAACAATTATAGCATTCAATATAAAACTAATACAAAAGGAAAACGAGAGCAAAATGAAAAGAAAAGCTAAGCTACTTGCATAAAACAAAGAGATCTACACTACTAACATGAAATAAACAACAAGGAAAAGAGCATATATTAAAATTGCATAAAAAGAAATTACATGAAAAGAAATGGCTAAGTAGCCATGAAGAAGAAAGAGAGCTTTTGTTTTATTTTTGATCCCAAAACTAAGGAGGCTAAAGAGACTAAGAGGAAGAGAGGAGAGGAGAGAGTTACATGAACATATGAGGTATTTATACATGTATGAAAGTCTAATCCAATTTTTTGGGAACTACCCAAACTACCCTCTTAGGAAGTGTGAACACCAAGTTATCATTAGCATGAGATAATCTTCTATTAAGTGTGCATGAAACTTTAAAAGCCATTAGCATGTGCATTAGCTCCTAATTTGTACATCATGGTAAGTGGGTAGGTGGGGTCCTCTGTGATACATGGTTTGAATTATTTCCATCTTCATTCCTTTGTATCTTCTTGTGCATGCATATTTTCCATGAAGCCACTTGTAATTGAATTCAAATTCCTACAAAATAGCATAAAAATTTCAAAGTAAAATTTCTCAAATTAATATATGCGCAAAAATGATCATTTTGCCCTTGTATGAAGATGATTATATGATGATTTGAAAATAATTAAAATTTGGATTTAAACATGTTAAAACACCCAATATTATCATTTATTTAATTAAATTCGATAAAATATGAAAGTAAAAATATGCACATTTACGTGCACATCAAATGCCCCTACACTTATCTTTTTATTCATTCTCGAATAAAGAAAAACTAAGATGAATCCGTTTTCGTAGGGAGCACGATTGCATTGAGCGTATGCAACAAGCCATTAAACCTCTAGGTGTCCCTAGTCGGACGAGTGTTGTCTCGTCATCTCGTGAGGGTTTTAAGTGGATACTACCCACAAAATCCAAATGCAAAGTGAAAAATTCCTAAATGCAAGATTTATTTACAAAGATATGAATGCAAGTTTTTGAAAATATTTACAAATGGAGAATTTACTTTTGAATTAACACGAATATGTTAAATATAGGTTTTGGTTATTATCTTGAAAATTTAAGTCATTTATTCATCAAACTTCCAACAAAAATTAAGTTGTGACACCCCACCTCTATACTCACACTAGCCAAGGACACTACGGGGTAATGATGTCGACTAGCATGAAGAATAAGGCTGTTGAGGAGCGACCATCTGTGTAATTGCTTTGTACGAGGAAACCCGACATATCAAATACAAACTCAAAGCTACCACACAGTGGCTATAAGGTCTTCGGAAACAAGTATAGAAATAAGCATAACACAAATCAGTCACAGATATTCATATCACAAAGTCGGAAACAGATATGAATATAACACATACAAGTGTACATCAAAATAGTGGTCATACAAGATCCTACATCACAAAAGAATAGATACAAGTGCTAGACAAAATAATAAGTATACATCAAGGAGTCTATATCTCGAATGTATAACAACAAAAACTACTAAGCTAAAGTAGTTAGCCAAGGGTCAGGAGACGGACCCTGATAAGAAGTCAAGCAGAAGCACCTGAAATACCTCGGTCTGACCCGAGTATTATTTAAGAAGAAAATAATAAACGGATCAGTCTAGCTATAAATATCATATAAAATGAGATAAGATAAGAGATATCACAAAAACGTATGATAACAATAATGCCATACTGTGACAAGTATACATTAGATAACAACAAAAATCATACAATATCTCAAATATTCTCAAACATAAAAAAGAATGTCATATTCGTTAAATTATTCACCAAAACACAAATATTGATAAAGCTTATCAATGCAATCCACGAAAATTGGTGAAACACAAATTCTAGAAATCAACCACCAGAAATCCAGAAATCACAAAGGGGGAGGCCTATCACAAATGGGAGCATAAAAACTCACCAACACGTGCATCACAAACGGAACACTATTCCATGGTCGCTAACCATCAATTTTGAGCCGAAGCTCCACAAACGGCGCGAAGACCGTGGGTCGCTACCCCACCAATTTTTGAGTTGAAACTCCACAAACGAGGTTTAACCCCCACACAAATAAAGAGACGTCGCACATCGCTAGTCTAATTCACAAAATGATCATCATCGATCAATAAAAAGTGTGAACCACACTAAGCTAGTCAATACAAGAGTTTAGCTTCGTGTCCCATAACCACTGGCTTAACTTGAATATTTACGAACAAATTGTAGATTTCCACTCGAAAATTGTCACAAGAGTTCAATCGAACAAGTCCAAGAATTAACCGACGAAGTAAAGGCAAGCGTTTCATACCACTTGTTTTACTAAGCCGTTTAATTAGATTTCTCATACGAATGAGGTAAAGGTTTGTATATACTAATAGATTGGAAAATGATTTTATAAACGAGATTTGTATTAAAATAGAATTGAAAACATCTTTGTGAAAGAGTTTGAATATTTACTACTAGTATAGAAACCTTTGTATTTGAAAGTGACAAATCACAAAAATGATTGTAAAAACAATCAATCACCAAAGATTCACATTCGAAGACATGAATCAAAACCATAGAAATCGATATCAAACCCATCAAATGGATATTCCCAAAAATCCAAAGAAAGAAGTCATCAAAGTCGATAATAAGTGATGACAACTATCCGGATCAACAACAATCGATTAAAAATAGGAAATCCACTCAAAAACATAAACAAATAGGCAAACTGCTCAATTCCAGACGTCTGGAGGTTCAATCCAGGCGTCTGAAAACTAACCAGACGTCTGGTTTAGAATCCAGACGTCTGGATTTGTTCTCTGGAAATAATCCAGAGAACCCTTAGACGTTTGAAACTTCAAGTCAGACGTCTGAGATCCATCCAAACGTCTGATCCTAAATTTCATACGTCTGGAATTAGTCTCTGCCTTTTTTTTAATATTCTGCGTGCTTATATTTTTCTCTTCAGGTCCAAACCAGATGTCTGGACTTGGTCACCAGACGTCTAGTCACCTGGTCTGGGCAACAATTTGCCTAGGCCAAAGTGGCCAAAACGTATCGGGAGCAATCGGACGAGCAACGACGACTAAGGATTTACGCCAAGCGACAACCCAGCCTTATAGGCTCTTCGATACACCCCAAATATCAATGTCTAAACATCCATAGAAGGATTTTCATAAAATTGGACCAAAACACCAAAGTTTGGAAAATTCACCAAATCAATTCAAATCAAAAGCAAATGAATATGCACAAATGTTAGGAATTCATACCTAACAACAATGATAGCTATAGACGTAGATGTGAGTTAAAGAACTCACCTTTAAACCCAAAAACTCAAGTGAGAAGCTCTAAAACAAGCTAAGATCAATTCCTCTTCAACAACAACTCAAGAAGCTTCAATCTAAGCTCATAAGAAGAATATTTCCTAAGTTAGGGTTTAGGAATTTCTGAAATTGAAGAGAGATAGAGATGGAGAAGAAGAAGTGGATGCTTACCTAAGTTTCTCTTAGATTGTGGACTTGAATTTGAATTTCCGGAACAAACTAGGATTTTGGAATTCTAATTTCCAATCTCTTCCCCCATTTTCTCTTGAGCTAGAGTGTATTAGGAAATTTAAATGAATGAAGAGGAGAGGGGGTGGAGTTAGGGTATTATAATGGTTTAGTGGGCTGAAACCCAAACCCAAAGCCCAAGTAGAAAAATAGCAAATTCTACTCAACTCCAAACATATCGATGTTTATACTCAAAAAAGTTGTAAACGCCATTTTGGACTCAATGGAAGTAGTCTCGAGTCCTAATTCGACTATTTGCAAAAAAGTGATATTTCGGACATAAATCCGACTAACAATGCTATATTTAAATAAAACATTTAAATATACAATCGTAAAATATGCGGGTTGTTACATAAGTTATCATAACAAATAGACTATAGTTTAACTCGTTGTTTTGGTTGATAACATAGTGTAACTAAGAAATGGATCCTTAGTTGACTTTCAAAGTTTATCAAAGTGGTATTTTCATTTCTTTTCAATAACAAGTCAAATCAAACAAGTCAAAATAGTGCTTAGATTTCAATTGCTTATTCTCTCTTATTTAATTTTTTTTACTGATATTAACAATATTTACATATGCCTAACTCAGATAAACTGAGGCCAAATATATTATCCATTCACTGCCTTACGGGCTTATGCGAGGGGAATATAGAGCGTGGCGAGTGAACACACGAGTGTGAACACCTATCGATTGTAGGCGTTATTAAAGAAAGAATTTTTATATACATACACCCAACTCAGATATACCGATCGTGCACTGCCTTTCGGGCTTACGTGAGAAGGTTACAGAGCATGGCGAGTGTACACATGTGCATGTGAACACATGACTCTATGTGTTAATAATAAAAAACATATACATATATACAATTTTATTTTATTTTTTTGAAGAGAGAGTTTTGCAAAATTATCTTAGCACCATTAAACTTAGAAGATCAAAAATGTTATATCCTTTTCTTTAAATCCACCACTTTTTTTAAACAGAGATTTTCAATTAGGATATACCTCATAATTAACACGTATGAACCTTCCTATATACTAGTTAAACCATAGTTTCTTGTAATCAAACTTTATTTTTATTTTTTATTGAGACAAATAAATTTTCAAAAATTTCAGTTTAATAACCAAAATCCTATGCTTATCCTATAGTGTTTGTTTAAAAGTAATTAAAAAGAAAATTTGTTTTTGGGACTTTTTTTATTTGAATTTTTTTTGAGTTTTTGAAGGAAATGAAAATAATAAACCATGAAAAATAAAAAAGAAGATGAGACTCCCCCACACTTGATTTTGACTGTGTCCCCACAGTCAACCCAAGTGAAATGAGAAAATTAAAACAAAAATAAAAATATAACCTATATTTACATGAAAATGAAAAGATTATTATTTACAAGACATCAGAAAATATGTCGTTAAAGAGTAAATGAAACGGTCTTCCAAAGATCAATTCATTTATCTCGTCAAGTATGAGAGACACAGCTGAATATCGAAAAATCAAATCGTAAAAGATTTCAAAGTTGAATGTTGATTTGGAAAAACGAATGTCGTTTTATTAAAAATCTTATAGGTTGTTTTATTTTCGTTTATTTTTGGGTAGATAGAACGATTGTCGAAGTTCAAGTTTATTTTCATCAAATTGAAATTCAAGCTTATCATCGAAAATTTCTTCAGAATTATTGATTTCAAAATCAAAATGGTGATTTAAATCTTCCCCTTCAGAATTCAACAACTCATCTTCAAAAAGTCCAAAGAATTTGTGTTCATCAAATTTGTCTTCCTTTGTTGAATCATCAACAACTTCATTGCATGTATCAATTTCAAAATCCAAAGTTGTTGTATTCAAATTTTCAAAATCGGAAAAAGGAAGATTGAATTTTAAATCGAGTTTCTCACCCTCAAAAGAATTAAAATCCAACTCAATTACCGAATTTTCAACAACTTCATTAAGAATTTCGTTTTCAGTTTCAAAACTTGTTATTTGAAAATCGTCAATTGCGGTAAAAGATGAATTTTACTTGACTCGTCACACGTTGGGATCACGTTGTTTCAAATATGTTTCAAACAACAAATCCGTGTGTTGATTGTAAATTTGGTCCATTTGCTCAACAAAATCCAGTTTATAATTATTAACTTGAGAATTTTCGATTTGAACTTGTTGAGAACAAAAATTATCAATCGCATCAAAGTCGAGATTATTCCCATTGCCAAAATCGTTTAAAAAGTTGTTTCCATTTTCATTTTGACTTTGAAACTCATCTTGCAGTTCGAAATTGAATTGGCATTGATTATACTCGAAATCATTTGAATTTTGAAGTGAATTCAAATTTTGATTGTTTTGAAAACTTTGAATTGAGTTATTGCATAGATATGAATTACACAACTCATTTATCCTTTGATTTTTTTGTGTAGAGAGTTCAAGTAAAGACGAAATCATTTCAATGCTATTTTCAAGATTTGAGGGTTGCTCACTATTTTGAAAACTTTGTTTTTCAAAATTCGAATTATTTATACAATAGTTGTTGTTAAAGTATCCATATGAATTTGGTGTGAAATTATATGGATTATATTAATTTTCACAACTATTGTAAAATTCCGGCGAGTAAGAATATTCAGACATTTTCAAGAATGTTTTTTTTGGAATTTTTTTATAAAGAGAAACTATTTACCAAAAAGAATTTATTTTTAAAAAAAATTGTTTTTGAAAAGGTTTTATAAATTTTTTTTTGAAAAAAAAAACTAGCTTAATTTTTTTTTTAAATTTTGGATTGAAATTTTTCAAATGAAAAGTAATTAAAAACTAAGTTAAGAAATATCCACAAATTTTTTTTCTAGTTTTGGATTTTGATTTCTTTTTCTTTTTTAAATATGCATGAACTAATGCAACTAAATGAATGCAAATGACTTAATTATAAATTATCTACCCTAAGTGGCTCCTAACTCAAAATTGTATAAGCACACTTTGTCTTAATCCAACAAGATAGTTTTTAGCCAGGTAACGGACAGGAGTTATCGATGCGTCACGAATCACCGTAGCAATGCAACCGAAGGTTTAAGTACCTTTAGAGAAACAACTAGTATAATATTTACGAATCACCGTAATTGTTATAACTCGTTATTGTCTGCCGTAGCCTAGACACCAAGAAATAAAATTGTTTAAAAAAGACAATTGTCAAAATATAATTAAGTCCTAGGTGAGCTCGTGACACCCTTAAGTCGAATGTCTAACCGTTATTATTAATCAAAATTCTAGAATGAAATGCAATTTGTGGGCCAAGGAAGGGGTGATGAAATCCCCCACCTTATGTGGAATTGGGTGTTTCCCTTAGAAAAGAAAAACAAGATGAGATGAATGCAAAACAGAAAAATAAACGTGATTTAACAATGCAACTAAAATGAAGTTTTTTTTTTAATTTTTGGATTTTTGGATTTTTTTTTAATATATAAATGCAAATGCAAGCAACCAACAATGCAATTAAAATAAAACTAGTGATGAAAGCACGATACCAGAGCATGCAGATTATTAGCAATTTTTTTAGAGGCAATTTTTTTATAAGCTAGCAAAGCAATTCCTCTTGATTTTCTGCTTTGGCAATCTAAAAAGGAGTGAACCAAGATATATACAAATTTTTTTTTTTTTAAATATATACTGATGGAACTTAAAAAAACAAACAAATTAATTTTTTAAGGATAAAACAATGCAAAACTAAAAGGAAAAAAAATTAAGCAAACTTTTTTTTAAATAAGGATGAACTAAAAAAAACAAAATAATTTAACCAAAAGAAAACAATTTCGTTGGAAAAAAATGCTCTCCTTTTTAAAAAAAAATTCAAGCCTTCAAGTTTTAGCTCACCCGGGCCACTCAAATAAAACAACAAAATAAATTCTTTGTTCAAAACAACGAAATAAAATAAACTGCAAACAAAATGAATTCCATCGGAAATTCAGAGGATTTCAATTAATCGCTTTGAAGGTCGGGAGCAGAGTTGGGATGTTTTGGGTTGCGGTTTGTACTGTATAAGAGGGGCGATTGGGTGAGGCATAGAAGTTGGTTAGAGTCGGTTTTGATTTCGCGGTTGAGGAAGATGTCGTGATGGTTGTTCGAGGTGATTGGCAAGTTCGGGGTTGTTCGATTTGTTGAAGTTGGCTGTGGGGTTTGAAACGATGAAGGGAGGCAACAACGACTTGAGGTTCAGGAAATTCAGGTGAGGATGTTCAAATTTGGTTTGGGTGCTGGAATTGAAGGAGGGTTAGTCTACTTGAATCGTTAGTTGATGTGGTGGCGTGTGGACTTGGAAGCGATTTTGGGTTGCGGCGACCTAGTTTCAAGTGGTTGAATTTGCTGAAACTGGAGGAGATGTGGTTGATGAATTGCTGTGGGAGATGGTATGTATTGCTCAGTGGTTGAGTGGTTGGTAGGGGTGCGAGGCTGTTGTTAGCAGTGGCAGGTTGGAGATGGAGAAATGGTAGTATTGTTGAATGTTGGAGTTTGGATAATGCAATGGTGTGTTTTATGGTGGTATGTGGAGGTACGATGACAGTAGAAGGTACTGCTAAATGGTGACAGTGATAGTGGAGAGATGCATGGCAGTTGATTGCTTTTAGTGTGGTTGTTGTGGAGATATGAAGAAGGGCGTGTAAAGTTAATGTAGTTGTTTTGTGATGTTGGTCAGGTGATTTGTAGGAAGTTGTGGTGATTGAATGTAGTTTGTTTGTGAAGTATGTTGTAGAGGTGGTGGCAGGAGTGTTCTGTGGCAGTAATAGGCACTATGATATGGTTGCACTGTGATTAGAAGGAGAGATGACCAGAGAATTGTATTGCTGATGGAAGGTGTAGAGGGGAGGGGTTGGCCAGAAATGTGGGTCAGTAAGGGTAGAGTAGAGTGGAGGAACATCGAACAGTTTGAAGAAGTGTGTGTTGTTTTTGGAAATGTAAACAAAGGAAGAAAATGAAAATGAAATGTAAATGTAAAAGTGTTAATGCAATAAACTAGTTTTATTTGAAATTGTGTATTTTAATATTAAATGCAAATGAACAAAACAACTAGAAAACAACAACAAACACACAAACAAAACATAAACAAAAATTAAACAACACACACAACAAAATTTTTTTTAAATAGAAAATTAAAACACAAAACAAACACACAATAAAATCAAACGAAAATAATTCGAAGAATAGAAAATAAAATAAAAACTATTCTCCGGCAATGGCGCCAAAAACTTGTTCGTCGACAAGAATTCTATCAGTTAGAACACCGTCGATCGAATTTATAATAAAATTTACCACAAGTGCATGACGTACAATTCTAGTACGTGGCGAGTACGGATCGATCCGCAGGGAATTGTTAGATTTAAAAATTTTATTCGATCAAATTAAACCAATATATGAAAGTGCGATTAGCTAAAAATGTAGAAAATTAACAAAATAAAATTGATAAAAATTTGAGAGTTTGAAGGCAATTTAGAGATAAATCCACTCTCTAGATCACATAGTTCAACCAAATATGAAATTATGATATCTCTTTTTTAGTCATTAGTGAGTTTAATTGATGTGTTTATCATAAGTATGACCTATTTGTGCTATTAATTAGCTCAACATAAGCCATCAAACTATAACACACCCATTAAACCACTTGCTAACTCTCATGAAAATTGACAATGAAGTTGAAAATAAAATATATTTTAAGCATGACCTATTAACCATTGATTAGAAATATAGACCATCAAATTTTGATTTCAACATTCACTTCATTACCAACATCATATGTAGATGAAGAAGTAATTTGTGTTTGTTGTTTGGTTAAGCATACCCTATATGGTGCCAACAATATAGGCTATCAAATTCAAAGCTAAAACAACAAGTTAACCCATTCAAACATTTCCATTAAGCACAAAAAGAGAACATAAATGATCAAAATGTTGAAGCTATATGATTAAGAGAGCTTCATTACCCCTAAATTGAAGGGATTTAGCCCCTCATATTTGTTATCATATCAACAATTGTAGCATTCAATATAAAACTAAAACAAAAGGGAAAAGAGAGAAAAATGAAAAGAAAAGCTAAGCTACTTGCATAAAACAAAGAGATCTGCACTACTAACATGAAATAAACAACAAGGAAAAGAGCATATATTAAAATTGCATAAAAAGAAATTACATGAAAAGAAATGGCTAAGTAGCCATGAAGAAGAAAGAGAGCTTTTGTTTTATTTTTGATCCTAAACTAAGGAGGCTAAAGAGACTAAGAGGTAGAGAGGAGAGGAGAGAGTTACATGAACATATGAGGTATTTATACATGTATGAAAGTCTAATCCAATTTTTTAGGAACTACCCAAACTACCCTCTTAGGAAGTGTGAACACCAAGTTATCATTAGCATGAGATAATCTTCTATTAAGTGTGCATGAAACTTTAAAAGCCATTAGCATGTGCATTAGCTCCTAATTTGTACATCATGGTAAGTGGGTAGGTGGGGTCCTCTGTGATACATGGTTTGAATTATTTCCATCTTCATTCCTTTGTATCTTCTTGTGCATGCATATTTTCCATGAAGCCACTTGTAATTGAATTCAAATTCCTACAAAATAGCATAAAAATTTCAAAGTAAAATTTCTTAAATTAATATATGCGCAAAAATGACCATTTTGCCCCTGTATGAAGATGAATATATGATGATTTGAAAATAATTAAAATTTGGATTTAAACATGTTAAAACACCCAATATTATCATTTATTTAATTAAATTTGATAAAATATGAAAGTAAAAATATGCACATTTACGTGCACATCAGGAGGATTAAAACTACACAGGATAGGCAAAAGCTTCTTGAAAAGTTGGTGGGAATTATGCATCGCATTTGCAAAAGCGTTTACACGATTCTACTACTATGGTCCATCTGAGTTAGTTAGAGAATGTTAAAGTTGAGAGTCATTCACTTGTTCGCCATGCTCCTACTTGCATCATTGAGCATGAGACAAAATGACTCCGAAACAAAGTAATTAAATTAGCTATAGTCTAGTGGAGGAATGATCCGATTGAGAATACTTGGGAGCCAGAGGAGAAGATTAGGGATTATCATCGCTTACTCTTTTCTGGTACGTTTTCCATATTTTATTTCTTACGTTAATTTAGGAAATTGGTTGTTGTGTTATGCTTTGATGTGGCTTATGTTTTGTTGTGCAATTTTATATATGTTGCATACATATAGAAATTATATGTCCTTTTTAGGATGCTTTGCGCGCATGCCCGTATGCCATGATTTTGCATCTATATAGGAGCCGCATTTGTTGTGTTTATGCATTTACCGCATGCCATATTCATGAAATATATTTTATTGATGGAAGTGTATTGTCTATTTACATTTATATTACAGTTACTATATATTGTTATATGTATGCAGGTTTCAGTTGGTGTCCATATGCATATCATGTCTTATATTGTTAAGTATGCTTGGAATTGGGTATGTTGATATGAATTGTTTGGATTTCTTTGATTGTCGCATGGTTTGAGTGCATGTAATGCACATGCACATGTCCACTATCGTATGTTAAGTCTTTGAGTTGCATTTTTTCGTCTCTCAGAATTTCAAGAACAAAATTCGTTAAGATGATGCAAGGGGAGGGAAAAGTGATGTAATACCTTGGATTTTTAATTAAATTAATTAATTAATTTATAAAGGGTATTTTAGTAATTTCTCATAAAAATGTCGAAACAAAAATTTTGCAAATTAAGAAATTGGGAAATCCAACTTTATAATTTGGCAAGTAGATTTTTCTACCTCAAGTTCATATCTAAAATGTCATAAACGCGTACTGGATGAAGAAGATACGGTTGTTTACCGGAATACGCCTTTTGGGCCAAATGGGTCAGAACCCCCGGTGGGCCTAGGGTTAGGTTTTGATATTAGGGTTTAAAATAGGAGGAAGAGTATGTATACCTCATTCTAATTTTTTCTTCTTCATTTAGTAGCCGCCATTATTTCGAAGATCTAAAATTTCACTTTTCGACCTCATATCTTCTCCAAATTAATTAAATAAAATATCAAAACGAAGAGGAAAGCAAGAGCAACCTAATCTAATAAATTTAACCACAAACTAAAAGGGAGAATTGCTGATTCAAATCAATCTGGAGGAGGAAGCTTTAAAATTTTAACCTATATAAATAAGCAATCCTAGGTAAGTGGGTTCATCTATGAAAAGGTCATGTGGTTAGAAATGCAATAAATTTCATGTATATACCTTATTAAAATTTAATAACACGATTTTGGACTTTTTGATAATTTAATCGGTGATAATTTTTGGTTTGATAAGTTGAAGAATCACAAATCATCACTTCAATAATAAAATAGATAGGAATTTGAGGAGGGTAAATGAGATGTAAACTTCACCTTAAACTATGTAGATCAATTCTATATAGTAGATAAGTACCCATTTATGATGAATAAATATTAATTTTGTAGATATATTTGTATTGATAGGTAATATCAAAAGTCTAGTTATGACAGAATAAATGAATCGATAATTTAGGTGTGTCGAAGATGTTAATGAATATGAACAAGTGTTTAAAATGAAATTATAATTAACTATAAACTATGCTTAAAGTCCAGAAAGAATGTGGAACGAAGAACGAGCAAAATTAGACAAAGTAACGAGTTAAAATGCTAAAAATCTAATACAACAGTCAAATGATCGACTGCCCATAACCTATAAGTTTATTGGTTAAGCTTAAGAAAACCTAAGAAAAACCTAAAGCGGACCCGAGGATAACAAGTGTAATATCAAGGTAAAATAATAGCCTGATTTAGGTCATTAGCCTGCTGATGACATTTAATCAGTTGATTGATGCATTGTTGAAATAAAAAATATATACAGCCAAACAGTCAACTATTTGATGTTTAATAGTCAACCAACTGCCTGTAGAAATGTAGGTTGAACCTGCACGTAGTGCAGGCTAAGTAGAGTAGTCTTGGAATTCGTTTTGCTTTGTTAACGTTTAGAGTTCGCATGACCTTTCAACGTTGTATAACATAACACTCAATACAGACGTGCGATTGTATCATAATTAGATTTATGTTCTTTTTGTTGTTAGCGCCATGGGTTGCACATTTCAATGTGTGAACCGTTGGGAGAATGAAGATATCCATATTAGCAACATTTACGTCTTGTTTTTTGATGTACCAGCATGGGAATTGATTTGTTGTTCAATTCTTGTATGTTGTCAATTAAATAATAGCGAGCATAGGACAGGGTAGTTTAAATGTATAAGCGGTTTAATATCGATATTGTATACTCGATGTATCGTTAGGTAATGTACTATTAGGACCGTATAATCGATGTTCTATATTTTATAGGTGCTCTATCATCAAGACTGTATACTCAGTGTATTCTTTAGTATACCATGTTTTAGGATGTCCGAAGTAACACCCCGTAAAATAAGTTGTAATTAATCGAATTAATTAATATAATTATTAATGCTACAAATAGAATTTTTCAAATGTCATAATTTGGCTACGGAACTTGCACCGTTGGGTTCGTGATGATTTTCTGATTAATTTTCATATATAAAATTTTACGATCGTAGTTCAAACGAAAAAGTTATTAACGTTTGAATATTTCGGATTATAAATAATTATATATGTAATTAAGGAATAAAATATAACTAACAAAATAATGTAATTAAGAAATAAATTATCATCAACCGCAACTGACAACCGGTCGACCCTTAGATGGGCCTGGTCGACTAGTTGATGGGTAGCGGTCGATTGGTTAATAAGTAGCGGTCGACCGCTATTTGACTATCGGTTGTGAATTAACCTAGGCCGAACGGCTCGGATTGAAAATAATTTAATCTAACGGCAGATATCGATTCGAACCTCTATAAATATGGGTCTAAACTCTCACTTGTCTTCTCAAATTTTCTATAGCGACGACAAAGCTCTGTCATTTTCTCTTCTCTATTAATTCTTAATTCTAAATATAGTTATGATTTATATATGTATATCCAAGTAGAGAATAGCAAAGAATAATTGAGAAGAAGAATAGGGTCAAATCAAATCGTCAAAGCTAAGGTAAAATATAAATTCAAATCTATATTAAATCCAAATCTCTTCTGTAATCTAGATTTTTGGTAGATATATGTATGCTTGCGGCATATGTATTCAAAAATAGAGAAAAAAGGGATCAAACTGGAATAACATCGATTAGATCCGGAGATTTGAAAAGCTAAAAGGTGAGTGTGAAATTATATATTCTGATATAATATTGGATTTATACCATTGTAAATCTATTCCAGTATGCCTAAATGTAAATTTGGAGTTGTAAGCCTAATTATATACGTTTAATGAATTGATAAACCTTGCCTTGACAACTTAGATCGATATTGCATGTTCTTGAATCTGCAAATTATTGGGTAATGGCAGTCCCTGAATTTGATAAATTATATATAGTATTTCTGGATTTGTCGATTAAATGATTTATGCAAGTAAATGTAAATTGGAAGTTATTAAAATAAATTATTGGGATTGAAATAGTATATTAATTCATTGGAGTGTAGGGTGTTGCAATGTAAATTTCTATAGATTATCAAGTGCAGATTCAGAAATGAAAGTTTATCGTTTGAATAACAAGGAATACACCTAAAAGAAAAGATGTATAAAATTGGGATATTTACCGTATTTTGTACTATCCATTTCAACAATCACGAAAAGGTAATTCCTTGTAATTCTAAACACAACACAAATTCCCTTTTATGGATAAGATAAAGAAATTTACAATGTTAACCTTTCCTCCTGAGGGAAATGTAATTCCAATGTATTAAAGTGTAGAAATCCCTAAGTATGAATTAAAGAGTTGTAAGAATGATAACAAATAACGATCCAATTATAAAGATAATGTTCGCAAAAAAGGAATGTTAGAAATAAAAAATAAATGATAAAGATAGTTAAAGTAATAGGATAAATAAAGATGAGTTAGAAATCAAATAATAAGTGATAAAAAGGAGTAAGTAATGAGGTTAGTAAACAAAGGAAGGTAGATGTTACTACAAATAAGGTTGTCGAACATTCGAGACAAGCATGCCGATATATAAGGTGTTGAAGGGAAAGCAAAAATACACTCAACAAGGGATGCCATCTTTCAAACATATTAAGAAGATGTCGAACTTCAACAACTTTGGGAGGTTGCCGAAAATGTGAAGGTTAGGAAAGATCATATCTCAAGACAGCTTCTAGAGATGTCACACTTCAAGTATTACTAAGAGATGATTGAAGTCCTTAACAACCTTAGGGGTTGTCGAATACATGGAAAGGAAGAGATATCGTGCCAACACAAAGTAATGTCAAATGACAACAGATGCTGAAAAGCTATATCAAAGAGATTTCGAACTTGAAGGTAGATAAAAGGAAATATTGCATCATTGAAAGGAATCGCATACGTAACCACAAGGAGAATATATCGGAGCTCTATAGATATTGCGCCTTTACAATTATATCTATTGTAAAGCATGAACAAGCGACAAAGGATGCCAGGCTTCAAAGGGTGTTAGATATTGGATATTCACAGCTGTTGAATATGCCACATAGCGTCAGTGTCATCAAAGGTGTCGAAAGCTAACAATGCAAGTGAGGTTACCGTGTTTTACCAATACCGTATATCGTCGTGCCGTAAATCATCAATCTAGACAAGGATGTCGTGAGTCATCAGTGCTTAAAGTAATATTGTAAATCATCAATGTGGAGAGGGATGCCATGAGTCATCAATGTGAAGACTATTACTGCAAGTCAACAACACAGTGAAAGATGCCAAAAAACAATGAGGCCAAAACCCATGTAGCAGCCATGCCATACAATTATACCCCTATGAATACAAACCTTGGTAATGAAGAAGAGGCAATTTATTCTCACCACTTTCTTACATTTTCAAACTTGTAATCCTAAATCAATTTGGGGATTCTTCGTGCTATTGTGAATTCTTTACTATTTACAAATAGAAACTTGTACAATTAATATTGCATAGCATATCAAATAAAGATTCTTAACTTATGACTTGTATTGGACTCTCATGCACTTATGATTTCGACATGTATGTGGATTCTACATGGAACATGCAAATTGCTAGCAAGTTGACATAAGGCTACTTAAGTCTAATCTTAAGTAAGCTTCACTTACTTTGCACTTTTTAGGATTTACAAAGAAATTAGTTAACATTTTGGCACTAGAAGGAGGGCTCGAACTTCCGATCTTCTGTATATACCATATTAAACTTCCCTTAGCCTACATATAAGGGGTCTAAAAGATTTACCCTAACCTGCACATTCCATAAGGGAACTTTTCAAATTCTGCATAAACTTCTTTGGGCAACATAATGACTATTTCTGAACAAGGATCTTCCGAGCCTCGTTTGGCCAAACCACTTTATCAAGTTACTCATGACCCTTGGTTTCAAGAAGAGCAAGTGTTAAGATTATTGGCCTTGCAAATTATGGAAGAAAAGGAACAAATAGCTCTTTATAATATGGACAAATGGAGTACAAACTCATTCCACATAAGACCTACCTCAATCTTTGCCTTGAGAAAAGAAATCCCAAAGAAATATAGTTTGTTCTTGAAAATAAGGAGGGTCATTCAATTCCAATCCAAAGGAACTATCTTTGAAGAGGAAATAACAAGAGATTTCGACAAGTTTTCCCAAAAATGGACTAAAGTAATTAATCATTCTCTTGTCCCAGTTAAAACTCAAGAATCTTCAAAAAGAAAGTTCACGGATGATACAAATGTGCCAATCCAATGTTATAAGAAAGTCAAGAGGAAATCAAGGACACATTTCCCTAAAAAATCTTGATTCACTAGAATTCGTTTCCTTGCCACCTCCAATGAGAATATTTACTTTCTAACAAAAAGAAAACTGAATTATTGGCCTTCTAAGAAGAAGCAACCTAAAAATGAATGGAATCTTGGAGGTGCTTATTGCGAATATCATAGAACAAATAGACATGAAACCAACCAATATCAAGGTCTAAAAGGAATGATTTGAGAATTTCTTTGCTAAAGGAGAGCTTCAAGAGTTTGTTAATAAGATTTAACCGATGTATCTACAAGAATCAAATACTTGATAAAGAGGAATGTTTTGTAAGAAGGATTTACAAAATAAAGGAAAAAAGCCTTTGATCCCACTAAGATGGCCTGGTCAAAGCACCTCCTAGAGGCAGGTCAGAGTAAGCCTTCGGTCCCACCTATAAGGCCTGACTAGAGCACTGCAAGACTTCAGTCCCACCTATGTGGCATGGTCGGAGCGCCTCCTAGAGGGAGGATGGAATAAGCCTTCGGTCCCGCCTAAGATGCCCTGGCCAGAGCACCGACCAGCCTTTAGTGCCGCTTATAAGGCTTGTCTGAAGCGCCTCCTAAAGGAAGGGTGGAGTAGGCTTTTGGTCCCACATGAGATGACCTGGCCAAAGCACCAAACTAGCCTTCGGTTCTACCTATAAGGCCCGACCGAAGCGTCTCCTAGAGGGAGGACGGGTAAGTGTTTGGTTCTGCCCAAGGTAACTAGCCAAAAGCACAGGCCAAACCTAAATCATCACCTAAGGTGGTGATAAGGGGTTCGATCAAAGTTCAAATCATTACCTAAAATTGGTAACAAAGGAAATCAATCAAAGCCTAAATCACTACTGAAAGGGTATTAAGAGGTAGTCTTCAAGAGGATGATTAACTGAATGTAAGAGAAAATAAAACTCTTCCATAAAAAAGGATCAAGACAGTCTTCTACAGGAAGATCAGACAAATGCAAAAGCAATATTCTAGAGAAAGAATAGTCAAACACATGTAGTCTCGCACCAAGGAAAAATTAAAGTAACCTTCAAAGGAAGTATTTAAAGCTGTCTATCATGAAGAAGTGAGAATTTTGATGATAGATAGTAATATCTGAAAGACTATGGCTTAGTACCAAGGTCGGGACTTCATTCTTCGAAATATCGGATTAACTCTCAATTCGTGG
This sequence comes from Allium fistulosum, assembly GCA_030737815.1. Taxonomy (NCBI): domain Eukaryota; kingdom Viridiplantae; phylum Streptophyta; class Magnoliopsida; order Asparagales; family Amaryllidaceae; genus Allium; species Allium fistulosum. The sequence goes on along the minus strand of CM060905.1, from coordinate 245,248,060 downwards.
TTTCTATATTGGAATTCAAATTAGCAAATAACGGATATCTGCTTTCACAATCAGATTTTTAAATAATGGGAATCTCCTTTAATAATCGGATTTCTAGGTAGAATTCTGGACTTGTTATTAGCAAAATTCTGATCTTCTTATCAAATGGAGTTCTAAATTAATACTAGACGGATTTTTGGTCTTCTATTCGGATTAAATTATGGTATTATTAGCAGATCGGTTTTTGGTCTTCAATTCGAGTAGTATTCCCAGAAGGTTTTCCAGTCTCATATTAAAATTATTGTCAAGAGAATCTTTGGTCTTCTATCGAAACGATATTATTACTAGAAGACTTCTAATCTTCAATACAGAAGAAATTATAATTACCAAATGGATTTTCGAGTACCTACACTTTGAGACTAAAGCTTCAAACGTGAGGCTCCAAATTTCTAGGTGATAAGGCCAAAAGGTGAAGTTAAAAGCTTCATTCCTCATAATGCTAAGTAAGTTATCCTAAAACATAGTTCAAAATTTCTAATAACGAGAATCTTTGTTATTAGATGGATTTCTAAATTCCCGTTAAATAAGCGAAGGATTTTCCCAAACTTTTGATTAATAAGTTGCTAATCTTTTTATCGAAATAGATTCTAGGTTTAAGCAATGAAGTTTATATCAAGAAGACCAATGAAATGGTCAATCAAAGGCTAATATTCATGTTATAATCAAATCCACGCTCGGGAAAACAAGTTGTATGTTACAAACAATTCAACAAATTCAAAGAGAAGAATAAAAAGATTTATTCAAGTTAACAATTATTCAAATACAAATTTGTTTATTTTACATGTTATGTACAAGAATTATAGATACTAAGAAGGGGTAGCCAAAAGGGAAATCTAAAAAAAAGGGAGGGCTCATAAGTGATTCCTCATTAGGTATCAAGTTTCTACACCTCCTTTTTTCAAATTTTTAGCGACCGAAGGAGAATCGATAATGTGACAAATCGCCTCATCCAGAAGTTGTTTAAGCTTTCTTCTCTTTTCTCTGAATAATGTTTGCAGCGCCAATCGAATGAATTCCCAATGCACAATTAAGTGTCTTATTAGCTCCCTTTATAGTCTAGATCTCACTTTTTAATTTCTTAACATCCAGGCTAAGAGGGTATTTTTCACGCTCAAGTTTCTTTACCTGACCTTGATAATTGTTAAGCTATAAAGAAACTTTATCATCCAATTGCTTGTTCAAGAATTAAATGCATTCATATCTGACCCTTTGACTCCATCGAGCGATCTCACCATCATCTAGACTCGAAGTTGGGTTCAACAAAGCAGAAATTTTTTCTTTGCCAATCAACAAGGTAGGAGTAGGATGGCTGGATTTGCCTCCGCTCGCAATAAGTTCCAAGGATTGACAGAATGCTTGGTTTTTTAGTAATTCTACTTCAAGATCCATATTCCTTTGATGGAGACGAGCAATTTCTGCATCAGTATCATTCTTTGGGACTAAAAGTTTAGATCGACTGACCGTACTCACGCTCTTTTTCAACTTTATAATTTCTCTATCTTTCTCTTTGATTTTATCTTCCAAGGTAGAAATCATCTCCTTCATACTAATTAATGTAGATTTCAATTGATAAAACTTTTTATGCCATTTTTGCACATCCTTGTTATCCAAAAATAACAAAGTCGAAGAGTCTTGAGAAGAATGTTTCTCCATAATAACTAAATTTATTTTGGCGTTGATAATATCCAATTGAGAAAGGAGATTTGGGCTGCTAATTGTAATCGCTAGTTGTTTTTCCTAACAAAATAAATAAACAGAAGTAGAAATTAACACACAAGAAATTGTATTCTTTATTAACAACGAAAAAGTTTACAAGCATAAGAAGATGCAAGTTCTATATTCTTAAAGTTTGAAAAACAGTGTGAGCCTTTTTTCAATGATACTACGGATAAAGAAAGGGTGGAGTCAAAAGGAACATTAAACCCTGAAGGGGTATTAACAGGAATGAATTGATGGTAGTCTCATTTTCTAACCTGAGGACTGATCCCACCACATAAAAATTTAGCATATTGGTTTGTATTTCACTAGGCATTCTATTCTTCTCGTCACCGAAGAAATCAAAGCGAAAGTGTGGATAACATGTGTAAACCTCATGGAGATCTCTATGCAAACAATATTTCGCTAGCTGAGAAGTTTTGAGAATTAATGATTTCTCTTTAAAATCCCTCTTTAATTTGATAAATTTACTTAGGAGTTCCATGGAAATAGGACTACCAACGATTCCCTAATCTGTAGGATTTATGAAAAAACTAAGTTACGAAGAAATGAAAACACTGCAATTCATAAAACTATCCGAGTTACACATTAACAACAAAATCACTTAAGTTCATACAATATTGACCCATTATAAAAGTCGAAAACAAATCTCTCTTTGTTAAATTTAAGTTTTTCGGGAGGAAAAGTGTTGTGAGAAAGAGGAATGATCGCAACCCTGGGACGATTCCAGCATTCTCCAAGACGGGGTTCAGTTCCATGTTCATATAAATATCTACCATGCAAGCGCCTGAGCAAACCTCCACTCTTCTCCTCTAAGAATGAAAAATCAGCAAGAACATTTCTAGAGTAAACTTTGTAGAGGAAATACACCAAAGTATCCCTATCATCAATGAGAATCTAGAAGAGAGTAGTTAGCCCGGAATTTCTCTTGTGACTCTCTCCCGATGAAGGCGAGACTTCTTCAGTAACAGGGCGACTCATTTCTCTTAAAGTTCCTTAACTGTGTGGCATAAACATAAAGGTGTCTATAATTATAAGACAATTTGTTGTGCTCCTCGATTACCCTTTCAAGTTCTCTATTCAATCGATGCACTCCCTCTCGCTCTTTTCATATAGAGTCTCATAGTAATATTTGGATTTTTTCCTTAACTAAAGTAATAAACTTATTAAATAGGGGTCAGCAGATAACTTTAAACATTTAATAATGAATCCCATACCTGCAAGACTGGAACCTGAGAAGCTAGCTTGAGCTTTTTCCTTAGGCTGTTGAATGGGGGAAAACATCTTTTGGTGGTATTTTCCTATGAACCATCCTTAAGATTAGGTAAGTTTGGAAAATCTACATCATGGGCAAATGAGTCATGACCACCTGATCCATTATACCCGTCTTTTGGTCCCTTGCCACTACCACTACCATTATCATTATTATCATCATTCCTTATCATCACCATTATCGTCATCATTATTATCATTGTTATCATCATCTTCATTATCATCCTCCTATTCGTTTGAATCTCCGCCTCCTTCAAATGGAGGGTCACCAAAAGATAACTTCTTCGGATAGACTACTTCTTCCTCTGGGAATTCGTCTTGAAGTGGTCCCTTTGATCTTCCCCATATGAGGTCAAATTTCCTCTTAAATTTGTCATTTAACTTTGGAAGGGAAGGAAAATCCAAATCCAGACATTTGTCAATATTATCACCATAGCTACGAAGGGAGCATCTTCATATAACTTTTCTGTAATTGTAATAAGAGCCTGATCGAGAAAGAAGGAAACTTTCTCCTTAATGTCTTTAATAATGCTATTATCATATACTAAGGAAGCATCCTTGGTTTTAACCTTATTTTTCAAAAACTTCACTTTACTGGCCATTTCGACCTTCTCTTTGTTAGCATGTTTAAGATATGCTTTTAGAGGTTTCACCTCCTCCGCCAGTAGCAGTTTGGCCTTCTTCTCCTCATCAAGGGAGGAGGCAAGTTTTCCCTTCTTAAGATTAGCATTATCTTTCTCCGCAATAATATCAATCATTTGAGTTGTAAATGAAGAAATTTGCTACTTGAGATTGATTAGAAGGCCCTTAAGAGGGTTGTTGAAGAAATAACATGTGATTGGCTACCTAAAACATATGATAGACATAAACTAAATCGAGATATACAAAGTTCAAAGTCTAACCAAGCAGAAGAGAAATCATACCAGTAAGAGCTGCTGATAGATGATGTAAAGATGATCTTTTAAGAAGGTCGAAGGTTGCAGTGGCATAAGAGAAGTTAAGGTTGGAGATTGGGCGGCCAAACGAAGGAAATCATCAAAGCTCGTTGTGGGAATCTGAGCATGAGCCTCCGTAGGGAGGGATTCATTAGGGAGTGGAGTCAAACCAAGCTCCTCATACAAACGACGAAAACCAGACGGAGATGTAGGAAGTGAGATGTTAAGCAAGGGATTTAGAGTCTGAACCCCTTCGGTGTTCGTTTGAATTTCATGACTTGAAAAGTCTAAATTAGCTATATCAAGGTCTTGACCCGTCAAGTTAATATTTGCATTTGAATCTTCAACAATAGCAATAAAAGTCTAGTCATCCTTGAGCTTAGGCTTATTGCTCGGGAGAAGAGTTGAAGCTTCAGTCGGGGTACTAAAGCTCACCTTCCTTTTTAAGTCATCAACGACTTTAGCAATGGAATCTCTGATAGGAGCAGGTTTAGTTGGTCTGACTAAAGAGAAGTGTGATATTTATTTTTCTTATGCTTGGAAGCTGGAATGAGCTCAGATGAATCTAAATCAAAAATAAGAGTTTATAAGATACCGACACAAGAAATTCCATTTAAGTTGTAATAAAATTTACCGGAGGATTCAAGCTGAATAGGAGAGTAAGAGAGAAAGTCTTTCAATTATGAATAACCAACGATCGTTTCCCTGGGCATTCCCCTTCACCATCGGGGGTTCTCCAAGTATCTTTTGATTATCTAAGATTAGAGAATGTTTACAGGCATTTTCTTCCATCAACAGTTTAAACCTATCACCCATACTCTTAAAAGCTTGATTCAGGGACTCAATAGTAGCAGCGATGGAAGGGTAATATTGTTTGGAAGCAGAACCTGAAAGAAAATAGCTCAGTTGAAAAGAAAGACGGTTCTTCCAAAAAAGAAAGAATCGGGTAGGGTTAGAGATTGACTTGACCCACTCTTTCTTATTCTATACAAAAGAACCTTGCCTAATATACTAATTTGTGTGTACATACTAACACTCATAAAAAGAGAATGATGGATATAACATGGGTTATGGGAAGCGAAAACTTACTGAATACACAGAAAGACGCCCCCCCCCCCCCGCCGATCTTAGGGGTATAGCATCTGATATAGACAAATTGGCTATCCTAGTCCTTCGTCTTATTGATGGATGAGTGGCTATGCTTTTTGGGAAAGGGAGAAGATAGTACAGAGCACTATTCACTTGTTCGTTTATCCTTACATGGTTTACCAGGGAATGGAGTGTCTCAGTGCTAAGAGAAGGAAGTTTAGCCTCCTTGGCAAGGACCTCCAAATAGCTCAAGTATGTATATGAATTAGGAGTTAGCTGGATCAGAGCAATGTTCAGATGCTCCAAGAATCGCAGAAGAAATTCCGAAAAAGGTAAGTATCCAGAATGCCAAATGTGGATGGGAGTAAAAGCAAAAAATCCCTCTGGGATTGTTTATTTGACCAGAGGGACTAGTTGCCATGGTCTCTATACCTATGATTCTGAATTGTTGAAGGATCGTATCTACCTCCTTCTGAGTGCTAATGAGGGACTGGTTAAGCCTGTAGTCTCCTTTCTTTATAGAAGGAGAAGGTTTAGAGCTCTTGTTGTGCTTCTTGTTGTCTATTCATTTGCTGGGTGATATTATACAGAGTCAGGGAAGTATCTCACATTTTATAAAAAATTTGAAATGATCATAAATATGGAAGCAAGGTAAACAACTAAACACCTAATCGATCAGTACTTGGTTAATTGATAAAGTGACAAAACAAGAATTGACTGCTAAACTTATGGCAGGCTAACAATTTATTGAATAGTCCATCTCTATAAGTTAATTTTGAAATAAGATATTGAACTTATAAAATACTAAGAAAATTTATAATGAACCGAAAATGCATTAACAACCATCGAATTCATGGATGGATGTTGAGTTTATGACAAACCAATATGGTACAACCAAGATGTCATAAGTATAACATTTAGTAAAAACCATAATGGCATGTCGAGATAATAACCTAATGTTGAATTTATAAGGTTACCAAATTAATAGATAATACGTAGGGTTAAACTTGTTTGAAAATATTTTAACTTGTTGTCGAACTTGAGGATGTCAAAAACTTAAACATCTTATAGGTTAACGACACAATAATTACATTTCAAACTGATGATGTCGTATCAGGCTTAAAATAGAACATCAAATTTCTAACTTATATATCAACTCTTAGGTAGTTGTTGAATCTATGAAAGAGTAATAGCAAAATATGAGGTCATGAATTTGTAACCTAAGCAACAACCCATCAAAACAAATGTCGCGGTTCTAAATAAATATCGAATCTTTAACTGCTTTTCGGTACGATATGGGTTTTGAATTTTAAATCAATTGTCAAAATTCTAAATAGATTTAGAGCTTCTAATTAGTAGTCGATACAATGACTAAGGGGTGAAACCTTTAGGGTATCGGACTTCAAATTAAATGTCAAGTTTCAAAGGGTTAACAACTTCGAATACTAAGAAATTATTTGATTTTGAAGCGGGTTTTGGGTTTATAATAGTCCACTAAGTTCTTAATTAAATGGAAAGCTCCAGATTTTCAAATTACTGCCATCAGGCTTTAATCAATCAACAAAGAAAACCCCAAATAACATGCTAATTTGAATATTATTCACCTAGAAGCTATATAATATATGATTTAACTTACAATACAAAAATTTACAACCAGTACCTAATTAGCAAACCCTAATTTTGATTCAAAATTGAAACCCCTAACTTAATTATTTTGATTAGTTCAAAATAGAAAAGGAAATCAAACCTTGAAGTATGCTTGAACGCTGAAGAAGATCGAAAATTTTCAAGTGAGGTCGAAAATATTTCTTTGAAATTTGATTCGTAGGTAAAAGGAAGAAGAAAGAGAAGAGTAAGTATTTGCAGAGGAAAGAGGAAGAAAGAGAGCCTTTGATCTCAATTTAAATAAACGGCCCAGATTTATATAGAACACTAAAAGGCGGAAATGCATTTATTAAGGCGGCAAGTGCTAACATTGAAGAGTTGACTTGAAAAGTCAACATTCTTTCTACACCAAGGGGGCAAATGTTAATACAAATAAGGTTATCAAACATTCGAGACAAGCATGCTAAAATACAAGGTGTCGAAGGAAACGCATAGAAACACTCAATAAGGGATGCTGTCTTTCAAAATTTTAAGAAGATGTCGAACTTCAACAACCCTTGAGAGTTGCTGAAAATGTGAAGGTTAGCAGAGATCGTATCTCAAGACAACTTCTAAAGATGTTGCACCTGGAGCATTACTAAGAGATGATTGAACTCCTCAACAATCTTAGGGGTTGTCGTATGCATAAAAGGAAGAGATATCGTTCCAACCCTAAGTAATGTCAAATGGAAATAGATGCTGAAAAGTTATAGTAAAGAGATTATCGAACTTGAAGGTAGATAAAAGGAGATACCGCATCATTGAAAGTAATCACATAAATAACCACAAGGAGGGTATATCAGAGCTCTGTAGATATTGGGCCTTTACAATTATATCTATTGTAAAGCATGAACAAGTAGCAAAGGATGTGTAACGACCCACATTTTTGACCGTTCAAGTCGACAAAACATACACACATGCCGACTCAAACAATCCAAAATACAGATAGTTATTGGGGTTAAATAAGAAAAAAGGGAAAGAACAGAAACAAACTCAGAATCTCGCAGCGGAAGGAACAAGATATAATAATAAAATAACAGTTCATGAAGCTGTTAAATAAATAAATTTGATTATTATTATACATCATAAATCAGAATTACATACATATCAGAGATAAAACAACAATGCAGCGGAAAAATAATACAGTAGTAGAATACAAATGATGTAATACCAAACTTTGTCTTCTTCCTCCAGAATATACCTTCAACCTAATCTGAAATGCTCAGGCTGACCCGAGCGTAATGAAAAGACAAAACACTCGAGTCAGGACTAAAATATCTCATGTAAGTTAAATCGAATAAGTAAATATGAGTGTGATGGTGTAACGACCCAGAATTTTGAACAAATTAAATTGAAAATATTTAATTAATTTTACATATTTGAACAATGATTTAATTTGAATCCCTAATATAACTTTGAAATTGGTGATTAAATTATAAAATTTAATCTATTGAGTGTTGAACAAAAATTTGAATCTTCAATTTCAAGCTGATTTAAAATATTTCAAACGCTTGTAAAATTCGTATTGATAATACTGAAAATAATAGAAGTTTCAGAATCGAATTTGGGAGTGAATTGTTCAGTTTGAAATTATATCGTTTGAATCGATATTTAAAAATAGCCGTCCGAGGCACAGTCTCGGAATTCGACAAAACCAGTTCCATTGGGTCCGTAATATCGAATTATTATCAGGTTTCAAACTTCGTATTTTTCGGAGTTAATATGTGAGCACACGATGAGTAAACGCATTGAAGTTTTATCGAATTCAATTTAAATTTAATTTGAATTGGTCAATGTCAGCACATTCTCTTCCGTAGATTACGCCTAAGATCACAAACAAAAAATCGTGCAACCCATCACGTAACCCATGCCTCCATCCATTTTTAAATAATCCCGTTCTAAATCAGTTTCGAAGAAAAAAAAAGAAAAAAAAAGAAAAAAAAACTCTCGTTCAAATTATAAATGGCAACCGAGTTCACGAGCCCTTCTATTTCAGTAAACGAATAACATCCTCGTTCGATTCGAAATCGAACGCAAGAGGAAATCGAGCGAATAATGGGGGGGGTGCGATCTGGCAATTTTGAGCGGCAGGAGGGAGGCAATTCAGTTGCGAGGCCGTGGGATCGAGCATCGTTCGATCTGGGGATTCGCGAGAGTGGAGGCTCGCATACGATGGGATGGCGGAGATGATGTCGCGCGATTTCGATGGAAGCAACAGGAAGGGATCGCGACCGCGCGAGATGGGGGCTCGCGATGAGCGCCGCGTTCACGATGGTGGTTCTGAGTTCTCGAGATGGCAGCGTGTGTTGTCGCAAAGTCGAGGCATAGGGTTTCGCAAGGATCGTGATCTGGAGCACGCGATTGGGGGACGTCACAGTTGGAAACTACGGTAGTTGGATTCGTGGTTCGCGTTCTTCGAATTCAATGGTCGGCGAATCAGGATTGGTCAATGTTTTGAATGAAGTTCGAGAGTTGCTGGGATCGAAGTCGTTCGAAGCTCGGTTCTAGATGTTAGGTATATCTTCCTATTTTATTTAAATAAATGTATATATGTGTGTTCTAAGTATATCAGAAAATTAAAAGAAAATTTACAGTAAAGTGAATTTCTTTTAGTTACAGGAAAGGGAAACAAATATTTTCTTTAAAAAGGAAATTTGTTTAAAATTTAATTCTTGGTTTAAAATAAAATCACGGGTTAATAAAATTTTATTAAATGGAAATGACTTATTCAATCATCTCGAATTTTAATAAACTGTATAAATTGTCTATACAAGGTTAATACAATGAAGCAATGATCAAAACGGAAAATGGATGGCAAACTAAAATCTAAGGTGAGATTTTTCTCACTCAAATAAAGTTGAATTTGCAGTTATTTATTGACTGATTGATTGCTATTTGGATGTGATATTAGATATAGTAGGATATATCTATATATATATAACAATATATACATATTGGCATATGTATATATTGGATTGATTGATTTCCCGCCTTGTATAGCGGATGAGGCCCTATTGCGCCGTTAGTAAGCGGATGATTTTTTATAAATCCCATATACCGCGATATTCCACCTCGAAGTGGAATGGGTATTGTGCTAACATCTGTGGATGCAGGGAAACAGGTTGGAGGGATCCAACTGGATTCCTCACCAGTATTTATTTATTTACAGATATTGTGATGTATATTCTGTTATCATATGATGATATATGATGTTTGTTGTCGTGATTGACAAATTTGTGTGTTGCATCATCAGATTCAAACTTTGAAGTTTAAAAATAACGATTTTTACTTTAAAAGGATTTTAAAGTGATTTTTGAAAGTATACGTTTATTTAATTTTTTGAATTGATTTATTTTAGATAAATAAACGTTAAAATTTTAAAGTTATAAAAAATTAAGATTTTTGTGAAATATAACCAAAGTGTGATTTTTGAAATAAAAGTTGATTTATTTGTAAAATGGTTTAATTTGAGATTTCTAAAGTATTATAAAAGATGTACAAAAATGGATATTTATAAATTCAAAACATTGAATTTTTAAAACAAGTTTTTATAAGTGATAAAATGAAATATAAATCGGATTTCGGCATTTTAATTGAGATTTTTGAATAAGTATGAATGGTTCATAGATGAGATTTATAAAATTTTTATTTGTAAATCAAAACAATGGAAGTATAAAAGTAGTTCGGTTATGGTTGAAAATAAGGTTATAAATGAAATCTTATAAGTAATAAGATTTAAAATCTGTGAAGTTTAAAAGAGCGATTTCTTTTAAAATAAATGAATTATAAGTTATTAACTTATAAGATGGACCTTTGGTATATACATTGAGTTATAAATTGAATAGGTCATTAAAGAAGATTTATAAATCGAAGTTGTTATAAAATTGAAATAGAATTTATAAACGTTGTTTTATAAATTCGAAAATAAACAAATTTGATGGATTTAATATAAAAGGTTATTAAGAGAATTTTATTCATGATTTTGGATAGTGGATAATTCTTGAAATAAATATGTAGAAAAGATTGAAATTTGGTTAATGAAGTATATTCACGATTTTGGACAGTGAATATATTGTTAAGTAAAATGGATATGTTTTGGAGAAGTGACATTAAAAATGAAGTTAATTGTTTTAACAATGTTTAAAATGTGTTAAATATCGAAACCATAGATTTCAACATCCATTGTTGAAATAGACGTTTTCGAGCAATAAGGAAATGGTGGACTATAACACTGTTGTTATAGTAAATGATTTCCGAAAGGAAATGTTTTATGTAGTATTGGGATTTATACATCTATCTTAAAATCTGAATCCCTATACTAGTGATTTTGAGTCGTCGTAGCGATGTTTTACGTAACATTCGTTTTGACTCAAATAGATTTCCTTAAAGAATGAAATATGTACTTAATATTGATTTAAGTAGGTTGAATATTTTCAAATGTTGAAAATAAATAGATTGGTGAAATACTTATTATTAAATAAGTATGGAAATGTTTTCCAAAATGAAATGAAACGTTTTTGATAATTTATCTTTGTAAAGATAAACTGAAAGTGAATATTTGAAGTCGATTGAAAATCGTATATCAGTAGATATTTTGAAATATAAATTCACTATGGAATTTATAAAAGAAATGGAAATTTGTTTTAAAAATAAATATCGGTTTATTTTTTAAGTGTGGAAATTATATATCTAGTAGAGATATTTTGGAAAATAAATAATTTGGGAAAATTATTTGGAATCTGATGATGTTGCGCATCTTTATTGATAGTTAAATAACCGACTATCAATAATTACCTTGAATGGGTATTTGTTGTGAATTGAATGAATTTGAATGCCACACTTATTTTTGAATAAGCGCTCACTATTCGGGTAAGCCGGGAAAGGACCATGGGGTCGTATAACCTATTCCGAATATGTGATACGTCGTTATGAATCGCATTTGATGACCGGTGTTGAAGACCGGATATTTTTGAAAACGGAAGGATTACCGTCGAGTTACTCTACATCGGCTGATCTCCGATTTAGAGGTTTTATCACCCTTAGTGACGGGAAGTCCGGACGTGATTAGAAATTTATCCGGATATGCAAGGGCTTCGTGAGAAGTGCATTCGGTTCTGTTCGATCCCGGAACAGACTTGTATGGATTGCGTGTCTGACGTTACAAATTGAGATATAAAGCTGATTTCTTTCAAATACACATCTGTTGGTGGCGGAGAATTTATTCTCTTAGCTTAACACCCTTCTCTGAGACGTACGAGCTCAGAGGTTATGTAGTTGAAATTTATCAGCGATATACTCCCAATTTGGTAACGTGGCATACTAAGTGTTGCTGTGAAATGATCGTTGTTTGATCATTTATGATATGATCGTTTGTTTGATCATTTATCTTTGTGATCATTTCTATGATCATTTGTTTGACCCGAAGCATGGCTTTGTAGAAAGCGTAGCTTTGTGGACGAGACTTCGTCGAGCCTCACACCCCGGAAATGGTCAAAACAGGAAGGATGCGGCAAGGTTCTAGGGAGTAGCGCCCCTTAGTGTATGTCATTCCTTCTGGATAGAGGTGGTATCATGGTATGGAGCCCAGATACTTAACCTATGTTGATACTGCTTATTATGTGGTTTGTTGCGAATCGGGGATCCTCGGGAAGATCGGTTACGATCGGGGGATGGCATACGCATGTCAGTAGTTACCTATTTTTGCAGAGGTAGCCCGGCCTTGTGTTGGCAGAGATCCGGTTAGGTTCTCGAGACGTCATTCTAGAGGCGTTCCTTCGTGGCATAGGAAGTTCCTTGGCCTAACCATTTGTTGGAAATCCAAAGAAACAATACGAGCCTTGTACGGTTTTAGTTGTAGAACCTGCCATCGAATATGGCAGCTATAGTAAGCATACTATAATGGTACCTATGCTGGCTAAGATTTATATTGTACTTTCGAAATGATTTCTACACTATGACTAGTAATAATATCAAAAATGATTTGATTTTTCGTAGTAAGCATCTTTGACTATCATAAGAAGAAATCTCCTCCAATTCTGCGTTTGCATTGTGTGTGTGGCGGGAGGTCTTATGGTAGTTTCATTTTCCAAAAGCATTGCGAATTGATTTTAAAATATTCCTTTGTTATCTTTTAAAGATAAACTGTTTTACGATCTCACACCAGTCACCATGACTGACTCGGAGTTTATTGTTTCCCTTCTAAACTCTGGGTGCCCACCAATTTCCACACGGGCAGCCTAGAGTTATGTTATAAGGATATTCTGGATATTCTGGAGCTTTGGAAGCAAGCTGGATGGCGAAACGTACATACGTACTTGTTTATTTATTCCGCTGTGTATTCTATATGAGGACAGGTTATATAACTGTCCATTGGTGTATTGAGTTGTATATTGACTCTGATTGATGTATGTATAAACTGATATAGTTCTTTGTTTTAAAAGACTAGTGATTATTTATTATATGTTGTTCCGCTGCGATATGTGAGATTCTGATATTGTTTCTGTTTCTGATGTTATTCTGTTGTTCTTCTTTCTTCTTATTCTTCTATTTTCTTCTTCTCTTCTTTCTTCTTCTGCTTTCTTTTTCTTCTACTTTTTCTTGTTCTTAAAACCCCTCAGGGTTCGTATTTCCATGCCTCTTGAGTTAATCAATGGAGATTAGTGTTTAATCAAGAAGTATGGATTTGCGGGTCGTGACAGCTGGTATCAGAGCATATGGTTAAGCGACAACCCTGCTCTGTTGGGTGTTACTCATTAGATATAGAGTCAGTAGTACTCTAGAATGAGTTTGAGTGTAATAATAGATATGAGTGCGTATTTGTTAGTTAATATAAAAATTGTTTTATATTGTGATGATTGATTTATTGAGTGGCATATGAACCTTCGTCGGCACAGTCTGCGCAACTGGATCGAAGGGGTTTCTAAACACTTGAATAGAACAATTCGACACAGTATGTTTTGAATAGGGTAAATGAGATAATTTTGCCCAAAACTATTTTTGTATAGAAAAGAAATGTTTTCTATGAATTACTATAGTAAATGGATGCTTGGTTGTTAAAAAAATAATAATATTGAATTATTATCATTGTGATATGAAATTGAATGAGAAATTAAAATAACAACCAAAGATTTGGAGATAAATTCATTAACAAATGAAATTAATAAATGTGAATTGAAAGTTAAGAAATAAATTCACATACAAATGAAATTTGAGAATGTAAATTATAAATGAATTTGTAATTTAAAATGGAATTCCAGAGAAGTATTTGGAAATGTTTTGAAAAGAATTTGAAAATTTTGGAGATTTGGAAAGTTTAAAATCTTTTTGATTTGAAAATGAATTTCAAAGGTTTTGAAAAGTATTTTGGAGAGATGAAAGCTCTAAACTCTTTTCGGTCGCTGGAAAATAACTTCGGTAATGACTGTAGCATCACCGATGTTCATTTTCGGGTTTCCAAAAGAGGAATTGCTGCCAAATTGTTTTAAATGGAAGTTGTTTGGAAAATTTGGGTTTTGTTTTGGAAATTCAAAGGATAATTTGAATTGTTTTCAAAATGGCTTTGAAATGTTAGTAAACTCTGGAATGCTATATAAAGATATTTATGAAATATTACTAAGTTGATAACTTATACAATTTGAATTTTGATAGAATAAATTTAACTTAAAGAATGAAGTTAAATCAAAGTAAGTATAAGTGAATCAATTAAATAAAGTGAAAAGATTACTTAAAGAAAATTTATTAAGTTGAAAATAAATTTGGAGTAGTAACAAATAAATTGGAATTGAGTATTAAATTATGGAAGTAAATTGTGAATGAATAAATAAATTTACAATTGTGATTTAATGTAAGTGAAATTGAAAGTTGAAATTCATTTTGAATTTGTAAACAATGAATTGAATTGAATGATTATAAATGAAAGATAATTGGTAAATTCAATATTCAGGAGATAAACTGAATCCAAATTAAATTGAAATTGTAAATTGAATTCAAATGAAATTTGAAACGTGAAATTGAATGAAAATATATATGTAACTTCAATAGTAAAGTAAAAATGTATAAGCAGTTTATATTGAAAATTTTGTAATAAAATTGACAAAATAGTTTGAATATTGTAACTAGATATTATGGCTAGTAGGATATACAGGTGTATAAAGGAATTGGAATTTTGATTTCAAAGATAAATTTGAATTGCTCGACAAAAGGTAAGTATTTGAATTTCAATATGAGATTTGATGATTTTCTTGTCTAGCCGCTTGGCGTTTTCTTTTCTTTTTGAAATTTGAGAGTCCGTAGGGACGTTTTGTAGTTGTGCCGTATTAGCCGCGCAAAGGAGACGCTGGCGGAATTTTTCGAAAATATCGAGTGTTAGAAAATTTTTGAGAAAATTTTGAAAGTTTAAATTTGAAATTTGAATTTAAATTTTAACTTTGAAGTAAAACAATATTGTTTGAAAACTATGAAGGGTTTGGAAAACTAGTTGAAATGATAACGAATCTTTAGTAGAAAGATTTGTTTTAAAAATTTGATAAAACTATTTAGATTGTGAAAAATAGTAGACGAGTAGGGATCATTTTTCTTGACTTGTAATTTCGAGGACGAAATTCTTTTAAAGGGGGAAGTTTGTAACGACCCAGAATTTTGAACAAATTAAATTGAAAATATTTAATTAATTTTACATATTTGAACAATGATTTAATTTGAATCCCTAATATAACTTTGAAATTGGTGATTAAATTATAAAATTTAATCTATTGAGTGTTGAACAAAAATTTGAATCTTCAATTTCAAGCTGATTTAAAATATTTCAAAAGCTTGTAAAATTCGTATTGATAATACTGAAAATAATAGAAGTTTCAGAATCGAATTTGGGAGTGAATTGTTCAGTTTGAAATTATATCGTTTGAATCGATATTTAAAAATAGCCGTCCGAGGCACAGTCTCGGAATTCGACAAAACCAGTTCCATTGGGTCCGTAATATCGAATTATTATCAGGTTTCAAATTTCGTATTTTTCGGAGTTAATATGTGAGCACACGATGAGTAAACGCATTGAAGTTTTATCGAATTCAATTTAAATTTAATTTGAATTGGTCAATGTCAGCACATTCTCTTCCGTAGATTACGCCTAAGATCACGAACAAAAAATCGTGCAACCCATCACGTAACCCATGCCTCCATCCCTTTTTAAATAATCCCGTTCTAAATCAGTTTCGAAGAAAAAAAAAAGAAAAAAAAGAAAAAAAAACTCTCGTTCAAATTATAAATGGCAACCGAGTTCACGAGCCCTTCTATTTCAGTAAACGAATAACATCCTCGTTCGATTCGAAATCGAACGCAAGAGGAAATCGAGCGAATAATGGGGGGTGCGATCTGGCAATTTTGAGCGGCAGGAGGGAGGCAATTCAGTTGCGAGGCCGTGGGATTGAGCATCGTTCGATCTAGGGATTCGCGAGAGTGGAGGCTCGCATACAATGGGATGGCGGAGATGATGTCGCGCGATTTCGATGGAAGCAACAGGAAGGGATCGCGACCGCGCGAGATGGGGGCTCGCGATGAGCGCCGCGTTCACGATGGTGGTTCTGAGTTCTCGAGATGGCAGCGTGTGTTGTCGCAAAGTCGAGGCATAGGGTTTCGCAAGGATCGTGATCTGGAGCACGCGATTGGGGGACGTCACAGTTGGAAACTGCGGTAGTTGGATTCGTGGTTCGCGTTCTTCTAATTCAATGGTCGGCGAATCGGGATTGGTCAACGTTTTGAATGAAGTTCGAGAGTTGCTGGGATCGAAGTCGTTCGAAGCTCGGTTCTAGATGTTAGGTATATCTTCCTATTTTATTTAAATAAATGTATATATGTGTGTTCTAAGTATATCAGAAAATTTGAAAGAAAATTTACAGTAAAGTGAATTTCTGTTAGTTACAGGAAAGGGAAACAAATATTTTCTTTAAAAAGGAAATTTGTTTAAAATTTAATTCTTGGTTTAAAATAAAATCACGGGTTAATAAAATTTTATTAAATGGAAATGAATTATTCGATCATCTCGAATTTTAATAAACTGTATAAATTGTCTATACAAGGTTAATACAATGAAGCAATGATCAAAACGGAAAATGGATGGTAAACTAAAAGCTAAGGTGAGATTTTTCTCACTCAAATAAAGTTGAATTTACAGTTATTTATTGACTGATTGATTGCTATTTGGATGTGATATTAGATATAGTAGGATATATCTATATATATATAACAATATATACATATTGGCATATGTATATATTGGATTGATTGATTTCCCACCTTGTATAGCGGATGAGACCCTATTGCGCCGTTAGTAAGCGGATAATTTTTTTATAAAACCCATATACCGCGATATTCCACCTCGAAGTGGAATGGGTATTGTGCTAACATCTGTGGATGCAGGGAAACAGGTTGGAGGGATCCAACTGGATTCCTCACCAGTATATATTTATTTACAGATATTGTGATGTATATTCTGTTATCATATGATGATATATGATGTTTGTTGTCGTGATTGACAAATTTGTGTGTTGCATCATCGGATTCAAACTTTGAAGTTTAAAAATAACGATTTTTACTTTAAAAGGATTTTAAAGTGATTTTTGAAAGTATACGTTTATTTAATTTTTTGAATTGATTTATTTTAGATAAATAAACGTTAAAATTTTAAAGTTATAAAAAATTAAGATTTTTGTGAAATATAACCAAAGTGTGATTTTTGAAATAAAAGTTGATTTATTTGTAAAATGGTTTAATTTGAGATTTCTAAAGTATTATAAAAGATGTACAAAAATGGATATTTATAAATTCAAAACATTGAAATTTTAAAACAAGTTTTTATAAGTGTTAAAATGAAATATAAATCGGATTTCGGCATTTTAATTGAGATTTTTGAATAAGTATGAATGGTTCATAGATGAGATTTATAAAATTGTTATTTGTAAATCAAAACAATGGAAGTATAAAAGTAGTTCGGTTATGGTTGAAAATAAGGTTATAAATGAAATCTTATAAGTAATAAGATTTAAAATCTGTGAAGTTTAAAAGAGCGATTTCTTTTAAAATAAATGAATTATAAGTTATTAACTTATAAGATGGACCTTTGGTATATACATTGAGTTATAAATTGAATAGGTCATTAAAGAAGATTTATAAATCGAAGTTGTTATAAAATGGAAATAGAATTTATAAACGTTGTTTTATAAATTCGAAAATAAATCAAATTTGATGGATTTAATATAAAAGGTTATTAAGGGAATTTTATCCACGATTTTGGATAGTGGATAATTCTTGAAATAAATATGTAGAAAAGATTGAAATTTGGTTAATGAAGTATATTCATGATTTTGGACAATGAATATATTGTTAAGTAAAATGGATATGTTTTGGAGAAGTGACATTAAAAATGAAGTTAATTGTTTTAACAATGTTTAAAATGTGTTAAATATCGAAACCATAGATTTCAACATCCATTGTTGAAATAGACGTTTTCGAGCAATAAGGAAATGGTGGACTATAACACTGTTGTTATAGTAAATGATTTCCGAAAGGAAATGTTTTTATGTAGTATTGAGATTTATACATCTATCTTAAAATCCGAATCCCTATACTAGTGATTTTGAGTCGTCGTAGCGATATTTTATGTAACATTCGTTTTGACTCAAATAGATTTCCTTAAAGAATGAAATATGTACTTAATATTGATTTAAGTAGGTTGAATATTTTCAAATGTTGAAAATAAATAGATTGGTGAAATACTTATTATTAAATAAGTATGGAAATGTTTTCCAAAATGAAATGAAACGTTTTTGAGAATTTATCTTTGTAAAGATAAACTGAAAGTGAATATTTGAAGTCGATTGAAAATCGTATATCAGTAGATATTTTGAAATATAAATTCACTATGGAATTTATAAAAGAAATGGAAATTTGTTTTAAAAATAAATATCGATTTATTTTTTAAGTGTGGAAATTATATATCTAGTAGAGATATTTTGGAAAATAAATAATTTGGGAAAATTATTTGGAATCTGATGATGTTGCGCATCTTTATTGATAGTTAAATAACCAACTATCAATAATTACCTTGAATGGGTATTTGTTGTGAATTGGATGAATTTGAATGCCACACTTTTTTTTGAATAAGCGCTCACTATTCGGGGTAGCCGTGAAAGGACCATGGGGTCGTATAACCCATTCTGAATATGTGATACGTCGTTATGAATCGCATTTGATGACCGGTGTTGAAGACCGGATATTTTTGAAAACGGAAGGATTACCGTCGAGTTACTCTACATCGGCTGATCTCCGATTTAGAGGTTTTATCACCCTTAGTGACGGGAAGTTCGGACGTGATTAGAAATTTATCCGGATATGCAAGGGCTTCGTGAGAAGTGCCTTCGGTTCTGTTCGATCCCGGAACAGACTTGTATGGATTGTGTGTCTGACGTTACAAATTGAGATATAAAGCTGATTTCTTTCAAATACACATCTGTTGGTGGCGGAGAATTTATTCTCTTAGCTTAACACCCTTCTCTGAGACGTACGAGCTCAGAGGTTATGTAGTTGAAATTTATCAGCGATATACTCCCAATTTGGTAACGTGGCATACTAAGTGTTGCTGTGAAATGATCGTTGTTTGATCATTTATGATATGATCGTTTGTTTGATCATTTATCTTTGTGATCATTTCTATGATCATTTGTTTGACCCGAAGCATGGCTTTGTAGAAAGCGTAGCTTTGTGGACGAGACTTCGTCGAGCCTCACACCCCGGAAATGGTCAAAACAGGAAGGATGCGGCAAGGTTCTAGGGAGTAGCGCCCCTTAGTGTATGTCATTCCTTCTGGATAGAGGTGGTATCATGGTATGGAGCCCAGATACTTAACCTATGTTGATACTGCTTATTATGTGGTTTGTTGCGAATCGGGGATCCTCGGGAAGATCGGTTACGATCGGGGGATGGCATACGCGTGTTAGTAGTTACCTATTTTTGCAGAGGTAACCCGGCCTTGTGTTGGCAGAGATCCGGTTAGGTTCTCGGGACGTCATTCCAGAGGCGTTCCTTCGTGGCATAGGAAGTTCCTTGGCCTGACCATTTGTTGGAAATCCAAAGAAACAATACGAGCCTTGTACGGTTTTAGTTGTAGAACCTGCCATCTAATATGGCAGCTATAGTAAGCATACTATAATGGTACCTATGCTGGCTAAGATTTATATTGTACTTTCGAAATGATTTCTACACTATGCACTAGTAATAATATCAAAAATGATTTGATTTTTCGTAGTAAGCATCTTTGACTATCATAAGAAGAAATCTCCTCCAATTCTGCGTTTGCATTATGTGTGTGGCGGAAGGTCTTATGGTAGTTTCATTTTCCAAAAGCATTGCGAATTGATTTTAAAATATTCCTTTGTTATCTTTTAAAGATAAACTGTTTTACGATCTCACACCAGTCACCATGACTGACTCGGAGTTTATTGTTTCCCTTCTAAACTCTGGGTGCCCACCAATTTCCACACGGGCAGCCTAGAGTTATGTTATCAGGATATTCTGGAGCTTTGGAAGCAAGCTGGATGGCGAAACGTACATACGTACTTGTTTATTTATTCCGCTGTGTATTCTATATGAGGACAGGTTATATAACTGTCCATTGTTGTATTGAGTTGTATATTGACTCTGATTGATGTATGTATAAACTGATATAGTTCTTTGTTTTAAAAGACTAGTGATTATTTATTATATGTTGTTCCGCTGCGATATGTGAGATTCTGATATTGTTTCTGTTTCTGATGTTGTTCTGTAGTTCTTCTTTCTTCTTCTTCTTCTATTTTCTTCTTCTCTTCTTTCTTCTTCTGCTTTCTTTTTCTTCTACTTTTTCTTGTTCTTAAAACCCCTCAGGGTTCGTATTTCCATGCCTCTTGAGTTAATCAATGGAGATTAGTGTTTAATCAAGTATGGATTTGCGGGTCGTGACAGACGGCGTCAGAAATGTTTACGGGTTTTAGACACCTCCTATCCAGTGTTTAACGTGCGTGCATTAACTTAAGAGATGTTCGGAATTTCCATCTCCTAAGGATCCGTTAAACTATCTACTATATAATAGAATACGCTATATACAATAATGTCTATCATAAAGTAAAATATCAAACTAGCGTTAAGCCATGGCCCATTCCACCCTTAACACATTTTTATTCCCAAGAGCATATACAAGACCGTAGTTTCCCCAAAACCGGAAGTCACCAGAGGGCAATCCATATACTAAAGGTACAAACCAAAACGCAGTGGTCGCGAATAGGATAATTAGTATGACAAGGTACATGAGGCAATACCAACTAGGATACTAGTAGTTGCGTGGTCCGGACTGATGTTGGGCATAGCAGCTACTACCCCAACACCGCGAAACAACACTCCCAAATCAAAGGGTGCATCCAAATCGAATCACAACAGTAATAGATATGGTATCGAAGAAGTGTGTCCGCTAGAGGTGGCGAACCTCAATGGACCAGCGCGGCTCCTGTTTTAGTCATGTCAGGGGTCATCCAATATCGTTCTCTTTCTTCAGTCAACGCGTTCATCAAACCACCCACTTCATTCTGGATCAACACTCCGCGTATATTAGTTATTAAAGTGGTTTTCGGTATCGACAGAGAGTATGTCCATATCCGATCCCGGTCTCTTTAATAACTACGTATTATTACACCGGTGGCTCTTTTACATTTTCAAAATCAATTCATAATTGATTATCAAAAATATCATATTCGCTTAAAAAAAAATCAAATCCATTTCAAAATCATCATATCTACTCAAAATATACAATTTCATTTCAAAAATCATTTTCGCCTCAAATTCCACAAAACGATTCACATAAACTCGAATTCCAAAATTTAAAATTTAATCAAATCTCAAATCATCAATTTCAACTCGATTCAGCTTCTCAATAAACCATTTCAAATTATCAATTTCAAATACATATTTGAACCACAAAATAAGCCATTCCAATTTCCATATATCTCAAAGCTTTAAATATTCACATTTCAAAACTAAATTTGATAATTCCATTTATATCTCAATTTAATTTCATTACATTTTGTTTCTGAGATATTTCTTTAATCATTTCAATACATCTAAATACGACTTCAATTTAAAATTTTAAATAAACGAAATATCCCATTTAAATTTTTATAAGTTTGAAATATTCATTTAAGTCACTTTTAATCAAATTCAAGTTATAAAACACATCTTTCAATTTTCTAATTTAATAATTTCAAATCAACCTCGTTTAAGAAAAATTCTTAAATAAATATAATTTCAAATCAATTTTATCTTCAAATTTAATTCAATAGTTTCAATTTTGTTCAATTCACAAATTTATTTAAATTTCAATTCAATTCCAAATTAATTAAATCTCAATTTCAAATAAATTTTCAATTCCAAACTCAAACTTTAAAATATCGTTTCATATAAATTTTCTTAGAAATATTCAGAGTACGATTAAAAGTCCAATCTTTTAAAACAAATCAACTTTCGAAAATTTACGCCGTATTTCAATTTTTTTTTCTTAAAAATCTAAACTTCGAATAATTAAACAATTTTCTTTACCAAGTTTAAATTCCAACATCACGAGCTTCAATTCAAAATAATTCAATTTCCATAAATTGGATTTTATTCTTAAAATCAATTCATTTAAATAATTTCAAGACAACTTTTAAAATCATTTAATTTAACCAACCCGGTGTCCGTATATAATTTTCTAACCTATGGCCAAGTAGATAATTATTTCAATTTTAATTCCAAAGATGGATATATATCATTTCAATCCAAATAGATGTCATAGGTATATCATTTCAACCTATTTCTTAATTTATTCGAAATGATTCAGTTTACAGTTTTATATGCAATAAACAATATACATGATGATAGCATGATATATCAAAATAAATAAACAACCAATATCGACCAATAGCATCCATCACAACCAATCAACCATAAAGCCAATAACATTCACAACAATTTAATAATTATCAATATCGAGTAATATACTGCCAATTTAAAATTAAATTTATTTTGACGGTCAATTTAAATTCTATCAATTAATTCATATATAAATACAGATGATAATTAATCCTACCAACAACAGCCAATAAATTTCATATCACTTCAGAATATAAGTTTAACTAACGAAAATTATTTTA
This sequence comes from Allium fistulosum, assembly GCA_030737815.1. NCBI lineage: Eukaryota > Viridiplantae > Streptophyta > Magnoliopsida > Asparagales > Amaryllidaceae > Allium > Allium fistulosum. The sequence goes on along the minus strand of CM060905.1, from coordinate 245,225,160 downwards.
GTCAATTGTGAGCGTATAAACACTCACCTTTGATTTATCGACGATTTAAAACCCAAATAAAGGCCCAAATTTGAACAGTCTCGGAATCCAACCAAACAAGCTCCATGTTGTCCGGAATTTCGATACGAACGCAACGGAGAAAACCGCGCATAAATCCGAGCTCGTATGCAAAAGTTATATACGTTAGAACGATTGAACATTTAAAATTTTAAATGATTAATTAATAATAATAAATAAATAAAAAGAACGCATACCCTTTCTCCCATTCACGCACAGCACAACCGAGACCCACTTCACGCCGTTCATCCTCATCCACGCGCGAGGCAAACGACGACCGGACGTTGATCAGGGGATGCCATCGCGTGCGCCTCTCCTTGCTCCACCTCCGCGCCAAGTTTCGCCACCCCATTCGCCACCGTTTGCGCAAAATCCGAGAAAATACGTCCATGCTTCCAAGCCAGATTCTGGCGAATCTGTGGCGTAATAGCATAGATCAAACGTATGGATTTGAAGAGCTCGCCGAGATCTAAACTTTTGCTTTTCGAATTTTTCGATTTCGTTGAACGGATTGAGAGATATTAAGGAGAGAAGATCGGCAATTTCTGGCCATGAAATAGGTGGCGGCCATGGTTTGAAATTTGGGTTTCTGAAATGAAATAATGATAAAACTGTCTCGGTTTTGCGTGCGTATTTATAAAGGTAGGTCCAAAATCATTCGAACTCCAATCGAGACGTGCCGCCAGGCGTTTATAAGGTTTTACCCATATTCTGAACGCAATGAAACTAGTCCCAAGGCCTAATTCAATCGTATGTGGAAGATAGCCTTTGAAGTCGATTATTTTAATTAAATTCGAAATTAAATTTCTACGCGTTTCAAGCTCGCACGGCCAAACGACAAGTCCGATTGCTACGAAAATTGAAACTTTACAATAATTCACTGTTACGGATCCGATGAAACTGGTTTCGTCGAAATCCGAGACAGATGTAAAAATGGCTATTTCTACTGTTTAATTTCAATATAAAATTCCCAATTTTAAATTATTAACTTTTAAATCAAATTTCAATTATTCACAAATTTCATTTTTTTTAATTTCACAGTAATTAACAATCTTTTACAGTGCAGTTTTCCATTATAAATCCAGTATAAAAGATTACATTAGATTCAGCGTTCAATTATATTGTAATTCAAATTCAAGTTATTTAATTCCAATTGAATTCTTTTTTCGATTTACACTTTCAATATTGACTCAACCATTTACTTATACATTATTATCAATAGTTTATTGTAACAAACCTGTATTTTTCAAATATTTTTAAATTGATTTTTCCAGATTCAAAAGCTTTATTTATGAAAAAGAATAAATTTTGTTATTTTAAGTACAAACTTTGATTTTGATGTGGATTTGAATTCCAAATATGACTAAATTTAATATTTCCAGAAAATGTGAATTTTGGTCAAATAGTCAAACTTTGACTTTTAAATTTAAATTTTAAATAGTTTGAAATTATAAATTTTATCTTTTATTATGAAAATAGATTTAATAACTTGAACACTACTTTTGGTTTCGTTGAAAACGGAGTTAAAATGTAAAAGTTATGTACATTTCAATTTGTTTAGTATAAACTGTTTATTTAACAATTTTGTATATTTTAAATTGTATAAATTACTTTTTCTTTGTTATATTTTATTTTAATATGTGTCAATATGTTAATTTATGTATATTTTCATCTCTAAATATTTTCAAAAATAATAATAGAATTTTTCCAAAATTTACTATTATGATTTCCTATTTTTAAAGGTTGTTTCCCTATTTTCTGCTATTTTCTTCATTAAAAATTATATGTAAATTAAATTTTAAATATTTATTTTGTGAATATATTTTTATTTTATGTTATTATTTATGTTTAGAAATATTTTACAAGCTCATATGAATTTTTCTAAAATTTATTCTATTCAATTTCAAATTTTCTAGAATAGTTTACTATTTTTAGCTATTTTCTTAATTTAACTTTATATGATTGATAAATATTTATATAAATTATTATATTTTGATAAAATTTCGAAATTTTATCTGGGATTATTATCATTTCCAGAAATATAAAGTTATAAAAAGGAATTAAAGATATATGAAGAGTTTGATACCTTTTGTGTGCTTAGTCCTTTTGAATTCTACCGTTTCTTTTTCAATCAATACATCTTTTATTTTATTTTTGCTGTTCTATTCCCCCAATCTTTTTCAGCTGACTTCCTCATGTTATTCACGAATTTTCAAAGCTCCTAAACCCTAAAAAAAATCATGGCCTCCATCTTGCAAAAAAATTTGGTAAATCCCTCTCTTCTTTCTACTTTTTCTTACTTTTTCTTACTTTTTCTATGCTATTTTGCGTTGTTTCTCTCTTCTATTTGCATGGCCTCTTCTCCATAGCCACAGCCACCACCTCCAACACCTTTTCCACCATCATCTGTAGCAGCTCCTCCTCCAATCCCCTCTGACAGGCCATGGCCATCTAGATGAGCCTACACCCCAAAACAATGTCAAAAAAACTCCAAAACAATGCACTAGTCACCACTATTACTTCACCACCTTCATCCACCACCTTAGCCACCACTATTGTAACGACCCTGGAATTTAAATTTATTTAAATTAATAATTAAATTCATTTTTGAATTAAATTGAGTAATTAAATAAATTTTTGATTAAAATTTGTAAATTAATTAGGAAAATTGAGAGCGAGTTTCCCCGGATCAAATATATTCTGTATAAATCCTTTTTATTTAAAAATATTAAAAATATTGCATATATGTGAATATATATGTATATATGATATGTGAGTAAATTTGATAATATATATTTTTATATTTGAGTTGAATTTAAATCTTTATAAAAATGGTTTAGAAATGAAGATACAAATTATATGAGATATAAAGTATAAAGTAAATATCTAGATCTTAATAAATCAATACAAAATAATACAAAGCAGCAAAACAAACAATAAATATAAATACACAAGTTAAACAAAAATTTAACAACAAATCAAAATAAAATTTTATATTAAAAATAAAGTAAAAAAGAAAGAAAACACACTTAAAAATAAATTCTAGCAACTAAACAAAATATAAAATATATTCAAGTAGAGAGTAGAACACATTCAAACAAATAAAATTTTAAGTATGGCTGAAGCAAGTAAAACTTTAGCACCTTACCTTTAACACATCTCAGCCGGAAATCAAATGAAATGATTCATGTAAACAAATGAAACAAAATGTACATAGGTGAGTATGAATTAACCTGTATAAGGAAAACAAGAAGTACAAGCCACCACAAACTATCTCCATGCTTGTACAGCCGAAATAAAGGTAAGTTGTACATGTTAATTTAATGCCATCATCTTTAGTACACTACACAATTATCTCTACAGCTGAAATGAAGCAAGGCACAAAATAAAGTAAAGCAAATAAAGGTAAGTGTGTACATGATAATAAATGCTAGCCTCTTTAGTACATGGGGAAAAACATCACCAGCCACCATTGAATAAAAATCTCTGGCATAGGGTACAAACATATAATATTACCCTGTACAAACATATTAACCTGTACAACTCTTCCCATATATCACCATCTTAAAGCTTCAACTCAGTTCGTTCCTTGAAGCTAAAATCTGAAGTAAACAAACCATTCAAACTTAAACAAACATTTTAACATTTCAACTCAACAACAACTCAACTAGATTCAACAAAGCCAGTTCGATATGGATGAAGCTCTGTTTAAACTAAAAGCTCTGCTCTTCTCCTCTGTTCTTCAATCATGATAGGTGAGCAACTTTTGTTTTAAGAATTTAAAAATATGAATCTGCTGAATACTTATCTGTGAGCAAACTGACCCCTTTGAAATTCGAATCTATGATGCTTTGTGAAGTAGTTGTTGTGAAAAATGATAAATGAATATCTCTACATGTATATATTTGTTTGTGTGGTTGGAAGTATACATGCCTGGGTATATATGTACTCTACTGTGATTTTAGACCCAAGAACAACCAAAGAAAAAAATTTCATATCTTTTGTCTAATCTCTTTAAAGCTATGATTCCTGAAAGTAAGATAATTGTAACAAAGTAATACAAATTTTAAAAATATTTTTTATATAAAAAAATATATAAACAAAACTGAAATGAGAAGAAAGAAGCATCATATATTTGCAACCAGAGATGCTCTGTCCCTCTTCTCAAAAAAAAAATAGGTGAGTAACATCACCAGTGATCGTTTTAAATATTTGTTAAATGATGTATGCTTGTTTTCTGATTTTAAATATATTGCAAAGTTATTTCTATATGTAAATTTTTACTGAGTATATGCATTGCTCTGTCTGGAATTGTTCCTGACCTGGTTCCAGATTCAAAGAAAACCCCAAACCTTCATTTGTTTTTTTCCTTTTTCTCTCTTGATTTCCAGATTTGATTTAAACCTAAGATGGAATGAATGTATTGATACATCATCGTTTAGTTTTAAAATTGGTTAAGGATCAAGCAAATTGTTTTTGCTCTGGAAATAAAACACAGTACTGTGAAACATCACTATATATACAAAATCCGAATGTTTAATTTCTCGAATTCAATTACATAATACGAATCTGCTTTAGAAAATAGGAATTTTAAGCTTTGTTTCGCGATTTTTAAGCAAGTGATTCGAGAGCAGTTCGTAGTTGATCGGAAGATGGTCTTTGGTCAATTCGAGATGATCGGAGGCACTAGGGAGGCCGGGTTTTCGCGAAGAGGGTAGAGGAGATTGAGGGGAATCGAGGGAAAATGGCGCGGAGGTCTGGAGTTGGTCGTGGTGGCGGTGGGTTGCGAACGAAGTTCCTAAACCTAGTTTTGGCCACCATTGTTGATTCGACTCGTTCAACCCCTACAGGCGATCGGGCGACGTGCGGTTTTGGGAGAAGGAGGCTAGGTGGTTGACGAACCAGTGGCCGGAGATAAGAAGGTTCAGGTGGTCGAGGTGTTGGGTTCGAGGTCGAAGAAGATATCTGGGTTAGTTTGTGTTGAAGGTGGGGATGCTCGATTTCGTTCCACTGTCGATTTCGAAATCGCATGAAGGGGGAAGGCACGAGGAGATCATCGGTGATGTGTGGAGAACCTAGAGGATGGTCGGCGATCATCCGATCGATTGGACACGTGCACGGTGCACGTTCGTGTGCACGGGAAGTAGGGAAAAAAGAAGAAGAAACAGACGCGGGGAAGTTGCTGGAAACACTCGAGTTTTACTCGAGTCGATTATCATTTTACTCGAGTACTCGACTCGAAGCAGGAGGAAGTAGGACTCGGAGCAACCTAGGTTGGTTCGAGACAGTGGAGCATTTCAGGTTTTAGTAAACCTGGTTGTTTCAGGTTTAACTTAGTTCAATTTTTGAAACGGGATGGAAAAGTCTTTTGAAATCTAAGTTCAAAATTTGAACCAGGATTTAAACAGCGTTTGAATTCAAAGTTTAAAGTAAAATGAAACTTTTGAAATTTTAAAATGAAATTTGGATTTTAATCAAGAATTAAATCAAAGTTTTAAATCAAAGTTTAAAGCCAAGTTTAAATCAAATGTTAAATATGAATCCAAGTTTTCTTGAATTCAAATCTGTGATTCAAATCAGTTTTTAAATCTGAATGTTTTAAATTAAGTAGTTAGTTTAAAAGCTTTTTCTTATATAAGTAATAAATGTTTTTACATTTCTTTTAAAACTTTATAAATTAATATTTAAATTTGGTTAATGTTAAATGGTAAATCATTTTAAATCTTAAATTCAAAATGGATTCAAATTTAAATTCAAAAGGAGATAATGAAGGTACTAAAATGATTTAAATTTATAAGGTAATTAAAGAATGATTTATTTAATGTATAAATAAATAAAATTTAGATTTATTTAAAATTAGAAATGATTAATGATGAATTAATCTAAGATAATTTCTTAAGAAAGTAATTTAAGAAATGTTATTAGTTAATGAAGAAAATTAACTAGAAATTTTTAAGTAATTAAATTTATGTGATTAAATTTGATTAGAATTAATAAGACTTATTAATTAAGATAATCAATTGTAAATTGTTAATTACTTAATGAAAGCAATTAAGGGGTTAGTTAATTAAGTTATAGATTAAGGTTAATTAATTTATATGATTTATAAATTAAGGTAATTAATTTGAGGATAATTAATAAATGATTAAAGGTTAATAAATAAATAAATAATGGTTTATAATTAATTTATGATTAATTAACCAAGATTTGTAGTTTATTCATACGTAATTAATCTGGTATAAATTAATTATAATCAGATATTAACCGACCTTACCTATGGATATTTGGATTCTATTGGATGACTTGATTGTTTGATATCCCTAATATATGATGCTTTGTGATACATCCTGATTTATGTTGTGATCTGTAATTTACTTATCTGTGATATATATCTGTGATTTGTAAATGAACGACAAGCGTTATAGTTATATCGCTTATCAACTATATCCTGTGTTTTGATCTGTGATGATTCATTGTGTTGCACTACTGAGTAAAACCCCGGACTACACTTTTACACACACAAATATGGATTTCACGTGGAAATCGGTTAAGTCACAGATAATTTAAATTTGATGTTTTTGAAATTGAAATTTTAAATTTCAATTGATTTTGAAATTAGAAATTTAGGTTTAAAGTGAAAAGCTTTTGAAATAGAATTTCAAAGATAAAAGTTATTTTGAATAACTTAATCGAGTTTTGAAATTTAAATAATTTGATTTAAATCTGAATTCAATTGATTTTGAAATTGAATTCTATGATTTGAAATTAGGGATTAAAGATGATATAAATGTGTTTATATAAAGTTAAACCATTTAAAAGTAAAATTTTGAGAATTTGGATTTAACCCAAAGATTTTAACTTGTATAAATGGATCAGATTTCCGAAATGGAAACTGTTTGTTTTAAAAGGATAAAAGCTTTCAGATAAGAAATGAAATTCCAGTTTAATTAAAGGAATTTCAAGATTGAATTGAAAAATGGTTTTCCAAGTTATGAACGAATTGTTTTGAAAGCTATGAATTAAATCTGTTTATTTTTAACAGATTTAAAATGATGTTTTGTTTAACCCATTCAAAATGAAATTGTTTTGAAAGCTATGAGTTAAATCTTTAATTTAAAGATTTAACGAGTTAAATTGAAATGGAATTTGATTTGGAAAATCTGTGAATGAATCTTTTATTTAAAAGATTAAAATGTGGAAAATTGTTAAACCGTTGAAGGTTGTTAAAATGAATCTTTTTGTTTTAAAAGATTTGAAAATGGTAATTTGATAAACCATTTGAAAAGAAAGTTTGGGTTTAAGTTGTGACTTAATTGAAATCCCAATATCCATATGTTTTTAAATATTTCGCTCACTATTCGGGTTAGCCGGGAAAGGACCTTTGGGTCGTATAACTCATTCCGAATAGTGATACGTCGTATATGGATAGCATTTGAAGACCGGTGTTGAAGACCGGATATTTTCGAAAATGAAAGGACAACCTGTCGAATGTCTCTGCACTGAGTCGCGCCGGTATAGAGATTTATATCACTCTTTTTGTGACGGGATGTCCGGACGTGATTGAAAGTTATCCGGATTTGCAAGGGCTTCGTGAGAAGTGCCTTCGGTTCTGTTCGAACCCGGAACAGACTTGTATGGATACATGTCTGACATTACACTTTGAGATATAAAGCCGATTTCTTTCAAATACATTTCTGTTGGTGGCGGAGAATTTATTCTCTTAGCTTAACACCCTTCTCTGAGACGTACGAGCTCAGAGGTTATGTAGTTGAAATTTATCAGCGATATATCCCAATTTGGTAATGTGGCATGCTGAGTGCTGCTGTGAAATGATCAGTGTTTGATCATTTGCGATATGATCATTTGTTTGATCTTATATCTTTGTGATCATAGGTTGATCATTTGTTGACCCAAAGCGTGGCTTTTTGACAAAGCGTAGCTTTGTGGACGAGACTTCGTCGAGCCTCACAACCCGGTAATGGTCGAAACAGGAATGTTGCGGCAAGGTTTTCAGGGGTAGCTCCCCTAGGGTATGACCATTCCTTCTGGAAAAGGGTAGTATCATGGTATGGAGCCCAGATACTTACTCATGTGGACACACTTTATTTATGACGTGTGATGTTGGATTCGAGGCGCCTCGGTTAAAGGTCCCAAAGGACCGGGGGTGGCATATCTGAGGTTTCTTTTATCCCTTGGGAAAAGGGGTTGCCGGCCTTGTTTGGCAGAGAACAGTTGGTTCTCGGAACGTCCCGCCAGAGGCGTTTCTTTCGTGGAATAGGAAGTTCCTTAGCCTGACCATTTGTTGGAAATCCAAACAAAACAATACGAGCCCTGTACGGTTTTAGTTGTATTACCTGCCATGGAATGTGGTGGTAACCTGCTATTGAACATGGTAGCTATAGTAGGCATAAGTGCGAAATGTCTATGCTGGCTAAGATTTATATTCTACTTTCGAAATTGTTTTCTGCACTATGCACTAGTAATAATATCAAATGATTTGATTTTGCGTAGTAAGCATCTTTGACTATCATAAGAAGAAATCTCCTCCAAGTCTGCGTTTGCATTGTGTGTGTGGTGGGAGGTCTTATGGTAGTTTCATTTTCCAAAAGCATTACGAATTGACTTTAAAATTCTCTGCTATTTGTTTTTAAAGATAAACTGTTTTTGTTGCTCACACCAGTCCCATGACTGATCCGGAGTTTATTGTTCCTTTCCTAAACTCTGGGTGCTCATAATTTTCCACACGAGCAGTCTAGAGTTGGGTTTTTCAGATATTCAGGTTTAGTAGATTATCTGGAGCTAGTTCAGTTCTTGGAGTTCATGGACTGACGTTGCTTATCTTGGAGCATTCTATTGGAGATTATCCGCTGCTGATGTTATCGTTTTCTTTTCCGCTGCTGTTTCTTGTATCATATCTCTGATGTATATTGATATTCATTGTATCACTCTGTTGTATCAGATATTGTATATCAATGTATTATTCATTTATTCCGCTGTGTTATTTACTTAATGTTGTTATAAGCTCCGGCGACTCGGATTTGAACGCTCGAATCTACGACATTCGAGTACGATGTAAAGTATGGATGTCGATTTTCGAACGCGAAAATTTGGGACGTTACAACTATAGGCCGCCACCACCACCTTTTCCGGACCTCCCCACACCCCTCCATCTACTGTCCAGACCTGAACCATGCAAGGGCCGAGCCCCACTTGCCTTTGGATGAGCCAAAAATGCACCAAAACTCCACTTATTTTGCCTTGACCCTTTGTCTTATTCATATGTAACTCCTACCATCATCATCTCCTTGTTGCCATGCTATTTTGATGCCATAACCTGAGATTATATCCAACTATGGCTGAGCAAAAGATCCCCTTGGTCAAGCTCTTGAATGGTTAAAGAAAGGTCGAATCACTTTGCCCTCTGTTGCTTTTTATTTCAAGTCATTTCGATATTGTTTTGTGTTACATATTTATGTATACATTGTCTTGATTTGTTTATATGTATACAAGGCAATTATATTTGGCTCTCCACTCTCAAATCATATTCATGTTGTCGTGCCTTCAAAGATTCTGTGTTGTGTGTTTGGTCGTCATCTCCAGCTTAAACAAGTGAGTTATTCTCACCAGATAATATGTACCTATATAACTAGTAAATTGACACCTTGTGAATCTGTAGAAATATATTATCATGTTATATATGCCTATATTATTATCATATGATGTTCACACCTATTATTACACCTGTTATATCATATGTTACTGTTATTTAATGTTATTCTGTTATTTATATCAGTTATCACCATTGCAAGTTCCCTGTAGACTAGAATCACTATGGGTTGAAATGATACATACCCGAACGGACTTTAGAATAGGGAAAAATCATTATGGGCTGAAACGATAGGCCTGAATGGTTTTTATTTAATTTATTTTAACTTGGGATTGCGGGTTTGAAATGATAGAACTCGGATTTTTCTTTTTAAACTACGGATTGAAATGATACATATCCATATCACTTGACCTAGGCTAGAAAACTATATATAGGCCCGTGGTTATTTTATAAGGTGTTTTGGATATTTTTAAGTATTTTAAAAATATAAATTTATGAAATTTGATTTAAACATATTTTGAAATATTTTGAATTAAAGAAATTATGATTTTTCTATGTGTTACAAATGTAATAAATGAATGGTTTAACTGGATTTTTTGAAATATAACTCAAGTTTGGAAATTTGGAATTTTGGTTAAAAATGATATTTAAGTTATATAAATAAAATGGAAATTTAATTATATTTGGAAAATGGTAATTATGATAATTTGATTCAATTTGAATTTAAATGATTTATTAAAGTATTATTGATTTTTCTATGAATTTAAGTGGTTAAACAAATGAATGTTTAAAAGTGATCTTTTAAAATATAACTTGACTTGGAAATGTGAAATTTAGTTTTAATTAAAGGTTTAAGTTAATTAAATAAAATTGGAAATTTAGTTAAATTTGTGAAATGGTAATTAAACTCTGAATTTGATTTGACAGCATTTTTGAAATGTATGTAAAAGATATTACAGTATTTTGCAAATGTTGTAGTTGTTTAAATGAACTAAAAAGAAAATTTGAAATAAAGGCTATTATAGCACTTTGTAAGTGCTGTAGTGGTTAAACTTAACATTTAAGTTTATTTTAAATTTAATGGAAATATATTACAGCATTTAAGTGCTGTCGTTTTGTTAAATGAACTATTTTAAACTATAACTTTACGTAGCATTTTGTAAGTGCCACGAAAACTGTATTTTGTTGTTTTAATAAATTTTAATGAAAAATAATCTTTGGAAAATGACATAATTTTTGGAAATTAAATGTTAAATTTCTAAAGATAATGAAGAGACATTTAAATGGTTTTAAATGGAAGAATTTGATTTTAATGTGAGTTTAAAATGGTATTTAAATTTAATAAAATGAATGGATTCAAATGGTATTTAAATGAAATAAATGAATGATGCTTTGAATAATATTTTGATATTTTGAAATGTATATAAATGATTTTGAATTTATGAAATGTAGGATATTTAAGCTTTGAAATATACTAAAGATTGAATATTGTATTTTGTGAAATAAACTTATATTTGAAATTATAAGATTTGAAATGGTTTGTTAGTAAACTGAATTTGAGTTGAAAATGATAGTTTGAATTAAATTAAAATTAAAATTCGGAATTTGAGTTTAATTTAATAAATTTATAAATATGTAGAATTAAAAGATGATTTCAAATATATGTTTTCGAAATGTTGTGATTTTCAAAGTATAATGATTTCAAATGTTTTAGTTTCAAAAGAATTATAACTTTGAAAGTATAGACTATTTGAAAGGTGAATATATGTTTGAAATGGAAATGATGTTGTTTTGAAATGAACATAGTTTTGAAATAAAAATGATTTTGGTTTCGAAGTACAATTATGAAAAGATATGATATTTTGATATATTAAAATGATTTGAAATGAAGTTTTGTAAAGATATAATATTTTGATATATTAAAATGATTTGAAATGAAGTTTGAAAAGATATGATATTTTGGTATATTGAAATGATTTGAAAAGAAGTTTGAAAGGATACGATATTTTGGAATATTGAAATGATTTGGAAATGATAAATCTTTATTTTGATAAAGACATGATTTTGAAATGATATCTTATTTTGAAGTAAAGTATTGTTTTTAAAAGTTATAACCATGGGTTATAATAACGATTGGTTGGCAAAGAGACCGGGATCGGATATGGACATACTCTTTGTCGATACCGAAAACCACTTTGACAACCGTGTACGCGGTGGAGATTCCAGAATGAAGTAGGATGGTGGCGACATTCTTAAGGTATGTTACGTGGACCCAACTCCCGTGAGTTGGCATAAAGTGGCTAAAACAGGAGCGATCTCGGACCAGTGAGGTAGCACCTCTTCTCGGACACATTTCTTCGATATTATACTCTTACTTGTGATTGATTAGATGGCCATCCTCCGATTTGGGAGTGTTGTTTGAGGTGGAACGGTAGTGGCTGCTATGCGTATCCATCAGTCTGTGTGCGTAATTGGTATATCTACCCTGGCATTGCCTAGTTGTGCCGTGTCACCTACCATATCGAGCTTTACTACGATTATGATTTTAAGATTCGACCGCGTTAAGGTTCTCCATCCCCTTAACGCTATTTTCTATATGATTATACTTTACTTATTTAGACACTATTATAATAGCGAATATTACTACATAGTAGATATTTTAACGGATCCTTAGAGGATGGGCGGTCCCAAGCATCTTCTAAGTTACTTGTACCCTTATTACAGTTCGCTTGAGTTGGTTTACATTATATAAGTATATATTGTCCTGACTCGAGTGTTTTGTGTTTTTCTTTACGCTCGGGTCAGCCTGAGTTATTCACAGATTTGGATTTTCACTCGCTTGGAGATTTGAATCGCTGGAGATTATCTGCTTGTCTTATCCTATCTATTTCAGTTCCGTTGTTCTACTCAGCTTGTACTTGGTTATTTTATTGAGACTGTTGTTGTACTCTATTTCTTCTGTTGTATCTTATGTAACTCTGACATATTTAGATAGTAGCTTCATGAACTACTATTTCTTTTACTTCCGCTGCATTATTTTACTCTATGTCTGTGATCTGTGATTTTATTTATTTACTGTATATTCTGAGATTTGCCAAATTTTAATTACAACGCGGTATTTTGAGCAATTCAACTTCAGCATGAGTGTCTACCTATACACTTATAATGGATGCGAATGGTTGAAAATACCGGGTCGTTACATTTATAATTCATTTACTTTCATTTTCTTTAGCAATCATCTTATTTAAATTCACAGTAATATTAAATTACATTCATTTACGTTGATTTCAATATTATAACTTCAATATTAAATGTAACATTTTATTTATTTCGTTGTTTACAATCAAATTCAATTCGTTTCAATTACTTGTTACACTCAAATTTAAATCTTTACTTACGTTCAATTACAAGTTAACATCTTTATCAAATTACAGTTTCAGTTATTATCTGATTTCAATCAACTGTAATATTAAGTTACATTTATTTATATTAGTTTCAATAACATAAACTTCCACTATTAAATCTACCATTTTATTTATTCTTTGTTTACAATCATAACCAATTTGGTTTACATTCAATACAAGTTAACATCCATATTTAATTTACAAATAAGTTATTTCAGAATTCAGTTTTGTATTTTAACTTGTAATTCACATTTAACAACACAAAATTTTATTTCCTTCGGATTTTTATCCAATTTTTTTTATTTTAATTCGTATTTTTAAAGTGTAAAAATACGGGTCGTTACATTCTCCCCCACTTAAAACTTTTCGTCCTCGAAAAGGAACGGAGAAGGGGAAACCATCATTTAGATATAATTCATTCAAAATATTCGACTTATTTGCAAAATTTAGTTATAGGATTTTTAAAATCTCAAAATTTTCTAACTCCCGGATTTTTGAAAAATTTCGGCAGCAACTCCTTTGCGCGGCTAGGACCGAAAGATTTCATAGTGGTAATAATTGCATGATATACATCTCATTACAAGAATGAGGTATCCCAAAACATGGAGAACACAATAATATACCACAACATAAACCGTAATCCGAGAACGTACCTTTTATTAAGCGTTTATTAGCATTTTAACTTACATTTTGCATTTAGCGCAGAAGCGAGCTCCACAAGCGAAGCGCAACCTTTTGCTACCTACTAAAATACTCAACAACCAAGTGAGAATCATGCATATGAAAATAGATCGATATGCTTAGCATATACAACATATATATATAACGTATTTAACTTCAAAACTGAAATTTTTAAATTCAGGACAGCGAACAAATCCCGGTTTTTGGTCACCTAAACGATAAAATTTTAAAATGGAATCTAAATAAAAGTTGTTTCATTCTTTTCAGGCTTTCCGGAATGTCCAAAATCATCAAATTCGGACCATCCGTTCAAAAGTTACGGTCGTTTTACTAAATGGATACGCCTCAGCCTGGGCAATGAATTGCGCAGGTCAACGACGTTCACTCCCCTTTTCGACCATCTAAATGACAGAAAAACACAAAACACTTAAAGCAAAAGTTTTAAATTAAGTTCTTACCTTTCCAGAAATAGCAAGATCGTCAAAATCCGATAAACCAGTAAAAAGTTATGGTGAAAATACTAAGGGTATATGCTACTGATTTTGCTTCCCTTTTTCACAGGCCAGCGAGAAGATTCAAATTTTTAGCTAAGTAAATGAAGGAATTTCTCAAGACACTCTAAACAAAAGTCGTGCTACAGTTTCTAAGCTTTCCGACAAGTCTAAGATCGTCAAATTTCGTCTAGTCATTTAAAAGTTATGGTTGTTTTCGTTTCAGCATATATTGGACAATTTTGGATTTTCCCAAAAATTTGCTTTTATTATTTCAAAGTACAAACCATCAAACTTCAAATTTTCTAAAGAAACAATCATAAACATAAAGTCGTTTATTTTCTTATTTATCCATGAAATAAGTTTACATTCGATTTGTTTCCGATTTTTTTCAAGTTTGTTTCATTCATAATTTAAATTCAAGTCAATTTGCTTCAATTTAATTTGAATTCAATTATATTTAATTTCACTTTGCTTCAAATTTGAATTTAATTATTTAAAAATTTTATTCCGTTTATTCAATTCCATTTACACTAATGAATTCTATTTAATCAATTACCATCCATCTAACAACCAATGCATATCAAACATTAACATCCATCCAAAATCTACACTAAATCAATTATACATTTCCAAGTCAAAATTTTAACTTCATACACTTCCAAGTTTATTGACATTTAGTTTTATTCAAATTTAATTAGTTTCCATTTACCAATTTTATATTTAATTAATTTTAAATTTAATTCATTTTACAACTTAAATTTCCTTTATATTTACAACTATCAATAGATCTTCACATTTTATTATTCGCAATCACACTTGTATATTATTCATTTACTTATCCTTATTAGCATTTTAAACTTTTTAAGTATTTGGTAAGTTATAACTATGCAAATAGAATGTAGTTAAACAATATACAACTTCTTTTCATTCAATTTGAGTGTTATACCTATTAAATAAATTTCCAATTTATTATTTTCCAAATTAAGGGTTACTACTACAATTTTAAATTAAATTAAATTTTTTTAACACTTAAATTCAATTTCATCTTTTCCTATTCATAAGTTTCTAACAATTCAAGATTTACTTTAGTTTAATAATTAAAATCATTCCTTATTAGAGAACTTAAGAATTTCAACTCCGGATTCAATTTAAACCATTTTTTTAATATATATATATATATATATATACTAATATCTTTATATCTCAAATCATACTTTTTAGAAGAATTTTAATCAGCATTGAAATATATATATATATATGCTTATTTTCATTTCATACTTTAGAAAATTTCAATTCAATTTCTATTTAATCCAAAAGAGTACAGTTTCTAGTCTACTTCAAATTTATACTCCTTTATTCTAAGAGTTTCCTACTTCAATCTATTTTCACTTAACACTTAGGTTCATCCCTTATTTTTCAATTCAGAAGTTCCTTAATGATTCCAGTATTTGTTTATTTCAATAGTTTAAAGTCATTAAATATTAAAGAACTTAAGAATTTCAACTCCGGTTTCATTTCAAATCAAGTTTGAAATAATATATACTTATATTACTATATATCAAGTCATACTATAGAGAATACAAAATGAAATTCAATTTTAATCAAAACAAGGTTTAGAAAAAGCTATTAAGTGATCTCCCCCACTTGGACTCTTGAAAATAAACGTCGATGATGCGTGCACTCATCACCGAAATCATTTTCTAGTGTCAAGAGGGGAGTATAACACTTACTTCATTTGAAAATCCTTTGAAAACAATTTCTAATCGAATATACTATCATATAATACTTATATTATACATTTCAATTTTTTTTAATAAATTTTCAAAACACCGGAATTTAAATTCTCCATCTTAATTTAAATTCATTTTTATTTTATTTTATTTACCATTTATATTCATTGTCAATCATATTTACAAGTTTCATTTCTTAAAATCATCCAATAGTCAATAGTTAGAAATATTGACTAATCAACAATAAACGATGATAATCTAATATTATCATCTCCTAACAACCAATACAATCAAAATTTATAAATTTCCAAGATAATTCTTTTATATATATAAAATATAATCCAAAACAATATTATGTCAATCTGTCCTATTCGAGTATTTAGAAATTCCTATCGATGCCTTGGCGTCCCAAGTACCAACCAGAATTCATAAATACTCAACGGGAAAAATTAACACAATATAAAATCATTTTTATATCAAAGTTACAAATACGCTCTCTCATATACACTCAAACTCATTCATAAGGTTTAACCCTATTTCAATGAGTTATTCCCCACTAGAGCCAAGGTAATCTAAACCAAAGCTCTGATACCAACTGTAACGACCCACATTTTTGACCGTTCAAGTCGACAAAACATACACACATGCCGACTCAAACAATCCAAAATACAGATAGTTATTGGGGTTAAATAAGAAAAAAAGGGAAAGAACAGAAACAAACTCAGAATCTCGCAGCGGAAGGAACAAGATATAATAATAAAATAACAGTTCATGAAGCTGTTAAATAAATAAATTTGATTATTATTATACATCATAAATCAGAGTTACATACAAATCAAAGATAAAACAACAATGCAGCGGAAAAATAATACAGTAGTAGAATACAAATGATGTAATACCAAACTTCGTCTTCGTCCTCCAAAATATACCTTCAACCTAATCTGAAATGCTCAGGCTGACCCGAGCGTAATGAAAAGACTAAACACTCGAGTCAGGACTAAAATATCTCATGTAAGTTAAATCGAATAAGTAAATATGAGTGTGACGGCGTCGGAAATGTTTACGGGTTTTAGACACCTCCTATCCAGTGTTTAACGTGCGTGCATTAACTTAAGAGATGTTCGGGATTTCCATCTCCTAAGGATCCGTTAAACTATCTACTATATAATAGAATACGCTATATACAATAATGTCTATCATAAAGTAAAATATCAAACTAGCGTTAAGCCATGGCCCATTCCACCCTTAACACATTTTTATTCCCAAGAGCATATACAAGATCGTAGTTTCCCCAAAACCGGAAGTCACCAGAGGGAAATCCATATACCAAAGGTACAAACCAAAATGCAGTGGTCGCGAATAGGATAATCAGTATGACAAGGTACATAAGGCGATACCAACTAGGATACTAGTAGTTGCATGATCCGGACTGATGTTGGGCATAGCAGCTACTACCCCAACACCGCGAAACAACACTCCCAAATCAAAGGGTGCACCCAAATCGAATCAAAATAGTAATAGATATGGTATCGAAGAAGTGTGTCCGCTAGAGGTGGCGAACCTCAATAGCCCGGCACGGCTCCTGTTTTAGTCATGTCAGGGGTCATCCAATATCGTTCTCTTTCTTCAGTCAACGCGTTCATCAAACCACCCACTTCATTCTGGATCAACACTGCGCGTATATTAGTTATTAAAGTGGTTTTCGGTATCGACAGAGAGTATGTCCATATCTGATCCCGGTCTCTTTAATAACTACGTATTATTACACCGGTGGCTCTTTTACATTTTCAAAATCAATTCATAATTGATTATCAAAAATATCATATTCGCTTCAAAAAAAATCAAATCCATTTCAAAATCATCATATCTACTCAAAATATACAATTTCATTTCAAAAATCATTTTCGCCTCAAATTCCACAAAACGATTCACATAAACTCGAATTCCAAAATTTAAAATTTAATCAAATCTCAAATCATCAATTTCAACTCGATTCAGCTTCTCAATAAACCATTTCAAATTATCAATTTCAAATACATATTTGAACCACAAAATAAGCCATTCCAATTTCCATATATCTCAAAGCTTTAAATATTCACATTTCAAAACTAAATTTGATAATTCCATTTATATCTCAATTTAATTTCATTACATTTTGTTTCTGAGATATTTCTTTAATCATTTCAATACATCTAAATACGACTTCAATTTAAAAATATAAATAAACAAAATATCCCATTTAAATTTTTATAAGTTTGAAATATTCATTTAAGTCACTTTTAATCAAAGTCAAGTTATAAAACACATCTTTCAATTTTCAAATTTAATAATTTCAAATCAACCTCGTTTAAGAAAAATTCTTAAATAAATATAATTTCAAATCAATTTTATCTTCAAATTTAATTCAATAGTTTCAATTTTGTTCAATTCACAAATTTATTTAAATTTCAATTCAATTCCAAATTAATTAAATCTCAATTTCAAATAAATTTTCAATTCCAAACTCAAACTTGAAATATCATTTCATATAAATTTTCTTAGAAATATTCAGAGTTCGATTAAAAGTCCAATCTTTTAAAACAAATCAACTTTCGAAAATTTACGCCGTATTTCAATTTTTTTTTCTTAAAAATCTAAACTTCGAATAATTAAACAATTTTCTTTACCAAGTTTAAATTCCAACATCACGAGCTTCAATTCAAAATAATTCAATTTCCATAAATTGGATTTTATTCTTAAAATCAATTCATTTAAATAATTTCAAGACAACTTTTAAAATCATTTAATTTAACCAACCCGGTGTCCGTATATAATTTTCTAACCTATGGCCAAGTAGATAATTATTTCAATTTTAATTCCAAAGATGGATATATATCATTTCAATCCAAATAGATGTCATAGGTATATCATTTCAACCTATTTCTTAATTTATTCGAAATGATTCAGTTTACAGTTTTATATGCAATAAACAATATACATGATGATAGCATGATATATCAAAATAAATAAACAACCAATATCGACCAATAGCATCCATCACAACCAATCAACCATAAAGCCAATAACATTCACAACAATTTAATAATTATCAATATCGAGTAATATACTGCCAATTTAAATTTAAATTTATTTTGACGGTCAATTTAAATTCTATCAATTAATTCATATATCAATACAGATGATAATTAATCCTACCAACAACAGCCAATAAATTTCATATCATTTCAGAATATAAGTTTAACTAACGAAAATTATTTTAGTCAATTGTGAGCGTATAAACACTCACCTTTGATTTATCGACGATTTAAAACCCAAATAAAGGCCCAAATTTGAACACTCTCGGAATCCAACCAAACCAGCTCCATGTTGTCCGGAATTTCGATACGAACGCAACGGAGAAAACCGCGCAAAAATCCGAGCTCGTATGCAAAAGTTATATACGTTAGAACGATTGAACATTTAAAATTTTAAATGATTAATTAATAATAATAAATAAATAAAAAGAACGTATACCCTTTCTCCCATTCACGCACAGCACAACCGAGACTCACTTCACGCTGTTCATCCTCATCCACGCGCGAGGCAAACGACGACCGGACGTTGATCAGGGGATGCCATCGCGTGCGCCTCTCCTTGCTCCACCTCCGCGCCAAGTTTCGCCACCCCATTCGCCACCGTTTGCGCAAAATCCAAGAAAATACGTCCATGCTTCCAAGCCAGATTCTGGCGAATCCATGGCGTAATAGCATAGATCAAACGTATGGATTTGAAGAGCTCGCCGAGATCTACACTTTTGCTTTTAGAATTTTTCGATTTCGTTGAACGGATTGAGAGATATTAAGGAGAGAAGATCGGCAATTTCTGGCCAAGGAATAGGTGGCGGCCATGGTTTGAAATTAGGGTTTCTGAAATAAAATAATGATAAAACTGTCTCGGTTTTGCGTGCGTATTTATAAAGGTAGGTCCAAAATCATCCTAACTCCAATCGTGACGTGCCGCCAGGCGTTTATAAGGTTTTACCCATATTCCGAACGCAATGGAACTAGTCCCAAGGCCTAATTCAATCGTATGTGGAAGATAGCCTTTGAAGTCGATTATTTTAATTAAATTCGAAATTAAATTTCTATGCGTTTCAAGCTCGCACGGCCAAACGACAAGTCCGGTTGCTACGAAAATTGAAACTTTACAATAATTCACCGTTACAGATCCGATGAAACTGGTTTCGTCGAAATCCGAGACAGATGTAAAAATGGCTATTTCTACTGTTTAATTTCAATATAAAATTCCCAATTTTAAATTATTAACTTTTAAATCAAATTTCAATTGTTCACAAATTTCATTTTTTAATTTCACAGTAATTAACAATCTTTTACAATGTAGTTTTCCATTATAAATCCAGTATAAAAGATTACATTAGATTCAGCGTTCAATTATATTGTATTTCAAATTCAAGTTATTTAATTCCAATTGAATTCTTTTATTTCGATTTACACTTTCATTATTGACTCAACCATTTACTTATACATTATTATCAATAGTTTATAATTCATTTACTTTCATTTTCTTCAGCTATCATCTTATTTAAATTCACAGTAATATTAAATTACATTCATTTACGTTGATTTCAATATTATAACTTCAATATTAAATGTAACATTTTATTTATTTCATTGTTTACAATCAAATTCAATTCGTTTCAATTACTTGTTACACTCAAATTTAAATCTTTACTTACGTTCAATTACAAGTTAACATCTTTATCAAATTACAGTTTCAGTTATTATCTGATTTCAATCAACTGTAATATTAAGTTACATTTATTTATATTAGTTTCAATAACATAAACTTCCACTATTAAATCTACCATTTTATTTATTCTTTGTTTACAATCATAACCAATTTGGTTTACATTCAATACAAGTTAACATCCATATTTAATTTACAAATAAGTTATTTCAGAATTCAGTTTTGTATTTTAACTTGTAATTCACATTTAACAACACAAAATTTTATTTCCTTCGGATTTTTATCCAAATTTTTTTATTTTAATTCATATTTTTAAAGTGTTAAAAATACGGGTCGTTACAGGATGTCAGGCTTCAAAGAGTGTGAGAGATATCAGATATCCGCAGCTATCAAAGATGCCGCATATCATCAGTGGCATTAAAGATGTCGAAAGCCGACAATGCAAGTGAAGATACCATGTTTCACCAATGTTGTAAATTTTCGTGCCATAAATCATCAATCTAGAGAAGGATGTCGTGCGTCATCGGTGCTTAAAGTAATATCGTAAATAATCAATGTGGTGAGGGATGTCATGAGTCGTCAATGTAAAGACTATTGCCGAATGTCAACCACACAATGAAAGATGCCAGAAAACACCAATGCCGAGAACCACGCGGCAACCATTGCCGTCCAATTCCACCCTTATAAATATGAACACCATGGCAATGAAGAATGGACGATTTATTCTCACTGCTTTCTTACATTTTCAAACTTGAAACCCTAAATCAATTTGGGGATTCTTCACGTCTATTGTAAATTCATGACTATTTGCAAATAGGGACTTGTACAATTAATATTGCATAACACATCAAATAAAGATTCTTGCCTTACAACTTGTATTGGACTCGCATGCACTTAAGATTTCAATATGTACGTGGCTTTTACATGGAACATGCAAATTTCTAGCAAGTCGATGTAAGACTACTTAAGTCTAATCTTAACTAATCTTCACCTACTTTGCACCCTTTAGGTTTAGCAAATAAATTTGTTAACATTTTGCGCTAGAAGGAGGGCTTGAACATTCGATCTCCAGTATATCCCATACCGAACTTCCCTTAGCCTGCATATAAGGGGTCTAAACGATTTATCATAACCCGTGTATTGCATAAGGGAACTTTCCAAATTTTGCATAACCTTCTTTTGGCAACATAATGACTATTTCTGAATAAGGATCTTCTAAGTCTCGTTTGGCCAAAATTGTTTATCAAGTTACTCATGGCTTTCAATTTCATAAAGAACAAGTGTTAAGGTTATTGGCCTTGCAAATTATGGAAGAAAAGAAGAAAGTAGCTCTTTATAATCTGGACAAATAGAGCATCAATCCATTCCACATAGGACCTAACCCAATCTTTGCCTTGGGAAAAGAAAGCCCAAAGAAAGATAGTTTGTTCTTAAAACTGAGGTGGGCCATTCAATTCTAATCCAAAAGGACTATCTTTGAAGAGGAAATAACAAGTGATTTCGATAAGTTTGCCTAGAAATTGAATAAAGTAATTGATCATTCTCTTGTCCTAGTTTAAACTCAAGAATCTTAGAAAAGAAAGTTCATGGATGATACTAATGCACTAATCAATGTTATAAGAAAGTCAAGAGGGAATCATGGACATAGTTCTCTAAAAACTCTAGATTCACTAGAGCCCATTCCTTTACCACCTCCAATGTGAACATTTACCTTCTAACTAAGAGAACACTGAATTATTGGCCTTTTAAGAAGAGGCAACCTAAAAATGAATAGATTCTTGGAGGTGTTTATTGCCAATATCATTGAACAAATGGACATGAAACCAACCAATGCTAAGCTCTAAAAGAAATGATTGAGAATTTCTTGGCTAAAGGAAAGCTTCAAGAGTTTGTTAAAAAGATTTAACTGATGTATCTACAAGGATCAAATACTCAATAAAGAGGAATGTTTCGTAAGAATGATTTATAAAATAAAGGAAAAGTTTTTTATCCCACCAAGATGGCCTAGTCAAAGCACCTCCTAGAGGGAGGTCAAAGTAAGCCTTAGGTCCCGCCTATGTGGCTTGGCCAAAGCGCCTCCTAGTGGGAGGATGGAATAAACCTTTGGTTGAACTGTTAAAGGACAACTAGAGTCTGCTTCAACCTTTAAGCGGGCGTTAAGTAATAAGTGGGTATTACCTTGATTGCATTAGGCAATCTAAATGGGATGGTGAGCAAGGCTCGATGCTTTTTCAGTGCGTGCTTGGTACCATATTCGGTAGTAGGAGCTGTACATAGATGAAGAACGTCCTCGATCCTAAGTGGTTAGTGGAAAGACAAGGGTTACGCCTAAACGGCTGCACCTCCTACTAGTGTAGATCACATTTAGGTCATGCACTGCCATAGTTGTTTACTAGTTTGTTTGTTAGGGGTAAGGCTAGATAACCCTTTATGGATGTTTTTCAAAATATATAGAATATGGTTAACTATTGTGATGCCGTTATTAGGCACTACGGAAGTTCTTTAGTATGCAAGGTGACGAGGACATGATACTGCATTGGTGATGGATCCTAACGAGGGGCTGAGTTATAGATACTAGTAGGAAAAGTATCCTGGTCCAATGGGATACTATTTTACTTATATATATGTGGTTATCGTCAACCTAGGGTAGATAAGGCGTATCATATGCGTACGTCAAGTCGAGACGATTAAGTAAAAATCATAACATGCGATGAAAGGTAATCTGTAGAAACTAGTGTTATGTATAAAGTGTGTAATTTACCAGTCACCGGAGCGTTGTTTTGATTCCCTCCTCATTACAACCCACATGAGAGCTTAGAGGGACATGTATTGGTATAAGCCAGGAACAATGGAAGGACATGTTTCCTTATGCATGCTCGGCACTGACAAGGACACTAGACAATGGAAGTGTCTTTATTAGTAACTGTATGTTTTATTATACTTTACTAATTTTCTATATAGTTTAAATCGATAATGCTCTGATATGCATTTATTTATTTGGAGGATACCCAACCAACGATCCGTACTTTGATGGACTTGGGTTTTCATTTAGCGAAAATTGGGGCCCATCGGGGTATAGGTTGTCACATATGGTATTAGAACTAAGGTTAGTCGATCTTAATAAGTAAGAAACGTTGAGTGAGCGTATTTGTTTTTTCCTATAATTATAAATATATTATACATCAAATCCTATAAATTCCAACTATATAGTAGTTGCAACATACTTTGAAAAGATGGATAAGTTGACTATGAGTCGGAACAATGATGAAGTTGAAGAAATACACCTATCTTGGTTACCTATGGGAAATAGGTCGAATGGAAATGCGTTGACTTAAGAAGAGCATGAGTGCAACATATGGAAGGTCCCTAATGTTGGATGGTACGTGACTCCCTAGTTGGGCCCGGATAGCCCAGTGGTTGTAGACCATGCAGGATTATTGATTGGTGATGTATATTAGGTCTAGATAAGGGGAAAGTAAAAGTCTATATGTTGTAGATATCCGAAAGCAAGAATCGTGCAAGTTCCCCAAGGAAGGTGCGTAGTAATCACTCCAAGATCGTAACCAAAATTTTAATATATTCTGGAAGAAAGATAAATCAAAAGGTAAGTGGAAAAGTCGAAGAAAAGTCCAAAAGAAGGGACAAGTACAACCACTCTGAGTCCGACCCCACATAAAAGAAGTTGGATTTGAGAAAATATATAAATAATATATTTGAAATGATTTTCAAGGGACTTATTTAAAAGTTTGAAAAATATATGGTATTTGCAATGATTTTCAAAGGATTTACTTGAAAGTAAAGAAACCTTATTTTGAAAAGTAAGTAAATATTAAATTTTTTTAGAAAAATAAAATATTTACATTTTATTTAAATAAGAAGTTTTAGTAGAAATTAAAGTTAGTTTAATCATGTAACATCCTTACCTCTATACCTAAACTACCCAAGAGTATTACACGTGAATATTTCCTTGGATTAACACCGGTAAACATCTCATATCATATAAAACTCACCATTGATGTACACCGTCTCAGTAGAAAGAAAAAGACATATCCATATACACCCCCACCATCGATGTTCCAGGACAGGACAATGCACAATATATAATAAATAAAAGAGAGAACATAGAGTAAAAAAACACAGTGATAATATATAGTAGGAAAGTATACATAAATCCAATATACATCAAATATACACTGCCATTAAACATTCAATACATGAATCAAAGTACATCTCAATGGTATACAATGACTACATATATATAATGATATCATATCCTCCATCTATGTCCAACATCCATAAAATGGTTATCATGTCCTTGAACCTTAAATGTCTTGGACTGACCCGTGTGTTATAAATAACACACGGGTCAGACTATATCTACAATGATAGATGTAAAATTAGAAAAATAGTTGAAATATGAACAGTATAATAAGGATGGTATAGTAGTCTCAAAATATCTTAAAACAACATCCACAACAAACCCTTACAGAAAAGCATCATCACTCATATAAATCAAATCAGTAGAAGACCAAAAAATGGTATCTAATGGGTGAATCATCCATAACCAGAAATCATCAAGAATGAGACATTCTCAAGTAAAGTCATGCAAGGATGAAGCAATGCCCAAATAAATCTCTCAATCGTAGAATATAAAATGTCCTCATTAAATCACCAAAATCGATAAGAAAGATTTGAGCCAGCACATAACAATACTTACGTATAATCAATAATAAGTAGGTCATCTGCCTAAAAATAATAAGTCATCTACCTAAAAAGAAAAGGCCGTCTACCTGAAAAGGATAGGCCATCCGTTGAAAAAAGATATGGTGTTGACCATACTCTGGACACTGTCGCAGGTGTAATCACATCTCATCATAGTATATGCCTATCTTTCCCAAACACATACACACACATATGAAACCGAATGGGAGACTGACAACATGTCTGCTTGGTCCAGGAGCCACATGTGTGTCCATTTGACACAACTCCTACAGTCATTGGTTACCATTACCTCTTCCCTCAGTATCATGGCAATGATCCACTAATGGCTCGACTATGCTTAGCCTCTTCGGTGATAATCGACATGTTTCCTTATGGTAATTGACTACTGGCCTATATGACACAGGGGCATACACTCCGCAGTTGCTCACAAATAAATAATATAAGGGTGTCATGGATCCGGGGCACGACTACCACGATTAGTCCACTAGGGTGGATACTGACCAATCTATTTCCCTTCTAGAACAAAAAGGGAGTTGGAAAAAAAGTTCGATAGACACATAGTATACATATAAGCTACGGCTAACAAGTAATCGACACATTGCTCACCACAATGAGTCACACATAACGTACCCCCATAGGAGTGTCATTCACAAGAAAAGAATAACTGAATAAAAAACACAATGACATCCTATACCCCCACATGTTACTAGTCCATTTATTCAGTATTCACACATCACACTCGCTCCTTCGTTATTCTATATAACGAGTCCAAAAAAGTATTTTCGAATGCCCCATTCCAAACAATATTACTAATCCGTTTATTCAGATTCCCCATCACACATAATAGAATATCATAAAATCATGCTGAAGGATGTCATCACCATATCCAATCACATCAAGGGAAATTAATCATGTCAATAACTAACAGTGGATCATTCATAACAACAGATCAATGTGGTAGAAAAAAAAAGAAATCATAAAAATGAAGTAAAATAATATTTAAACAAATGTGTAAAATAAATATCTTATATTCTTAATTATTGAAGAATGCCTTTAATTCGTTTATATAATCACAAATAGGATTTAAATACAAAAATTCATTTCCAATATATATATATATATATATATATATATATATATATATGTGTATGTATGTATGTATGTATGTATGTATTTAAACTTCTAAATTACTTTATAAGTTGCATATAATTATATAAGTCATTTCCAAATTATCTATAATCAAATACTACTTTGAAATAAATTAACTCACTTTAAAAGTAATTCCTTTATATTTCAATCCACTAATATATAATTCAAATCTTTCTATAAATATATGTATTCAAAGACATTATTTATTATATTAATATCACTTAGTAACATTCAAGAGTTATTTAATAATCTTTCATAATTATGAACTATTTTCAAATAAATTTATATTAAGCCAAATAGATTTTAGAAAGAAAGATATACATATGCATATATATGTATATGTATATGTATATGTATGTATGTATGTATGTATGTATGTATGTTAAACCATAATAGCTTCTACATATTTACATCTATATAATTACTAACCTTATAATTTCCAAGATCATAATTTAACTTAAAATAAATTTATATTAAGTAAAATAGATTACTAGAATGAATATATATATAAATATATAAAAAACTATAATAACATTTTAAATAAATAAATATATATATACATATATCTATATAATAAATTTCCAACTATTAATATAATAATCTATATATAATAAGTTTCCAATTATGCTTCAGAAAACTCTTAATATAATAAACAATATTAAATAACAGATGTGATCATGCTTTTAAATCTAATGGAAATAAAAATTAAAATGTAAGAAATATATTAAAAATCATCTTAGAAAAACAGAAAATGCACAGGTTCAGTCGACTGAATCAAGATTTAGTCCACTAAACTAGTCGACCGAGCAACTACTTCAGTCTTTTGATTGTTAGGTTTTCCTCTCGTCAATTTAATTAAAAATGTTTCAGTCGACTGAAAACTTCCCACAGTCGACTGAATTTCGGGAAATCTAAAAAATGTCCATATGCAATCATTTCAAATTCCAATATACTTCA
Organism: Allium fistulosum; assembly: GCA_030737815.1. Classification (NCBI taxonomy): domain Eukaryota; kingdom Viridiplantae; phylum Streptophyta; class Magnoliopsida; order Asparagales; family Amaryllidaceae; genus Allium; species Allium fistulosum. The sequence goes on along the minus strand of CM060905.1, from coordinate 245,197,613 downwards.
GTGTTGTCCAAAATTAATCAATGCAAACCAACATACCATGAAAGTTTAGCATATACGAACTCCATACACATCAACATATGTAAAATGAAATGAAAGTATATAATCATAGTTGTGAGTGAAGAAACACTCACCTTGGCTATAGCTAATATAATTTTCCTTCTACCCATTCATTGCCTCTTTCTTGAAAATCATCATACTCCAAAACTTGGACAAAATGCAAACTTCATCATAGTATATGGTATAGCATGATGTTGTGTATGATATATTTGAATTTGGAAATTTTTGAAAATTTATTTATATTTTATTTTGGTTTTATAATGAAGATAAGGGTTTATTTCTCTTTTTTCTTGTTGAAACAAAACTAGAAATAAAGGTGGAGAAAGAAACGTGAATTGCATTTGTGAAGTCTAGAGAGATCTCCAAACATAGAATTGTCTAGATTTTTAGTGCTTGAAACAAATATGGGCTTGGGCCTTACACACAAGCCAACTCATTCCATTTCTTTTCATTCCTTTTCCTATTAAAACCATTTTCTTTTCAACACAAAACAATATAAAACTTCAATTGAAAATCACTTTAATATAATAAAAATGTTTGCTAAACATTATAAAACCTTATAGAATTTATTTTCCATCAATTCTTTTATTCAAATTATTTTAATCAAAATCTTCTATCTTAAGCCCACTTAATAAAAATCTTCTTATTAACTAAAACTAACTCAAATCACCACTTAAAAATTATTTCTTACTTAAATTCATATTATTTGGCATTATAGAATTTTTACAAAATATTACTTATATATTTTAAACTCACTATACTTTAAATTATTCCATAATCACATTTAAATTCCATTTGTTAAATAAATTCGAAAATTATGTATAAAATTAAAACTTCCTTTCCTAAAAATACATTTATAATCCCAATTACTAATAATATTAGACTTCACAAAATTATTCAATTACTTTTATTATATTTAAAACTATTTTATATTCAAAAGTATAATTATCTTCAATTAAGCATTTAAACTCCTCATTTTATTAATAATTCAAAATCTTTAAACTATTTAACTTCCTAAAATACTTCACTCGAAAAGCATCTCAATAATCCTTCCCGAAACAATTTAGATCTCATCAAAATGTTTTTATTATCTAAATTCCAATATTTACCAAATAATCCCAAATTATTCTCATTTAATATCTAAAAATCCAGTTTAATTAATTAAATCATGATTATTATTATTTATTTATTACTACTCAATACTGGGTTGTTACAGACTCCTCCCTTAATAAAATTGCATCCTTGCAATTTCCTATAGGGAGAATCCATAATCAGCTAAAATAATAAGCTTTTATACACCCACTTTAATTAAACCTTTACATACAATCATCAAAATAATACAAAACTTATATAAAATACATCAGTTATTAAATTCTTTGGTGGCTCTTGAATAATAGTGGTTTATTATCCCATGCCCAACGTTAGTGGTCATGGGCTATGAATTAAAAAAAATCACTTAGGATAATACCCATTACCTTATCAATAAACTTTACAAATTTTAAAACTCTTTAATGAACTTCAAAGTATTAAAATAATTACTATTTTTTTTGAAAACAATAAAGAAAAATGATTTTGTAAATTTACTTTCTTCAGAACTCTTCTTGCTTTACAAAGCCTTTTCAAAAGTATTTCTAATACATAGACATAAGATGGAGTACCCAAAATATTTGTAAACTCAGAATTTCAAACTCTGAAAATTTTACCTTTATAAGATAGATCCTCAAATTTAATTTCAATTTTTTCAAAATAAACTCTATTTTTGTAGTAAAGCACTTGAAGTAAATTGATATCTTGTTTTCAAGACTTTTTTGGAATCATAAGTCATCAAGAAATAACATGATTTTAAATTCATAATCAATTAATTTAACTTTTATTTACACAAGATCCTTTTTAGATAATTCACAAAACGTTTTACTAATCAATCTTTTACTTCAAAAATCAAACTTCTCGAACATTCTTTTATATTCATAATATTAAATCCATATTAATTTCTATCACATGTACTCCTAAAATTCTTATATTTCAAAACTCATTTTACCTAAAATAGTATTAATCCCTTTTAAAAACAAAACAATTTGAATATGATCCATCAACATAAAAATCAAATTTTAAATTCAATGAAAAACCAACAATACTACAAATACTTCTAATTTCACGTTACACAAATAATATTTATTTACCACTTAAATGAAAAAAAAAATCTTCAGTGCTATTTGAAAGCATTATAAAGTAAGTATTCATTGAGTACTTACTTAAAAATTCAAATTCTATTTCCATAAAACATTTATTTTCTTGTTTACTATATAATTACACTTTACTACATTCTTTCAAAATTAATACGACATTCTAAATATTCATGAAAACCTATTTCCCATCATAAAATTACCTTTTCTAATTCCATAAAACTTCCTCAATTATGTACTATAATTTCTATTGAAAACATTATTCAAAACATTGGTTATAAACAAAATACATTTTCTCAAAACTTTTACAATTTCCATATACTTTTCAAAACTATATTAGTTCAAATAAAAACCATTTTAAATTAAGAATTTACATATACAAATTTATATATGTCATGGTATATGTTTACACAATTCATCCAAATTACAAACAATCATTCATTAGAGAGAGCATGAAATCATAACATCATATATTAAATAATTTCAAATTCTAATATATAAAAATATGTGGACGATGGCTGGTAAAGAATTTTCAATGGCTCACTTCGCCAATTGGCTATAGTGTGGACCATTTGATCAACATTGCATCACCATCACTTCAGTTATCTACTTAGGCTTGATGGTTGCAATCATCATGTAATATTTATAAGAATATGCATTTACTATTTACAAAGCAATTCATTTTATAAGATAATACTTCTACATATCCATCTCAAAATATTTACCAAATATTTTTCAAAAATAATACTTTATCACAATAATACACTCTCAAAATATAAATTTCAAGTGTAAACAATTTCCAAATCTTCAAAAATTTACACATATTTTCATATCGTAAGTTTTATTGAAATTCTATTTCAAAATTTTATTTCTCTTATCAAAATATTTTTCTCAAAATACTACTTATTCCATCCTCAAATTATTTACTATATAAAAATAATAATTCTACATTTTTTTTATATTTTATACTTCAATATTATACTTTAAATCCTTTCAAAATATCAAGTTTAACTTCCTTTAAAATATACTACAAAATATTAATTTTAATATATTTTCAGAATATTTTTCTTCTTTTGAAAATATTCTTTTATTTATAAAATTTAATCCATTTGTTTACACCCAACTCCCAAATCATTAATACTTTAAAACTCAATTTTACCAAAATAGTATTTATATTTTCCTCATTATTTACTTCAAAATATTCTTTACATCTTTTAAATCTTTATATTCAATTATTAAAATAATACACACTAATAAATATAATTATATTAGAAAATACGTAAATGTGTGTGTGCGTTTATATATATATAAGAAATATATAAAATTAATATTGAAAACTATAAGGATTTTATTAAGGAAGTGACATATATATATATATATATATAATTTTTTATAAGTTTTAAACAACATAATAGGTCTTAGAAACAATATAATATAATATAGAATAAATATCAATAATCATTGATCAAATATAAATAAATAATATAAAATGTACAAAAATAAATATTTCAGAAAAAACAAAATATACAGGTCAAATCGACTGGAACATCACCTTAGTCGACTGATCCAAGTCGACTAAAACTATAAAGGAGTCGACTGAAATAGGGTGTTCGTCCCAGGTTTGGATTTTATACTAGTTTAGTCGATTGAATGCCTACCTTAATCGATTGAATTATGAGTTAGTCAACTTAATTCCATATTTAGGAATTGTCGAACGTAAAAAAAGACATTGACAAATACTTGCATTTGATTCTATTAGTTGACTCTCCCATTGTTAGTGCTTACTTACTCCTAGTGACTCATAACACCAACTACACAATGATCATATACAATCAATTCTATCTATGAAGCACAATTTGAAATTTATAAACAATAATTTCAAAACTTTATTTTGCTAAAAGATTTATTTAAATAAATTTACAAAATATAAATTCTTCTTTTCTAGAAACATTTACTTCCTTTCAAAATATTTAATCTCTGTAACAACCCGCCCTTCCATACACATGAAAGTCGCATCGTCAATAAGAAAGAAAGGGATAGAAAAGAGAAAAGAAGAGAAGAAAGAAAGAACAACAACAGAATCTCAACAGCGGAATGAATAAATTATATTAATAACAAAAGTATTACATAATATACAATGACTATCAGAGTTACACAGATTAGACATCACATACTAGACAGTTATAAACACCTGTCTAGTTATTACAACTCAATACAATATAAAACACTATCACAGAGATTAACACAGCGGAATACTATATATCTACGAACGCTGAAGCCTCCTGCTCCATTGCTCCTCCAGATAACTCGTCAAAGCTAACCTGAATCCCTTGGCTACTCGTAAAAATTTGAGTACCCAAGAGTTTATAAAACAGAAATAAACACTTGGGTCAGACATGGGTCTGGTGTGAGTAACAGGTTAAACTTGCTTAACTTCAAAACCCTTTTGAAAGAAAAGGTATCACGTAAGACTCCCCACAAATAAACATGGGTAAGTTTTTACCTTACGCTAACCAAAACATTTGATAGGAAATCCGATTGTATTATAATAGGTCTAAGGTTTTCAAATAAATATGAAATAGCTGAAATTGTTACATTATTAAATTCCAGCATACTAGCCAACAAAGTGGGTTATGAAATCAAATCCGTTGTCACTTATTGGAGTTTGGATTCCATACAATGGCAGGGCTACCGGGGTACCGCCCATCACAGTACGTGGCCTAGATCACCGTACCGAGGATCACGCCCAATCCCCTGCAACACAAGGCCGGAACATCCCTTACTGGATAATTCCCGCACAAGACATCCCAGCAGTTGTTGCAATCAACTGCCCACACAACCGAATAATAAGAAGGGACCTCTAGACAGGGATAATCTTGTCCTACTTGGGTGCTACCCACTAACCTTGCTGCACCTCCCCTATTTTAGCCATTCCCGGTTGATGAGGCTTGAGGCTACGATTACCTTTAATTAGGACACATTACTTAGAATGCTCATCGTCCACCTGACGATGTTCTGAAAGCATTCAATCCATACAAGTTCGTTTCGGGTTCGAACGAAACCGAAGGCATTATCTCATTACACTCATTTTGGAATCACCCTTAGAGTTAACGACAATAACCCTTGCACTCTGAATCTTCATCTCGAATCTGAAAGTACTATCTCCGTCAAACTCATTACGGAATCACCCACAGAGTTATACTGATAAAGAATAGTTCTTACACCTCGAGTCTTCACTTGCTCCACTTGGATTAACGACTTAACGTTTAATTGGAATCAATGTGGGTTTCGGATATCCAAATCTGGAAACCCGATCCCGGTCTCATCGAAATCCAAAACGTATTTTTTAAGGCCAAGTTGTTTTAAAGTTAAAACAATTCAATTCTACTATCTATTTACACACAAATAGATAATTCACAGATTTATAATAGATAATCAACATTATCATTATAAACAGATAATCCATATCATCATCACTATGCAACCAAAGCATCCAAATCATACAGTATCAATTATCTCATATCTGAGATCTCAAACCATTCAAGGTAAATCAATATCATTCAATATACCTAAGCAATGATTTATTAATCACCATATATAGTTAATTTAAAATGAATTAAATACTTCATCTCTAATTAATTTAAAGTAAATTAAATTAATTACTACCATCATTAACAATATTGCTTAAGTCATTATTAATTAATTATCAATTAATTAATTAACCATTATCCAAATATTTTAATTAATCATCCTTGATTAATTAACATTTGATTACATTCAAGTAATTAGTATTTAAATTAATTTCATAAATTAATTATTCTTAACCACCTATAGTAATTAACCTTTAATTACTTCATTAATTAATTAACTATAATTAATTACATTACTCCTTAATTAATTACATTAATTAATCTCTTCATTTATAATTATTCCTTAATTTACCAATTCTTAATTACATCATTGATTATATAAATTAATGATCCTTAATTACATTTTATTATTAATTACTTTAATTAAATTAATTCCATTAAGTAATTAATCTTTAATTAAACCATAATTATTAATCACTATTGATTAATCACATTCAGTAATTAACTACCCTTAATTACTTCTTCAAATAAATTAATTATTCCTTAATTAATTTCTTAATTAATCTCTTGATTAATTCCATTAAGTAATTAACTTCCCTTAATTACTCTATTAATTACATCAGTAATTATCCATTAATTACTTTCCTAAGTAATTATACCTCATTAAATTACATTAAGTAATTATACAAATCATTAAGTGATTTTCTTAAATTAATTAAACTTAGTTAATTAACTTAACTAATCAAAAGAAACTTAATTAATTACAATGAGTAATTAATATCTTAATTACTTCCATTAAGTAATTATATTAAATTAAACAATTTCACAAATGATTAATCTTAATTAATTAATCTATTTAATTATCACAATTAATCACATTAATTAATTACTTATTTAACCCAAGTTAATGATCTACATTAACTATTCTTTAATTATTTTTCTTAAATAATTAAACTTTAATTAACCATTATTGATTACACTTTAATTAATTCCAATTACCAATAAATTAATCTTTCATTACTTAATTAATTAAGTACCTAACAATAACTTAATCTTTAATTACTTAAATAATTTATTCCTAACTATTAATTAACAATCTTAACTTATCAATTAATGATTCTTAATTTCAAATTAATTACCCTTTAATTAATTTAATTAAATCTTAATTAATCAATTTAACCCTTAATTACTAATTTATAAATCCAAATCATAAATTAATTAAATTGATTAATTATCTTTTAATTAACTTACTAATTTATTTTATCCCATATCATTAAATCTTAATTATCATTAAGATAACACTCTATTCTTATTAATGATTAAAATATCATTAATAAGTATTTAAAATAATGTACCTTTAAATTTACTTTTAAATTTCATTTTAAATTTAAGATTTAAAATGAAGACAAATTTATCTTTAACAAAGTTTTAAAAACCATTCTTTTTAAATCACATGTTAAAGAAATATTTACTTAATTAAAGAAATTTAACCCAAATTCATTTTAGATTCAAATCAATTTAAAACTACATTTTAAACATTCAAATTGTTTAAAATATTTTAGATTTTAAAAACTTCCTTTTTATTTCAAAATTTAAAACACATATTAACTTTGACTCCATATAAATCTTTAGATTTAAAACCTATCTACAATTTAAAACTTTAATTTAAAATTCAAACTACTTAACTCTTTTTAAAGTAGTTAAGTCAATTCAAAATTTAAAAACTTTATCTTATTTAAAAACTGAGATTTTAAATTAAACTCCAGATAACAACTAGATTTAAAACTTATTTAAAAGTTTACTTTTATATTTAAACTCAGCTTTTAAAATTTATTTTAAATTTTAAAAACTGGAAAACAGTTCTCTGTTAAAACCTGGAATACAACATTACCCGAGTTACTCCTTCAAATCCCCCGATAACTACTTCGAGTCTTCCACCACAAATCACGAGAACAAACCCGAGTACCCAAATCCCCCAAACCCAACTTCACCAGAAAATATGTGCACGTGCACAGAGACGCTGATCGTCTCCGATCACCAGCGTTGATCTCTCCACATCGGCGATTACACTCACGTCCCAACATGATCAACGAAAACATCAATACGAGCTCGAATTTAAATTCCAACATTCAAATGAAACCTGGAACAGAAGGTCTCGAACCACCAAAGCCTGAAAATTCCCTCGTTCTCCTGCCTCCGATCATCGGAGTTGCTGAAACTCCAGTCACGACTTCGGCATAATACCAGCTTCCATCCTCCTGAGTCTTGTTACACTCGATCAAACAGTGGAGTCGTACAAATCAAATTACCTAACCTATTAAAAACTAGGGCTACAGATTTCTACGACCAACCACCGCCGCCATAGTCATTTGATTACTCACTAACCATTTTTCCCGACCTTACCATTAGCTCCTCTTCCTCCAGAAGAAACTTCAACCCTCCAGAACCCCGAGATCACCAGAAAACCCCAAAAGTCCAAAAACAGTGCAAACCCAAATTGCTTCTTCATTCTATTTCTAAAAACCATGATTTTAGTCTTAAAAATCAAGTCTTTGATTAAGGTTTCAGATTACATACCTGACTTAATAAATTAGGATGTTTGAATTTTTCCTTATTCTAAGTTAACTCTATTCTTCTTAAGTTTTTCAAAGACATTCAAGTTATTCTAACTTGATTAACATTTTAAACTTTACTTCATGATTTCACAAACAACTTTTGTTTGAAATCCTAATTCTAACAGAGATTAGTTTGGAAGAAAATAAATTTTATCAACATCTTAGCTTTGAAACTAAGAACAGAAAGACACAGATAATCAGTAATGCACACATATACATATTCACATCAGACATTCATTTATATATACATGCAATACTTATTTATATTCAGCCACTCTAACATGCAACCAAATTATATTTTAAATTTTTAAAAAGTTACTCACCTGTTCAAATGAAACAGAGGACAGTTTTTAGCCTTTGAAAACTTGAATTGTTTTAAAACTGGAAATTTTCATTGCCATTGCTTTTGAACTTTAAACTTGAATTTACAGATGAATTTCTGCTTGCTTCTGTCTGCATCTCAGGTTGGAAAGAATTGCATGCAAGCTGAAATGATCCTGCTTCTCTGTTTTGATTTAAACTGCATGCTACTGGAATCCTTAAGTTGTTGAGATGGTTTAATGATATGATTTCCAGGTTGCTTGATTATCTCAGGTTTTAAAAATACATGCAGGCTTTTGATTTTGGTTACAGGTTGGTTTTCGAAACAGAGAAGATTGTTTGTTGATCTCTGTTTTGATTTTTGAAACTGGTCTACATTTTTTGATCTAAGGATGACAGATTGAAGAAGAATTTTGCAGGCTTTTGATTCACATTTTTGTTTTGAGGAGTAATACTCACTGATTTTTTTGTTTTGAAAAGTTTCTTATTCTATTTGTTTTCAGGTTTTGTTGATCTGAGATTACTTCATTTCTTTGTTTAGAAAGGAGGTTTAGAAAAGAAAAGAAAAATGGAGATGTTTGTTTATATAAACTGAAATTATCTAAAATTAAAAATAAAAGAAAAATAAAATTAAATGACACTTGTCTCATTGCTTAATTCATGACTTAACACATGTTATATTAGGCTTTAATATAATGACATTTGTCTTTTAAGTAATTAATACATAATTTTTATTTATTTTAAAATGTTAATAAAACTTTTATACTAGTTTACTATTTATAAATACTTACCTAATATATATATGTATATAAATTACTTTAAAGAAAATGTAAATAAAACCAAATATATATATATAAATAAAATCTTATATCTATATTTTAAATCCAAAATATTTAAAAATATATATCTTTTGAATTTCAAGATAACTTCCAAATTCAAATTCAAATTAAATTTAAAAATCCAATTTAAAATCAAGTTATATATATACATATAACTACCATTTAAATTTAAAATAAAAATTCTATTTCCATAAAATTTATTTATGTTTATAAAATCAAAGTATTATAATTATAATTTGAAAATATCAAATTTGACAATTTTAAATAATTTATAAAAGAGATTACAAATTACTTCTATTATTAAATGAATTAATACCATATGTAAATTGTATTTTAAACTTCTATATTTTAAATCATATATCTCAAGTAATATTTAGAAAGAAATAAAACAAACCTTTTTATTAAAATTAAACATTTATCTTATGTATTTTAAAACTATATAGTTATTTATTAAATAGATTTGAAAGGCTTAATATTAAATTAAATCATAATTTCCAAATTACCAAAATATATTAGAATAATGAAAATATAATTTCATTTGTTAAATTCAAACCAAAGCTCATCTATTTACAATATATACAATTATATATATATATATATATATTATAAATAGAAATCATTTATTAACTTTTAAAAGATAAAAATTCACCAATTAAATATTTATTAAATTAGATTATTAAATTTTATTCAAATTTTATTAACAAAGATTATCAAAATCAATTTAATTTTTATACAGATTATTAAATTGATTTTGCCCAAAATTCCGGGATATCACAATCTCCTTATAAAGCTTTACAAAAAAATTCAATAATTTACAAATATTTTGAAAACTTCTCAAAACGCTTCAAAACTTTTTGTCCATATGCCTCGTCTTAGTATTTAGGAATCCTTATTTATAACGTTGATCATGCACATCGATCAGAATTCTTAAAGAATTCAACAAATAGATTAACACTAATTCAATTTCAAAAATTCTTCAAATTATCATATCTATATACATTTATATTAAATCATACTTTATATAACAATCAATTTAATAAAACTTAATCAAATGCCACTTTTATAGATATAGATTCCATTAAAATCTTTGTAAATAAAACATTTCTTACTTTCATAGAATATTCTTCTTACTCTTTTTATTTATAAATTAAAACCATACTCGCTTTCATTTAGATATTTTCCAAAACTCTTTTTTCAATACTAAATCATTTCCAACAATTTAAAGAATATCAAGCAAGCATAAATTTTGAAACTACTTTAACAAATATTTTTAATGACGCGTATCCATAAATAATAAGTCATAAAAATAAAATTTTCAAATTTCCTAGCGGTAGCTTCACCTCCGAAAGCACCGCAAGATCATAATATCAACAACTACGAATTAATACAAATTGATCATCATTCAATCAAATATAAATATAGCAAACATCAATGTTCTTAGCGGAAAGTAATCCGTACATTTCCGCTGCGCACTCTGGTCACTAACAGATCAGAAGGCAATAATTTATACTAAGCTACTGGAGGTTTACATATTATGTTTCATACCTAATAGGTAACGGTAAAGTATTATATTTATATACAAAATACAAATACGTTCCTAGTTGATTACCCTAGTAATCATCGTATAATATTTATATATACACCTATTATAGACATACTATCCTAACACATCCAAGGGGACAGTGACTCTAAGTCTCTCTAAGATCAAGGCTCGTGTCTCTTATATATGATGCATCATTCCAAACCCACTCTGATACCAAATGCAACACCTCCACCTCTATAACCAAGAGTATTACAAAGTAATACCATCAAGTAATATGGAGAATGAGGCAATATGGGTACACACGTGAATATTCCCTTAGACTACACCAGTAAATATCACATATCATATAAAACTCACCATGGATGCACACAGTCTTGGTACAAAGAAATAGACATGTGTGCCTCTAGGACAAAGAAATACACAATATATAATAAATAACAGAGAGAACACAAATTCAAAAACACACTGATATTATATAATAGGATTGTATACGTTGATCCAGCATATATCAAATACACATTGCCATTAAAACCTCCAACACATAAATCCAAATACATCTCCATAGTGTACAATGACTATACGTTTAATGATATCCTATCCTCTATCTATGCCTAACAACCACGAAATGGTCATCATGTACTTGAACCTAAAATGTCTCGCACTGACCAGAGTATTACAAATAACACACGGGTCAGACTATGTTTACAATGATAGATGTCAAAGTAGCAAAACAATGGTAATATGAAAAGTATAACAAGGATGGCAAATAGTCTCAAAATATCTCAAAATAACATTCACAACAAACCCATACAGAAAAGCATCATCGCCCATATAAATCAAATCAGTAGAGAACCATAAAACCATATCCAATCGGTGAATCATCCATATCCAGAAATCATCAATAATGAGGTAACCTCAAGTAAAGTCAGGCAAGGATGAAGCAATGGCCAAATAATTCACTGCATCTCATATTTCAAAATGTCATCATCAAGTCACCAAAATCAATAAGAAAGATTTGAGCCAACTCATAAAAATACCAAAGTATAACCAATAATAAGTAGGTCATCTGCCTGAAAAATAGGTCGTCTTTTTTAAAAGAATAGGTTGTCTGCCTGAAAAGGATAGATTGTCTGCTTGAAAAGGATATGGAGTTGACCATACTCTGGACGTTGTTGCAGGTATAATCACATACATCGTAGTATATGCTTATCTACCACACACAGGAACCAGATGGGAGATTAACAATGCGTCTACTTACTTTAGGAGCTACACATGTATCCATCTGACATGAATCCTACATTCATCGGTTACCATTACCTCTCCCATCAGTATCGTCATAATGGTCCACCAATCGCTTGACTATGCATAGCCTCTTCGGTTACGACCAAACATGTGTCTCTATGGTAATTGACTGCTGGCCTATGTGACACAGGAGCATACATTCCACAACTGCTCACGAATAAATAATATGAGAGTATCATGGATCCAGGGCATGATCACCGCGATTAGGCCACTAAGGTGGGTACTGGCCAATCTGATTAATTCCCAAAACAAAAGGGGAGTTGGACAAAAAGGTAGACAGACACATAATATATAAAATCTATGGCTAACAAGTAGCCTACACATATGCTCACTGCGGTGAGTCACACACAACATACTCATGTATAAGTGTCATCCATGAGCTAAGAATAATCGAATAAATAATACAACGACGTTTTATACCACTGCGTGTTACTAGTCCATTTATTTAGTGCTCACACAACACACTCACTCCTTTGTTATCATATACGACGAATTCAAAAAATAACTAAAAAAGTATTACTGAATGCCCTATCCCAAATGGTATTACTAATTTGTTTATTCAGATTCCCCGTCACATAGAATAGAATAACATAAAACCATGTGGAAGGATGTCATCATTGTATGAAATCACATAAAGAGCAATTAATCAAATTAATAACTAACTGTGAATCATTCATAACAACAAATCAATGTGGTAGAAGAAATAAGAAATCATAAAAATGAAGTAAAATAATATTTAAATAAATGCATAACATAAATATCTTATACTCTTAATTATTGGAGAATGCCTTTAATTCATTTATATAATCACGAATAGGATTTAAATACAAAAATTCATTTCCAATATATATATATATGTATGTATTTAAACTTCCAAATCACTTTATAAATTAGATATAATTATAGAAGTCATTTCCAAATTATCTATAATCAAATACTATTTCGAATGAAATTAACTCACTTTTAAAGTAATTCCTTTATATTTCAATCCACTAACATATAGAATTCAAATATTTCTATAAATATATATGTGTATATGTTTATATATTCAAAGACCTTATTATTATATTAAAATTACTTAGTAACATTCAAGAGTCATTTGATAATCTTTTATAATTATAAACTATTTTCAAATAAATTTATATTAAGCCAAATAGATTTTAGAAAGAATGATATACATGTATATATATATATGTTAAATCATAATAACTTTTATATATTTATATTTATATTAATTATTAAACTTCATAATTTCCTAGATCGTAAATTAACTTAAAATAAATTTATATTGAGAAAAGTAGATTGCTAGAATGAAATATATATGTATATATATATGAAACTACAATAACATTTTAATATATATATATATATAAAGTTTCTAACTATTATAATTATTCTTCAGAAAACTGTAATATAATAAAAAATATTAAATAATACATGTAATCATTCTTTTAAATCAAATGGAAATAAAAATTAAAATATAAGAAAAATAATAAAAATCATCATAGAAAAACATACACAGGTTCAGTTTGACTGAGCAACTACTTCAGTTTTTAATTTTTAGGTTTTCCTCTCGACAATGTAATTAACAAAGGTTCAGTCGACTGAAATCTTTTCCTAGTCGACTGAATTTCTAGAAATTTAAAAAATACTCATATGTAGTCAATTCAACTTCCAGTATACATTAATGTTGTCCAAAATCAATCAAAGCAAACCAACATAAGTTCCGTGAGAGGTGAGCACACACGAAATCCATACACATCAACATATATAAAATGAAATTCAAGTATAAACATAGTCATGAGTAGAAACACCCACATTGGCCATTGCAAATATAATTTTCCTTCTACCCATTTATTGCCCCTTTCTTGAAAATCATCATACTCCAAAACTTGGACAAAATGCAAAATTCTTCATAGTATATGGTGTAGCATAGTGTTGAGAATTTGGAAATTTTTGAAAATTTATTTATATTTTATTTTGATTGTATAATGAAGATAAGGGTTTATTTCCCTTTTTGCTTGTTGAAACAAAAGTAGAAATTATTGATGCCAAAAGTGGCACCAACATCCAAATATTAGATGAAGTATAGGGATTTAGCAGAGAGTGGCAGAAAATAATAGAAAAGTAAAGAACATGCAAAAGTTCTCTGGGTGAAAATCCATTATTATATTTGTATTGCCTTTCTATCTCCAATTCGATGCATTCCACACTCTTTTCCCCCAAGATCTATTTCCTTTTGACAATTCATCCGATATCGCTTGTCTTTTCCTACTTTATTCTCCAAAATTCTTAGTGTTGCTCATTTGTCTTTTAGATAAAGCACTTTATTACAGTTGCTTGAAGAAGTACTTGGAGTATAAGGAGATTTGGGAAGTGCCAAGTGGAAGGAAAACCTCTCGGTACCGAGTGGTCTACTTAGCCTTTACTTAGCCCCAATTTCCATCAAACTTCTTGAGTCAAATCTCTTAGCCTTTCTACGCATGTTCCAAGTTCATGAATTGATTCATCTTCATTTTGGCCTTCTAGTTCTGGTTGAAATCTGCTTGGTTAAAAAGCGGGCTAACACTTTCCCCTCAAAGTAAGCCTTTCGAATGTAAGGTGTGCTTTGCCAAAGAACAAGTTTCAGCAGTAGTCAGTCTTTGATAGTTGAGCTCTCCGGCTATCCATTTTTCCGATCTTGGTGACCCATCTGGTTCTTTCAAATTCTCCTTCGAAACTAAGGTCATTCTAGACCTATTATAGCTTTGGATTCCAGTCCTTGCTTAAGTGTCAGCCACGAGTCATGATTAGTCCATCTCTTATCCAGAGGTATCATTTTGTATGTCAAAATCATCTCGTGTTCCCCAAGGATTTATCAATCTCATTCCGATTACAGGGCGTTAAAATCCATTTATCAAGTCAACATCCATTCCATGGTTCGATCTCTCTGATTCATTTTGTCATCCAAGCTAGGATTCGATCTATTCGGACTGTTCAATCATCCAATCTAGGATTCGATCTCTTAGGACCGTTTAATATCAAATCTAGGATTCGATCTCTCTGAATCCTTGTTGAGCCCAATCTGCTCCTCTCCGGCGAGGGGACCTAATGACCAGCAAGTCCATTTGCTAACTCTCTAGTGATGAGGCTTACTTTTGATCTCTCTGGATGAATGCAGAGTCGAATCTTCTTACTCTTCGTGAAGGGACTCAACAACAAGCAAGTCCATACACTTACTCTCCGATAAAGGGACTTACTACTTTCGGTCACTTCCCCATCTCTTCAGACAGGACTTCCATGATCAATCTAAGTTATCATGTTCAAGTGGATTTCCAAAATTCAAATATTCAAATCAAAGCAAACAAGGAAACATCCTAAATATTCATCTTAGACTTTCGACTCAGAGCGTGCCTAGAGAACATTCGAGGTCTCGTACTCGTGTAAGCGGTCCAAGATTATTATCGTCTTAACTATTCAAAACGGACAACAAAGCGTGGAAAACAAACCTAACTCATATCCATTTCGATCATGGGATTAACATCCTCGACTCGAATACCTGGTTGCTCCGAACCAATTCTTCTATCAAATCAAGAAGGTGTCTGCACTAGTTCATTTGGTGTCCATCTAGCTCGTGGAATAGGAAAAACTTTCCAGACCTTCTCTCCCAATCCATGGGTTCCATCTTAACTGACCTTCGATAAAGGGTCTGCCCCTTAGTATCCAAGTATATCCTCTTTGGGGTTTCTATCAGGTCAATGCAAGAAGAGAACTTTGATTCCCTCCTCTGCCATTTCGCTCCTTCGAAGTTGTTATTATCTTTCCGCTTCCCCATGTCTTTTCCATATTTTGCTTTGGACAGTCCTCCGCCATCCACATCATTAATATTAGCATAATCAGCCTTAGCATCCTCTTGACTTAGATAATTCTCAGCTTCATGTTAAAACTCCGCGAGATCCATCAGTGGAGCCTTTTATAATACAATCCTGAAGTCAGTCTTTCTAGTGACTCCAAACACTACCACCATCATGATTATCAATGGATTCGGCTCATCGATAGTTGCGGCTGCCGCATTGAATCTTGTCAGATAGCTACTTAAGGTCTTTCTAGACCTGTGCTTTACGCTTGATAGTGTCATTACATTCTTTGGTCGAGAGATATGGACTCCACACTATCTCAAGAACCTATTCAATAACTTGGTCCACGTGCTTATGGATCCATCTCCAGCTGTCTGAACCACATTGCTTCCAAATCTACCAGATATAATGGGAAGCATCGTCCCATCACCTCCTTAGAAGCACCCAACACCTCTGTGTGTCGGATGTATCTCATTAGATGAACCATTGGATCCGTCTACGTATCGTACATTTCCAACGTCGGATGTACGCTTACCTATTCGGTTATTGTCGTCTAATGAAGGTCTTCAATCAATAGTTGCATTCTACCCCCACGCTCCAGTAGGGGAATCCGACACATACTCCTCTGGCCATGCGCTTGCATTCTGAACTGCACCTCCAACTTCATTCTGATAGAGTTAGGGGTATGCTCTAGGGGTAATTATGTAATTTGTTATATATATCTAACTTGATAATCAATCTTGTACGGAATAAAAGGTGTTTTTCTTTCTATTATATAATTGATATATTGTGTTATATCAATTAATTAATTTAACTAAAAATATATTTTATAGAAAATCCATAAATGGTACATTTTTTTATAATAGTTACAAAGTGCTATAACAACGAGTAATTATCACAATGAAAATAAATATACTATTTTAAATGTCCCTAGTCAAGATGCATCAAGACTAGATATCGATATATCTGTTAAGATTAGAATACATAACGCTCTCCAAGTGTTGGATAGTGTATTACTCATGGCTGTTAGAGGCACCAAGGGGTCATGTACTGATAATTATTGGATGACTATATGGAACGACTCACTCGATAGTTTTCTGTTGATTAATATAACTAAGGTCAAACATAAAATATCGATGTGACTATTTATACAGTCTCTAGACTTAAGAATACAGTGGATCTTCAATATGAAAGCTCCGCTTTGGTTATAGCCAAATCATGGCAAGGCGTTCTATCGAGTGACTATAGTTAGATCAAGTGGAAGTATTGGAGGTGAAGCACTATTCAAGAGAGGATTCTCTCCTCAGTTATTAGGGTTAGTATCACGGTCAACTCAAGTAAACTCAATCTCAAAATCTTTGGCCAGAGCATTTTGGTTAATAATAATTTTAATTATTGAACCATGAGCTTTGTGTTTGGACTATAGAGTCGAATATCGACGATATTGGAAATTTGACCATTGCCAAATTCCATAAGTCCAAAGTGATAGTTTTGACGAAGAGAATTGATGTAAATAAATGTCATAACCAGGTAACGCATAATAAAGTGAAATTGGATTTTACCAAAACTAAGTGATAAATTTGTACATAATGTCATTCCACTTGCTAATTGTTGGTGAACGTTAACATTCGAATAGTTCGATGTTAATCGTTGACCAAATTTGCACCCAAGAGTTACACAACTGAAA
Organism: Allium fistulosum; assembly: GCA_030737815.1. Lineage (NCBI taxonomy): Eukaryota > Viridiplantae > Streptophyta > Magnoliopsida > Asparagales > Amaryllidaceae > Allium > Allium fistulosum. The sequence goes on along the minus strand of CM060905.1, from coordinate 245,179,640 downwards.
TGATGAATTCTCTTTAGACCAAACGATTTAATTAGTTCATAATTATTATAAATTAATCAAAGTAATTATAATTATTATAAATTAATCAATATATATGAAATATTAATTATAAAATTAGAATATAATTTGATAAATAAATATTGTTGTATATATTTATAATAGCTATAAATATATCAATCGATATGAGATATCGATAACGAAATTAAATTAGATTTAATCACCATATTTGCTTGGGCTTAAATGAGGTATTAACCCATAGATTTGAAAGGGAATTTTCGACTGCAATTATGTGATGGGGGCCAAAAATAGGGGCAGTTAGGGTTTAAGATGGATGGTGGAGATTGAGTAAGAAAAGGCAAGATATGATCCTCTTTTCTCTCTCAACCATTATAAAAAGCATCTCTAACCCTAATCTAGTTTTGTTTTAGCCGCCTCCTCCTTCCTTATCATGGATGATCTATATAGGCATATACTCGATTAAAAGCTCAAATCAAATCAAACCCATATCAATAGTTATTTGATAGCAAAGTGTCTACGGTTCAAGGACTAACAATCGACGAATCGAGGAGGTTTCCAAAGGAGGAGGACTCGTCATTTCAAGCTGGACTTGAGGGCATCAGTTACAGGGAGATGTTTAGTTTCTTATAAGATGTATGATCATTGTATAATAGCTTATTGCTCATATACATCTATATATATTATTACTGCATTGTTGTTAGGTGAGATTCATATAGGTATTGATGTTGTCACAATAATGTTGGTTATGTGCATAAGTTATTAATAATATGAAGTTCCATGCCGAATTACTGTATTTTATTTTAATATTATACTAATATAAATATAAATATAAATATATATATATTAATTTATTTATATAATTTATATAAAAGTATATATACATCAATATTATATAAAATTTGATCTGATAATTTTCAAATGCATGTTTATATTAATTATGAATTTACTTACCAAAATAATTTTCTAAAACTATTAGATTTATTATTTAATCACTATAAGATTTAATAAATTCATATAAAATAAATTTGTTTTGAAAATTCAATTTTAAATTTTTTAAAATTATTTTATCAATATAGAAGCGTTCAATCAAAAATTTATATTGTTCTAAACATGTTTTTATATTTTTTAAAACTATTTTAAAATTTGTTGAATAGTATTTAAGTAATAAAAAATATGATTTTCACTCAGAATAATTTGGGAAAAAATTTTGCCACCCTTAAAATACTATTCTTGATTTTTGGAAAATTTAAAATTTGATATTTTTATTATATAATTATTTTATATTATTTATTTATGATGGTTTTACTAATTAATTCATAATAAATATGTATTAATATAATAATATTATTTTAAATTTGGATCTGTAGTGTATATCACTCTGGACTATTAAAATAAATAAATAAATATATAATTTATTATAATACAAATTTACATTTAATTATTATATTTATATTTATATATATACATAGTTTACACATAACTATTTTATTTTAATATGTATGTATATATATAAAAAAAATTCTTTAAACTTAAAAGTTTATGTGTATATATATTTATTTGATATTTATAATATATTATATATATGCATATATTTATATAGTATTCATAATACACACACACACGTATATGTAATTACTTAGATGTTTATATATATTTACTATAAGTACATGCACATATTTAGACAACATATAATACATTTAGGATGAGCTAATGTGTCCGTTGCGATGTATATACGGGCATGTTATACCTTGCACGAAATATCATGTTACATGTGCACACACATATACATATGCATGCTTATATATAAAGTGAAAATAAATCAAATAAATTTCAAACTACAGTTTATAAATTTAAATAAAATATATGATTTTATTTAAATTAAATTTAGAAATGTTCAAAATAAATTAGACTTCATAGGCCCAATAAGATTTCAATAGGGAATTTTTTTTGAAATTCATCCATATCTTCCACTGTAGGCTGGCTCAGTTCCAACAATGATATCATAGACCAATAGCCTATGTGGTCTAATTAGTCATGTTAGAGTTAACTAATTAAAGCCTACCCATATAGTAGGGTGTCTAGAAAAGTAGTCTCAAAGGTTGGGTTTGGGTAATTAAGTACTCTGCCCTACCTAGCTACTAGCCTAGCCTGAAATTATGAAATAAACTCAAAATATTATCCCTAATAGAAAAGGCCTAATTTGAATTGGGCCTTGGACTAATTTTCAAAATTGTTTGAAAATTTAAAATATAAGATTTAATTTAAATGTTAAATTTAAAATAAGATATACAAATATTATAGAAGTTATAATATAATAAAAAATTTCAAAATGTTTGAAAAATAAAAGAAATTGATTTAAAAATTTATTAATAAGATTAATAAAATAAATTAATTAAATAAGTTAATTGATAAATGAATACATGTATTATATATATATATTATGATATATGTTATGTTATTTTAAAACGTTTAAAATAACATAAGTATACATGGATGTGTATGAATTGAATTTTGAAATTGATATAATTTAATTAAAATTGTTCAATTAAATAAATAAATTAAAATTTAATTAATTATATAAATTAATTAAAGGTTAATTAATTACATAAATTAATTAAAGGTTAATTAAATAAAAGAATATGCACATGTATAAGATATATGTGTTATACTATAAAGGTTATAGTATGTAATAAATATTTAATATAAATATATATTAAAATAATATAAAATTAATTAAAATGCTAATTAGTTAAAAAATATTTAAATAAGTTTTGGGTAAGTTTGGCTCACATCCCTAACAAGTTTTAAAATAGAGAAAACATCCTTCCCAACCAACATTTACGTTTCCGCTCCCTGTTTTTAAATTCACGCACGCAAAAAGACCGAAATACCCTTTATGTTTTTAACTTTTCAAACGTGTATAACTTTATTTACAAAACCCGGATCAACATAACGTTTTCACCAAAAAATCGCAAATTTTATGATCTTTAAAATGAGATCCATTGTTGATACCAAAAATTTAAATTTGTATTAAATCTGCAATTATTTCAAATATTTGCAGACAATTCAGCAAATATTGAACATTTTCGATTTTTTTTCAAATATATAAAAATTGCAAAAAATTGCAGATATTTCTGCAACTATTGCATATAGTTGCAGAAATGCAACTATTGCAAATAGTTGCAGAAATGTCTGCAACTATTTCATATAGTTGCAGACATTTCTGCAACTATTGCATATAGTTGTAGAAATGCAAATAGTTGCAGATGCAACTATTGCAAATAGTTGCAGAAATGTCTGCAACTATTGCATATAGTTGCAGACATTTCTGCAACTATTGCATATAGTTGCAGAAATGCAAATAGTTGCAGAAATGTCTGCAACTATTGCATATAGTTGCAGACATTTCTGCAACTATTGCAAATAGTTGCAGAAAACGAACTTACACGATATTTCAGTAAAAATCTTTTATTGTAAACAGATAAATCATTAAGCAAAGATAATTTTATCGTTCAATATAAACCAAATAATCACAAATAGAAAAAATGGAGCACGGTATAAACGAGGGTATTTATGGAAAAGAATTAAGCCGAAACAAAAATAGGGACTGGATTTATAAAGTTTCGAACGGAAGGAGTTTTTGTGAATTACGTTTGGTTTTAGGGATGTGACCCTAATTTTCACTTTAATTAATATAATATTATGCATAAGACTATTATATAAGCAGTATGAAATATAAAAGTTATATAATAATAAAACTTATCAAATATGAATGCATAACCTAACCATGGAAGATTAAAGAAATCCTAAATAAACTTAAGGGATAAATACATACGTATTGTACATATATCGTGATTTCAAATGTGTCCGACACTTGAATCACGAGGGCGTTTCATAAGAAATACATTAATACATAAGTCGATATCACTTAATATAATATATTAAAGATTATGAATCTTCAATATAATGTTGTCCTTGACCATATAAATATTAATAAATTACTTGATACTTCTTAGTTGTTGAGCAAACTCAAGCTAGGATTGTAATGTGTAGTATTATAATATATTCAACAGACGAGGTAAGATAATTGTGACGACCCAACTTTTTGGACAGTTCAAGTCGACAATAAAGCACACATGTCTAACTCAAACCGTTTAAAACATAGATTATCAATGGGTTTATCTTAAAGAAATAAAAAAAGAAAGGAAGAAACGACAACAGAATCTTGCATCTGAACGATAAAATAAAATAATCACATAAACAGTTCATGAAGCTGTTTAACAATATTTACTCAGTTCAATTCACAACATAAATCAGAGTTATACAATATTATCAAAGTTATACAATTTTAATAGACAGAATGAAATAGTGCGGCGAAATAAATACTAGTAGATATGATATACCAAATCTTTGTCTTCGTCCTCCAGAATAACTGTCTTTATAACTGAAAAACTCGTCCTGACCTGAGCGTAATGAAAAACAAAACACTCGAGTCAGGACTAAAATCCATATGTAAGTCAAATCAAAATCAGGTGTAATATAATTGTAAGTAGCTTTATTCTTTTACTTCTAAATTTCACATGAAAAGTTTTAAAGTTTCAAAACTTCTATTCAAGGGTTTCAGTAATTTATCACTTCAAATCAATTTAATAAACTTCACTGTTTAAACAACTTCAATGTTTAAATCAGATTTTATTTAAATCGCTGAAACTAATACTAGTTTTTTTCCAATCATTACTCAAATAGCTGATTTCAATTTCAGAAGGTTTCACTTTACTTTACAAATTTCCAAAGTTAAATTTCAAAACTTTTTAGAGTTTAAAATTCAATTTATCAAAATCTCCAATTTCGCCAAACGGCGATAAAACCACAACAATCACATTTTTGCAAAAGCAGTCAATAATGCATCTAATAATTCACATATTAAATAGGATGTCCAAAGTTCCATATCCAAATTCAATGTACAGATGATAAATCATATCAAGAGTGATAATAACAGGGTGATAATATGGATATATCGAAACCACTAAACAACATAACAACCAATCACAAATATGATTCATTGCAATATCAACCAACATCCAAAGCAACCAATTCATCAATATCACAATAATTAATAACTATCAATGTCGGGTGTTTAAAAGTGATATGAAATTACAATTATCAACATCGAATTAAATGTCAAGTTAAATGTCAATTTAACTATCAGTTTAAATGTCGCATCTAATGCCACAAATTCAACTATCAGATTTACTATCAATTTTAACTATCAATTCTTACTACCAACTTTACTGTCAATTTCTACTGTCAATTGAAATATCAACTTAAATCCAATTAAGTCAAATTTAATCAATTTAATTCCCAGTCAATCCAATAAATTTTTTGTCACTTCGATATTTGGTTTAACTAACGGTAGAAAATTTAGTCTTCGTGAATGAGTTTAACCACCCACCTTTATTTGAAACTGAAAATATTCCAAAGGTGAATAAATTCCAATCCAGCTCCACGTTGTAGCATTCATCGATATAATCACAACGCAACTTGTTTCGCTCGATTCCGATCTCGCTTAAAAAAGATATTCAATAATTAACACAACGATTACTTAGCGTAAATAATTAACATGATTAATATAAAATAAATAATAACCATTCACCTAACCCCATCTTCCTCTCATTGCAACACCTAGCCGCATGCGCTCTCTTATTTTTTTTATATACGCGAATCAATCGCTCGCTCTAGGCCGCACGTCGCCAAGCCACAACTGCCGTCGTGACCACCACTGACGAATGCCCAAACTCAGCCTTGCCTACACCATAGACCACGAGCTCCAGATCTTCATCGTTGGCCATGAAATCGACTGGAGCTGCCACGACTTCGGTCATCGATTCCCGCCTCATCGTCACAAACCACGCCAATTGCATCGTCCATCTCGTCCACCTCCTCATCGTGCATATTTTCGTAGTAAGGGTCGAAAGCCGATACGGCCTCGAGTGGCTTTGGCGAATATTGATCGTTGGATAGGGAAAAGTTTTAGATGGCGGATGGGTTAATGTTTTTAGGGTTTGCAAAAATAATGAAAGAATGGGTCCTTATATAGAAAATTTTCAATGGCACTATTCACAGTTAAATTTTTCGAACTCCAAATGAAGTGTACCACCTTGCGTTCTATATGTTATAACCCCATTCCGAACACAATGGAACATATATTGGGAGCCAATTTCATTATATTCAGAAGATAGCTTTTCAGATCAAATTATTTTAATCAAATTCCTTTAATTAATTTCTACGCGTTTCAAGCTCGTACGACCAAACGGTAAGTCCAATCGCTACGAAACTTGAAATCTTATAATAATTCACTATTACAGATCCGATGAAACTGGTTTCATCGAAATTTGAGACAGAGACCAAAAAGACTATTTTTACATGGTAATTAAAACAAGCTATTTTCCAAAATAAATTTATTCACTTTAAATTCAATTTTAAAAGTTAACAATCTTTATTCTTGTTTAAATAAAATTTAAATCAACTTTCGAAATCATTTTCATTCACATTAAAAGTTATTTAACAATTTCACATATTAAATTTAACAATTAATTATCAATTAAATCACTATATTAGAAATATAAGTTATTTACCTTATGAAATTTAACTTTTAAAACGAATTCAAATAATAAAACAACTACTTCCATTTTACAGTAATTAAACATCTTTGCAATTATTGTGTAACAACCCGCATATTTTACGATTGTATATTTAAATGTTTTATTTAAATATAGCATCGTTAATCGGATTAAAGTCCGAAATGTTACTTTTTGTAAACAGTCGAATTGGGACTCGAGACTACTTCCATTGAGTCCAAAATGGCGTTTACAACTTTTTTAAGTATAAACATCGATATGTTTGGAGTTGAGTAGAATTTTGATATTTTCTATTTTGGGCTTTGGGTTTGGGTTTCAGCCCACTAACCCAACTTAATACCCTAACTCCTCTACTCTTTATTCATTTCATTCCTCATTTCCTAATACTCAAGCTCAAGGCAAAAATGGGGGAAAGAATGGGAAATAGAAATTTCTAGACCCTAGTTTGTTTAGGAAATTCAAATTCAAGTCCAAAATCAAGGAGAAGCTTAGGTAAGTACCTTCTTCATCTTCTCTATCTCCATCTCTCTTCAATTTACAGAAATTCCTATACTCTAACTTAGGAAAAACTTCACCTTTGATAATAGAATGAAGATTCTAGAGGTGTATTAAAGAGGAATTGGTCTTGCCTTGTTTTAAAACATCTCATTCGTGTCTTTGAGTTTTAAAGGTGAGTTTTTGAACTCACATCTACGTCTATAACTTTCATTGTCGTTAGGTATGAATTCCTAACATTTGTGCATGTTCATTTGCTTTTGGTTTGAATTGATTTGGTAAATTTTCCAAATTTTGGTATTTTGAAGTTAAAATCTTTAAAGATCCTATCTTGGATGTTTGGACATGATATTTGGGGTGTACCGAAGAGCCTATAAGGCTGTGTTGTCGCTAGGCATAAATCCCTAGTCGTCGTTGCTCGTCCGATCGCTCCCGAAACGTTTTGGCCATCTTGGCCTAGGCAAACTGTTGCCTAGGCCATGTGACCAAACGTCTGGATATCAAGTCCAGACGTCTGGTTATAGACCTGGAGGAAAATTATACACGATAGAAAAAAATAAAATGGCAGAAACATATTCCAGACGTCTGATTTACAGGTTCAGACGTCTGGATTGGGTCTCAGACGTCTGCCTTGAAATTTCAAACGTCTAGGGGGTTTTCTGAAAATTTCCAAAAAACAAATCCAAACGTTTGGATTCTAAACCAGATGTTTGGAACTGATCAATTTTGCCCATTTGCCTATTTTTTTGAGTGGATTTCCAATTTTAATCGATTTTTGTCGATCCGGTTAGTTGTTATCACTTATTATCGACTTTGATGACTTCTTTCTTTGGATTTTTGGGAATATCCATTGATGGATTTGATATTGATTTTTATGAATTTAATTCACGTCGTCGTATGTGAATTTTTGGTGGTCGGTTGTTTCTACAATCATTTCTGTGGTTTGTCACTTTAAAATACAAAGGTTTCTATACTAGTAGTAGATACTCAAACTCTTTCACAAAAACGATTTCAACACTATTTTTAAATACAAAGCTCATTTTTAAAACCAATTTCCAAATCTATTGGTATATACAAACCTTTACCTCATTCGTGTGAGAAATCTAATTAAACGACTTAGCAAAACAAGTGGTATGAAACGCTTGCGTTTACTTCGTCGGTTAATACTTGGACTTGTTCGATTGAACTCTTGTGACAATTTTCGAGTGGAAATCTACAATTTGTTCGTAAATATTTAAGTTAAGCTAGTGGTTATGGGACATGAAGCTAAACTCTTATATTTACTAGCTTAGTGTGATTCACACTTCTTATTGATCAATGGTGATCATTTTGTGATTTAGACTAGCGATGTGCGATGTCTCTTTGTTTGTGTGGGGACTAAAAACCCCGTTTGTGGAGCTTCAGTTCAAATTGGTGGGGTAGCGACCCATGGTCTTCGGACCGTTTGTGGAGCTTCGGCTCAAACTTGATGGTTAGCGACCATGGAATAGCGTTTCGTTTGTGACACACGTGTTGGTGAGTTTTCATGCTCCCGTTTGTGATAGGCCTCCCCCTTAGTGTTTTCTGGATTTCTGGTGGTTGATTTCTAGAATTTGTGTTTCACCAATTTTGATAATATGCATTGATAAACTCTATCAATATTTGTGTTTTGGTGAATAATTTAAAGAATATGACATTCTTTTTGGTGTTTGAGAATATTTGAGATATTGTATGACTTTTGTTATTATCTGATGTATACTTGTCATAGTATGGCATTATTATTATCATACATTTTTGTGATATCTCTTATCCTATCTCATTTTATATGATATTTATAGCTAGACTGATCCGTTTATTATTTTCTTCTTAAATAATACTCGGGTGAGACCGAGGTATTTCAGGTGCTTCTGCTTGACTTCTTATCAGGGTCCGTTACCTGACTTTTGGCTAACTACTTTAGCTTAGTAGTTTTTTTGTGATTATACATTTGAGATAGAGACTCCTTGATGTATACTTATTCTTTGTCTAGCACTTGTACTTATTCTTTTGTGATGTAGTGGTCTTGTATGACCCTACTTTGATGTACACTTCTATGTGATATATTTATATCTGTTTCCGCCTTTGTGATATGAATATATGTGACTGAGTTGTGTTATGCTTATTTCTATATTTGTTTTCGAAGCCCACATAGCCACTGTGTAGTAGCTTTGAGTTTGTATTTGATATGTCAGATTTCCTCTTGAAAAGAAATTGTCATACTATCTGACATATCAGTACTCGCACAAAGAAATTACACAGATGATCGCTCCTCAACAGCCTTATTCTTCGTGCGACGGCATTACCCAGTAGTGTCCTTGGCTATTGTGAGTATAGAGGTGGGGCGTCACATATTGTATACAGCAAAAGTTATTCATTTCTTAGCCAATAAATGTTTTACTTATTTTTGAAATTTATACTTATCAAAAATACCATTTCATATAAATAAACTTATGCTTCTACTTTAAATAAACATTCATTCGATACTTTATTAACTTAATATTGTTTATTTCAATTCATGTTATCAATTACTTATAATTTAATATCATTTAATTTACTTTCTAATATAAGTTATCATCTTTTATTTTATTGAATTTTGTTCCTTAAATTTTTTTATCTAAGTTCATATCCAATAAATTACCTTAATAAATCATTAAATTTTTATTTCTAACCATTTTTGTTCAATAATTATATTAATTTAATAAATTTAAAATAGTTAAAAATACGGGTCGTTACAATCTCCCCCACTCAAAACTTTTCGTCCTTGAAAAGAAATTAAGTAAGGAATCAACATACGATATATTTTACTCAAAATAATCAACTTATAAAACATTAAAATCTTATTCACAAAACCTTTACCACGCTTACGCTATGCTACTCCGATATGGGCTTATTCGTAAAACAAGTTATAAAATTTTAAAGTCTCAAAATTTTTCTAACACCCGAATTTATAGGAAATTTCGACAGCGTCTCCTTTGCGTATCTCGATTGTAAAAATTCACAATATAGATATATAACACAAATACATCTCATTTCAATGATGAGGCATCCCGTAGGGAAAAATATAAAAGTACGGTATGTAATCTGAGATATGTACCTTATTATTATTATTAATATGAGCGAGTTCGCTTATATTAAAGCGAGCAAAAGTGTGCCAAAACGCATATACGTCCGAATGGGCTTCAAATGTACCTATCTCAACTTAAGTTTGTATATTAGTTGCTTATAAAAGATATAGAAAGCATGCATGAGTTTGATCTATATAACATGAATTCTTAATCTAAACCGTAAGCATAAACACTAATATACGGCATAATTATCATATGTAACAAAAACAGTTATAACAATGGTTTGCAACATAGGAAACCATCCAACAAACAATATTCATCCAATTATTTCATAACTATTTTATAACTATTCAAGTCATTAGAAAATAATTTCAAGTTAATTATAAATACTTAATTTCGGAAGACTTATAAAATTTTCAAGCTAATTATGAACCAATTTCATATTCGAAACAAATTAGATTATAAAAAAAATCTTTAAGTTTTTGGTATTCATTTTTGAAGAGGAACAAAATATTCCAATATATCTTAAAAAATTAAGCTTATAAAACCTTCAAACTTGTTTATATGAGATATAAATAAATATTCTGATTGTATTATACAAGGATTTTCCGAAAGTTTTATAATACTATTAGAAATTTGATATCAAACATCCTAAACGAACTTTAAAATAACATTTCTTTATATCTAATCATTTATTAATTCCATAATTTAGCATAAGTATAAGCTCAAAATAATTATATATTCAAATCTTATATTATATTTTCTATTTCAAATCAAGTGTAAAGATTTCATATTTTTCATAATCAATTTAGGAAATACTTACTTCCAAAACAATTGTTCAAATCATGAAAAACATTTACTTAGGTTTATTAAAAAAAATCTACATAGTGCAAAGCTTCTAAATTTCATATAAATTTTCAAATCAAGAGTATATGAAATTTAATACCTTTCTTTTAAAATAAATATTCAACTTGTTTTTTTTCTTAAACATATTATACTATAAATAAAACTTTTCAAATCATTTGTGTAACATTCCCCCTTTTGACCATCTCCAGTCGGTAATTAAACCAACTCGAAACGTTCAAAAAGACGAATTGTTATTTAGTTTATAAGGTTTAAACAGAATCAGCCACAGAAACACAGATAATAACAATCAATTAAAACAAATGAGAATTTATTTCATTACTATAAATCTTTTAGAATACATCAGAGTTTATACATTTTTTTATACTGATACAGTGGAATATCTTAAAATACAATTTTCTTCTGAAAACAAAAGTAATTCTTTACTCTCTCTCTAACTTCGCTGCTCGAAAATCTTCAAGCTGTAAAATACTCGGTCTGACCCGAGTATTATATTCAAAAGAAAATAATACACAGGTCAGTCTAATTCAAACCAGTTTATTAGTGCATAGAGGCAGTAATAATTTAAATAGACGACAGTCACAATAATTCCCGTTTATCCGACTCTTTTAACAAAGAAATCGGATAATGAAAATTTTAACACTAAACAGTGTTAAACAATAGGTTAACAGATTTAAATCATCAACAGAGATAAACAGTGTTATTGGCTGCCGTACACGCACGCGTGCACGGCCTCGCCAATACGACATAAAGATCAATGCATCACGACGCAAAGCAATATCAATTCGAAACTGTCGAGTTGGGTGGCTGCAGTGCACACGTACGCGTGCACTGCCTCGCCAACACCGAATATAAAGTCACCACAAGGAATCAAGGGTAGGACTGCACATACAAACAGATGCAACCACCATGGCAACAAGTACAACAGGGATGAGCAGATGCAAGTGAAACAAATCAACAAACAAAGGAACCAGACCCAATCAAACAGTGCATAATGCACTGAAGATCTTGAACAAAGCTCGGGTGAAACAAGAACACTAAGTGGAACTGAACACCCAATAAATCAAATGACACATACTCAAACACCCAACTGGTGATGCAACCCAAACTACAACCTAAGAATAATATGAGCAATGCATGCTACCTGAAGACAGCAGACACATTGAAATACAGCTACCTCAAATATGATACAGTGAACTATAGGATATACAGGTATGCAGTGACAATACACAAGGTAAGATGTAAAGTCAAATTCGTTGTCTTCTCACAGGAGATACAAAATCATTTTTCGAACAAAGCATCAAACTAAACTGCACATGAATATGAAACCTGGGCTCATAGGCAAACAGTTCAAAATGAACATTTTCACGTAACAGTTTTAAAACAAAGACTGTTTTTACAAAAGTATCAACTCAAAGAAACACAAATAGGTCTAGTTGATTAGAAGATCTCATAGGCAATGGTACATAGAGACACAGTGCGATAACATATATGTAATGGTATTGCTATGAGCATTTGGGACAGGCCTAAGCTAACGGACTGAACAACTAAAAGCACCCGCACAAGAACCAAATGCATTCAGGTAGGTACACAAAATGGCCAAAGTATAACTTTATAACAGCAGTTCTGAACAAATTCAAGTTAGCAACTAAGTCAAGTAAGGATTTAACAAATCGGTAATTATCTCGAGCACCCATACGACGATCAACTGGCCGATCATAGTATTGTCCCCAAGCAAAAGTCAACAAAACCAGGTAACTGAAGTCAATACTAAATCAGCAGATCCAAGGACGAGAGTATCAATTAATCAGACAACAAAATCCCAATCTAAACAAGGATAATTGTAGTGCAAATTAGACTTTACATGTATACACACATATAACTGTATGTATGAACACATATGAAGTCTCTCCACATAAACAAACAGTGAATTGCAAAATCTAAACAGAGGCAATTTCAAACCACGGTTCAAAGCAATACAAAATCTCCGTCGAAATGAGTTCGAAAATCATGGGACTGCGGTTTCAAATCGAGGCGATGCCACTCCCAAAATACCCACAAACATTCTAAGCCGTGGTGGTCGCGAGATATTCAAGGGCGAACAGAAACAACATCGTCAAACTCAAATCAAAAGTCATTTAAAGCCAGAAATTCATACAAGAATCAACTCGGTGAGAATCAGGCATAAGTTTGTACAACTGCTAGAGTCAGAGAAACCATCTAAGTATTCAAACAAAATAGAATGGCCACGAAAATCAAAACGAACTCAAACGTTCGCATACAAACGAAAACCCAAGAATCCAAAGCAGTGGAAATCACAAATCGCAGATATAAGTTCTTGAATTAGATGTGAGTAATAGAAATTACTCACCTTTGATCGAAGCTGTCGTGAGCGAAGAGGAAGACGAAGCGAACGACGAAGTCTTCAATTCGCCAGAAATCGAGATCGTCGAAGCCCTAAATTTTGAACGTCGCCATTTATTTTCTTCGATTGCTTTTAATTAGGGTTTTTTTTTTCGAATGAGAAAAATGAGGGGAGGGTTCGTGGTTTTGCAGAAGTAACATCGTGTCTTTGGGCATGGGCCGAAGTAGGGCCTGGAGTACTAGAGGTATGGTATAAAGCATGGTATTTTTTTTCTTTTCTCCATTTTGTTTTGTTTTTATTTAATTTTGTTGTTAAAATTTTAAACTATGTATATATATTCATTCGTACGAAAAAAATTTAAATAAAAGAATTTCAATCGATTACAATTCCCAAATTCAAACAGAAATTAACGATCGATATTAAATCGTTAATTTACGAAGATTTTATTGTTATGAAAATTTCAACAATAAACAACAAATTATCTGTCAACTTTAATCGTTCATCGATGATTATAATTCGGGTGAAAATCCAGGTTGTTACAGAAATTCAATTTGAATTCGATTAAATTCTCTACACGTTTACCCGCCATATATTCACAAAACAATTCTGATAAATACGAAAATTGAAATCCAGTAATAATTCAATATTACGGACCCAATGAAACTGGTTTCGTTAAATTCCGAGACTGTGCCTCGGAAGACTATTTTTAAATTCGATTTCAAACGATACAATTTCAAAATTGAACAAATCGCTTTCAAATTCAATTCTGAAGCTTCTATTATCTTCAGTATTATCAATATGAATTTTCTAAGCCTTTAAATTATTTTTGACCGGCTTAATATTGAAGATTCAAATTTTATTAAATTTCCAATAGATTAAATTCAAAAATTTAATCGCCAATTCATTCTGATAATTTGAAATTCAAGTCAAATCATCGTTCAAATATTTAAAATTAATTAAATATTTTCAATTTAAATTGTTCAAAATTCAGGGTCGTTACAAACTCCCCTCCTTAAAAACTTTTCGTCCACGAAAAGGAAAGGTTGTTAAAATTTCATTAATATTTATACTCTAGTCAATTTTTTACTAAGCTTAAAACTTATTACAAATAAATGAAGATAGGATTCATTCCATTTGTTTAATCTCATTAGTTTTGTTTATTTTCTCTTTTGTTCATAGATTTTCAAAAATCAAAACGCAGAAGTCTTTTACTAATTTCTTGATTTACAAACTCAGATTCAAACTTAAAATTCTTCACATTAGAGATTTATACAATATATATCTTCCAAAGCTGTGGACTTTCAAAACATTACAAAGATCCTCTTCCTTAGTTCATTAAGTTGGAATTTTTGTAATTCTACTTCAGTTCATTGATTCACTATTTACTGTTTGAAAATACTTGCTAACTCGAAATTTAACAAGTCCATCTTCGTTCTCACAGACATTAGGCATACGCTGGCCAGGCGCTCTAAAAATCTCCAAGTACTAAATATACTTGCTTCAATTCCCAGTGAAAATACTTTTAAAAATTCTTTTAAAAATGGATATGGAAAGCACGTTCCCCCATGGATTACAGTTCCACCCGGCGGTTACGCTACTTTCCCAGTAGAGTCGCTTGTGGCTGTAGATTTCACATCTCTTAAATTTCGCCATGGTTGTCGCCATAGATTGCAGTACACACGGCGGTTACGCTACTATCCCAGTAGAATCGCTCGTGTCTGTAGGCATCACGCCCCTCAAATTTCGCCTGGCATTAGATTGCAGTTTACCCGGCGGTTACGCCACTATCCCAGTGGTATCGCTTGTAACTGTGGGCATCTCGCCCCTCAAATTACGCTAATCATCAATCAAATCTAATCTCATCGCGATGAACTATCGCGAAGGATTTCCGATTCAAATAGTCACTCTGACTAAAATTCTACGTAGCTACGAATTTCAAATGGACACTCATCGGGAGTTCCAATACCTTCTCCAATAATAAATGGAAGGTACTTTTCCACATCCTCAGTTTAGAAAACATAATATCATATATATGTAGTACTTTCATTTCACATTTCGTACATATAACATCTATGTAAATATACATAATATTTCCATAACAATGTCTTTCTAAACTAACGGTTTCAAATTCACCGCATTCATATATATAAGTTCTAAAAACTTACATATCCATATTCATAACAAAATAGAGGATTTCAAAATTTTCCTCTAAGTCGATTTGGAAATTTAAGGTTATCTCAAACCTAATTCATATTCATAATTCCAATCTATTATCGACTTTCACATTCGATTTGGATTTCACGCTTACATCGTCAATTCTCAACACAGAATTGATGTCTATCGATATATAACCTCTGAGCTCGTACGTCTCAGAGAAGGGTGTTAAGCTAAGAGAATAAATTCTCCGCCACCAACAGATATATATTTAATAGAGATCAATTGCTATGTCATCAATTCACAATGTTAGACATGCAATCCAAATCATCATCTGAAATTCAAAGCTCAACTTATATTGTCTTTGATGTCGAAGTTAAACTCAATTTTAACTTAACGATTCAATCTTTTTGAAAAATTTCAAATTGAACAAATTGTTCAAATTCTCATTTAACTTTTCAACTTCGACTTCAAAAATGAATTTCAAATCATTTATTCCTTACGGAATATATTCACAACATTTCATATTTGGAAAAACATTTCCATACTTATTTAAAAATAAGTAATTCACAAATCCATTTAATTTTCAACATTTGAAAATATTCGATATACTTAAATCAAAATTAAGTATATATTTCATCTTTAAGGAAATCATTCTCTTTCACATATTTATTTGAGTCAAAACGAATGTTACGTAAAACATCGTTACGACAACTCAAAATCACTAGTATAGGGATTCGAAATTTAGATGGATGTATAAATCCCAATACTATACAAAACATTTCCTTTCGGAAATCATTTACTATAACAATAGTGTTATAGTCCACCATTTCCTTATATTCGAAAACGTCTATTTCAACAATGAATGTTGAAATCTATGGTTTCGATATTCAATGCCTTGAAAACATCTTTTTAAAACAATTAACTTCGTTTTAAAATATTACTTTTCTAAACATGTCCATTTTATTCAATAATATATTCACTGTCCAAAATTGTGAATATACATCTTTTAACAAACTATAAGAATTTTACTTATCAAAAATAAGTCAGTTTCGAATTTATAAACAACGTTTATAAATTCTATTCCTATTCATAAAGACTTCCATTCATAAAAAATGGCTTTATTAATCATTCCTTTATAACTCAATTTTATATCAGAATTTTAATTTATAAGTGAATTACTTATAAATTCTTTTATTTCGCAACTTTGATTCATTTTATAACTTCACATTATAAAACTTTTAATTCTGAAACTTTTCATCCACTTATGAAATCCATTAAATATTTCACTTTTAACACTTATACAATTCCAATATTTTATTAACACTTTTCAAATCTTCAATTTAAGCCGTTTATAATAATTCAAAATTTCCAATTTAAACTATTATATAAATTTATCAGTTTTCCATTTCCAAAATAATCTACTAGTTCTTTAGTAAATCATTCATCGACTTGGTTTCCAATTTAATCACATTTGATTCATTCACATTGGATTTTACTAACATTCATTCATATCCAATTAGTTCACATTCACTAATTTATATTCAAGTCAGTTTACTTTCGATTCAAATCAAATTTGATTCTCTTTAAATTTACTTATCTTTCAATTTCCATTCAATTTACATAGCTTTCAATCCATTAATACAATTTCATTAATACTTAATGAATTTCTATACGATCAACTGGCAACCAATGCACATTCAACTTAACCAAATTTATTTACTTTGCTTACATTCAATTTGGTTCAACACACTTAATTTCAATTGGTTTATATTCTAATTCAGATTGAATTCTTATACTCACCATATTCACTAATTCACTTTTACAATTAAAGTTGAATTTCCTTTATATAACTCAAATTCATATTCATTCTTCACTTTATCAATTCATTTTGATATCAAATTCAATTTGATTCAATATTACTTAAGCCATGTTTCATTTTATCTTCACTTGCATTTATTTAACTTAACTTAGATTTTTCTTTCAAAAATCATTTTATTTAACTTTTGCTAAAGTCAAATTCATATCACATCTCAGAATTCAGATTTTGTTTTACTTAACAAAACTGTTTAACCATTTAACAACTGGTTTTACTCAAACTTTCTCATTTTATAAGTTATACAACTTATTTAAATTTAAACTTTCCAATTCATATCATATAATCACTTATCTTTCAAGTTTAACTTTTCATCTCAACAATTTACTTAATCAAGTTCATTTATTTAACTTTCCTTTAGTTAAATTTCAAATCCATTCATTTATTAATACTAATTTAATTCAATTTAACTTTTCTTAAGTTAAAGATCTTCATTTTCAAAAACAATTTTATACTTCTTTGGATTTGAAAAACGTTTCCTTTTAAAGTGTTTCTAGTAACTATTCATATTAAACATCATAAACTAAGCTTTGTGTAAACCAAAGCTCTGATACCACTCTGTAACATTCCCCCTTTTGACCATCTCCAGTCGGTAATTAAACCAACTCGAAACGTTCAAAAAGACGAATTGTTATTTAGTTTATAAGGTTTAAACAGAATCAGCCACAGAAACACAGATAATAACAATCAATTAAAACAAATGAGAATTTATTTCATTACTATAAATCTTTTAGAATACATCAGAGTTTATACATTTTTTTATACTGATACAGCGGAATATCTTAAAATACAATTTTCTTCTGAAAACAAAAGTAATTCTTTACTCTCTCTCTAACTTCGCTGCTCGAAAATCTTCAAGCTGTAAAATACTCGGTCTGACCCGAGTATTATATTCAAAAGAAAATAATACACAGGTCAGTCTAATTCAAACTAGTTTATTAGTGCATAGAGGCAGTAATAATTTAAATAGACGACAGTCACAATAATTCCCGTTTATCCGACTCTTTTAACAAAGAAATCGGATAACGAAAATTTTAACACTAAACAGTGTTAAACAATAGGTTAACAGATTTAAATCATCAACAGAGATAAACAGTGTTATTGGCTGCCGTACACGCACGCGTGCACGGCCTCGCCAATACGACATAAAGATCAATGCATCACGACGCAAAGCAATATCAATTCGAAACTGTCGAGTTGGGTGGCTGCAGTGCACACGTACGCGTGCACTGCCTCGCCAACACCGAATATAAAGTCACCACAAGGAATCAAGGGTAGGACTGCACATACAAACAGATGCAACCACCATGGCAACAAGTACAACAGGGATGAGCAGATGCAAGTGAAACAAATCAACAAACAAAGGAACCAGACCCAATCAAACAGTGCATAATGCACTGAAGATCTTGAACAAAGCTCGGGTGAAACAAGAACACTAAGTGGAACTGAACACCCAATAAATCAAATGACACATACTCAAACACCCAACTGGTGATGCAACCCAAACTACAACCTAAGAATAATATGAGCAATGCATGCTACCTGAAGACAGCAGACACATTGAAATACAACTACCTCAAATATGATACAGTGAACTATAGGATATACAGGTATGCAGTGACAATACACAAGGTAAGATGTAAAGTCAAATTCGTTGTCTTCTCACAGGAGGTACAAAATCATTTTTCGAACAAAGCATCAAACTAAACTGCACATGAATATGAAACCTGGGCTCATAGGCAAACAATTCAAAATGAACATTTTCACGTAACAGTTTTAAAACAAAGACTGTTTTTACAAAAGTATCAACTCAAAGAAACACAAATAGGTCTAGTTGATTAGAAGATCTCATAGGCAATGGTACATAGAGACACAGTGCGATAACATATATGTAATGGTATTGCTATGAGCATTTGGGACAGGCCTAAGCTAACGGACTGAACAACTAAAAGCACCCGCACAAGAACCAAATGCATTCAGGTAGGTACACAAAATGGCCAAAGTATAACTTTATAACAGCAGTTCTGAACAAATTCAAGTTAGCAACTAAGTCAAGTAAGGATTTAACAAATCAGTAATTATCTCGAGCACCCATACGACGATCAACTGGCCGATCATAGTATTGTCCCCAAGCAAAAGTCAACAAAACCAGGTAACTGAAGTCAATACTAAATCAGCAGATCCAAGGACAAGAGTATCAATTAATCAGACAACAAAATCCCAATCTAAACAAGGATAATTGTAGTGCAAATTAGACTTTACATGTATACACACATATAACTGTATGTATGAACACATATGAAGTCTCTCCACATAAATAAACAGTGAATTGCAAAATCTAAACAGAGGCAATTTCAAACCACGGTTCAAAGCAATACAAAATCTCCGTCGAAATGAGTTCGAAAATCATGGGACTGCGGTTTCAAATCGAGGCGATGCCACTCCCAAAATACCCACAAACATTCTAAGCCGTGGTGGTCGCGAGATATTCAAGGGCGAACAGAAACAACATCGTCAAACTCAAATCAAAAGTCATTTAAAGCCAGAAATTCATACAAGAATCAACTCGGTGAGAATCAGGCATAAGTTTGTACAACTGCTAGAGTCAGAGAAACCATCTAAGTATTCAAACAAAATAGAATGGCCACGAAAATCAAAACGAACTCAAACGTTCGCATACAAACGAAAACCCAAGAATCCAAAGCAGTGGAAATCACAAATCGCAGATATAAGTTCTTGAATTAGATGTGAGTAATAGAAATTACTCACCTTTGATCGAAGCTGTCGTGAGCGAAGAGGAAGACGAAGCGAACGACGAAGTCTTCAATTCGCCAGAAATCGAGATCGTCGAAGCCCTAAATTTTGAACGTCGCCATTTATTTTCTTCGATTGCTTTTAATTAGGGTTTTTTTTTTCGAATGAGAAAAATGAGGGGAGGGTTCGTGGTTTTGCAGAAGTAACATCGTGTCTTTGGGCATGGGCCGAAGTAGGGCCTGGAGTACTAGAGGTATGGTATAAAGCATGGTATTTTTTTTCTTTTCTCCATTTTGTTTTGTTTTTATTTAATTTTGTTGTTAAAATTTTAAACTATGTATATATATTCATTCGTACGAAAAAAATTTAAATAAAAGAATTTCAATCGATTACAATTCCCAAATTCAAACAGAAATTAACGATCGATATTAAATCGTTAATTTACGAAGATTTTATTGTTATAAAAATTTCAACAATAAACAACAAATTATCTGTCAACTTTAATCGTTCATCGATGATTATAATTCGGGTGAAAATCCAGGTTGTTACAGAAATTCAATTTGAATTCGATTAAATTCTCTACACGTTTACCCGCCATATATTCACAAAACAATTCTGATAAATACGAAAATTGAAATCCAGTAATAATTCAATATTACGGACCCAATGAAACTGGTTTCGTTAAATTCCGAGACTGTGCCTCGGAAGACTATTTTTAAATTCGATTTCAAACGATACAATTTCAAAATTGAACAAATCGCTTTCAAATTCAATTCTGAAGCTTCTATTATCTTCAGTATTATCAATATGAATTTTCTAAGCCTTTAAATTATTTTTGACCGGCTTAATATTGAAGATTCAAATTTTATTAAATTTCCAATAGATTAAATTCAAAAATTTAATCGCCAATTCATTCTGATAATTTGAAATTCAAGTCAAATCATCGTTCAAATATTTAAAATTAATTAAATATTTTCAATTTAAATTGTTCAAAATTCAGGGTCGTTACAATTTGTTCCATAAAATTTTAAAATAAATTATATAGTCTATTTATATTATATCCCTAAGTTGAAATTTTTGAAAGAAATTTATATAAATCTCATTTGTAAAATTCATTTGGAAATCCATTTGCAAAATCAATAACTTTGATATATCAATACTTTACGAAAATTCAATTTGTAAATTTCTTGCTTTGTATAAAGTAACTTCATTTAATAATTCAAAATAGACATCCTTATAAAATGTATAAACTATTTGAAAAAAATCATCAATATCATTGCTTATATTTAGAAAGAAGCTATTTAAATTCTTAAATCCATTGCTTACAAATTTCTAGTTTTAATATCGAAATACCTTTCAAGCATTATTTATAAACATTAATAATCAGTCTCTAAACATTATTTTAATCATAGTAATTTACTTCTAAATATTTTAAATAAATAATAATAATTAATTTCAAAATATTATAATAACTGTTAACTTTAAACAATATTTAGGATATAAATTAGATAACGTAGAACATTGCTAATAATAATAAATATGTAAATAATTCGCTAAAATTATATTTATAAACATTTAACTTGAGCATAGAACATTAAATTATATATAAAAAACCTTATTAAAACATTTCCAAACAATTTTGGAACAAATGATTTAGAAAATGTAATAAGTTTTATGTCAAAATACTTTTTATGGCTTGATGTCTTAACAGATTTATCCTCATTCTTACAGAATTTAGTCACACATTGATCAGGCACAAGACTAAAATCTCTAAGTATTTAGTAGATCTATTTCAACATCCAGTGAAAATACTTGAAAAACCTTTAAAATAGATATGGAAAGCACCGCTCAACAATCCGATGTCAAATGATGATAATCGGTTAGCAGTGGCCCGTTGCTAGTTCCATTGTTTACGCAATGGACACAAAACCTTCAAGAAGATCCATCTACCTTCTGGATTCTAGAAAAATATCGTAGCCATTTCGTAAACAAGGGACCATCGACCCTGCTGCAGTGGTATACTGCTAATTTAATGACATACACAATAGTTGCACTTCCTTCCCGGAAGATCCATAAACATCAAATCCCATGATTGAAAGCGTATCTATTGGGTAAACTAAAGAACCATCTACCCTAAAAAAATTTGAGGAACTCATGAGTTTAAGTCCGGACAACCTCTATCGGTTCGAATCCATTTTTGGATTCACCCAAGTCCATTAGGGTTATCGGTCGAATCCACTCCTGGATTCACCCAAGTCAATTAGGGTTCGAAGTATATCATACTATACTTCTTTATGGAGGGTACTTCTCCTTATATTTACTTCAAAATATATCATATTATATATAGTACCCTTTCCAAATCATAACTTCAAATATCACATTTATATAAATTCCATTATATATAAGATTTCATTTTCAAATCGAGTACTTTCCAAAATCAATAGTCTCGAATATTTCATATCATTCTTATATAATTCCGTTATATATAAGATTATCGCTTTTCAAATCGAATATCTTTCAAAATCTTTAGTTTTCGAAAATAACCTCATATTTATACAAATCATTTTCATATAAAAGTCGAAAACTTTCAAATCAAATATTTTTATAGAGTCAAAGGTCCTCGAAATCAATTAATTTTAAATACCAGTTCATTTCAAATTTATATAAGATTTCAACAATCGTTTTTTCAAATCACATATCATTCAAATTCAAAAAATTTCCAAATCTCAAACTAATAGTTTTTCACAACTTCAGTTTTATATTTATATCAAATTCAGATAAAATCAACTTTCTTTTCAAATCAAATACTTTTCAAAATCTTTTATTATGAAACATTTACTAGGTTCAAAATGTTTCTTAAAAAAAATTCCATTATAAACCTTTCAAAAGTATTTTTCATATTTATACAAAGTTGGAACTGTTTAAAAAAATCAATTTGCCAATAATAAGTTTTTATAAATGTTTACTATGTTCAAAACATTTCTTAAAACTTTGTTCATTTAAAAATAACTCAAAACTAAATTTCTTACTTGTAAAATTCAAAATAAACTTATACAATTTACTTTTCAAAATATTTAACATTTTTAAAACTTGTACAACTTCTATTAGTCTTTATTTTAAAATTTTCAAAACTAAACTTTATATACTTTACAAAATGCTTAACTTTGAAAATTAATTCTCAATTTGGAAGTGTTCCACTGTTCAGAATAGTCGGAAAAAAAATTCAAATTCCAATTCAAAATTAGAAATCAACAATCAATCATCCCAACAAGATGCACATTCAATTGATCAATCAATCCTAATGCAAAGGATTCATGTGTTCGTGATATTATTCAATAGAAAACTCGAGAACTGAACAACGGGTTTTATTTCAAATCGTTTGAAATAAATATGTACATATCTCTTTCAAATATCAAATCAAACTTCAGGATTTGAATCAAATCAATTTCATTAAACAATTGGGTAGCAAAGCTACTAAAGTGGCCTCCCCCACTTTGAAACTCGAAAATGAACATCGATGATGCTGCAGTCATCACCAAAATTTATTTCCCAGCGACAGAAGTGAGTTTGGACTTTTATTTCTTTTAAATCCTTTGAGAATCCCCTTTGAAACCATTTTGAAATCATTCATAAATATTTCTATTCGGAAAATACTTTCAAATTATGTTATTATATATTTCCAAAATCTTTAAAACCAATTTCAAAAACTCCCGGAATTCAAACTCTCAAATTTCCGGTTTGAATTTCTATTTAGTCATAAATCATATTTGTATGAGTCATTATTTTATAATATTCATTTCAAAAATCGTAATTCTTTGTTTGGATTAAAATAAATAACTTTAATCTTAACAATCAATTTTAACCCAACATTGTCGCCGAACGTCTTATAGTCAAATTGTGAAACTTAATTCACAAGGTATTAGTTTCAACATTCCCATAAGATTACAATTTATATCCTTCCCTTGTGTGAAAAGGTAAATTACTTACAACTGGTTATGCACTATTCTAAAGTCAACAACAAAAGTCAAAGTCTCATAAACTGGTCGAGCACAACTAACTAATTAGTAAATGATAATACGCACAACCATATCAATCGATCAATCAACTAGCAAAGCGATGACATCCAATCATCATCATACAGTCATGAATGATTTTATCAGTTTATAGAATTCATTCTTTTATATTCTAAATATAATCTAGGTTAAAATCATTTCATTTTTTAATTTCAAAATATTTTTATATCACTAACAAATACGCTCTCTCATATATTTATATACACTCAATGAGCTTATCCTACAGGTTTTGGTATATGCTAAACCAAAGCTCTAATACCAACTATGACGACCCAACTTTTGGACAGTTTAAGTCGACAATAAACCACACATGTCCAACTCAAACCGTTTAAAAGATAGATTATCAATGGGTTTACCTTAAAGAAATAAAAAAAGAAAGGAAGAAAACAACAACATAATCTCGCAATGGAACGATAAAATACAATAATCACATAAACAGTTCATGAAGCTGTTTAACAATATATACTCAATTCAATTTACAACATAAATCAGAGTTATACAATATTATCAGAGTCATACAATTTTAATAGATAGAATGAAATTGTGCAGTGGAAGAAATATTAGTAGATATGATATACCAAATCTTCGTCTTCATCCTCCAGAATAACTATCTCCGATAATTGAAAAACTTGGTCTGACCAGAGCGTAATGAAAAACAAAACACTCGAGTCAGGACTAAAATCCTTATGTAAGTCAAATCAAAATCAGGTCAAATATAGTTGCAAGTAACTTCATTCTTTTACTTCGAAATTTCACATGAAAAGTTTCACAGTTTCAAAACTTCTATTCAAGGGTTTCAGTAATTTATCAACTTCAAATCAATTTAATAAACTTCACAGTTTAAACAACTTCAATGTTTAAATCAGATTTTATTTAAATCGCTGAAACAAATACTAGTTTTTTTTTCAATCATTACTCAATAGCTGATTTCAATTTCAGAAGGTTTCACTTTACTTTAAAAATTTCCAAAGTTAAATTTCAAAACATTTCAGAGTTTAAAATTCAATTTATCGAAATCTCTAATATCGCCAAAAGGCGATAAAATCACAAAAATCACATTTTTGCAAAAGCAGTCAACAATGAATCCAATAATTCACATATCAAATAGGATATCCAAAGTTCCATATCTAAATTCAATGTACAGATGATAAATCATATCAAGAGTGATAATAACAGGGTGATTATATGGATATATCGAAATCACTAAACAACATAACAGCCAATCACAAATATCATCCATTACAATATCAACCAACATCCAAAGCAACCAATTCATCCATATCACAACAATTAATAACTATCAATGTCGGTTGTTTAAAAGTGATATGAAATTTCAATTATCAACATCAAATTAAATATCAAGTTAAATATTAATTTAACTATCAGTTTAAATGTCGCATCTAATGTCACAAATTCAACCGCCAGATTTACTATCAATTCTTACTACCAACTTTACTGTCAATTTCTAATGTCAATTTAAATACAATTAAATCAAATTTAATAAATTAAATTCAATAAGTTTAATTCCCAGTCAATCCAATAAATTTTGCCACTTCGATATTTGGTTTAACTAACAATAGAAAATTTAGTACTTCAGGAATGAGTTTAACCACTCACCTTTATTTGAAATTGAAAATATTCCAGAGTTAAATAAATTCCAATCCAGCTCCACGTCGTAGCCTTCATCGATACGATCGCAACGTGACTTGTTTCGCTCGAATCTGATCTCGCGTGAAAAAGATATTCAATAATTAACACAATGATGCGTAATTAATTAACATGATTAATATAAAATAAATAATAACCATTCACCTAACCCTATCTTCCTCTCGCTGCAACACCAGGCCTCACATGCCCCCATATTATTTTTTCTTATATAATCGAATTGATCGCTCGCTCCAGGCCGCATGTCGCCGAGCCACCGCTGCCATCGCGACCACCATTGACGAATGCCCAACCCCAGCCTCGCCTACGCCATCGACCACGAGCTCCAAATCTTCGTCATTGGCCACGAAATCGACCGGAGCTGCCGCAACTTCGGCCATCGATTCCCGCCTCGTCATCATGAACCACACCAATTGCACCGTCCATTTCATCCACCTCCTCATCGTGCATATTTCGTAGTTAGGGTCGAAAGCCGATACAGCCTCGAGTGGCTTCGGCGAATATTGATCGTAAAATGAGGAAAATTATCAAATGGCGGCTAGGTTAATGTTTTTAGGGTTTGCAAAATAACGAAGGGATGGGTCCTTATATAGAAAATTTTTAATGGCACTATTTACGCTAAATTTTTCGAACTCCAAACGAAGCGTGCCGCTTGACATTCTATAAGTTATAACCCCATTCCAAACACAATGGAACAGATATCGGAGCCAATTTCATCATATTCGGAAGATAGCTTTTCAGATCAAATTATTTTAATTAAATTCCTTTAATTAATTTCTACGCGTTTCAAGCTCGTACGACCAAACGATAAGTCCAATCGCTACAAAACTTGAAATTCTATAATAATTCACTATTACGAATCCGATGAAACTAGTTTCGTCGAAATTCAAGACAGAGACCAAAAAGACTATTTTTACATGTTAATTAAAACAAGCTATTTTCCAAAATAAATTGTTTCACTTTAAATTCGATTTTAAAAGTTAACAATCTTCATTCTTGTTTAAATAAAATTTAAATCAACTTTCGAAATCATTTTCATTCATCTTAAATTCAAGATCCAGTTATTTAACAATTTCAACTATTAAATTTAACAATTTAATTATCAATTAAATTACTATATTAGAAATATAAGTTATTTAACTTATGAAATTTAACTTTAAAAATGAATTCAAATAATAAATCAACTACTACCATTTTATAGTAATTCAACATCTTTGCAATTATTGTATACAGCAAAAGTTATTTATTTCTTACCCAATAAATGTTTTTCTTGTTTTTGAAATTTATACTTATCAAAAATACCATTTCATATAAATAAACTTATGCTTCTACTTTAAATAATCATTCATTTGATTCTTTATTAACCATTGTTTATTTCAATTTCTGTTTTCAATTACTTGCAATTCAATATCATTTAATTTACTTTCTAATATAAGTTATCATCTTTTATTTTATTGAATTTTGTTGCTTAAATTTTTTATCTAAGTTCATATCTAATAAATTACATTAATAAATCATTAAACTTTTATTTCTAACCATTTTTGTTCAATAATTATATTAATTTAATAATTTATAATAGTTAAAAATACGGATCGTTACAATAACCATATGTATTTGTTAAGCAAACTCAAGGTACAAATAATACTTAGGCTGTCGCGATACGGTAAGTATGAGTGAATAATCTCTTTCGATTTGTTGAGAAAACTCAATGCCGAAATGAGATTAGGACAAGGAGCCATGGGTTAGGAGTTGTATGTGATACAACAAAAAAGGAGATATCCTTCATCCATGGAGCTATAATTTGTTGAGCAAACTCAAGGTCATAATTCCAAGATTGACGAGTTCTAATATCCACGAGTGAAGTCAAAAGACTTTTATATTTCGCTTAGGGTGGTGAAACAAAAAAGACTAACGGGAGCCTTATTAGAAAAATGAAATGATAAAATTTAACCTTTTTAATATTATAAGAACATATGCTATATAATGTTAATAATAATCTACGTTGATAAATTTGTGCATTTAAAATGATTTATAAAACATTTATCAAGTAAGATATACAATTGAACTGAATTAAAAATTGAAAAATAGAAATATAAAATATACTTACTAATAAACGATTATTGCATGTGAATGTTTCCATACCCATGCAAATGCCTAATTTTACAACTACTTAATATGTTCGTAATTTTGTCACTTACGTGTTTATTTGATCTATACCATGTATTGCATTATATGAGTTTCGAACTCTAAAAGCAATATGAGATTATGGATAATCCATATACTATCGCATGCAAATGTTATATGGGGAACGGTCATGGTTCGTAATGTACAATACTTCAATAAAGTTAGCTCGTTCAAAATAAGCCAGTAAACAGTACCGTGAGACAGAGTATTCAATTTGATTGATTTTAGAAAGGATCGTATTGTGTTAACTATAAAGGTAGGCTAAAACTACAAGGTAGATCTAAGAACTAGATTGCTAAAATGTCAGCTTGATCAGTTTACGCAAAGCACAACATATTTCATATCCTTAAAGGTTAAGGATCGTCGAATGCATTTTATAAATAGTTCATTATGATATTGTAGTTAAGGGTTTTTTGAATGTTTGACCATTTAAATGGAAAAGAAATGTATAAGAGTAGATATAATTTAAGATACAATTGGGATAAAGAGAGCGAATAGTCACTTTTGCTTCATAAAGAAATAATAGAAACGAGAATTGTAATCATAGTGATTGATGCTTAACATTGGAATAATAAATATGATTTCTATTCCAAAATGTATTTACATATATAAAATTGTTTTCTATGGGATTTATTTCTTTGAGTTCAAGATATTTGATCAAAGAACTCTCCACTGTAAACTAGTTTCAATATATAAAATAAATAAATTATATTAAGCAAATGATGAACCTCTAAATTTAGTATGTTGTTATAGTAATAGCGGAAATAGCGAGAGTATGTCATATAACACTTATTGATTAAATCAATTACTAAATTTGTTTTCATAAAATATATCTAATATTATTTATGAAACAATGACTATTTTTCGGTATTGACTAAAAGATAGACATAGCTATATTTCAACATGAATATTATGAATATTCATTATGAAATAAAACTATAATGTGGTACTTTTTTTCATAATAAAAGCGATGCATTGGAAAATACAGAAGTATCTAATACTATTTACATTTATTTTGGAATTATAAACTAAGCCGTAGTTTTGAGAAATAATTTTATTATATGATTATGAATCATATGACACTGGTTAACTATATCACATACGATTAAAGGATATGCACCCAGTTAGTAGGAGTATCATAAGAGCTGAAGAACTCTTTGGATAGATGTATGCAATCATAAGTCTGTTAATACCAAAACGGTTCAATGTACTTCGTCATATTCACCGATGAGCTGTCACCGACATGGATATGCGTATTTGATACATATGTAGTATGCCTAAGATACTCATAGAGTATAAATTGAAAGTAAATAATATAACATGCAATATAAATGATTTGATCAAATGGGTGAGTATATTGGAAAGAGTTCCGAACGTACCTAAAAATGAATAAAAATTCGATCTCAAAAGTCACTCCCCCATGTGATACATAATGATGTATCAATAAGGAGTGATCGAATTTTGTTTGACAAAGGATGATTAATTGTGAGTGAAGTTGAGTTAATTTCCTCTTATAAAGTCATGTACTTAAGAGTAGTATAAAAGGTTAATATTATTTCATTTAAATAATAGTTTACAAAATCATATAAGATAAGGCTTTTTAAGAAACCCTAACATATCCTAGGCCAAGGAGTTGGCATGTTGTGCAAGTCAAAGGTCTGTATGTAATAACTGTTTATGAGAGATATTGTATGAATCTCCTCAAAAGGAGCTTGGGAAGGACTATCATTGGATGACATATTTATGTTTTGAACATAAGTTTTGTAAACTAAAAACTAAATCAAGTTTAATATAAAAGAAAATTCAGAAAGTGTTTATGAATACCTATTCTGTTGCATTGATAAATAATTGTAGTTTCAAGAAATACCAACTTCGTAGTGCAGGAATTTCTTTGAGAAATTATTGGCTAGTAAAATGAAATTAGATACGATCCAATGATAAGCTGATTACATGAGACAAAATGAAATAAACTAACCTAAACGAACACATCGCATTAAAATGTCTAATAAGTATTCTAACATATTGAAGAGAAACTACGAGTTTCTTATCAACGTTGAAAATACATAATCCTCAGTTGTTTAAATAAACATTAAGAGTGTTGAATCTATGATATGGTATGAAGCACAAATCCGAAATATATTCCAAGTACATTATCAAAAATATGATTTTGATAGATGTATCCAAAAAGGAACGATCCATCGGCCGCGAATGTGTCATCAAGAGAAGACTAATGCAATTGGAATATAGTGAACAACATTGATAAGAATAACATCACAATTTCAATTGTTGAAATTACCATAATAGATCCGATATTCAACGTGCTCATTAATTCAGATTTACTCACAAAATTATCACTTAGTATGACTTTATGCTTGGTACATATGTATAGAAAAGTCAGTGGGAACAATATTGAGTTTGTGAGTCTTTGGACATAGTCCAAGAAATTATAGGAAGTATCATTTTAAGCATTAGAATTGAACAAATATTTTGATAAAAATATCAAATAGTTTGATTATCCATCAAAATGCAGAGGAAGCGCGTGTTCATAAGAAAGTACGTTGATAGGTACATTGATATCTCTAAACTATAAGTAAACAACATGTTGATTTTAACGATGTGCTTGTGTTAAAATCAACCATATTTGTTTTAATACTCAACTTTGGATTTTAAACGGTATCTTTTATAGTGAGTATAAAAGATATTGAGAATGTCCCAAATTGATATGCAAAGACATCTTATTAAATTGTTTAATACAGATCATGTGAGATGAGTTCCTTATGCATTGGCAATAGGAATTATCATATATGTTATGCTGTCTACGGTATCATGATTTTTTATATATTTGATACATGAAGAAAATATCAAATCCAAATTAATATCACTAATGATAGTTTGGAGTGTTCTCGTGTATTTACAAAATACTATAGAATTGTTTATAGAAACAACGAACTCCTTATGTAGGAGTGTTCAAACTCAAAATTTCATAAGTGATATTTAGTATAATATGTCAATAATAAATTCAAGGTAATAATCTTCAAGTTGGAAATGTTCTAAATAGAAGAGATTATGGCTGATTTATTGACTTGAATAACACCACAATAAAAACAATGTATATATATATATAATAAATGCACAAATTTATAACTGAGTCGAGGGCGATTTCAAATGTTGAGAATTCCACAACATTGCTATAGGATAACAATGTCACTATATAGTTCATAGTAGAACTAAGTGCTCACTAGAAGTTGAGAGACATACTTCGAATTGTTTCATTTGTTAAATGTAGCTTATCAGCGTCAGAGGGAGTTAATTGACAAAGTAGATGATTAAAATATAATAGTATACCCATTCACTAAGAGACTAACTCAATTGGTTATAAGCACTACAAAAATATGGACTTTTGGTAGCATCAACATATAGCGTTTCCGCCGATCCCCTTTAACCGCTATGCAATCTAGGGTTTCGAACGCTATTGACCACGTAAATATGGTGTACTCAACGCTATATAGTAAAAAAGGCGGGAAATGAAATTTTTGTGGTTGAAAAAAAGCGTGTATTGCCTTTGTCAGTTTCTCCAGAAAACAATCTTCCATTCAGTTCATCGCCTCCAGGAAACAAAAACTCCACGAAATCCCATTCACGTAACCCTAACAGCCTTCGTCAAGAGTTGATCGGTGCCACCATTTGTCATCAACAGTCAATCGATGCCACCATCCATGTAACCCTAACCTGAATCTCTCACTCACACAGTGGATCCCAATCCCTAAACGCAGCCATCATCCGCGCTTCTCTGATTTAAACCGCCATGAGAGGTATTATTATATATTTATAAGTTGTTTGGAACAAGCTTTTCTAGTCTTTAGATGAGCAAGCTATTGGTTGACTGCGATTTAGATTGGGTGGCTAGTCTTATATCTAGATAGAGAAACTGATTGGAAATTAACTATCATTTTTCTAATTACTCAAACTCGAGTTCTATAATTTGCCAAATTTAATGGTCGATTGGAAATAGTTAATGATGATGATGGAGTTTCTAGCAGTCAAATTAGATCAGTGACTTCGCATGTCAAAAGACAAGGAAAACAAAAAAAAACAAGATAAGCTGGTCCAATAGTATATTATAATATTGTTACAGATCTATGATCTATTATAATTTAATAGATTATTGTTTTACAGTTTGACCTTAGTTGGTTACCAAAAAATGATATTGTACAGTCTATATAACAATATATATCTTTAAAACCGAGTTTAAAACTAAAGTAAGAGTTATGAGTTGGTTTACCAATTTTGTACCGACCAGTTTTGACATTTTTTACAGATGATCTAAGTCAAAATAACCTCCTATTCACCTATCAAATATGCATACAGGAAAGTATATATACTTAGCTATTTATTTTTAATTCGGTCCATTTATTATATATTATTTCTAACTGAAGTAATTATTTCAATCTAAAAACGAAAAGTACCTTTTTAGTTTCATTGTATGATTTAGGGAAGACACATATCTAATCATTGATGAGCTGTAGTCAAATAACAGTTCTTCTAACGTTAGGATTTGGTTAATCTTTTGATTTAGGTTCGTTCATTAAGATTCAATAACCTGCCATAAAAGATATCATAGGTATATTCTACCATCAAATATAAGTAGCATCAGCAAAGTGCATTTTATTTAAATATGGTGTGAATTTTCATCAAAATTGATAATATGTGCATTTGAGGACAAAGTTTTAGATGGAGCCGAAGGAAAATACATTTGAGGATTTTTAGTTTAATGAAATGAATCGCTTTTTTTTTGTTTTTTGTTTTTTTTCAATTTTAGCTAATGGGTGTTATGTGAAAAATCATATTCATATGGGCTTCACACAAAACTGGTAGATGGATTGGTATTTTCCAATGTTGAAAAGAAACGAGGCTTCAATTTTCTAAGAATCAGTACTTTTATGTGTTGTGTTTGCATAGGAAGTTGAATCTTTTGGTATATGTTTTACGGTAGCTTTTGGGTTTTGAAAATGTCTTGCTATATAAATATCAAGTTTGCATTCAGGATAGTGTCTTTGATGTAGTGTGTACATTCTGTTTATTCAAACTAATTGTCTAGACAGTGCAAACTCACATATTAGCGCTTAAGCATTAATAATGATATGTGTCATAAATGATGATTCGCCATTTGGAACATTGATGAAAGATCTTTTGAAAAGTTTAACCTTGCTAATTTGGTTGGAAAAGAATCATCATCTAATTTTTTTTATGTGCTATGTGTTGTGAATCTTTCTTTGGATACAGCTATAAAGGAAGTTTTAAAGAATCTGGATTATGATTACGTTTTTATATAACAAAAAAAGGATACATAAAAAATAATAAGTAGGTAATTAAAAGAAAGCAAGATTTTTGTATATTAAACTCCAAATATGTCATTTACTTATTGATCTTTTTATTTCATTACATTGTTACATAGCATATGTCTTTTGCTTGTTTTTCTGAATTGCTCTATATAAATATATCTACGTCTTGGTTTTCTCAAAAGAAGCTTATAAGATATGTACCCACATGTATATAAGTAGAGGTTACAACAAAACAAATGAATGCTTTGGTGAATGTCATAAGTAACTATTTTTAATAAACATACGAATGAAATCCATTATTTTAAACAATAAGCATGGATGCAAACACATTTAGAACATACTCTAAATTAATTAGTTATGTAAGATATTTTCAATTTATTGATGGTTAAATACTTCAAAATGGCAATTAAATGTAAAACTATCAGTATAAGTAGGTTGCTTAGATAATATATTATAGTGTTAGGCATTTAAAAATATTTGAATTTGAAGAGCTATTATCCCTAGAAAATAAAGAATAGCCATAAATTTTGAGTTTGTTTATATTTT
Source organism: Allium fistulosum (assembly GCA_030737815.1). NCBI lineage: Eukaryota > Viridiplantae > Streptophyta > Magnoliopsida > Asparagales > Amaryllidaceae > Allium > Allium fistulosum. Next base: position 245,145,583 of record CM060905.1, on the reverse strand, counting down.
AAATCAAGAAGTTTTATTTAAGCTATCATATTTTATTGTTAATATTTTGATTTTAGCAATAATTTCATAACATTGTCCAATATAAATATTAAGAGTGATTAAAATGGTATTGATTTTATTCTTCTACCTCACTATTAACAACAGTGTAGAAGTAGTTTAAGTGTGGTTTACGTTTAATTCACATATAGAATTGTTGATTGAAGTGCAGCAATTTAATTTAACTGTAGCTATTATAAAACAAAACATAAGTAAAACCTTATTTTATTGTTTCAATCATATACGAATTGTCTATAGTTTTATGTCACTAAGAAACCTGCCTTAGTAAAACTACCTAGGTAATCATTACTGCATTTGTCTAGTGAATGAATGTTTAGGGTGAAGCATGCTAGCTACTGTGAAAATTGTACGCTTGTATCACTTTTATGATGCATTGCATAGGTTCACCAACAAAATTAGCATGTATTTTTTATATACTAACATCATTTTTCACTTACATAATCCTCGGAATTGCTGCTTACCTGTGCACATGATTTTTCTTTATTTCTTTTAGATGCGTCTGCTGCATTAGGCCATGATATCTGCACATGTTATGTTGGCACATACCAATAGGAGAAGGTTCTATAAAACTGTCTTCTTACTTAGGACCACTCGTACGAGAGCATGTTCCGGTCATGATTGATGATTGGCGGTCGATTGCTGATGATTTAAAATATGCGTTGTGGAGTTCCATTCAGGTATTACTTTGATATACTTCATTTTCTTTTTTTATTTAACGCATGTACTACTTTGATATTCACTGAAACATCAACCTTTGTGAACTGGCATGTCTTACCTTATACTCGAAAGAAGTGCTTATAAGTTTAGGTTTAGCAATGAATCATAGTGCTCCTATAGCCTGTCCATAATCTATGGGTTTCCATAAGGTAAATTGAAAAATCAAATCAGAACATTTAATGAAATAGGATGATGAACTGGAAGACCAAAAAATAGTAGTTTTTTTACTTTAGTAAGAGGTTTGTGAATCAGTAGAAGAGAGAACGGTAAGCAGTAATTAATTACAGTCATGGTGTTGTTAAGTTGTGGTGTTAACGTGAACATAATGAGGCATATAAAGAAAACAACATTTATTACTGAAAATATGAACTTTAGTAATTTCAAGAGCTTCGGTTTTTAATAAAAAATACTTCATTTAGAAGCTTCGCATACAAATCTAGAATTTCAGTACTATCACCAAACATTCTAGCATTTCAACATATAAATCTGCTTGTTTACAGAATAGTTCAGCCAAACTGAACTGAACTCGATATCATTATTGCCAATGATACTATTGTTATTTGATGTACGATATCCAAGCAATAAGCAAGAGAGACTGGCAAGCGCTGCTTATCCAGCAAACTAAACTCGATATACAATACTTAGCACCCATATGCTACTACTATTAGTAGTTGCTTCGCAACTGTTGGGAGTGTAACCATCAAGATCGGATTTTGAAACAATCACAAATGAGCTTTCGTCGAATCTCCTGACATTCCAATTCAATGTCACCAAGGTTGCTGGTTGTTTCATGATTGGATAAACATAACTAATGGGCAACGAAAAAGAAAATTTTCACTCATATAATTTTTGGATAAAATGTATATTATTTTAATTAAGCATTAGTGGGACAAATTTTGAGTTTCACCATAGAATATTGTAGCCATTTTATGGATAATGTAGGACTTGAAGTGGCATGGATAGAGTAACTATATTTATTTTTAGCAACAAGACAATATAATTTCAATAATTCTTTTTTGCACAAGTTCCTTTTGTCATTCTTCTTTTCTTGTATTAGAAATGTTTTGTTTTCTTTAGCTTGTATATTTTTGTACCGAAGGCTTCATCAATTAACCTCATCAAATATTAACCGGTTATCTTGGGTACACTAGAATCTACTGGATATATATTTTTAACTTGAACTGCTATAATTCAAATTTAATTGGTAAATGTATTTTTGCTGTGATCATCTTTTGGAGCAGATGTGCTGAATGCTCCAAATATAGTTTAGTAAGCAGCAAAATATGATCGTGAATACAATGTACCATATCTTAGGATTTTCCTTGGCGTGCAAACTGTAGTTATGGAGTTTGCACGTTCAGTTCTTAACATGCATGATGCAAACAGCACTGAATTTGATGTTGAAACTACCAGTCCTTATGTCATTTTCATGCCTGAGGTATATAATTTATACCGTTTCATTTAATTGTTAAGCATTTTAAATGCTAAATTGCTGCCAAGCCTTGTTTAGGCTTTTTAACAACTAATTAAATTATCTCAAATCCTAGCACTTTCCACGCTCTCCGTTTTTAAATTTAAATTGCATAAATACCTCTCGAATATGAAGGTTAATATTTCCATATTCATGTAGTTTAAAAATATAACAAGTTTTTTTATCAGGTGGGGTGTGTACTTTCGCTCTAAAATATAACTATTATATATATATATATATAATCTGGGATCCAAAACTCATATGAGAGGAACAATGCGACTTGGATCGAGGAGAACTTACATTCAAACTGCAAACTGCAAATTGGCAAAGCTGTATTTATTTTTATACCCCTTTTATTACTCATCATTCGCTAGCTCGTTGATGTGTAATGTTTTTGTTTCAAATTTTTTTAACTATGATGTTTTTTGTTGTTGCAGATATGGAAATGTTGATTTTTTGGATGAAAGACACCGCCATAGATATGAGGTTTGTCTTTAATTTTATCTCTCAATTTTTTATATAAAGATGGTCATTTACTGAAGTCGGAGCCATATTGAATTGAGCATTAGTAGTCTGTTAGGTGAAATCAGAAATTAATCTTTGCCATTAGATTTCTTGGATTGCAAAAGTTAGTAAAATGTCACATTCCAACGTTCCTTTAGAAATGTCAATCCATGTTAACTTCCAAAGTGAATTATTGCTTTAGTTGCCATGTGTGTCAGCATTGTGTTTCCAGAAAAAAAAAGGATAACTTAGATGGGTTGAAGCTGGATTTTACAAATGAGTTATGTAAATTGATACACGCACTTCCAATTTTGGCAGGTAAATCCTGATTTGATAATGAAATTCGAAGATGTTGGCCTTAAGTTTATTGGTAAAGTGAATCTAGGAAAAGAATGGAGGTCCGTCTTGTTATTTACTTAGTTTTACATGCACACGATATTCATGAGCTTATTTTGATTTTGACCATGAAATATATTGGTATCGTAGATAATTGAATTGCCCAATCATCTCTGCTATGTTGGTGCTCAGTTTCATCCAGAGTTCAAGTCGTGACCTGGAAAACCTTCTGCTCTTTTTTTTATAGGCAAGTATCATATTTGAAAATTCTGTCCTCGTCTAAACTGTTTATATGTTCATGTTAGTTCTTTAAACATAATTGTTAGTTAAGTGCCTTTTTTAAGCTTATTTGTATTTAGAACCCACGGAATAAATTTATCCGGTGACAAAGTGGATTTCTTTGGCGACACAGTGAATTTCTAAAGGTTGCCTAATCAGATTTTGTTTCAAATTAGGCCATTTCTCAAATGATTAAGATAAAGGATGCTGCTTTCTTGCTATCTAAATGGTTTTTTCATTCACGGGAACATGGTGATTGAAATAACGCTGGAGCCATAATACCTTGAGGTACATAATATAATGCTACCACCTCTACTAATAAAGGAAAAACCTGATGCTGACGATTCTTTTACCGAATTCCTAAAATGTTCATGCCAATATTTTGCAAGAAATTAAATAACCAAATAAATAAGGTTATTTTAATTGTATGTTCGGTTTTAGGTGTAACTTTAATTCATTATGTTTGTTTAACCAATATTTATTCTCTTTATTACTTTGCTGTTAAAGGTATGCTTAAGTGTCGCTTAAGCAAAAATCACTACTTTTATGCTTTGTTTTCCAAATTCTGTATTAAAAAGTGAAATACTGCTTTTGCTGTGCTGCAGAAGGAACACTTGAGGTGCTTATTAAGCATAAGTTTTTATTTGTTGCATTTAAATCCAGAATAAAAATAGGGACATGACTGTATGCAACAAAGTTTAAAATTTAAATTATAGTAAAGAAGACAACTTGGAAATGATTTGAGTTTGTAGATTGAAAAAAATAACGATGTACACCATACACAGTGATTTTTTTGGGGCCATAAAAACAATCTGCAGCATATATAATATTCAAACACGTACATCTACACCCTCAAGGGTATAAAAAGGGCAAAGTTCAGTGCATAAAGGTATCTGCTATAAGAATCTGAAAGATGTTATTGTTGGGCCTTCCTAGAAATAAATAACATTTCAGGATGGGTCGCATGAACTTGAACTAGCACAATGATTTTCTTTACTATGAGTTGTGACACCAAACTTGCTCCGTAGAACACACTCATGAGTATAGTGATTAAAATTATTTAAGCAAATTATACTATCATTGGAACGTTAAACAAAACATGTTGATATGATGTTAACAATATCTAAACAATTTAATCGTTTAATGTTGCAATATTTGAGGGGCTTTAGAGGCAATTATTTATTTTTGCCCCTATTATTATATCATTTTTGAACTTTTGTCTTGCATGAAAAAAATTAATTCAGGATTATTTTGCCGATGATATCGGTGTCTTATCGCCCGGTCAGATGCAAGTTGATGTATTCGCTAATCGCCCTCAGTTTCCTTCACTAAAGGAATTTTCATACAATTTCACTGTTTTGGGAACAAGCAATTATGAGGATCACTGGTGCAATATGAGAATGTTTCCTTCTTTCGAGCTCTTGGCCCCTCAGTCTCTTAAGGTATCTGATGATGTCCGTACCGTCGAATTGCAAACTTTGATTCGAACTCTCTTTCGGGAGTCCAATATTGATGGGTAAGTCAAATTTTAACAGCATTGTAAGGCCCATCTATTGTTATATGTAGAGATGTGATGGATTGTTTATTGATGAATTTAATTCAGGGAGTTTACAAAGGTTGAAATGAAATCGAAATTTTTGACAATAATACTGAACGACATAATGAAAATGATGGCTGCAAAGATGTTCTCAGACAAAGAACAGGTAAGTTCTGAAATAAACGAAGAAGAAGTGTTCCGTGATTGGGTGGAGGATGTGTTTTCAATACTAGGGGGCAGAACAAACATTGCAGATTACCTGCCTTTCTTAGGATGGTTGAACTTAAATGGATGGAAGAAGAAGGTAGCATCGATAGCCAAGTACAGAAATGTGTTTTTCCAGAAACTGCTAGATGATATAATACATAGCAGCACAGACGAACAGAAGAAGAAAACCATTATGGCAACTATGCTTTGGCTTCAGAAAACAGACCCTAAGTACTACACAGATGAAATCATCAAAGGGTTCTCCATTGTAAGTCTATACTAACTTTACTGATGATCAGTTCTTTGTGGTATATATAACAGAGATGTAGACCTACCGTTGTTAATAATGAATTGTAGACTATGCTGGTAGCAGGAACAGACACATCATCAAACACGATCGAATGGGGTCTAATGTTGCTTTTGAACAATCCAGAGAAACTAAGGAAACTACAAGCAGAGGTTGACAACAACTTGAGCTTGATAACAACTGCACCCGGTGTTGTTTACCGGGTTAACTGTGCAAATGAAGAAATTGTAATTCTTCTTCTCAACTGCATATGTTTTCTTCAAGTTACCATAATTATACAGCATACTGCTCTATTCCATGAGCATATACAATGCTTAGAGCCATATTGGAAATTCAATTGATCTTGAGGAAATTTCAAGCAATAGTTTTAACTGTGTTTTTGAAGAACGGATAGAAGCATCAGAACAGTAACTAGACTTTAAAAATTGAACTGTCTGTAGAAATATGCACTAGGCATATTTGAATCAAGTTAGGTCTGCTGTATGATCTTTTTTTTAAATATATATTTAGTCGGTGTAGATTTAGATAATTTATACTTTGACCTGTATGTACTCTTTAAAGTATTATGTGTTAAATATTATTATGTAAGCACAAATTTTGTTTTCTGTACAGAATTGCTAAATATTGTTTTCTTTGTTTGTAGTACAAAAATTTATTCAATTGTTGTTTGAACTTAAATCATATATATATATATGCGTGAATGGGTGTGTGTAATGTGTATACATATATCTATCTGTGTGCATACATATATATATATATATATAATATAATATAATAAAAAGAAAATTGAAACAAATGCTGAAAATTAATATTATATAGAATAGCGTTTGAAAAACGCTATTGATTCATCAAACGTTATCGCAACTCTATATGAGATGTAAGATTTATGCATCAAAAATGCTATAATAGAATCAAAAACGCTATAGTAGAAAATAAAAACGCTATACAAGCATGACAAGAAATGCTATCGAAAAACATTGTAACGCTATAACATGGTTTGATGAAACGCTATAAAATGTGCTCGAAAACACTATAGAAGTTAAATGAAGGATTATATTCCCTATAGCGTTTAAGTTTAATAACAGAGAAAAAATGCTATGGTAGGTTGCAAACGCTATGCCCTTTTGTAAACGCTATTAGCTATTATAGCGTTTTCCTTCCTGCTATGTAATGATGCCAGCCTACCATAGCTTGTGGTTCCATGGCGTTCTCTGAAACGCTATGGTAGCATCTTATAGCGTTTTTCAAACGCTATGAAACCCATAAACTGTTGTAGTGAAGGAACCCAATTAGAGAAGTTGGAATAATATTCCATAATTGACCCCAGGTGTATGTGGGAGATTGATAGAGTTACGGGTATGCCATATGGGTAATTATGTAATTTGTTATATAACTTGGTAACCATTCTTGTTTGAAACAAAAGGTGTTTTTCTTTCTATTATATACTTGATATAATGTGTTATATTAATTAATAATTTAATTAAAAGTATATTTAGTAGAAAATCCATAAATGGTATTGTAACAGCCCTAGATTTTTGTATATATTTTATTTGACTTTATTATATTTTGAAAACTATTTTAAACTTGTTTTATTTCAAACATTTCATTTTTAAATATAAATGTTGATTATTATGTGAATTTTAATTTCAAACTGGTATAAATTGAACATTTTCCTGAAAAAGGGATTTCTGGTCAAACTGGTCAAACTTTGATTTTTAAACCTTAAATTTAAATATTTAAATTATTAAATTTTATCTTTTATTATGAAAATATATTTAATAACTTGAATACTGCTTTTCATTTCGTTGAAAATGGATTTGAATTGTGAAAGTTATGTATATTTCAATTTTGAGTGCAATTTGATTTATTTAACAATTTTGTCTATTTTAAATTATATAAATTGCATTTTCTTTGTCATATTCTATTTTAATATGTGTTAATATGTTATTTTATGTGTAATTTGTCTTTTAATATTTTTAAAGTGATAATAAAAATTTTCCAAAATTTATTGCATTTATTTTCTAGTTTGCATTTTCTGCTATTTTCCTCATTTAAATTATATTTAATTAAAAGTTATTTATTTATATTTGTGAATGAATTTTTTTTATGTTATTATCTTTATTTATAAATATTTTCTAAGTCCATATAAATCTTCCAAAGTTTATTCTGTTTATTTTCAAATTTTCTAGACTAGTTTTCATTTTGTACTATTTTCTTATTTAAATCATATATAATTAATATTTATTTATTTATATTTTGTATATTTGTTATATTTTCGAATTCTAACTGAAATTACATGTATTTTCAGATATTTAAACTTATAAAAAGAAAATATAGAAATTTGAAAGGTTTTGGTGACTTTTTATCTCCTAAGGCCTTTTATATTCCTACCGTTTCACATTTTAACCATATCTTTTCATCAATTGGCCATTACTCCTCACTTCTTCAGCTGCCTACATTCTTTTATCATTCATGTAAATCATTTTCTCATTCCTGAAAGAAAAAAAAATCGGCCTCATCTTGTTCAAGGAATTTGGTAAAATCTTCTTTTCTTACTTATATTTTTGCTTTTCTATTGATTTCTTGCATTTGTTCTCTACCATCATGGCTTGACTCCTTCTCCTCCAGGCCTTGGCCGACCATCACCACCCCCTTCCTCTGACCATCACCCATCCTAGTACCCCTCCACTTCAGGCCAAGCCAGCCCAAGGCATAGATCACCACAAAAATCCACCAAAAACCATCACTATATACACTAGATGACCCACCTTTGCCAACACCTCCTTCTTCAACCTCTAGCCGCCACTACCTCCACCACCACCACCTCTGGCCTGACCTCCACCCTCTGCCATGTCACCCACCACCACCTGGAGCCACTGACCATGCCAGCTAGCCTCTGGGTGAGCCAAACCTTGGCCTAGAAGTGATGTTATGTTGCATTGTTTTAGCCTTGTACACCTAGTTTATACACCTAGACTTCACCACCTTGCAAACATGTGTAGGCCGACCCATATGGAACCCAAACCAGACCAATTTCCTACGAACTTAACCACGCATAACTGAAGCACATGAGGTAGAGAACAAGTGCTAGTCAATTGTTGTTGTTTTGGGCTTTGATTTCCAACATCGTTTAGTGATAAATTGTTTTGAAACTTATCTATGTTGCATTGTTTTGTTCAAATGTTTGATCAAGGCTTTTAGCTTTGGCTCTCCACTCTCAAGTCATTTCCATATTGTCGTGCCTTCAAAGTGTCTGTATTGTTTGCTTTGGTAGCTATCTCCAGCTCTAAACAGGTGAGTTATTCTCACCAGACAATATGTATATATATAACTAGTGAATTGACCCTTTTGAATCTGTAAAATGCATTATCATGTTACACCTGCTATGTTATGATTTTATGATGTTCACCCATGCTTAAACACCTATTATATTATATGTTACTGTTATATTATGCTGTTCTATTATTTTTATCAGTTTATTACACTGCAAGTTCCCTTTAGATTAGAATCACTATGGGTTGAAATGATACATACCCGAACGAACTTTAGAATAGGAGAAAATCGTTATGGGCTGAAATGATATGCCTGAATGATTTTCAATTATTTTCATTTACTTGGGATTGCGGGTTTGAAATGATCAAACCCGGGTATCTTTGTAAATTATGGGTTGAAATGATAAATTACCCGTATCACTTTACCTAGGCTAGAAAATGAAATACAGACCCGTTGTTAGAATAGGAGAAAATCGTTATGGGCTGAAATGATATGCCTGAATGATTTTCAATTATTTTCATTTACTTGGGATTGCGGGTTTGAAATGATCAAACCCGGGAATCTTTGTAAATTACGGGTTGAAATGATAAATTACCCGTATCACTTTACCTAGGCTAGAAAATGAAATACAGACCCGTTGTTAAAATATGTTTTTATAATTTTTTTTTAAATATTTTAGAAATGTAAATATTATAATAGTTTTGATTTAAACTAAATAAAAATGATTTTTGTAAAGCATTATTGATTTTCTGAAAATTTATAAGTGAAATAAATTAATGGTAAAATTAGAAAATTTGAAATGTAAGTTATTTTGGGAAATTTTAATTTGGTGATAATTGGAATTTAAATTAAATATGAAATGTGATAAATTCATGATAGTTTGGATTAAAGTGAATTTAAATGATTTTTATATTATATTAATGATTTTGAATAAAGTTAAAATGTGAAATGAATGAATATTTAAGTTGAAATTTTGAAATATAACTAAAATTGGAAATTTGTGAATTTGGCTTAAAAGCGAATTTTAAGTTAAGTAAATAAAAATGGAATTAACTTATATTTGAAAATTTAAACTTAAGTGTTAAGTTAATTTAATTTAATGAATTTATAATTTAATATTGGAATTTAATAAGTGAATTATTATTAAATTTTGATTTTTGAATGGAGGTTTAACTTTATAAAATCATGAATATAAGGGTATTTGAATGATTGTTTTAAAAGTGAAATTGTATGATTTTATAAGTTAAAAATGATTTATATAAAAATATAATTGTTTGTGAAATTATATTGAATATTTGAAGTTAATTAACTGCATTTCTGAAATGCTATTAATTCTAATGTAAATGATAATACAACATTTGTAAATGCTGTAGTTGATAATAATGAACCAAATGGCTAAATTTAATTAAAGGCTATAATAGCATTTTTGTAAATGTTATAATGGTTGAATTTAACTAAGTTTATTTGAAACTAATGTAACCTGATTACATCATTTTAAATGCTGTCTTTTGTTAAATTGAACTGTTTTAAATGTGACTTTCCGTAGAATTTTCTAAATGCTGCGAAAGTTGAATTTTCATTGTTTTAATTAATTTAAGTGAACGAATGAACTTTGAAAGATTAAAATTTTGAAAATTTAATAATTTAATTATTAAATATAATAACTTCATTTTATGATTTAAAATAAAGTAATTTGTTTCGAAATATAAACTATTTTGAAATATGATATTTTGATATTTTGAAATGGATTTTTGAAGGATATTGAATTTTGAAATGATATTTGATTTCGAAGTATAAAATACCATTTTGAAATTTTAACCACGGGATGTATTTAATTTATAGTTTAACTGATCCTTAAAGGATAGGCGATCCATAGCATCCTTTGAGTTATTGTGCATTTCTACTACAGTTCACTTGAGTTGGTTTACATTATATAAGTATATATTGTCCTGACTCGAGTGTTTTGTGTTTTACTTTACGCTCGGGTCAGCCTGAGTATTTATAGCTTAGCTTTGGATTTCTTTCTGGAGCTAGGAATCGCTGGAGATTCTGCTTGTCTAGTTATTTGTTCCTTTCAGTTTAGTTGTTCTATTTCAGTTCTGGTATTCATAAACTTCTATTTATTTGAGATTTCTATTGTATATGTTTTCAAGCAGATATTATGTATTATGTTTTGAGAGTTTGTTATAGTAGCTTCATGAACTACTATGGTTTTTATATTCCGCTGCGAGTTATTCTGATATGTTATGTGTATTTGATTTCATTTGATCCAAATTTATTTACAATCTGTTATTTTGAATTATTCAAGCCAGACATGTGTGGATTATTGTCGATTTGAATGGTCCAAAATAGTGGGTCGTTACAGTTGGTATAAGAGCTTTGGTTTTAGGCAAACCTTAGCCTGCGGAGCAAAAACTCATTAGAGATAGGGTAGAAATACCCTAGAATGAGTGAAATCAATCTCAGAATCATTCCTTTGTGAGAGAACGTATTTTCGAAGTATAAGATGATTTTCAAATGATTTTTAAATAATTTTCAAAGATTATTTGATATAAATTGCCTTGCTTTGAAAGTAAAATATTTCTTAAGCTTCATTCCTTTCGTATCCACCTTGTTATTAATTTCTTTGATTAGGATCCTCTAAAATTTTGAACTTCTCTCTTGATTGATCTAGATCCATTGTTGATAGGAATCTATTTTGGGTATGGCAAAATTAGTAGTTTGTTAGGTTGCTTTGAGTAAACTCTGTTGTATCTTTTGCTTAGCTAAAGTTGTCCAACTAAAGATATTTATGCTTCTGTTTTCGTATGTGATGAATTCAAGTCTTTCCAAATTTTGAATGGGAATTTTTCTGTATCGATATAGATTATATATCTCTAATCTTGGTTTGGATTCTTATCGAATAAGATTCCTTTGAATTTTGGAACGCTCCCACTTGTTCTGAAATCCATTCCTGTCTCCCTCATTGTATTCTTTTGATTTTGGAGCATTGCATCACTCCACTTTGTATGACCTTTATAGGGTGGCGATTCCGCCAATCTTTGAATGATTATAATTGGCATTGATTCACCGGAGATTTCTGTATCCTCGGTTTACGATGTTTTCTATCTTCTGCTATATTTAGATTCTATCTCTGGCGATCGAAGGTCGATTTGCCTTAGATTTTCGCATCGATTATATTCCTGAAGTCATGGTTGACCGGTTAAGGTCGCCCGTGATTCATATAGGCTTATCCATCTTCTATTTGGTAATTTAATTATCTTATCTTCGTTTGAGCCTATCTTTGAATCAGAATTCTATTTGATTAGAGTCCTTCTAAATTTGAATCTCTGTTTTGCTTTGAAACCCATCCTTGAATCATTCCTTGGAAAGTTTGTGGTTGATTGTCTTTTGAAAATTTTGTATTCATCGTAGTTTTTATTTTGATAAGGATGACCATATTTTTATATAAAGATGAAATGTTTTTGATAAGGATTATATACCTTTTTAAAAAATGAGAATTTGAAGTTTTGAAAGGATTTGAAATTGTGAAAATTTTATAAGAAATGGTTTCATATAAAATGATTTATAACTGAAGGTTTTGAAACTGAATTTAAGTGATTAAACTCCGGCATTTTGGAACTGGTTTTAAGATTTTGAAATAATAAATAATATGATTTGAAATTATTTTTCCGAATAAGTAATGTTTCAATGATTTTAATGGGTTTTAATGATTTCGAAGGACTTTCAAAGAAGTTTTCAAAGTAAATGGAAGTCCAGAACTCACTTGTGTCACTGGAAAATAATTTCGGTGATGAGTGCACGCATCATCGACATTGATTTTCGAGTTTCTGAGTGAGGGAGAGGCTACTTCGGTAGCTTTGCTATGCGATTGATTTGTGAAACCAATTTTGATTTCAAATTCCAAAGTGTGATGTGATATTTGAAAGATATATGTATATATATTTGTAAAATTTGAAATGAGCCGGTGTTCAGTCCTTGAGTTTTGGATTTGATTTGATATAACCCTATTTTTGGAATTGATTTACTGATTTAATTGTGATTTCCAATTCTTGGATTGAAATATGATTTCTTCGACTATTTTGAAGGTTCGAGCACTTCCAAATCAAGGTTAACTTTTCAAAGCTAAGTAATTTTGAAAAGTATCAAGTATATAAGTTTGGTATGTATATTTAAAGTATGTAGTAATATGATTTAAATAAGTTGAAACTGTTTTGTTAAATAAATGAATAAGGCTATTTTGAATTTTTCTAATATGAAATTTAGATATGAAATGTTTTGAAAAGAATTTGGTCTTCAAAATATTTTGAATAAAATTTAGTTTAAATGTTGTAACTGAGTAACATCTTTATAAAACTATATATTGAACAAGTTGGAATAGATACATAAGTTGTACGTATGCTGTTTTATTCGCATAATTAAATTGATCCAAGTTTGAGTACACAAGTTCGAGGTGAATTACACCATTTCGTGTTAGGATTTTTCATTTGATTCTTGATGGCGAATATTTGATATGGATTTTGGGCTTGATTCTAGAATTCTCTATCATAGTATATGGCTATGCAAGGAGACTGATGGTTTCTAGTCGAGAAACCATATCGAAATCCACATTAGAGAAGTCGAATGAACAATACTAGCTCGAAAGCGAACTTGTGTGATCGAGCGAGCGATCGAATGTGACTTTGCGAAATGATGACATATGTACATCTTATATTCTAATATCATTGATATACTTGACGCTGAAATTGGAAGTTGTTGGGTTGGATATCTTTGTAATTTAATTGGAATTTTTCCTTTATGAAAAACTACTATCAAGTTAAAACCATTTTTTTACAATTTTTCTTTTATTTTCTTAAACAAACTATTTTATTCTATTTTATATACAAAACTATTTTATGTACAAAACTATTTCACAAACTAATTTGTATACAAAACTATTCTAAACTCAAAACCTTTTAGTAAGCAAAGATGTTCAATCCCATATAGCTCTTCGTACAGCGAAATTTATTTTTGAAAATTTTGATCCTTATATAAGATGGACTTTATGTAAATATAAGATGATTTTGGAAATGAATTGTTTGACTTAAACTATATTAATTTGGAAATTTGGATTTATTTTCTAAATTTATTATTTTGGAAACTTTGGAACTGAAGATATTTGATTTGGGAGGATAATTTGGTAAAAGCGTATATGATTTTGAAAATTATATTGATATTGAAACAAAATTGAAATTTGAGAACCTTATGTTACTAAATACTTGATTTGGGAGTTATCGAACTTATATAAAATTTGGTTTGTATAAGTATGCTGTTGATTCGAAAACTATGGATTTGAAAAGTTACTCAATTTGAAAAGTGAAATCTTATATAATTGAAGTCTATATAAGTGTGATTTGATATACTATTGATTTAGGAAAGTATTTGATTTGAACATGAAATCTTATATATAATGGACTTTATATAAGTATGATATTTGAAAGTGATTTGAAAAGGTACTATATGATATATATTTTCGAAGTAAAGATATGGAAAGTGCCTTCTGCTTGATATCCGCTTTGTGGCCACACTGTGGATTCATTCTATCGATATTTCTCTGATTTTTGGTTTTCCGGATATGATACTCGAGTTTCCATCGAATTCCATGGCAATCTCCATGGTCTTACGAGCGCGACTTCATAGCGTAATCGCAAGGTTGGGGGGCGGCCTACGGGTACGGATGTTTCCTGGGAGATCCAGGCGTAACCATTGTGTATCTGCGATCTATTAAGTCGCTTGGTAGCGTAATCAGCAGGGGCTGTGAGAGCCTAGGGTACGGATGTTTCCTAGGAGATCCAGGCGTAACCATTGTGTATTTGCAGTACTACCAGTCTTCATGGCGTAATCGCAAGTGTAACAGCCCGATATTTTTAAAGCGAAATTTTAATTTAAAAACAAAACATTTCGAAATATTGATTTAAATATAAAGTGTAGTAATTTGTATAAAACGAATTTAAAGCGTTACATTTTCGTTACGTTTTGTCCGTTCTTAACTTTACATTAGAATCAAATTTTATTAACGATGATAATAGCTATTTTAAATTTTTTGTTTAAAAAGATACGTTTTATTTTAAGAAACCGTTAACATTTTTAAATTTATTAAATAAAAGGAACAAGTAACGGTTGTACGTTACTTTGGGCGTTACACTGTACGTGCGTTGTTCCATTGTCCTTTAATTTCAGCTGTATATATTATTTTGAAAATGTCAAATCTTGCATTGAATTGCACGTGAGAAATGGTCCACTTACCCCTTTATCTCCCTTACGTTTCGCTCAACATTTATTTTGCCAAAATTCCTCTAACTGATCAAAACCTTTCATTGCCTTCTCTTCTACAAAAGATATTAGCAGCTGTTCAATTTTTGTTCGTTAAAAAAAAAGCTCCATTCAAAAGTTCCTCTGCTTTTTCGTTTAAAATCTCGTGAGCATCTCTCTGGAAGGTACAGGCAACATCTTTTTTTACACTTTTTGTTCACTTTATATTTATATTTGCTGTCTCCTGTTGTTGTCAGCTGTACCATGCTATTTCTTTTTCATTTATATTTTGATTTTCGTTGTCCCTGCTCATATTTTCTTCGCCACCCCATTCCGTACCTCCACCACGTCACTGCCCATGCTATACCCAGTCGCCACCTTCACCTGATCCACCAGCCCACGCCCAACCACGGCAACCACCAGCCTACCCCACCCTGTCACCTTTCCGACCTGCTACCGAACCTAGCCGGCCTGCCCTCCTCCACAAGAACCCAACCATCCACGTGACCAAACGACTCCAGGTCGAGACTCTCCCTACCGGACCCACTGACACACGCCAGACCGCCTCCAGCCACACTCCTACCCCAGCCCTGCCAATCACAAACGCCACGTCACTGACCTTTCCTTTGTAAAAATTTAGAAATGTTTGCTTTGTTACTTGTGGAAATTCTTTTGAAGTTGCTGTACGAGTTTGTGAGAAAAGGAAATGGGCAAGTTAGTCACGTGTTTGTTTCCTCTAACCTATTTTGTATTTGGTTTCCAGAGCTTTTGTTCGAAGTTTTAAATATATACTGAACTTTGTTTTGAAAACGAATAAAAAAAAAATTTGTTTTGTCACTTTGCGATTTTAAAAGTTATAATCGGTATTTCAAAAGTGGTCGTGCTAGTGTTTTCAAATTTTCGACTTGTTTCTTTTTCGTTTGTTGGTTTATTTGAATTTCGTTATTCGTGCAATCTTAGAGTTGGTTATTTATTGTGCTTTTGGTTTGAATCTAGTTGGCGCATCCGCTAACGACTGATCGTGCTATTCGCGTGCTTTTGATTTACATCGTCTTTCCTTTCTGAATCGAATCTCCAGCTCCGTAGAGGTGAGTAAATCTCACACGAATATTCATACTTATATAATTGTGAAACGACCGCAACTGAATGTGTAGAAATAAATAAATAAATAAATGATGTTATAACTACCTGTGATTTATTTATAGTTGATGTTAATTGTTAAAACTGCATATCGTATCATCTGTTATGTTCTGTTCTTATTTTACTGTTATTCTATTCTGTTAAATCACACTGCAAGTTCCCTGTAGAATAGAATCACTATGGGTTGAAATGATACATACCCGAACGGACTTTAGAATAAGGGAAGGTCGTTATGGGCTGAAATGATAGGCCTGAACGATTTTCAATAAAATATTATTTACTTGGGATTGCGGGTTTGAAATGATAAAACCCGGATTTTTCTTTGTAAATTACGGATTGAAATGATATAGTATCCGTATCACTTGAATTAGGCTAGAAAATATTATACAGACCCGTGGTTATTTTTCTGTATTTTCTGAATATTTTAAATAGTTTAAAATTGTAATAATATTAAATTGATTTAAACCGAATTTTTAAGTGATTTATTTAAAAAAAAAGAAATGATTTTTCTATGTGATAAATATAAATAAATGGAGGAATATTGATTTTAAACGAAACTTAAATTTGAAATTTTGATAAAAAGAAAGATGGAAATTTAAGTTAATTTAAATAAAAATGAAATTTAGTTTTAAATTGGTGAGAAAAATGAAGTTAAGTTTAAAAGTTGAAATGAACGTAATAAGCAAATTTGTAAGTTTTGGTTTTACTTGTAAATTTTCTTTCGAAATAAAATTTGTTAAAGGATTGGAATGAACATTTTAAGGTATGATTTTATAAGTTTTAACTAAGTAGAATCCGTAGCACTTGTTAAGTGTTGTGGATTGTATAAGTGAACCAAAAGACTAAAATGAACTAAGGCTATGATAGTACTTGGTAAGTGCTGTTGTAGCAGAAACTAAAATTGAACCTGAACTAATAAAGGGCTACTATAGCACTTGTTAAGGACTGCAGTAGGCTGAAATATGATTTTTGTTTTAAAACTGAATTGTTATAGCAGTTTATAAATGTGTTTTGTTGAATAAAATGGTTTTCAAATATAATTTATCGTCGCATTTTTAAATGCCGTGAAAGCTGAAAAATTAAATGCTATTATTTTAAGTGAATAAGTGAACTCCGAAAGGGTTAGATTTTGGAAATGTAATTTGATTTAAAAGAATAGTGTCTTTGTTTTTAAATGTTTAATTCGAAGTATATTTGATAAATTGCTTTAAATCTATAACCACGGGTTATAATAACGATTGGTTGGCAAAGAGACCGGGATCGGATATGGACATACTCTCTGTCGATACCGAAAACCACTTTGACAACCGTGTACGCGGTGGAGATTCCAGAATGAAGTAGGATGGTGGCGACGTCCTTAAGGTATTACGTGGACCCAACTCCCGTGAGTTGGCATAAGGTGGCTAAAACAGGAGCGATCTCGGACCAGTGAGGTAGCACCTCTTCTCGGACACATTCCTTCGACATTATACTCTTACTTGTGATTTGACTAGATGGCCATCCTCCGATTTGGGAATGTTGTTCGAGGTGGAACGGTAGTGGCTGCTATGCGTATCCATCAGTCCGTGTGCGTAATTGGTATATCTACCCTGGCATTGCCTAGTTGTGCCGTGTCACCTACCATATCGAGCTTTACTACGATTATGATTTTAAGATCCGACCGCGTTAAGGTTCTCCATCCCCTTAACGCTATTTTCCGATATGATTATACTTTACTTATGTAGACACTATTGTAATAGCGAATATTACTACATAGTAGATAGTTTAACGGATCCTTAGAGGATGGGCGGTCCCAAGCATCTTCTAAGTTACTTGTACCTTTACTACAGTTCATTTGAGTTGGTTTACATTGTATAAGTATGTATATCCTGACTCGAGTGTTATGTTTTATTTTACGCTCGGGTCAGCCTGAGTATTCACAGCTTTGGATTCATTTTTCTGGAGCTCGGAATCACTGGAGATTCTGCCTATCTAGTTATCTTCCTATTTCAGTTTTAGTTGTCTTATTTCAGCTTTTGTTTTAGAGACTTGTGTATTTGGGATTTCTACTGTACTTGTTTCAGAACTGTATTGGGTTTCAGACTATGTATTTTGTATTTGATTTTAGAATATGTATTTTAGTGGCTTCATGAACCACTATGGTTATTTTAAATTCCGCTGCGAGTTATTCTGATATTTCTGTGTCTGTGATTCTGTGAATGATTTTATTTACTCCAAATTTTATTACAATCTGTTATTTTGCATTATTCAAGTCTGACATGTGTGGATTATTGTCGATTTGAATGGTTCAAAATAGTGGGTCGTTACATTTGGTATCAGAGCCAGGTTTAGGCAAACCTTAGCCTATGGAGCAAAAACTCATTAGAGATAGGGTAGAAATACCCTAGAATGAGTGAAATCAAACTCAGAATCATTTCCTTGTGAGTGAACGTATTTTCAAAGTATAAAATGATTTTAAATGACTTTTCAAATGATTTTTCAAAGATTATTTTGATATAAAGTTTTCTTGTTTTAAGAAGAAATTTTCTAAACTTTCTTCCTTCTGTATCTACCTTGTTAGGAATTTTGTTATTAGGATATTCACCCAAGTGACCTTATCGTATTTTATCTTAACTTATCTTTGTCTTCTCTGTACCTTGTCCTAAATTTATTCTTGATATTTCCAGGATGAATCATGGAAATGCTAGAGGTAGGGGTCGTGGTATTGCCCCAGTTCCTCCACCTATTGCACCCGTTAAGTTTACAGTTCTTTGCAAAGAATTCTCTCAGCTCGGTGGCACTAAGTTCACCGGTTCAGAAAGTATCATCGAAGCCCAGCAATGGCTAAAAAGTTTGGAAAGAATCTTTACTGGCTTAGAGATCACTGATGCCCAGAAGCGTCAGTTAGCAGCATGGCACCTGCAAGAGTCAGCTCTAGATTGGTGGGAGTCTGTTACGACTCGCACTAACGAAGGTGATCTTTCGTGGGAGCAGTTCAGGTATCCTTTGAGTTAACTTGAATTTTCCCATTTCCTTTCTTTTTTTTAATTTATCTAAAGTTCTGTTTTTGTATCTTCCTTCCAGGGAGGCTTTTGTGGCAAAATGGATGCCCGAAGCCGGAAAATCTCAGCTTTACCGTGAATTCATGGACCTCAAGCAGGGTACCATGTCTTTTTCAGAGTATGAACGGAAGTTCAATGAACTTTCAAAATTCGGTCCTGGTCTTATCGACACTCAGCTAAAAAAGAATGAGAAGTTCATTTCTGGAGCTCGCCCAGAGTTCTACGATCGCCTTATTTCACATGTTCATGGCACATTTACTGAGCTCATGGATATGGCTATTCGCTATGAGAACCCTACCTCCAAGGGTCCTGCTGCTTCTGGTACTCATGTCTCACAATCTTCCTCTGCAAATTCCAAGAAGAGAAAGCCCAACTTCCACCAGCAGAAGAAGAATTGGATCAAACATGCGGGCTTGGGATCTTCAGCATCTGCTCCTTCCCAGAGACACCCTATTGATCTTTCCTCCATTACTTGCCTCAAATGTGACCAGAAGGGACACTATGCCAATAGTTGCCCTAATCCGTCCAGTGTTGCTATTCCTCCACCCCAGGTTACCAGGAACGATCTTTGTCATGTTTGTCTTCAGCCGGGTCATTTTAGGAAGGACTGTCCTTTATATCAGAAGGGAAAGCCATCTGGCGTATTTGCTGTCACATCTGCTTCATCACCTGCTCCTGCACCTACTCCTGCTCCTAGCGATAGTCAAGGTACTCTTCAAGGCACCTTTACTTTATTTCATCATCCTGTTCGTGTTTTATTTGATACTGGGGCTTCACATAGTTTTATTTCTGATGACCTGTGTAAAAAGTTTGAACATCTCCTTTCACCTGAGTATGCTTCTATTCCTCTTTGTGTTTCTAATCCTATTGGTGGCCCTGCAAACCTTAATAAGATTTGTAAACATGTGAAACTCCTCCATTCCGATCATAGTTTTAGTGGCGATTTCTATTCCTTGGTTTCGATGCTTTTGATTTGTTGCTTGGAAGTGATTGGCTTGATGGACACGATGCTCGTATCTCGTGTAAATCCCGAATTGTTTCTCTTAAGGATGATCGAGGAAATTCTTTGCTTATTCAGGGTCGTATGCCTCATGATTATGCTGGTAGCTTTATCTTTTCTCTAGATGCTTCTATTGATGATCTTCAGTCGACCCGTGTAGTTAATCACTACCCGGATGTATTTGGTGAAGTTACTGCTTTACCTCCCAAGCGGGAAATTGATTTCCGCATTGACCTCATTCCTGGAGCTCGACCTATAGTTCTTCCTCCTAGAAGAATGGCACCCCGCGAGAAGGTTGAGTTAAGGAAACAAATTGAAGACCTATCTTCCAAGGGTATGATCAGACCTAGTTTTTCTGAATGGGGAGCTGCGGTGGTTTTCGTCACCAAGTCCGATGGTTCTCTTCGGATGTGTGTTGATTATAGGGAGTTGAACAAACTCACTATGAAAAATAGATATCCAATGCCTCGCATCAATGACATGTTTGATCAGCTTTATGGTGCTACTGTTTTCTCTCAGCTTGATCTTGCCACAGGTTTTCACCAACTCAGAGTTGCTGAGGAAAGTATTCCTAAGACTGCTTTCCGTACTGAAAATGGATTCTTCGAATGGTTAGTCATGCCTTTTGGTTTGACTAATGCTCCTGCTTTCTTTGTTGACTTGATGAATCGTGTATTCCGTGATGTGCTTAATAAATTTGTTCTAGTCTTTGTGGATGATATCCTCATTTTCTCTAAGTCTGAAGAAGAACATGAGTCACATTTGAAATCTGTTCTTGAGACTCTTCGAAAGCATCAGTTAAAAGCTAAATTTTCCAAATGCCATTTCTGGAAGGATGAAGTCCGATTTCTCGGGCATATTGTTTCTAGTAATGGAGTTTCAGTTGATCCAGTCACGATCGCTGCGATCAATGTAAGTCTTTCTTTCCTTCTCTTTCATTTCAATTTACTCTATCTTTTCTATTATCCTTCTTTTTCCCTATTCTGTGCAGGATTGGGAAACTCCTAAGACTCCTACTGATATCCGTAGTTTTCTGGGCCTCGCCGGTTATTACCGAAGATTCATTGAGAATTTCGCTCGGATTGCTGCACCTCTCACTGCTTTAACTCGGAAGAATACTAAGTTTATTTGGAGTAGTAAGTGTGAAGCCGCATTCAATGAGTTAAAAGACAAGCTTACTTCCGCACCTGTTCTTACCGTTCCAAATGGAGATGAGGGATTAACGGTATACACAAATGCTTGTAGAGAAGGTTTGGGAGCTGTTCTGATGCAGGATGGTAGAGTGATTGCTTATGCTAGTAGACAGTTGAAGACTCATGAAGTAAATTATGCTGCTCATGATCTAGAGTTGCTTGCAGTTGTTTTCGCTTTGAAGCTTTGGAGACATCATCTGTTGGGTACCAAGTTCGAGCTTTTCACAGATCATCAGTCTTTGAGGTATATTTTCTCTCAGAAGGATTTGAATCAGAGACAAGTTAGGTGGTTAGAGTTCCTTGCTTCTTATGACCTCGATATCAACTATACACCGGGAAAGGCTAATGTAGTGGCGGATGCTTTGAGTAGGAAGAAAGCTTTGTTGTGTCAGATTGTTGTTTCTTCACCTCTTGTGGATCGTATTATGGCTAGACAGGATGAGGATCAGATGCTTAAGTTGATTAAGGAGAATGTTCGAAGTAGAGTTGGAGGTAGTAGTCTTGATGGTAATGGAGCTCAGATTGACGATAAGGGTGTATTGAGGATTAATAATAGGATTTGTGTCCCGAATGTTGATGGATTGAGACATGAGTTACTTCGGGAGAATCATCAGTCCAGACTTTCTATTCATCCAGGCGTGACCAAGATGTATCAGGATATGAAGAAGTTATATTGGTGGAAAGGTATGAAGCGGGATATTTCCATTTTCGTAAATAGGTGTGCGACTTGTCAGCAAGTCAAGGCAGATCATCAGAAGACCCCTGGGTTATTGCAGCCTCTTGAGATTCCCAATTGGAAGTGGGAACAAGTTTCTATGGATTTCATTGATGGTTTACCGAGGACTAGGAAGGGTAACGAGAGTATCTGGGTTATTGTGGATAGATTGACCAAATCAGCTCATTTCATTCCGGTCAAGTCTACCCGTTCAGCTTCTAGTTTATTTGAGATTTACATGAGGGAGATTGTTCGTCTCCACGGTGTTCCTCTCAGTATCGTTTGTGATCGTGATCCTATTTTTACTAGTAGGTTTTGGAAAGCCTTTCAGGATTCTTTGGGTACTCATCTAAATCTGAGCACTGCTTACCATCCACAGACCGACGGTCAAACGGAAAGGGTGAATCAGATTTTAGAAGATCTTCTTCGTGCTTGTGTGCTTGATTATGGAGTATCTTGGGAAGATCATCTCCATCTTGTCGAATTCACTTATAACAATAGTTATCAGGCCAGTATTGAGACATCTCCATTTTCTGCTCTTTACGGACGACCTTGTAGATCTCCTTCTTGTTGGATTGAATCCGGTAATCGTTTGGTTCTTGGGCCTGAGATGGTTTTGGAAGCTTCAGAGAGAGTTGAGGAGATTAAGAGGAAGATGAGGATTGCTCAGGATAGACAGAAGAAGTACGCTGATCGTCGAAGACGAAGTTTAGAGTTTGCTGTTGGTGATTTGGTTTTCCTTAAGGTCTCTCCCTTAAGGAATGTTATTCGTTTTGGTCGTAGAGGAAAGCTATCTCCTAGATTTGTTGGTCCTTTCCGCATTTTGGAAAGAATTGGTTCTCTTGCTTATCGTCTGGATTTACCCGAGAAATTTTCTGGAATTCACAACGTCTTTCATGTATCTCATCTTCGTCGCTATCTGCATGATCCATCTCTTATTATTCAGCCTTCTGCCCTTGATAGTTTGGATATCGAGCCAAATCTGACTGTTGAGAGGAAGCCACTTCGTATCGTCGATCGAGGTACGAAGCAGCTAAGAAAAAAATCTGTCAACCTGGTCAAAGTGCAGTGGAGCACTGATGAACGGGATTGCACCTGGGAGACGGAGGAGAGCATTCGTGCTTCGAATCCGGAATTGTTTATTTCAGGTACTTTTGCTATTCTGTCTTATCTTTCTTTGTTTTCCTTCTTCGTTCCTTTTCGAGGACGAAAAGCTTTGAGTGGGGGAGAGTGTAACAGCCCGATATTTTTAAAGCGAAATTTTAATTTAAAAACAAAACATTTCGAAATATTGATTTAAATATAAAGTGTAGTAATTTGTATAAAACGAATTTAAAGCGTTACATTTTCGTTACGTTTTGTCCGTTCTTAACTTTACATTAGAATCAAATTTTATTAACGATGATAATAGCTATTTTAAATTTTTGTTTAAAAAGATACGTTTTATTTTAAGAAACCGTTAACATTTTTAAATTTATTAAATAAAAGGAACAAGTAACGGTTGTACGTTACTTTGGGCGTTACACTGTACGTGCGTTGTTCCATTGTCCTTTAATTTCAGCTGTATATATTATTTTGAAAATGTCAAATCTTGCATTGAATTGCACGTGAGAAATGGTCCACTTACCCCTTTATCTCCCTTACGTTTCGCTCAACATTTATTTTGCCAAAATTCCTCTAACTGATCAAAACCTTTCATTGCCTTCTCTTCTACAAAAGATATTGGCAGCTGTTCAATTTTTGTTCGTTCAAAAAAAAAAAGCTCCATTCAAAAGTTCCTCTGCTTTTTCGTTTAAAATCTCGTGAGCATCTCTCTGGAAGGTACAGGCAACATCTTTTTTTACACTTTTTGTTCATTTTATATTTATATTTGCTGTCTCCTGTTGTTGTCAGCTGTACCATGCTATTCCTTTTTCATTTATATTTTGATTTTCGTTGTCCCTGCTCATATTTGCTTCGCCACCCCATTCCGTACCTCCACCACGTCACTGCCCATGCTATACCCAGTCGCCACCTTCGCCTGATCCACCAGCCCACGCCCAACCACGGCAACCACCAGCCTACCCCACCCTGTCACCTTTCCGACCTGCTACCGAACCCAGCCGGCCTGCCCTCCTCCACAAGAACCCAACCATCCACGTGACCAAACGACTCCAGGTCGAGACTCTCCCTACCGGACCCACTGACACACGCCAGACCGCCTCCAGCCACACTCCTACCCCAGCCCTGCCAATCACAAACGCCACGTCACTGACCTTTCCTTTGTAAAAATTTAGAAATGTTTGCTTTGTTACTTGTGGAAATTCTTTTGAAGTTGCTGTACGAGTTTGTGAGAAAAGGAAATGGGCAAGTTAGTCACGTGTTTTTTTCCTCTAACCTATTTTGTATTTGGTTTCCAGAGCTTTTGTTCGAAGTTTTAAATATATACTGAACTTTGTTTTGAAAACGAATAAAAAAAAAAATTTGTTTTGTCACTTTGCGATTTTAAAAGTTATAATCGGTATTTCAAAAGTGGTCGTGCTAGTGTTTTCAAATTTTCGACTTGTTTCTTTTTCGTTTGTTGGTTTATTTGAATTTCGTTATTCGTGCAATCTTAGAGTTGGTTATTTATTGTGCTTTTGGTTTGAATCTAGTTGGCGCATCCGCTAACGACTGATCGTGCTATTCGCGTGCTTTTGATTTACATCGTCTTTCCTTTTTGAATCGAATCTCCAGCTCCGTAGAGGTGAGTAAATCTCACACGAATATTCATACTTATATAATTTTGAAACGACCGCAACTGAATGTGTAGAAATAAATAAATAAATGATGTTATAACTACCTGTGATTTATTTATAGTTGATGTTAATTGTTAAAACTGCATATCGTATCATCTGTTATGTTCTGTTCTTATTTTACTGTTATTCTATTCTGTTAAATCACACTGCAAGTTCCCTGTAGAATAGAATCACTATGGGTTGAAATGATACATACCCGAACGGACTTTAGAATAAGGGAAGGTCGTTATGGGCTGAAATGATAGGCCTGAACGATTTTCAATAAAATATTATTTACTTGGGATTGCGGGTTTGAAATGATAAAACCCGGATTTTTCTTTGTAAATTACGGATTGAAATGATATAGTATCCATATCACTTGAATTAGGCTAGAAAATATTATACAGACCCGTGGTTATTTTTCTGTATTTTCTGAATATTTTAAATAGTTTAAAATTGTAATAATATTAAATTGATTTAAACCGAATTTTTAAGTGATTTATTTAAAAAAAAAGAAATGATTTTTCTTTGTGATAAATATAAATAAATGGAGGAATATTGATTTTAAACGAAACTTAAATTTGAAATTTTGATAAAAAGAAAGATGGAAATTTAAGTTAATTTAAATAAAAATGAAATTTAGTTTTAAATTGGTGAGAAAAATGAAGTTAAGTTTAAAAGTTGAAATGAACGTAATAAGCAAATTTGTAAGTTTTGGTTTTACTTGTAAATTTTCTTTCGAAATAAAATTTGTTAAAGGATTGGAATGAACATTTTAAGGTATGATTTTATAAGTTTTAACTAAGTAGAATCCGTAGCACTTGTTAAGTGTTGTGGATTGTATAAGTGAACCAAAAGACTAAAATGAACTAAGGCTATGATAGTACTTGGTAAGTGCTGTTGTAGCAGAAACTAAAATTGAACCTGAACTAATAAAGGGCTACTGTAGCACTTGTTAAGGACTGCAGTAGGCTGAAATATGATTTTTGTTTTAAAACTGAATTGTTATAGCAGTTTATAAATGTGTTTTGTTGAATAAAATGGTTTTCAAATATAATTTATCGTCGCATTTTTAAATGCCGTGAAAGCTGAAAAATTAAATGCTATTATTTTAAGTGAATAAGTGAACTCCGAAAGGGTTAGATTTTGGAAATGTAATTTGATTTAAAAGAATAGTGTCTTTGTTTTTAAATGTTTAATTCGAAGTATATTTGATAAATTGCTTTAAATCTATAACCACGGGTTATAATAACGATTGGTTGGCAAAGAGACCGGGATCGGATATGGACATACTCTCTGTCGATACCGAAAACCACTTTGACAACCGTGTACGCGGTGGAGATTCCAGAATGAAGTAGGATGGTGGCGACGTCCTTAAGGTATTACGTGGACCCAACTCCCGTGAGTTGGCATAAGGTGGCTAAAACAGGAGCGATCTCGGACCAGTGAGGTAGCACCTCTTCTCGGACACATTCCTTCGACATTATACTCTTACTTGTGATTTGACTAGATGGCCATCCTCCGATTTGGGAATGTTGTTCGAGGTGGAACGGTAGTGGCTGCTATGCGTATCCATCAGTCCGTGTGCGTAATTGGTATATCTACCCTGGCATTGCCTAGTTGTGCCGTGTCACCTACCATATCGAGCTTTACTACGATTATGATTTTAAGATCCGACCGCGTTAAGGTTCTCCATCCCCTTAATGCTATTTTCCGATATGATTATACTTTACTTATGTAGACACTATTATAATAGCGAATATTACTACATAGTAGATAGTTTAACGGATCCTTAGAGGATGGGCGGTCCCAAGCATCTTCTAAGTTACTTGTACCTTTACTACAGTTCATTTGAGTTGGTTTACATTGTATAAGTATGTATATCCTGACTCGAGTGTTATGTTTTATTTTACGCTCGGGTCAGCCTGAGTATTCACAGCTTTGGATTCATTTTTCTGGAGCTCGGAATCACTGGAGATTCTGCCTATCTAGTTATCTTCCTATTTCAGTTTCAGTTTTCTTATTTCAGCTTTTGTTTTAGAGACTTGTGTATTTGGGATTTCTACTGTACTTGTTTCAGAACTGTATTGGGTTTCAGACTATGTATTTTGTATTTGATTTTAGACTATGTATTTTAGTGGCTTCATGAACCACTATGGTTATTTTAAATTCCGCTGCGAGTTATTCTGATATTTCTGTGTCTGTGATTCTGTGAATGATTTTATTTACTCCAAATTTTATTACAATCTGTTATTTTGCATTATTCAAGTCTGACATGTGTGGATTATTGTCGATTTGAATGGTTCAAAATAGTGGGTCGTTACAGCAAGGTTGGGGGGCGGCCTAAGGGTACGGATGTTTCCTGGGGGATCCAGGCGAAACCATTGTGTATCCGCGATCCATGATCGACATGTTTTTTTTGGATTGTACTTTCCATATCTGTTTTTAAAAGTTTTCCAGTATTTTCACTGGATGTTGAAACAAGACTACTAAGTACCTGGAGAATTCTAGCTTTGCGCCTGATCAACGCAATGCCAGTGTCTGCAGGAACGAGGATAAACTTGTTAAGACATCGAGTTATAAAAGTATTTTGATAAAATATTATATAAATGATACTTTGATCAGTTATTTCCTTTTTTAAAGGATTTTAAAGTGTTTTAAATATTTTACCTCTTTAACCAACAATTTTAAATAATGGTTCATTCTTCTCTTTCAACCTGCTTTCCCTCCTAGCTACTTTTCTTCCCTACATTCTTTCGAGATGTCTTCCAACCTATTGTTCTTTCTAGTTGTTTCTCCGCTCCCTTCCTTTTCGAGGACGAAAAGATTTGAGTGGGGGAGAGTGTAACAGCCCTAGATTTTTGTATATATTTTATTTGACTTTATTATATTTTGAAAACTATTTTAAACTTATTTTATTTCAAACATTTCATTTTTAAATATAAATGTTGATTATTATGTGAATTTTAATTTCAAACTGGTATAAATTGAACATTTTCCCGAAAAAGGGATTTCTGGTCAAACTGGTCAAACTTTGATTTTTAAACCTTAAATTTAAATATTTAAATTATTAAATTTTATCTTTTATTATAAAAATATATTTAATAACTTGAATACTGCTTTTCGTTTCGTTGAAAACGGATTTGAATTGTGAAAGTTATGTATATTTCAATTTTGAGTGCAATTTGATTTATTTAACAATTTTGTCTATTTTAAATTATATAAATTGCATTTCTTTGTCATATTCTATTTTAATATGTGTTAATATGTTATTTTATGTGTACTTTGTCTTTTAATATTTTTAAAGTGATAATAAAAATTTTCCAAAATTTATTGCATTTATTTTCTAGTTTCCATTTTCTGCTATTTTCCTCATTTAAATTATATTTAATTAAAAGTTATTTATTTATTTTTGTGAATGAATTTTTTTATGTTATTATCTTTATTTATAAATATTTTCTAAGTCCATATAAATCTTCCAAAGTTTATTCTATTTATTTTCAAATTTTCTAGACTAGTTTTCATTTTGTACTATTTTCTTATTTTAATCATATATAATTAATATTTATTTATTTATATTTTGTATATTTGTTATATTTTCGAATTCTAACTCAAATTATATGTATTTTCATATATTTAAACTTATAAAAATAAAATATATAAATTTGAAAGGTTTTGGTGACTTTTTATCTCCTAAGGCCTTTTATATTCCTACCGTTTCACATTTTAACCATATCTTTTCATCAATTGGCCATTACTCCTCACTTCTTCAGCTGCCTACATTCTTTTATCATCCACGTAAATCATTTTCTCATTCCTGAAAGAAAAAAAATCGGCCTCATCTTGTTCAAGGAATTTGGTAAAATCTTCTTTTCTTACTTGTGTTTTTGCTTTTCTATTGATTTCTTGCATTTGTTCTCTACCATCATGGCTTGACTCCTTCTCCTCCAGGCCTTGGACGACCATCACCACCCCCTTCCTCTGACCATCACCCATCCTAGTACCCCTCCACTTCAGGCCAAGCCAACCCAAGGCATAGATCACCACAAAAATCCACCAAAAACCATCACTATATACACTAGATGACCCACCTTTGCCAACACCTCCTTCTTCAACCTCTAGCCGCCACTACCTCCACCACCACCACCTCTGGCCTGACCTCCACCCTCTTCCACGTCACCCACCACTACCTGGAGCCACTGGCCATGCCAGCTAGCCTCTGGGCGTGCCAAACCTTGGCCTAGAGGTGATGTTATGTTGCATTGTTTTAGCCTTGTACACCTAGTTTATACACCTAGACTTCACCACCTTGCAAACATGTGTAGGCCGACCCATATGGAACCCAAACCAGACCAATTTCCTACCCTAGGCTGAGCTTAACCACTACATAACTGAAGCACATGAGGTAGAGAACAAGTGCAAGTCAATTGTTGTTGTTTTGGGCTTTGATTTCCACATCGTTTAGTGATAAATTGTTTTGAAACTTATCTATGTTGCATTGTTTTGTTCAAATGTTTGATCAAGGCTTTTAGCTTTGGATCTCCACTCTCAAGTCATTTCCATATTGTCGTGCCTTCATAGTGTCCGTATTGTTTGCTTTGGTAGCTATCTCCAGCTCTAAACAGGTGAGTTATTCTCACCAGACAATATGTACATATATAACTAGTGAATTGACCCTTTTGAATCTGTAAAATGCATTATCATGTTACACCTGCTATGTTATGATTTTATGATGTTCACCCATGCTTAAACACCTATTATATTATATGTTACTGTTATATTATGCTGTTCTATTATTTTTACCAGTTTATTACACTGCAAGTTCCCTTTAGATTAGAATCACTATGGGTTGAAATGATACATACCCGAACGAACTTTAGAATAGGAGAAAATCGTTATGGGCTGAAATAATATGCCTGAATGATTTTCAATTATTTTCATTTACTTGGGATTGCGGGTTTGAAATGATCAAACCCGGGTATCTTTGTAAATTACGGGTTGAAATGATAAATTACCCGTATCACTTTACCTAGGCTAGAAAATGAAATACAGACCCGTTGTTAGAATAGGAGAAAATCGTTATGGGCTGAAATGATATGCCTGAATGATTTTCAATTATTTTCATTTACTTGGGATTGCGGGTTTGAAATGATCAAACCCGGGTATCTTTGTAAATTACGGGTTGAAATGATAAATTACCCGTATCACTTTACCTAGGCTAGAAAATGAAATACAGACCCGTTGTTAAAATATGTTTTTATAATTTTTTTTAAATATTTTAAAAATGTAAATATTATAATATTTTGATTTAAACTAAATAAAAATGATTTTTGTAAAGCATTATTGATTTTTTGAAAATTTATAAGTGAAATAAATTAATGGTAAAGTTAGAAAATTTGAAATGTAAGTTATTTTGGGAAATTTTAATTTAGTGATAATTGGAATTTAAATTAAATATGAAATGTGATAAATTCATGATAGTTTGGATTAAAGTGAATTTAAATGATTTTTATATTATATTAATGATTTTGAATAAAGTTAAAATGTGAAATGAATGAATATTTAAGTTGAAATTTTGAAATATAACTAAAATTGGAAATTTGTGAATTTGGCTTAAAAGTGAATTTTAAGTTAAGTAAATAAAAATGGAATTAAGTTATATTTGAAAATTTAAACTTAAGTTTTAAGTTAATTTAATTTAATGAATTTATAATTTAATATTGGAATTTAATAAGTGAATTATTATTAAATTTTGATTTTTGAATGGAGGTTTAACTTTATAAAATCATGAATATAAGGGTATTTGAATGATTGTTTTAAAAGTGAAATTATATGATTTTATAAGTTAAAAATGATTTATATAAAAATATAATTGTTTGTGAAATTATACTGAATATTTGAAGTTAATTAACTGCATTTCTGAAATGCTATTAATTCTAATGTAAATGATAATACAACATTTGTAAATGCTGTACTTGATATTAATGAACCAAATGGCTAAATTTAATTAAAGGCTATTATAGCATTTTTGTAAATGTTATAATGGTTGAATTTAACTAAGTTTATTTGAAACTAATGTAACCCTACTACAGCATTTTAAATGTTGTCTTTTGTTAACACTACAAGAAAAATTACCATCAACAACATCTACCCTCAGCGTTCTTCTTTGAAATGCAGTCAATTAAAATTTCGCGTGGTAAAAATTTACGTCGAAACGCTGAGAAAACCTAAATAGGGATTTGCCGCTTATTTTTTCCACTTTCCCCAATTAATTTTACCACCATCTCATTTCGTTAACACTCACAGTTCGGAACAAACTAAATCGCTACTCCAATCACCGAAGTTTTCCTTCGTCGCCACCCACCATTCATCGTTTGTTCATATTCGTCACTGCTCATCTTTAGGTAATTAGCGCAACTATTTATCGATTCCTATTTAGGCTTTTATGTTCATCGATTAGTTTAATCATTCTCGAATGTTCGTCGATTCGTAATTAGCGCAACTATTTTGTTTCTCAATTGCCCTCAATCAAACTTCGTTACGTCGACTTTGTATGTAAACTGATGTTAATGAGTTTATTTAGATTTTTGTACGTTAATAAGTTCTTTCTTGCAATTTGGAATGTTAACATGATTATTGGTTTACTGGTGTGGTTTTTTATTTGTTTTTTTTCTTTTTTATGTAAAAATCTGGATTCTGAATTCTGAGATTTGAGATAAATGTCGTTGCTGTTGAGAGAGTGCATTGAGGTAGGAGTTGAGACAAAATATTATTGTTATTGTATAGGAGTGTTAAGACAGAAGTAGAAGCAAAACTACAACATGCTAGGGGATAAGGCAGAAGATATAAGATACACTAAATGTTTGTGTTCCTTGAGATAGATAAGTGGGGGCTTGTAGCTATATGAGTTGTAAAATGATTAGAGTGTTGCTACTAGAATTAGAGTAGAATAACCACTTTGTTCTATGAGGCTGAGGACTGCCCTGCGAGACAACATGTAGTGGAGTTGCATTTCGTAAAAGATAAGCCTGTTCTTTTAACAAAAATACTCCCGTGATAATCTTAATTGCTATTTACTAATTCTCATCAACAGTAAACCACAAACCTTTCATTTTTACTAATATAGAAAGAATTGAAATAAATTAAAAAAACTAAAATTCAATTGCAAACAACCAATGATCTAGAAAGGATATAAATGCATAGATAATATTTGAAGTATATTTGATTACAATTCATTTTTTAATATCTTAGATAACATAACAACTTAAGAATTTTGAAAAAGTAAACAAAAAAATTGATTCTAGGAAACTCAAATAATCCAATTTTAAACGGCATTTTATTGTCGGCTGCATTACTATGTGAACGATATATAGTTGTTTCAATTTATTTCATGGATTTTTTTTGTTTTGCTTTAATTTTTTTATACAAAAATACAATACATATTTCATTGTAAACTCAATGGTTGATAATAGTGTATTGCAAGACATTAAATTTGTTAACATTCAAGCTCTTCGAATGAAAATTCAGGAAGTGATATAGTGTCATTTGTTGGTGCTTTGCATTCATTTGCATTCAATTCAGGAAGTGATATACACATCACTGAAATTATATAAATAGATAGATGGAGTA
The DNA here is from genome assembly GCA_030737815.1 of Allium fistulosum. Classification (NCBI taxonomy): domain Eukaryota; kingdom Viridiplantae; phylum Streptophyta; class Magnoliopsida; order Asparagales; family Amaryllidaceae; genus Allium; species Allium fistulosum. The sequence goes on along the minus strand of CM060905.1, from coordinate 245,113,130 downwards.
TGTGTCTTGGCAAAGAGAGAGAACAATAGGTTGGATCGCCATCCACGTGTGCAGCAGCAGTTCTGGTCGACGACTGCTGAGTGTTTCATTTTGTACCTTCTCTTGCATGAAGAGAATGAAGAAGAAGTAGAGGACGACATTGCCTGCTATTTTCTGTTCTATAATTTAGTTAAAAAAATGTGAGTTTTATAACTGGTATATTTATGATATAATATAACTTGGAAGGGTTAGGATCTGTGACTGAGTTAAGAGATGGAGAAGTTGGGCCATGTGGTCGGAGTGGGCTAATTTTTTAGGTTTTTAATGAAAAGATTCTGTTATATTAAAGGCTAGATAATTATTTTGAGCTAATGAGCATGCAGATTATATATAAAAATATTTATACTGGGAAAGTCAAAAGTGGTATTATGCCAACATTTACTTCGATCTGAAAGATTTTGCAGTCTGGCAGATTCTAAATGGGAAAGAACCAGTAGATTTTTAATATATTAGTGTACGTTAATATTAGGGTTATGCTAACACGTACTACTACTGAAATTATACAAGTAGTAGGGATATTAATAAAGAGCATCCCTAACCAGCTAATTTGCACGTTGGAAGTGCATATTTATGGTGGCGTCACCTCCGGTTAACTTATCATATAACAGATATATAACCATCTGTATAAACATTTTCAGACTGACATAATGACATTTGTTTTAAAATCTCTGTCCTGTTACATTAGCATTCCAGAACAGTGGTAGGAAAAAAGGTACGATTGAAATTTGGAGACAGAGAACCCAGCTCCTCAAATTAGCAAGCATTTTATGATATACAAGACTATTTGGTAGAGTGACTGCAACAACTATGAGATTTAAACATCAATGCAACCAATTAAAGCCTTCTGTACAAACCTAGAAGAAATTTGGCCCATACTAATTAAATCCCACTTTGATTTGTACATAACTAAACCCTTGCTTACTTCTTACAGTAGAGAGAGAGTAAAAAAAATGAATTTCTTCACAAGTAGTATGCTTATAGTAACACCATTATCACTTTTTATGTTGTATGCGTTTTTTGTTAGGCCAATTTATTTTTCATGAAACTCATAATTTACAATTTAAGTGTACAATGATTACTCTACGTAGGTGAAAGACCCCAAGCTGACAAATAAAAAATAAAAGATATCTCAACGAGCTGTTTCAACTATATAATATGTTTTAACCTATATAATTTTCTTTGCTATATTAAGAACATAATATTTAGTCTAAACATGGCTAATTTATAAATTATAACCATAAATCAGGAGATTTCCCCCTTTTGACACACTATTTAAATAGTGATTGCACTATATGTACATACACTTAAGTGTGAATGCTAATCCATAATGCATTGTATTTAAATATAATATTTTGTCTATTCTTGTGACAATTTCAGGTTATGTATTTTATTTTTATTTGAACAGATAATATTCAATGTGGTAGTGTGAAATAAAAATACTCAACATTAACACTGCATGATTCACTCTTGTTTCCATTTTTTTAGCATTTTTCCACTTATTCATTTTGTGTTAGCTTTCATTTAAAAAAATATCAGTCCATTTGTTTTCATTTATTTTTCCTTTTGTGCATTTTGTTGTTTCATTTTTTTCTTCTGTGTTTTCCACATTCCATTTGCATTTGTTTTGTTTGTTTTATGCATTTGCATTGTTAATTCCATAGGAAAAAAATCACATTGCCTTGGTTACTTTGCATTTGTTTATAGTGACATTTTGTTTACTATGACACTTTGTTCTGTGCATTTCTGTTCAGAATTCTATAATGCATTTCGTATACTTCTGTTCTTGCATTCAGATTCACATTTCTACGTTTCTTTTTACATTGTTTTGCATTTTTTCTTTTTTTGGTCCCTCTGCATTTACATTGTGTGTTCAAGTTCTAACGTGAACCCACTAACTCAAACTTTAACATCACCCTTCCATCTCCTAACTCCTCTCTTCGACCATCTTAGTCCAGCACCTTCCCCACTCACAGCAACCATAACTCCATCATCTCCCATCAACAAAACCACCAAGCTACTGATTCTAACCCACAAGCATTCATCTCCAAAGACTCCGCAACCTAAAGCTTCCAGCAACAGTACCATCAACGACAGCCTCCACTCTCCAGTACAACCCTAAAATCCACATGCAATCCCCTACAACCATCAAACACTATCGCTTCTCATTCACTAGAAAATCCAAATATAGCCACAAACTGCCATATCAAATCTGCATTCCACCCTCATATCAGCAAACACAACCACCACACCTGCATCTCACAACGAAACTGCTACCAGCGAGTCCCCTATTCATCGGTGCTTTCACCACATAACTACCATATTCACTGCCTTCACCTTACACTTCCGACCAGACTGCCTGCAAACACCAATACTCCTGCCTGCACCTCCCTAGGCAAACCACCTTATTTATAATAAATAACATATTTATTTTATTTTCCTCTGCTATGTGTTTACAGAGTGAATATAGTGGACATTTTGTTATTTTTTTCATAGATTTATATTACAAACTGGGTGTTTTCATATGAATTTTATGACCTAACTGTTGGCGACCTTCGATATTTTTTCTTGCAGCTCAGAGCTTCCACGATCTTTTTAACCCAAGCATTAATTCATCAAATTGATATGATTTATACCATTGTTCATTTTTATATAACAGTTTTTCATGCTGTCTACAGTTTAGTTTTCGATTTTTTTTGGTTTTTTTGAAACTTTTGGAGCCTAGCCTTTGGCAGAGTTGAACATTAAACGGGAGGAGCATGCTTCTAAAACAAGTTTTGTACTATATAATGATATCGATTTCCATGTTTTTAATGATATGTTGTTCTATAATGAAGCTTACATTTCTATTTCACGCTACACATTATTTGCAAACTTTAGGCATGTTAAAAATTGTTTAATAAGAAACTGTTTTAAGATTGTATATTGCTTTGCATATTTAATGTGGTTATGGTAGGCAAATATTTGAATATTCTTTTATGGCAGTTATGTTTCATAGCAAAACAGTTATCTATGTTGTAAAACTAATAACTATTTTGAATTTTAGATACTTGATTGCTTCCCTATATTATATATGGTGATGGAGAAAGACTGGTTGCGTCTACATAGGTAATCATGTAAAAGTAAATTTACACATAACTTTAGACTTAACATGTTTTGAAATGAAAGCTAACATTTCTGTTGTTTTAAATTTTAAACATAGAACCAGTAGAGATTATGGACAAGGAGCTCAAAATTTTGTACGTGTTGCGAAGCAAAAGTTAGGAGATGTAGAGAAAATTTTGTGCCCTTGTTTAGATTGTCGAAATCTTAGTCATCACTATGGTGAAACCGTCATTGAGCATTTAATTATAAAGGGAATGGATCCTAAGTACAAAGATGGTAGATGGTATAATCATGGCGAACAAGTAGATGTTGAAAATAATAAAAAAAAAGTGTAAGGACCCGATTCTTCGACTTCCGAAAATCGACATCGATACGTCCACTGTATCAACTGCCGATCAAACGAATGCCGGAAAACCGAATACTTAGGGTTTAAAAGAAGAGGTAGAAGAAAAGATAGAAGAAAAAGAAAGAAGAACAACAGAACAACATCACAAACAGAAACAACATCAGAATCTCACATATCGCAGCGGAACAATATATAATAGATAATCACTAGTCTTTTAAAACAAAGAACTATATCTGTTTATACATACATCAATTAGAGTCAATATACAACTCAATACAACAATGGACAGTTATATAAACTTGTCCTCATAACAGAATATACAGCGGAATAAATAATATCATATACAAGTGGTACATCTCGCCATCCAGCTCTCCACTAAGCTCCACAGCATCCCGAATCTAGAATGACCTGATAACCTAACTCTAGACTGCCCGTGTGGAAATTGGTGGGCACCCAGAGTTTAGGAAGGAAACAATAAACTCCAGGTCAGTCATGGTGACTGGTGTGAGAACTTAAAACAGTTTATCTTTAAAACAAACAACAGGAAGATTTTAAAGTCAATTTCGCAATGCTTTTGGAAAATGAAACTACCATAAGACCTCCCGCCACACACACAATGCAAACGCATAATTGGAGGAGATTTCTTCTTATGATAGTCAAAGATGCTTACTACGCAAAATCAAATCCTTTTTGATATTATTATTAGTGCATAGTGTAGAAAACATTTCAAAAGTATAATATAAATCTTAGCCAGCATAGGCATTCCGCACTTATGCCTACTATAGCTACCATCTAAACAGTGGTGACCACCATAAGTAAATGGCAGGTTCTACAACTAATACCGTACAGAGTTCGTATTGGAGTTTGGATTTCCAACAAATGGTCAGGCCAAGGAACTTTCCATTGCCACATAGGTACGCCTCTAGAAAGATGACCCAAGAAATAACCTAACATTACGGTTAGATCTCTGCCAACACAAGGCCGGGTTACCCCTAACTGGGTAACTACTGACACGAATATGTCATCCCCCGATCATAACCGATCTATATCCAAGGATCCTCGATTTCCAATTACCACACAAGAATAATAATGCAGCAACCACATAGGTTAAGTATATGGGCTCCATACCATGATACCACCTCTATCCAGAAGGAATGACATACACTAAAGGGGCACTACCCCCTAATAACCTTGCCGCATCTTTCCTGTTTTGACCATTTCGGGGGTGTGAGGTCCGACGAAGTCTCGTCCAAAAAGCTACGCTTTGTTACAAAGCCATGCTTCGGGTCAAACAAATGATCAAAGTAATGATTACAAAGATAAATGATCAAACAAATGATCATATCACAAATGATCAAACAACGATCATTTCACAGCAACACTCAGCATGCCATGCTACCAAATTGGGAATATATCACTAGTAACCATCAACTACATAACCTCTGAGCTCGTACGTCTCAGAGAAGGGTGTTAAGCTAAGAGAATAAATTCTCCGCCACCAACAGAAATGTATTTGAAAGAAATCAGCTTTATACCTCAATTTGTAACATCAGACATACAACCATAAAAGTCTGTTCCGGGATCGAACAGAACCGAAGGCACTTCTCACGAAGCCCTTGCACATCCGGATAAATTCCTAATCACGTTCGGACTTCCCGTCACTAAGGGTGATAAAACCTCTATATCGGAGATCAGCCGATGTAGAGTAACTCGATGGTAATCCTTCCGTTTTCAAAAATATCCGGTCTTCAACACCGGTCATCAAATGCAATCCATAACGACGTATCACATATTCGGAATGGGTTATACGACCCCAAAGGTCCTTTCCCGGCTAACCCGAATAGTGAGTGCTTATTCAAAAATAAGTGTGGCATTCAAATTCAAGCAAATCACAACAAATACCCATTCAAGGTAAATATTGATAGTCTGTTATTTAACTATCAATAGAGATGCACAACATCATCAGATTCCAAATAATTTTCCAAAATATTTAATTTCCAAAAATATCTTTACAAGATATATAATTTTCCACACTTAACCGTTTGAAAATAATTTCAAATCAATTTCCACATTTCAATTTATCTTTGAAGATAAAATCTCAAAACAGTTCATTTCATATTGGAAAAGCATTTCCATACTTATTCAATAATAAGTAATTCACAAATCATTTATTTTCAACACTTGGAAAATATTCGATATACTTAAATCATAATTAAGTATATATTTCATTCTTTAAGGAAATCATTCTCTTTCACAAATTTTATTTGAGTCAAAACGAATGTTACGTAAAACATCGTTACGACAACTCAAAATCACTAGTATAGGGATTCGAAATTTAGATAGATATATAAATCCCAATACTACACAAAAAAAGTTTCCTGTCGGAAACCATTTACTATAACAACGGTGTTATAGTCCACCATTTCCTTATTCCTCGAAACGTCTATTTCAACAATAAATGTTAAAATCTATGTATTCGATACTTAACACGTTTTAAAACATCTTTAAAACAATTACTTCATTTCGTAATATCACTTCTCCAAAACATATCCATTTTATTTAATAATATATTCACTGTCAAAAATCGTAAATATACTTCGTTAACACATTTAACGTTTCTACACATTTTACTTAAAAGATTATCCACTGTCCAAAATCGTGGATAAAATTCCCAACCAAACTCTTATTATTACAACATTTAACTTAAAGGATAATTCGCTGTCCAAAATCACGAATATATCTCCTTTATTAAACTTCTATGTTTAATTTATCAAATTCAATTGGTTTCGGATTTATAAAACAATGTTTATAAATTCCATTTCTATTTATAAAACTTCAACTTATAAATCTCATTATTAACAAATTCTATTCATATCTCATTTGGATGCCAAAATCCGATTTAAGCCATTTTACAAATAAATCAACTTTTTATTTCAAAAACTACTTTTTGCTTATATTCCACAAATCTCATAATTTTCATAACACGGAAATTATAACATTTATTTATTTAAAATGAATCAATTCCAAAATTCAATAAAACGTATACTTTCAAAAATTCACTTTAAAAATCCCTTTAAAAATAATATCGTTATTTTTAAACTTCAAAAATGGATCTGATGATGCAATAGCACCAATCATCAATCACAATAATCAAAACATCATATATCATCATATGACAACAGAATATATCACAATATCGGTAAATAAATCAATACGGTGAGGAATCCAGTTGGATCCCTCCAACCTGCTTCCCTGCATCCACAGATGTTAGCACAATACCAATTCCGCTCCAGTACGGAATTATCGCGGTATATGGGTTTAATAAATATTATCCGCTATTATGCGGCGCAATAGGGTCTCATCCGCTATACAATGCGGGAAATCAACTCTAATATATACATATGCCAATATATATATATTGCTATAACATATATAATACCAATTCCACATCAATGTGAAATATTCACGGTATATGTTTTTAATAATTAACCTCCGCTTAATAACGGCGTATAATGTCTATTTCAGTCAATAACAGATAAAATTATCATCCATGCATACAATCAACAATTTTAAATCTACTATTTAAAATTAACATCGAAACAATTCGATTGAGTGAGAAGTTCTCACCTTGATTCCAATTTAGTTTCAGCGTTTTATTTCGAATAAAATTAAACGGACGTTTAATTTTACCCGAAATTTTCACTGACTCCGATCGCTTCCAATCCAGTTTCATAGCGAAGTATTCGACGATATGAACGCAACGCAACTGGTTTCGTTGAATTCCAACCTCGTACGAACAAGTTATAGCAGTTTAAAGTTTATACAAATTTTTAATATAATAATTTACAAATTATTTAATTTATTTTTCACACCCTTTCTAATCTGGCCGTTCCTTCTGAAGTGGAAAGATCTGGCCGTAGAACGCAACTCCATCTTCTCCAGATAGAAGAATCGCGACTGAACCCATTCGTTGTCGCCCCTAGGGTTGAGAACGCAACCCACCAACGTCGACGAAACTCCATCCTACCACCCTCATTCGAACCGCCTCAGCCACCTCCCCCTTCGTCCAGAACGCGCGCCCCCCTAACGCCTCCTTCCTCTCGAAATACGCGCGCAAAACTAGCCCATTCAAACCCAAATTCGCGGCAATCCACCACTTCGTTTTCAATCAAAACCGCATGGATTTGTAGAGCTCTCAATGCTCTACAATTTTGATGTTGAACATTCTTCGAATAGATGAACGGATTTAAAGAAATTAAGGAGGAAAGATCGTTAAATGCTGGCCTTTGAAATGGAAGTGGCGGCCGGCCATTTAAAGCTAGGGTTAGGGTTTATTTTTGAAAAAAGAAAATTATGAAGTGCTTTTATAGAAATTTTTCGAAACACTATTCATTCCGGGATTTTTCGAACTCCGATTTACGCTCTGTGACTGGCGTTTCTAGAGTTTATCCCGCGTTCCGGACACAATGGAACAGGTTTTGGAAGCTAATTCGATCGTCTGTGCAAGATACGGCAATAAACGATCGATTTAAAATTAAATCGGTTAATCAATTTTCTGTGCGTTTTAGCTTGCCCCGGACAACCGGTAAATCCGATTGACTTGAATTTTGAAACCATACAATAATATGATATTACGGATCTGATGAAACTGGTTTCATCAAAATCCGAGACTGTTTGAAAAATGACTATTTTAACTCGCCAAATTAATATTAAAACAATTTCGATGTGTTTCGAGCTGCCACGATTGAACGACAACTCCGATTGCTACGAAAATTGAAATCCGATAATAACAAACTATTATGGATCCAATGGAACTAATTTCATCCAATTCTGAGACTGTTTGAAAAATAGCTAATTTCACTAGTCGATAATTAAATATTAAAATATTCAATTTTCACAGATTAACTTAAAATTCAATTTTAAAAGTTCTATAACATTACTATAACTTCAATATGATTTAATATAACTTTATAAATCATTTTCAATCATTTTAACTCGATTTCCAATTATTTCTGGAATTTCAATTATTAAATTATCAATTTAATTGTCCAAATTAAATCCAATATTCGATAAATAAATTATTCGGCTTATAAATTTCATTTATTAATATTTAAAATAAATTAAATATTCAAATTTTAATTAATATAAATTCTGGGTCGTTACAAACTTCCCCCCTTAAAAGAATTTCGTCCTCGAAATTACCAAGTAAGAAAAAGATACTAAATGTGATATCCCGGAAATTTGGCAATATCAATTTAATAATCTTTATTAATAATTAAATTGATTAGTTGATTTATTTTATAAATTGACAAGTTCAATTCATTTTAAAAGGTTAATAATATTTTAAATTGGGAAGTTTTATCTTTCTAAAACTAATATAAGTGTTTATATTTATAATATATATATATATATAGGTATATATATTATGAATAGGGAATCTTTTAATTTAATAAAATTATGTTTTCAAATTATAATATATATGAATATATATATTGTTATTTGAAGTTATGTATTAAATTCAATATGATAATTATCAAGCTAATGTTAAAAGTATTTTTCATTTAGAATATATATATTTGCATATGTTGGAATAAAAAGAATATTGAATTTGAATTTAATAAGATGTTTTCAAACTCATATATATATATATATATATATATAATTTGTAATTTGGTTTAATACTTTTGAAAATGATATTTATGATTTAAATAACAAGAATAAGATTTAAATAAGAAGTTCATTTTAATAATCTTTTCTCTTTTAAAATTCAATTGTTTTTAACATTCTTTCCTTTTTAAGATTCAAAATAGGTTTGTAAAAATATATATAGAGTTAAACCCAATTTCTCAAGTATTTATAAATATGTTATAAATATTTGATTAAAGCATAAATTATAAAAAGATAAATACATTATATACATATAAATATTTCATAAATACATATAAATGACTTAAATGAATTAATTAAAAACAAGATTTAACACTTGTAAGCATATTAAGATGGTGTGAAGACATTTGTAAAAATAAGTGTATAGGTGTAAACTAATTAACACCTAAGAGGACAAATGTCCACATTTCCTTTTGAGAATTAAAATAAATAAATTAAAATATAAAAGAAGAAATCTATTTTTACTTTCAGCTGAACTCTTGTTCTCTTCATTTTCAACTAAAAATAAATTCGAATCAAAAGAAAGATAAAGACTGGAAATCAAAATTCAAAGAAAAAGTAAAATCTGGAAATTCAAAGCAAAGGAAAATCAAAGGCTAAATTCAATAGCAGTTTAAAATCTTCAAAACAACTTGAAGTTCAGAAAAGGGAAATCAAGCAAGTAATCAAAGATCAACAGCAAGAATTCAAATTCAACTAAACAAGAAGTTCAAAATCAAACATCAACCTGGAGCAAAATCTCTGTTTTCTGTTCTCTGCTAAATTGGTGAGTAAATACATTTTAAAAACAGTTTAATTATGGATTTCATTTAGATGTTGTGAATGACAATTATCCTGTTTCTGAAATGCTTGGAAATTAATGTATGCATGTTTGTATAGAAATGTTTGAATGCCTGGGATGGTCTCTGTATGCTTATAAACAGGATTCATCTTCTTAATAAAGTCAATAATTCTATTTTTAATACAAACTAGCTTTTGATTTGTAAATAGAAGATGTTTGAAATCATGTAATCTTCCTTCTAAAAATAATTATAGGTTTTTATAATGGATGTTTAGTTCAAATTTCAAAATTTACAGTAAAAATCTTATTATGGTCAAAAATTAATTGAATCAATTTTAAGTTTGAATTACATGGATGGATTCGTGATGGGAAATCACGAATTTTAGTATGTAAAACATAAATTTTAAGATTTAAATTCGTGGGGAATGGTGAGATGAACGGAAATGCTATTTTAGGCAAATTCTGGCGATCGGAGAGGTGATAGGTTTCGGGGTTGAAGCTGTAGGTGGTAGGAAGTCTGGAGATCATAGGAAAAATGGAGTTTGATTTTTTTAAATAATTAGAGTAAGTAGGCGAAGACGAAGTAGGGTTTAAGACTCTGGTTTTCACGTTGATGTTCAACCGAGTTTCGCGGCGTCGACAAGCGACCGGAAGCGATCGCACGTGGTTCTGTGGGTTCGAGGCGACGTAGGGTAGCTTCGGCGAAGGTGGCGAGGTGTCTCAAAGCGTTGATTGCCGTGGTGATGGAATTTACTGGCAATGGTGTTCGTGCAGTTTGGGTTCGATGGCCAGAAATCTATTCTCGATCGAGGGGAGTTTACTGGGTTGTGCGATTTGATGTCGAGGTCGAACGTGACGTGCTGGAGGCCAGAGGAAGGACCGCCGCCGATCAACGTGGGTGTGCACGTTAACGTGCACGGTTATGTATCAGGAAGATGGGTTTTGGGGAGGAAGGCTGGAGCTCGAAGTTTGTCTCGGGGGTTTTGATATTTTTCTCGAAGCAGAACGTAAACGTAGGTAGTCTCGAGTTTTTATCGGGGAAACTTGGGTTTTTCTCGGGTTGGTGGGAGCATGCATTAGAATTTTTAAAAGAAAGTTTTTAAATCAAAAGAAGTTTGTTTTTGAAATGGTTCTAAGTTTTTAAAATAAAAGTAAAACAAAGTTTTTACTATTAAACTAAATTATTGTATAGAAAAATTGTTTTTAACAAGTTTTAAATAATTTTTAAATAGATTTTCAAATTGATCTTTGTATTAAAATTTATTTAATAATTTTGAAAAGCTTCAAAGATTTTAAAGGTAAAAACTAAATGTTGTTATTATTTAAATTATAATAAAGATTTTATCTTAAGTAATTAAGATTTGATTTATTAAAGGAAATTAATATGTGAAATTAATAAGGATAATTCATTTATTGAAAATGATTTAAGAATAGATAATAATTTAATTAAGATAAATGGTTTTTCTTAATTAAGATCTTTAAGTATAAATAGTTAAGAAATTATTTAATTAATTTAAATAATTAGTTAAATAATTAACTAAGTAATTAATCAGTGATTAATTAGGGATAATCTCTTATAAATTAATTAAGTGTAATTACTTGATGAAGTAATTGAGGAATAATTACTAGATGTAATTAAATAAAGGTAAATTATTTAATAAAGTAATTAAAGGATAATTATTTAATGAAGGTAATTAAATAGAAGTGATTAAGGTTAATTACCTAGTGTTATTAATTAAATAATTTATTTAATAAAGTTAATAAAAAGGATTAAGGTTAATTACCTAGTGTTATTAATTAAATAATTTATTTAATAAAGTTAATAAAAAGGATTAAGGTTAATTACCTAGTGTTATTAATTAAATAATTTATTTAATAAAGTTAATAAAAAGGATTAAGGTTAATTAATAAGGTAATTAATTAATTGATTAAGGTAATTAATTAAAAAGTAATGAATTAATGGAAGTAATTAAGGGAAGTTAATTACTGATAGGATTAATCAAAGGTGATTAATAATTGTGGTTTAATTAAGATCAATTATTTAATTAATTTAAATAGGATAAATAATTAAAAATATAATTAAGGTTCATTAGTTATAATTAATTAATGATGTAATTAAGAGTTGATTAATTAATCAAATGATAAGTGATTAATTGTAATTAATTAAGGATTAAAGTAATTGATTATAATTAATTAATAAATGAAGTAATTAAAGGTTAATTACTGTATTGATTAAGAATAATTAATTTGTGAAATTAATTAAAGAGAATTACTTAAATGAAATTAAAGTATAATTAATCAAGGTGATTAATTAAGGTGGATAATTAGAGAAAGATTAATTAATTAATTTGTAATTAATTAATGGTATTATAAGTAAGGTTTATAATGAAGTAATTAATTTAATTTACTTTAAATTAATTAAGAGATAAAGTAATTAATTTAATTCACTTTAAATTAATTAAAGATAGTGATAGTTAATTTAATTCATTTTAAATTAATTATGTTGTGATTAAGTAAATCATTGCTTATATAAGAATGGATGATGTTGATTGTCTTGAATGGATGTAATCTCAGAAATGAGGTAAGTAATGTTGTATGGTATGAATGCTTGGTTGCATTATGATGGTAATATAGATTAACTATTGTGATGTTGATATGGATTACCTATTTGGTTATGAATCATCTGTTTAAATGATAATGTGATTATCAATTGTGATTTGTGAATTATCTATCTGAATGAATATAGATAAGTTAAATTGTTTAAACCTTTAAACAACTTGGCCTTAAAAGATACGTTTTGGATTTCGATGAGACCGGGATCGGGTTTCCGTATACCGGATTTCCAGGTCTGGAGACCCGAATACCACATCGATCCAAATTAACGATAGGTCGTGAATCTCAAGTGAAGATGAAGATTTAGAGTGCAAGGGTTATTGTCGTTAACTCTGAGGGTGATTCCAAAACGAGTGTAACGAGATAATGCCTTCGGTTTCGTTCGAACCCGGAACGAACTTGTATGGATTGAATGCTTTCAGCACATCGTCAGGCGGACGATGAGCATTCTAAGTGATATGTTCTGATTAAAGGTAATCGTAACCTCAAGCCTCATCAACCGGGAATGGCTAAAACAGGGGAGGTGCAGCAAGGCTTCGTGGGTAGCACCCACTGAGAGCAAGATAGATCCCTGTCTAGAGGTCCCTTTTCTTTTATTCGGCTTAGTGTGTGGTTGGTCGCGCCAACTACGGGATTATCTTGTTCGGAATTATCCAGTAAGGGATGGTTCCGGCTTTGTGTTGCAGGGGAGCGGGCGTACTCCTCGGTACGGTGATCTAGGCCACGTACTGTGACGGGCGGTACCCCAGTAGCCCTGCCATTGTATGGAATCCAAACTCCAATAAGTGCCGTACGTATTAGTTGTGCCCAACTATGTTGGAATGTGAGATGTAAGCATTTCAGCTATTTCTGTATTTTACTTGAAAACCCTAGACCCTATTATAATATAACTGGATTTCCTATCAAATGTTTTAGTTAGCGTAAGGTAAAAACTTACCCATGTTTATGTGTGGGGAGTCTTACGTGATACTTTTGTTTTCAAAGGTTTTCAAAGTTAAGTAATCTAACCGTTTACTCACACCAGACCCATGTCTGACCCAAGTGTTTATTTTCTGTTTTATTAAACTCTTGGGTACTCAATATTGTATTGAGTAGTCGAGGGATTCAGGTTAGCTTTGACGAATTCTGGAGGAGATTTGGAGCAGGTGGCTTCAGCGTGTAGATATATTATGGTGTTTCCGCTGTGTTTGTATTGAGTCTGTATCTGTGATACTTGAGTTGTATGAATTAGACAGATGTTTATAACTGTCTAATATGTGTTGTATAAGTTGTGTAACTCTGATGTATATGATACTATGTAATATTTTATATGATATATTATATTTCATTCGTTCCGCTGTGAGTTTCTGATGTTGTTGTTCTTTCTTCTTTTCTTTATTTTCTTCTTCTATCCCTTTCTTTCTTCATAACGATGCGTCTTTCTGGGCAAAGAAAGCCGGGTCGTTACAGTTGGTATCAGAGCAGTTGGTTGAGTGAATGCCTAAGCTCTGGAGTGGTGTCTATCTTGAGAGCGCGTAATTGTTAGTTATATAAAAATGGTTTTATATTGTGTTAATTGATCGGTTGAGTGGTATATGGATTCTGGTCAATACGAGTAGCTAACGTTATTGATAGGGATCTCTAAACACTTGAACCAGGCCAACGGACACAATATTGTTTTAAAGAGGTAAATGAAATAATTTTACCCAGAAATAATTTCTATATAAAAAGTATCATTTTAAATATATATATATATATATTTCTACCTATTTGTTGGGTTACCTGTTCGGGTTTTCCAATATAAGTTATAAAGGTAGATAAGGTGGTAGTGTGAGTAACACGACTACCAATAGTTAGAATTTGAGTGTTGAGGTTGGAAGTATATCTGACGAGACTGTAGACCTAATACTGTCTCGAGTGAACTTTGTTGTGGTGTAAAGATTTCACCGATCTCTGAAGGAAACCAGTTATGGTTTAGAGTTTATCTTTGAAGTTTGATGAATAGAGTAGATCTATTGGATGAGCTGAAGAGAGTGATGGTATTTTGGCAACTTCAGGAAGTAATAGCTGTGTGGTGAGACGCGGTGACTATGGACGTTTCTGAAGATGTTTCTTCTGAAGCAAGTTTAAGGAAGTAGATCTGTTTCAGTGTTGTGGCTGAGTCCAGTGGGGTGTTTCTATTTGCATTGAGGTCCGAGTTTCTCGAGGAGTTTCGGATAAGAAGTCTTGGGTTTGTGGCAGCAGTGCGGCTCGGAGTGTTCTGTGTGTTAGCAGGAAGTTTCTGGCTGAGTATTTTTTCTGAAGTTGGAGTCCAGAAGCAGCTGAGTGAATCCATTTCTTCGATGAATTGGATGGTTAAGTGTAAGCTGTTCTGATTAGTGAAGAGAGAACAGTTATCTTTGGAAATTAGGCCGGGCTGATCGCAAAAGTGACTTGCGATTGTTTGAGTGTTCTCTTGGGTTATTGGAGATTGAGATTCCGTATCGACTTGATTCGTGGAGTTACCGGTGGTTCAGCTTTGTAGGAGGATGTCTCCTAGAGAAGAAATTGGTGAAGCAGCTCAGGATTCTTTGGAGAGGGATTGATCAGTTCTAATTTTCTAGAGGGGATTCTGCTAGGATGTTTCGACCAAATGGAATGGTTCACTAAGATTTTATGGTATGGTGAACTGTGGATGATCAAGTTTGTGCTCGAGTTTCTCCGACGGCATTCTCATCTGTTCAAGATCAGAGTTGTGTAGCGAAAGCAAGATAGCAGCTATTCTAGGGTGGGAACAACCGGGAGTTGTGATTTTCTTGGAGTAGAGGATTTCTATAGGAAATTCAAGTATATCTCTAAGTGTGAAGGAATTTTCAGGATTTGGAGATAAGGTTGTCAAGTGCAACTGTTTGGCTATTCCAGAAAGGAGAAGTAGTTCGAAGTACTCTAATGTTTGTGGAGTAGAATTGTGTTCTGGATTTCGGTGATTTTTGGGAAACCATTTTGTTGAGTAGGATCCGGAAATTGGTTTGATATTAGTCTAGTCTATTTCAGGAAGCATCAGCAAGAGCTAAGCTAATCAGGAAGGATGAAGTGACTCAGGATCGTCAGGAGAGTTATGCAGTTAAGAATTGATGGAATTTGGAATTTGAAGTTGAAATTTGGATATTGTTTAAGTTTTCTCCGATCAAAGGAGATATAAGATTTGGTAAGACTGGAGAGCTAGCTCCGGAAGTATTATGAGATTTTTCTGTGTTCTCAAAAGGATTAGTTCTTTGATCTACAGGATTGAGTTGCCAGTTCGGATAACTGGAATTCATTGTATTTCACGTATCTTTGAGGGAATACGTGTGTGATTCATCTAGTTGTGGGATCAGCAGTTCAGATGGATATGGAAGTTGAGATGGTTTTGAGTTTAGTCTGATATCTTGTTCAGATTTGTAATCTAGATGGGAAGGAGTTCTAGATTATTGTAGATAGTTAGTTAAGATCCTGTAGAACGAGTATCCCGGTATATATATACTTGGGGAAACTCGAGGAAATTCTATCCAGAATTTTTACTGGATAGTTAAATTTGTTTGTTGTATTGATTTATATGGTTGCTATGATTGATAGTGTATGATTGATTTGTGTGATTGCTGTTTAAAATTAAAAATTTTACTCGGTTATTAAATTATCTTTGCTTTTAAATTTCGGGGACGAAATTATTTTAAGGAGGGAGGAATGTGATATCCCGGAAATTTGGCAATATCAATTTAATAATCTTTATTAATAATTAAATTGATTAGTTGATTTATTTTATAAATTGACAAGTTCAATTCATTTTAAAAGGTTAATAATATTTTAAATTGGGAAGTTTTATCTTTCTAAAACTAATATAAGTGTTTATATTTATAATATATATATAGGTATATATATTATGAATAGGGAATCTTTTAATTTAATAAAATTATGTTTTCAAATTATAATATATATGAATATATATATTGTTATTTGAAGTTATGTATTAAATTCAATATGATAATTATCAAGCTAATGTTAAAAGTATTTTTCATTTAGAATATATATATTTGCATATGTTGGAATAAAAAGAATATTGAATTTGAATTTAATAAGATGTTTTCAAACTCATATATATATATATATAATTTGTAATTTGGTTTAATACTTTTGAAAATGATATTTATGATTTAAATAACAAGAATAAGATTTAAATAAGAAGTTCATTTTAATAATCTTTTCTCTTTTAAAATTCAATTGTTTTTAACATTCTTTCCTTTTTAAGATTCAAAATAGGTTTGTAAAAATATATATAGAGTTAAACCCAATTTCTCAAGTATTTATAAATATGTTATAAATATTTGATTAAAGCATAAATTATAAAAAGATAAATACATTATATACATATAAATATTTCATAAATACATATAAATGACTTAAATGAATTAATTAAAAACAAGATTTAACACTTGTAAGCATATTAAGATGGTGTGAAGACATTTGTAAAAATAAGTGTATAGGTGTAAACTAAATAACACCTAAGCGGACAAATGTCCACATTTCCTTTTGAGAATTAAAATAAATAAATTAAAATATAAAAGAAGAAATCTATTTTTACTTTCAGCTGAACTCTTGTTCTCTTCATTTTCAACTAAAAATAAATTCGAATCAAAAGAAAGATAAAGACTGGAAATCAAAATTCAAAGAAAAAGTAAAATCTGGAAATTCAAAGCAAAGGAAAATCAAAGGCTAAATTCAATAGCAGTTTAAAATCTTCAAAACAACTTGAAGTTCAGAAAAGGGAAATCAAGCAAGTAATCAAAGATCAACAGCAAGAATTCAAATTCAACTAAACAAGAAGTTCAAAATCAAACATCAACCTGGAGCAAAATCTCTGTTTTCTGTTCTCTGCTAAATTGTTGAGTAAATACATTTTAAAAACAGTTTAATTATGGATTTCATTTAGATGTTGTGAATGACAATTATCCTGTTTCTGAAATGCTTGGAAATTAATGTATGCATGTTTGTATAGAAATGTTTGAATGCCTGGGATGGTCTCTGTATGCTTATAAACAGGATTCATCTTCTTAATAAAGTCAATAATTCTATTTTTAATACAAACTAGCTTTTGATTTGTAAATAGAAGATGTTTGAAATCATGTAATCTTCCTTCTAAAAATAATTATAGGTTTTTATAATGGATGTTTAGTTCAAATTTCAAAATTTACAGTAAAAATCTTATTATGGTCAAAAATTAATTGAATCAATTTTAAGTTTGAATTACATGGATGGATTCGTGATGGGAAATCACGAATTTTAGTATGTAAAACATAAATTTTAAGATTTAAATTCGTGGGGAATGGTGAGATGAACGGAAATGCTATTTTAGGCAAATTCTGGCGATCGGAGAGGTGATAGGTTTCGGGGTTGAAGCTGTAGGTGGTAGGAAGTCTGGAGATCATAGGAAAAATGGAGTTTGATTTTTTTAAATAATTAGAGTAAGTAGGCGAAGACGAAGTAGGGTTTAAGACTCTGGTTTTCACGTTGATGTTCAACCGAGTTTCGCGGCGTCGACAAGCGACCGGAAGCGATCGCACGTGGTTCTGTGGGTTCGAGGCGACGTAGGGTAGCTTCGGCGAAGGTGGCGAGGTGTCTCAAAGCGTTGATTGCCGTGGTGATGGAATTTACTGGCAATGGTGTTCGTGCAGTTTGGGTTCGATGGCCAGAAATCTATTCTCGATCGAGGGGAGTTTACTGGGTTGTGCGATTTGATGTCGAGGTCGAACGTGACGTGCTGGAGGCCGGAGGAAGGACCGCCGCCGATCAACGTGGGTGTGCACGTTAACGTGCACGGTTATGTATCAGGAAGATGGGTTTTGGGGAGGAAGGCTGGAGCTCGAAGTTTGTCTCGGGGGTTTTGATATTTTTCTCGAAGCAGAACGTAAACGTAGGTAGTCTCGAGTTTTTATCGGGGAAACTTGGGTTTTTCTCGGGTTGGTGGGAGCATGCATTAGAATTTTTAAAAGAAAGTTTTTAAATCAAAAGAAGTTTGTTTTTGAAATGGTTCTAAGTTTTTAAAATAAAAGTAAAACAAAGTTTTTACTATTAAACTAAATTATTGTATAGAAAAATTGTTTTTAACAAGTTTTAAATAATTTTTAAATAGATTTTCAAATTGATCTTTGTATTAAAATTTATTTAATAATTTTGAAAAGCTTCAAAGATTTTAAAGGTAAAAACTAAATGTTGTTATTATTTAAATTATAATAAAGATTTTATCTTAAGTAATTAAGATTTGATTTATTAAAGGAAATTAATATGTGAAATTAATAAGGATAATTCATTTATTGAAAATGATTTAAGAATAGATAATAATTTAATTAAGATAAATGGTTTTTCTTAATTAAGATCTTTAAGTATAAATAGTTAAGAAATTATTTAATTAATTTAAATAATTAGTTAAATAATTAACTAAGTAATTAATCAGTGATTAATTAGGGATAATCTCTTATAAATTAATTAAGTGTAATTACTTGATGAAGTAATTGAGGAATAATTACTAGATGTAATTAAATAAAGGTAAATTATTTAATAAAGTAATTAAAGGATAATTATTTAATGAAGGTAATTAAATAGAAGTGATTAAGGTTAATTACCTAGTGTTATTAATTAAATAATTTATTTAATAAAGTTAATAAAAAGGATTAAGGTTAATTACCTAGTGTTATTAATTAAATAATTTATTTAATAAAGTTAATAAAAAGGATTAAGGTTAATTACCTAGTGTTATTAATTAAATAATTTATTTAATAAAGTTAATAAAAAGGATTAAGGTTAATTAATAAGGTAATTAATTAATTGATTAAGGTAATTAATTAAAAAGTAATGAATTAATGGAAGTAATTAAGGGAAGTTAATTACTGATAGGATTAATCAAAGGTGATTAATAATTGTGGTTTAATTAAGATCAATTATTTAATTAATTTAAATAGGATAAATAATTAAAAATATAATTAAGGTTCATTAGTTATAATTAATTAATGATGTAATTAAGAGTTGATTAATTAATCAAATGATAAGTGATTAATTGTAATTAATTAAGGATTAAAGTAATTGATTATAATTAATTAATAAATGAAGTAATTAAAGGTTAATTACTGTATTGATTAAGAATAATTAATTTGTGAAATTAATTAAAGAGAATTACTTAAATGAAATTAAAGTATAATTAATCAAGGTGATTAATTAAGGTGGATAATTAGAGAAAGATTAATTAATTAATTTGTAATTAATTAATGGTATTATAAGTAAGGTTTATAATGAAGTAATTAATTTAATTTACTTTAAATTAATTAAGAGATAAAGTAATTAATTTAATTCACTTTAAATTAATTAAAGATAGTGATAGTTAATTTAATTCATTTTAAATTAATTATGTTGTGATTAAGTAAATCATTGCTTATATAAGAATGGATGATGTTGATTGTCTTGAATGGATGTAATCTCAGAAATGAGGTAAGTAATGTTGTATGGTATGAATGCTTGGTTGCATTATGATGGTAATATAGATTAACTATTGTGATGTTGATATGGATTACCTATTTGGTTATGAATCATCTGTTTAAATGATAATGTGATTATCAATTGTGATTTGTGAATTATCTATCTGAATGAATATAGATAAGTTAAATTGTTTAAACCTTTAAACAACTTGGCCTTAAAAGATACGTTTTGGATTTCGATGAGACCGGGATTGGGTTTCCGTATACCGGATTTCCAGGTCTGGAGACCCGAATACCACATCGATCCAAATTAACGATAGGTCGTGAATCTCAAGTGAAGATGAAGATTTAGAGTGCAAGGGTTATTGTCGTTAACTCTGAGGGTGATTCCAAAACGAGTGTAACGAGATAATGCCTTCGGTTTCGTTCGAACCCGGAACGAACTTGTATGGATTGAATGCTTTCAGCACATCGTCAGGCGGACGATGAGCATTCTAAGTGATATGTTCTGATTAAAGGTAATCGTAACCTCAAGCCTCATCAACCGGGAATGGCTAAAACAGGGGAGGTGCAGCAAGGCTTCGTGGGTAGCACCCATTGAGAGCAAGATAGATCCCTGTCTAGAGGTCCCTTTTCTTTTATTCGGCTTAGTGTGTGGTTGGTCGCGCCAACTACGGGATTATCTTGTTCGGAATTATCCAGTAAGGGATGGTTCCGGCTTTGTGTTGCAGGGGAGCGGGCGTACTCCTCGGTACGGTGATCTAGGCCACGTACTGTGACGGGCGGTACCCCAGTAGCCCTGCCATTGTATGGAATCCAAACTCCAATAAGTGCCGTACGTATTAGTTGTGCCCAACTATGTTGGAATGTGAGATGTAAGCATTTCAGCTATTTCTGTATTTTACTTGAAAACCCTAGACCCTATTATAATATAACTGGATTTCCTATCAAATGTTTTAGTTAGCGTAAGGTAAAAACTTACCCATGTTTATGTGTGGGGAGTCTTACGTGATACTTTTGTTTTCAAAGGTTTTCAAAGTTAAGTAATCTAACCGTTTACTCACACCAGACCCATGTCTGACCCAAGTGTTTATTTTCTGTTTTATTAAACTCTTGGGTACTCAATATTGTATTGAGTAGTCGAGGGATTCAGGTTAGCTTTGACGAATTCTGGAGGAGATTTGGAGCAGGTGGCTTCAGCGTGTAGATATATTATGGTGTTTCCGCTGTGTTTGTATTGAGTCTGTATCTGTGATACTTGAGTTGTATGAATTAGACAGATGTTTATAACTGTCTAATATGTGTTGTATAAGTTGTGTAACTCTGATGTATATGATACTATGTAATATTTTATATGATATATTATATTTCATTCGTTCCGCTGTGAGTTTCTGATGTTGTTGTTCTTTCTTCTTTTCTTTATTTTCTTCTTCTATCCCTTTCTTTCTTCATAACGATGCGTCTTTCTGGGCAAAGAAAGCCGGGTCGTTACACTAAATCCATTAACTTCCCAAAGCAAATCGTTCAAATTAGATTTACAAATCTCTTAAGTGTTTAACTTTTCCAAAATTAAATTGTTAAACTTCTTTCAAAACTTTACTAAGTTTTCAAATTTACTTAGTTTCCAAAAAATTTCAAATTTCTCAAAAATATTCTAACGCCTTAAATTTTCGGAAAATTTCGCCATAGCCTCCTTTGCGCGGCTCGATCCGAAAAAAAATGACAGTGTATATATATCACAAATATACATCTCATCAAGTGATGAGACATCCCATAGGGAAAAAGTGTAAAAGTACGATATTTAATCCGAGATATGTACCTTATATATTATTAGCGAGCGTATACGGCTATAATAGCACGAAAGTGAGCTCCAAATGCGAAGCAAACGCCATCCGCACCTACTAAACACTCAATCAAACAAATGAGAACATGTATATAGAAAATAATATCAATATACATCATATAGCAACATAATAACTACATGTGCTAACATAGCAATTGCAACTAAAGCAACAAATGCAACCATCATTCAATAAATTCACTTCTCATTAATATTTAATGGATTGGTTTTCAATTTTAAATCATATTTGATTCATTTATATTGGATTTTATCAACATTCATTTTCAATTCAATTAGTTACATTCACTAATTCACATTCAAGTTGGTTCATTTTCAAATTAAATCAAATTCAGTTCTATTTAAGATTCACTTAACTTCCAATTTGATTTTAATTACTTTAGCTTCCAATTTGTCAATTCAATTTCATCAACACTTAATGAATTATATACAACCAACTAACATTCATATAACAACCAATGTACATCCATTACAACCAAATTTAAATTTACTTTTCTTTCATTTAATTTGGTTCAACACATTAAATTTTCCAACTGGTTGATATTAAATTGACTTCCATTCAATTTATTCAGCTTCCAATAACATTTAGCTTTTAATGAATTAACACTTACATCTATTGGTTCATATCAATTTATTTACATTCAATTGATTAACATCCAATCCATTTATTCAATTCAATTGCTACTTCATTTTACAAATAAAATTGAATTTCATTTATATAACTCAAGTTCACATTCATTACTTCATTTCATTAATAACAATTTCAACTTCATCACTTAAGTTATATTCCAATTAAACATCTTTTGTTTAATCTTAACTTTAATTTCCACTTATAAATTCAATTTAGATTCCCATTCTAAAGTAAATTCTATTTAACTTTTTACCGAAGTTAATTTTATTTCATATTTTAAGTATAAAACTCATTTCACTTATAATTATCAATTTAAATTTGGACTTTAATTTCAATTTTTTTATCACAACAAAACTCAAATATCTAATTTACTATGGGTAGCAAATCAATCACACAGAGACTCGAAAATGATACTGATGATGCTGCAGTCATCACCCTTATTATTTCCCTGCAACAATAGTGAATTCAGTGCTTTAAATTCTTTCAAAAAAATTTCATTTTATTTTATAAATCACATTTATAAATCTCTTCTTATATATAAGATTATTTCACAATTGTAAATCATATCAATTATAACTTCACCCTTTATAATTCATTTGTTTATACAATTATTCTTTTACAACTGTTGTTTTAATTCAACTTATTCAAACAACTTAACAATCAATTCATATACACTTTAATAATTTCTAAAAAATTATTTCTTTATATAAAAATAAAATCGAGGTAAAATTATTTCATTTACCCAATTTAAAACAATATTGTGCCGAATTGTTCTATATAAGTGTTTAGAGATCCCTATCGATAGAGTTGTACGGACAATACCGACCAGAATCCATATACCACTCAACAAACCAATCATCACAATATAAAACAATTTTATATTAACTAACAAATACGCGCTCGTATCTATTATTACACTCAAACTCATTCTAGAGTACTACTGACTCTATCTCTAATGAGTAACACCCAACAGAGCAGGGTTGTCGCTTAACCATATGCTCTGATACCACGTTGTAAGGACCCGATTCTTCGACTTCCGAAAATCGACATCGATACATCCACTGTATCAACTGCCGATCAAACGAATGCCGGAAAACCGAATACTTAGGGTTTAAAAGAAGAGGTAGAAGAAAAGATAGAAGAAAAAGAAAGAAGAACAACAGAACAACATCAAACACAGAAACAACATCAGAATCTCACATATCGCAGCGGAACAATATATAATAGATAATCACTAGTCTTTTAAAACAAAGAACTATATCGGTTTATACATACATCAATCAGAGTCAATATACAACTCAATACAACAATGGACAGTTATATAAACTTGTCCTCATAATAGAATACACAGTGGAATAAATAATATCATATACAAGTGGTACATCTCGCCATCCAGCTCGCCACTAAGTTCCACAGCATCCCGAATCCAGAATGACCTGATAACCTAACTCTATTCTGCCCGTGTGGAAATTGGTGGGCACCCAGAGTTTAGGAAGGAAACAATAAACTCCAGGTCAGTCATGGTGACTGGTGTGAGAACTTAAAACAGTTTATCTTTAAAACAAACAAAAGGAAGATTTTAAAGTCAATTTCGCAATGCTTTTGGAAAATGAAACTACCATAAGACCTCCCGCCACACACACAATGCAAACGCAGAATTGAAGGAGATTTCTTCTTATGATAGTCAAAGATGCTTACTACGCAAAATCAAATCCTTTTTGATATTATTATTAGTGCATAGTGTAGAAAACATTTCAAAAGTATAATATAAATCTTAGCCAGCATAGGCATTCCGCACTTATGCCTACTATAGCTACCATCTAAACAGTGGTGACCACCATAAGTAAATGGCAGGTTCTACAACTAATACCGTACAGAGTTCGTATTGGAGTTTGGATTTCCAACAAATGGTTAGGCCAAGGAACTTCCCATTGCCACATAGGTACGCCTCTGGAAAGACGACCCGAGAAATAACCTAACATTACGGTTAGATCTCTGCCAACACAAGGCCGGGTTACCCCTAACTGGGTAACTACTGACATGAATATGTCATCCCCCGATCGTAACCGATCTATATCCGAGGATCCTCGATTTCCAACAAGCACATAAGAATAATAATGCAGCAACCACATATGTTAAGTATCTGGGCTCCATACCATGATACCACCTCTATCCAGAAGGAATGACATACACTAAAGGGGCTCTATCCCCTAATAACCTTGCCGCATCTTTCCTGTTTTGACCATTTCTCGGGTGTGAGGTCCGACGAAGTCTCGTCCACAAAGCTACGCTTTGTTACAAAGCCATGCTTCGGGTCAAACAAATGATCAAAGTAATGATCACAAAGATAAATGATCAAACAAATGATCATATCACAAATGATCAAACATCGATCATTTCACATCAACACTCAGCATGCCACGCTACCAAATTGGGAATATATCACTAGTAACCATCAACTACATAACCTCTGAGCTCGTATGTCTCAGAGAAGGGTGTTAAGCTAAGAGAATAAATTCTCCGCCACCAACAGAAATGTATTTGAAAGAAATCAGCTTTATATCTCAATTTGTAACGTCATACATACAACCATAAAAGTCTGTTCCGGGATCGAACAGAACCGAAGGCACTTCTCACGAAGCCCTTGCACATCCGGATAAATTCCTAATCTTGTCTGGACTTCCCGTCACTAAGGGTGATAAAACCTCTATATCGGAGATCAGCCGATGTAGAGTAACTCGACGGTAATCCTTTCGTTTTCAAAAATATCCGGTCTTCAACACCGGTCATCAAATGCAATCCATAACGACGTATCACATATTCGGAATGGGTTATACGACCCCAAAGGTCCTTTCCCGGCTAACCCGAATAGTGAGCGCTTATTCAAAAATAAGTGTGGCATTCAAATTCAAGCAAATCACAACAAATACCCATTCAAGGTAAATATCGATAGTCAGTTATTTAACTATCAATAGAGATGCGCAACATCATCAGATTCCAAATAATTTTCCAAATTATTTAATTTCCAAAAATATCTTTACAAGATATATAATTTTCCACACTTAACCGTTTGAAAACAATTTCAAATCAATTTCCACATTTCAATTTATCTTTGAAGATAAAATCTCAAAACAGTTCATTTCATATTGGAAAAGCATTTCCATACTTATTCAATAATAAGTAATTCACAAATCATTTATTTTCAACACTTGGAAAATATTCGATATACTTAAATCATAATTAAGTATATATTTCATTCTTTAAGGAAATCATTCTCTTTCACAAATTTTATTTGAGTCAAAACGAATGTTATGTAAAACACCGTTACGACAACTCAAAATCACTAGTATAAGGATTCGAAATTTAGATAGATATATAAATCCCAATACTACATAAAAAAAAATTCCTATCGGAAACCATTTACTATAACAACAGTGTTATAGTCCACCATTTCCTTATTCCTCGAAACGTCTATTTCAACAATAAATGTTGAAATCTATGTATTCGATACTTAACACGTTTTAAAACATCTTTTAAAACAATTACTTCATTTTGTAATATCACTTCTCCAAAACATATCCATTTTATTTAATAATATATTCACTGTCAAAAATCGTAAATATACTTCGTTAACACATTTAACGTTTCTACACATTTTACTTAAAAGATTATCCACTGTCCAAAATCGTGGATAAAATTCCCAACCAAACTCTTATTATTACAACATTTAACTTAAAGGATAATTCGCTGCCAAAATCACGAATATATCTCCTTTATTAAACTTCTATGTTTAATTTATCAAATTTAATTGGTTTCGGATTTATAAAACAATGTTTATAAATTCCATTTCTATTTATAAAACTTCAACTTATAAATCTCATTATTAACAAATTCCATTCATATCTCATTTGAATGCCAAAATCCGATTTAAGCCATTTTACAAATAAATCAACTTTTTATTTCAAAAACTACTTTTTTGCTTATATTCCACAAATCTCATAATTTTCATAACACGGAAATTATAACATTTATTTATTTAAAATGAATCAATTCCAAAATTCAATAAAACGTATACTTTCAAAAATTCACTTTAAAAATCCCTTTAAAAATAATACCGTTATTTTTAAACTTCAAAAATGGATCCGATGATGCAACAACACCAATCATCAAGCACAACAATCAAAACATCATATATCATCATATGACAACAGAATATATCACAATATCTATAAATAAATCAATATGGTGAGGAATCCAGTTGGATCCCTCCAACCTGCTTCCCTGCATCCACAGATGTTAGCACAATACCAATTCCGCTCTAGTACGGAATTATCGCGGTATATGGGTTTAATAAATATTATCCGCTATTATGTGGCGCAATAGGGTCTCATCCGCTATACAATGCGGGAAATCAACTAAAATATATACATATGCCAATATATATATATATTGCTATAACATATATAATACCAATTCCACATCAATGTGAAATATTAGCGGTATATGTTTTTAATAATTAACCTTCACTTAATAACGGCGTATAATGTCTATTTCAGTCAATAACAGATAAAATTATCATCCATGCATACAATCAACAATTTTAAATCTACTATTTAAAATTAACATCGAAACAATTCGATTGAGTGAGAAGTTCTCACCTTGATTCCAATTTAGTTTCAGCGTTTTATTTCGAATAAAATTAAACGGACGTTTAATTTTACCCGAAATTTTCACTGACTCCAATTGCTTCCAATCCAGTTTCATAGCGAAGTATTCGACGATATGAACGCAACTGGTTTCGTTGAATTCCAACCTCGTACGAACAAGTTATAGCAGTTTAAAGTTTATACAAATTTTTAATATAATAATTTACAAATTATTTAATTTATTTTTCACACCCTTTCTAATCTGGCCGTTCCTTCTGAAGTGGAAAGATCTGGCCATAGAACGCAACTCCATCTTCTCCAGATAGAAGAATCGCGACCGAACCCATTCGTTTCCGCCGCTAGGATTGAGAACGCAACCCACCAACGTCGACGAAACTCCATCCTACCACCCTCATTCGAACCGCCTCAGCCACCTCCCCCATCGTCCAGAACGCGCGCCCCCCCCATGCCTCCTTCCTCTAGAAATACGCGCGCGAAACCGTCCCATTCAAACCCAAATTCGCGGCAATCCACCACTTCGTTTTCAATCAAAACCTCATGGATTTGTAGAGCTCTCAATACTCTACAATTTTGATGTTGAACATTCTTCGAATAGATGAACGGATTTAAAGAAATTAAGGAGGAAAGATCGTTAAATGCTGGCCTTTGAAATGGAAGTGGCGGCCGGCCATTTAAAGCTAGGGTTAGGGTTTATTTTTGAAAAAAGAAAATTATGAAGTGCTTTTATAGAAATTTTTCGAAACACTATTCATTCCGGGATTTTTCGAACTCCGGTTTACGCTCTGTGACTGTGCGAGATACGGCAATAAACGATCGATTTAAAATTAAATCGGTTAATCAATTTTATGTGCGTTTTAGCTTGCCCCGGACAACCACTAAATCCGATTGACTTGAATTTTGAAACCATACAATAATATGATATTACGGATCTGATGAAACTGGTTTCATCGAAACCCGAGACTGTTTGAAAAATGACTATTTTAACTCGCCAAATTAATATTAACAATTTCGATGTGTTTCGAGCTGCCACGGTTGAACGACAACTCCGATTGCTACGAAAATTGAAATCCGATAATAACAAACTATTACGGATCCAATGGAACTAGTTTCGTCCAATTCTGAGACTGTTCAAAAAATAGCTAATTTCACTAGTCGATAATTAAATATTAAAATATTCAATTTTCACTGATTAACTTAAAAGTCAATTTTAAAAGTTCTATAACATTACTATAACTTCAATATGATTTAATATAACTTTATAAATCATTTTCAATCATTTTAACTCGATTTCCAATTATTTCTGGAATTTCAATTATTAAATTATCAATTTAATTGTCCAAATTAAATCCAATATTCGATAAGTAAATTATTCGGCTTATAAATTTCACTTATTAATATTTAAAATAAATTAAAAATTCAAATTTTAATTAATATAAATTCTGGGTCGTTACAAAAAGTGAGGCGTACGACTTACTCAAAGCAATTCACTATGAAGATGAAGACTACTTTAATCATGCTTTTTTTGATGATGATAAAGATAAGGATGATGCACAAAGGCGACATGATGATTTACTTAAGAACTTGGAAGATGCAGAAACCCCATTATATCCTGGCTGCATAGATCATACAAAGTTATCTGCCATAACTATTTTGTATAATCTTAAATGCGAAACTGGATTATCCGATTCTGGTTTTGATAAGCTTCTTAATGTGTAACAATTGTTTTTTCCAAAGAATAACGTACTTCCTAATACTTTATATGAAGTAAAGAAATTCCTCAAACTATTTGATATGGGGTTTGAAAAGATTCATGCTTGTGAGAATGATTATTGTCTTTTTCGTAAAGAGCATAAAAATTTGAATAACTGTCCGAAATGTGGTTCCTCAAGATGGAAAATGAATCGGGATACAAATGAGATTATGCAGGGTATCCCGGTTAAGGTGTTGAGGTATTTTCCAATAATTCCAAGATTCAGAAGAATGTTCAGATCTGAAAAGATGGCAGAAGCATTAAGGTGGCATTTCAACAATAAAAGCAGTGATGGAAAGATGCGTCATCCCGTAGATTCTGTAACATGGAGCACAATTGATGAAATTTGGAAACCATTTTCAGCTGATCCACATAGTCTCAGACTTGGTCTTGCTACAGATGGGTTTAATCCATTTTCCATGTTGAGTTCCAAATATAGTTGCTGGCCAGTAATGCTTGTGACATATAATTTGTCGCCTATGTTGTGCATGAAAAAGGAAAATATTATGCTAACACTTCTAATTCCAGGTCCAAAGCAACCGGGGAATGATATTGATGTATATATGGCGCCATTAGTAGAAGATTTGCATTACTTGTAGAGTAATGGAGTTGAGACATACGATGCATTTAGTAAGACACTTTTTAATATGAGAGCTATTTTATTATGGACGATAATGATTTTCCAGCTTATGGTAATCTTGCTGGATGTTGTGTAAAGGGTAAAAAGGCTTGTCCATTATGTGGTGTCAATACCCATCATCGATGGTTGAAATATAGTCGAAAGAATGTTTTTATGGGTCATAGAAGATTTTTGCCTACTTCACATCCGTTGAGCAAAAAAAAGCTTGGTTTGATAACACTATAGAGGATGGAAAGATGCCTAGAATTTTAACATGTAAAATCATCTCTCTTATTTTGAAGGACTTTCCAAATGATTTTGGAAAAGGGCAAAGTAAGGGAAAAAGTAAGAAAAGGAAGATCGATGATAGCAGTGAGGATGAAGATAATGAAGATGATAATCCTGTAAAAAAAGAGCTATCAAGGTGGAAAAAAAGATCAATTTTTTTTGACTTGCCATATTGGGAGGTTAGTATTCAAATTTCATTTTTCTTTATTAATCTTAAAAAAAAGAATATATAGAAAATATAAATGCTAATTTTTTTTGTAGGAACTTCCATTGCGTCATAATTTGGACGTAATGCATGTTGAGAAAAATGTTTGTGAAAGCACACTGAGTACAATGTTGCATGATAACAAATCAAAAGATGGGATTAATTGTAGACATGATTTGGAGGATTGGGGTATTCGGCATGGCCTTTATGCACAACCTCGTGGAACCAAAACATATCTTCCACCAGCTCCGTATACATTGTCAAAATTGGAGAAAAAAATATTTTGCAAAAGGTTGTATGATTTCAAAGGTCCCGATGGTTATTGTTCAAATTTCAAAAAATGTGTGTCGTTGGTGGATTGTAAAATTAGTGGTTTGAAGTCTCATGATTATCATGTTCTAATGCAACAATTATTATCGGTTGCAGTAAGAGGTTTATTTCCAATCAGACCTAGAAATGCAATAATTCGTCTATGTTCATTTTTCAATAAAATATGTCAACGTGTTCTTGATAGGGAGAAGTTGCAACAACTTGATGATGATATCGTTAAAATACTGTGTGAACTTGAAAGATATTTTCCACCCTCGTTTTCGATATTATGATCCACTTGACAATTCATCTTGGAAGAGAAGCACGATTGTGTGGATGTAACGACCCGTATTTTTACGGATTGAAACATCGTAAAATAGTTGACATTTGGTCGCATTGTTGATAAGTCGTCCAGAGTCCAAGTCTTAGGTCGTATGAGGGTTTGGAGCGACCTAAGGAAGATGGCGAGTTAAGGAGTAGACGACCTAGTGGAGTGGAGCGACCTAAGGATTGGAACGACCTAAGAAGTTAGGTCGTATGATAGGTAGGTCGTGTGATAGTTAGGTCGTATAATAGTTAGGTCGTATGATAGATAGGTCGTGTGATAGTTAGGTCGTATAATAGTTAGGTCGTATAGAAGATAGGTCGTGTGGTGGCTTAGGTCGTGGAACAGGTTAGGTCGAATGAGCGACCTAGGAGATTGGAGCGACCTAAGAAAGTTGGCAACCTATAGAATTTGGCAACCTATAGGATGTTGGCGACCTAAGGTTTGAGCGACTTAAGGACAGGCAGCGACCTAAGAGAGTTAGCGAGTTAACGACCTAGTGGTTAGCGACCTAAGAGCTAACGGTATTAGAGAGTGAGTTAGCGTAGTTAGGTCGATTAGACGACCTAAGGAGTTAGGTCGTATCCTGGCTAAGTTGGTTAGGTCGCGTGTGTGTGTTAGGTCGCAGGTTTGTTAGGTCGTAGGTCGCGGATACGCGTAGGTCGTTGGATCTGTTAGATCGCATGGATGCGCATTCGTTAGGTCGCGAGGAAGCGCATCTGGGTTAGGTCGTAGGTCGCTTGGGTGCGCTGATGCGCTAAGTCGTTAGGTCGTAGAAGCGCATCTGGTTAGGTCGTGGGAGTACGCATATGTTAGGTCGTAGGTCGCGTAGAGGCTTGGGGCTGTTAGGTCGAAGATTTTAGGTCGTAGGGTTTTTAGGTCGTGGACGACCTAACTCCGAGCGAACGACCTAAGGAGATTTCTGCCTATAAATAGGAGGGTTTTTCTTCATTTTTGAGATCCGGATTTCGAAGTGACGAAGTGCTGCCATTTTGAGAGTTCGACTTCTACACTTCTTCACTTCTTTTCTCCACTCTAATCTTGTGATTCCTTCCATCCAAATCGAAGATCAAATCGAAGATCCAAGAGCTTGGATTGAAGATCTTCATCCATCGAAGAGAGATTTCATCGTTTGAAGCGGATTTATGATAGATCTAGTTAGATCCTTCGCTGTCCAGATCTGAAGTGTGTTGCTTTTGGGGTATTTAGGTGATTTGGTGAGTGGTGATTATCTCTCACATGGATCCAAAGGAGTATATCGGATCGTTGGCTTGATTTTGTGTTAAAGTAGAGATTTCCATGCATTTTTGTAAACTTAAGTGTAGATCTATTGTTCATTATGACTTGACATCCATATTACTACATGTTAACCTATGCAAGTTCATTCCTCAAGATTATAGAGATATTGCTCATGTTTTCATGCTTGTTAGACTTTAGACCCTTTATTTTCGAAATTGCCATTATTGTCATAATTGTTCCTTAGATCATATTTGAATGCTTGATTACTTGGATTAATGTTTGACTTGATTGATTTCTATGAATTAGATGATTGATGATTTGATTTAGACAAGATGGTCGAAGATGATACAAAAGCTAAGGGAAAGGCTCTTGAATTGGGAAAGCTGCTCGTGGCATATGTAGCGGATGATGAAGCTCATATGGATAGATTTGATGATGATGTTGAGATGAGGCTTTGCTATGATGATGATGAGGCGAAGCATGATATGAGATAGCCTTGGTCTAACCCAGACAGGATCATTCCAAGCAGATTGATAACTCGGTGAAATGGTTCGAGTTTGAGGATAATGGTTTGCTCGAGAGGCGCTTGAGCTAGTATGGAAATAGTCGTCGAGGAGGATGACTAGAAGGCTGAAATCTCATCGTTGTTGAAGGTTCTAGCATGCTCAAAGAAAGAGTACGTTGGGCAGATTCGATAGTCCCTGAAGGCTACTGATTGGTAGTCGAGTACTCTGGGCAGATTCGATAGTCCTAGGCACGGGTCACGATGACGTGCGGAGTTATGTCTAGAACCGCGGTTTCCATTAGCCCTTGACGGACGGATGAAATAATGAGCCGGTCATTCAATTAACGATGATATCGAAGCAATGATAACAGTGATAGCCAGAGTCATGGATGTTTGGTTGTATCGTCATTCGGTCTCAAGAGCGGTATTTTCTGGGTGCTTATCTGATCTTGGTTTAGGCCTTGGGGGTTTGTACTTGTAAAACATCGCCCTTGACTCGAGTGATAATTGCTGTATTTTAAATTGTATGCTTTGCTATGTTTGCTTCTGCTTAGTGTGTGTCTGGGGGCTATCACTGTAGAAAGAGGTGGAGTGGGAGGGTTGGATTCCTATTCCTTTTTCCTTTATGCTCTTTTGGTATGTTGTTAGTTAATTTACCGCTCACTAAGACTGTTGTCTGACTCAAGACTTTATGTTTTAACTCTTATTGCCTTGGGCTGTTCGTCCATTTTAGGACGGGCAAACTAGGTAGCAGGTGACAGGTGCTGTTCTTGCTTTCCACGATGCTGATATCGAAGACGAGCTGGAGGCTTACATATTATCTTCTTACTATATGTACTGGGTGTTCCGCTGTTTGTATATTCTCTGAGTGTTATGTAGTGAGGCTTGATGTATTGGCTATTCAGATGTTTGTATTCAACTATTATGAAGTTTTATTGATGAGATTCTATTCTGTGAAGCTTCACTATGTATATATTCTATTGTATTTTTGTCCATGCGCTGTGAGTAATACGATAGATTCTGCTGTTTTAATTTACCCTGACAATCGTCCATGGCTGCCTGGCACACTTTACAGCGCATTATCTCTAGGTTCAGTGCAGGAGTCGTGGGCGGTCGTCACATTTGGTATCAGAGCTTTGGTTAATCGATTTTACCCAACACTCGCTGACGTAACTACGTATGAGAGACGTAATTGTATTTTGATGGATAATTACTATATATAATATAGTATCTTAGTAGAGTTTGAGTCCTTTATGCAGTTGTTTCTCATAGTGTGCTAATCATTCCTTTTTATAGATATTAAGAATGAGTTGAAGAGGGAGACCAGCTGCTAGGGAAGGCCGTGCTACTGAAGGGGCTGCTGATTATGCTGCTATTTTCGAAGCTATGATGACTTCGATCATGAGAAGGATGCCAGCTCCGGGGCCATCGGTGGATGTTGGAGTTCAAGTTCAAACTCCGAAACCATTGGATTTTGCTAAGTTGTGTAAGGATTATTCTGCTCTTGGAGGAAAGATTTTCTTGGGAACGGAGTCAACCATTGAAGTCCAGAGGTGGATAGATGCTTGTAGAAGGATCTTTAGTGATTAAGGAATTGAGGATGCAACTAAGAGGAAGTTAGCATCAAGACAGCTTCAAGGGAGAGCTTCTGATTGGTGGAACTCTATCACCATTGATACTCCGGAGGAAGAAATCACTTGGGAGCAATTCCAAGCCAGATTTGAAGCTAAGTTCATTTCTACAGCTCAGAAGTCTGTTCAGTTCAAGAAGTTTGTGGAACTCAAGCAAGGTGGAAGACCAGTTCTTGAGTATGTTTCTAAGTTTGAAGCTTTGTCCAAGTATGCCCGGTCGTATATTGAATCTTCGTACCAGAAGAATGAGAAGTTTGTGACAGGCTTGGACAGTTATCTTGGGAGGCAGTTGGTGGATCATTTGGACGATCCATTTGAGAAGCTTGTGGAGAAAGCTCTCAGGCACGAGAATCTGTTTCCTAAAGAGGGATCTGTTGTTGCTGTGACCAAGGAGGAGTCCAGACCACAGCAGGGTGGAAACAAGAAGAGGAAGCAGCAGCAACAAAAAGGTAAGGATGGCCAGAAGAAGCCGAAGGGCGAAGTGACCTGCTTCAATTGTCAACAGAAGGACCATTTCTCTAGGGATTGCAAGAATCCGAAGGTGCCAGTGAAGTGCCACAACTGTGACAAGCTGGGGCATGTTAGGAAGAATTGTCCAGAACCGCGAAGGGACAAGCAGATTGTGCAAGCTTATGCTTTGGGAGCTGTTCCATCGTCTTCGAAAGCTCCTACCACTGAAGAGAAAGGAAAGAGTGTAGTGGTTCAAGGTACTCTTTTCCTATGTGGTGTTCCAGTTAGAGTGCTATTTGATACTGGGGCGTCACATTCGTTTGTTTGTAATGAACTTGTAGGCCGGTTGGGTTTAGAATCGGATATCGTTGATAGGCCATTGGTTGTGACTAATCCAGTTGGGGGTTCGTCTTGTTTGTGTATGTTATGTCATGGTCTGATTGTATCGAGTCATGATTGCTCTTTTGTTTGTGATTGTTTTGTTCTGAACTTTGAGGGGTTCGGAATTATTTTGGGTATGGACTGGCTTAGGAAGTATGTGGCAAAGGTTGATTGTGAAAGGTTGGAGGTGACAGTCGAGAATGTGGAGGGGCGAAAGATTGTGATACGATGTAAGCATGAAGAAAGCGTCTTCATGAGCTTCATGTATTCGCTGGTTGTTCCACGGGATGGACTGTCATCGTTGCCAATCGCTAATGGATTTGAGGATGTTTTGACGAGGTCAAAGGGTTACCGCCGCGTAGAGAGATCGAGTTTCTTATAGATCTAGTTGAAGGAGCCAGACCTGTTGTGATGCCTCTTAGGCGGATGGCGCTTAGGGAACAGCAGGAGTTGAAGGTGCAGGTTGATGATCTTTTTCAGAAAGGATTCATTCGGCGTAGTGTGTCCGAATGGGGTGCACCAGTTGTGTTCGCAACCAAAGCGGATGGATCGTTGAGGTTGTGTGTGGATTATCGTGAGCTGAATAAGGTGACTAAGAAGAACAAGTATCCATTGCCGAGAATAGATGACTTGTTTGATCAGCTTCACGAAGCTAAGGTGTTTTCTCAGATGGATTTGGCAACGGGATTTCACCAGTTAAGAGTGGCTAAGGATAGTGTGCCGAAGACTGCTTTTTGGACACCATCCGGTTTCTTTGAGTGGCTGGTAATGCCGTTTGGATTGACTAATGCGCCAGCATATTTTGTGGATCTTATGAATAGAGTGTTCAGAGGTCAGTTGAGCAAGTTCGTGCTAGTGTTCGTGGATGATATTCTGATTTATTCTAGAACTGAAGAAGAGCACAAGACGCACTTGCGTATTGTTTTGGAAATCTTACGGAAACATCAGCTGAAGGCTAAGTTTTCGAAGTGTCACTTCTGGAAGAGTGAAGTGAGGTTCTTAGGCCATGTTATCTCTGGAAATGGAATAGCGGTTGATCCCACCAAGGTGGCAGCAATCTAGGATTGGGGTAGACCTAAGAATGCATCTGATGTGAGAAGTTTTCTTGGATTAGCCGGATAGTATCGTCGATTTATCAAAGACTTCTCTAAGGTGGCTGCACCATTAACAGGATTGACGAAGAAGAACCAAGTGTTCAGATGGGAAGATAAGTGTGAGCAAGCTTTCGGAATCCTGAAAGAGCGACTGACAAGCGCTCCTGTTTTGACTATTCCAAGTGGGAATGATGAGATGGTGGTTTACACCGATGCATGTGGTACTGGACTTAGAGCAGTGCTGATGCAGAGGGATAAAGTTGTTGCGTATGCAAGTCGACAACTGAAGCCGCATGAATGGAATTATCCGACTCATGATTTGAGTTGGTGGAAATTGTATTTGCTCTGAAGATGTGGAGACATTATCTATTGGGAGTTCGATTTGAGTTGTTTACAGATCATAAGTCGTTGAAGTATCTTTTCTCCCAAAAGGATTTGAATCATCGGCAGCAACGATGGCTAGAGTTTTTGGCATCATATGATTTTGGTATAGCTTATACTCCGGGAAAGGGTAACGCAGTGGCAGATGCGTTAAGTCGAAGACATGCAGGATTGGGAGCCATGTTTTCAGAATGGAAGAGTCTCAAGTATTTAGCTGGATTTGACTTCAGGCCTAGATGTGAATTGGAACCTGAGATGTTGGCAAACTTATCGATAAGACCGACTCTTGTGGAAAGGATTTGCGAGAGCCAAAAACGAGACGATAAGCTTGTCAAGGTTATCCGTGATTTGGAATCTGGATTGGACCCAGAAAAGGATAAAGGATTCGAGGTCGATCGAGAGGGTTGGCTTCGGAAGCAAGGACGACTAGTTGTTCCCGATGTGGATGAATTGAGGAATGAGGTGCTGAAGGAAAGTCATCACTCGAAGTTGACAATTCATCCAGGTGGAAATAAGATGTATCGGGATATGAAGAGAACCTATTACTGGGAAGGTATGAAGAAGGATGTTGGAAATTTTATTTCCAAGTGTACGAACTGCCAGTTGGTAAAAGCCGAGCAGAAGAAGCCAAGTGGATTGCTTCAGCCGTTAGAAGTTCTAACATGGAAGTGGGAGCAAGTATCAATGGATTTTATTGATGGGTTACCTAGAACAAGAACGGGAAATGAAGGGATTTGGGTCATTGTAGATCGTTTGACTAAGAGTGCAAGATTCATTCATGTTCGATCGACTAGGACTGCATCAAAGTTGGCTGAGTTATATGTTAAGTGGATAGTTCGATTCCATGGTATTCCGAAGAGTATAGTGAGTGATCGAGACCCATTGTTCACTAGTGGATTTTGGAAGAGCTTCCAGGAAGTTTTGGGAACTAAGTTGTGTTTGAGTACAGCTTATCACCCCCAAACAGATGGTCAGACCGAGAGAGTCAACCGAGTTTTGGAAGATCTCCTCAGAGCTTGTGTTTTGGATTTCGGAGGATCATGGGAAGATCACCTTCATTTGGTGGAATTTTCGTATAATAACAGTTACCAGTCAAGCATTGGTATGGCACCGTATGAGGCATTGTATGGAAGACCGTGTAACTCTCCGACATGTTGGTTAGAGACAGGAGAAAAGCTGATACTTGGGCCAGAAATGATTCGGCAGACTTCAGATTGCATAGAGATCATTCGACAACGAATGAAGGCAGCCCAAGATCGTCGGAAAAGTTATGCCGATAAGCGTCGTAAGAATTTGGAATTCGACGTAGGTGATATGGTTTTTGTGAAGATTTCTCCACTGAAGAATGTTATTCGATTCGGGAAGAAAGGGAAATTGACTCCGAGATTTTTTGGACCATTCCCGATCATCGAGCGAATTGGAAAGCTCGCCTACAGATTGGAATTACCATAAAAGATGTCGAGTGTGCATAGTGTTTTTCATGTATCGTATCTACGGAAGTATGTACACGACTCGAATACAGTGGTTTCTGCTGATAGCTGTGAAGATTTCGAAGTTGATCCAGTCGATAGGAGACCTCGTAAGCTGCTTCGTGTTGTGGAAACCGACACGAAACAGCTTAGGAGGAAGATAGTTAAGTTGCTCAAGATACAATGGAGTGATGATGATAACGACTGTACATGGGAGGTGGAAGAGAGGATGAAAGCAGCTCATCCTGAACTCTTCAAGGTATGGCCCTAAGGTGTCGTGTCATCTAACGACATTGTAACTTGTTCTAAGTTTTAGAATTCTGCATGCTAAGCTAGAATTGGATGCATGGTTTGTTGATTGCTATGAATGGTAGGCATGCAGAATAGTCTTTGATTGCTCTGTTTGTTTGGAATTTCGGGGGCGAAATTCCTAAGGGGGGAAGAATGTAACTGTTATCCCACTTTTTGGCAAAGCTGAGATACCCAAAACTGACTAAAAACCGATAATAACTAGCCGTGAATATTAGCTATGCATTACAGGATAACCATGGATACCGATGAATTTCGTCCGAGTCCGGATCGGGCTACAATTGACAAGGCAGGATAAGAAAAGCCATGAAAGCCAACGTTCCAATTTTCAGGTAAATCGGAGTTCGTATGAACGAGATATGATCGATACAAGTTAGATAAAATGTGATGTTCGTATCCATCAGAGACAACCTGTTCGAATCGATCAGATTCGTATCCATCGGGGGAGTATCGTCAAGTTTGAATCCATCGGGGCTTGGGAACTTCGAATCGATCGTCTTCGAGTCGATCAGGCACGAGTTAGTTCGCGGTCATGAAGCTCGAGTCCATCTGCTCGTATCCATCACCGCACCTTGGTTCGTATCCATTGCCTTCGTATCAATCAGAATGGTCAAGCCTTCGTATCCATGAATTTCGTATCGATCGATCGATGCTTAGTTCGAATCGATGAACAATTCGAACTAGACGTTGAAAGCTGAAACGAGATACGCGAAGGACTGATTCAAAATAGATAACAGTACTCGATACAAACAAGGCGAAATTCATGGATACGAATCGGTCAATGCGCCACTGGAAGTGGATCGATACGAGAAACTCGTGCCACGTTATCCCTTGCGCACGTGCTTCTGATCGATACGAAGGGACGAATGCAAAACATGGATTCGAACGCGACAGTGCACATGAAAACACAATATTGAATCGATCATATCTCATGAACTGTTGGTCCAAATGCAATGAAATTTTCACAGTAGCTTGCGTGCGAGGTAAAGAATGTCCCTGCCAAGTTTCAGCTCAATTGGATCATTTTTTGATGGATACGAAATGGATTCGTATCGATCACAGATCGAGTCGAAACTTGGTGGGGTCGGTCACGTGGGTCCCCTCACGTGCCAGAAGAAGTCTCCCGAAGTTTGGGCGCGATCTCAGCCTCCTACGCCTATAAATAGCCCCCTGAAGCCTACAGAAAGGGAGGCTTTTCGACCATTCAACGTCCAAACTCTGCCGGATTCAATTCTACATCTTTCCATTGCTGTTATACTCGAATTCATTCATTGTATCTGCTGTAATCATCTGTAATCAGCAAAGAACATCAATAAAAAATAAAAATCATTGAAGTGGATGTAGGCCGGAGATAGCCGAACCACTATAAATCTCGTGTTCTTGTGATTTACTTCTGGATTGTTGTTCGTTGCTTGCTTAGATCTGAGATTTGTGTCTGAATATTACTGATCTGTATTCATACACTGGTGCTTTCACAATACTTGGGGTTTGTGACCATATTTGGCGCAAACACTTTGGTGCTTTCATTGAGAGGAACTAGCACCCGCTACACCAGATTCAGAGTTCAGATTTAAAAGCTTGAAGGGATCAGAGTTGGGAGACAATGACTCGACAAACGAGACAAAGAGCTGAGAGGAGCCAACAAGGAGGAAGTCAAGAGGCATCCTCTGGCGCTGGAGAAGAACCAGCTTCGATCTACATCACCAGAGACGAAATGGAGACCATGACCAATCTGATGCACGAAAGAATAATGAAGAGCCAACAAGAGATGATGCAGAATTTCTTTGAACAGATGAGAGCTGCAGGGATGCATAGTCTAGGACCAGCTTCAGCGGCTATGAATATGGAACAAGGAGCTAGGATTGCAGAACCCAACGAAGGTCAGAATGCAGATCCAGAAGACAATCAACAAGAACTTGGGGGCAGACCATCAGGATCTGATGCTTGAAGGCCGACAGATTGAGCTCGACAAGCTGGAGCCAACACCAACGCTAACGGGTCACACGAAGAGTACGTACCAGAATACCCTTCAAGACGAAGGGGGCAACCCCAGGATGGAGATGAAAAGATGGCTGGATTAGTGCGACGACTCATGAGAGGAGGATTGTCTAGCGGAGGGTTGGAAGAAGTCAGTCGGAGCCTGTTCACTCCGAATATAAGGAATGCAAGGAACCCTCCAAAGTTCAAACTACCAACGCTGGATCCGTATGACGGGAAGTCGGATCCGACCATGCATATTACCAGATACATTAGACACATGGAAGTACTGGGGGCATCCGAGGAAGTGATGGCACGATGTTTCCCTTTATTTTTGTCAGACTTGGCTGCACTTTGGTTCAGGCAATTAAAGACTGGATCGATCAAGACATGGGGCGAGCTTGTAGATTGCTTCATGGAACAATTTAGAGTCCATGTGACAAGACCCAAGAGTGTGATGACTTTAGCTTCGATAAAGCAAATGACCGGAGAGTCCATAAAAGGTTTTCTACTGCGATTCAATGCAACGGTGGCTTCTGTAGATCGCCCGGATCCATCGATGATTTTGATGGCGGTGGTGGCAGGAGTTGGAGAAGGCACCGAATTCAAAGATTCATTGACAAGAGATCCGCCACAAGATCTCGGAGAATTTTACCATGAAGTTGAAAAATTCATTCGACTAGAAGAATCATGAGCCGAGAGGCAAGAAGTAAATGCTGCACAAAGCGAAGGAACCGCCAGGGAACAGTCCAGGGCAGACAAAGGAAAGAGAAAGCAGGATGACGCACATGATGGTCCTGACAAACGGAAGAAATTCCGAGAGCCTAGATTCAGGCAATACACAGATTTGACGGCAAGCCTAGAAAGAATTTACAACGTACTGAAACTCGGGGGCAACTCCTCTATCGAAAACCACCCAGGAGAGATCCCACGGAGCGGGAACGCAGGACTGGAAAATACTGCCTATTCCATGAGCTGGATGGGCACACTACCGATGAATGCCGCCACCTAAGGGATGAGGTGGAAGAACATGCCATGAGTGGTAGATTGCCACAATATGTCAGAGAACGGGCAGCGGCAGTAAGGCCCGAACAACTACCGCCTCCACCTAACAGGAATGATCCTGGAGCGGGATCACGACTCATCATCAACTGATTGTGATGGCAAGGGCCAAGTTCAAGATTTGGACTCTGGTCGATTAGTTTTTCTTAGATTTGATTTCCAAAATAAAACGGCTATCCCACTTACTCATGTACGGGAACCGGAGAGATCCCTAGGCATGCTCTAAGATGGAAATAGACCGTTCCGCCCGGAGAGGCATTGTCTTGTTTTTCCTGGTGTTTGAGATTGAACATCTAGGATTTGAATTTAATAAAGAAACATTTATTGAAACAAACCTTTGACCGAAGAGTTAAAGGATAAACATTAAATATCAATATAAAGATGATCGCTTTATGATCCTACCCGGAGAGGCGGGGTCCGGAGTACAAGAAGTGAGTTGCTTCGCCAGAGAGCGACATGATCGACTCACTTAAGCATCGTTTCCTATTCACCGAAGAGTGATTGGATCGGGATTCGATAAGAGCCCAGATAGGCTATGATCGGCCCACGATTTAGGCCATGACATCGCTTAATGTTCAGATACACTGAACCGGAGTGCAAGAAGTGGGTCGCTTCGCCGGAGAGCGACAGGACCGACCCACTTAACGTTGTTTCCCCTTCATCGGAGAGTGACAGGATGGGATCCAGCAGGAGCCCGGAGAGGCTACGATCGATCCAGAACGGCCAAGACATCGCTTCACGCCCTAACTGGGGCCAGAGTGCAAGGGATAGAAAGCAACGCCGGAGTGCAATAGGATCTTTCTATTCGACCGCTAAGTCTGGAATGGGCTTCGCAAGGGTCTGGAGCGATCATCAACAGTCCGGAGAGACTGTAGAATTTCATACTTAACTTCCACTGGCAGAAATTGATAACGATTCGGCTTCGAACAGCCATGAACTCGATTGAAAATATCATAAGATTCGAATAAAACCTGAGCTTACTACATTCAACTTGAAACTGATCAAAACACACCTTTTACCAAAAGGCATGTTTTGGGGGGCAAAGTGTTATCCCACTTTTTGGCAAAGCTGAGATACCCAAAACTGACTAAAAACCGATAATAACTAGCCGTGAATATTAGCTATGCATTACAGGATAACCATGGATATCGATGAATTTCGTCCGAGTCCGGATCGGGCTACAATTGACAAGGCAGGATAAGAAAAGCCATGAAAGCCAACGTTCCAATTTTCAGGTAAATCGGAGTTCGTATGAACGAGATATGATCGATACAAGTTAGATAAAATGTGATGTTCGTATCCATCAGAGACAACATGTTCGAATCGATCAGATTCGTATCCATCGGGGGAGTATCGTCAAGTTTGAATCCATCGGGGCTTGGGAACTTCGAATCGATCGTCTTCGAGTCGATCAGGCACGAGTCAGTTCGCGGTCATGAAGCTCGAGCCCATCTGCTCGTATCCATCACCGCACCTTGGTTCGTATCCATTGCCTTCGTATCAATCAGAATGGTCAAGCCTTCGTATCCATGAATTTCGTATCGATCGATCGATGCTTAGTTCGAATCGATGAACAATTCGAACTAGACGTTGAAAGCTGAAACGAGATACGCGAAGGACTGATTCAAAATAGATAACAGTACTCGATACAAACAAGGCAAAATTCATGGATACGAATCGGTCAATGCGCCATTGGAAGTGGATCGATATGGGAAACTCGTGCCACGTTATCCCTTGCGCACGTGCTTCTGATTGATACGAAGGGACGAATGCAAAACATGGATTCGAACGCGACAGTGCACACGAAAACACAATATTGAATCGATCATATCTCATGAACTGTTGGTCCAAATGCAATGAAATTTTCACAGTAGCTTGCGTGCGAGGTAAAGAATGTCCCTGCCAAGTTTCAGCTCGATTGGATCATTTTTTGATGGATACGAAATGGATTCGTATCGATCACAGATCGAGTCGAAACTTGGTGGGGTCAGTCGCGTGGGTCCCCTCACGTGCCAGAAGAAGTCTCCCGAAGTTTGGGCGCGATCTCAGCCTCCTACGCCTATAAATAGCCCCCTTAAGCCTACAGAAAGGGGGGCTTTTCGACCATTCCACGTCCAGACTCTGCCGGATTCAATTCTACTTCTTTCCATTGTTGTTATACTCGAATTCATTCATTGTATCTGCTGTAATCATCTGTAATCAGCAAAGAACATCAATAAAAGATAAAAATCATTGAAGTGGACGTAGGCCGGAGATAGTCGAACCACTATAAATCTCGTGTTCTTGTGATTTACTTCTGGATTGTTGTTCGTTGCTTGCTTAGATCTGAGATTTGTGTCTGAATATTACTGATCTGTATTCATACACTGGTGCTTTCACAATACTTGGGGTTTGTGACCATTTTTGGCGCAAACAGTAACGACCCGTATTTTTACGGATCGAAACATCGTAAAACAGTTGCATTTGGTCGCATTGTTGATAAGTCGTCCAGAGTCCAAGTCTTAGGTCGTATGAGGGTTTGGAGCGACCTAAGGAAGATGGCGAGTTAAGGAGTAGACGACCTAGTGGAGTGGAGCGACCTAAGGATTCGAACGACCTAAGAAGTTAGGTCGTATGATGGATAGGTCGTGTGATAGTTAGGTCGTATAATAGTTAGGTCGTATGATAGATAGGTCGTGTGATAGTTAGGTCGTATAATAGTTAGGTTGTATAGAAGATAGGTCGTGTGGTGGCTTAGGTCGTGGAATAGGTTAGGTCGAATGAGCGACCTAGGAGATTGGAGCGACCTAAGAAAGTTGGCGACCTATAGAATTTGGCAACCTATAGGATGTTGGTGACCTAAGGTTTGAGCGACTTAAGGATAGGCAGCGACCTAAGAGAGTTAGCGAGTTAAAGACGTAGTGGTTAGCGACCTAAGAGCTAACGATATTAGAAAGGGAGTTAGCGTAGTTAGGTCGATTAGACGACCTAAGGAGTTAGGTCGTATCCTGGCTAAGTTGGTTAGGTCGCGTGTGTGTGTTAGGTCGCAGGTTTGTTAGGTCGTAGGTTGCGGATGCGCGTAGGTCGTTGGATCTGTTAGGTCGCATGGATGCGCATTCGTTAGGTCGCGAGGAAGCGCATCTGGGTTAGGTCGTAGGTCGCTTGGGTGCGCTGATGCGCTAAGTCGTTAGGTCGTAGAAGCGCATCTGGTTAGGTC
Organism: Allium fistulosum; assembly: GCA_030737815.1. NCBI lineage: Eukaryota > Viridiplantae > Streptophyta > Magnoliopsida > Asparagales > Amaryllidaceae > Allium > Allium fistulosum. The sequence continues at coordinate 245,068,776 of CM060905.1, read as the reverse complement.
GTGGGAGTGCGCATATGTTAGGTCGTAGGTCACGTAGAGGCTTGGGGCTGTTAGGTCGAAGATTTTAGGTCGTAGGGTTTTTAGGTCGTGGATGACCTAACTCCGAGCGAACGACCTAAGGAGATTTCTGCCTATAAATAGGAGGGTTTTTCTTCATTTTTGAGATCCGGATTTCGAAGCGACGAAGTGCTGCCATTTTGAGAGTTCGACTTCTACACTTCTTTTCTCCACTCTAATCTTGTGATTCCTTCCATCCAAATCGAAGATCAAATCGAAGATCCAAGAGCTTGGATTGAAGATCTTCATCCATCGAAGAGAGATTTCATCGTTTGAAGCGGATTTGTGATAGATCGAGTTAGATCCTTCGCTGTCCAGATCTGAAGTGTGTTGCTTTTGGGGTATTTAGGTGATTTGGTGAGTGGTGATTATCTCTCACACGGATCCAAAGGAGTATATCGGATCGTTGGCTTGATTTTGTGTTAAAGTAGAGATTTCCATGCATTTTTGTAAACTTAAGTGTAGATCTATTGTTCATTATGACTTGACATCCATTTTACTACATGTTAACCTATGCAAGTTCATTCCTCAAGATTATAGAGATATTGCTCATGTTTTCATGCTTGTTAGACTTTAGACCCTTTATTTTCGAAATTGCCATTATTGTCATAATTGTTCCTTAGATCATATTTGAATGCTTGATTACTTGGATTAATGTTTGACTTGATTGATTGCTATGAATTAGATGATTGATGATTTGATTTAGACAAGACGGTCGAAGATGATTCAAAAGCTAAGGGAAAGGCTCTTGAATTGGGAAAGCTTCTTGTGGCATATGTAGCGGATGATGAAGCTCATATGGATAGATTTGATGATGATGTTGAGATGAGGCTTTGCTATGATGATGATGAGGCGAAGCATGATATGAGATAGCCTTGGTCTAACCCAGACGGGATCATTCCAAGTTGATTGATAACTCGCTGAAATGGTTCGAGTTTGAGGATAATGGTTTGCTCGAGAGGCGCTTGAGCTAGTATGGAAATAGTCGTCGAGGAGGATGACTAGAAGGCTGAGATCTCATCGTTGTTGAAGGTTCTAGCATGCTCAAAGCAAGAGTACGTTGGGCAGATTCGATAGTCCCTGAAGGCTACTGATTGGTAGTCGAGTACTCTGGGCAGCTTCGATAGTCCTAGGCACGGGTCACGATGACGTGCGGAGTTATGTCTAGAACCGGGGTTTCCATTAGCCCTTGACGGACGGATGAAATAATGAGCCGGTCATTCAATTAACGATGATATCGAAGCAATGATAACAGTGATAGCCAGAGTCATGGATGTTTGGTTGTATCGTCATTCGGTCTCAAGAGCGGTATTTTCTTGGTGCTTATTTGATCTTGGTTTAGGCCTTGGGGGTTTGTACTTGTAAAACATCGCCCTTGACTCGAGTGATAATTGCTTTATTTTAAATTGTATGCTTTGCTATGTTTGCTTCTGCTTAGTGTGTGTCTGGGGGCTATCACTGTAGAAAGAGGTGGAGTGGGAGGGTTGGATTCCTATTCCTTTTTCCTTTATGCTCTTTTGGTATGTTGTTAGTTAATTTACCGCTCACTAAGACTGTTGTCTGACTCAAGGCTTTATGTTTTAACTCTTATTGCCTTGGGCTATTCGTCCATTTTGGGATGGGCAGACTAGGTAGCAGGTGACAGGTGCTGTTCTTGCTTTCCACGATGTTGATATCAAAGACGAGCTGGAGGCTTACATATTATCTTCTTACTATATGTACTGGGTGTTCCGCTGTTTGTATATTCTCTGAGTGTTATGTAGTGAGGCTTGATGTATTGGCTATTCAGATGTTTGTATTCAACTATTATGAAGTTTTATTGATGAGATTCTATTCTGTGAAGCTTCACTATGTATATATTCTATTGTATTTTTGTCCATGTGCTATGAGTAATACGATAGATTTTGCTGTTTTAATTTACCCTGACAATCGTCCATGGCTGCCTGGCACACTTTACAGCGCATTATCTCTAGGTTCAGTGCAGGAGTCGTGGGCGGTCGTCACAGTGGACCAGTTCATTTTCGTTGGATGTATCCTTTTGAAAGATATATGAAAACACTCAAAGACTACGTAAGAAATTATGCACGACCAGAGGGGTGCATTGCAGAATCATATCTTGCCGAAGAATGCATGAGATTTTTTAGTGAATTTTTGAGTAAGTCGGTGGATATTGAAAAAAAAGATCGAAATGAAGATTATGAAGATAACGCAATACTTGAAGGGCGTCCAATTTCAATGTCCAATTTCAATGTCCATAGCTAGTGTAAAAAAGTCTTTGTCCTAGCTAGTGTATATGTAAATAGACTATATTTATAAAAGCGTTGAAAACCTGAACACAGAGTATATAAATAGTGAAGTTCGAAGATTTGATACCAAATAACATACTTTTTGCCCGTAATGACTGTTTCCATAAATAAAATTAAAGCTAACATTCCATAGCTAACCTATGAAAACAAAAATAAATACCATGGATCTATGGCCGTTTCTTCTTGGCTATTCAGCAAGTAATAGCAGTAAAAGACGCCAAGGATGAGATGGTAGTATGGCCAGCTGATAAAGTTGTTATACACATAAGTGCGAACTCCAGAAAACAAAACGAGGTAAGTTTTAACACTAATTAGCATTTTTTTTATATGTAGGTCGATATTATATACTAATATGTAACACCAATCTACCATATACTTATTTTGAAGTATATATGACATAAGTGCGTAGAGTTTATATATACACGCACGCACGTGTGTAGTTACTTGGGCTTCAAAAATATAAAACAATTTGAGAAAATAAGAGTACCAAATTTCGAGAATAAATGTTTTTAGCATATTATTTTCAAGCATATGTATGTGCGGTTTCAAGCATATCTGCTTTTTGAAAGAATACAGGTTGCCAAATATGAATATCTGTTTTAGTTTTTGAAAGTATTAACTTTAGCATATATATACCAGTTTCACATTGCAAATGAAAATATCAATAAAATTACCACAAGAAAACTGTTATTTATTATTGCACTTCTTGTGCTTCTAACAATTACAAGCTTTTGGTAGATCAAAGTTCCAAAATGAGTTGTTTACCTTTTACATAAAACAAAAATAATATGGACAAATTTTATTTATTGGCGTCATATAAAAATACAGTTCAATTTTATGGTCTGTTCAAAATTTATTACAAAAATATGTCTCTTTATCTTGTATCTTTTATATTAGTATTTTATACTTGCATAAGTAAAAATTGGTATTTTATATTGTGCAATTTCTAAGCAAATACAAATCTTGACCTGATGAAAACCAAATCTATATTTTGATAAATTTTGAACAAAACCTAGATTGGAAAAGTGTTTGTTTAGGTCTACAGATAAAAATTGTCCAAATGAAATATAATATCAAATTAAAAAAAACCATTAAGTGCTAAGCCAATAAAAGTGAGTTGAAACTTGAAGCTGCTATTACAATGGGTTGGAGACAGAATGATGGAAAGGTACAACGGGTTGGAGACAGTACAAAACTTTCATGTAAAAGTTTAAAAAAATAAAGAGTCATAGAATCGGTTGTTTGGTATTTTGCAAGCAGTTATGCAGGCCTGAGACTGTCCACAGGCCACAGTTCATCCAAGCTTGAATTATGCTATAATAATATATTTTTAATCAAGTATTTGCCTCTTAAATACATCATTAAGAATAAACTATTATATAAAGTAGCTTATCACAGGGAAGCTAGCTAGTAGCTTATCTTAAACTGTCACTGTTGTTTTAAGTTGGTGTCCTTTTTGTTCTCTAAAAAACAACTGCCTACAAAATTAATCTTCCTGAAACTAATTGGCATTATTCATTGACTCTCTTAACCATTAACCAAAAATTAAGAATATACTCGTATATTACAAAATAAGAGTATCTGTCTTCATTAATTTTATAAACCAAGAGAAATGGTCAAATAATAAGAAATGATATTTTTGTCACACCTGTTTGTTTCATTGCCTTAACCTGTAGTGTAAGCACCGTCCATAGCCACATACCCTTACTGTGTTGCTTAGTTACAACTTTAACCATGTTAATCCCAAAACAAAATTACAGTACTACATTAACCAAGTAATCATGCTAAGTCATGGGGGTATAACTTTTCCTATTCATAATCATACCTCTTGATTCACGATGATGAAGGTTTTCTCCGTGTGAGAAGCTTCAGTCTCTATATCTTTTTGATTTACTGTCATCGTTTGTATGAACTCCAAGTAACAATGGGTAGGTTAGAATCAATATCTACATCAATTGAATCACTTTAACATATTTAGCGACATGTTAGGGGATTACAGACTTACAAATTTGATACGATCCCATTCTGTTTTGAATAAACATAGGATTTTTTTTGCATTACTGAAATTTCTGCAATGTTTTTGTATATTTCTATGTTCAACTTAAACACATGTATTTTTTTAATAGAGTACAACCAATAACATGGAAACCAATTGCAAGCTGTATGATTGGGGTGGAAGCAAAGAACTGGTTGCTGAAGGATGAGTGTACTCTATTGATCCAAATCAGATTATTAATGGTCTTCCTCTTGGACCAGATGCCAAGATAGTTTGGGTGGACAATCCGAAAAAAGAAGATGCATTTTTGTGGAGGCCTATAGTTGGCATAACATGTATTGGAGAAGCTATTGGTAGGAAAATAGCATGGCCAGAATCAACAGTGGTTATTGAAACGGTTAATGTTAGTACATGTCCCGCTCCTATGATCAATGCTCCAACATCTCTTACGGTAACATGTTCATATTGCTAATATTCCTCTCAAAGAATTGTTGATAGCGTATTAACATTTTTTTGTTATGTGATAGAGTGCAAATTCTTCTGCAAATACCAAATGCAAGTTGATTGATTTAGAGGGCACGGGAAAAATAGTAGCAGAAGGAACCGTATCTTCAACTGATCCAAATGCTTTGGTACATTCTGTTCCACTGGGACCAAATGCGATAAGAGTTTGGGTGGATGTTGTAAAAGTCCGAAATGCACCTCTATGGCGGCCTACATCCTTCATGGAATGCTTATCGGATGCTATTGGCTCGACTGTAGCATGGCCTGTTGCGAATGTTAGAATGGGCTCAACTTCCATGTAAGTTTCACAACATCGTGTTTATATGCATTCTTGTTCGCAGTTGAAAAATTAACAACTATTTTGCAATATCCGAACACACAATAGTGCAGTCTAGTTAATAATTGAAGCATTTTTATGTGCATGTTATGTCCGTATTGAATTTTGTGTTAAACCTTTGGTCATAAGGTAATATTTGGATTATTGTGTTTTTGTTTTGGTCATAAGGTAATTTTTCAACTGCGACTGTTGTCCCAAATAAGAGCGTGTGTGATTACTGAATTGTCATAAGGATAAGGAGGGTGTTCGGATGGAGGTTTTGTTGCTTGAACTTGGTAGTGGTCGAGGAAGGCAGTGTGACTGGTTGTAGATGCTGTAGAAGGAAGGTGAAGATTGTTCGTAGGTAGTGGGTGGACATCAGTGAAAGGGGGTTGAAGATGAATGTGCAAGTTGAACTGGACAATTTGGTGTATGTGATGGAAGTGGAGGAGTAGGGGACTGGTAGTGTTGGAATGGATTGAAGTTGTGATGCTTTAAGTGGTTGAATGAGGTGTTGGACTGTAGTGGCAGTTTAGGTGAATGGGATAAATTTCCGATGTATAGGAAGTGGATGTAAGTGCAGTAAGAAGGTAAGGTTGTAGGTTGGTGTTCGTAGCTAGTCTGGTGATGTAGCTATGAAGGAGTTAATTGTTTAGCAAGAGATGGAGGGTGGCTGTACATTCAAGGGTTGAGTGTTGTGAACTTTGTAGGTGGTCTGGTTGATTTGCTGATGAACTGGAAGAGTTTGTAGATGGAGCTGGTGGAAGCGAAGCTGCTTGTTTCAGTTTGTAAATGGTGTAAGAGTTCAAGCAATTTGCTTGACGGGTATGGTGCGACTTTGGTTTAGGCTGCTCGATTTGGAAATTTAACCACTGTTCAGTTGGTGATAGATCTGGAAATAAGGGGTTTCCTCTAGCGGCACAGAGGTAAAGAATGTGTGAGAAGTTCGAGATAGAGTTTGAATTCGGGTTTTCAAGGCAATTATAATCTTTTGGTGAATTTGGTGAGGCTTGTTATAGGATTTGGAGTTTGGGTTGCTGTCTAACTGTTTAATCCTTGTTTAGTCTATCACAGTATATGTTTAATATCCTATTCCACCGTTGTTCGTTCGAAGTTCAAACGATATCTGGGCATTATCTTTTATCCCAAACGAAATATTGTATCTTCTTACTAGATTCTGATCTTGCCATCGACAATACAGACATTTTTTTTAACGCGGAGTTAGATCCATAATTGGTTGCATAACCTGGTTAGTGTTATATGCTGGTAGAGCATTAAGAATCGGTTGGTAAATTGAAGTTCGGTGTGCTCGCCATTTACTCTTTCTTATTCACACTTTATACTGTTATTTAGTGATAATAATGTGCTTAATCACTGGCCCGGAGTTTGCGTCCAGCTGTGACTTGCCACCAATCATTTAGACTTATTTATTTCTGTCTTCAATTATTGTTAGTTATTTTTACATTATTATATCATACTTGTGAAACACTTAATTGTGTAATATTGTTGGATACTACAATAAAACTCATCTATGTAAATAATACTTAACAATAATGTTGGATACTACAATAAAACTCATCTATGTAATATCTATTAGTGTAAACCGAGAACTGTGATAAAAATATTGATTTGCTTGTAATAATTGTATTGAGATTATCAGATGGGTTTAGATTTTAATTTATGTTTACTCACTGACTTCAAATTTTTTCATCGCAGGTAATTAAAGATGGCGATGGCACATTCTTCTTCCGTAGCAAGTAGCAAGCATATGAAACTTTTTAGATGCACGTTTTGTTGTTGGTATTTGGTACGGACTTACTTTATTGATATTATATTTTTGTTTAACATATACCTTATCTTTGTTTAACAATATTATGATAACTTGGTCTACTGTGTTATTTTTGTTTATGGATATTATTGAAACTTGATTTATAGATGTTTTTTGTATATTAATATTGTTTTAGCTAGTTTATTTAACAGATTATTATTCATTAGAACATGTTATATATACTGGTTGCTTGATTATACTCAAAATGTAGTTCCGGAATATGCAAATATAGTGGAATGTTAATGTTGTAAAAATCATATAAATAGAAGATAGCTTCTATTTTAATGCTGTCAATGAAGAAACAACAATGTTTAATTCGTGTTGTAATTATCATTAAATAGTGAGTAACAGCGTTTATTAAACGATGTTGTAAACTGTAGTAAAACATCATCCCAACTGTAAAAACATAACACAGCACGCATTAAACGCTGTAATAAAAATATTAACAGCCTAAATAAAACGCTGTCTAAAGAATAATTTCCATAGCGTTTAAAATTAAGCTGTTGTAAGTTCTCGTTATACGATAGCTTGTCGTTATACAGCGTTTGTTCTAACGCTGTTGTGTCATATAACAACGTTTAATAAACGCTGTGGTATCAAATTTTTTACAGCGTTTTCTATTTTGCTGTTAAAACTTTTGCATCTACGACAGCATGTCGTTATACGGCGTTTATAATAATGCTGTCGTATCATATAACAGCGTTTTTGAAACGCTGTCAAAAGCTGTTTCTGGTGTAGTGTAAATTGAACTGTTTTAAATGTGACTTTCCGTAGCATTTTCTAAATGCTGCGAAAGTTGAATTTTCATTGTTTTAATTAATTTAAGTGAACGAATGAACTTTGAAAGATTAAAATTTTGAAAATTTAATAATTTAATTATTAAATATAATAACTTCATTTTATGATTTAAAATAAAGTAATTTGTTTCGAAATATAAACTATTTTGAAATATGATATTTTGAAATGGATTTTTGAAGGATATTGAATTTTGAAATGATATTTGATTTCGAAGTATAAAATACCATTTTGAAATTTTAACCACGGGATGTATTTAATTTATAGTTTAACTGATCCTTAAAGGATGGGCGATCCCAAGCATCCTTTGAGTTATTGTGCATTTCTACTACAGTTCACTTGAGTTGGTTTACATTATATAAGTATATATTGTCCTGACTCGAGTGTTTTGTGTTTTACTTTACGCTCGGGTCAGCCTGAGTATTTACAGCTTAGTTTTGGATTTCTTTCTGGAGCTAGGAATCGCTGGAGATTCTTCTTGTCTAGTTATCTGTTCCTTTCAGTTCAGTTGTTCTATTTCAGTTCTAATATTCATAAACTTCTATTTATTTGAGATTTCTATTGTATATGTTTTCAAGCAGATATTATGTATTATGTTTTGAGAGTTTGTTATAGTAGCTTCATGAACTACTATGGTTTTTATATTCCACTGCGAGTTATTCTGATATGTTCTGTGTCTGTGATTCTGTGTATTTGATTTCATTTGCTCCAAATTTATTTACAATCCGTTATTTTGAATTATTCAAGCCAGACATGTGTGGATTATTGTCGATTTGAATGGTCCAAAATAGTGGGTCGTTACAGGTACATATTGTGATAGCAGTTACAAAGTGTTGTAACCGTGAGTAATTTATCACGATGAAAATAAATATACAATTTTAAATGTTCCTAGTTAAGATGCATCGAGATTGGATATCGATGTATCCATTGAAACTAGAGTATATAACGCTCTCCAAATGTTGGATATTGTGTTACTCATGGCTGTTGGGGGCATCAAGGGGTTATGTACTGATAGTTATTGGATAACTATGGAATGACTCAATCAATAGTCTTTTGTTGGTTAATATAACTAAGATCAAACAGAAATATCGATGTGACAAGTTTACACAGTTCTCTCGACTTGATAATATTGTGGGTCTTCAATAATAATACTCCGCTTTGATTATAGTCAAATCATGGCAAGGTCTTCCATCAAGTGACTATAGTTGGATCGAGTGGAAATATTGGAAGTGAAGCACTATTCAAGAGAGGATTCGTCTCCTCAGTTATATGAAGTTAGTATATAACAACACCACCACTATACCCATAATATTATCAAAGAACATTACAAGTAATGTCCTCTAATAACACGGAGAATACGGCTGGTTAAGAGCGATCGAATGTGAATATATTTTTGTACTAACACTGACACGTCTTTATTACCTTTTGAGAATCTGAACCGAAAATTTTGATGTGTACAATATTAATATAAAGTAATAACACACCGATTTAAAATATTCAGAATAGTATATATTATAGATAAATCAGAATCAAAGTCAAAGATCACAGGGTAATAATATACATCATATATCATAATAGGATGTGCTTCAACAAAATATTAGTACTGAACCCATATGAATATATACATTACATCCAAAATACTGTATCAAGTACAAATTGATTCCTAAATATTATGCATGACATATTATTCTAAATGTCAACATATAAAATAATGAAGTAAACTGAAATAGTCGAAATTGTCTACTCCATAGCTAACCCAAAATCCAAAAGTCAGCGACTCCCTATACATATAGAGTCTCGGCCTAACCCGAGTATTATAAAAATAAACGGGTTAGACTATATCTAATGGAAAGGTGAAATGATACTGATATCATAAATATACGATTTAACAATAAATAAGCCATAAGAAAAATATGCCAAAACAAACGATCATAATAAGGCATATCAATTAAAATCACCATTTCATAAATCCGTTTATGACTTAACCATAGAATAAGTCATCTGAAAATATGCCTAGAACCAATTTACCAAAATAAGGCATATCAAACCAAATCACCATTTCATAAATCCATATCAAGTCTCAAATGAACTATTGTAAAAAATATGGTGACAACAATTCAAAATTCTTCAGAGCTAAGAAGGTACTAAATATCCATCCCAAAATCTTTGAAGAACGATCATCATTAATGAATTAATAAATGGCTGTCAACTGTCAGGTTAAAAACAGCGACACAGATTCTAACAGCCAAATAGACTGATATAGTCTAATAAACCAAAATGACCCCGACATATAGTGTAATAGTCCAATCCCATAAAATAGGTTACTATGTGAATTTACCTAAACCAACAAAATAGGCAAACATCGTCAACTTTATGCAAAATAAACTGATAGGCATTGGTCATCCAGTCTATAGACTAATCATGCATATAACACATATCTAAGGGAAAAAAGGACAGCCGTGTCACACCATAGCAAACCTAATCCTCCAAAATAGGTCTGCCTACCCAAAATCTAAGAATGTTTGATTTGCAGATCGATGAAAAATGAGTCATCCTCTCTCGGAGATCTATCGGCCTGAAATCCGAACACCCTAAGATAATACAACTCTAAGTGTTAGGTACTGTCATTCAAGTAACCACAAGAATTTAACTAACTGTCCCATACCAGATGGTAAATTCAAGTATTTACTAAAAGCTAGTAAATTCCACTCAAACTCTATCTAACAAATTATAATGATAAGCAAAAGAATTGTATGAAATGTCCCATACCAATCCTACAATTCAATTGTTTATTAAAATTCTTTGTTTCATAGAAAAACATGAAATCTCATTAAAATCTCAAATCCATAATAAATAAAATAAAAGAATTGTAAATTAATTATATATATATATAAATATAATTTTCCAAAATCACTTTTAAATCCATAAATTCATTTTAAAGAAGAGTTGCTTATTTACAAAAGCTTTTGGAACTATTTCATCATTTAAACCTCTTTTATTACTAAAATCACTTGAAACTGAAATTGTTACTTTCATAAAAGCTTTTATAAAAAAGTACTATATTTTTCTTTTTGCCTCTAAAACATTTCAAAATAATATACTTAAAATAATGTATTTGAAAAGGTTTTATAATTAAATTTTACTCATTTTTAAAAGCTTTGAATTTAAATTTTGAAATAAGAATAAGTTAAAGAATGTAATAAAATTTTAACCATATTTTATAAATTAAATTCCAATAAGGATCAAAATAGATAAAATCTCATTTTTGAAATTCTTTAAAACATTTAAACAATTCAAACAATAAACCCATCGAAAATTCAACATCTAAAGCCAACATCGCTATATAAAATATAATTCCATAATATGGAATTATTTTGTGACCCGAGTTGCTTTCTTACAAACTCCGATCACACAAACAATACACAATAACCATATAATTTAGCTATAACCGATCAAATGTATTTCGAAGGTTTTCAAAGTCGTGCAATTTCATAATCGATAATGCAACCGAACCCAATATTTAGAACACACAATTCAATCAATTCATTCATCAGACCAATTGAACCCATCGCATGCAAATTATTTCAATAATTTCATCCAATCGCTACTAAAATTTTATACAATTCATAAGCGATTTCTAAGCTAAACAAAGCATGCAAAGAGGGATATTCTTATTTAAATATAGCAGTGTGACGTAAGAGGATAACTCACCAAATATGTTATTCCAAACCCTATTTCCAGCTACGTAAGCCCTTGCTGCCTATGCACAAACATCGCCAAACTTCGTTTGCACCTTTCATACTGTCCTCCGGTCACAACGCTTACTGCCAAAGCCCTGCCCCCGACTACCCAACTCCAGCCGCGACCACTTGAAATTTTCCTCCTTGCTCGCAATGCTCCATCATCCCTGCTAGCTCAGTCGTAGCCTCCTTATCAGTCACGATGCTGCCTCGAAGCTCGCTTGAACACGCGACCTCTAGTACTTGATGTGATCGCCGATGCCAGCTCCTAGCACTATCTCCCTTTGTACAACCGTTGCGTCGCGACATGAATCCCTTTCAACCACGATTCCAATTTGTTTCATTTTTATTTTGTATTTATTTTTATTTTAATTTTTTTCCCATATAAGAAACGATTTGGGGCAAATTGAAGTAAGGGCTAGGAGTTGGTTTTTGCTTTGAACGGAAATTGAGTTCGCCTGTGGGCTAGTGGAGGTTAACGGTCAAAGAGATGGAGTTTGATTCTCACTTGGGCTTTGGGCTTTAAAGTGTTAAAGAAAGGAAATAAAATGAATTAAATCCATAACCAAGCTTATTCTCAATTAAATCCTTATCAATTTACATTACGTTCTTTAAATTGAAAATTTGAAATCCTTTTATTCGCATATCACTGGTTCTATCATTGAATAATAGATTCATTTCCAATTTTAATTGATATATCGTATAATTTATCCAGATTATTTAAATTCAATAATTATTCGTCTTCGTCGATTTGTTGGTTTTACTGAATAACAAATGAAACTCATTTTCATCAATTTCAAGTATATTAAAATTATTTACACTTTAAAATATTTTATATTCAACAAATAACACTTTATCCAGTTTAATATACTTCTGAAAATTATTTTACTAATTAATTCAATTTGTTAAAAAAATCTATTATTAATTAGATTTTTAATTATAAAACCTTATTTCCAAAATTCTAATTATCAAAATTGAATTCAAATTCTTTTATTATAATTAGGTTTATCCAATATTACAGTTTCGAAAACAAGGTTGTTACATAGTATCATGGTCAACTCAAGTCAACTTAAAGTCAAAGTCTCCGGCTAGAGCATTTCCATTTATAATAATTGTTATTGTTGAACTAGGAACTTTGTATTTGGACTATAGAGTTGAATATGATCGAAATTGGAATTTTGACCATTGCCAAATTCTATAAGTCCAAAGTGATATAGTTTTGACAAATAGAATTGGTATAAATAAATGTCACAACCAGGTAATGCTTAATAAAGTGAAATTGGATTTTACCGAAACTAAGTAAGAGATGAATTTGGCCATAATGTCACAATACCTGCTAAGTGACGTATGAATGTTAACATTCGAATAGTTTGATATTAATCGCTGACCGAATTTGCACCCAAGAGTTACACAACCGAAATGATGAATTCTCTTTACACCAAACGATTTAATTAGTTTATAATTGTTATAAAATTAATTAAATTCATTAATATTTATGAAATGGTAATTATAAAATTTGAATATGATTTGAAAAATAAATATTATTATATATATTTGTAATAGTTATAAATATATTGATCGATATGAGATATTGATAACGAAATTAAATTGGATTTAATTACTGTATTTGCTTGGGCTTAAATGAGGTATTAACCCATAGATTTGGAAGGGAATTGTCGTCTACAGTTATGTGATAGGGGTGGCCAAAAATAGGGGCAATTAAGGTTTAAGATGGATGGTGAAGAATGGGTAAGGAAAGGCAAGATATGATCCTCTTTTCTCTCTCAACCATTATAAAAAGCATCTCTAACCCTAATCTAAATTAGTTTTGTTTTAGCCTCCCCTCCTTCCTTATCATGGCCGCTCTATACATGCATATACCTTATTAATATCTCAATATATCAAATCCATATCAATAGCTATTTGATAGAAAAAAGTCTACGGTTCAAGGACTAGCAATCTGACGAATCGAGGAGGTTTCCAAAGGAAGATGACTCATCATTTCAAGGTGGACTTAAGGGCATCAGTTATAGGTAAATGTTTAGTTTCACATAAGATGTATGATCATAGCTTATTGCTTATATACATACATACATACATACATATATATTATTACTGCATTGCTAGTTAGCTGAGATTCCTATATGTAATGATGTCATAATAATAATTGGTTATGTGCATAAGTGTTATATTTATATATTTTTACTAACGATCCAAAGTTCCATGTCGGATTACTATATTTTATTTTAATATTATATTAATATACATATATATTAATTTATTTATATAATTATATCAAAGTATATACAAATCTATATTATATAAAATTTGATCTAGTATTTACATATGTATGTTTATATTAATTATTAATTTTCATAATCGAAATTTTTTTTTTTGAAATTATTAGATATTTTTTAATTATTTAAGCACTATAAGATTCAATAAATTCATATAAAATAAACCTTGTTTCGAAAGTTCAATTAAAAATTTTGAAAAATTAATTTATCATCACAAAAGCTCTTAGCCAAAAATATATATATTTTTTTAAAAAATTATTTTAAAATTGGCCGAACAGTATTTAATTACTTAAAAATATAATTTTCACTCAGAAAAATCTGGAAATTGTTAGCACCAAAATTGGTCACTAACCTTGTAGAGAAAGATTGTGTAGAGATATAAGTGATGAAGATAAATTAAACAAGGAAGAAAATGCTAGTTTAAATGCAGAAAGTAAGAACACCAGATTTATAGTGGTTCAGCGTAATTGCCTACGTCCACTTTGAGGTTAAACTTTATTGATCTTCTTAATGATTGATTACAAATACAATTCGTAGATCAAATGCTTGAATGGAGTTGCTAAGTAAAGGAGTTGAGTCTGAAAAATGGCAGAGTCTCCCCAGTGTTCCCGAAAAAAGGTCCTTTTCACTGTGCCACTGCCCCTCTATTTATAGACAAAGATGGGTTGGACTTCCCAGGTAGGCTCGGCAGCCGAACACTCTGGCCCAAATACAGTGGTCGCCATATGCCGAACCAAATAGGCCGAACACAATGATGCCGAACCTCCTTCTTTATGCCGAACGATATGCTTGCTACGTGGGAAGAGTGGAATGAATGTCAGTCGAAGCCGAACGTGCCTCTGGCCGAACGAAGCGCTTGATCGAACGTTGTCTCTGGCCGAACGCTGGTGCTGGCCGAACAATAGCTTTAACCAAACAATGCTTTTGACCGAACGATGTCCCTGGCCGAACGTTTGCCTTTAGTCGAACGATGCCTCTGGCCGAACGATGGTTCTGGCCGAACGATAGCTTTTGACGAACAATACAGCCATGCCGAGCAGTCGTATACGCCGAACGCCTTCTAATGCCGAATGCTCCTGGATGCCGAGTACTCCTGGATGCCGAGTGCTCCTGGATGCCGAGTGCTCCTGGATGCCGAGTGCTCCTGGATGCCGAGTGCTCCTGGATGCCGAGTGCTCCTGGATGCCGAGTGCTCTTGGGTGCCGAGTTCTCATAGATGTCGAGTACTTAATTGCCTGGTCAAATCTCCAGGAAACACTTGCCCCCCAAAGTGTATTACGTGAATGAACGTGATACGCTTTGAGTTTTATAACCTTCGCGTTTCATTTTAGACCCTTGATTAATTTCGAATGGAGATGCCCTTTCGATTATATCAGTGGTTGTGTTGTGTGATATGGGATGAATGCCGAACAGTACGCTCGAAGCCGAACGTTCCTTACGTGCCGAACAATCCTACGTTTCGAAGCCGAACGATACAGCTTTGACCGGTTCTACCGGATATAGCCCCTTCGACTTCCACCTTTTTCCCCTATAAAACCATGTCCTTCCCCTCTTCTTCTCCTTTACTCTTTTACTTCAGCCACACTTCCAAAATTTGCAATTCTCGCCAGCCGAACAGATTCAAAACCCAACTACTCCCTCCTAAGCTCCAATCTACAAACTAGGTATTATTCCTTGTACAATTCGAATAGGTTTCAAACGAGATGGCCAAGTGTGCCATGTAGAAAATTCTCGAATAAGTCATCTTTATTGCCGAACGATGATGTGAGGCGAGGAGAAATGATGTGGAGTGTTTACACATATGACCATTGGACATAGCTTCTTTGTGTCGAACCGAAGTTAAAGAAGAATGAAAGTGTTGGAGGTGGTAAGGGTGACGGATGGCATAGCTCTGGTTCGGCGTATGCTGTCATGCGCCGGACGGTGAAATGGAGGGCTACCGAACAGTATTTTGGCCGAACAAACCAAGGCCGAACACTCATTAAAATGCCGAACAACAACTTAGCCGAACAAACCAAGGCCGAACACTCATTAAAGTGCCGAACAACAACTTAGCCGAACAAACCAAAGCCGAACACTCATTAAAATGCCGAACAACAACTTAGCCGAACAATACAAAGCTGAACACTTATTAAAAATGCCGAACAATAACTTAGCCGAACAGAACCAAGGCCGAACACATTTAAATGCCGAACCATATCAAGGCCGAACAGTACAAATGCTGAACCAAACTTAAGCTGAGCAAACATAAACGCTGAACTACGCCGGACCATGACGAACCAAACCTTGGCCGAACAAGTCAAATGCCGAACTAATCCTAGGCCGAACGATACAAATGCCGACCAATTGTAAATGCCAAAGTGTATAAGTGTCGAACCATTCTAAGGCCGACCAATACAAATCCTGAACTGTATTTGACAAAACAGGGACAAGGACTCAGGCGTGCCAACGTATGAGACTGACCTGGATCATTAACTCTCTGGGTTTTACAGACATAAATCTGAACTTAGATTAACACACGTTTTCTGAATCCGAAACTGTAATTACCACATGGCGAGCTTTTTGAGACGGTCAGCGATGACGGTCTTCGAAGGCGACAATTCAAAACTCATTTTTGTATCTTCGTAATCTCTAGATTCTCATTGCTTATACACGATTGCTTGCACTAGTTTACACACTACGTGGGGGGAACACTCGTATTGTTAATTCTAACATTCAACGTTTTTCAAGTATAGCTTTCACAGGCACTTAGACAGATTCATTATTTATTGGAGATGTCTAAAAAGTCTAGCTCCGCCACTATATCTGATAGGCCTGGGCCGTCATCAAGGCAAGAAGTTGTTGATACTTCAGATCCGTTGACTTCCCCCACCCATAACTTAGCTCCTGATGCCCTGGAGGCAACAATTCTCTTAGACAACCCGATCGACTCACAAGCTTCGAAGATTAACGAAGTCGCACTTCGGCGAATATGCTACATTCATGGGATTCCTTTCGCCGACGTGTTAGTTCCGTCGCGACACGACCGCCCTCATCTGCCCCCAGTCGGATATACCACCTGCAACAAGTTCATGTGCTGGATGGGCAGCGTGCCTCCATTCAATTTATTTCTTCGGGACGTGTTGCAGTACATAGACATTGCCCCGTCGCAGCTGCATCCAAATGGTCACGTGTTTATATACGGGACCTACCTACTTTTCATGGCCGTCTTCTCTAGGCCTCCAACTTCTGGCGACATCAGATACATTTATATGATCAAGAAGCGGAAAGATAGTCCCTCCTTCATGTTCCTCGAGTCGTACCACAAATGCCAAATCTTGACAGGAGCATGTAGCAAATTCGCCCTGTACAAATAGGAATGGTTTTATGTGCTTTGTCCTCCTAGTTTTGCGAGGAGATGGGTCGAAGGCAGTAAGTCTCTCTGCTGAATCATACTTCGTGTTTAATTGGAGTTATGCTTTTCCTAACTCCTCGTTTCATCTTTTCAGGTATTAATCCACGTCCGGAGGGCCGAGGATATTCTGAGGCCGTCGAAGCCATTAGAGCTCTTCCTGCCGAGGAACGAGACATCCGAACCATCATTTCAAACGAATCATTGTCGAGGTTCGGCTTGCTAGCCCCTGGCCGTCGGATTAGCCTTCCGGAGGGCGTTTCTATTCCCAAGCCAGCATACGGTAAAGGGAAATAACAAGCTGGATCATCATCACGCCACACTCCCGATGCGCACGAAGAGGGTAAGGAGGATGAAGCTCCCGAAACTCAAGGCGAGAATGTGGGTCCAGCTTGGAATCCGGCGGTCGAAGTTCACGATATTGAAATGTCATCCTCCCCTTCGAAGGGAAAGAAAAAGTTAAAATACAAGATACGGAAGGTGAAAGTTGGCGTAACTTCAAAAGTTACGCTTATCCCGCCAGAGAAAGAGGCTTCCTCACAGCACATGGAAAGTTCTCTAAGGGGTTTGTCGAATCTTTCCATCCCCGACGATATACTTAATTACGGGTTTGACGATCCTGAAGCCCTCAAGTTTTCTTCGCCCGCTAGAGGCAATGCGGGAGTTCAACTCCCAATCTAGGGAGACAATACTCCGATTAGTAAAGATAAAAGAACTGGTCCGTCGGGGGGAGCACTAGGACACACACACATACACATTCCATCATACACTTCAAGTTTTTTTCTTATTTCCCGGATTTTTCTTAACTCGTTGTTATCTTTATTCTTCGTAGGTGACATAGGGCGCTCTCACGGACTAGACCGTCTCCACAGCTCTTCTATATTTCACCATCCCGGACGGGATTCAGGTTCGGGTAGACGCAGAGACAGAGATGATTATGAGGATCGAGACAACCGTCCTCACGAATCGTCCTACCAAACAATGAAGCAGTGTGTCATTGCCTGGACACGTGAAGCAGAGTGTCATTGCCTGTAACAATGACGTCTATGTTCAACATGACGCGTTTGTACACTTGGTTGAAAAGATATCGGAGGTGTCAGTTGAGCGACAATATGAAATTGATCGTCTGAAACTGGAGGCTGGTTGTGACAAGAACATCATCAAGCATCAAGACGAAGAGCTCGCTTCGTACAAGTCAAAGCTTGAAGTCGCTGAGCAAAGTGCGAAAGATACCGCTGAGGCAGTTACTCGCTTAGAGATGGCCCACAAGAAGGAACTTGATGAAGCAGTCCAGCGCAGCGGTGCCCTTGCCTTAGAAAAAGACTCTATCCAAAAAGAAAGGGATGCGCTTGCCATACAAGTCAAAGAGTTGAAAGAATTACTCTCCAAGGAGAAAGAGGATAAAGTAGCTGCTCAAGAAGAGTCACAGCGATATTGTGACGAAATCGTTGCTACTCGGCTCTTGAAAACGAAGCTCGATGACGAACTTGCCGGGGTTGAAAAAATGAAAGACGAAGCCCGTGAAGAGGGCAAAAGAAAAGCTGCGGAGGAGATTGACTCTCGCCTCGAGGCAGCCGCGGAGGCCGGCAGGGAAGAGGTCAAGTGCATGTTTGACCCATTGATTGCTGAGTATGGAGCCCGCGTCCTTATGCATCGCAACTTGACATTCTTGGGCGAGGGTTATCTCGAATCCCTAGCTGAGGCCTGGGAAACTTTAGTGAAGATTAGAAAAATCGATTCGGGCTCTGAAGAAGTCGACGGGGATGCTCTGGTGAAGGAATTCCTTAGAGGGAACGAGCCAGCGGACTTATCTGCAGCTTTGGCTCTTTATAGCAAAGGCTCTCCCCTACCAGAAGAGAAAAATGACAAGGCTGGCCCATCTGGGGCTAAGACTACGGCTCCTCATATTGCCGCTCCTCCCGCTGCTCAACCGGCCGGTCGGCCGACACTTGACCCATTCGAGCAGCATGCCGGCTACGATCTTGAAGATCCCGGGCTCGGCGTTCATATGCTATCTCCTATTCTGGAGAGTGAAACTCCACGTGCAACCGATAGCCAGCCAGAACCCGGTAGAAAACTCTTCTCTTTTAGAAGTTATAAGATCTGTCATTTTCCAGCAGTGGATATTCGTTCTAATGTTCATTCTTTATGTTTTCATGCAGGCTTATCTGACCCCGAGCCAACTCCAAGGAGTGATGACGCCAAGGAGGAAGCAGAGAAAGCAAGCGGTGTTGCTCATGCAGAAGTAACTCCTGGCCCTGACGCTCAAGTGATCGGGGCGCTAGATGATGATAAGCTTGACACTTCATCTCCCGCCGAAGGGAGTGATGAAATCAAAATCACTGGCGCCTCCGAACATACCTCAAAGATGAGCATGAAAGAATGCCTCGCCGAAGAGGAGAAGAAAAAAGTCGAGGTCAAAGTTGAGCCTGAAATACTGGAACTTACCGACCCGCGGAACAGACCTTTGAAAATCATTCTCCCGGGCAGGTCTAAACCACTGGATGTTCCTTCTCCTACTCCTGACTCCGCTTCTTTAGCAAGCAAGAAATCCAAGAAAAAGCGTGAGGGAGAGGAGTCATCAGAAAAAACAAAAGAAGACAAAAAGAAGAAACCGAAGAAATAATCGCTATACTCGTTCAACGAGTTTCTTGCTTAAGTCTTGTAATTACTTTTATCTTTTGTCTCCGTAGTTTGTGTAGATAGGTTCTTGATTCCAAGTTTTGGAGGGATAACTGTGTAACCTTATTTTGGATTGTTGAATGAAGTTTAGTTACTTAGTCGTTTGAACGATTCTTTTACTTTTTTAGCTTTCTGAGTAACTGCGGTCAAAACTCAAGCGCTTATGAGTTGTATATTTCTTGTTCATTCTCGTGTTGTTCGAACATTCTTCGGAGTGGCATATTTCTTGTTCTACACTTCTTGAGTACTTAGAATTTTTTCTAAATTCGCGTTTCAGGGACTTAGAGTACTCGGGTCCGCGCTCTAGGGATTCGGAGACTTGAAATCGTTTACACTCTAGTTTGCGCTCTGGGGACTTAGAGTAGTCCGGTCCGCGCTCTGGGGATTTGGAGATTTGAAATCGTTTATATTCTAGTCCGCGCTCCGGGACTTAGAGTACTCCGGTCCGCGCTCTGGGGATTCGGAGATTTGAAATCGTTTATATTCTAGTCTGCGCTCCGGGGACTTAGAGTACTCCGGTCCACGCTCTGGGGATTTGGAGATTTGAAATCGTTTATACTCTAGTCCACGCTCCGGGGACTTAGAGTACTCCGGTCTGCGCTCTGGGGATTCGGAGATTTGAAATCGTTTATACTCTAGTCCGCGCTGAGGGGACTTAGAGTACTCCGGTCCGCGCTCAGGGGATTCGGAGATTTGAAATCGTTTATACTCTAGTCCGCGCTCCGGGGACTTAGAGTACTCCGGTCCGCACTCTGGGGATTCGGAGATTGGAAATCATTTATACTCTAGTCCACGCTCTGGGGACTTAGAGTACTCCGGTCCGCGCTCTGGGGATTCAGAGGTTTGAAATCGTTTATACTCTAGTCCGCGCTCCGGGGACTTAGAGTACTCCGGTCCGCGCTCTAGGGATTCGGAGGTTTGAAATCGTTTATACTCTAGTCCGCGCTCTTCCGCGCTCTGGGGATTCGGAGGTTTGAAATCGTTTATACTCTAGTCCGCGCTGTGGGGACTTAGAGTACTCCGGTCCGCGCTCTGGGGATTCGGAGGTTTGAAATCGTTTATACGAGTTCGTACATCGTACAGGATAATGTAGTTCTAGTAATTCATCACCCGACTATGAGGTATAGAGACATTAGTAATTCACGAAAAATACGGCTTCAAGCCATTATTAATGAAAAACAACTAAGCTACTTGATTACATGGCTAAAAAGAAACTAAGCTACGATTGAATGAAAACATACAGGAAATAACTGTGCCTAAAACAGGAAAGAAACATATTAAATATAATAATGTCGCAAATGTTCACTGTTCCACGCTCGGGGGTGTGTCGCGCCATCAACGGTCACTAGCTTGAATGTTCCCTCTCCAAGCTTCCGTTCAATGATGTACGGACCTTCCCAGCTGGGATTCATACGTGATGGTACCGGGAAGAGTCGTTTCAGAACGAGATCACCCACATCAAAAATCCTTGGGCGGACTTTGCCGTCGTAGTAACGCTTGACTCGGTGCCTATGCGCTGCCGCCCTTAATTCGGCCTCTTCACGTTTTTCATCGATGCAGTCCAACTATTTCAACAAGAGGTCCTGGTTCGTTTTGGGATCATAGTATGTCACTCGGTGTGATGGAACTTCAAGTTCCACGGGTATAACGGCTTCCGAGCCGTATGCCAAGGCAAATGGAGTGTGGCCGGTCGCGGACTTGTGGGTAGTTCTATAAGCCCATAATGCTGTCGGGAGTTCATCTACCCACTTGCCTCCGACCTTCTCCAGTCGCTTCTTCAGTACGGACTTGATTATTTTGTTAACGGCCTCAACTTGCCCATTAGCTTTTGGGTGTGCAACGGCGGCGAACTTCTTCTCGATGCCACACTTCAAACAGAATTCTTTGAACTCTCTGCTTTCAAATTGCGTCCCGTTGTCCGTAATGATGGTGCGAGGAAGGCCAAAGCGGCATATAATGCTTCGTACAATGAAGTTAATGACCTTCTTAGAGGTGATTGTGGCCAAGGGTTCTGCCTCAGCCCATTTTGTGAAATAGTCGACTGCAACTATCGCGTATTTCACACCACCTTTGGATATAGGCAAAGAGCCGATTATGTCAATTCCCCAGATTGCAAATGGCCAGGGACTAACCATTTGTGTGAGTTCCGTTGATGGAGTCCTCGGGATTTTCGCATATCTTTGACACTTGTCACATTTCCTTGCGTAGTCTGCAGCGTCCCGATTTACGGTCGGCCAGTAATATCCATAGCGGAGGATCTTTTTTGCTAGCGTTTGCCCCCCAATATGGTCGCCACATTCCCCTTCGTGAACCTCTTTCAAAACCCGCTTTGTCTCATCATGAGCGATGCACTGTAATAAGGGGACTGAGAATCCTTTTCGATACATTAATCTGTCCTGCATCACGTATCGCGCGGCCTTTCGAAGGACCTGTCGTCTTTCGCTCCTTTTTTCTGGTAAAGTCCCGGTCGTCAGGTACAGTTTGAAGGGGGTTATCCACGACTCCTTCTCGATTTCCGTTTCCAACACATGATCAACTTTCATCTCGTCTATGCTCGGGGCATGCAAGGCCTCGACGAGATACAATCCCATTTGCTGCGCATCGCCTGTGCTCGCAAACTTAGCCAACGAGTCGGCTTCTTTATTCTATTCGCGCGGGACATGCGAAATATCATAACGCTCAAGATTCGACAGTAGTTCTTGAACCAGAACAAGGTACGTAGCAAGCTTCTGTCCCTTTGGTTGGTAATCTCCCCGCACTTGGTAAACCACCAACTATGAGTCACAAAAGATTTCAACTGATTTGATCCCGAGTTCTCCGATGAGCTTCGAGCCAGCAATCAGTGCTTCATATTCTGCTTCGTTATTTGTAGCTGGGAAATCGAGCTTCAAAGCGTAACAAATCGATTGATTTTCCGGAGTTACAAGAACTACACCCGCGCCGGAGCAACGGTCGTTTGATGCCCCATCAGTGTATAATTTCCATCGAACGGAGGGAATGACGTCGTGATTATCTGGTTCGACGGGCATGGTAAACTCAGCGATGAAATCTGCTAATGCTTGCCCTTGTATGGCTCTTTGTGGCAAGTAGGTGATATCGAACTGGCTCAACTCGATGTTCCATTTTAACAATCTTCCAGAAGTTTCTGGTCGTTGGAGTACCTGTCGTAGGGGTTGATCGGTATAAACGCTGATTGAGTGGGCTTGAAAGTATGGGCCCAACTTACGTGATGCAATCACCAAGCAATAGGCCAATTTCTTGATTTTGGGGTAATTTCTTTCTGCCCCCGTTAAACGCTTGCTAACATAATACACCGGCTTTTGGATTCGGTCCTCCTCGCAAACCAGAGCCGCACTTATAGCATGTGGGGATACGGCCAAGTACAAGTACAGCATCTCATGGTCCACTGGTTTTGACAGCACTGGTGGACTCTCCAGTTGCCTCACCAGATCCCGGAATGCTTCCTCACAATCGGATGTCCACTCGAAGTTCTTCTTCCTTTTCTTTATTATATCAAAGAAAGGGATGCACTTGTCTGTTGCCCTGGATATGAATCGACTCAGCGCAGCTACTTTTCCATTCAAGCTCTGTACCTGTTTTATAGTCCTGGGCACTTGCACATCTCGAATAGCTTGGATCTTTTCTGGGTTGGCTTCAATTCCCCTAGCATTGACGATGAATCCCAAAAACTTCCCCGACGCAACGCCGAAGGAACACTTCAGAGGGTTGATCTTCATCCCATAATACCTGAGTATGTCGAACATTTCAGCCAAGTCTCGAATGTGGTCGTTTGACTGTCGTGACTTCACGAGCATGTCATCCACATAGACTTCCATCGTCCTACCAAGCTGGTCTTTGAACATTCGATTCACCAAACGCTGATAAGTCGCTCCTGCGTTCTTCAGTACGAAGGGCATTACTACATAGCAATATAGCCCGACATCTGTAACGAAGCTGGTGTGTTCTTGGTCCGGAATATGCATCGGGATTTGATTGTAACCCGAGTACACATCCATGAATGATAACAGCTCATGTCCTGCAGTGGAGTCGACCAACTGATCAATCCTAGGCAACGGGAAACTGTCCTTGGGGCATGCTTTGTTCAAGTCAGAATAATCTATGCAAGTTCTCCATTTCCCATTTGCCTTTTTCACCAGCACGGGATTCTATACCCATTCGGGGTAGAGGGCGTCGCGGATGAACCCATTGGCTTTGAGTTTGTCCACTTCCTCTCGGAGAGCAGCGGACCTCTCTGGGTCCATTCCTCTCCTCTTTTGTTTAACTGGGACGTATTTCGGGTCTATGTTCAACATATGACTCGTAATGGCGGGAGAAATCCCGCACATATCAGAATGCACCCAGGCAAAAGCATCAAGATTTGCCCGGAGGAAATCACTAAGGTCTTCAGTCATTGCGGGGCCGAGTTGTGATCCGATCTTCAGCACTCGCGATGGATCATCTCGGCTGACTGAAATGTCAATCGTTAATTCAGCCGGCGCTGCCTTTTCTTCCCTGGGTTTCTCATCGTCATCTCTCAGATCTATGTCTCTGAAGATCCGAGAATTATGCCCGAGCCAGGGCTCGGGCGCTACTTGTCAATCATCATTATTAAGGATGCGGATCGGAATGTCCGCAACCTTTCCTTTCTCCCTCCGATGGGCCTCTCTGAGCTGTGCCACATAACATGCACGACCGGTCGCCTGGTCGCCATGAACAACTCCTACTCCTTTGCCAGTTGGGAATTTTAAAGTCAGGCACCATGGGGTTAATGCTGCTCTAAACTCACCCAGGGCCAGTCGGCCCAGGAATACATTTTACGGAGAATCCACATCCAAAACTACGAAGGGCAGGATTCGCACCCTACGACGTTCGTCTTGTCCCAGTTCAACTGGTAACTCAACATATCGTACCGCATCGGTCGCTGCACCATTAAAGCCGTGTATACGAGCTTTGGACGGTTTCAAGTCCTTTGTTTCCATTTTCATTTTGTCATAAGCCTTCTTGAAGATGATGTTGACAGAACTTCCACAATCAATCAGAATTCTTTTCACATAAGCCGGTCCGATCGTCGCAGATATGACCATCGGGTCGATGGTTGGAGCCTCTACCTGGTCAGCATCTCTGTTTCTGAACACTATATCGTCTGTCATTACGCGTTGCTGCTTAGCAGGGGTCCCATCCTCCACGTTCGAACAACACTCAAAATCTGCATGCTTCAGGGAACTTGCATACTGCTCCATCTCTTGCCAATTCTTGTCCGCGGGGTGAGGTCCGTCGATGATTGTGTTTATGACTAGTCTACCCACTGTTCGGGCAGGCTCCTTGGGATGACGCGGAGCTGGTGCACGACCTGGGTTGGATGTTCCCTATCCTCCTTCCTGTGGATCCTTCACAAACTCTTGTAACTTCTTCTGCCTGATCAACTTCTCTATGGCATTGTGTAGGTGTCGGCACTCTTCCGTATTGTGCCCGTAGGTCTCATGGAAGCGGCAGTATTTTCCAGTCCGTTTTTGTTCCTCGGTTGACTCTTTTGGACGTGGCTTTCTGTACTGAAAGGCATTGCAGGTTGAGAGGTAAATATTCTCTAGAGACGCGTTCAGCGGGGTATACTCGTTGTAGCTCGGAATTCTCGGCTTCCACTTCCCCGCTTCTCTCTTCTTCCCTTGATTTCTTCCTCCGGATTCCTTAGGCTGCCCGGGCTTGTTCTGGACATTAACTTGGACTTTTCCCGAGTTGTCTCCGGACTGCTTCACAGCAATGTTGCTTTTTATGGATTCCTGAATAGGTCCCGGGGCCTTATCTCGCCTTACCCACCTGGCTTCCTCTCTTCTTATGAACTGGTGTGCCTTTGAGTAAAAACGCTCTAGCGTAGTTGGAGGTTTTCCTGCCAACCAGTCTCCAAATTCAGAATCTGGATCCACGCCTCTCATTACAGCCATTAGTATTGCATGATCATTGGGATTACTGACTTCAGTTACCGCAACATGGAATCTTTGTAAATATTCCTTCAATGACTCCCCAGGACTTTGGATTACACTTGACAGAGACATTACGTCCTTTGGACGAGTAGTGTGTATTCTGAACTGCTTAATAAACTTCTTTGCCAACTCCTCAAAATTGGATACGGACCGCGGAGGAAGTCGGGTGAACCACATAGTAGCGATCCCAGACAAAGTAATCGGAAAGCATCTACACTTGGTTGCATCATTTGCTCTAGCTGAATCCATCATCCACTCGTACCTCATGACATGTTGTCTAGGGTCAGTCTTTCCCTCATACGCAGGGATAGTTGGCATACTAAACTTTCTGGGGTACGCCGCCTGCAGCACAATATCTGTGAACGGAGTATGACTCCTTGATACTCGCCAATCGTCATTCGATAAGCCTTGATTTTCTTTCATCAATTGCCTGACCATGGCTGTCAGATCTGGTGTTTGTATGGAAGGTTGAAGGTTAGAGTCTGTTCTACGCGACTGTCCATGCTGATGCCTCCTCTCCTGGCGATCTGCCAAACGTGCATCTTGAGGTTCGACACCGTTAGCGTTTTGATGGTCTGGGCCTCCAGCCTCCACCTGCACTCCTGCTCCTAAGTTTCCAGCTCCGGCTTGGTCACGGTCTCCAGTTGTTTGAACAGCAGCTCCTGCCCGTGCAGCTTTAGTCCTACGGCGTCTGCGCCTAGGAGGTTCATCAGAGGAAGTTGAGCTGTTGGATGAGGAATAAGGAGCGGGATTGCCCCCAGCATTCTGTTGCTGCTGTTGAGTGAGTTGTGCCATCAGGTTGGCGTTAGCTTGCATCTGCTCTCCTAGTTGCCTCCTGCTTTCCCTGAGTTCTCTCATCAAGTCGTTGAACTCTATTCTGGTGACAACTGGAGTTTAGTCCTGGGCGGCAATTCCTACGCCCGGAATCGCTGGCTGATTGCTTGGTCCTGCTTGCTACACGCTAGCAGTCTCATGGGCATCCGCATTATGAGAAGCTGACCTGGTACGTGGTCTTGCCATTGTAGAGTTATTGGTAGGAACTCTGAGTAGAATCAACGGATGTCCTATCAATGAGTCGGATCTTCTTTGGGGGATTTGTTCAATCCAGTAGCTTCAAAGCAGATCCTTAAGGTCTGAGAATTCAATTCTCAGTGAAAGAACCAAAGTGTTAGCACCAAAATTGGTCACTAACCTCGTAGAGAAAGATTGTGTAGAGATATAAGTGATGAAGATAAATTAAACAAGGAAGAAAATGCTAGTTTAAATGCAGAAAGTAAGAACACCAGATTTATAGTGGTTCAGCGTAATTGCCTACGTCCACTTTGAGGTTAAACTTTATTGATCTTCTTAATGATTGATTACAAATACAATTCGTAGATCAAATGATTGAATGGAGTTGCTAAGTAAAGGAGATGAGTCTGAAAAATGGCAGAGTCTCCCCAGTGTTCCCGAAAAAAGGTCCTTTTCACTGTGCCCCTGCCCCTCTATTTATAGACAAAGATGGGTTGGACTTCCCAGGTGGGCTCGGCAGCTGAACACTCTGGCCCAAATACAGTGGTCGTCGTATGCCAAACCAAATAGGCCAAACACAATGATGCCGAACCTCCTTCTCTATAACGAACGATATGCTTGCTATGTGGGAAGAGTGGAACGAATGTCAGTCGAAGCCGAACGTGCCTCTGACCGAACGAAGCGCTTGATCGAACGTTGTCTCTGGCCGAACGCTGGTGCTGGCCGAACGATAGCTTTAACCAAACAATGCTTCTGACCGAACGATGTCCCTGGCCGAACGTTTGCCTTTAGTCGAACGATGCCTCTGGCCGAACGATGGTTCTGGCTGAACGATAGCTTTTGACGAACAATACAGCCATGCCGAGTAGTCGTATACGCCGAACGCCTTCTGATGCTGAATGCTCCTGGATGCCGAGCACTCCTGGATGTCGAGCACTCCTGGATGCCGAGTACTCCTGGATGACGAGCACTCCTGGATGCCGAGTACTCCTGGATGCCGAGTGCTCCTGGATGCCGAGTACTCCTAGGTGCCGAGTTCTCATAGATGTCGAGTACTTAATTGCCTGGTCAAATCTCCAGGAAACAGAAATATTTCGCAAACCTTAAAATACTATTTTTTATTTTCGAAAAATTTAATATATGGTATTTTATTATATAATTATTTTATATTATTTATTTATGATATTTTGACTAATTAATTCATAATATATATATATATAATAAAATTATAAAAAATTTGGATCTGTAGTGTTTTTTGATTTGGAATGTTAAAAGTCTCGATACCAAATGGTTCCTCTTGGTACCAGGTAGTTTTTTCTGGGTGAAAATCCTTTATCTTATTTATCTTGTCTTTTTATCTCCAGTTCGATGCATTCCAAACTCTTTTCCTTGGAGATCTAGTTCCTTCTGATGAGTCACCCAATATCGCTTGTCTTTTCTTACTTTCTTCTCCAAAATCCTTAGTGTTGCTCATCTATCTTCTGGAAAAAGCACCTTATCACGTTTGCTTGAAGAAGTACTTGAAATATAAGGAGATTGGAAAGTGTCAAGTGGAAGAAAAACCTCTCGGTACCAAGAGGTTCCTCTCGATGCCGAGTGGTCTACATAGCCCTAATTTCCATCAAACTTCTTGAGTTCAATCTTTTAGCCTTTCTAAGCATGTTTCCAAGCTCGTGAATTGATTCGTCTTCATTTTGGCCTTCTAATTCTGGTTGAGATCTGCTTGGTTAAAAGGTGGGTTAAAAGAAATGAAGATGGAGGAAGAAACGTGAATTGCATTTGTGAAGTGTGGAGAAAAATCTAGACAAAGAATTTGTCTAGACTTTTAGTTCATGAAACAAATACGCGCTTGGGCCTTACACACAAGCCAACCCATTCCATTTCTTTTCATTCCTTTTTCTTTTAAGACTATTTTCTTTTCAACACAAAGAAATATAAAAATTCAATCGAAAGTCATGTTAATATCATCAAAATGTTTGCTCAACATTATAAAATCATATAGAATTTAGTTTCCACAAATTCCTTTGTTCAAATTAATTATATCAAAATCTTCTATCTTAAGCCTATCGAATAAAAATCTTCTTATAACTAAAATTAACTGAAATAACCACTTAAAAAATATTTCTTACTCAAATTCATATTATTCACAATTATACAATTTTTACAAAATATTACTTGCATACACTACTAAAGAAAGGGCTGATTTCTGATGCAGATTAATAATGCTGTAGTGACCCAATGCTGGCACGACGTCGCTAAATTTAATTCCTTCGATAAGGCATCACAAAGGCGTTACTAATCGGAGACGCCTTAGCGATGCCATGAATATTATGACATTTTCAAACTGATGTCGCCTTAGCGATGCCATGGAAATTTAGTGATGCCGTAGTGAAATGGCAATCCAATCAACCCTTTTATAGTAAAATCAAACCTTGCGAAATCAAACCGTTCACTAAGTCATCAATCAATGATTTAGATGAAAAATCTAGGTAGTCTATTTTGATTGGTTGTTCCAAAGCCCAACCACCCCGTATACATTCCTGAAATCCTAGGTTTATGCTATATATCACACTAGTGTGAACCCGTACTTCGCACACGGTTATTTGTAGAAAGATTGATCCGCAATGTAAATGCAACAAAGAAAAAAGTGGCTATTTTCAACAAATCTATATAACATCGCAGAAAATAATAGAAAGCTATTTAATTGTGTGAAAAATTACACTTTTTGTGAGGGTTTCGCGAAGTCTGAGTAGTTCTTCCGCTTCCAAGATAAATTCCTCTGCTTGTGCCTCATAAAAAGAACCAGCAGGTTGGTGAATCATAACCCTGATAATATTGATCTAACATCATGCATGAACGGTTCTTCCATCTCGAAGAATTGGATTAAAGTAAGGACTAAAAAACAAGAAAAAAAATAGAATTGAACGACGGACCGTACATGCACCTTTTGTGCATTGCATACGGCTCTGCAATGGAATTTCCTTTTCCCCTTCTATTTTATCGAAGAAAAAAAAAAGGAATCCATCCGATCTAGATAGTCCATGATAATATTCATAATCTCATTGATTCTTTCTCAGCAAATATTAGAAAAGTGGCGCAATTATTTTGAAGATGTAAAATTGGTGGTCGAAAAGAATATTTTTTGGGTATGAGCTTAAACTTTTAAACAATTGAAGAAAGAGAGATAGAAAAGTAATAATAGCGCTAGTTTGCTAACTTAAAACAAACGTCTCATATTAGAAAACAACAAAAGAAATCATTTTAAGTTCAATAGAGTGCATATTACATATAAAAAATAAACTTTAAGCAACCTTATCCCTACGATGGTAATGATGAATGAAACAAAAATCATACAAACTATTGTTGAATTCCGATTGTAGCATTACAACTCACTAAAGCATTATTAACGCAATACTCATGCAAGTTTTTTCTTCATGTGAATGATATTTCTACTTATCTATTAGAAGGACATTGGCCGATCAAATTTACCTATATCCACTTCTTTGTGCAATTTATTAAGTTGGGATAATTAAAACTTTAAGTTTTAATAACAATAAAAAACATGTTACATGTCATTTCATTAGAAAAATTGTTTATTTGATAAGAATTTACAGAAACATATCCTTCCTCAAAATTGAATATGCGAGGTACTTTAGTTTTTGAAATGCAATTGAAACTATAACTAGTAGTTAACTACTTCATATAACCATTTGTTACCTGTTAATGAAGATACCTTATTTTCTGGAATGACGTTATGTTTTATAATGTATTAGAATTGAGTACCTTGGAAAATGAAGTGTTATTAAGTATTGGTGAATAATTGATTTCTACTCAAACATACACTGTGTTAATTCTTGAATTTTGAAGTGAGAAAAGTTTTAACTAATTTTGATAAAAATCAATTTTTAGCTCGATAATGATTCGTGAATTACTTTTTTCCTTGATCTTTGGTTTCTTTCATCAAAGAGTTTTAATTTGCACGCGTTGGATCCTTCAAGAACATGAAGTGCGAAATCTGAGTGAATTATTTCAAAATGTAAACAATTAAACATGGAGAGAAAAAAATAAGAATACCTTATCTTATGATGGTTTCCTACATATATTTTTACATGGCAGACATGTACGTTGGAATTTAATACATCTTCCTAAATTTTAAGCTCATAAGTCCATATAATTTCATTGAAAGCTTGACCATCAATGTAATCATAAGTTCCAGTGCATTAGAATGTCGACATCTATATAGTATCACAAATGTTTCTGGTATCACTATACATCACTAAATTGGAATCATAATGGAATCACTAACTTTTTAGTGACGATCATTTTTCCATATGAGCTTTTGATGTTGCTAATTAAATTAGCAATGACATAACAATGCCAAAAGCCCATTAGAAAACTATAGGTTTATAGTAGTGTATAGACCAAAATCGCATTACTCTTTTAATTCTGACATACAAAAAAAAAATGAACACCCCTAACAATTAGTAGTCTTATTAACATAATTGTGAAGCAATTCGATATACCCGTCAAAAAAATCTGGTGATCCTAACCAAGTGTACATTGATAATTAAATGAAATCTTCGACTTAATAGATTACTAATCTTCGACCTATTTAGAAGAAAAAATGCATTTGTACATATACTACACTGGTTTATTCTATGCTAAATATTCCCAACCATTTTCTATCTAATTATTAAAGAATTTGGGGGAACAAAACTACTTGACACTGAAAATTGCGAGTAACAATTTTGCATACTAATACGTTAGAAAGTCATGAATGTAAAAATAAGAAAAATTACATAGATAAAAGAACGATGCATTATAAACTAAAGTCATCACTGCATAGTTTATGTAAATAAACATAATATCCTTCCTCGATAATTTATGTAAATCAGGTCCCTGTCCATTGACATCCTTTATTATAACTGCTATTCTTATACCCATTTTAATACTTCACACCTATATAGATTTCAAATATTCAAAACACAATAACGTTTTCTAAAAACATCAGATTGACAAAAAGTTTTACCATTAAATCAACATATTTATGATCTTTTAAATGATATGTGTTATTCATATGTACATATTCAGTCGTTGATTTTTTTTTTGAAAAATTGCAGCCTTTCATATAGATATTGTATTTATAACTACTTCATTTAAAATATAATTATAATTGCATCATTTAAATCAGCATGTACAAAATTAAGTTAAGGGGTTTTGGACCAAATGTCCCTATTCTTAAAACTCATGCATAAAATGTCCCTACCCATAAATCCATATAAATAAGGTCTCTGTTTTGTTAATTTTTACCAAACTGTCCCCTTTCAGAAAATCGGCCCAGCATGGGAATCAGGGGCAAAAGTGACATAAATAAGCAAAAAACTAAAAATAGGACCTAATTTTCATAACTTTTTCAAAAGGGACTATTGTTCCATCATCTTTTAATTCTAGGGAGTTGACAGTCATTCCTTGTTAATTAATATGCAGTTAAAGTCAATTCATATTTAGTGTGCATTTAAAATTATAACTACATTTTCATAATGCGGTTAAATTACTATCATTAACATCAAATAAAATTATCCACTACAGCCAAAATTAGTATTGCATCACATAAATGCAGTTAACATATTCAAACGCAACAATAATTGCTTAATTCTAAAAAAACTATAAAATAATAATCGCTTTTGCTTAATGCATTTGAAATATAACTGCAATAAGCTCGAATAAATCATCGAGTACAACCAAAATTATTACAGCATCACATAAATATAGTTGAAATATTCACTTGCTACCATGCATAGTTCAAATTTTTCATTAAATTATAACTGCATTTTCTTAATGTAGTTAGATTTAATTATATTAAGATTGAATAAGTTTATGAAATGTAACCAAATTTATTACTACATCAGATAAATGTGGTTAAAAATCTTCAAATGTAGTTAAATTAATCCAAAACTTGCTGGTAAATTATAACTACATTTTCTTAATTTAATTAGTTTATAACTACTTTAAAATTGAATAAAATTATCAAATATAATCAAAATCATCAATAGTAAATGCAGTTAAATTTTTTTAATGCAGTTAAATTAATTCAGAAAATGCCTTTAAATTATTACACCATTTTTTGATGGGGTTAAATTGTAACTGCATTAAGTTTGAATAAACTATCAAATACAATCAAAATGATTACTTATTACATAAAGCAGTTACAATATTCAATAGCAACCATAACTATATAATTCAAAAAAAAGTTCCTTTCAAATATGCTAAAAGGTAATAACTGCATTAGAATAATATAGTTAAAACTACTATATAATGGTTGTGATCATCCATAATAATGTTGTTATAGAAACCCAGTACACAACCGTGACACAAAATAATTGGATTATATAAATGCAGTTAAAACTGCTATATAAAATTATGATTTTAAAAATTTATTTTTAGCTATCAACAATGGATATCATTGGAAAACATATTAAATTTGAGGTGTCATAGTGAAAACGATTCTTAAATCCAATTAATGTAGAAAAAGTTATCACGTTTTAAAGTTTGGATCTAAATCATTTAGCGAATGTTAATTTTGGTTCGGGTATGTTGGTAAAGTAGTAAGGAACAAATTTATAAAGAAAAGGACTTATTTACATTTAAAAGTACAAATATGGACCTGAAGTTAATATTCTACTTTTTATTAACTTCATACATGGATGAAAAATATATACAAAATAATCTAGTTATAAAAGTTATTTTTATAAAGAAGTTGATTAATATATTTAAATCAAACTAATCGATGGTGCTAATTCAACAAAAAATGACCAGAAATATAATACTTTAAGCATTCTCATCAAAATAGCTAGGTTGTGAAAACAATAAAGCTCATTAAAAGTAAAAAAAACATTATCATAAAGAGATTGAATAACTTGCTTGTAATTAATGAAAAGTGGAAAATGCACGAATCAATGAGAGAGCTCATAGAGGTACTCAGTTTTAATCGTATAGTATAGATTTTGACAAATTTATTTTTAGCTATCAACAATGGATATCATTGAAAAACATATTAAATTTGAGGTTTCATAGTGAAAACGACTCTTAAATCCAATTAATGTAGTAAAGTTATCACATTTTAAAGTTTGGAACCAAATCATTTAGTGGATGTTAATTTTGGTTAGGGTGTGTCGGTAAAGTAGTAGGGATCAAATTTATAAAAAAAGACATGTTTTATCTTTAAAACAACAAAAGGGACCTGAAGTTAATATTCTACTCTTTATTAACTTCATACATAGATGAAAAATATAAACAGAATAATTTAGTTATAAAAATTATTTTTATAAAGAAGTTGATTAAAATATTTAAATCAATCTAATCGATGGCGCTAATTTAGCAAAAATAGACCAAAAATATAATATTTTAAGTATTATCATCAAAATAGCTAGGTTGCGAAAACAATAAAGCTTATTAAAAGTAAAAAAACATTATCATAAATTGATTGAATATCTTGCTTTTAATTTATGAAAAGCGGAAAAGACATGAACCAATAAGAGAGCACTCGGCTTTAGTAGTATAAAATAGATTTCTCTTTAGTACTCCCCTGGAATCCTAATTTGTAAAATCCCCAAATTAAAAATCGCAAAGGTTGGAAGAGGAAAGGCAATTGGATTTGCAACGGTAAAGAAGGCCATGCCTAGAAGCAACAAGCTTAGCTTTTAATTCCTAATCAGCCAGATCTAGAGTTTTCTCGTTATTCCTAAAGAGAACGACTTCAGATTTCGTTTTAGATCTACCGTCGCCTGAACTATCATGACTTGGACGTGATGTTTGCTGTCGCGGTGAAAGGGTGCAAGTTGAGGTATATTTAATTGCTCTTATCTCATTCATGTACTTCAAATCGTTGTTCTAGAAGTTGTTGGAGGGATGCAATTTCTTGGTTTTTTCTGAATGGGATTGAGCATATTTATATGGATATATATCTCATTCATGTATTTTATGGTTTTCTCTATGTATTAGCATTACGTGTAGTATATTTATATGCATCAATGTGCAGAATATATTTTTAAACATGCAAAGAAATCTCTTTTAGGTGCCTAATAAAGTTCTCTTAACCAAATATTTAATATTTCTTAAATTATGTTCATAAACTTTTTTTTGACCACATGCACCTAATGTTTAAGAGATTGCATCGGCATGGTATAATTTCTCTTCGTGTTTACCAGAGGCTTATTCCAGAAATTTAGCCAAAGTAATTTTCCATGTGTGTGTACACAAGTAGTAATATAATTATGACTTTGATTTTCTTCTCAAATGCGGCTAGGGACCCTTTTTTGGGAATTTTTAGATCCTGTAGCTGATAAAGTTTCCTTTTCCATTTATTATTTTTATTTATTGAAATTTTTTGCCTCACATTCTAAAGAAACTAAATGGCATGCACCATCATATTTGGTTAATAGGACTGTCATATTCTCTCTAATACTAAATTTTGTAACAATTTGTTGCAGCTTATGGTCGCTGCAACTTTGGTGCCGCTATGTACCAAACCTTTAAAAGTCTCTTTGTTTGGCAATGTACCTTGGTTAATTACAGCACCTTCAACTGCTATCTTAGGCAGAGAGGTGAGTTGCTAACTTTTAAAGTCTCTCTGATAATGTCATCATTCCACTTATGAGTTAATCATCTTTTATTACTAGTTACAATGAACTTAAGTCAATTTTGTACTATAGACATCACAATTAGTTGTCATTGCATGCATAATTGTAAATATTCTATAGACATCACAGTTAGTTGTCATTGCATGCACAATTGTAAATAATTTTTCCTTGATAGTTCAACAACAAGCATAGTTATGACGCAACAGAAGTATACAATATTATGATGGAAGCTTAGCTAGGTAATTTTGGGTTTAAGTAAACAAGGAAGAAAACACAATATCAATATTATCCATAGATTTTTCTTCCTTGTCATGATTTCCTTTTGCTTATCATTTTTTTGCCAAAATTCCGTACTTGTTTCAACAATCCGTAACTTTGTATTTAGTTATTATTCAGAATTTATATTGTAAAATGTAAGGATGGTCTGGGTAGAATATAAAACATGAAACAAATTATTCGAGGTTATCCATTTTCCATTGTATAATTTAGTGTACTGATATTAGTCTTCTGCTATATTTTATTTTTATAAAATAATAGGGTTGGTGGCTTGGTGCAGGGTAGGCAGTACTAAGTGACTCATTGTAACTGTCTGTTTGACACATATTAGAGTTTTGTCTTGCTTGCTTGACATTTGGTAATATTTTGAATCCTTCAGATATGTTTGGTTGTCTTTCAGCTCTTTCTAAAAGATCAAACTGTTAATTGGCCAATAATAATTTGGTTAATCTGTAATCATGTACCCAATATATATGCAACCTTGGATGTATGTATGTGCTATTGCTGATTACTTTTAAGTATACAAGTTTACCTTAGGTTAGTGATTAGTCATCATAAAACGACTCTCTTTTTCTTTGCTACATTATTTCAAAATGTGCAAGTTGTTATATGCTGGCTATAACACTCTATCTTGTCAGTTTAATCAAAGACCAATTGATCAGAAAAATCAGAATAAAATATAATTCAAAATCTAGAAGACTAATATGTGTCAAAAAGAAAGGATTTTATTTTAGATCCGAGGACTAGTGTTTTGCTAGGGATATATTCAAAATTTCATGGCAAAATTGTTGATGGTTGGTTGAAGAGATTTGTTATCCAAGTAAATCATTTTAGGGGTTTTGTGTGATTTTTTATTCCTCTTTTGAGTTGGTAAATTCTCAGTTATTTGTTACCTTTAAAATTGTCCTTATTTGATCAACTTCTAGTGGTAGATATATAAATTTAATTGCCTTAATGACACTAAAGATTAAAACTACCAATTATTTTAAGAAGTCTAGTCCAAATCTTGCAAAGCCAAATAATCTAATGTAAGTACCGGATAAAAATATAACTTAGCTATATAATAATTTAACATACTCATACTATTGTTTTATAAATTTCAAGCCGAGATATTAAAAATAATATGAGTGGACATAGCTGACTATTTTCAAGCAGGGGTGTTAGAGATGGAAGCACTATTGAAAGTTTCAAAGTTTATGTATATGTGTTGTGTGTGTCTATATATCTAGTTATAATGGCAGCGAAACTTACTTCTCTTCACACATATATCCCTATTCAATCTACAAAGGTGTAAAATTCTTATATTTTGAATTTGTAATTTATGGTTTAGTTTTGTTTTTTTCAAATATGTTCCTTTGTTTTTAACTATCTCAACATTTCCATCAAGTTTTGCTTCCTTCATACATCATAAATGAGTTTGTCAATCTAATAAGTTAACTTTTATTATTGTGATTTATGACACTGCTGATTTGCCTTCGATGTCCCCTTTTATGTGTTGCGATAATTTTTTTAACAATGTTTTGTTGTTATAAAAACAAGTAGGTTGCCATATGAAGTCGCCATGTTATAATTAACCATAAATGACCAATACTATTAACCTTATGCGAATAATGATTAACCGTGAATATCAAACCCATACATGAACCATAAATAGTGGGTTAACATTTTTTCCTATAGTTAGACAAGCTTTTATTTTTTTGGTCTCGATCATGGATATGAGTTCCATCCTCTCTAGGTTTAATGGCGCATGTGCATACATTGATGATAAAGTATATACGATTCAAGCTAACTTTTGTTATTATTTTCAGATTAAATATTTGATTTTTATTAATAGATTTATATGTATGATTATTCAATTTTTTGGATTACTGGAGCAAGTCAAAGAATTGTATATTTCCTATCGAGAGAATTAGAAAGAAGGACAAACTTTAAAAAAAATTAGGTCGTAGGACATCAAGTTTTATTTTTAAGCTGAAGGACATATGTTAGTTATAATTGAGGTTGAAGGCCAAAGTTGGAAAAAAAAGTAGGCTGAAGGATAAATGCTAGTTTTATTTTTAGGCATATATTCAGTTTTCGCTATTAAAAAATAGCATTGTCCTTTAGTTTATAAAATAGCCTTGTTGTTCTTCAGCCTAATTTTTTTTTCAAAATTTGTCTTTGTCCCAATTTTCTTGGTTCGGTTCGGGAAATGCCTAATATGACCTTATTGGTCCTTATGTTAGTGAAAAAAATATGCTTTGGTGACCAGAAAAAGGATTTCAGTTGCGTGACAAAAGTGTTGGGGAAGTGGCTTGTAATACGTGTAGAAATGTGGTGCCAGTTCGAGCCGGTGTTTCAAGAGGGCTTGAGGGTGTGTCAGGAGGTGTTGAGGCTGGCATAGGAGAAGTTTTAGTAGGTGCAGATGGTGATGCTCTCTTGGTTTCGGGTTTGAACAGTTTGGATGCGGCTTACAGGGCTGGCGATGTAGCTTTTGACACTTCTGAAATGGAGATGGTGGGTGTTTCTTCTAGTAGTGTAGCGAGTAGTGACGTTGCAAGGAAATTGATTGTTGAATTTTTGTAAGGGAATATTGTTTTGGCGAATGAGGCAGTGATGAATGCAGGTGGTATAGGTAGGCAGATTGTGGTTGTGGACTTGATGGTTGGGGATTGGTTTTAGCAGGTGAAGCGAAAGTTGGTGCAGGTTGGAAAGTTGATGATTTTGTTATTCACATGGGAGCAGTATGTGAGACAAATTTGGGTACAGTTTTAAGGGCTTGAGAAGTTGTACATGTGCAAAGGCTTTAGGTTTATTATGTTCAGGAGGTGTGGAGAATGAGGTGGTTCAAATAACAGTGTTGCAGTGTATATTGTTGATGATGAGTGTCTAGTAGGTAATCGGGTCTATGGTGCACTAAGGAGAGGGGCATGCACATGCGAGGATGGTCAACTCAGATCTAAACTATACTCTAAAGTGGAAGTTCAAGACTTGATGTTTTTGGAGTCTTCAATATCGCTTGCGGCATGGTTAGGTCGGTTGGAGTTATCCGATTTGCGTGAGGGATCAAACCCTAGATGGGTGTTTACGCAAAAGACTCAAGTTCCCGAAACCTCGGTTAGGAGAAGCGCACATCTCTAGGATGCAACCTCATGTAATGTCACTAACGGTTTGCTAGATTTAACTAGGAAGATAGATTTTGTTTTAGACATAGATTAGTCCAACATAGAATATATTAGAAGCAAGGAAGTTGAGATAGTCCGAACTTGTCGATCATGATATACATTAGTTGAAATGTTAGAGGTTTGCATGATTTTAAAAAATGCAATAAAATTAGATCATTTTTGAAAGATAATAACATCAACATCGTTCTCCTGCAAGAAACAAAAACAGAGCATTCCGACTCTCGATTCTATAAAAATTTAATAGTGTTTTATATTAGTAATTGGGTTTGGCTTCCTATCAGGAGTAGGTCGGGAGGTCTACTGGTGGATGATAGCAAAACCGTGTTAAACTTTTGTAGACCATAATTAATGTTCAATTTGTGCATCTTATTTTCACCAATTTATGGGAAGATTCCCTGTTAAACATCTCCAACATATATAGGTCTCATAACAAGATCGATATGAGGGTTCTCTAGAACGAGTGTCTCAATTTCAGATCCCCAATATCGGAGCATGGATGGTTAGGGAAATTTCAACATGACTAGGTTCTAAGGAGAATGAATGCCTAGAGAAGGTGACCACTCTACCATGGAAGACTTTGGCCAGTTTATTATTAGTGGTAATTCCATTGAATTATCCCTTAGTAATAGATGGTTCACTTGATTAAACTCTAAAGAGATTCCTTTGGTTGCGCTCCTCGGTCGTTTCTTCATTAGTGAAGAAATGGAAGATTAGTTTCCTGTGCTATTTGTTAATTTTCTTCCAACCGTGTATTCTGATCACTGCTATATTATTCTCTCTAGTGAGAACCATCACTTTTTATCATCGATCCTTTAAATTTGAGAAGATATGGCTTTAGAAAGTAATTTTGCTAATTTGTTAGCAAACTTAAAGACCTCAGATTATTTCTTAATATTTAGAATAAGGATTCCTTTTGGTCTGTATTAGGAATAAAAAAGAAAAATTACTCTGTGGAATTTTAAAATTAAACAAATTAGAAGAATCTAAAATCTTAAACTTGGTCGAGAAAAATGATCTTT
Source organism: Allium fistulosum (assembly GCA_030737815.1). Classification (NCBI taxonomy): domain Eukaryota; kingdom Viridiplantae; phylum Streptophyta; class Magnoliopsida; order Asparagales; family Amaryllidaceae; genus Allium; species Allium fistulosum. The sequence continues at coordinate 245,028,777 of CM060905.1, read as the reverse complement.
TAGACCTCAAAGAAGAACTAGACAATATCACTAAGCGAGAGTAAATAATGTGGAAATAGAGATTTAGGGTCCACTTAATGGACGAGGGAGATAAGAATACTAAGTTTTTTCACAAAGTAGTTAATAGTCAAAAGCGTAGTAATACCATAAACTCCTCACTTGTTAATGACGTTGAAATTTTTGAGCAAGTTGAGCTTTATAACTCCTTCTTTAGTTATTACAAAGATATTTTTGGAACTAGTAGAGGTGAAAGAATTAAAGTTATAGGTGGAATTATTTATATCTTGAATTCAAGGTTTGATTTGGATGACTTGGATAATCCCTTCTCGGTAGAGGAGACCTTCAAGGCTATCAATGATATACCTAGCGGTAGATCGGCTCGACTGGATGGATTTCCTATGTTGTTCTACAAGAAATTTTGGCATGTGTTAAAGCACAACTTAGCTAAAATGTTTAATGAGTTTACAATGGTAACTTCCAATTAGGTGGATTTAACTTTGCTAATGTAATTCTACTTCATAAGAAAGTGGATGCAAAAGAGCCTAAAGACTTTAAGCCTATTTCGCTAATTAAATGCTCCCTTAAAATTATTTTAAAGGTCTTAGCAAATAAGTTAAACTCTAAAATGAACAATTTAATTGATATAACACAATGTGTATTTTTTAAGGGTAGAAATATCATGGATGAGGTCGTAGTAGTACAAGAATCTATAAATTACCATTGTAAAAATAACACCACCTATGCTTTTTCAAAACTCGATTTTGCAAAGTCTTTTGACTCTCTCGATTGGGTTTCTCTTAATGATCTATAAACGACCATAGGTTTTAATTCTAGATATATGCTAGATTATGACATTTCTCAAAACCAAAGACTCAAGTATAATGGTTAACGGGATACTAGAAATAAAATTCTGTCTAAATTTGGTCTTAGGCAAGATGATCCTTTGTCTCCCTTACTTTTCAATTTAGTGGCGGACATATTCACTAGGATCATTAAGTTATCTATCTCAAATGGGGTTCTTGATAGTGTTGGCAATGATATTATTAGCGATGATCTTTGGGTACTTTAATTTGTGGATGATATTACCTTGCATTTATATCACTACATTACCGTCCTCAAGTTTATTTTATATAGTTTCGAATTGTTGTCAGGTCTCAAGATAAATTTTGATAAGAGCAAGTTTTAGTTTTGAAATATGTGGATAATGTTGAAAACTTATTGCAAATACGCTAAATTACAATATCATGGAGTCCCTTGTACATTACTTAGGTTACTTAAATAGACCAATAAAGCTTAAAAATGAAAATTGGCTAATAATAATTGATAAATTTAATAGGAAATTATCTAAATGGAACTATAAACTATTATCTAGAGCCGATAGAATCGTTTGTATCAAATCTGTTTTGTCTGCTCTACCGATTTTCTAGATGTCTTTTTATCTTCTCCAAAATGGGTTATCGATAAAGTTAGAACGAACTTCCTTTGGTGTGGGGATGGTTTCAGTAGTAGCATAAAATGCCTCGTTGATTGAGAAACGGTTTGAAAATCCAATGAAGAAGAGGGGTTACGAATAATAAATCTTCATAATGTTAATGTGTTTTCACTTGAAAAGTGACTTGGAAATTTAGCGATAATGAAAACATAATTTGGAAAGAAATGGCTGCGAATCAATTCTACGGTGGAACTCATAACCTTCACCACTTCGATTCTAATTCTAACAATGTGTCTCACTTTTGGAAATCCATTTTAAATAATTTACACAATTTTAACCTAGGGATTAATAATATAGTCCACTATGGAAATAACACATCCTTTTGACATGATAGCCGAGTTTCGGTTATTCCTCTTAGAGCTTACTACAAAGAACTTTTAGATATTTGTAGTTTCAAAATTGCCATAATTTCGATGGTTTTTTAGCCCATAAGGAATTCCCTTGGAACTTCAGCCTCAACCGTTCTCTTGCAGGTATTACAATAACTCAATTTTTTTTGCTTTATACTTAGTTATAATATTATAATATAGATAAAGATAGCGACATTAAAACTTGAGGTTGGCAAAATATCAATATATTTCCTCAAAATTGATGTACAAGTTTTTAAATTTTTCTAGGACAAAAACAAATATTTTAAAATCTATTTGAAATGTTAATGCTCCTTCCAAATCAAAACGGCACATGGGACTAATCCAAAATAAGAAATTAAATACAATTTAATTTCTTAAGAAAAAGAATTTAGTCGGCAAAAAATATTTATTTTTGCAACTTTGACCTAGAAACAATATTGCATCTATAATTAAAGTCTCCATTAACTTACTCTATTACTAGTCACACTCAAAAAAAAATTGATTATAACATCAACTTTGACTTTAGCTGTGATAACTACTAGAATGAATTCACGTTTCATCACGCCAAAGATAATAGACATTTACTTGACACCGTTTTCATTATTACTTGTTGGAATTTATGGTTTGAAAGGAACAAAAGAATGTTCAATAACGTTAATGTTCCCACTTACAATCTTATCTATGCTATTGTGCTTTTTAGCTATAACTGGACTGTCAATCCTAGCTTCTACTTGGCCAAAAATGTTTACTTCAAGGAATTTCTTAATAAAGTAAAAGTCCCATTGACACCATAAAGTAAAATTAACTTTTAGTAATAAGAGACATTACGCCTTATGTAATGTTCCCTTCGAGTATTCCTCTATCCTTGGAAAATTAAATTTGCTCTTTTATTGGTTTAATCTTTACTTTACTGACATATATATGTGCATAGTAATTTGACTATACATATATTTTTTATTGTTCTAATGTTTTCATTGGGCTTTTCAGTTTTACCGGCTTCCATGGACTGGGCGGCACACACTTGGGCATGTACGCAGTTAGATGGTTGAGAGAATATTGTTGTGATCGACTCCCTATTGTCGGCACACCTCGGAGTTTTAGGTCTTTGTCTTGATATTTATTTATATTGGGTGCTCCACTTCTGCTACTCAAATTGGGGGAATGGAGGATATAGTTTATGACTTTACACACTCTTACATTTGGATTTATCTTCTTTTGGTTCAGTGGATAATATAGTTTTTTTCCTTCTTCTTCGGCTTTTAGATTTTGCTGCTACTCTTTAGTCCTTAGCCATTATTAGATTTGGGACGTTTTTTTTCCTTTTATTGTATGGATGGTTTTTGCTACCTGTCCGGCTTTTTGGCAGTTTTTTCTATTAATGTAGAATAAAATTTTATGAATGCTTACCTTCTTGAGAGGATCACTCATTTTTCTTTATATATATATATGTATATATATGTATATATATATATGTATGTATGTATGTATGTACACAAAATTTAATATTCATAAATTACTTTTACAAAAGGATAGAATTACATATATAAAACATGAACAAAAAACTAATCAAATTTCATTTTGTTTTCGTTTGAATTATATTTATAAACATGTATATCAATGTATATCAAAATAAATTTAGTAATATGCAATGGACATTTAAATATACGTTACATACATCAAATAGGGTCAAGTGTGAACATATCTATATATAATGAGGATATCCTCATTTGAAGCTTTTGCAATTACTTAAATACCCTTCAAAAATTTTAACAAATAATTGACAGAATTGTAATTTCATTTTCATCCATCTACAAGTCGCTATGCCGAACGACCAAAATAACCACCTCTTAGCTTCAAAATTTAAATCCTTATCTCATATCATAACAGATAATGTTTGCGTCAAGATATAGGTTTAATTCTCCCACTTCTACAATTTCATTTCTCTATAATTTTTCTTATTTTTATCAGCTTCACACATATATTTGTTTGTTCTTTTATACTTTTAAAATTAGCTTCTGTCCTAAGTGATATCTTTTTATCCAAAAGCAAGAATTTAAACTCACAAGATTTGAAAGAACATTTTTACAACCTTAGATTAAAAAAATGCATAAGATTATCACCGGGTTAATTCTATTTTCAAAATGAGATTTCCATAGTTACCTGCTTACAATCACTCTCTATCTGGATCATAGTTTCTTTCTTCAATAGTAGCACTAAAATACTCATCTCTTGCTCTCTTTTTATTCAAATTGGATCCAGCTTCCAATTACAAATAGCAAATGTTTTTAAGATTATTACATCGTAAAGAAAGTTCTATTGGACTTAAAAGCCAAAATTACAAACAACGTTGATATTCTAGGCAACAATTTATACCAATAAAACAAGCACTTAAAGATGCGCATTTTTTCAAACATGTCAATCACTTTTACACTTAATAATAAATGACATTTTTACCATGCATAAGTAGTTAATGGAAAGAGAAAACTCAGAACATCTAGCAGCAATAATCCCAGCAACAACAAACTCAAGTCCAACTCTTAAGTGCACAAAGAATTATAATTCTTACCCAAGAAAATAAAAGAATTTTAGAAAAAAAGGAAAAAAAAGGATGAAGAATTCCTTGATAAGGTTGAAAAGAAAGGTGAAAAATGGAGAAACCTTATAAATACAATTTGATAGAAGGAGTTGTACTGGCTACAAAGATGTTTCTTTAGGCATGTAAAAATTAATTTTATTTGGAAGGATATTTTCAAGAATTTTTCTTCTTTAGTGGTTAATAGACAACAATGGTATTACATTTGTATCGACACATGTCATTCTTACTTTTGATTTGCGTTTTCATACTTTTGTTCTTAACCATAATAAGTTAAAATTTCCTTACTAGGGAAATTGATAATGATACAAACTACCAAAATAAGACTGCAAATGTATGCATGCAAGGGCCAATATCTATGTATATAACCATTATTTCACAATATATAAATTTACGTTCAATTTTCTTTACACACGTATAAAGGACATGCCTAACGTACTGGTATGAATAAATGGAATAAATACGAATCTAACTTTGAAAGATCAAGCCCGTCCCGACACCTTCATTTTTTTGATTGACTCTAAGGCTCCTTGAATCACCACCTGATTCTGCTAGAATCGAATAAGCCAAACTTTATTTTATTTGATGTTATTAAGGAAAAGAAATTTCAGCATTGGGAAGAAAAGGAAGAGAAAGTAATGGCCATGAAAGAGAAGGAAACATGAGAAAAGAAAATTAAAAATGAGAGAAAATCAAGGGATTTGATCTTATTTGGGAGAATGAAATATTCATATTCTCTTTATTAAGACATCATTTTTATTCTCAATCAAATAGCATCTTTGTCTCTTCCTCTCTTTTTCTAGTATGGCAGGCCACATCATTCCATCACATAGATAATTATTTCCAAAAGCCTATTAAGCAATTGAGTATACTTAGAACCCATTTAAATATATATCAACATCGTATATCGATATGTGTATATATATAAAATATATATGTAGACACACACACATATTAAATAATCACTCACAACACCCAAACATTAAATAAATTAATAATTTATAATTCTTAAATGTTAGTTAAGTTATAATATTTTATCAACTAATTAAATCTTGCGTTTTTTTGGAGAATTCACGAATGTTGATATGAGAAATAAAGGTGTGAATTAAGTCAGTGATTATTATTGAACAATTAAAATATTAACTTTCATGTGTTACCTTAACTAGTGGTGTAATAATTTGCCCAAATTCATCACTTATGGATTATTTCAGTAAAAATCCAATTTCACGTTTTCTTAGTGGAATCTTTTAGTAACGATAAGTTACACATTCTCTTCATCAAAACTTTATCACTTTAGTATATATGGAACTTAGTATTGGTTGAAATTCTAATATTATCCACATTATCTCGATTTGTCCGAAAACAAAGCCCGTGATTTAATAGATACATTTATTATTAAATATATTACTCTAACCAAAGATTTTGACTTTGAGTTGATGATAGTTTACGATGATACTAACTTCATACAACTAAGGAGATTAATTCTCTATTGAAGAGTGGTTTAGTCCTAATGCTTCAATCAGACCCAACGATAGTTGTTCGATGGATTATCATGTCATGATTTAACTATAATCAAAGTGAAGTATTCACATTGAAGCTTCATGGAATTCTCAAGTTGAGGGAACTATATAACATCGTCACCTTGAGATTTTCTATTTGACCTAGTTGTTATTAACCAACATTAAATTCACAAATGAGTCATTTCATAGTTATCTAATAACTACGAGTGTGTAGCCCCTTGGTGCCCACAATAACTATGAGTCATACATTATCCAACATTTGAAGACCGTTATGCATTCAGGTCTCAATGGATGTATCATTATCCTTTCTTGAAATATCATAACCTGGAATACTTAAAACAAAATTTTATTTAATTTTGTGATTAGCTACCCGTGATTGCAACTATTTGCAACTACAATCACAAAGCATATGTGACGACCCAGATTTTCGACCCTCGGAAATCGACACTAATACATCCTCGGTATTCACGTGCCGTAAATTCATGTGCCGGAAAACCCGATCGTTAAGGGTAGAAAGAAAATAAAGACAGAACATAATCTTACATAAATGGAATAACATATATTATTTTAACCTATAATCTTTACAGTGGAAAATTTTAAATACATTTATCAGAGTTTAACTTAACATTAATGTGGACAGTTATAAATATCTGTCTTTACAAATGCGGAATACAATAGTACATGGGTGTGGTGGAAATGTATAACAATCTTCAGAAGAATCTTCTAACTCCATGCTCCAAGCTCTTCCAAAACGCTCCAAACAAAACTTGACTATAAGGCTGCCCAAAAAAATAGGGCATACAGATTTAAGGGAAAGAAAATGGACTCCAAGTCAGTCATGGGACTGGTGTGAGAAACTCAAAATATGGGTATTTGAAAAACAAAGGATATCTCATAAGACCACGATGCACATAAGCACGGAACGGGTTGTTATCTTATGATAACTAAAAAACTTCTACGTGAAATCCAATGATATTATTTTTAATGATTTTATTTTGAAAACCTTTCAAATAAACATATTGAAATAGTCAAAATTGTTACATTGGTTAAATTTGACGACATAATAGGTTTACAACTAAAACTAAAGGCACTTATTGAAAATATGGATTTCCAATGAATAGCGAGGTAAGAGACTACCTCCTGTTACAGTGCATCTCTAGAGGGATGCACCGAGGATCGACATCTTCAAAACCACTGCGAATTCAGACCGACCTACCCGTAGACCCATCTGGTGGCGGATAGAACTGAATATGGTATCACCTCGGCCATTCATGACGTATCCGAGAGCTCTCATACAATACACCACATATTTTTTTACCCGACGTCATAGCGGACACAAAATAAATCTAGAAGAGTGATATCATACTCTAATGGTTGCGAACCATTTAGCCTTAAAGCAATCCTATTTCACAATTCCTCAGGTGTGAGGCTAGAGATAACGTTTACCTTTCTTAGAGCATTTTCACTTAAAATGCCACATTATCATTTCCAACACACTATTGATTTCCACAAAAGTACAATCTCTAAGCTCGTACGTCTTGGAGAAGGGTGTCAAGTATAAGGGAGGTTACTTCCTACACCACCGAACAGATGTATATTTGTAAAGATTAATGCACTATGATCTTAGAAATGCAATGTCAGACATTCATCCATACAAGTTGTCCAGGAACAGGATAAACCGAAGGCCCTCCCTTACCACATCCCGTCGTGAATTATTTTTAGGATTAGTAGCAAGTAGTCCTTGCATACGAAGACTCCAGAACGAAGGGACCACCGTTATTTATTTATCTCGGGAGGTACTCCAAAATTATCAACAAGCAGTCCTTCCGTTATGAAGATCCCTGCCTTCAACTTCATTGTCTTCAACATATCTTCAGTTTTGAACTCGTGAATTGGTTCGAAGTGGTTTTCAGATAAGAATTACTCAAATCCAACCCCGGTTCCTTCGAACCAATCATCGATAAAAAATGTTAAATAAATAGTTGCTTATCATTTGATTAATTACTTTCTTTATCAAAAATATCTTCTAGAGATATATCTTTAAAACCTTTCTTTTTGGTATATATGGAATCATTAAACCTCATTTATCAAGTCTTTGTTTAATTAAAACCTTTTTAGAATAATTCCAAATCATTTCTTCCTTAGGAAAATATCTCCAACTCATAAATCTTAACGAGGATTTCTTATCTCCAAATCATAACTTTTAAACAGGTAAAAAACAATGATATTTAAGACATCGTTTACTGTAAACCCAAAACAATATATTTTAAGTAAAAGGATCCATTAAAATAACTCAAAATCATTTATTTAAATCTCAACAAAAGATTTCTTATTTCCAATACATATCTTTTCAATAGGTTGAAACCATGTTATCTGAGATGGTAAATCCAAATTAGTTAGTATTCGAGTAAAACAGATCCTTAGAAATTATACTAAATCAAAATCATTTCTCATAAATCATATTGCAAAACCTTTTTGAGTAAAAAGGGTTGATAGAAATTATACTAATTCTACTCAACATCAATTTCCGTATTCAACCTTTACTATCCTCTGAATAATGGTTAAATCACCTTTTGAATTCACACGGATAGTACGGGTTCCCTCCTCGGAATTTAATACTAAGTATAAGAAGATTATTTCTATACAATCCAAGTTGTTTAAATTTGAAACATTGAATCTTTTATACTTGTCTCATTTTCGACATTTTGACCTTATCTGTTCCTCGCCCAGGAAAAAGGCCAGGTGAGCCAAGGCACTGGTTGCTCCTGAACACCTCCTTAGTTTAAGTACCTCCCATCCGGAACTCACGAGTAGAAAAATTCAGTCTACTCGTCAGCGTTTAGAGCCAAGATTAAATCACTTAATTATAACAGCTTTTCTTTAAATCATTTATTTAAACTCTTTTACATAAATTATAAAATCTTCAAATCATCTTTAAAATACTTAATTATTTATTTGAAAACATTTATAAAAGATTTGGGAAAGAATACTAAGTTTACAGCCATATTTCAAAAGTTATTGAAAGTGCTGCAAATAGTGCTTTTAATGCTTATTTGATCAAAACAAATTTTTGATCATTTAGAAATCCATTTTTATAACGCAAATATTTTTAAAAACATTTTAAGATATTTATAGAATTTATCCCATATTTTTAAAAAAATTATCGTTTTGGTTTCCAAACTGCCAAACCACGGCTATTTTGAAAACTTGTTTTGCTCATATTTTAAAATCTACTAAACGAAATCTCGATCCTTTTCTTTTATCTGAAAATTATGATTATAAGAGTTTGAAAATTCTTATTATAAAGAATTCCGACACCGAATCCATTGTATAAATGGATTTGAACTTTACGGTGCGAAATCGTGAACTACCGTTACACGACATGCCTATTTTTGACTCAATTTTCATAACTTGTCCAAACTTCACCATATTGGGTTTTAGTGTTTGTAAAATATTTATAAACTAATTTGGAGGGGTTTAGTGATCCCATATCACTTTTATAACTTGATTCGAAAAGTGATATCCTTGTGTAATATCGATGTGTATTTAACGTGACTTGTTTACACAATTAAAAAGCTATATTAAAACAACCAATACTTGATGATCAAAGCATAGTAAACATTCGTAGCAGTCATAGGACATCATCATCATATGTGTGTGTGTATATGTGTGTGTGTATAGAGTTTCTCACCTTTATTGGTTTCAAACTTCTCAAAAATTCGCTATAGCTTCGCTACGTTCGAATTAAAGCCTACGGAATTGAGCCTTAGACCTATGAATGGGCTCGGCCTAGCTTGGAAGGAGGTGGAGTGTTTGGCCTTGGTTGTAGAAGGTTGTGGCCATGGGGTTTAAGTGAGGAAATGAGTGATTTTCCTTGGTTTAGAAGTGGATCTCTTATGTATATATACTTATATAAATTTAAATTCTTTTTTGCAATATTTTTCTTCATAATTTCCTTAAGGTAGGAAGCTATTGAAAAGCTTGAAAATGAAGAAGAAGGTGAAGTAGAGTAGTGTGTAAAATTATGAAGCGAATGATGGATATTCATAGGAAAAGTTTGGAAATAAATATCTAAATGCATAATTACTCTTTTTCCCCTTGCTTCACCCCCTCCATCCCTTCTAGACGCATGGCAAAGCCACCCCCTTGTGCTTCCATGTGTGTGATGATGATGGTGTGTAAGTGAGTTGATGTTTGCTTTTTAAGGTAGAAAATATCTCTGATATTTATACTTTTTACTATATGTAAATTCTAATGTGAATGGTAAGTATATTTGTATGTATATATGTGTTCATGTATATGTTCGGGTGTGTATGTGTGTTATATATGTGCACAAGGCATATAAACAAGATTGCAACAACTTTGAACAACTTCCGTTCGTTAAACCGTTGAAAATCGAGAAGCCGATTTCAGGTCACATTTTCATTGATAAATTATTTACATATAAATGTAAACAAAATTTGAAAACTAATTTCTTATAGTTTTTAACTAATTAAAATGATCTCTTTTGAATTATAAAACCATATAAATTCACATTAACTAATTGTTTACAAAAAGTGCTGTTATATCGATAGAGCAATACGAATTTTGTTATATTTTCAAATCAAGTATATAACTTTATATAACTATTATAAATGATTTACTATCATTATGTAACTAATTAAAATGAATTATTTTCATTTTAAAAATAATTATTTGAATAATTATAATAATTATTAAATCTCAATTTAAATTCATTAAATCAATTATTTAATATATGATGCCATTATTGATGATGTCATAAATAGATTTTATTAAAAAATAAAATAAAAAGTGCCGTGAATAGTGCTTTTAATGCTTATTTGATCAAAATAACTTTTCAATCATTTAGAAATCCATTTTTATAACTCAAATTTCTTTTAAAACATTTTAAAAGATTTATAGAATTTATCCCATATTTTTAAAGAATTAAAAATATCATTTTAAAGAATTTATCTTTTTGTTTCCAAACTGCCAAACCACAACTGTTTTGAAAACTTGTTTTGCTCGTATTTCAAAGTCTACTAAAAGAAATCTCGATTATTTTCTTTTATTTGAAAATTATGATTATAAGAGTTCAAAAAATTCTTATTATAAAGAATTCTAAATCTGAATCCATCGTATAAATGAATTCTTATTACACGATGCTCCTATTTTTGACTCGATTTTTATAACTTATCCAAAGTTCACCAAATTGGGTTTTAGTGTTTATAAAACATTTATAAATCAAGTTGAATGGGTCTAATTATTCCATATCACTTTTATAACTTGATTTGGAAAGTGATTTTCTTATGTAATATCGACATGTATCTAACGTGACTTGTTTACACAATTAAACAACTATATAGAAAAGACCAATACTTGATGATCAAAGCGTAATAAACATCCATAACAATCACATCACATCATCATCATATGTGTGTGTGTGTGTGTATAGAGAGAGTTTCTTACCTTCATTGTTTTCTAACCTCTTGAAAATTCGCTATAGCTTTGCTACGATCGAATTAAAGCCTACAAAATCGAGCCTTAGACCTATGAATGGGCTCGGCCTAGCTTGAAAGGAGGTGGAGTGCTCGGCCTTGGTTGTAGAAGGTGGTGGCCGTGGGGTTTGAGCGTGGAAATGAGTGATTTACCTTGATTTTGAAGTGGATTGCTTATGTATATATACTTTGTAACGACCCAGAATTTTGATCAAATTAAATTGAAAATATTTAATTAATTTTAAATATTTGAACGGTAATTTAATTTGAATCCCCGATTGAACTTTGAAATTTACGATTAAACATTAAAATTTAATATATTGAATGCTGAATAAAAATTTGAATCTTCAATTTTAAGCTGGAGAAAAATATTTCAAAAGCTTTTAAAATTCGTATTGATGATACTGAAGATAATAGAAGCTTCAGAAATGAATTCAGAAGTGATTTGATCGGTTTTGAATTTTTATCGTTCGAGTCGATATTTGAAAATAGTCAATTTTCACACAGTCTCAGAATTCAACGAAACCAGTTCCATTGGGTCCGTAATATTGTATTATTAATGGATTTCCAATTTCGTATTTTTCGGGGTTGTTTTGTAACCGTACGGTGAGTAAACGTGTTGGATTTTTAATTCGAATTCAATTTAAAATTTAAATTTTAAATGTTAGACAACACACACGTTCTTCCTTATCTCACGCCTAAAAACACGCCGAGCATCACGAGATAGAAATCGTGCAGAGCATACCGAGTTGTTTTAAACACTTCCTTCCTTATTCGTTTCCTCAGTTCAAAGAAAAGCAATTCAAAGAAAAAATGGCCGAAGCCCTCAGTTCTTTTCCCTCGTTCAAAATCAAATCCCTCCCATTTCTCTCTGAAATTCATCTCGAAATCAAAGACGAAGGGGGCAGTTTTCCCTTCGAGTCGATGGATCGGCATACCAAAATAGCTTCGGTCGCACGTATTTGGGGAGGAGAACTCGAGTTCGAACTCGCGAGCAAATGGAACAAGAATGGTAAAGGCGCGCGTTCGAGAGGCTTTGACCAGCGGCGACTCGCGTAGGCACGATCGCGAGTTAGGGCTTCAAACGTTTCGAATCTGGGCAGTATGGGGATCGGCGGCGAGTTAAATTGGAGTGGAGGCATTCGCGTGAGTGGGCAGGAGGCTGGGGCGTTGGCAACTTCGTCGATGCCGCGATTGTCTACGTGCGATTTTTACGACAGTGGCAGATCGAAGTGGACCTAAGTGTCGATGTGGGTGGATGTCGCGAGCGCGGAGGCGTTTAGCTGCCTCGGGACTATGGGCTTCGATCGAGTTGTCATCGCGAGGCCTAGGGAAAAAAATTGGAAGAAGACTTCTTCGTCGCGGCGTCTAGAGCAGTGGTGGGGTTCGCGAGCTCGGCGAGATTCATGTCGTGTTGGGGCCTTGGCAGTAGGGTAAGGCTGAGGTATATGTTCTTTATTTTTGTTTTTAATATAAACATGTATATCCAGGAAAATAAAGAGGGTAAATCTTTGGAAAATCTGTTTTAATATTTTTACAGTAAAAGAAATTTAATTTTTTTTTTTAAACTAAATCTTTGTTGAATTAAAATTTTAGTTTCAAATGAAGAAGTTAATAAAGAAGATTTGTTAGAGATTTAATTTATTGGATAAAATGATTTATATTAAAGGTTGGATTAACTGGAGTTTTAACTGGGAATATAAAATTTATTTTGTTAACTTAGGTGATTATATTGGTAATTAGGAAATATTTTATTAAAGGGGAAATTTGTTTGAAAAAAATTTTAAATCAGGTAAGATAAAACTTTCGGTTAAGTAAATAAATCAAACGATAATTTAATAGTTCGATTTAATTCGAATGTTAATAAAATTTATATGATTGTTATACAAGGTATAAATCAAGAAAATCAATCTGGAAGGGAAAATGAGATGGCAAATAAAAAGCTAAGGTGAGATTTTCTCACTCGAAGGAAAATTGTGTTTTACAGTTATTGATTGATGATATGATTGCTATGTTGATGTGATATTAGATATGATAGGATATATATCTATATATAGCAATATATACATATTGGCATATGTATATATTGGATTGATGATTTCCCGCCTCGTATAGCGGATGAGACCCTATTGCGCCGTTAGTAAGCGGATTTATAAAAACCTATATACCGCGATAATTCCGTACTGGAGCGGAATTGGTATTGTGCTAACGTCTTTGGATGCAGGGAAACAGGTTGGAGGGATCCAACTGGATTCCTCACTAGTAGTTATTTATTTACAGATATTGAGATGTATTCTGTTATCATATGTTGAGATATGATATTGACTGTTGTGATTGACTAATTGATGCGTTGCATCATCGGATTCAAATTTTTAAAGTCTAAAAATAACGATTTTGGATTTTAAAAGGATTTGTAAAGTGATTTGTAGAAATATACGTTTTATTGAAATTTTTGAATTGGTTTATTTTAAATAAATAAATGTTAAAATTTTAATGTTAGTAAAATTGTGATTTTTGTGAAATACGACAAAAATGTTATTTTTGAAAAAAAAAATTGATAAAGATTATGAAATAGTTTAAATTGGAATTGTTGAAGTATTTTAAACAATTCATATAAAAAGATTTATAAAAACTGATATTTTTATAAATTAAAAATATTGGAATTTTGAAATGAGTTTTATTAAGTGTTAAAGTCAAATAAAAATGGATTCCATAAGTGAATTGAAATTTATAGATTCATAAATTGTGAAGTTATTAAATGGATAGATTTTGTAAAACAAAAAGATTTATAAGCAATTATCTTATAAATGGGATTTTGACATTTAGATGAGAAATGAATAGATGTTGTAAATAAATGGATTATAAGTTCTTAACTTATAATATAAACTTCCGGTATATAATTGAGTTATATAAGTTGAATTGGATAATTTAGAAATCGAAGTTTTATAAATAGAAATGGGATTTATAAAACATGGTTTTATAAATTCGAAATCAATAGAATTTGATAAATTTAACATTGAAGTTATTAAAGGAGATATATTCGTGATTTTGGACAGCGAATTATCCTTTAAGTTAAATGTGTAGAAATTGTTAAAAATTTGGATAGTGATTATATTCACGATTTTGGACAGTGAATATATTGTTAAGTAAAATGGATAGTTTTGGAAAAGCGATATTGTAAAATGAAGTTAATTGTTTTAAAAGATGTTTTAAATGTATTATGAATCGAAATCATAGATTTCAACATTTATTGTTGAAATAGACGTTTTCGAGAAATAAGAAAATGGTGGACTATAACACTGTTGTTATAGTAAATGATTTCCGAAAGGAAATGTTTTATATGGTATTGGGATTTATATATCTATCTAAATTTCGAATCCCTATACTAGTGATGTTGAGTCGTCGTAACGATGTTTTACGTAACATTCGTTTTGACTCAAATAAATGTGTTTAAAGAATGATTTCCTTAAAGAATGAATATATACTTAATATTGATTTAAGTATATCGAATATTTTCAAATGTTGAAAATAAATGATTTGTGAAATACTTATTATTAAATAAGTATGGAATTGCTTTTCCAATATGAAATGAACTGTTTTGAGATTTTATCTTCAAAGATAAAATGAAATGTGGAAATTGATTTGAAATTGTTTTCAAACGGTTAAGTGTGGAAATTTTATATCTAGTAAAGATATTTTTTGAAGATAAATAATTTGGGAAAATTATTTGGAATCTGATGATGTTGCGCATCTTTATTGATAGTTAAATAACCGACTATCAATAATAACCTTAGATAGGTATTTGTTGTGAATTGGATGAATTTGAATGCCACACTTATTTTTAAATAAACGCTCACTATTCGGGTTAGCCGGGAAAGGACCATGGGGTCGTATAACCCATTCCGAATATGTGATACGTCGTTATGAATCGCATTTGAAGACCGGTGTTGAAGACCGGATATTTTTGAAAATGGAAGGATTACCGTCGAGTTACTCTACATCGACTGATCTTCGATTTAGAGGTTTTATCACCCTTAGTGACGGGAAGTCCGGACGTGATTAGAAAATTATCCGGAAATGCAAGGGCTTCGTGAGAAGTGCCTTCGGTTCTGTTCGATCCCGGAACAGACTTGTATGGATTGTGTGTCTGACGTTACAATTTGAGATATAAAGCTGATTTCTTTCAAATACATTTCTGTTGGTGGCGGAGAATTTATTCTCTTAGCTTAACACCCTTCTCTGAGACGTACGAGCTCAGAGGTTATGTAGTTGAAATTTATCAGCGATATATCCCAATTTGGTAACGTGGCATACTAAGTGTTGCTGTGAAATGATCAGTGTTTGATCATTTGTGATATGATCATTTATTTGATCTTATATCTTTGTGATCATAGGTTGATCATTTTGTTTGACCCGAAGCAGGGCTTTTTGAGAAAGCGTAGCTTTGTGGATGAGACTTCATCGAGCCTCACACCCCGGAAATGGTCGAAACAGGAAGGATGCAGCAAGGTTTTAGGGAGTAGCGCCCCTTAGTGTATGTAATTCCTTCTGGATAAAGGTGGTATCATGGTATGGAGCCCAGATACTTAACCTCTGTGGTTGCTGCAAAATTTATTTCTTTGTGGTTGTTGCGAATCGGGGATCCTCGGGAAGATCGGTGACGATCGGGGGATGGCATACGCGTGTCAGTAGTTACCTACTTTTGCAGAGGTAACCCGGCCTTGTGTTGGCAGAGATCTAACCGTAATGTTAGGTTATTTCTCGGGTCGTCTATTCCAGGGACGTACCCATCGTGGATAGGAAGTTCCTTAGCCTGACCATTTGTTGGAAATCCAAAGAAACAATACGAGCCTTTACGATTTCAATTGTATAACCTGTCTCCTCAGGAGGCAGCTATAGCAGGCATAATATAATGGTACCTATGCTGGCTAAGATTAATATTATACTTTCGAAATGTTTTCCACTATGCACTAATAATAATATCAAAAAGGTTTTGATTTTTGCGTAGTAAGCATCTTTGACTAACATAAGAAGAAATCTCCTCCAAGTCTGCGTTTGCATTGTGTGTGTGGTGGGAGGTCTTATGGTAGTTTCATTTTCCAAAAGCATTGCGAATTGACTTTAAAATTCTCTGCTATTTATTTTTAAAGATATAACTGTTTTACGATCTCACACCAGTCACCATGACTGACTCGGAGTTTATTGTTTCCCTTCTAAACTTTGGGTGCCCACCAATTTCCACACGGGCAGTCTAGAGTTAGATTATTAGATTATCAGGATATTCTGGAGCTTTGGAGATAAGCTGGAGGACGAGACGTAGTATTTGTATCTGATAGTATTTATTCCGCTGTGTATTCTGTATGAGGACAAGTTTATATAACTGTCCATTGTTGTTTATTGACTCTGATGATATGATGTGATGTAATGTAATAACAGATATAATTCTTTTGTTTTTTAAATGATATTCATTTATCTATTATATATTGTTCCGCTGCGATATGTGAGATTCTGATATTGTTTTCTGCTTCTGTATCTGATGTTGTGTTGTTGTTCTTCTCTTTTCTTCTTCTTCTTCTTACTTTTTTTCTTTTTTTTTTAAAACCCTCACTATTGGAGTTTCCGGCACTCGATTGCTCGGCAGTCGATAAAGTGAGTATCGATGTCGAATTTTCGAAAGTCGAAAATTACAGGATGTGACAAAGTGGTGTCAGAGCATATGGTTAAGCGACAACCCTGCTCTGTTGGGTGTTACTCATTAGAGATAGAGTCAGCAGTACTCTAGAATGAGTTGAGTGTAATAATAGATACGAGCGCGTATTTGTTAGTGAATATAAAAATTGCTTTATATTGTGATGATTGGTTTATTGAGTGGCATATGAACCTTCGTCGGCACAGTCTTGCAAAACTGTATCGAAGGGGTTTCTAAACACTCGAATAGAACAGTTCGGCACAGTATTGTTTTAAAATAGGGTGAATGAAATAATTTTGCCCAAAACTATTTTTGTATATAAAAGAAATGTTTTTCTATGAATTACTATAGTATATGGTTGCATGGTTGCTAGAAGTAATATTATTAAATTATCATCACTAAAATTGAATAAGAAATTGAAATCATAACTCCAAAGTTAAGAAATTGATTCACATACAAATGAAATTTGAGAATGTAAATTATAAATGTGAATTGTAAATTAAAACGGAATTCCAGAGAAGTTTTGGAAAAGTTTTGAAAGGAGTTTGAAAATTTTGGAGATTTGGAAAGTTTAAACCATTTTTGATTTGAAAATGAATTTTAAAGGTTTGAAAAATGTTTTGAAGAGATGAAAAGCTCTAAACTCTTTTCGGTCGCTGGAAAATAATTCCGATGATGACCATGGCATCACCGGTGTTCATTTTCGGGTTTCCAGAAGAGGAATTGCTGCCAAATTGTTTTAAATGGAAGTTGTTTGAAAAATTTAGGTTTTGTTTTGGAAATTCAAAGGATAATTTGAATTGTTTTCAAAATGGTTTTGAAAATGTTATTAAGACTCTGGAATGCTATATAAAAGTATTTATGAGAATAATAAATGGGTTGATAACTTATACAAAGTTGTTGTGAATTTAGATTGAATAAATTTAACTTAAGGAATTTTAAGTTGAATTAAAGTAAGTATAAGTTATATAACTTATAAAATGAGAAATAAAATAATAACCAAAGATTTGAAAATAAATTCATTTGACAAATGAGAATTATTAATGTGAATTAAGAATATAAAGAGATGAATTCACATATGAATGAAATTGTAAATATGAATTTGTAAGTGAATAGAACTAGAATTGAATTTGATTTATGATGTATGAAATTGAAAGTTGAAATTCATTTCGAATTAGTAAGCAAATGAATTGAATTGAATAATGTAAATTGAAAAGTGGATAAAAAAAAAATTCATATGTTATTGGAAATTCAGTTTAATATAAGTGGTTATAAACCAAAATAGTGAATTGAATTCGAATGAGAAATTGAAATGTGAAATGAAATTCAAATGAAATTTGAAATGAAAAATTGAATGGATATGAATTCATTTTGTTTAAAAACGAATGTAACTTCAATAGTAAGCAAGAAATGTATAAGAAGTATATATTGAAAATTTTGTAATCAAATTTGCAAAATGATTTGAATGTTGTAACTAGATATAATGGCTAGTAGATATACAGGTATAAAGGGAATTGAATTTGATTTCACAGATAATTTGAATTGCTCGACAAAAGGTACGTATTTGAATTATAATATGAGTTTTTGATGATTTCTTGTCTAGCCGCTTGGCTTTTTCTTTTTCTTTTTGAAATCTGAGAGTCCGTAGGGACGTTTTGTAGTCGTGTCGTATTAGCCGCGCAAAGGAGACGCTGGCGAAATTTTTCGAAAATTTAGGGCGTTAGAAAATTTTTGAGAAATTTTGAAAGTTTTAATTTGAATTTGAAGTTTAAATTCGAATTGTTATGTAAAACAATGTTGTTTTGAAACTTATAATTGAAGTTAGAAAGATAGTCGAAATAATAGCAAATCTTTAGTAGAAAGATTTGTTTTGATAAATTTGATAAAACTGTAGAATGTGAAAAAAATAGTAGACGAGTTAAGGACCACTTTTCCTAACTTGTAATTTCGAGGACGAAATTCTTTTAAGGGGGGAAGTCTGTAACGACCCAGAATTTTGATCAAATTAAATTGAAAATATTTAATTAATTTTAAATATTTGAACGGTAATTTAATTTGAATCCCCGATTGAACTTTGAAATTTACGATTAAACATTAAAATTTAATATATTGAATGCTGAATAAAAATTTGAATCTTCAATTTTAAGCTGGAGAAAAATATTTCAAAAGCTTTTAAAATTCGTATTGATGATACTGAAGATAATAGAAGCTTCAGAAATGAATTCAGAAGTGATTTGATCGGTTTTGAATTTTTATCGTTCGAGTCGATATTTGAAAATAGTCAATTTTCACACAGTCTCAGAATTCAACGAAACCAGTTCCATTGGGTCCGTAATATTGTATTATTAATGGATTTCCAATTTCGTATTTTTCGGGGTTGTTTTGTAACCGTACGGTGAGTAAACGTGTTGGATTTTTAATTCGAATTCAATTTAAAATTTAAATTTTAAATGTTAGACAACACACACGTTCTTCCTTATCTCACGCCTAAAAACACGCCGAGCATCACGAGATAGAAATCGTGCAGAGCATACCGAGTTGTTTTAAACACTTCCTTCCTTATTCGTTTCCTCAGTTCAAAGAAAAGCAATTCAAAGAAAAAATGGCCGAAGCCCTCAGTTCTTTTCCCTCGTTCAAAATCAAATCCCTCCCATTTCTCTCTGAAATTCATCTCAAAATCAAAGACGAAGGGGGCAGTTTTCCCTTCGAGTCGATGGATCGGCATACCAAAATAGCTTCGGTCGCACGTATTTGGGGAGGAGAACTCGAGTTCGAACTCACGAGCAAATGGAACAAGAATGGTAAAGGCGCGCGTTCGAGAGGCTTTGACCAGCGGCGACTCGCGTAGGCACGATCGCGAGTTAGGGCTTCAAACGTTTCGAATCTGGGCAGTATGGGGATCGGCGGCGAGTTAAATTGGAGTGGAGGCATTCGCGTGAGTGGGCAGGAGGCTGGGGCGTTGGCAACTTCGTCGATGCCGCGATTGTCTACGTGCGATTTTTACGACAGTGGCAGATCGAAGTGGACCTAAGTGTCGATGTGGGTGGATGTCGCGAGCGCGGAGGCGTTTAGCTGCCTCGGGACTATGGGCTTCGATCGAGTTGTCATCGCGAGGCCTAGGGAAAAAAATTGGAAGAAGACTTCTTCGTCGCGGCGTCTAGAGCAGTGGTGGGGTTTGCGAGCTCGGCGAGATTCATGTCGTGTTGGGGCCTTGGCAGTAGGGTAAGGCTGAGGTATATGTTCTTTATTTTTGTTTTTAATATAAACATGTATATCCAGGAAAATAAAGAGGGTAAATCTTTGGAAAATCTGTTTTAATATTTTTACAGTAAAAGAAATTTAATTTTTTTTTTTTAAACTAAATCTTTGTTGAATTAAAATTTTAGTTTCAAATGAAGAAGTTAATAAAGAAGATTTGTTAGAGATTTAATTTATTGGATAAAATGATTTATATTAAAGGTTGGATTAACTGGAGTTTTAACTGGGAATATAAAATTTATTTTGTTAACTTAGGTGATTATATTGGTAATTAGGAAATATTTTATTAAAGGGGAAATTTGTTTGAAAAAAATTTTAAATCAGGTAAGATAAAACTTTCGGTTAAGTAAATAAATCAAACGATAATTTAATAGTTCGATTTAATTCGAATGTTAATAAAATTTATATGATTGTTATACAAGGTATAAATCAAGAAAATCAATCTAGAAGGGAAAATGAGATGGCAAATAAAAAGCTAAGGTGAGATTTTCTCACTCGAAGGAAAATTGTGTTTTACAGTTATTGATTGATGATATGATTGCTATGTTGATGTGATATTAGATATGATAGGATATATATCTATATATAGCAATATATACATATTGGCATATGTATATATTGGATTGATGATTTCCCGCCTCGTATAGCGGATGAGACCCTATTGCGCCGTTAGTAAGCGGATTTATAAAAACCTATATACCGCGATAATTCCGTACTGGAGCGGAATTGGTATTGTGCTAACGTCTTTGGATGCAGGGAAACAGGTTGGAGGGATCCAACTGGATTCCTCACTAGTAGTTATTTATTTACAGATATTGAGATGTATTCTGTTATCATATGTTGAGATATGATATTGACTGTTGTGATTGACTAATTGATGCGTTGCATCATCGGATTCAAATTTTTAAAGTCTAAAAATAACGATTTTGGATTTTAAAAGGATTTGTAAAGTGATTTGTAGAAATATACGTTTTATTGAAATTTTTGAATTGGTTTATTTTAAATAAATAAATGTTAAAATTTTAATGTTAGTAAAATTGTGATTTTTGTGAAATACGACAAAAATGTTATTTTTGAAAAAAAAAATTGATAAAGATTATGAAATAGTTTAAATTGGAATTGTTGAAGTATTTTAAACAATTCATATAAAAAGATTTATAAAAATTGATATTTTTATAAATTAAAAATATTGGAATTTTGAAATGAGTTTTATTAAGTGTTAAAGTCAAATAAAAATGGATTCCATAAGTGAATTGAAATTTATAGATTCATAAATTGTGAAGTTATTAAATGGATAGATTTTGTAAAACAAAAAGATTTATAAGCAATTATCTTATAAATGGGATTTTGACATTTAGATGAGAAATGAATAGATGTTGTAAATAAATGGATTATAAGTTCTTAACTTATAATATAAACTTCCGGTATATAATTGAGTTATATAAGTTGAATTGGATAATTTAGAAATCAAAGTTTTATAAATAGAAATGGGATTTATAAAACATGGTTTTATAAATTCGAAATCGATAGAATTTGATAAATTTAACATTGAAGTTATTAAAGGAGATATATTCGTGATTTTGGACAGCGAATTATCCTTTAAGTTAAATGTGTAGAAATTGTTAAAAATTTGGATAGTGATTATATTCACGATTTTGGACAGTGAATATATTGTTAAGTAAAATGGATAGTTTTGGAAAAGCGATATTGTAAAATGAAGTTAATTGTTTTAAAAGATGTTTTAAATGTATTATGAATCGAAATCATAGATTTCAACATTTATTGTTGAAATAGACGTTTTCGAGAAATAAGAAAATGGTGGACTATAACACTGTTGTTATAGTAAATGATTTCCGAAAGGAAATGTTTTATATGGTATTGGGATTTATATATCTATATAAATTTCGAATCCCTATACTAGTGATGTTGAGTCGTCGTAACGATGTTTTACGTAACATTCGTTTTGACTCAAATAAATGTGTTTAAAGAATGATTTCCTTAAAGAATGAATATATACTTAATATTGATTTAAGTATATCGAATATTTTCAAATGTTGAAAATAAATGATTTGTGAAATACTTATTATTAAATAAGTATGGAATTGCTTTTCCAATATGAAATGAACTGTTTTGAGATTTTATCTTCAAAGATAAAATGAAATGTGGAAATTGATTTGAAATTGTTTTCAAACGGTTAAGTGTGGAAATTTTATATCTAGTAAAGATATTTTTTGAAGATAAATAATTTGGGAAAATTATTTGGAATCTGATGATGTTGCGCATCTTTATTGATAGTTAAATAACCGACTATCAATAATAACCTTAGATAGGTATTTGTTGTGAATTGGATGAATTTGAATGCCACACTTATTTTTAAATAAACGCTCACTATTCGGGTTAGCCGGGAAAGGACCATGGGGTCGTATAACCCATTCCGAATATGTGATACGTCGTTATGAATCGCATTTGAAGACCGGTGTTGAAGACCGGATATTTTTGAAAACGGAAGGATTACCGTCGAGTTACTCTACATCGACTGATCTTCGATTTAGAGGTTTTATCACCCTTAGTGACGGGAAGTCCGGACGTGATTAGAAAATTATCCGGAAATGCAAGGGCTTCGTGAGAAGTGCCTTCGGTTCTGTTCGATCCCGGAACAGACTTGTATGGATTGTGTGTCTGACGTTACAATTTGAGATATAAAGCTGATTTCTTTCAAATACATTTCTGTTGGTGGCGGAGAATTTATTCTCTTAGCTTAACACCCTTCTCTGAGACGTACGAGCTCAGAGGTTATGTAGTTGAAATTTATCAGCGATATATCCCAATTTGGTAACGTGGCATACTAAGTGTTGCTGTGAAATGATCAGTGTTTGATCATTTGTGATATGATCATTTATTTGATCTTATATCTTTGTGATCATAGGTTGATCATTTTGTTTGACCCGAAGCAGGGCTTTTTGAGAAAGCGTAGCTTTGTGGACGAGACTTCATCGAGCCTCACACCCCGGAAATGGTCGAAACAGGAAGGATGCAGCAAGGTTTTAGGGAGTAGCGCCCCTTAGTGTATGTCATTCCTTCTGGATAAAGGTGGTATCATGGTATGGAGCCCAGATACTTAACCTCTGTGGTTGCTGCAAAATTTATTTCTTTGTGGTTGTTGCGAATCGGGGATCCTCGGGAAGATCGGTGACGATCGGGGGATGGCATACGCGTGTCAGTAGTTACCTACTTTTGCAGAGGTAACCCGGCCTTGTGTTGGCAGAGATCTAACCGTAATGTTAGGTTATTTCTCGGGTCGTCTATTCCAGGGACGTACCCATCGTGGATAGGAAGTTCCTTAGCCTGACCATTTGTTGGAAATCCAAAGAAACAATACGAGCCTTTACGATTTCAATTGTATAACCTGTCTCCTCAGGAGGCAGCTATAGCAGGCATAATATAATGGTACCTATGCTGGCTAAGATTAATATTATACTTTCGAAATGTTTTCCACTATGCACTAATAATAATATCAAAAAGGTTTTGATTTTTGCGTAGTAAGCATCTTTGACTAACATAAGAAGAAATCTCCTCCAAGTCTGCGTTTGCATTGTGTGTGTGGTGGGAGGTCTTATGGTAGTTTCATTTTCCAAAAGCATTGCGAATTGACTTTAAAATTCTCTGCTATTTATTTTTAAAGATATAACTGTTTTACGATCTCACACCAGTCACCATGACTGACTCGGAGTTTATTGTTTCCCTTCTAAACTCTGGGTGCCCACCAATTTCCACACGGGCAGTCTAGAGTTAGATTATTAGATTATCAGGATATTCTGGAGCTTTGGAGATAAGCTGGAGGACGAGACGTAGTATTTGTATCTGATAGTATTTATTCCGCTGTGTATTCTGTATGAGGACAAGTTTATATAACTGTCCATTGTTGTTTATTGACTCTGATGATATGATGTGATGTAATGTAATAACAGATATAATTCTTTTGTTTTTTAAATGATATTCATTTATCTATTATATATTGTTCCGCTGCGATATGTGAGATTCTGATATTGTTTTCTGCTTCTGTATCTGATGTTGTGTTGTTGTTCTTCTCTTTTCTTCTTCTTCTTACTTTTTTTCTTTTTTTTTTAAAACCCTCACTATTGGAGTTTCCGGCACTCGATTGCTCGGCAGTCGATAAAGTGAGTATCGATGTCGAATTTTCGAAAGTCGAAAATTACAGGATGTGACATACTTATATAAATTTAATTTCTTTTTTGCAATATATTTCTTCAAAATTTCCTGAAGGTAGGAAGCCATTGAAAAACTTGAGAATGAAGAAGAAGATGAAGTAGAATAGTATGTAAAATTATGAAGAGAATGGTGGGTATTTATAGGAAAACTTTGGAAATAAACATCTAAATGCATAATTACTCTTTTTCCCCTTGCCCACACCCCCTTCATCCCTTCAAGACGAATGGAAAGCCCACCCTCCCTTGTGCTTCCATGAATGTGATGATGATGGTGTGTAAGTGAGTTGATGTTTGCTTTTTAGGGTAGAAAATATCTTGGATATTTATACTTTTTACTATATGTAACTTCTAATGTAAATGGTAAGTATATTTGTATGTATATATGTGTTCATGTATATGTTAGGTGTGTATGTGTACCTTATATATGTGCACAAGACATATAAACAAGGTTGTAACAACTTTGAACAACTTCCATTTGTTAAACGGTTGGAAATCGGGAAGCCGATTCTCGGTCACATTTTCACTTATAAATTAATTTACATATAAATGTAAACAAAATTTGAAAATTAATTTCTTATCATTTTTAACCAATTAAAATGATCTCTTTTGAATTGTAAAACCATATAAATTAATATTAAATAATTGTTTACAAAAAGTGCTGTTATATCGATAAAGAGATATGAGTTTTGTTATATTTTCAAATCAAGTATATAACTTCATAAAACTATTATAAATGATTTACTATCACTATATAGCTAATTAAAATGAATTATTATCATTTTAGAAACAAATTTTGAATAATTATGATAATTATTAAATCGTTAAATCTCAATTTAAATTCATTATATCAATTATTAAATATGATACCATTATCGATGATGTCATAAATATATATTTATCCCGAAAATAAAATAGATAATTTTATTTCATATTCTTGTTTAAATGGATAAATAAGAATGATTTTTGGGCATATTCTTGTTTTATCATATTTATCGATGATGTCATAATCATATTCTTGTTTTATCGATATTTTTCCAAAGTATATATTTTTGTAAATATTTATTGAAAATAAGATTACCATCATTATTTATTGTTCAAAACATCATAGTTTATGCTTGAAAAACTTAGGGGTCGTTTGGTTTATTTTGTATTTTATGTTTTGAGTTTTCAACATTAATTACAAAATATGAGAAGAATGAAGGGAGGTCAGAAGGGATAAACGGAAGATTGGAGGGGACCACGAAGTGGGTGGAGGAAAGACGGAAGGATGAATTGTTCCTCGTGCTTCCATTTTTCTCAAAACACGAAAAATGAAAAAAAGTTGTTTTCTATTTTGTGTGTTAAATTCGTTTTCTAAAATGATCATTTTTCATAATATACATGTGTCGTGCGTATTTTTGTATGGACGAAAACCCAAAACTAAAAACGGTAAACCAAACATAGCCTTATATTTGAATATTTTAAAAATAAATATAATTTATCAAAGTGATAAATTTGTGGGTCGTTACAATTTTATTTAAGGATTTTCTTAATTATATACCTTAAAGTAATTACTTAATTATTTATATCACAATGTAAAAATGTATAAAAGAAAACAAACACCTTTATTTCAAACAAAATTGATCACAGAGTTGGATAGATGTAACAATTACATAATTGCGCATATGGCATACCACTAACTCTTTCACTTTACTTATAAAATGAAGGAAGGGACTTCACTAAAATTACAGTTGAATACATTTGATGGGTTGTTAACGAAGATGAGGATAATATATTTGAAACTCAAAGAAGATCAAAAGGCGATGATATTGTTGTGCTCGTTATCGAAGAGGTATACAAGGTTTTTGAATAGCTTGATCTATAATCTGGATACTTTGATGCTTAGTGATGTCAAAGCGGGTGTTCTTAGTGAGGAGTATTGATATAAATTGAAGGAGTTGAGCGATATTGGAAGTGATATGGTGAGTAATAGTCATGGTTGTCTGTAAAGAAAGGTATAAGTAAGAATAAGAGAAACTGTGGGCATTCAAATTCAAAGACTCCCTAAGGTTGAGTAAAATTGAAAGATAGGAACTCTAAGTGCTTTATTTGTATGAAGCCCAGTTATTGCAAGAATGATTATCCGGAAGAGTAGAATAAGGAAGTCGTTGCATCTTTATCCATGGTGAGGGAGACTGTTGCTGGTATGGTTGATGATAATGTATTGACGTCGGCTGTATCAAGCGTTTCGGGTGGCAAATGGGTATCCAATTCGGAAGCATCTTATCATATGCCACTGAGTACGATTTTAGTTCCTCTTATATTAACAATGAGGGAAATGAAATTATTAAAGTAGGTGTGCACACACAAGAATTGGACTAGATGGTGAAAGCTCAAAGCATCGGCTATTCAGATGTCTGTATTGGAGTTCAAATGTCAGAGTAGGAGGTTAATTGCCATAATTAAAGGTCAAACGCCTGAAAATGACTAAATTTTAGGGTTTTATTTCGCACATGTATTCTGGTCATTTCGGCATGGTTTAAGAGATTTTAATTTTAATTTAGACATTAAAATTTAAATTAAGACATAAATTTCAGTTCGGATGTCTGAATTTGGCTAAAAATGCCCTTTTTGGGTTGCTGTAGTTTGCCATTCTTCTGGGGCAAAGTAGGAACTTGTATATTACTGGATTTATCCATATGAAGGTATATTTGGGATCTCTTTAGAGAGTGATTTATTTTGGGGAATAACAAGAGTTTTCTTTTATTAATTTATTTCATTTTTTCTAATCTCCACACAAAACAAATTTTAGTGAGAGTTTGTGAATCGGGCGACCAATTGTAATCAATCTCTTGTACTCTTTCATTGGTGATTAATAAAATTCTCCTCTTAAAGTGGATGTACACTCACAAGTTGTGAGTGGGACCACTATAAATCTTATGTACGGTTATTTTCATTATTTCTATATATATTTTCTTGCTTTTATGTATAGTCTTGAACTTAGATTTTTTGTGATTGGGCTGAGATAATGATTTTTTTTATTTTTGCACATCTTACAATGATTCTAAGTCTTTTGTTGTGTTTCTTTGGTTGGTTGTTGGTGTTTGGTTGTCAGATCTGAATTTTGACAATATTTGGTATTATATCGCACTGGTGTTTATAACTAAAATGTTTAGAATAATGCCAAAGTCGGATAATGTTTCAACATGTCCCTCTATGATTAGTCCAGGTAGTGTAATACCAAATTTACATGTATTGTATGCGATTTTGAGATCACGGTTGGTTATAAAATAGTGAAATGGAGATAATGAATCTAAGAAATGGAAATGGAAGACGAAAGTAGTTACAAGGCAGAGTCAGGTGCATCATATTGTGTTTGATACACCTTTTTTGTTGGTGGATATCTCGAGTGCTGAGAGAGAGGAGATTGAAGAGTGAACATACACTACACTTCAATTTTCTATGGGTGAGAATGTAATCTTCAAAATTAGTTGTGAGATCGCCACTAAGGGTATTTGGACAAGTTGTAAAAGTTGTATATAAAAAAATCACTTACTAATCATTTAGGATTGTTATCACCTATAAGACGAAGTTGCGCTTGAATATCTTTGATGGATTGCCAATGAATACAATGGCGATAGATTTGAAAATCGAGGAGGAACTAAAGGTGATGATTTTTTTGTGTTCGTTACCGAAGGTATACTAGGTTCTCAAACAGCTTGATCTATAGCCGGGATGCTTTGATGCTTAGTGATGTTAAGGCGGGTCTTCTTAGTGAGAATATGAAGGATCAAATAAAGGAGTTGAGTGATAATAGTGGTGGTATGATAGTAGTCATGGCTTAATTAAGGAGAGAGGTAGAAGCAAGAATAAAGGAATCCATGGGCATTTGAAAACAAAGTAGCCCAGAGGTCAAGGAAAATCGAAAGATAGGAACTATAATTGTTTTGCTTATAAGAAGCCCAGTCATTGGAAGAATGAGTATCCTAAAATGAAGAGGAAGGACATAGTTTAATGTGGATTTGTAACTTAATGGGTATTGGCTTTGTGTGGATTCAGATGTTTGATGGAGTAATTTGCATGCTCTCTAGTGTGCATTATATACTAGGATTTTTAAAGTCGCTTATTTCTTTATGAAATTGTATTCTTTGGGATGTAAAATCACTATTGAGAGTCATAGTTTATCGGTTTATAAGGGTGCACTTGTACTGATGAAAGGTGTTAGGGCTCATAATGTTTATTTGCTTGATGGTTACCTTGTATTAGTCTTGATAGTCATCGTAGCCTTGATGTGACTAGGTTGTGGCATATGAGATTGAGTCATGTCCCAGAGAGGTTTTGGATATTCTTCGGAATCAGAAGACGATTGATGGATGGAATTTTCAACAAGTTAGAGTTTTTCAAGGAACGTGTCATGGGTAAGAAAACTAAAGGCCTATTTGGTAAGGGAAAAGTGATTCTGGAAGAATTCTTGAGTATGTTTGTTAACCCGCTTTTGACCTAAAGTAGATTTCAACTGGACTTAGAAGATTAACACAAGAACGAAACAATTCACAAACTTGGAAAAACACTGGGAAGGACTAGAGAAACAACTCGGAGAAGTTTCAAACAAAATAGAGCTAAGTGTATAGCTCAATGCCAAGCTATGATAGGCTATGAATCTTCCCTCTTTCACTTTCCAAACTCCATACACCTCCTGTGCTACTTGTAACGATCTACCTTTCTTACACCTAAAGACGACACTTAATAAATCCTCGGTATTCATGTGCCATTCATTTAAGTGTTCGAAAGACAGGTCATTTAGTGGGAAGAAAGAAAATTTAGAACAGAATCTCACAAAACATGACGAGTAATACATAATATGCACAAAATCTTTACAAAAAGAAATCATGTTTATTTGCACACAACATCAGAGTACACTATCTTATTATCGGCCTGGACAGTTATAACATCCTGTCCTTGCAATTTAATAACTACAACTAGAACAAACAGCGGAAGATTTTAAGATACGCGAATACATCTTGGAGAATCCAGCTCGTCTCCTAAAAGCTCCAAAGAATCCAGCTAAATATGGAAAATATGCTCGGGCTGACCCGAGCATTAAAGGAACTGTATTATTACTATAAACCCCTTTTAAAATCAAAAGTATCTTGTAAGACTACGCTACACATAAACACGGATGAGTTTTTAACTTACGATAACTAAAACATTTTATATTATAAACATCCACCGATTGTATAATAATGTCTATGGTTTAAAGTATTTAATAACCAAGTAGCAATGATGTGCGTACTTGACAACAATAATAGATATACAATCAAAAATCGTTGGCTCGTATTTGAGAATGGATTTCCAACAAATGGCAAGATAAGGGACTACCTTCCGAAAATCTGTACACCTCTAGATAAAATGTATAGTGGGATCGAAAACCTTTTGACCCCCGCCAACACAGGACTGGCCTACCCCTAAACTACGTAATACCGAATATGATCAATCCTTGGTTGATCAACAACCAAAAAAAGGTCCCCGAAGCATACATAGAGATATCGACACTAGATCTTGGTATGATCATACCCTAATGGGTGCGATCTCATGGCCCTTTGCATTTACCCTATTTTAACCCTTACCGGGGTATGAGGTTGAGAGGCTATGCTCTTAACATTTAGCAATCCATCTTAGATGCTAAAACTACCCTCCAGGAAGAAATGCAATGCTAGAATTCATCAATACAAGTTTGTTATGGGTCTGAATGAAACCCAAGGCTCTTCAAGGAGCATCATCTTCAATCATCTTTAAGATATCTTCCACGCGAACACATATGTTGGTTTGGAGTGGTTTTTGGATAAAATATCTGATCCTGGTCTCTCTAAACCAACCGCGATATTTCTGGTTGACTCATTCCTGGTTCTTTTCGAAGTATACAACATATATTCGAGTCCTCACCGTGACTCGTATATACAGTCAAACTTCCTGAGTCAAAAAAGGTCAAGATTTGATAGTTGGTTATTTAACTATCAAATAATCAAACAACAACAATTCAGAGATTTAATTATCCATAGCAATGACTAAGCCTCAAAATAAATCTTTTATTTATTTAAATCTCCTTTCAAAACATTTATCAAAACATTCATATACTTATCTCACTGACATATGTATATTCACAAAACATTTATGAAAGAAATCTTATTAAAAAATCATATTAAAATGATCAAAGAAATATTATTTAAATTAGAGATAAAGATAACCTCAAATACTATTCCTTCGGTGTTAAATGTGGAGCGAATGTCCCTACCACCAAAATTTAAAAGGTAAGTTAAAGTAAATCAAATCTCAAATTCTTTTATAAATTTCTTCAATAAATCCCTTTAAATAAATCTCTTCATTGGTGAAAATCTCCTTTGCTAAAATTCCAAACCAATTTATAAAATACTTTTATAATAATCAAAATTCATTTATATAACTTTTATAAATCTCCAAAATCATTTATAAAACTTCTTTATAAATATTCAAAACCCTTTATCAAACTTCTTTATAAATATTCAAAACCCTTTATAAAACTTCTTTTATAAACTTTTCTTATTCCCAAACAAAACTTCTTTAATAAAATTAAATCAATAAAGTTCCGTTGATAAAGTCAATTATGTAAAAAAACTTTTAAAAAAACAAGTTATTATTTAAAACATCCTTCATTAAATTTAACTTTAAATCATATTAACAAATAAAATGATTTTTTAACAAACCTTTATAAAGTATTAAATTACTTCAAAACACCTTTAATAAAAACACTACTTCATCACCCTTTAAATATCTTATTTAAAATGGTAATAAACTTTAAACCATTTTTAAAATGGATAAAATAAAACATTTGACTTCACAAAATTAGAAAAAAGGTTTAGTGACCACAATGGTGTATATTTTAATCCAGTTTAACTTATCTAAGTTACCACGGGTATTTAAATAACAAACAGGTATGTAAAGGGAATCAGCTAACAACAAACAAATCAACATATAGGTAAGATGTCCAAGTTACTATAATAGTAGACGGGAATTTGTTCTACTAAACACATGTCCAAGTTAATATAATAGTAGGCTGGTGTTTGGTTCTACTAACAGATGTCAAATATAACTTAATTAGCAGGATAGTGATTTATTCTGCTAAATAAATGTCATTGGGTTTCATATTCAATGAAGTTACTTAAAGGTTATCGACAAAGAAATCCCTTGGATTTTAAAAAAACAATCTTTAAAGGAAAGTTAATTTAAAACAAAACCGATTTTTAGAAATAAAGTGGTTTAAAATCCCAAAACATTTATTAAAAAATTAAATAACATTTAAACTCTTAGTTTAATAATAATTAAACTTTTAATTAATAATCAAACCATAATTAACTTTTAAATCAATAATTAAATAATATCCTTTGTATATATAATTAAATAATATTTAATCTTTAAATAAATATTTAAACCATAATTATTTTCTAATTAATTGTTAAACAATAATTTAAACGTTCATTAATGATTAAATTAATCTTAATTTATCTTATTAAATTAGTAATTAAGTAAATATTTAAACCCTTTTATTGATTTAATTAGTTAATAATTAATCTTAAATAAATATTTAAATAATAATTAATCCCTAATTATTAATTAAATAATAATTAACTTAAACTAATTATAATTAACTTAATTGATTAACATTTAAGTATTAATTATCTTTATAAACTAATAATTAAGTACTAATTATCTTAATTATTAATTAATTAACCATTAAAATAAATAAATAATTAATTAATTAATTACTTTTTAATTACTTAATTAAAGTTTTGAAAACACTTTACAAAAAGAATACTTAAGTAAAAACATTTCTATAGATTTTCCAAAACCAGTTCGTTTTACGAAGTGCACTTATAGCGACTATCGCTATATGATCCAAAATTTCAAAAATTATTTTTATATTAAATACTTTCAAAATTCTTAACTTTTATATTTTAACCACTTTATAAACTTAGTATAACATTTTGGAAAACAAAGTAAGGTTTTCGGGACTTTGCATAACATTTCAAAAACATAAAGCGAGTAAACAAGTTTTAATCCAAAGGATTTCGATGTTGCAACCTAACTACCTTCAAATACTAACTTTTCTTTTACATATACAATATGTCCATAAGTATAACACACATACATGTCATCACAACGTACAACTAAACAAAATCCTAGCTTTCAACCTTACTACTATTTAACTTGCATACCCAAGTTAATATTACATCCGAACATATAAGCATACAAATAAAGCGACATCATATTCAACTAAATCAAACTATGATTTAGCAACAGGATATACAACAAATTCAAAGTTAGAATTTTTAAATAAATTTGTAAGCTATACTCATCCAAAAGCTACCAAACCACTTTGAACTTCGACTAGAACTTTAGATTAACCTAGATCCTAGCTTTAACTTTGGTAAGTACAAGATTTGATGGCCTTATGGTGGCTTTATAGTTCGGCCAAGGTATGGTATATAAGGCCCAAAGGTGGTGGAGCTCGGCCTTGAAAGGTGGAGGGACTTTGGATTATCATCGAATTCACAAAAATCAAACCCGAAAATGGATCATCTTCCAACTGATTTTGGATAAGATACTCATAGAATTTAGGAACGTTTACAAAGAAAAAGTTCTTGGAAATCTTTTTCTATATAATTTCAGAAAAAAAATCACTCAATTTGGATCTGTTTTGAGGAAGATATGGTTAAACGAAGATGAGGTATTTTTGGACATTAAAATCTTAGCCCGAAAATGAGTCTGAAAGAAATGATATTTGGACATGGCTAAGCTCAAAATTTGAGTAAATGGTACATATGAAAGTTGTAGCCATTGAAATTTTATACGGTTTGAAAAGGAGAAAACTTCCATTTGGATAAGATTTCAGAAATATATGATAAAAGGAAGAAGATGCAAAATTGAAGAAATGCAAGGGATAATTATAAGCAAGAACAAAGTAATTTACCTTAATGCCCAAGGTCCTTTACCCTCCACCTCCTCTTGCCACTTCACCATGGCACCTCACCTTCATGTACCTCAGCCCACAAGCTTGTCCCCCTTCCCTTTGCTTAGCCAACATGTTTTAAATGCACATGTACTTTGTGTTTCCTTATGTTACTTAAGGAATCTTATATTTTAGTTTTTTTTTAAAAATCGATACGATTATATGTCACTTCATTCATATATTCTAAATACACACACTAATACATAAGTATCCTACTTATTATAAATGAACGTGTTTGTTTATACAAAAGTGTTCATAACGTTTCCTATAACTTTTAGTCGATGAAAAATCGAAAAATCGAAAAACGAATTCTGGTCACATTTTCGATTTTCCTTCGAACTATTTATATTTTAAACAAATTATGAAAACTATTTTACCATCATTATTTATTATTTAAAAGAGTTTTAATTTAATTATAAATCTATTATTTGAATATTTAAAATTAATTAAATATACCTATATTAAAGCAGTGAAATTCCGGGTCGTTACACTCTCCCCCCTTAAAAGAATTTCGAACCCAAAATTTTACCACGGCCCTAAACCCAGAAACACTTAACACTGCTCATCAGCCCGTATGATGTACATAGGTCATTCTTATGCCAAAATATGATTTGATCACTCACTTATACATTTCTTTACTTCTAAACTAGTATTGCTCACTCGATTCCCTAGTGCGGACTCTGATTAGGCTTCTCAATTAGAAGCCTATATTCTCCTTATATAGCCATATACTGTGATAGAAAACTTTGGTTTTAAATTAAGAACCCTCACCAAGTGTTTGCCGTCAAAAATCGAGTGATAAATCCTTTTTTGGAATGGTGTAAAGCAACTCAAGTCATGTACTTGAATCTTGGATTGAGAACTATATGAAAAAGGGAAATGATCTACGTAAAACCTACGTACTCATCTAAAGGTTTTTATTTACCTAATTAATTCTTACCTTCCCACAAAAATATTTATGAAAACGTTCCCAAAAATTCCAACTAAGGTTCAAACAATTAAATGGTACAACTTATTTATGAAATCTTTTCATAAAATCATTTTACTTTATTAATTTGTATTATACTCTTCTACATCCTAAGAGTACATATAAAACATCTGATTTTTTAATTCTATTCAGATATAGGCCCAAAATAACTTTAAGTCTTAAAAATGAGTCGACCAATCCAACCTCTTTACTCAATCGGTTTGATAAGTAGCTAAGAAGAGTAGGATGATGGTATCCAAACTCCATCCTACAATCTACTTTTTCCTAGATACTTCTAAGGTAAAAATGTTTATTAGCCAGCCTCATAACATCAACTTTTTTTTAACTTCCTAAGTGTTAAAAATCAAAAGACAGTTTAATAAAACCAAGTTTATTAAACCTTTTTATTAAGTTAATTCAATTTTAAAACTTCATTTATTCACCCATTCTTAATCAAAATATTTGAAAACCTAGGAGCCAAATACCCAGGTTTTATTTCAAAAATCTTTTTGAAATGATGCTTATTTTTAACCCATAGAAAATATACATATATCCCGAGTAAGTCCAAAATGATATCAAGGAATTGTGTATTACCAAATAGTATCATATATCCCTTTACCAAGAGGGTAATACTTAAGAGACATGTTTACCATCCGAACACATCTCCTACCCAGTTTAAGTCACTTTTGAGTCACTCGAACTGGTTAATTATAAAAATGTTTCTTCTTTTCAAATCTCCACTTTGAAACAATACTATGCACATATATTTCCAACTAAATAATTTTTAACAAAATATTTATCATTCACTTGCTTTGGATTCATTCAGATACAAACTCACTTCGATCATACAATGACAAAGAGAATAATTTACTAAGTGCTCCATCACATCCGCCTAAGCAAGCATTCGATTGTCACTTAAAGGATTATTCTGATCATCACAAAATAGATCGAGACTCATTCCCCGAGCCGTCCAAAGAAAAACCTTATTCTAAAATTGCCTTTCAAATATTTATACCTTAAAGTATTTTTAAGTAAAAACTATTACTACTTTTCCAAGAGTCGTTTGAAAACTATATCAAAACCCTAGGGATTTAAATTCTTTGAGAATTCATCTTATTTTTTAAAACATATTTGATAATCTTGATTTATAAAATCAACCTTTTATAAAATCATCTGAAATATTTCTTTATAATAAACACCTTATATTAAAATCCAATTTTAACCCAACATATCATTGAACGCCTTATAGTCAAACTATGAAACTTAATTCACAAGATGTTTGTTTAAATGTTCCTAAAAATTCTATCTTTTCAACCTATGATTTTTAAAAGATGGTGTTATCCCGCTTTTTGGCAAAGCCGGAATATCAAACAAATCGACAGGAAAGGATGGATATCAGGATTGGAAGTCGATTGGAAACAAGGCTGCGATGGATGTCGTCAAAATTTGGCCGAGCTCCGATCAAGGCAGAATTGATTGGGAATGACAATCAAGGTTAGGAGAGGCTATGTTTCAATTTTCAGGACGATCGGAGTTCGTACGCACAAGATATGAATGAATTAAAATGCATAGAGCACGGTTCGAATCGATGTACTTCGCATCGATGGATGTTGGTTCGAATCGATGAAGGTTCGAATCGATTGAAGTTCACTGCACTTCACATCGATATGGTTCGTATCGATGAAGATGGAATCAGTCGTTTGCTCTGGGACAACATGTTCGAATCGATCAAGAAGTAGCATAATACTTTGAATCCATGGACTTCGCATCACCAGCTTCGAATCCATCACGCTCGACTCCAACAAGTTCGACTCCATCTACTTCGTACCCTTCGGTGAACACTCTCTCGAATCCACAAAGGCTGGTCACTTCGTATCCAT
The DNA here is from genome assembly GCA_030737815.1 of Allium fistulosum. Classification (NCBI taxonomy): domain Eukaryota; kingdom Viridiplantae; phylum Streptophyta; class Magnoliopsida; order Asparagales; family Amaryllidaceae; genus Allium; species Allium fistulosum. The sequence continues at coordinate 244,992,279 of CM060905.1, read as the reverse complement.
CTGGAACTGTTACTTCGAATCCATGCAATTAAGGGTGCCTCGACTCCATAACCTTCGAATCCCCAGGATAAGACAACTCCGAATCGATCCACAGCAGCGCGTCTTGATCGATTCGAACCAGTGCCAGTTCCATCGATTCGAAGGAAGCGAACCTTCGAATCCAACGTCTCGAGTCCACCAGGTAAACGCGGCTAAAACCAAGGACTCGACCCAGTAAACTCGGATAAAAAGGAGGATCAACTCGAAGATTGCGCGCCACGTCACCGTCTTCACGTGCAGAAGCATGGATTCGACCCTATGGATTCGAACCATATCGATTCGAACGAATCCATAGGGCGAAGAACGTCAACTTGAATCGATCTTAACTTGAGATCTACAAGTCCAAATGCTATGAAATTTTCACAGTAGCTTGAGCACATGTTGAAGAATGTTCACGCCAAATTTCAGCTCGATTGGACAATTTCTTGATCGATTCGAACATAGCTTCAAATCGATCTCAAAGTGGGCCCGGATTTCCAGAAAGCGGGCATGTGGGCCCCCTCACGTGCCAGAACTGGTCTCCCCTCAATTTAGGCGAAATATCAGCCTCCTACACCTATAAATAGAGCCCCTGGTCATTCAGAAAAGGGGTCGGACAATTTTGAGAGCTAAAGAGCGCCCGGACTCTGCCAGATTTACTCCAGATCACCATTGCTGCCTTAGATTCAGATTATAATCATAAATCCGTTGTACTACACGATAGGAAATTGTAATCTCCAAGCATCGATCAATAAAAGATAAAAACTTTGGAGTGGACGTAGGCCGGAGATAGCCGAACCACTATAAATCTCGTGTTTTTGTTCATTATTTCTGGATTGCTGTTTGTTGTTTGTTTAGATCTGAGATTTGTGTTTGAATATTGCTGATTTGTATTCATACACTGGTGCTTTCACAACATTCAGGGTTTGTGACCATTTTTGGCGCAAACACTTTGGTGCTTTCACTGAGAAGAACTAGCACCCGCTACACCAATTCAAAATTTAGCCTTGAAAGTTTGAAGGATTCAGATTGACTCGACAATGACTCGACAAACGAGTAGAAGGCAAAGAGCTGAGAGAAGCCAACAGGGAGGAAGTCAAGAGGCATCCTCCGGAGCTGGAGAAGGACAAGCTTCGATTTACATTACGAGAGACGAAATGGAAGCTATGGCAAATTCATTGCATGAGAGGTTGCTGAAGAGTCAACAGGATATGATGCAGAATTTCTTCGAGCAGATGAGAGCCGCAGGAACACAGAACCTTGGACCAACTACAGCGACTGCAAATGTGGAACAAGGAACTAGGGTTGCGGAACCCAATGGAGGACAGAATACAGAACCGGAAGGCAATCAACAAGGGCTTGGGGGCAGGCCCACAGGATCCAACGCAGAAGGACCTTTGGAAGGAGTTCAGCAGGCTAGAGCCAACGTTGCGGCTAATGAGCCACATGAAGAATATGTGCCGGAGTTCCCTCGGGAGCATGGGGGGCAACACCTAACAGGCAATGCTGGATTAATGGAAATCATTAGGAAGACTATGCGTGGAGGTTCGACCAATAGAGACTTGGAAGGAGTGAACAGGAGTCCGTTCGCTCGGGAAATCAGGATAGCTCAAAATCCACCTAAGTTCAAGTTACCTAGCGTGGAAGCATATAATGGCAAGGCTGATCCAACTGATCATTTGATGAGATACACTAGACACATGGAAATGCTGGGGGCATCGGAGGAAGTGATGGCCAGATGTTTCCCTTTATACTTGACAGACCTAGCGGCAATGTGGTTTAGGCAGCTGGAGGAAGGATCTATCAGGAATTGGAGGGAATTGGTGGACAGGTTTTTGGGACAGTTTCGGGTTCATATCAAAAGACCTAAGAACGTGATGACGTTAACCTCGGTAAAGCAAAGAACGGATGAATCGCTTAGAGCATTTTTAACTCGATTTAATGCGGCGGTTTCTTCGGTGGATCGACCGGATCCATCGATGGTTTTGATGGCGGCAGTGTCGGGAGTCAAAGAGGATTCAGATTTTAAGGTATCTTTAGTACGAGACCCACCACTGGATCTCGGGGAATTCTTTCACGAAGCTGAAAGATTTCTTCGGCAAGAAGACGCATGTATGGATTTAAAGCTAAAGGAGGTGAATGTGACCGGGGGTGGAGGACCATCCGACGGAAGCTCGGATAAAGATAAAGGAAAAAGGAAGCTGGACGAAAACTCTGAAAAAGCTAGGAAACGATGGAAGGATCCAAGGTTTTCCACATACACAGAATTAAACGAGACACTAGAGCGGATATACATGGAAACTCGGAATCGCCTTCCTTACCAAAGGCCGGCTAGGAGAGAACCATCCGAGCGGGAGAGGGCATCAGGAAAGCATTGTCTCTTCCATGATTTGGACGGGCATGATACCAATAGCTGTAGGCACCTAAAGGACATAATTAAGGAGCATGTGAGGAATGGACAGTTGAGGCAGTATGTTGGGGCTCGGAATGCAGCGGTGGAGCTGGAGCAACCACCGTCTACCTCAAACCATGAGGATATGAGGCACATGAATAATGGTCGATTGGTCATCAATTGATCAGGATAATATGAAATAAGTAACAAACCATTGGCGAGCAACCGAGTCATTTACACATGTATGGGGACGGAGATAGCCCCTAGGCATGCTCTGAGTGATGATAAACCGCAAAGCCATGGTTTGCGAAATCTGTCTTTTGTTTTTGGATTGGACACTTATTTTTCTAGTTTGGTTTTTGGAGTTTGGATTGAACTCCTGATTTTGCTTGTTTTTCTGGTTTTGGCATTCATTCGGATGATTGTTCTTCGTTTTGGATGATGGTTTCGATTTTTGATATGGATTTCTGGTTTTCCGATTTGATTTGGATTTTGGATTGGATCTTGATTGGATTCTTTTTTGGTTTTTGATAAACAGTCGTCAGGTATGGATTATGCCTGGCAAGGGGTGAGTCGTTCTGCCCGAACGCGGTAAAGTGACTCATTCAGGTCGTCGAGTATGGACTATGCTCGGCAAGGGTCCAGAGTGACCAGGATTCGGCCTAGGACTTAGGCCCCCTATTATTGATTATTGTCTCAGGTCGTTGAGTATGGACTATGCTCAACAAGGGTCCGGAGCGACCAGGATTCGGCTTAGGACTTAAGCCATGGCATTACTTACGTCCAGGGACACTGGACCACGGTCGTCGAGTATGGACTATGCTCGGCAAGGGTCCGGAGTGACCAGGATTCGGCTTAGGACTAAAGCCACGGCATTACTTACGCCCAGGGACACTGGACCACGGTCGTCAGGTGTGGATTGCGCTTGGCAAGAACCCGGAGAGGTTAGCTCAACGTCCAGGGACACTGGACCATGGTCGTCAGTTATGGATTGCGCTCGGTAAGAGCCCAGAGAGGTTACGGATTTGGATACCGACCCGGAGAGGTCTTGGATTCGGTTGTTGGATAAGGATGGACTAATAACTCAGCCTTCGAGTTTGGATGGGCACGGAATTGGCTATGGACTTTGGACATTGGATTTGGAAACTATTCAAAACACGCCTTCTTATCACAAGGCATGTTTTGGGGGGCAAATGTTATCCCGCTTTTTGGTCAAAGCCGGAATATCAAACAAATCGACAGGAAAGGATGGATATCAGGATTGGAAGTCGATTGGAAACAAGGCTGCGATGGATGTCGTCAAAATTTGGCCGAGCTCCGATCAAGGCAGAATTGATTGGGAATGACAATCAAGGTTAGGAGAGGCTATGTTTTAATTTTCAGGACGATCGGAGTTCGTATGCACAAGATATGAATGAATTAAAATGCATAGAGCACGGTTTGAATCGATGTACTTCGCATCGATGGATGTTGGTTCGAATCGATGAAGGTTCGAATCGATTGAAGTTCACTGCACTTCGCATCGATATGGTTCGTATCGATGAAGATGGAATCAGTCGTTTGCTCTGGGACAACATGTTCGAATCGATCAAGAAGTAGCATAATACTTCGAATCCATGGACTTCGCATCACCAGCTTCGAATCCATCACGCTCGACTCCAACAAGTTCGACTCCATCTACTTCGTACCTTTCGGTGAACACTCTCTCGAATCCACAAAGGCTGGTCACTTCGTATCCATCTGGAACTGTTACTTCGAATCCATGCAATTAAGGGTGCCTCGACTCCATAACCTTCGAATCCCCAGGATAAGACAACTCCGAATCGATCCACAGCAGCGCGTCTTGTTCGATTCGAACCAGTGCCAGTTCCATCGATTCGAAGGAAGCGAACCTTCGAATCCAACGTCTCGAGTCCACCAGGTAAACGCGGCTAAAACCAAGGACTCGACCCAGTAAACTCATAGAAAAAGGAGGATCAACTCGAAGATTGCGCGCCACGTCACCGTCTTCACGTGCAGAAGCATGGATTCGACCCTATGGATTCGAACCATATCGATTCGAACGAATCCATAGGGCGAAGAACGTCAACTTGAATCGATCATAACTTGAGATCTACAAGTCCAAATGCTATGAAATTTTCACAGTAGCTTGACCACATGTTGAAGAATGTTCACGCCAAATTTCAGCTCGATTGGACAATTTCTTGATCGATTCGAACATAGCTTCGAATCGATCTCAAAGTGGGCCCGGATTTCCAGAAAGCAGGCATGTGGGCCCCCTCACGTGCCAGAACTGGTCTCCCCTCAATTTAGGCGAAATATCAGCCTCCTACACCTATAAATAGAGCCCCTGGTCATTCAGAAAAGGGGTCGGACAATTTTGAGAGCTAAAGAGCGCCCGGACTCTGCCAGATTTACTCTAGATCACCATTGCTGCCTTAGATTCAGATTATAATCATAAAATCCATTGTACTACGCGATAAGAAATTGTAATCTCCAAGCATCGATCAATAAAAGATAAAAACTTTGGAGTGGACGTAGGCCGGAGATAGCCGAACCACTATAAATCTCGTGTTTTTGTTCATTATTTCTGGATTGCTGTTTGTTGTTTGTTTAGATCTGAGATTTGTGTTTGAATATTGCTGATTTGTATTCATACACTGGTGCTTTCACAACATTCGGGGTTTGTGACCATTTTTGGCGCAAACAGATGGATTGCAGATGATTCTATGAACCATAGCTAATGCTCAAGACTGGACGAGCATGACTAATTAAACCCTATATGATAATAATTAAATATTATCAACTCCTAACAATCACACGTCAAAAATAACTATAATTTTGTTTTTGAAAATCATTCCTTTATATATAAAAATATATTCCTAGGTAAAACTATTTCATTTACCAGATTTTAAAACAATACTATGTTGATTTACCTAGTTTAAGTGTTTAAAACCCCTATCGATACAGTTGTACCTTCTGTACTGACCAGAATTCATAAGCCACTCAACCGATAACACAATATAAAACATTTTTATAGCACTAACAAATACGTGCTCATATATATAACACACTCAAACTCATTTTAGGATATTACTAACCCTATCTATAACGAGTTTACCCCACCAAGGCCAAAATTCTCGCTTAACCTTGCGCTCTGCCTTCCTTACACCTAAAGACGACACTTAATACATTCTCGGTATTCATGTGACAATCATTTAAGTTTTCAAAAGATAAGTCATTTGGGGTAAAGAAAGAAAAAACAAAACAAAATCTCACAAAACATGACGAGTAGTATATAATATACACAAAGTCTTTACAAAAAGCAATCATCTTTATTTATACAAAACATTAGAGTACACTATCTTATTATCAGCATGGATAGTTATAATAGCCTGTCCTTATAATTTAATAACTACAACTAGAAAAAACAGTGGAATATTTTAAGATACGCGAATACAACTTGGAGAATCCAGCTCGTCTCCTAAAAGCTCCAAAGAATCTAGCTAAACCTAGAAAATATGCTTAGGCTGACCCAAGCATTATAGGAAAAGAACGCCCGGGTCAGTCTTGTAAAACTAGTATGGGAAACTCAAATCACAAGGAACTTTATTATAACTTATAAAACCCTTTTAAAATCAAAAGTATCTCATAAGACCATACTGCACATAAACACGAATGAGTTTTTACCTTATGATAACTAGAACATTTTATATTATAAAAATCCATGATATTATAATAATGTCTAGAGTTTAAAGTATTTAATAACCAAGTAGCTATGATGTGCGTACGTGACAGTAATAATAGATATACAATCAAAAATTGTAGGATTGTATTGGGGAATGGATTTCCAACAAATGGCAAGATAAGGGACTACCTTCCGAAAATCTATACACTTCTAGATAAAATGTACACTTCTAGATATAATGGCCTACTCCTAAAAATGGTAGTATCGAACATGATCACCCCATGGTTGCGATCAACAACGAAATAAATAGGTCCTGAAGCATATAGAGATATCGATACTAGACTTTGGGATGATCATACCCAAATGGGTGCGACCTACATGGCCCTACACATCTACCCTATTTTAACCATTACCGGGGTATGAGGCTTGAGAAGCTACGCTCTTACCATTTAGCAATCCATCTTGGAATGCTAACACTGCCCTCCAGGCAGAAATGTAATGTTGCATTCATCCATACAAGTTTGTTCTAGGTCCGGACGAAACTCGAGGCTCTTCAAGGAGCACCGTCTTCAGTCATTTTTAACATATCTTCCATGTGAACACATATGTTGGTTTGGAGTGGTTTTCGGATAACATATCTGATCCCGATCTCTTCAAACCAACCGCGATAATTTCCGGTTGACTCATTCCCGGTTCTTTTGGAAGTATACAACAAGTATTCGAGTCCTTATAGAGGAACTCAAATATACAATCATACTTCCAGAGTCAAAATAGGTCAAGATTTGATAGTTTGTTATTTAACTATCAAATAATCAAACAACAACAATTCAGGGATTTAACTACCCATAGCAACCACTAAGCCTAAATATAAATCTTTCATTTATTTTTATTCTCTTTCCAAAACTTTTATCAAAACATTCATATACTTATCTCACTGACATAGACATAATCACAAAACATTTATGAAAGATTTCTTATTACAAAATCATACTAAAAGTATCAAAAAAGTATTATTTAAATTGGAGATAAAGATTACCACAAACATTATTCCTTCGGTGTTAAGTGTGGAGCCAATGTCCATACCACCAAAATTAAGAAGGTCGGTTAAAGGAAATCAAATCTCAGATTCTTTTATAAATTTCTTCAATAAATCTTTGAAAATAAATCTCTTCAGTTTTGAAAATCTTCTTTGCTAAAATTCCAAACCCATTTATAAAACTCTTTTATAATTATCAAAAATCATTTATATAAATTTTATAGATCTCCAAAATCATTTATAAAACCTCTTTATAAATATTCAAAACCCTTTATCAAACTTCTTTATAAATATTCAAAACCCATTATAAAACTTCTTTTATAAACTTTTCTTATTTTAAAACAAAACTTCTTTAATAAACTTAAATCAATAAAGTTTCTTTGATAAAATCAGTTATTTAAAACAACTTTTAAATAAACAAGTTATTATTTAAAACATCCTTCATTAAATTTACCTTTAAATCATATTAACAAATAAAATGATTTTCTAACAAACCTTTAAAAAGTATTAAATTAATTCAAAACACTTATAATAAAAACACTACTTCATCATCCTTTAAATATCTTATTTCAAATGGTAATAAACATTAAACCGTTTTTTAAATGGATAAAATAAAACATTTGACTTCACGAAATTAGAAAAAGATTTAGTGACCACAATGGTGTATATTTTAATTCAGTTTAACTTATCCAAGGTATGTTATGGGTATTTACATAAAAAGATGCATGTAAAGGGATCAACCAACAACAAACAAATCAATATATAAGTAAGATGTCCAAGTTACTATAACAGTAGGGGGAGATTTGTACTACTGAACACATATCCAAGTTAATATAATAGCAAGCTGGTGTTTGATTCTACTAAAATATGTCAAATATAACTTAATTAGCAGAATAGTGATTTATTCTGTTAAACAAATGTTATTGGGTTTCATATTCAATAAAGTTACTTAAAGGCGATCGACAAAGAAATCTCTTGAATTTAAAAAACAATCTTTAAAGGAAACTAATTTAAAACAAAACTGATTTTTAGAAATAAAGTGGTTTAAAACCTCAAAAGATTTATTATAAAATTAAATAACATTTAAACTCTTTATTCAATAAATATTAAACCTTTAATTAATAATTAAACCATAATGAACTTTTAAATCAATAACTGAATAATAATTATCCTTTATATAAACAATTAAATAATATTTAAACTTTAAATAAATATTTAAACCATAATTAATCTCTAGTTAACTGTTAAATAATAATTTAAACCTTCATTAATAATTAAATTAATTTTAATCATGTCTTAATTAATCTTACTTAATTAGTAATTAATTAAATATTTAAACCCTTTTATAAATAAAAATTAATTAATAATTAATCTTAATTAAATAATAATTAATCCCTGATTATTAATTAAATAATAATTAACTTAAATTAATTAACTAATTATAATTAACCCAATTGATTAACGCTTAAGTATTAATTACCTTTATAAACTAATGATTAAGTACTAATTATCTTAATTAATTAAATAATTAATTAATCATTAAAATAATTAATTAATTACTTTTTAACTACTTAATTAAAGCTTTGAAAACACTTTGCAAAAAGAATACTTAAGTAAAAACACATTTTTAGATTTTTCAAAACTAGTTTGTTTTGCGTACATCACTTATAGCAACTATCGCTATATGACTCAAAATTTTAAAACTTAATTTTTATATTAACTATTTTCGAAATTCTTAACTTTTATATTTTAACCACTTTATGAACCTAGTAAAATATTTTGAAAAACAAAGTAAGGTTTTCGGGACTTTGCATAACATTTCAAAAACATAAAGCGAGTAAACAATTTTTAATCCAAAGGACTTCGATGTCGCAACCTAACTATCTCCAAATACTAACTTTTCTTTTACATACACAATATACGCATAAGTATAACACACATATATGTCATCACAACATACAACTAATCAAAATTCTAGCCTTCAACCTTACTAATTTTTAACTTACACTCTCAAGTTAATATTACATCCAAACACATAAGCATACAAACAAAGCAACACCATATTCAACCAAATCAAGCTACGATTTAGCAACAAGATATACAACAAATTCAATGTTAGAACTTTTAAATAAATTCAGGAGCTATACTAAACCACTCTGAACTTCCACTAGAACTTTAGATCTACCTAGATCCTAGCTTTGACTTTGGTAAGAACAAGATTTGGTGGCCTTATGGTGGCTTTATGGTTCGGTCAAAGTATACTGCAGATGGCCCAAAGGTGGTGGAGTTTGGCCTTGAAAGGTGGAGGGACTTCGGATTATCATCGAATTGACAAAAATCAAAACCAAAATGGTTCATCTTCCAACTAATTTTTGGACAAGACACTCATGGAATTTAGGAAAGTGGTCAAAGGGAAAGTTTTTGGAAATTATTAACTATACAATTTCAAAAAAAGAATCACTCAATTTGGATTCTTTTTAAGAAAGATATGGTCAAAAGAAGAAGATGTATTTTCGGACTTGAAAATCTAGGTCCGAAAATGAGTCTGAAATAAATGAGATTTAGACATGGCTAAGCTCAAAAATTTGAATAAGTGGTACATATAAAAGTTGTAGCCACTAGAACTTTATACAATTTAAAAAAAAGATAAACCTCCATTTGGATAAGATATGAGAAATATATGGTAGAAGGAAGAGGAGGCAAATTGAAGAAATGAAAGGGGTATTTATAAGCAAAGAACAAAGTAAATTACCTTAATGTCCTTGGTCCTTTACGCTCTACCTCCTCTTGACACATCACCATGCCACATCACCTTCATGTACCTCAACCCACAAGCTTGTTCCCCATTCCCTTTGCTTAGGCAACATGTTTTAAATGCACATGTACTTTGTGTTTCCTTATGTTACTTAGGGAATCGTATATTTTAGGTTTAAAAAAAAAAATATGATTGTATGTCACATCATGCATATATACTAACTTAAGTGTGTGTACACACTCACTAATACATAAGTATCCTGCTTATTACATATGTATGTGTTTGTTCATACAAAAGTGCTCACAATGTTTCCTATAACTTTTAGCCGACGAAAAGTCGAAATTTGATAAACGAATTCTGGTCACATTTTCGATTTTTCTTCGAACCATCTATTTTTGTAAAAAAAATTGAAAACTATTTCACCGTCATTATTAATTATTGAAAAGAGTTTTAGTTCAGTTATAAAATATACTAATTGAATATTTAAAATTAATTAAATATTCCCAAGTTAAAACGGTGAAATTCCGGGTCGTTACACTACTTCAGTAATTCGTGGTCGAGTGATTTTCCAATGATTTTGATGAGCAATTCCGAGGATCAATGAGAAGAAAGCAAGGAAAGCAGCCATCAGAAATATCGCAAGAATCAACTTAAAGCCAAAGGAAAATGGGCTAGAACAACTCGACTAAAAGATAAAAAGAGATAACTAGTGGAAGACTTCAACTTCCACCCAAAAGTATAGCTCGGTACCGACCTATAGTTTTTGGTCGTGTGACTCCAATTTTCCCTATATGTCTTCAGGCTATCTCCTGGACTTCGGTGCGAGCAGGCTTCTAGACCAATATCTCTGTTTCTCTATAAATACTAGCCTACCTACAACCAAAAAAGGATCTACTTCTTCTCTTCACTCTGGATCTGATCTCTTTGCCATTGGAGACTTCTTCTCCTTCTTCACATCTATGTTTCCTCCATTAAAGTCACCTAAGATGCCACTATTTGATGCTTTAGGACTTAGATAAGAAAATTTGTAGTACTTGTGATCCTTAAACACACTATAAAGTGGACGTAGGCCAGAGATTTCCGAAGCACTATAAAAATTATTGTGTCTCCTTTTATTTTTCTGCATTTTCCTTTATTTTTAATAGAACTGATGCATTCATTTGACCTCTGGAAGTTGATCCATTTTCTGGGTTAATATTTTGGTTCTTTCATTGAGACGAAAGCTAGATTTCACAACCTAAATCTTTGACCTAAGATTTAGAGAAGACGAAAGCACCTAACACTGGATCTAAGGCTGGAGCAAGCCAACCAGAGCATGGAGGCAGCCATGAGGTGTTCTCAAATTCTCATCAATCCATCTACGTGAGCAGAGAAGAGGTGGAGAAAATGATGAAAGAAATGCAGGATGGATTAATGACTCGACAATAGGAAATGCCTGAATAATTTTTCCAAAGGATGAGGCAACAAGGAATAGTTAGGACAATTGGAATTCATAACTAAGTACAAGGAGCTAATGCGGGAACATCTAGAGTTAAAGCGGAGCAAGCTGAAAAAATTCCTCCACAAACAGAATAACTCAGTACCGACCTAAATCTGCTCGGTACCGAGAGAACAATACTCGGGGACAATGTTGATGTGACCGCTGGGGTGCTAGAAATGGATAATGCTGGAGCTAGAAACACAAATCAAAATCAAAATCAAAATCAAAATGCAAATGCACAACAACCAGAGGAATATGAGCCAGAGCTTCCTCGTAGTAACGGAGGACAAAATGAAACTAGAGGTGTAGATCATAACGCAAATGTGCAGCCAGGGGATTATGTGCCAGAGTACATTCTGGAATTCCCCTATAGGAGAAGGGGTAGAATATCACATTTGGTTGGAAACCATCGTTGGATGATGAAAACCGAATTGTTGAATTGGTTAGGAAAATAGTTAGGTGTGGTCCCCCATATCATATTTTGGAGGATGTGAACAAAAATCCGTTCGCTTCTAATATCCAGAATGCAAGAAATCTTCCCAATTTCAAGTTTCCGACACTTGAAATGTACGATGAAAATTGAATCTGACGGTTGATCTAATGACATGTGCAAGTGTTGGGTGCTTTTGAGGAGGTAATGAGGGCGGTGCTTTCCATTAAACTTAACAGACTTTGCAGCGATATGCTTTAGACAGCTGGAGAATGGGTCCATTAGCACATGGACCGACTTGGTGAGTAAGTTCGTGAGATGGTTCAAAGTTCATGTCTCGCGACCAAAGAACGTGATGACGCTATCAAGCATGAAACAAAGGCCCGAAGAGACCTTGAGAAGCTATTTGATAAGATTAAATGCGGTAGTTGTAGCAGTCGATAAATTAGATCCATCTATAATTTTAATGATGGTAGTATCTGGAGTCGTGAGCAAGACCGACTTCAAAGTTGCATTGGAAAGAGATCCATCGATGAATCTTGTGGAATTCTACCATAAAGCCGAGACATATTTGCGTCAGGAAGACACCGAAGCTGAGGATGCTGAAGTTAACGCTGTGGATGACAAAGGACTGTCCGAAGCAGGAAACAGAAAGAACAAATGGAAAAGAAGAGCTAATTATGAATTCGGAGAACCAGAGCGGCAAAGGAGGGAACCGAAGTTATCTTCTTACACTTAGCTAATAGAGACCTCCCAAGAGGATGTATTTGGGCACTAGGGGCCGAATCCCCTATCGAAAGCCAGCTAGAAGTAAGCCCACTGATCAGAAGAAAAGATCTGGAAAGATCTGCATCTTTTATGAGTTGGATGGACATTAAACGAACGAGTGATAACACCTTCATGACCTGATAGATGAACTTGTTTGGAGCAACCAGCTGTAACAGTATGTGAGGAACCAAACTGCAATGGTGCGGTCGGAGCAATCACCATATACAGCGAACGCATCAAGGAACAACCAAGGATCTAGTCTCTGACTCGAAATCCCATGGTCGGGAGTCTAGTTTGACTCCGTCTCTTTACTTTTTCTTGCTTTAAATATTTAGGATAATAATAACCTCAGACCGTTTATACGTGTACAAAGTTTAGATTGGTCTCTGGACACGCTCTGAGTCGAATGTCTATGATTACTTTTTAGGACAATAATAAGCTCGGACCACATACATATGTACGTGACCTAGATTGGTCCCCAGGCTCACTCTAAGTCGGGTGTCTTGGATGGATAATTAGGACTTCTGCTTGTTTGGTTTGATTTGAATATTTGACTTATGAAAAATCCACATTAAATGTGACGACTGATATTGATTGCTTTAAGTCCCATCCAAAGAGATGGGACTAGAGTGTAGGGTGCAAGTCCCTTCACCAAAGAGCGAGCAGATGGACTTGTATGATATTGATCGCTTTAAGTCCTGTCCGGAGAGACAAGGATGGAGTGTAGGGTGCAAGCTCCCTTACCGATGGGCAAGTTGATGGGCTTGAACGAAAAGTAAGTCCCTTGATCGAAGAGTGAGCAGATGGGCTTACTTGGTCGTTGAGTTCCTTTGTCGGAGAGCAAGCGGATTCAGCAAGGATCCAGAGAGATCAAAACCCTAAATTGGGCAAGAAATGATCCGGAGATATCGAACCCTAGATTGGAAGTTACACAGTCCGGAGAGATCGAATGCTAGATTGGATAATGAACAATTCGAAGAGATCGCGCGTTAAATTGAATGTAAAATGATCTAAAGAGATAAAACCTTAGAACGGAAATAGATTTGATAAAAGGATTTGAATACCTTATAATTAGAGTAGAACAAATAAATCTCGGATAAACACGAGACGGTTTTAATATATGATGTAACAACTTCGAATGAAATTGGAATGATAATGATGTTTGAACAACACTTAAGTAATGACTGGAGCCAAAAAAACTGTAACAGGTCTAGAACAACCTCTGACTTGCTTGAGAATTCAAAGGAATTGGATGATTCATCGAATTAAGATAAACGAATAGTCGAAGAGCTCAACTACCGAAGACTGATTAATGGAACTTGTTCTTGAGCAACGGACACCTTACATTCGAAAATTGTACTTTGGAGGGCAAATGTTAACCCGCTTTCGAGCCAAAGTAGATTTCAACTAGACTTAGAAGATCGAAACAAGAACAAAACGATTCACAAACTTAGAAACACACCGAGAAGGACCAAAAAAACAACTTGGAAAAGTTCCAACCATAATAGAGCAAAGTGTATAGTTCGGTGCCGAGCTATGATAGGTCGGTACTGACCTATAAATCTTCCCCATTTCACTTTCCAAACTCCATACACCTCTTGTGCTACTCTAGTAGTTCATGGTGAAATGATTTTCCAATGATTTGGATGAGCAATTCCAAGGATCAATGGAAAGAAAGCATGGAAAACAGCGATCGAAAAGACCGCAAGAATTAACTCAAAGCCGAAGGAAAAGGGCTAGAACAACTCAACTAAAAGATAAAAGGAGATAAAAAGTGGAAGACTTTAACTTCCACTCGAAAGTATAGCTCGATATCGAGCTATATTGCTCTGTACCAACCTATAGATTTTGGTCGTGTGACTCCGATTTTCTTTGTATGGCTTCGGGCTATCTCGTGGACTTCAGTGCAAGTGGGATTCTGGATCAATACCTCTGTTTTCTCATAAATACCAACCTACCTACAACCAAAAGAGGATCTTCTTCTTCTCTTCACTCTGGATCTAATCTCAATGCCATTAAAGACTTCTTCTCCTTCTTCACACCATACCTCTCCTCCATTAAAGTCACCTAGGAAGCCACTGTTTGCTGCTATAGGACTTAGATCAGCAAAAATCTAATATTTATGACCCTTAAACACTCTAGAAATTCCATAGTAAATATGAGATCCATTAGTTGTACTCAGATCTAATATAATTCATTGTAATCCTGAAAAAAGACAACAAATAACAAACTATAAAATGGATATAGACCAGAGATTGCTGAACCACTATAAAAATTCTTGTGGCTCCTTTTACTTTTATGTTTTTTCCTTTATTTTTAATAGAACTTGTGCTTTCATTTGGTTTCTAGATGTTGATCCATTTTCTAGGTTAACAATGTTCATAAGGATGTTTAGGGGCTAGCACCAATAGCTTCTTTAGGAGGAGCATGATATTATATATGTTTCATTGATGACTTTTCTCGGAAGATTTCAGTGTGTGTAACAAAAGATAAGTCAAAGGCCTTTGCAATGTTCAAAGAGTGGATGGATTTTGTTGAGAATGAGATTGATAAATCTTTGAAGGTGTTGAGACCCGATAATGGTGAGGAGTGTGTTTTTAGAGAAATATTAGACTATTGTAAATTTCATGGATTCGGAGGCATTTCACTATACCGATGGATTTGCAGTTAAATGGTTTTGTAAAGAGGTTGAATTATTCTCTATTAGAGAAAACTTAATGCTTGAGATTGACATTGAGTTCGTTGAAGGAATTTTAGGCCAAAGCTTTGTCAACCGTGTTGGACCAGGTAAATTGGCAATAGGAGTAAAAGGGTGAATTTCAAAAAAATATTTTTATTAATTCACATAGATCGTATTTTGTGTTTATATGAATAATAAATTTCATACTAAATAATATTTAGTATTTATTAATAAAAGATTGGAATATAGTTTTCAAAATATATATTTACCTATTATTGCTTAATAATGATATTTTATTGTTGGTCTGACTTTAATCTAATTTATTAAGTTAATTACGATTTAATTTATGGTTGATGCTTTATTGTGTTTGAATTCATAATACAAACATTGTATTTATATTAAAGTGTATTGATCTAAACTAGGGTTAATATGGAAACTTGTGTGATATCTGTACAATTGTCCATTGTGACTTATGGTTAAGGAACGTATAGATTATGGTCAAATATCAATAATGATGTCAAAGGGTGTGACGACTTGGATTTTGCCCACTTGAAAATCGACATCCGTACTTCACATTGTACTAGAATGCCGCAGAATCGACCGTTTAAATCCGATTCGCCGGAGCTATAACACAATTAAGTAAATAACACAGCGGAAGAAAAGAATAATACATTGATATATAATATCTGATACAACAGAGTGATACAATGAATATCAATATACATCAGAGATATGATACAAGAAATAGCAGCGGAAAAGAAAAGATAACAACAGCAGCGGAACAATATCAATAGAAATGATAACTCCAAAATGATCTTCAGACAAGAATGAATCCACAACTCCAAGATAAGCAACTCCGATGAATGAACTAGCTCCAGATAATCTACTAAACCTGAATATCTGAAAAGAAACCCAACTCTAGACTGCTCGTGTGGAAAATTATGAGCACCCAGAGTTTAGGAAGGGAACAATAAACTCCGGATCAGTCATGGGACTGGTGTGAGCAACAAAAACAGTTTATCTTTAAACAAACACAAAAGGTTTTAAACATTGAAATCCGCAATGCTTTTGGAAAATGAAACTACCATAAGACCTCCCACCACACACACAATGCAAACGCAGAATTGGAGGAGATTTCTTCTTATGATAGTCAAAGATGCTTACTACGCAAAATCAAATCATTTTTGATATTATTATTAGTGCATAGTGTAGAAAAAATTTCGAAAGTAGAATATAAATCTTAGCCAGCATAGAAATTTCGCACTTATGCCTACTATAGCTACCATGTTCAATAGCAGGTTACCACCACATTCCATGGCAGGTAATACAACTAAACCCGTACAGGGCTCGTATTGTTTTGTTTGGATTTCCAACAAATGGTCAGGCTAAGGAACTTCCTATTCCACGAAAGAAACGCCTCTGGCGGGACGCTCCGAGAACCACACCGTTCTCTGCCAAACAAGGCCGGCAACCCCTTTTCCCAAGGGATAAAAGAAACCTCAGATATGCCACCCCCGGTCCTTTGGGACCTTTAACCGAGGTACCTCGAAACCAACATCACACGTCATAAATAAAGTGTGTCCACATGAGTAAGTATCTGGGCTCCATACCATGATACTACCCTTTTCCAGAAGGAATGGTCATACCCTAGGGGAGCTACCCCTGAAAACCTTGCCGCACAATTCCTGTTTTGACCATTACCGGGTTGTGAGGCTCGACGAAGTCTCGTCCACAAAGTTACGCTTTTTCAAAAAGCCACGCTTCGGGTCAAACAAATGATCAACCTATGATCACAAAGATATAAGATCAAACAAATGATCATATCGCAAATGATCAAACACTGATCATTTCACAGCAGCACTCAGCATGCCACATTACCAAATTGGGATATATCGCTGATAAATTTCAACTACATAACCTCTGAGCTCGTACGTCTCAGAGAAGGGTGTTAAGCTAAGAGAATAAATTCTCCGCCACCAACAGAGATGTATTTGAAAGAAATCGGCTTTATATCTCAAAGTGTAATGTCAGACATACAATCCATACAAGTCTGTTCCGGGTTCGAACAGAACCGAAGGCACTTCTCACAAAGCCCTTGCAATTCCGGATAATTTTCAATCACGTCCGGATTTCCCGTCACTAAGGGTGATAAAACCTCTATATCGGGGATCAGCTGATGCAGAGTAACTCGACGGTAATCCTTCCGTTTTCAAAAATATCCGGTCTTCAACACCGGTCTTCAAATGCTATCCATATACGTCGTATCACATATTCGGAATGGGTTATACGACCCAAAGGTCCTCTCCCGGCTAAACCGAATAGTGAGCGCAATTTAAAATCATATGGATATGGGATTTCAATTAAGTCACAACTTAAACCCAACTTTCTTTTTAACTGATTTAAGACAAATTACCATTTTTAAATCTTTAGACAAAAAGATTCATTTTAAACAACCTCCAATGGTTTAAACAATTTCCACATTTAAATCTTTTAAATAAAAGATTCATTCACAGATTTTCCAAATCAATTCCCATTTCAGTTTAACTCGTTAAATCTTTAAATCAAAGATTTAACTTGTAGCTTTCAAAACAATTTCATTTCGAATGGTTTAAACAAATCACCGTTTTAAATCTGTTAAAAATAAACAGATTCAATTCATAGCTTTCAAAAAGAATTCATTCATAACTTGGAAAAATCATTTTTCTTCGAGTCAATCTTGAAATTCCTTTAATTTAACTGGAATTCCATTTCTTATCTGAAAGCTTTTATTCTTTTAAAACAACAGTTTCATTTCAGAAAATCTGATTCATTCATACGAGTTAAAGTCTTTGGGTTAAATCCAAATTCTCAAAATTACATTTTTAAATGGTTTAAATTCAGATAAACACATTTATAACATTTTCAATCCCTAGTTTCAATTCATAGGATTCAATTCCAAACTTGAATTCAAATTTAAATCAAATTATTTAAATTTCCAAAACTCGATTAAGTTATTCAAAATAACTTTTATCTTTGAAATTCCATTTCAAAAGCTTTCCACTTCAAACCCAAATTTCCAATTTCAAAATCAATTGAAATTAAAATTTCCATTTCAAAAACATCAAATTTAAATTATCTGTGACTTAACCGATTTCCACGTGAAATCCATATTTGTGTGTGTAAAAGTGTAGTCCAGGGGTTGAACACAATAGTGCAACACAATGAATCATCACATATCAGAATACAGAAATATAGTTGATAGACGATATAAACTATATCGCTTATCTTTTACTCACAGATCACAGATATATATAAATTTCAGATAAATAAACTACAGTAAAGATTACACACAAATCAGAATATATCACAAAGCATCATAGATCAGGAAATATCAAACAATTCAATCATCCAATCAAATCCAAATATTCATAAGTAAGGTCAGTTAATTATCTGATTTATTCAAATTTGATTAATTACTTATGAATTTCTAATCCGGGTTAATTAATCATTAATTAATTACAAACCAATATAATTAATTATCCTTTAAATCATTTATTAACTAACCATTAATAATTAATTAATTAACCTTAAATTAATTATCCTTAATTAATCACATTGATTAATTAGCCCTTAATTTATTATCTTTCCTTAATCATCTTCATTAATTTATAATTCCTTAGTTAATTAACTTAATTAATTAATCCTTAATGACCCATTAATTATTTAATTAATTCAAGTTTTTAACAGTAAATTAATTAACCTTTAATTACTGATTAATTAACATTCAACCATTAATTCAAAATCCAACCTTATCAAATTAATGATTCTTAACTCCAAATTAATTATTTCTAATTAATTTACTTAAAACTTAATTTATGAGTTTAAAACTCATAATTACTTAATAAATCCAGTTATCAATTAAATTTATCAATCCATTTTAATTAACTTATTAATTTAATGAATTCAAATCATTAAATTCAAACTTAAGGATTTTTAACTAAATTCCTTTAAATTTGAAATCATTAGAGTATACTTAACTTTTAAACTTATTTACATCATTTAAACTTTATTCTATTTTCAAAACCTAAGATTCAAATTCAATTTGAAATCCAGATTTAAAATTCTAATTTAATACTTGGTTTAAATTCAGTTTCAAATTTTCAAATCATTTTAAAGTCTGGAAACCCAGACAGATGCAAACCTGTAACTCAAAAATTTTACTCGAACCAATCTACACATGCTTCGAGTCCTCTACCCAGCTACTTCGAGTCCCAGACTCGAATTTCTCGAGAGTTTCTGAGTCCTCAAATCCTACCCCATTCCAGACTACCAACCCCAAGCCCATACAACAGCTACTCCGAGTCCAACACCCCCATGCTTCGAGCAGAACACGCAACAACCCAACATCACTCGAGTATCTTCTTCCCTCAAACAACAGCAGATACCCATGTCCTCCGTGCACATGCACCCACACTGCCGCCAACTCCGACCTCTCACGACCACACGTGCAAGTCGACTGTCATTCCCCGACCTAATTCCGACCATCAAATAAATTGCAAAAGCTAAAAATCAAAAACGAGCATGCGAGCTCAAACTGGAACAATGTCGAATACTGGAAATTGCCTCAATCACCAAAACCCAATTACCTGAGAAGCTTCACCTCCGGCCGCAACCTCTTCCATACCCCATCTATCTTCTCCCTAAATTTGGGACAACTCGGTCATCTATGGAAGTCGCATCGAACAACTTCTTCGAGTAACAGAAAACTAGGGTTAAAATTTTCAATTCCTAATCACCATCGCCACAGTGAATTGATCCACATCCTACTATTTTTCCAGGCTTCTACCATCACCATCCCATCATCAGGAACGTCGCTGGCCACCTCGACCACTTAGACTTGCAGTTACACACCAAAACATCATTTCTAGACAAACCAGAAATGCTCAATCACCTTCAAACTAGAAATTCTGATTTTAGTTTTAAAATTTAAGTTTTAGATCATGCAATCGGTTTATACCCTTGAATCCAAGATTCTGGATGATCAAATTCTTACTTATATAAGGATTGTTCTGTGTTTTTCTGAATTCCCAGAGACAATTACAGATTTTTATTTTATTATTTTTATAAAGTTTAAACTCTAACTTATGTTTACAACCATACTTTGTTTTAAATCTAAATCCTTAACATAGGTTAGTTCAAATGAAATGAATGAATCTGGAAACTTAAGAACAGAAAAACATGTTATAGCAACATGCACAACTTCATACAATCATATATATTCCAGTAATAAACTTGGAATATAGCATACAAACACAATTATTTCCAAAGTAAAATAAGCACTAGTTTCATACTTAATTTTTAAAAAAAAATGATGTTACTCACCAATTTTATGAAGAAGAACAGAGCACTTAGTTTTGCAGACAGTTTGAACTTGAGAACTGGAAACATGTTTTCAACTTTGATCTTCAAATCATTTTGCTTCTCTACTTTGTTGTAGTTGCTTACGTTTAATTGTATTTGATGATGTAGAAGCTTGTTTGGGTTTTCAAATGGAGTTTCATTTTTAGTCTTGTTTAGTTCGAATTGAAATGAGAAGTGATAAAGGAAAATAGCTTTCAGGTTGAAGTTTTAAAATAGTTTACAGGGTATAATTCATGGTCAGAGATTTTTATAAAAATGGAGGCTGAAAGAAGTTTTTATGCAATTCGAATAGACCTTGTTGGCTGCCAAGAAATGAGAGCATTAAATGTTATTGTACTTGATGTTTTTATTTTACACATATTTTATATTTTTACTTGCCTGAGTCTTCACTTACAAGCTACAACATATTACATGTTTACTTTGCTTTGTTTTCTTGCAGCCTACATACCCCTTTGATTTGTTGTACTCACATCAGCATGCTTTCCCATATTCGAATTATTATGTACATATCACCTATACTTACTTAGTTAAAATTTCCTTGCATAAACCCATAATGCCACAGTATAAATTGTTAGACTGATTTGTTTTAACTTGCTACTTGAATATGTTGACTGTCTCCCTTTGCAAGCTTATGGATATACTTATACTTTCTTTTGTTTGCTTCATTTGTAAGCTTATAGATATATATATTTATTTGTTTCATGCTTATAGTATTTATCCAATCTTTTTTCTTCATATTTAAATACGCTGTTAAAATTTATCTAAGTATTCGGGTTAGCTATGTTTTTGAGCACAAACTGAAATGATTCATACAGAATTTACTTGAGTTCGGGGATACTCGCATCCATTTAACCATCTATTTCACAAATTTTATTCAAAAACTAATTTAATTATCGATTTAAAATAGATTAAAATTCGGGGTCGTTACAGACTTCCCCCCTTAAAAGAATTTCGTCCTCGAAATTACCAAGGAGACAAAAAGATAGATGAAGAATGTTTCATCAACTCAAACTGAACATCTATTCTGCATTTGGCTCACCAAATCAGAATATCAATAATACACACAAGAACAAATCTGTTTAACAATCAACAAAATACTCGGGTTATCCAGATCTACGAAATATGCAGGGGCATCGGTAAGTTCGAAGGAATAACTAACCATTCGTAGAATATACTGGGACCCAAAGAATAGATAGATATATGGATATAATTTCAAATTTTCAGTTTTAAACTAAAGTATACCTATTAACCATAACAATCAAAGCAAACAATTCATCCAAACAAACAAGTCTGGCCTATCTGGAGTTTATGTCCCATATTAATATGTCGAATTCCTTCCTGGATCTACCAGAAATTATCGAAGAATTGAGAAAAGATGACGAACAAAGAGATGGATAGACAAAAAGATTGCTTCCTCGTTGTTATAGAGTATTGACCATTTTTAGTCGTATTCCCCTGTCCCCTATCTCATCCTCTTCTTACACTCATACTTACTATCAGTGGATAGCAAGAGAATTTACTGAGGCATTCGGACGGATATCTGAGAATTACTCATTCTAGAGTTTACTTCACTCTATCTCTAATGAGCAACTTAACGTGTTATACTCCTGAGCTAAAGTTCAACCTTAGCTCTGATACCAAATGTGACGACTTGGATTTTGCCCACTCGAAAATCGACATCCGTACTTCACATTGTACTAGAATGCCGCAGAATCGACCGTTCAAATCCGATTCGCCGGAGCTATAACACAATTAAGTAAATAACACAGCGGAAGAAAAGAATAATACATTGATATATAATATCTGATACAACAGAGTGATACAATGAATATCAATATACATCAGAGATATGATACAAGAAATAGCAGCGGAAAAGAAAAGATAACAACAGCAGCGGAACAATATCAATAGAAATGATAACTCCAAAATGATCTTCAGACAAGAATGAATCCACAACTCCAAGATAAGCAACTCCGATGAATGAACTAGCTCCAGATAATCTACTAAACCTGAATATCTGAAAAGAAACCCAACTCTAGACTGCTCGTGTGGAAAATTATGAGCACCCAGAGTTTAGGAAGGGAACAATAAACTCCGGATCAGTCATGGGACTGGTGTGAGCAACAAAAACAGTTTATCTTTAAACAAACACAAAAGGTTTTAAACATTGAAATCCGCAATGCTTTTGGAAAATGAAACTACCATAAGACCTCCCACCACACACACAATGCAAACGCAGAATTGGAGGAGATTTCTTCTTATGATAGTCAAAGATGCTTACTACGCAAAATCAAATCATTTTTGATATTATTATTAGTGCATAGTGTAGAAAAAATTTCGAAAGTAGAATATAAATCTTAGCCAGCATAGACATTTTGCACTTATGCCTACTATAGCTACCATGTTCAATAGCAGGTTACCACCACATTCCATGGCAGGTAATACAACTAAACCCGTACAGGGCTCGTATTGTTTTGTTTGGATTTCCAACAAATGGTCAGGCTAAGGAACTTCCTATTCCACGAAAGAAACGCCTCTGGCGGGACGCTCCGAGAACCACACCGTTCTCTGCCAAACAAGGCCGGCAACCCCTTTTCCCAAGGGATAAAAGAAACCTCAGATATGCCACCCCCGGTCCTTTGGGACCTTTAACCGAGGTACCTCGAAACCAACATCACACGTCATAAATAAAGTGTGTCCACATGAGTAAGTATCTGGGCTCCATACCATGATACTACCCTTTTCCAGAAGGAATGGTCATACCCTAGGGTAGCTACCCCTGAAAACCTTGCCGCACAATTCCTGTTTCGACCATTACCGGGTTGTGAGGCTCGACGAAGTCTCGTCCACAAAGCTACGCTTTTTCAAAAAGCCACGCTTCGGGTCAAACAAATGATCAACCTATGATCACAAAGATATAAGATCAAACAAATGATCATATCGCAAATGATCAAACACTGATCATTTCACAGCAGCACTCAGCATGCCACATTACCAAATTGGGATATATCGCTGATAAATTTCAACTACATAACCTCTGAGCTCGTACGTCTCAGAGAAGGGTGTTAAGCTAAGAGAATAAATTCTCCGCCACCAACAGAGATGTATTTGAAAGAAATCGGCTTTATATCTCAAAGTGTAATGTCAGACATACAATCCATACAAGTCTGTTCTGGGTTCGAACAGAACCGAAGGCACTTCTCACGAAGCCCTTGCAATTCCGGATAATTTTCAATCACGTCCGGACTTCCCGTCACTAAGGGTGATAAAACCTCTATATCGGGGATCAGCCGATGCAGAGTAACTCGACGGTAATCCTTCCGTTTTCAAAAATATCCGGTCTTCAACACCGGTCTTCAAATGCTATCCATATACGTCGTATCACATATTCGGAATGGGTTATACGACCCAAAGGTCCTCTCCCGGCTAAACCGAATAGTGAGCGCAATTTAAAATCATATGGATATGGGATTTCAATTAAGTCACAACTTAAACCCAACTTTCTTTTTAACTGATTTAAGACAAATTACCATTTTTAAATCTTTAGACAAAAAGATTCATTTTAAACAACCTCCAATGGTTTAAACAATTTCCACATTTAAATCTTTTAAATAAAAGATTCATTCACAGATTTTCCAAATCAATTCCCATTTCAGTTTAACTCGTTAAATCTTTAAATCAAAGATTTAACTTGTAGCTTTCAAAACAATTTCATTTCGAATGGTTTAAACAAATCACCGTTTTAAATCTGTTAAAAATAAACAGATTCAATTCATAGCTTTCAAAAAGAATTCATTCATAACTTGGAAAAATCATTTTTCTTCGAGTCAATCTTGAAATTCCTTTAATTTAACTGGAATTCCATTTCTTATCTGAAAGCTTTTATTCTTTTAAAACAACAGTTTCATTTCAGAAAATCTGATTCATTCATACGAGTTAAAGTCTTTGGGTTAAATCCAAATTCTCAAAATTACATTTTTAAATGGTTTAAATTCAGATAAACACATTTATAACATTTTCAATCCCTAGTTTCAATTCATAGGATTCAATTCCAAACTTGAATTCAAATTTAAATCAAATTATTTAAATTTCCAAAACTCGATTAAGTTATTCAAAATAACTTTTATCTTTGAAATTCCATTTCAAAAGCTTTCCACTTCAAACCCAAATTTCCAATTTCAAAATCAATTGAAATTAAAATTTCCATTTCAAAAACATCAAATTTAAATTATCTGTGACTTAACCGATTTCCACATGAAATCCATATTTGTGTGTGTAAAAGTGTAGTCCAGGGGTTGAACACAATAGTGCAACACAATGAATCATCACATATCAGAATACAGAAATATAGTTGATAGACGATATAAACTATATCGCTTATCTTTTACTCACAGATCACAGATATATATAAATTTCAGATAAATAAACTACAGTAAAGATTACACACAAATCAGAATATATCACAAAGCATCTTAGATTAGGAAATATCAAACAATTCAATCATCCAATCAAATCCAAATATTCATAAGTAAGGTCAGTTAATTATCTGATTTATTCAAATTTGATTAATTACTTATGAATTTCTAATCCGGGTTAATTAATCATTAATTAATTACAAACCAATATAATTAATTATCCTTTAAATCATTTATTAACTAACCATTAATAATTAATTAATTAACCTTAAATTAATTATCCTTAATTAATCACATTGATTAATTAGCCCTTAATTTATTATCTTTCCTTAATCATCTTCATTAATTTATAATTCCTTAGTTAATTAACTTAATTAATTAATCCTTAATGACCCATTAATTATTTAATTAATTCAAGTTTTTAACAGTAAATTAATTAACCTTTAATTACTGATTAATTAACATTCAACCATTAATTCAAAATCCAACCTTATCAAATTAATGATTCTTAACTCCAAATTAATTATTTCTAATTAATTTACTTAAAACTTAATTTATGAGTTTAAAACTCATAATTACTTAATAAATCCAGTTATCAATTAAATTTATCAATCCATTTTAATTAACTTATTAATTTAATGAATTCAAATCATTAAATTCAAACTTAAGGATTTTTAACTAAATTCCTTTAAATTTGAAATCATTAGAGTATACTTAACTTTTAAACTTATTTACATCATTTAAAATTTATTCTATTTTCAAAACCTAAGATTCAAATTCAATTTGAAATCCAGATTTAAAATTCTAATTTAATACTTGGTTTAAATTCAGTTTCAAATTTTCAAATCATTTTAAAGTCTGGAAACCCAGACAGATGCAAACCTGTAACTCAAAAATTTTACTCGAACCAATCTACACATGCTTCGAGTCCTCTACCCAGCTACTTCGAGTCCCAGACTCGAATTTCTCGAGAGTTTCTGAGTCCTCAAATCCTACACCATTCCAGACTACCAACCCCAAGCCCATACAATAGCTACTCCGAGTCCAACACCCCCATGCTTCGAGCAGAACACGCAACAACCCAACAACACTCGAGTATCTTCTTCCCTCAAACAACAGCAGATACCCATGTCCTCCGTGCACATGCACCCACACCGCCGCCAACTCCGACCTCTCGCGACCACACGTGCAAGTCGACTGTCATTCCCCGACCTAATTCCGACCATCAAATAAATTGCAAAAGCTAAAAATCAAAAACGAGCATGCGAGCTCAAACTGGAACAATGTCGAATACTGGAAATTGCCTCAATCACCAAAACCCGATCACCTGAGAAGCTTCACCTCCGGCCGCAACCTCTTCCATACCCCATCTATCTTCTCCCTAAATTTGGGACAACTCGGTCATCTATGGAAGTCGCATCGAACAACTTCTTCGAGTAACAGAAAACTAGGGTTAAAATTTTCAATTCCTAATCACCATCGCCACAGTGAATTGATCCACATCCTACTATTTTTCCAGGCTTCTACCATCACCATCCCATCATCAGGAACGTCGCTGGCCACCCCGACCACTTAGACTGGCAGTTACACACCAAAACATCATTTCTAGACAAACCAGAAATGCTCAATCACCTTCAAACTAGAAATTCTTATTTTAGTTTTAAAATTTAAGTTTTAGATCATGCAATCGGTTTATACCCTTGTATCCAAGATTCTGGATGATCAAATTCTTACTTATATAAGGATTGTTCTGTGTTTTTCTGAATTCCCAGAGACAATTACAGATTTTTATTTTATTATTTTTATAAAGTTTAAACTCTAACTTATGTTTACAACCATACTTTGTTTTAAATGAAATGAAATGAATGAATCTGGAAACTTAAGAACAGAAAAACATGTTATAGCAACATGCACAACTTCATACAATCATATATATTCCAGTAATAAACTTGGAATATAGCATACAAACACAATTATTTCCAAAGTAAAATAAGCACTAGTTTCATACTTAATTTTTAAAAAAAAATGATGTTACTCACCAATTTTATGAAGAAGAACAGAGCACTTAGTTTTGCAGACAGTTTGAACTTGAGAACTGGAAACATGTTTTCAACTTTGATCTTCAAATCATTTTGCTTCTCTACTTTGTTGTAGTTGCTTATGTTTAATTGTATTTGATGATGTAGAAGCTTGTTTGGGTTTTCAAATGGAGTTTCATTTTTAGTCTTGTTTAGTTCGAATTGAAATGAGAAGTGATAAAGGAAAATAGCTTTCAGGTTGAAGTTTTAAAATAGTTTACAGGGTATAATTCATGGTCAGAGATTTTTATAAAAATGGAGGCTGAAAGAAGTTTTTATGCAATTCGAATAGACCTTGTTGGCTGCCAAGAAATGAGAGCATTAAATGTTATTGTACTTGATGTTTTTATTTTACACATATTTTATATTTTTACTTGCCTGAGTCTTCACTTACAAGCTACAACATATTACATGTTTACTTTGCTTTGTTTTCTTGCAGCCTACATACCCCTTTGATTTGTTGTACTCACATCAGCATGCTTTCCCATATTCGAATTATTATGTACATATAACCTATACTTACTTAGTTAAAATTTCCTTGCATAAACCCATAATGCCACAGTATAAATTGTTAGACTGATTTGTTTTAACTTGCTACTTGAATATGTTGACTGTCTCCCTTTGCAAGCTTATGGATATACTTATACTTTCTTTTGTTTGCTTCATTTGTAAGCTTATAGATATATATATTTATTTGTTTCATGCTTATAGTATTTATCCAATCTTGTTTCTTCATATTTAAATATGCTGTTAAAATTTATCTAAGTATTCGGGTTAGCTATGTTTTTGAGCACAAACTGAAATGATTCATACAGAATTTACTTGAGTTTGGGGATACTCGCATCCATTTAACCATCTATTTCACAAATTTTATTCAAAAACTAATTTAATTATCGATTTAAAATAGATTAAAATTCGGGGTCGTTACAAAGGGAATATATAAATATACAATAAATGATTAAAAATGTTTACCCTAATTCCAAATATATATATATATATGTATATTGTAAAATAATTTGGCATGTGTATATATATGTAAACATATCTTTAAATTATATTTAGACTAAATAAAGTGTGTATATGTATCTATGTGTATTAAAATAAAAAGACCTTAAATATTTGGTAATTTTAGAAATCAAGTTTAAATTGTTTTGACGTTCCAAATAAATAACAACCCTAAATTAGAAATGTTAATTTTATTAAATAAGCCACCAACAAAAGATAACATACATACACACATGCATGTAATAATAATTTTTTTCGAAAGCCATATGTAAACAAATAAGGATTATTTTTAATAAAGTTTCTCAACGAGAATATATATGTGTCTATATATATTGTTTTATTAGTAATAAAGCAAAAAACTATTTAATGATATAATGCATAAGGTATTTATGTATGTATAAACATGTATACACAAAAATAAATATATATATATATATGTATGCATTTATATATATATATACATAAATGCATACATACATATATATATATACACATAAATGCATACATACATACATATATATAAACACACACATACATAACTCCAAATCTTAAAATGAAACGTTTTATTTTATTTAAAATAAAAAGTGATTTTTGTTAGGAAATCAAATCCATGGTTTAATGACCACAACTATAAAATGAAAATCAAATGTACATATACATGGAACTTGCAAGAACAACATCACTAGAGAGACAGGAACAAGGCTCAAAGAACGTTACAAAAGACTACAAGTCGATAGGATCAATGGAGCAATGACACAGATGCACAAACTCAACATGTACAAGTTTCAGACGTCTGGATGCACTAGCCAGACATCTGAATAAATCCTCTGGAATACAAAATAGACAGGATCATACGTCTGGTTGTTGCACTCAGACGTCTGAAAGGCTACCGTATAAAAATATATATAGCCAGACGTCTGAAACAAATACCAGACGTTTGATGCTGAATTCGGAATTTAAAATTCAAATTACAACTACCACATTTGAAAAGACATCTTCGCTTCTCTTCGCTGCAACTCTTCATCATCATCAGAAGCAACTGTAGAGCACTTGTTAATGGATGCAACTACTCAAGGAATCTCTCTACCATTATAAATAACATCAAGAATCAAAGAGAAGAACTAACCTCACTTACTTATGCTCTCTGATTATACACTCTATCATATACTCTTGATCTCTAGCAATCTATACTTGTATTCTACTCTTCCAAATATACAGTTCCTCATAGATAATACTCTCTAGATATATATTGGAAGCATTTGTACTATATAGTCAAAATCCGTGTAATAGAGAACACACAGTTGACAAAGAAACTCTGCTATTGTAAACCTGTTCCTCCGGGTGAAGTGAGGGTTATTTGGTGAAAGGAAATTCCGAAGAGGAGCTTCGGGACTGGACGTAGGACAGGAGGTCCGAACCAGTATAAAATCCCTGGTGTGATTATTCTTATTTACTTAGATTAATATTGTTTTAGTTGCATCATATATTTTGCCACATATACTTGCATATACACTATACGATCCACCCCGTATAGACTTTTAATTGGTATCAGAGCCTGGGATTCTAGAGATCGTAACAACATCCTAGAATAAATGGCTATAAAGAGATCCACTCAAGGCAATATGAAGAGGAAGAGCAATAAATAAGAATCAAAGGAGAAAACAAACAAATGCTTCATGGCTAAACTCATATTACAATCGGTATGCTTAGATTCTTTATATAAATATCTTCTATTAGCACATGATGAATTATTAAAAGATTGTAAAACCTTGAATAAAGTTAATAGAATTGCTTTAGATAAGTTAAAAGATTGTGAACAAGAAATTTCCAGTTTAAAAAAGGAAAATAAATTTTTGATAAAACAAACTAAATGTTTTGAAAATACCGTAGAAGAACTTGTATCACAAAAAGATTTCCTACAAAAAGAAAATGAGCAGTTAGAAGATAAAAACAATGATCTTTTAGAGGAAATCAATGTTTTGCAAAATAAAAATACTATTTTTGATAAAGAAAAGGAAATTTTTTCAAAAGAAATTACGGATTTGAAAAGACAAAATGATTTGTTACAATCATCTTTAGATAATTCAGAATCACGAATTTTTCTTCTCGAAAATGAGAACTATACGATAAAAAGGGAAAATTCTGAATTAAACAAGCAAATTGATATTTTGAAAAACAGTAATATTTCTTTTGAAAATAATAATTTTGACTTCAAAGCTAAATTTGATAAACTTAACACTGAAGTCACAAAATTTAAAAAAGGTCAAAACGATTTAAACATGATTTTATCTAGTTCTAGACCTTTACATGATAAAAGTGGTTTAGGATATAATAAAACAGATCGTAGAAATAGCACTATATACACTTTCATGTATAGAAAAAATGTTAGTGCTAGTACTAAATTTCGAGTAAAGTCTAGATCAAATTCTTATAGAAAGTCAAATACTGCTATGGTCAATAATGTTTATAATTTCTCTAGATGTACAAAATCATAGAACGGAAATATGAATAAAAATTATCTAAGTATTTGGGTTCCTGTTAATTGGAAAAATAGAGAAAAATACATTGATGATTATTTTGATATGGTAGTTAATAATGAAATTTATATTTATAAAGGTTCAACCACACCCAAATGGGTATGGTTTCCAAAGATCTAACCCCTCGGACCCTAACATAGTAAGTGGGTACCAAAAAATGATTTTTATTTATTGCAGGTACTCAGAGAAACAAAAGGAAAGATTTTGGAAATTGCAAATATGATTCCCTCATTCTTTTTTAATAATGACAAAGGGGGAGAGATAATGGAAAGAACATATTCAGGGGGAGATTTATAAAAATTATATATAAGTACATTGTATAGTTGTCATCATCAAAAAGGGGGATATTGTTAGGAAATCAAATCCATGGTTTTAATGACAGCAACTATACAATGACAATCAAATGTACCTATACATGGAACTTGCTAGAACAACATCACTAGAGAGACAAGAACAAGGCTCAAAGAACGTTACAAAAGACTACAAGTCGATAGGATCAATGGAGCAATGACACAGATGCACAAATTCAACATGCACAAGTTTCAGACGTCTGGATGCACTAGCCAGACGTCTGAATAAATCCTCTGGAATACAAAACAGATAGGATCAGACGTCTGGTTGTTGCACTTAGACGTCTGAAAGGCTACCATATACAAAATATATATATAGCCAGACATCTGGAACAAATACCAAACGTCTGATGCTGAACTTGGAATTTAAAATTCAAATTACAACTGCCGCATTTGAAAAGACATCTTCGCTTCTCTTCGCTGCAACTCTTCATCATCATCAGAAGCAACTGTAGAGCACTTGTTAATGGATGCAACTACTCAAGGAATCTCTCTACCATTATAAATAACATCAAGAATCAAAGAGAAGAACTAACCTCACTTACTTATGCTCTGTGATTATACACTCTATCATATACTCTTGATCTCTAGCAATCTATACTTGTATTCTACTCTTCCAAATATACAGTTCCTCATAGATAATACTCTCTAGATATATATTGGAAGCATTTGTACTATATAGTCAAAATCCATGTAATAGAGAACACACAGTTGACAAAGAAACTCTGCTATTGTAAACCTGTTCCTCCGGGTGAAGTGAGGGTTATTTGGTGAAATGATGTTCCGAAGAGGAGCTTCGGGACTGGACGTAGGATGGGAGGTCCGAACCAGTATAAAATCCCTGGTGTGATTATTCTTATTTACTTAGATTAATATTGTTTTAGTTGCATCATATATTTTGCCACATATACTTGCATATACACTACACGATCCATCCCGTATAGACTTTCAATTTTAAATTATGTTCTTGAAATACTCATTCAGAAACTAGTATAATAGTTTATTGCATATATTATTTATAAATATGTGTATATATGTAATTTCAGATTTGAAATAAAAATTAAATAATATTTTTCTTATTCTAAAACTAAAAGTATTTTAAACACACACACACATATATATATATATATATATATATAAAATGTTTTCTCATTATTTAATTAATTATGAATAATTTTAGAAAATGAAAAGTCTTTTGTATGACCGAAAGTTTCATTCTTTATATGTGAGTATGAATATAATTAAATATATTAAATAAAGTGTTTCAAATTGGATTTTCGACCATAAAAAATCGACACTAATACATCCACTATATTACATGCCGAACATTCAAGTGTCATAAATACCGATCTGTTAGGGTGAAAAAAGAAAGTAGAAGGTAGAGAAAACTAAAACAACACAAAATCTCACAACCCAGCAAATACTATATAATACAACCATGATCTTTACATAAAGGAAACATCTTTATTCATATATATATAACATAAGAGTACATTAGACTTATCCTAAATTTTTGGTCAGTTATAGAAACCTGTCCTCACATTGACAAACACACAGACTCTATAACACAATAGAAGTAAAAATACATGAATTTTTCTTTCCCATCCAACTATTCTCCAGCTCCAAAGTATCTAGTCAAACCTGGGAAAAACTACTCGGTCTGACCCGAGCATTACATGGAATAATGCCCGGGTCAGTCTGGTAAACCAGCGTGAATAAAACTCGATAACGAGTAACAACAAAACCGATTTCTACATTTTGAAAATTTTCAAACAAAGGGTATGTCGTAAGACCACACCGCACTTAAAAATGGATGAGTTTTTACCTTACGATAACCAAAACTTTTATATAAAAATCCATTGATATTATCATAGTATCTAGGTTTAAAGTAAATAGATAAAATAGCTGAAATACTTGCATCTCACATTCCAACATACTAGGCTCTACAATCGAAACCGTAAGGCACATATTGGAGATTGGATTCCAATTAATGACTGGGCTACTGGGGTACCGCCCGCCACAGTACACCTCTAGAAAAATGTACCGAGGTCGTACCTAACGACCCCTGCCAACACAGGACCGGCCTACCCCTTACTGGATAGTACCGAAAATGTCATCATCCCAGTTGCTTTGCAACCTTTAACCGAGTGCTCCCACATACACGAATTCATTGATGGTTGTGTATATATCTAGAAGGGTGATGATATACCCTATTGGGTGCAACCCACATAGCTCTACTGCATATCCCCTGTTTTAGTCATTCCTGGTTGATGAGGCTTGAGGCTACGTTTTACCTTTCTGAATAGCAATCCATCTTGGAATGCCGACATTGCCCTCCAAGCGTCAATGCAATGCCAGCATTCATCCATACAAGTTCATTCTAGGTTTAAATGAAACCGAAGGCACTAACTCTACTACATCCATTTTGGAATCACCCTTAGGATTAGTAGCAGTAGCCCTTACACTTCAAAGAGCACCATCTTCAGTCATCATCAAGATGTCTTCCACTCGAATGTACATGTTGATTTGGAGTGGTTTTCGGATATATAAATCCGACCACAGTCTCTCCATACTAACAACCGATAATTTCCGGTTGACTCGTTTTTGGTTCTTTTAGAAGTAAGTATTCGAGTCCTTGTTGGAAACTCGCATTTTACATTCATATTTCCTAAGACAAATTAGGCCAAATTTGATAGTTGGTTATTTAACTATCAAATAACAACAAAACCTAGAGATTTAATTACCCAAAGCAATCACTAAGCCTCAAAACCATTTTCATTTATAAATCTCATTTCCCAAACGTTTATCAACATTCATATACGTATCTCCTTTACATAAGTATATTCGCAAAACATTTATAAGATTTCCCATTTCCAAATCTCTTAAACGGATTTAACTACATTATTTAAATTGGAGAGAAGGATAACTCCAAGCACTATTCCTTCGGTGTTAATTGTGGAACCGATGTTCCATATCTACATTTTTAAAAGGTCAACCTCGAGAAACCCAAACCTCAAATTCCTATTGTAACTATATTCAATAAATCCTTTTTATAAATTTCTCTTACCTATGAAATCCTTTTTGCTTTAACCCAAACCCGTTTACAAAACATTTATCAACCTCTATACTCATTTATGAGACTCTTTATAAATATTCAAATCCGGTTATAAAAAATTCTTTATAAACTTTCAAACCTTGTATAAAACTTCCCTTTATAGACATGCAAACCCATTTATAAAATATTTTTATAAACATTCAAAACTATTTATAAAACTCCTTTTATGAATACCCCAAAATTATTCATAAACTTCTTTATATAATATTCAAAACAATTGTCAAATCTTTCTTCAAATATCTTGTTCAAAATAGAATAACCTTGAAGACTATTTTAAAAGAAAATAAAATATTAACTTTCCAAAACCAAACGGAGGCTTAATGACTACAATGGATCATTAAATTTGGATTTACTTATCCTAGTTATATCATGGGTTGCCTAACATCAGATATGTAAGGGATTCACACATAACATCGGATATTTAAAATCGATTAATCTTAAAAAGAAAACTGTTTTAAAACATAACCGATTAAGTTTAAAAATAGCTCTGAAAAGAGTAAAGTATATTTAATTAGCTTAAACCCTAATTATATCTTAATTAAATCAAGATTAATTCATAATTAAACTTTAATTAACTTAATGAACTTGATTAAATCCTAATTAACTTCTTAATGCACTTAGATAAGGTTAAAACAATTCATTATTAGTTAAACCCTAATTAATTAAAAGTCAATAAAATAATCACTTAATTAAATAATAATTAATCATTAAATTACTTCTTAACTTCATTAATCACTAACTAAAACTTTATTAATCACTAATTAGTCATTAACCTTCTTTAAGTGTTACTTAACCCTTAATCACTTAGTTAATTATCTATTAAGTACTAAATACTTTTAATTAATTTATTAAATAATAAAATATTAATTTAACTAAACTTAATCTCTTTTTATATTACTAATTAAGTTTGAAAAACTTTTGCAAAACAATTTCAAAAGAAAATATTTTAAAACGAAAATCGAAAATTTTGTCGAACTATATCCATAACAACTATCGTTGTGAGCGCAGTTCGATTAAATATACTTTAAGAGAAAAAACTTGCTTATTATTTCCTATTTCATGTTTAGAAACATAAATTTTAAAGTTTTTGAGACTTAGAAACAAAGATAGAAACTTTGAAACAATTTCCAAACTTTAAAACAAGAAAACATAGTTTTTATTCGAATCGGATCTCACGTCCGTCGCAACACACAAAGTTGTTAACTTTGTTTCAACTCAACATACTTTGGTTCTTAGATCACAACCATACATCTATACTACCATACTTTTAACATCACAATGAAACACATGTATAAACATAAGGTTATATGCTTACTAACTTGACAACATCACATTCAAATCTCAAATTCAACACCAAACGCAAACATCCATCAAATCACCATCGACCAACATAATAACAATTCAATTTTCTCATCATATTATCACCATAATAACACATCATAGTAAAGCCAAAAACCCTTCCAAAATAAAGTAGTTTACTCAACTTTATGCTAACTAACTTCGCCCAAACTTCGATTATAACTCGGCAACGCCTCTACGCTCGACTCTAGCTTAAAAAGTTGAAACTTTGGAGGGACTAAGGCCTTAGAATGGGTTTGGCCAAGGTGATTTGGCTTGGCTAGGGCTTTGTGGGATAGTGATGGCCTTGGTTTTTGAAGAGAGGATGTTGAAATGAAAGTATAATAAGTAAGAAGGTATGGAAGCAAGTTACAACATAAAAAGCTAACCTTTTCTAATTTTTTAAACTATGAAAGCCATAGAATTTTTAGAGAAGAAGGTTTAAAAAAAATGAAGTTGGAATGTAAATGAAAATGTGTGTGTGAGAGTGTGTATTTATAGATGAAAGAAAATATGAAAATTACCATTTTAACCTTAGTTTTTAAAATATCCTAACATGTCATTATTTTGACAAGTCACATCACCACTTTCCTTCCCCTCATATGTCACGTCCCCCGCTCTCTAGTCACATCCTCTAGGTCATGATGGATAATGAAGATAATGGTAAGATATGACAAGAGATAATGATATATACTTATATATATATATAATATATGTAAGTTATTATTTTTAAAACCATGACTTGTCACATCACTTGCTAAACATAACTAACATAAGATAATATATTATTAGTGTATTATTATTATTTGGTTTGATTAACTCTTATATATGTTTATATATAGTGCATAAAGGTGAACAACGTTCCCGACAACTTTTCGGTATCGAAAAGTCGAAATTCTAGAAAACGTTCTTCGGTCACATTTTCTATTTTTCCACGAACAATCTATTTTGGTAAAAAAATTAAAACTATTCTACCATCATTATTAAATAATTAAAATAGGTTTGTTTGTAAATAAAAACCTATTTATTTAATATTTAAACTTAACTTGAACTTCCAAAGAAGTATACAAAATCGATGATATCAACTGTCGATGTCATAAATACATTTTATTTTCCAAAAATAAAATAGATTATTTTATTTCATAATCTTGTTTGAATACATATATTTGTGTATGTAATTAGAGCCGTGCACAATCTTTATTGATTAAAAGCAGTTTTTATTGATAAAACGATTTCCGGCTGTTTTATCGATATTTTATCTAGGACGATATCTACAAATTATCAACATTTTACCTTGGTAATTTGTCCACAAATAATTTTCCCAAACAAAATAACTATTATTATTTACCACTTAAAACATGATTATTTCTTACTTTTAAACCCATATCTAAATATTTAAAGATAAATATAATTTATCAAAGTGATAAATTTGCGGGTCGTTACATAAAGGTTTACCCCTTGCGATCTTACCAACAGTCCAGTATCTTGGTTATTAGTCGTTTCCTCCATATCCTGGGATACAGGTTTTGCAACGCCATCTCCTCGGCTCACCAATGGTTGCTGGAGGCAATAGTTAGAGATTTCTCTTGTGTGCTATGGATGGAGGGAAAATGAACTATTTATAGGCAGTTTGGGCCATGGATAAAAAGATCACTTTCCATTTATTTTCCTTTATCAACAATTAATTCTCCATCAATAAAATCTTTTCCCTTCTCTTGCCCTCTAGTATGGTCGGCCTTGATATGGGCATCTAGGTATTCAATATTTTGTGCAAGTCAATGGTTTAACATTTAAACCATTTGTTTAATCCATTTATCTAAAGTTGTTTATTAATTAAATCAACGTACATAATTTATAAATAATTTCAAATGATTTGTTTTCCTTTAACTACATAATCAAATGTTACTAAAATTTTAATACAACATTTTTATTTAATTTTATTATTAAATTATAACATTTATAAGTTAATTATATATTGGTTGAACTTGGAAGTAATGTGAACTCAGTCCTCGGGCAATATTTAAAATAATTAAATACTGAAGCATGTACAGACTTTTCTGAACTATAGTATCGAACACAAGTTCATAGCTCTTAGATTAGTTAAGGTGAATTCAACTTCTAATCTATTTTAAACTCTACCAGTAATACATATATTCTTTTCTTCATCATTTTATAACTTAGATATCTAGAGTTTGGTCTAAGGTTTAAAACTCTATTAATATCTGTATTTAATTGCGTAGAGCATGTCAAATTCCTTAATGTCTGGTAGCATTTATCGATTTACTTTGGCTAGAGATTTTAACCTTGAGCTCACTACCAATTATAGTGATACTTTCCTACAATGAAGGAGACGAATCCTATCTTGATTAAGTGTTCACATCAAGTAGTTCAATATGTACCCAATTATGGCCGTAACATGGTCTCCATGCCATTTTTTAGACCATAGTTAAAAATACAAACTGCCTACCTAAGATCGCCAGTGCTCTCAAGTCTAAAGATCACAATATGTTGTTACCATGAGATCTTCAATTTTGACTTAGTTGTATCAACCTATAGAAGACTCTCATAGCGTCATTCTATGATGACTGCCTTGCACTCCCAGTAACCAATATACCTAAAGAATGCATTGTAACGATACTCGATTGATGTAGGACGATTGTCAAAGGTGAAATAACTAAAACTCTAATCAAAACCTATCGTATATCTCAATGCACAAAGAATAAAATATACTATCAACATAGATATAAAATAGGTGAGGCGGATATGTATAACTAAATAAACTAAAACAAATATCATAATGCAAGGTCCAGAATAATCATAGAAAACAAGTGGAGTAGAGTTTGTTAATCATCAAAATAAACCCAAAGGAAATCTGTCTATAAAT
The DNA here is from genome assembly GCA_030737815.1 of Allium fistulosum. Taxonomy (NCBI): domain Eukaryota; kingdom Viridiplantae; phylum Streptophyta; class Magnoliopsida; order Asparagales; family Amaryllidaceae; genus Allium; species Allium fistulosum. Next base: position 244,953,910 of record CM060905.1, on the reverse strand, counting down.
AAGGTAAAGCATTGCTAAAGCTCCACAGTGCTGCACAGCGGGATAAGCAATAAACTCTAGTGATAAATATAACAGCGCCAGCCTCCTTCTTGTCCTCTAGCAGCTCCATGTGCTAAACATAACCTGTTATCTACTCTACTTATTTACGAGTACCTGAGATGATAAGAAGAAAAATATAAAACCTTGAGTCAGACAACAATTGGTGTGAGCGGTAAAAAATCTCAAATTACTATGAAAACCAGTACAATAAGGGCATAGAGTATAGGTAATCATACAAGACCTGTCCCAGCATCAAAAGAGTTAGCACATAACATAAATACACTACACTATTATTATCGTCATATGGGTATACTACCCTACGTATGTTTGAGTTGTCAGGGTACCTATCTCAAGCCACCAACATCACAAGACATCCAACTTCACAAAAATCATTGCAAACATAACAAATACAAAGTAAACACGCAATGATAACCATCCTTGAGGTCTCGTATCACCATGCCTATTGCCAAGATCTCGCCTTGTCATGCATCGTCATGACCATCCAAAGGTCCTATGCCACCATAATTATCACGGATGTCTCCCTTCACCACTATCATTCCTGAAGTCTCATTTTACCACGATACTTTCTGAAGTCTCACTTTACCACAATCCTTTCCAAAGTCTTACTCCATTATGACTTTCTCAAAGTCGACCTTCATCTTGACCTTCTCAAGGTATTTCCAAAGTCTCACTTCACTACGATCATTTTCAAAGTCTCACCTCATTATAATCATTCCTAGAGTCTCACCCCATTATGACTTTCTTAAAGTCCTCCTTTATCCTGATCTTTTTAGGGTCTCTTGGATACATGATAACCCATTGTACAACCTCTTAGGCTAGCAACATCTCATGCCACAATAGGATCTGACATCCTTTCAAAAACTTACCACATAGGTATTACCCTCTTATTGCAAGCCATGCCATCTCATAGTCCAAAGTACATAGGTGAGCATCCTCACATACCTTTACCTCTAGGAACAACCATCTTATCCAGAGTTATCAATGATCCATTCAGGATCTGACTCGATCTAGAACATCTCATGCACCACTACATCGCTTCAGCTTGTCGAATATGCTTAACCGGACTACTCTATTCCCATCAATTTACTTTTCACTTAAAGCACTCAATCAAACGCCTTGTGTCGTCAAAGTTCATAATATCTATACTCACCCATTTCATGTCATAGATTCATCTTATCACAATTTCGAAGTTATTACATCGAAGCATCACGCCTTTGCCTCATCGTTTTTCATCGATGTTCATCACGTTGTAACCATCAAAAATGAACATGGAACGATCAAACAAACACACGTACACGATCACTAGAACAATTCGTGCATACTCCCCTAAACCTCAATCCCATAGGCTGCCACCAAAAGTGGTCGGTACCAAACTTCAAAGTGGCCGGGCCCGATCACTTTTGGCCAAGCCAAAACTTCACCAAGTTGAAGTGGTTTTCTTCCTTGCTTAGTCCCATCCTAACTCGAAGTCTTTCTCTTGTTTTCTCGAAGCAAACACCATTATTACTCGAAGCAGATCACCACTGATCACATTTTTTACCACGGACCACTTTTTAAGCTACTAAATCAACTCCAAATCACTTCAAACTTGCTGTGTAGGCCTACAAAACCTTCAAGAACAACATATCCAAATTTCGCCACATTCCAAGCGCTTTCGACAACCACTTTTTCGACAACCTCCTTTAGACGATATGATTTTCTACCATCAAAACAATTTCAAACCACTCGAAATTTTCTGAGTAGACTCTCCAATCATCTAGTACAACATATCTAAATTCTGTCACATTCCGAGCGCTTTTGGAGACCACTTTTGGACGACCTCTTTTGGACAACATGATTTTCTACTATTAAAACAACTCTAAACCACTTGAAATTTTCTAGGTAGACTCCCCACATCTCCCCGCACAACATATCCAAACTCCATTGCATTTCGAAAACTTTGATATTATTTACACACTTTGGTATCGTTTACACTAAACGACGTACCACTTTTCTAACTATGCAAAATAACTAGCAAACACATCAAATGATAAAATTGAAGTAATGCATGTAATTTGTCCAAACATGATTTACTAACCTAAATCGTCCTAGATCTGATTTGGTATAAAAAAAATCTTGGTTGGTAAATGGTATGAATCACGTTAAAATACTAATCTATCTTCTTGAACTATAATCTAAGATGTTACTTATCTCAAATATTAGTTCTCAAGCAATTTTACTTTAATATTCATACTAAAAATAACATTTTTACTATATAAGTAAGAATGATATAGTGAGAGAGATAAAATCACTCATCTTGGATCTCCACAAATTCCTAGACAAATCTGATATGGAACAGCAGCTACACAAATCCAAAAGCCCATAGATGCAGATTTATTATCTTCTTATGTTAATCTCTCTTAGACTTATTAATTAGACTGAAGAAATAGTGGTTTTTAGCTCTAGTGTGGGTTAATGGAGGTTCAGAGTTGATTAGGGAAGAAGAGAAATGAATAATGATGGTTGGAAAGAAGGTTAATAATCCTTATCTCAGATTGGGCTAATGATTAGCACTAGTCAAAACTTCAAACTAGTAAGTCCAAATTCTTAATATGACCACTCTACGGGATGATAAAACATCATCTCAAAATCCAGTCAAAGTAGTTTCAGACCCTAATTCAACCTCTATCAAAGTTATTAGCTCTACAAATTTTCAGGGTCAAAACTGTCCAATAAAAATTCGACAAACGGAAAATGTCATTAGTTAACATTCCAAAATTGCAGTATCATGCAACCTCGTACAAATTTATAAATAATATTTTATGATCCTTTGATACGTAAAATATGGGTCATTACACATTTTTTAATTGATCCAAACAACCACAAGTACATAACTCCTTAGTTCCTCCAACGGTCATGAGTAATTCACTGTTCATCATATAGAGATCGTTATGTACACTAGTCTCAATGGATTTTTTAAAGATTAAGGAGATTTTATCGAGTACTCTAGGTCTGATTGACGATGGATCAAAGGAGATGGAAGTTATTCTCACTTTTCAACCTAGTAGCAGAGTAGAAGGTGATGCTAATGGTAAAGCAGTTGATGTAACATCACATGGAAGTCCACATGGTTTCTCTAGTAGTGTTTGTGATGTACATGACTCTAGAGAAGGTTCGGTTCAATTGGAGCCAAAGGGGTATAGGCGTTGGTATTGCCTAACGAATGAATTGTCATACTATAAGGTCACATGATAGGTATGGTGATTGGAATTAACTTAGCTTTAGTGATCATTTGGACTATGCTCTTCATGTTGTCCAAGTAGAGCCAATGGACCTTGATGATGTATAATTTTAGTGATTAGTTGAAATGGATTAGTGTCATGGAGGAAGAGATGCAATCTTTTTCTAAAAATGGAACTTGGGATTTGGTTTCGCTTCCTAAAGGAAACCTAGAAGCTGGATGCAAATGGATTTACAAGGCGAAGGACAATGGAAGATACAAAGAATGACTAGTTGCTAAGGGGTTTGCACAAAGGAAGAGAAAGGAGCATCATAAGGTTTCTTTGCATCGGTTGTGTGCCATATTTCAATCCACATCTCATTAGCTATAGCTATTATTCATGACTTGGAGTTAGAGCAACTGGATATGAAACTGCTTTCTTGGATGGTGACTTGGATGAAGAAATTTACATAGAGCAACCATAAGGGTTGTTGTAGATGGCACATCAATTTTTTTTACAATTTAAATGTCTCTATATTGTTTAAATAATTGCCTAGACAATGGTACCATTGATTTGATCATTTCAAGTGGTTTGAAAATGATTGTTAACTGTACTTACTCTTATATGCGGATGATAGCTTATTGCTTGAAAAGACAAGGTTGAAATCAACAAAGTAAAATTGTGTTTAAAATTGGAATTTGATGTGAAGAACCTTGGAGAAGCAATGGAAAATTTTCCCGTGGAAACTATGTCAGATCAAAAGTGCTTTGTTTTGTACTTAAAGAGAGTATGCTGGGATAGTGCTTGCTTTAGTTAGCATGGTTAATGCAAATACGTCTAGTACAACATTAACTTTGCATGCAAAGCATTCAATTAAAGGTTTACCGATCGTGAAACAAGACAAGGCTTATATGTCATGGATGCCATATGCAAGGGCAGTTGGTAGTTTGATGTACACCATGATGTGCACAAGGCCCGATTTTAGTAAATGTCGTTGGGAAAATTAGCCGGTACATAGCTAATCCGTGAAATTTATTTTGAGGTACCTTAGAGGTACTTCATGACATGATCTTGTTTTTGGCCGTAGTAACGATATAAATCACAAGTTTGTTGGTTATTATGATTTAGACTTCACTAGTGATAGAGATTAGAGGAAATTAACATATATATATATATATATTCGGTCTTGGTGGTACAAACATTAGTTGGAGCTCTAGATTTTAAACCATAGTTACTTTATCCATTATGGAGGTGGATTTAATTTTCATAGTAGAGGCTGAAAATGAGACACATTAGTTAAGGTGATTATTGTGTGCCTTGATTACTGAACACAATAGTCCTAATGTTTAATGTGACAGCCAAAGTGTTCTACATTTGGTAATGAACCTGGCATTTAGCTCTCAGACCAAGCATATTCAAGTAAGAGAGATGTTTTTTTGGTTGCCATGGATGTGGATATGCTTATTCATCTTTGGAAAGTGCACATAAAGTATAATGCGATGAAAATGTTTACGAAAGCATTGCTGGAAGGAAAGTTAGAGCATTTCTCGAACTTGATTGTTTAGTGCTAGGTGCAATGGGGTGGCCCTTTTGGAGGAGTTGTTTTATTTGTTATTAGTGGTAAAGAGCATCGATGAGATATTTTAGTTTTGGTTCTATCTACATGGTGGGTACGGTTGACACTCCTATGTGCTCATTATAGGTTATACGTACATTCAATACTTCATTACCAGGTGCTGGCCTTGGAAAATTCGTTAGTGGAGTGTAATGGGTAGTGGCTTTGTCAGATGTAACAACACGCCCTGAAACGACCTAAATTCCGATCCATAAGAAGGCCCATCGAAAATTAGACCTATTTCAAAGCTAGCTATTGGTTGCTATAAAGAACAATACAAAACTATATATTTATCTATACATTCAAAACTCATGGTTGAAGGATAAAATATAATGAAAGAAATAGTACCAATTTCATTTAAAATCCAAATGTCATAAAATCCATAACATAATACCAATAACAACAGTCACATATCCATAGTACAACATTTTCAAAAGGAATCATTATTCTTTAATGGGTACATCAAAAAATAACATAACTATAAATGGATAAACTGTCACAAGTTTCTTCCTCGCCTTCGCCTTCAGCATTGCCTTTCCTAACCTGTGCTATAACAAGGAGGGAGTCAGAACAACATATATCTGGTGAATAGAAATCCCGAGCCTTACTATAATAGTACTCAAACAGTAAAATTTAAATAGGAATGTCTTTTTTATATTAGCTTTATTCTAAGTCTTTCCAACTTTAAGCCCTAAGGCTTTCCCAATTCCAATTCCATAACTGTTACTCTTACAACCCAATAACCTATATCTATCGTCAGCAATGTCCTATCAGTGTAAGAGATATTACCCAAGCCACTTAATACATTTTTAATGGGAATTAGGTAGACTTTGACCATTTAATAACTTATTTACGATAGGTCCTCTATCATTTAATACCTATCGCAAGGCGGACTCCTCACTGGTACTTATTTAGCCGATAGCGCATGGAATCTTTTTGGTCGCTTAATACTCCATATTGAAGCGGACCCTTTTCAGGATATCCACTACCATGTCTAACCCTTAACCTTAACCCCGACCATTTACTACTTCCTACATAAGGAAGAGGCGAGCCCTTACACAGCCACTTAATACCTTCAATCCCTGAAGTATGTCCTTCGTATTATGACACATACCCCATAGTGACGTCTCACTTTAATCTGTTATTCGTAGGTACTAGTAGCCAGATTAGCTGGACAAATTTACCCTACATAATTTAGGACTAAGCTCGTGTCATCCGTAGTTACTTATTATATGAAATGTCTCACATAACCCCAAAATCACATTGCTCGTAGATAGATTAGATGGGTAGACTTCTGTGTGCTTTTGACTGACCTCGCACCCCTATAACTTAGTCATAATTCATAACACACTCCCTTAACATATTGTCACGCATCTCACCATATCCATAATTAAGTCCTTATAAGAAAACTTCTTATTTTGCCTCTATAATTACTCATTTTCCTAAGGGGGAATTTGATAATAATTAATAACCTATTAACTACACCATTAATACGTTATAATCTTATATTATTTATGCTGATACACATGCACTTAGTAAACTTCTAAGCGTGCGAATTTTATGCCCTAAACTAATGTTTAATTGTCAAATATTCAATAATACAAGTCCCATTTTCATATTGGCACATATACTATAAATATCCAAAATCAAATCAACATAGTTGTATAAAAATAGAATTCAAACCCATTTATTTTACATTAAAACAACGGAATAAATCAATAATAAAAACTTAACATTTACATACTTTTATGCTCTATCTAACTTCTTTTTGCATGAAATTAGAAAGGGAATCTTTATTCAAATTGTAGAAATATGCGGTGCAAACTATTAATAAGAATACATACCTTACACACCATTTCCTAATCAGAACCCTTAATCTAATCCAAAGAAAAAAATAAGATGTGGAATAGAATGTAAAACATTGAAATTGCAAAATATACACAAATTTCATTATTTTAATATAAAACAATTGAGATTGCAACCTAAGAGTTACCATTTCTCTTTAGGGGAATTTTGGGGGTTTTAATGTGATGTTTTTTGTAAACCAAAATTCCCAAGGCATATATCAAATCCAAACTACACTATACAATTACTAAAATAGAAAAACTAAGATTTCCACTCACAATAGGTCATTAGATCTTCTTCCTTTTGGATTTTTCATGCCTTCAATAATCTCTTTCAGATCTCCCCTTTTAGATATATACAACAAGAGATTTGTATATAAAGATTAGATTCAAAAATTGTGGGATTGAAGGAGAATAGAATTAGAAAATAAAATAATAAACATCTAGAATCTTTTACCTAAAACACTAAAGAACTTTCTGACCTCCGAAAAGAGAGAGACTGACAGAGCTTCGCTAGTTTCCTCAAAATAATTTGTGTATAAAAGTGAGAAGGCTAGGTCCTTATTTATAGTGGTTTGAATGCACCAGAATTGCCAAATTTAAGTTGGTTTAAAATATTAAAAGCTGGAATATTCACTGTATAAAAATCCCTAGCCTCACTGGTCTGTAGGCGGCGACTGGTTCGTTTATTTCAAGGAACATTTTTAATTACCATTGATTTATTTATTTCATTATTTATTACTTTTTTAACGTTAACATTAATTTTAATGATTACTTAACCTTCAAGCCTAATTACTATTACCTTTTGAATTTCAAATTTAAGAATTGTTTGAATTTGAATTTTATTTAAATTATTTTAAATTTGAAAACTTCATAGGTCCATAACCTTTCAGTTTGAGCTCCATTTTTAACATATTATATATGGAAATTGATCAGAAAATTGTCACGAACGCAGCGGCATAACTTCCGTGATCAATTTCTGAATTTTGCAAAATTTCCATTCTTATCTTTATTTTATTTAATTAATTTATCTTATTTTATTTATTTCTTATCAATTTTTATGGTGTTACATTCTGCCCCTTAAAAGTATTTCATCCCTGAAATCGTTCCAAGCGGCATAAAATGTAATGCATGATGATAAACATCCATATTATACAACCAAGTTATCTATACAACCATCCACTCAACCAAAAGTGCAATGTGATTATGTGTGCAAATATACTATAGGTGAGCTCAATCCTAGCATGAATGCAAGTGTCATGACATAGAGGCATGTATGTTGACATCCTAAACATACAAAAAGTGTTCTATAGGAGTGCAAAAGCAAAAGTAAAGTGTAGCAACCATCACCTACCATCAAATCTAGCAACCACGATGCAACCAAAACCTAATTTTGGAGAGAAAAGTTCGTCCGTGAAAAGCTTAGGATGAGAAGTCCTCATGCTTTCCACCGGGTTTTTCCCCCTATTGTACTCGAACCAGCCTAATTTCTTTATTGCGGAGTTTCCGAGTTCAATGCTCCATACTATGTGTGGTGGTACGGGATATTATTAGCACCATCTCAATGTCCCTCAATTAGTTAGACTCTACCATATTGGTTGTGCTATGAAAGCATTTCCTCAAGTGAAAAATGTGAAAAATGTCATGGACTCCTGCCAACTTATTCAATAGCTCCACACAATAAGCAACTCTTCTTATTCTTTCTAAAATTAGGAAAGGCCCGACAAATTTTGGTGCTAAATTTTCCGACTTTCCAAATCTCACGATCTTTCTAGGAGGGGAAACTTTGATAAAACACTATATCCCCCACTTCAAACTCTACCTCTTTTCTTCACTTATCCACATAGGATTTCTGACGATTTTGTGTGGCCTTCATTCACTGCCTAATCGATTCTTTCTTTTTTGTTTCGGCACTTTAAACGCCTAGTGAAAAATTCTTTCACTTCTTCATCCCTGTCCAATAGAAAATTCTCATCATATCCCAATTCGTCTTATCCCCTTCGCGGTAAAGGGTCATCCTTGAATGGTGTCTTTCCGTAAGATAAAATTTATTTTTTTCAAAATTCTAAAATTTTGGGACTAAAGCATCCTTTATTCCTAGTTACTAACCTAATATCCTTATTAACTCCCAATCTTACTAAACGTTTATCGCTAGTTAAGTGTCCTTATGAAATTTCCTTATTTACGTTATTCCTCCATATATATTATATATATATATATATCTGTGTGTGTGTATGTGTGTGTGTGTGTGTATTTCTGGCAGTTTAATCCCATCCATAAAATCAACACAATATTAAAACAGGAACATATCTTATACCATATTATATGCTTTTCCCATAACATAAGAGAGAAAACTAGCGACAATCCCAAAATCTTTAAAAGAAATTTTTGTTGGAACACTACAAGAAATTTTATTTTTTGTGGCGCTCAAAAAACGCTACAAAAACTTTTGGTGGCGTTTTGATAAACGCCGCGAGAAAACATGCGACTAAAAATCCATGATTTTTTGTTGCATTTATTTTAACGCCACTATAAATGCAATTTTGGCAGCGTTTTTCAAACGCCACCATAAATCTTTTTGTAGCGTTTAAAAAATGCCACCAAAAGATTTTTTGGCGCTACTAATAGAATTTCCAACTTTACCCCTGTTTTACGGTTGCATTTACTCAACGCCACTATTTATATTTCGGTAGCGTTTTTGAAACGCTACTAAAAGTTGTTTATTATTTTACACTATTTTTTCATGCTATTATTTCCTATTAATGGTCTATTTTGGTTCTATTATGTCAATCAACAATCACTCACATAATCATCATATTCAAATAAGTTAAAAAACACATTAACCATATAATCAAATAAAATATCCATAACCATTCCAATACAATAGTTTTTCAACAAAATGACCTAAATCACATACAATAACCATTTGTATACAAATTTACACATCGGATACTAATAAATGTTATATCTAACTAGTGCTAACAAAACGTTTGATTACCCATAATTCTTTGTTGCATACACAAGTGAAAGCTAGCATCATCAAGTCCAAATTTGCTCTCTTCAAAAGTCCGATGCCTACACAAGTGAAAGCACAACAGGTAGTCAAACAATTACGTTAACTCGTAGGACTTCAAATATGAGATCAAACATCTACAACATCTGTACCAAAAATAGCATTTATCCCTTAAAGTCAATTTTTTTGAAATAGTTAATCATGCTTATATGACATATATTTTAACAGTAAGCAATATCAACTAGGTACCAAGTAAATGAATGTCTCAAACATTAAAATAGCAAGACATTACTCTACGAAGCAATGTATAGATCATGTGCATGCCGGAAGAAAGTACATATGGCAATAATAAAAATAAAAGTACATATGCAATGGGCATGACAACTTTACATAGAAATGGGTATGAGTAAGCATCTATGATCGAAAACACTTAAAAAACAAATTTTAGAACTATATGTTGTAGTGTTTATATTCAAATTTCATCAATACGCCTAATTGGTATAAAACTATTTCAGAAATCGATATCCACTAATTACAGTTGAAGCATTGGGAATTTTTAATCATACAAATATAGACTATCAACTCTATAAAAAAAATTCATGTCTAAACGATGTTAATGGAGTGGATTCACCAAGCATAATATAGTTCTGATGTAGAAAGAAAAGGCTGATATAAACAAAGCAACATTAATGAATTAAATCACAAATGTGTAGTTTCATGAATCTAGTAGCCAAGATGTCTCAGCTAAATCTAACCAATAAAGTTCTATATTCAGTTTGGAAGATGGAATGCCTCTCTATCAATCTATCCAAATAAAGCCATATCCAAATTAAGATCTAAGTTTAATTCGTGTTTGTTGATAGACCTCCAAAACAAATGTCTACTCACTAACCAGAAATAATAATCAAAGATGAGATTTATTTTATACCATAACTTATTGTTCCAATGCACTGACCAACCACTCAAAACTAGTATGTTGAAACCTCTCTTAATCAAACCAATTTAAGAATTCAATGAAAGCTAATGTCATATGCTCAGTTTGATGTCAATTGGGTAAGTTTAAACTCGTTTAACAAATTAACTTTTGTGGTGTCATTATCTATATTAATACTTCATCTTCCCTACCCAGAGGACAAAAAAAATCTTTACTTACATGCAAGAAAGTAAATGTATAGATAGCTATTAAAAAGCAAAGGAATTTAAAAGACATTTGTGATAACTCACTATCGGTGTATTACCATATGATGTGCTTGAGGCCAGTACAACCATTCAAATGTGCAGTCTTTGAATTGTATAACAAGTACAACAAATCAGAAATAGATACAACATTAATAAAAAAAGGTCTTCTAATTTAACACTATACATATTATCAGTATACCAACATATTAACCTTTATTATCAGAAATGTAATACGTATTTCAATGGTTTTCACCAAGCTCTCATAACACAAGATTATTATCATTTCAATTATGCTCCTAATCTACATTGACATTTACCAAGCTTTTCTATAATCTCAAACTCCTCACTTGTAAACAATGCAAGGAGAACAGAGCAAATCATGTGTAAATAGGTAGTCGAATTAACAAAAATTAGAGCAGGAAAATTTATCATCAGTTCAAAAAATAACCATCATTATGAAGTCATTTAAAAATAGCGGTTACAGTTTATACCTGTGTGTGGCCAGTTTCAGGCTTGGTCGTTACCTGGAAGGCTTAGGCATGAGTTTTTGTCATATTTCTTCAAGACCATCACTTCCTATTCTTGCATTGTCAGGTATGGGTAATTTGCCTACTTGCTTTAATTTATCTTTTAGTATTTATATATTCATTATAGGTGCATCTGGAGACAAAAATTAGAAACACAGTCATAAGGCTAGAAAAAACAATATAATATAAATAAGAATTATCTAATTTTAGAAATAAAGGGAAGGTTTATCTTGTTAAAAAGAGAAAAATACAGTAGGAAAATGGTATTAAAGAAGAAAAAGGAAAATAAAAAGGAAACTTCGCTACAATTTTAAATAAGATAGTTGGAGCTGTTCATTGTATAATTCACATTCAGCTCAAAGCCAAAGAAATTAGCACAATCAATTACAACAGCAAACCATTATTATTTTTCTCCTTTTCTTTCACCGATACAAATACAAAAATTTAGCTATGCATGAAAAAAACAGTCAAGGTTATATGAAATGAATTTCAAGCTGCTACAAAGTCAGCTGAATTTGAATTCATTTTTTTAATACGAAAAGGCAGTCACGAATATAGTTCTCTAAGACAACAAAGAAAACATAAACATGACATTCAAATTCCACAATTATTAAGCAGCATATGCAAATATAAACCATAGAGATCACATATATCATGTCTGAATGTAGGGAGACGGCTAAGCTTAGTATACACCTGATCCATTCTAAGTTTCGATCTGTTCATCTGAGCCCTTGATCTTTCGATTTCGTATAACCTTGCTCTCAGTGCTTTAAGTGTTTTTGCCTTGTTTTGTTTGTATTATCAATCTTGAATCAATTAATTTGTATAGAAGTTAAATAGTAATATTAAGGATGCTATATGTAAAGCTTAATTGAATTCCAAATGATTTTTTGCATATATTAAGTGCACGTGTAGACCTAATGATACAATAAACTATATATCATGACGGTTTCCAAAACTATGGGAAGGCGGAAGTTGATACACTACCAAATTTTCTTCTAACTATAACAACACTTTGAAATATTATCTTTATTTGGTTAGGTTAGCATCCAATGGTGATTCCTCGAAGACATTGTATAACTGAGGGGCCTTATTCATTAGGATCTTTCCTTTTATAATTGTATTTATGACCAAAGTGTTTATAAATATATATACCAACATTCGATTGCCATTTGGACTGGATAATTAGTTAACAAAATATAATATACGCAATACTTTAACATTCTCTTTATTCTCAAAAGAAAATTTTTACAAGAAAAAAAAAGGATCAAATATATTAACAGAAGTAGTTTCAGATAGAGCACATAGATCGATGAGAAACAAAAAGGAACTGCATATTTACAGGAAAAAAAAGGTATGCGAAGGAAGTATTATGTTACCATGTGCTGTGATCTCTCATCTTGTATAGCTACTGCTATTCCAGTAGGAATATGAGTAATTCTCACAGCACTACTGGTAGTATTAACCGACTGACCTCTAGCTCCACCAGACCAGTATGTATCTATTTTCAGATCTTCATTACGCAGCTGAACATCAACCTATAAATTACCCAATACAATCCACTTATCATCACGTGACATATAAATAAAATCAAAGTATATAGGATAAGTTGCATTTTGAATTCTGCAGATAGGCGCTCAATTAGAAACCAACTGACGAGTTATATTGTTACCTTATCAGCTTGAGGAAGAATGGCAACAGAAATCGCACCTGTGTGCTCTCTTCCTGACTTCTCTGTCATTGGGACACGCTGAAAACGAATAAGAAAAATGAAAGAACTAAAAAGTATAATCTGCTAAATATAAGAAACAAAAATTACAAGCCAAACTTGCCCTCTATAAACTCCGCTTTCATATTTGAGCTTTCCAAATGCACCTAAACCTGATACTGCTCAGTTAGCTACCTATCGCGATAAAATTAATGGTATCCTAAAACTCAGATATTTTCCTTAATGTGGGAAGCTAAGTTGAGAAGAGTACGCAAGTTTTCTCAGCTGCAAAAGAGTACCTTATATCATAATTGAAAAATTCGAACTCACTCACATATTTCAATTTCAAAATCTGAGAAGGTATTTAAAGCTAAAATCGTGGATGCAATAAGCCACTATCTTTTGTCCCATTAGATGGCCTTAGACTTAGACTGGGAGAGGGTGACCTGAAAACAATGACGTTAGTAGTAGAGCATGATGCGACGGTTGATACAGCAAGACAGATCTAGGTTTTGCAAATTTGAAAGGGAAGCCAACGATTAAAGGAGAGGATGAGATAGAGGTGGGTAGGACAAGGGGGAAAGGTTGGGAGACAAGGTTAGAGTGGAGAAGTAGGTAAACGAGGAGACGAGGAAGAGATAAGGGGTGGTGGCTGATAATTTGACTCCATTTTTATTTAGGTTTTTCTAATATAAATGTGTAAGTGGAAGAAAGAAAGACGAGCGGCCAAATAGAAGTTTCATCAAAATTTTACCAATTTATTGGCGCCAATAATTAGTAGCGTTGATTTATTTATTTCTATTCTTCTAAATAAGTAGTGGTTGCACTTGGCTTTAAAGGCAGCCAATTAATGCAACTAATAACGAGTTTTCTTATAGTGGAAGTTTCTTTTTACCATTAACTGGTATTAATGGTGTTAAGGCCCTAATACTACTTATGACATTAAGATGAACATTCTTAGTATGTCATTCCACTTAACTCTCCATCTTCCTTAATTTTTCTTCTTGGTTTCTAATAAATATGATCCATTCATTACTTTAGTTAATATACCCTTAACAATAGATCATTATTGTCAAAATTAGACCATCTTTAATAAATCCATATTTTATCCCTTTTCTTTTTACTAGTTTCAAATTCCCTTTGTTATATCGATTCAATTCCTTTATAAATGCCATATTAAATTCATTAGTCAGTCCCCATTTAATTCCTTTCATTGGTTACAAATTTATTGCCCGTTAAATTTGTAATTATATCCATAAATCATAATCCGTTGATTACTAACTAATACATATATAGTCGTTAATTATATATTTCAATAATTACGCTATTTATATATTTCTATTTTTATTCGTTAAGCGCGGTTATACATGTGTGTACTAATCATTAATTTCTAAACTAGAACATTTTCTTTTTAGATTTTAATTTATCAAAGCTATCCTTCAACAAAGGATTACCATTAAAATTTTCCAATAAATTAACCAATCTGAGAACTTTCCTTCATTTGAAACTACAAGGAATTATTTCTTTCCTTTTAAAGAAATAGACAGTGTAAACTACAGAAAATAATATCCATACCTTACTCATCTCTTTTCCATTTTGGTATATTCCTTATTAATTCAAACGTCGTACTTTTATACATATTTTGGAATTGGAAATTTTATGGAAGTTACACGTAAACCGCTCCAAATGAATCAAAACGTAGAAATTCACATCCCAAGTCAACTAGGGCAACCTAGCTTATAACCCAATTATAAATCTGGAATATTTTCACAACTTTACCAATATTCTATGATTAAATGTCTGAGACTGATTTAAAATTTCTAGATCAGGTTGTACGTATTATTCCTCTTTTATTCATATCCTAAAAACTTTACCATGTCTTACCTAGGTAGTGATCCCTATCTACTTAGTAAAAAAATTTGGTTTAGTCCCTCCCATTCTAAAAAAAATTCACAATTATATAGTACCTTATCAAAAACCTTTTATCTTTAAAGGTATAAATTGGGAAACCTTTTTGGTTAATTTTCAAAGATTATGAAATTCCTAAAAGGAGCCCTGGATTATTTTTTCTAACCAACTTTTCCTTTTTAAGAACTTTCTACAATAGAGATTTATTTCTTCAAAAGTTTGACTTTTAAACTACAAATAAAGATGATGAATGTGTAAGGGAATATATTGTGATTCAAGATGTCGAATGTGCAGAAAAAAGTAATCAAACATTCAATAAGGGGTAACAAGCTTCGGGCGACTTCAAGAAGACATTGAACTTCTATAAAATGGTGTCGTGTATCTAAAAGAGGATGATGAGATTATAGGAGTGTCGAACTCCAAGCAATTGCCCAAACAAAAGATGTCATACGTGAACATGTAGTCACAAAGGAGGTATATCAGAACTCTGTAGATATCAGACCTTTACAACTATAATAGTTATAAAGCAAGCGGCAAGAGATCTCAGGCATTTACAAGCGGTAGGGGATGCCGAGCTTCAAAGAATAAAGGAGATGCAAGATATCTATAGTTATAGAGGATGCCGAAAGTCAACAATGTGAATTAGAATGTCATATGTCATCAATGTGACGAGCAATACTAGGAATTGACAATCCAGAAAGGATGTCGGATATCAACGATATAGAGACGTCAAATATTGACAATACAAAGAAAGATGCCATATTTCACCAGTGTTGCAAACGATGTCGTAAATCATCAAGGTGGCAAAGATGTCGTATATCATCAATATGGAAAAGACGTTGTAAACCATCAATGAAGGAGGATGCCATAATTCATCAACATAAATAGGACTATCACATATCAACGGTATATAGAAAATTGCCGCATATCACTAACACAATGAATTATGCTAAGAACCAAGGATGCCGAAGGACATGTTATAGCCAGGCCGCTTACTCAACCCTATAAATATGGACCCCGTAATTTCCTAAAAGGGGCAAAATTTTCTTATCTCTATTTTTACATTTTCAAACTTTTAAACCCTACATCGAATTGGGGATTTAGAGTGCCAATTGTTAAATCTATGACTTTTAACAAACAAGGACTTGTACAATCAACTTTGCATAGCATACAACAAGCGAATAAAGATTCATGACTATGATATGACCAATGGCTTGCATATGACTCTTATGCCCTATTCCTTATGACATGTACATGACTTCTATATTGAACATGCATACTTCATACGAGTTGGTATAAGGCTATCCAACCCTATCTCTAATCAAGCCTTATCCACCTTGCATATTTTGGGGTTAACAAGGAAATTTGTTAACAACTCAATTACTAAACCAAACTATTATTAGATCAAAAATTCAAAAATTGCTTAATTCCATAAATGAGCAAAATAATTTTCCTTCTCAAAAACCTTCTACAATATACAAAATAATTTTCAATAAATTTTTTTCATACAAATAAACTTATCACATTCAATTCGAAATCAACATTTATTACTCCATGAAATTATGGCCTATAATTATGAAAAGTTCATTGATTACCACTTTAAGGATATATTATTTTCCAAATTTAGTTCCTTTTAAATCTATTACAAAGATTATTACTTCAATAGCATTTCCAAAATAACAGGTTTTTCTTTATTAGAAATTCATTATTTTAGTAGACCACATGCACGCCAAATTTCTAATTTCAAGTTGTTATATTATCCCAAAAATATACATCAACATCTATTGCTTTATTACTCAAAATACATTGTCACTTAACTAAATACTTTTTATAACTTTGTTTAAGTCTTATTTAAACTCCTATAATCTTTCGCAATCCTTTTCTTATCAATCCCAAATTATTTCTCTTTCATTACCATTTTAAATTCAATAGTATTTTATTCTTATTCAGACATGTTCTAAATAGAAAAATGTATATACAAAATTCTCGTCCTCACATAAATGATTTTCCTTATAATGTTAACAAAATTCTCCCAACCCATTTACTAGTTATCATCATTTAATTCCATCCAATTGTTATTTTTTTTACTTCAAAAACACCTTCTATAACCTTAAACAATAAAAAATGGAGCAAACAAGGATAACTTCTATCCTATTAATTTCTAATTAGATTATTGATCTTGTTTTATATAAATTCCTAATGCTATATCTATACAAATCTCCCAATATTGCTTCTATTTATATTTCTCCTAACTAATTGGCTCCTACTTCAACTGTTATTCTCCATATTTTCCTTATACGGAAATGTTCCTCATTTCCTAGTTATTCTATTATTCTTCTATTCTCTATTCCTTTATTTAATTAAGTTTCATTTCCATATATTTCCCATTTTTAGAAAGAATTTTTTTAAAAAGGAACTTCTAAATTTGTGAAATAGAAGAAAAATCATCAAGCCCAACCTACACTCTATTTTACATTTATTTTGAAATCGAAGAATCCATTTTCCTGAAAATGACTCAACCAATTTTAAACTAATATTTCAAAAATGAAAAATCCTTTTTACCAAAAACCCTTTTAATCAGAAAATTTTGACTCAACAAAATTTTAAAGTATGAATTTCCTTGCTTTTTCAAAACAACAACTTCCCAATAAATCTTTTGAAAAACATATTTAAAATATTTCAAGGAATTTTCCAAAAGTATTTTATCAAATTCATTTTCATGGGGTTGGATTTAGAATTTGACTTTAATTGTCCTTTCTTTTGAACTTTCTTTCTTTACTATTCAATCTTTATAGAAATCTGATTATCTATTTGTTGTGATTAATGTACACCTTCTTGTGGGAACTTGCTCCACTACATCTTGCTTTAATTTTATCGTTCCTTACTTCTGGATGTTTACAGCACATAGGTTTTTATCTTCCATCTATTTTTATGTATTGGTCTCGGCCCACTAACCTTTGTATGTATAATTAAGGTTGTATAATTTACCCTAATGACAATTATTCTGCCTTATAATCTTTTATTACTGTTTAACATGTTTATTTTCTATTTCTATAAATGTCAATTGTTCGTAATAAATGATTATTATTCTAACGAAAAATCTTTAAAGGCGTTATTTATTCATATAATTTTTCCCTATTATGTCTTCTTTATCTCTCCATAATTATCCTAATAATCTTTGTAATTGGTCCATTTATAACCTTATTAAAATCTTGTAACTTCCTATTTATTGCATATTTACTATCTTATTAACTTTGAAGTTACAAACTTTTCCTTCTACATTTCCTATGATGGTATTATATGCTGAAGTAAAGATTTGCGTAGGGTTTTTGCATACATTTAAAATAAGTATATATATAGTAGGATTTTTGAAAAACATTTTCAAAAATAAGAAGTATGCCTCTCATACGTATACCGACCCCCTTGATCAGGTAACCTAAGCTCTAATACCAAATGTAATATCGCGCCCTAATACGAATCTAAATTCTGATCTAGAAAAAGCCCATCGAAACATAAACCCATTTCAAAGCTGGCTATTGGTTGCTATAAAGAAAAATACAGAGCTATTTACCTACACATTCAGAACTCATAGCGGAAGGATAAAATATAATAAAAAAAAATAGTACCCATTTCATTTAAAATCCAAATGTCAAAAAATCCACAACATAATATCGATAACAACCATCACATATCCACAGTACTACATTTTCAAAATACATCATTATTCTTCAATGGTTACATAAGAAAATAACGTAAGTAGATAAATAGATAATCTATCGCAAGTTTCCTCGTCGTCTTTGCCTTCAGCATCGCCTTTCCTAACCTGTCATGTACTGAGGATGGAGTCAGAAAAAATATGTTCGGTGAATGAAAATCCCGAGCCTTACTATAACAGTACTTGGAAAGTATAATTTAAATATGAATATGTCTTTCGTAAATTAGCTTTATTTTAAGTCTTTACAACTTCAAGCCTAAGGCGTTCCCATTTCCAATTCTATAACTATTACTCTTATAATCCAATAATCCATATCTATCATCGGTAATGTCCTATCAATGCAAGAGATAGTACCTAAGCCATTTAATACCTTTTGTTGAGCATATTTTTCATCACAAGTGCGGAAAACCTGGCCGAATCTTGGAATGCGATCGCGCGGTGAGGATACTACCGCACCGATGCTAAGATTACTTTTTGGATAAGTCGATCCTAGAGGGAAGGCTCGCCGTTGGTGGAGGGCATGAAACCATATGAGCCATAAGGTTGGTTGCAGGCCGACCGTCCCCAGGCAGAGGGCAGCTGGATGAGCCCTTCACTATTGGGCCACTGCTTAGGGAGAATGCGGGTTGAGATGGGCAGGAGTTGACAGAGGCGCCTGCCAATGGTAGGGAGTATGGCGGGCTGGAGCGGACAGGGAAACTTGCCCATGGCAGGAGTCAGCAAAGAATGATCCTAAAGAGAGCAACATATAGAAGGTAAATACCTAACAATATATAGTTGTTCGGCCCTATGTGGCCTACATCCACTATGATGTTCCTTTACTATAGTGACCTCTTACAATTTACAAAACGTTGCAAGAGAATAATAAAGGAGATTAGACTAAATATCACAAGAGTATAAAATCCTAGTCCAAGGGTCTTGCAGGGAGGAGACCTGAGGGAAGGCCCACCAGTAGGGCCTCCCTTTGAGGAGGAGTCTCGGAGGTGGGTTAGCTCTTGAAGGAGGGGTTGCTGACGGTGGTCGAAAGGAAGGCACTAGAAGGAGGTGCCACTACTGGAGTGATGTGCTTGCTATTGGAGGCTATAATGGTAGTAGAGCACGGTGGATTGAGTGGTAGAGCTTGATAGAGGCTCTCTCTAAAGGAAGTTGGGTGAAGCCGCCATTAGAGACGTTTTTGGAGGAGGAGAGAGTTGATGAGGGAGAAAGGTTAAAGGAATAATTCTCTCCATCCTTTTCTCTTCCTCAGTCCCCTTGCCATATGGCATGGCATCGGGTATAGATAGAGGATGTGGGGTGTGAATGGATGGTGGAGTTTGAAGGACAATGGTGTAAGAGAGGATCTAGGACATGGATTGGAGGGGACGTAGGATGGGAGCCAATTGGAAAGCAGATTCGTGCCCACAGATCGAATTACTCACCGGCTAGAAAGGAGGGTCTATGGCAGACCTAGGATAGGCGACAGGCTTTAGTAAGTAGGGGTGTAGGCGCTCTGATTGGTTATTGGAAAGGTGGGAGAGAGGAAAGGGCTGCACATGGAGTACTTGTGGTAGAGGAATAGTACTTTTCTCTAATGACATGTACTTCGAAGTAGTTGGACTGGGAATGGTTATGGTACTTCATGGTAAGCTGTTTCGGGTTAAGTGGGCGGTCCTAGCTGGTAGGTTTAGGATTGCTAAGGACATAAGGCGGTCGGTCCACCGTGGTCGGGTAGATCACTATGTAGGAGTAGTTGGGCCACAAGAGATAGCCAGTTCAGTGTCAGCTCTGAATGACCCGGGCGTCCGACGAAGTGCGGACATGCAGGGCCCAGTTGCAGCTGTGTGGAGAGCAAAGTCGATGGACGGTCACGTGTGAGAGGAGCTACTTCTGATACTTGGATCGTGCTGAGGGCGAACTCGGGCCTTAGAGGGGAAGGAAAGCCGCTAAGGAATGGCATTGCATGGAAGGTATGGTACTTGGCGCATGGATTGGGATGAAGGACCGGATCAGGCGGATGTTGAAGAGGCCGGAGGGAGTCTACAACTGCTAAGGGAAGGGATGCCAAGGAAGGCTCGGAGGTGAAACCTTGGGCTCATGCCTTGAGGAGTGGTTGAGGCTGACCGGATCCAAATGATTGCCAGAATGTTGGGAGCGCTTGGTGCCTTGTTGAGGAAGGTGGGTCCCCTTAGGGCTGAGCTTCCATCCATGGTGCGGAGTGGGCATGATTAGCCACTAAACACGACAGACTGGTTGCCCGCTGATGGGGGTAACCAGGTGGTTGAGTGAAGATTCAACGGGCGTATCGACTTTGGGAGCTTCTTCGGGAAGCTTTTGTTTACCCAAAATTTTGGATAACATTTTTCCCTAAAGTCTGTCCTTACTTGCAAAGGGGGACTTGAATGCTTTAATTTGATTTAGATCCGAGGTAAGAATGACTATATGAACTGAGCAGCTGAGTACTGAAGGGCGGACTCGAGGGCTTTCTTTACAGTTTTCTGGATTTCGAAGATGGGATGCCCCCGAGCCATTAGCGTGCTGATTGATAGGCTAGCTGATGTGTCTTCCTTCTTGCTAACTGTAGATTAGGGGTGGACACCAGGAGGACATCCCTTTCTTGGCCCGAAGTGGCCGGGGCATTGCTTGATTATGTGTGAGTGAATAATGTAGTCCATTAAAGTTTTTGATTACTCCAGGTGGGTTTGGGTGTCCTGGTGCAGCGGCATTTAGAGAGGTGATGGAGGACGACCATCGATGGAGGCAGCTGCCAGAGTGTTGGAGGACTTGTCTGGGGGATCCATGTCGTGTCGGCTCCAAGCAAAGATCGGGTAGTAATTGGAATGCGTGTTGCGGGCGCCTCACAAGTTTAGAGCTTCCTGGTGTAAGTTGAAGCATGTGGCCGTCTCCGGGGTCTGCGATGGGGACACACCACCAATTAAATGGAGATACGATCCCGAGCCCTAGTCAAACTCGTGTCGCACTTGAGCACCGTGGCCCACTTATTGTCCGGGGTGAATAGGATGGGTGTCATTGGAAGCATTCCATAATCTCGAGCGTTCCTCGTGAGACCCCGGATGTGCCGTGGCTTGCCTTCACCGGACTCTCCTAGGTAGTGGTGGATGCCCCCGGGTCCGGAGGAGGACGTTGAAGAGGGTGCAAGAATGCTGGTGCTGCCTGAGTTGCTTGGATGGAATGGAAAAAGAGGTGGCTCTGCTTCAAGACTCTATCTCTGATTGAAGTAGGATGTGCGAATGTGGACATTAGAATGTTGTAGAGCGTGTAGGCCAGCTTTGGAGTGAGACTGTGGTAGGTCATCAGAGGGGGCGAAGAAGCTGCTGCTCGCCATGCTGCTTTTGGGGAGTGCCACGTGACAATGAGGAGCAAATGCTTGCAAACCCGGGGGATTTTACATGGTTTCTCTTTGATGCTCAAATTCGCTACTAATGGTTTCAGGAGGAGGCTAAGGGTTGGAATTCAAGGCTTCTGCTGATGATGTAGGGAAGATGCTCCTTAGCTTCGGACTCCATGTCCCGTCCTTCAAGTTGAGAGGTACCGCCCTCGGGTTGCCACTCGGTACTGCAAGGGAGGAGGAAGGAGAGTGGGGGGTGGCCTACCGACTAGCAAAGTACCTGGAGGTCCGTGGAGCGCACTGTGAGGATGAGGGCTGAAGGACTCGGACGGGACCACATCTCGGGGGAACATGAGACTGTGGCTGCTTCTCTCGGGAGAACATGGGACTGTAGGACAGGAATGTGAATTCCTCGCTTTATGGTCGGTCTTCCTTTTTCTTGATTCGAGGGAGGAAGAGGACTAGAAGACCTTTGCGACTGAAGCTGGGATGTTGGTTGATGCGGGACGTGGTCGCTATTGTGAGGCTTTTAACCGTGTGGTCATGGGATCGGCTCCACGATGGGCCCTAGAATGTTGACCCTATTTTTAATCACGAGTACCAAAACTTGACCGAACCTCGAAATGTGATCGCGCTGGCGAGTATACTGCCACACCGACGCAAGGCTTACTTTTTGGACAAGTCAACCCCACAGGGGAGGCTCACTGTTGGTGTAGGGCACGAAACCATTTGAGCCACAAGGTTGGTTGTGGGCGGATTGTACCCAGGCAGAGGGCGATTGGATAAGCCCTTCGATGTTAGGTCGCTGCTTGGGGAGAATGTGGATTGAGGTGTGCAGGAGCGGATGGAGTCGCTTGCCTATGGTAGGGAGTATAGCGCGCTAGAGCGAACAGAGAAACTTGCCTATGGCAGGAGTCAGCAGAGAAGGATCCTAAGGAGAGCTAAGTACAGAAAGTAAATACACAGCGATATATAGTGGTTCGGCCCTATGTGACCTACGTCCATTGTGATGTTCCTTTACTACATCGACCTCTTACAATTTACATACCGTTACAAGAGAATAATAAAGGATACTAGACAAAATATTACAAGATTATAATATCCTAGTCTAAGGGTCTTGTAGGGAGGAGACTGAGGGAAGGCCCACCGGGAGGGCCGCCCCTTGAGAAGGAGCCTCGGAGGCGGGAGATCTCTTGAAGGAGGGGTTGCAGGCGATGGTCGGAAGGTAGGCGCTAGAAGGAGGTGCCGCTAGCTGAAGTGATGAGCTTGCTATTGGAGGCGATGATGGTGGTAGAACTGGGTGGGTAGAGCATGGTGGGTTGAGTGGTAGGCTTGATGGAGGCTCTCTCTAATGGAAGTCGGGCGAAGATGCTATTAGAGAGGTTTTTGGAGGAGGAGAGAGTTGATAAGGGAGAAGGGTTGGAGGAATAGTTCCCTTCATCCTTTTCTCTTCGTCGGTCCCCTCGCCATGTGGCATGGCATCGGGTATATATAGTGGATGTAGGATGTGAATGGATGGTTGAGATGTAGGACAACAGTGTAGGAGAGGCTTTAGGCCGTGGATTGGAGGAGACATAGGATGTGAGCCAGTTGGAAAGCAGATTCGAGCCTACGGCTCAGTTTCCTCACCACCTGGAAAGGAGGGTCTATGGCAGACCTATGAAAGGCGACAGGCTTTAGTAGGTAGGGATGTAGGAGTTCTGATTGGTTATTAGAAAGGTGGGAGAGAGGAAAGGGCTGGACATGGAGTACTGTTAGGAGAGGAATAGTACTTTTCCCTGATGGCGTGTACTTCAGAGCAGTTGGACTGGGAATGGTTATGGTACTTCGCGGTAAGCTGTTTTGGGTTAATTGAGTGGTCCTACTGATAGGTTTAGGATTGTTAAGGACATAAAGCAGTCGGTCCACCATGGTCGGATGGATCCCTGTGTAGGAGTAGTTGGGCCACACGAGATAGCCAGTCCGGTGTCGGCTCTGAATGACCCGGGCGTCCGACGAAGGGCGAACATGCAGGGCCCAGTTGCAACCGTGTGGAGAGTGAAATCAATGAACGGTCACGCGAGAGCAGAGCTAATTTTGGTACTAGGATCGAGTCGATGGTAGACCCGGGCCTTAGAGGGGGAGGAAAGCCGCCAAGGAATGGCATTGCATAGAAGGTGTGGTACTTGGTGCATGGATTAGGATGAAGGACCGGATCGGGCGGGTGCCGAAGAGGATGGGGGCGGCTCCAGCTGCTAAGGGTAGGGATGCCAAGGAAGGCTCGAGGGCACAGCCTTGGGCTTATGCCTTAAGGAGTGGTCGAGGCTAACTGGATCCAGAGGATCGTCAGAATCTTAGGAGCGCTCGCTGCCTTATTGAGGAATTCGGGTCGCCTGAGATCTGAGCTTCCATCCGTGGTGCGGAGTAGGCGCGATTGGCCAATAAAGACAATGGACTGGTCGTCCGCTAACGGGGGTAGCCAGCTGGCTGAATGAGGATCCAGCGGATAGATCGATTTTGGGAGCTTCCAAGGAAATTTTTGTTTACCCAAATTTTGGGTAATTTTTAACGGGAATTAGGCAGAATCTGACCCTTTAATTCCTTATCTAAGGCAGGTCACCTGTCATTTAATAACTATCCCAAGGTGAACTCCTCACTGGTACTTATCTAGCTGACATTGCATGGAATCTTTTCGGTCACTTAATACTTCATATTAGAGTGGACCCTTTTCAAGATATCCACTACCATGGCTAACCCTTAACCTGAACCCCAATTATTTACTACTTCCTATATAAAGAAGAGGCGGGGTCGTATACAGCCAATTAATACCTTCAATACTTGAAGTAGATCCTTCGTATTATGACCCGTATCCCACAACGACGTCTCATATTAGTTCTAAAAAAACCATATATATATATATATGTATGGTGTTTTGATGATAACAACCATGCAATAATAATACTAATATGTTTATTGAGTTATTTCAGGTCAAAGCGATGATGGAAAAGGTGTAAAATAAAAAGGCTAAAAATATACAAAGCTAGGGTTCGAACCCTGGTAGGCTGAGAGATGAGCATATGCCCTTACCACTACACCACACAAGCTTTTGGAAAATACTATGATTCAGTCGACTGAAAGCCTTGTACTATGATTCAGTCGAATGAAAGCCTTGTTCAGTCAACAGAACCTAGCCGACCGAATATGAACAACTTGTCTACTGTTTTTGGCTATGTTCTCGGGCTTGAATTTTACACTAAGCCGGTCGACTGAAGCCTTCTCTCAGTCGACTGACCTAGTATAAAACGACTAGTTTTTGAAGTGATATCTTCGTGTCTCTTGGCTACAAAAGTTACATCTCTCCGCTGCTGTAGCCACTTCTCTTCATCAATGGCGAAATTGGAAGGTTGCATCCCTACTTTGCCATCCCTACAACATCTATATAAACCTCTAACCAACCCTGAATCAAAACACAACTCTATGCTTTGATTTTCGCTCCTAAACTCTCAATTCCTAAAGCAATTCTCCGAGTTTCAAAAAATTCATTCGATTCAGAGATTTCGACTAGTTTACTTCATCTCCACATCCCATACTCTAATCAAATGAACTCCTTAGCCTCTACACTTCCACTCAATATCATTTTGTTTGGTTATAGGAGTATTGTATATCAAACTGACATTCTGTATATCAAGATAAGCTTGTCATATAGTAATGTTTTTGTTACACTACTTGTAATTATTGTTGAAGCCTTATTCGGTTGTTTAGGAAGAGTCTGTAAACATGTTCCTTTGTGTGAAATGAGGGTGTTGACAGTGAAATACCGAAGGGGAGCTTGGGGACTGGACGTAGGATGGGAGGTCCGAATCAATATAAAATCGACTGTGTGATCTACTATACTATTTCGTTGTATTTACATTATTTACTACTATCAACCATTTTTGATCTAGCGCATAATGATTAAAAAGTTGTATCAGAGCCTAGAATTCTATCGATCGTCACAACATCATAGAATAATGGCTAGAAAGAGAAGATCCAGTCAGAGGTCAAAGACAGTCGAGAAAAAACAAATTTCTAGAAGCAAGCAACAATCTATAGAATCAAGGTACATGTGCTGTATAGCTAATCTCATATCAAAATTGGTACGCTTAGATTCTACATATAGTGATCTTTTACAAATGCATGAGAAGTTTTTAAAAGATTTTAAAGCATCACAAAAGGTCAATTCTATCGCTTTAGCTAAAGTAGATGATTGTGAGCGTAAAATTAGTATTTTAACGGAAGAAAATAAGTTTTTAGTAATACAAACTAAATTTTTTGAAAATACATTGGAAGAACTTATTTTACAAAAAAGTTTCTATTAAAAGATTATGAGCGCTTAAACGATAAAAATACCGATCTTTTAAAGGAAATCAAAATTGTGCAAAATAAACATATATTTTTGGAAAATTCTTTAAATGTTTCAAATTCTAAACTTTTGTCTCTTAAAAAAGAAAATAGAGCTTTAAACGATAAGAATCTTGAATTGATTAAAGAATGTGAGTTTTTTAAAAGATAATAATATTATGTTGCAAAAAGAAATTTGTGATTCCAAAGCTGTTTTTGATAAATTAAATGGGAAAATCACAAATTTTAATAGAGAAGAATATGATTTATCTTCCTTAACTAATAATAGAAAAGCTCACAATAGTAGATTTGGTTTAGACTATAAATAAGATAGTTGTAGAAAAAGTACTACATATGCATTCCTGTATACACATTTTAATACTAGTACTAAAAATAGAGATAGTTCTAAATACCAGTCTATGTCATAATATTATTATGTTTAGAAATAGAAAAAACCCTTTGAATACTAAATCAATGACAATAATGTTGATATATAGGTTCCTGCTAATCTAGCTGATTATGATAGACAATCATACATTAGCAATTATTACGATGCTGTGATTAATAGTGGAAATTATATTTTAAGAGATCAACCACATCCAACTAGGTATGGTTTCTTAAGTCGTAAACCTTATATCTATTGTAAAATGAGTACCATTTTGCTTACATTTGATATATCTATTGGATACTCATCACTTTGCGTTAATGTTAAAATTATTTATTTTTGACTTTTCTATGATATTCTCCAGTTATTTTTAATTTTCATACTTTTTATTAATTACAAAAGGAGGAGAAATAATGAGCATATTGATAAGGGGAGTACATAATTAAAAGTTAAAGAGAAACAGTATACTTAGGGAAAGTTTCTATTATATAGTACGCCAATACTCTTATCCCTTTTTGTTGATGACAAAGGGGGAGAAGAATGTGTGTTTTACATATTTTATATTGACATTTATATGAAGTTGAGGGAAATAAACTTACATAACATATATCTAGGGGGAGCTATTATTTTATATCAAAATTGTGTGGTTGTTGTCATCAAAAAGAGGGAGAATGAAAAGAACACACACACACACACATATATATATATATATGGTGTTTTGATGATAACAACCATACAACAATGCTACTAATATGTTTATTGAGTTATTTCAGATCAAAACGATGATGGAAAGGTGTAAAATAAAATGGCTAAAAATATACAAAGCTGGGATTTGAACCCGGGTGGGCTAAGAAATGAGCACATGCCCTTACCACTGCACCACACAAGCATTTGGAAAATACTATGATTTGGTCGGTTAAAAGCCTTGTTCAAGACTGAACCCAATCGACTGAACCACGTTAACTAAATATGAACAACTTGTCTACTATTTTTGGTTATGCTCTCAGATTCGGATTTTACACTAAGTCAGTCGACTAAAGCCTTCTCTCAGTCAACTGACCTAGTATAAAACAACTTGTTTTTTAAAGTGATATCTTTGTGTCTCTTTGCTCCTGAAGTTACATCTCTCTACTCCAGCAACCACTTCTCTTCATTAATGGCAAAATTGGAAGGTTGCATCCCTAGTTTACCATCCCTACAACATCTATATAAACCCCTAACCATCCCTGAATCAAAACACAACCCTATGTTTTATTTCCACTGCTAAACTCTAAACACCTAAAACCATTCTCCGAGTTCCAAGAAATTCATCTAATTCAGAGATTTCGACTAATTTACTTCATCTCCACATCTCATACTCTAGTCAAATAAACTCCTTAGCCCTAAACCTCCACTCAATATCATTTAGCTTGGTTATAGCAGTCATTGTACATCAAATTGACATTCTATATATCAAGATACGCCGTGTGTAACAACCTACCTTTTTGGACGGTTTAAATCGACGATAAACCACACACGTTAGACTCAAACCATTCAAAGGGGCAGATTGTTATGGGGTAAATATGAAAAAGAAGAGAAAGGAACAAAATAAACACAGAATCTCACAGCGGAATGATAAAATATAATAATCAAATAAACAGTTCATGAAGCTGTTTTACAAATAACATTTGATTACACATTTACACTACAGAATCAGAGTTACATTCAACATAAATAAATAACGAATGCAACAGAATAACATGATACGGTGGTATGAATATAATAAATAGTAATAGTACAAATCTTCATCTTTGTCCTCCAGAAAAGCAGTCTTCGGTACACTGAAAGGATCAGACTAACCCAAGCGAATTGAAAAGACAAAACACTCGAGTCAGAACTAAAAGATCTTATGTAAGTTAAATCAACAACAAATATGAGTGTAACGGTGTTGGAGATGTTTATGGGTTTTGGCATCTCCTATCCAGTGTCTAACGTGAGTGCAATAACTTAAGAGATGTTCGGGATTACCATCTCTTAAGGATCTGTTAAACTATCTACATACATAGTAAAATATGCTATTATAATAGTGTCTATAGTAAACTATTAAAATAGCATTAAGGCGTTACCCATATCCCCCTTAACAAATTTTATATATTCTCATAGTCTATACAGTACCGTAAGCTCCTTTGTGAGGTTTACTCAAAGGGCACTCCATAGGTATGGTACAAACCAAACTCGCAGAAGGCGCGATAGGGCATGTGAACACGGCACCCAAGGCAATGCCAGGGTAGGATTCTACCAATTGCGGATCCGGACTGGTGGTAACGCATAGCAACTACTACCACCCACCTCGGAACACACTCCCATAATCAAAATCAAAGGGTGGCCACCAAATCATCAAAAAGTCATAATATGGTATCGAAGAAGCATTTCCGATAGGAGGAATGACCTCACTTGGCCCGGCGTGGCTCCTGTTTTAGTCACATCTAAGCTGACTCACGGGAGCCAGGGTTACGTAAATACCTCATACAGAATCGTTCGCCAAACCATCCTACTTCATTTCTGGAATCTCCACCACATACACAGTTGTTAAAGTGGTTTTGGTATTGGCAGAGAGTATGACAATATCTGATCCTGGTTTCCTTAACAACCAAATGCTTATTACACACCGGATGGTTCATTTACATTTCCAAAACCATTTCATATTGATATCAAAATATCATAGTCAATTCAAACCATATCACTTTCGAAATCATAATTTCAAAATAGGTTAAACCCTCATTTCAAAATCATCATATTTACTCAAAATATGTTATTTAGATCCCAACTTAGGTTATTACATCATTTAATCATATTTGCTTTTAAATCATGCATTTAAATATAACCATTTCCACTTTACAATTTAGAATCTAGAAAATAGTATAGATAGTTACAAATAGTTTAAATGATTCAAATGGTTTGAAAATATGATTCAAATGGTTTGAAATACTTTAAAATAATTTAAAAAGTGGATTAAAATAGTTTAAATGGATTTAAAATAGGTTTAGTAGGATTAAAATAGATCAAATAGATTTAAAATAGATTTATTAGATTTAAAATAGATTAAATAGATTTATTAGATTTAAAATAAATTAAATAGATTTAAAATAGAGTTATTAGATTTAAAATAGATTTAATAGATTTAAAATAGATTTATTAAATTTAAAATAGATTAAATAGATTTAAAATAGTTTAAATAAATCTAATATAGATTAAATAAATTTAAAATAGATTAAAATGGGTTAATTAGTTTAAAATAGGAAAAATTAGATTAAATTGGATTAAATAGATTAAAATTGATTAAAATAGTGTAAATTGATTAAGTGGTTTAAAATATTTTAAAATAGATTAGCTTAGTTTAATAGTTTGAAAATCTTACTAATTAGAATTTAAAATAACATTTTCAACAGTGTATATTAAAATTATAAATTTGAAATTAACATCAAATTTAACTATTTCTTCCATTCCAACAAATTTGGACCATATCTAGATTTCAAATCAAAGCCAATTTCAAATCTTGAAGTATCAATTTAAGCTATCCCAATTTCAATAGATTTTAAATTTACAATTTCAAACGTCTTCAATAACTCAATTTCGATAAATTTCGTTTATACTTCAAATTCAACTTTAGGATTCCAATTTAAACCCTCTAAGCAATTTACTTAATACAATTCCAAAATTTCACATTTAATCTTTTAAACAATTCATTTAAACAATTCAGTTTATATAAATCAAATTCTATTTCGAAATATCATTTAGTTGAATTCAAAATTTAAAGTTTAAAATCATTTAATTTAACCAATCCGGTGCTTGTATATAATTTTCTACCCTATGGTCAAGTGATACAGATTTTTATCATTTCAATCCACAAATATTTAAATTTACGGGTATATATCATTTCAACCCGCAATCCCGAATTAAAATAAAATCCATAAAATCGCTCGAGTCTATCATTTCAACCCATAACGATTTTCCCTAATCTGTAGATCGTTCGGGTATGTATCATTTCAACCCACAGGGAACTTGTAGTATTATAACAATATAAAAATATAACATCCAGTCATCTAATATCAAAATCAACATCCATCACAATCATCATTCAAATATACCAATAAATAACCTCAATTAACTGATTATCATCAACAGGTATTAAACTGACAAATAAATTCAATATTAAATTAAATAACGATTAAATGCAATAAATGCCATATTTAACTGGAATGACTATTTAAATATACCAAACATCAATCAATCAATTTCTAATCACATTAAATTTAATTTAACTAACATAAGATAATTTAGTAGTTAGCTGTGACGCCCCACTACGAGACCCACATTAGCAAAGAGTATTACTAGGTAACACCATCTGCTAATGCAAAGAATAGAGCTGGTTAGGAGCGACCATCTATAGCCTTGCCTTAATTACCTACTGAATACGTCGACAAGGTAGCATATATCTATTTTTCTCAAGTGGATCGACATATCCAATAAATACTTAACACAAAGCCATAGGTGGCTGAAGGGTCTATCAGAACAAATATAACAACTCAAATGTAATACACATCACAGAACAGTAAATCATCACATACACATATTCAGATACGTAACAGAGTATACAAAATGATACATGACAAGTGGTATAGAAAACCACAATATACAGACGAGTTCACAAGAATACATATCAGAGTTACAACAGATAAGGACTAAACAAAAAGCTAAGACAAAAAGGAGTGACCCGAGTATAAAATACACGGGTCAGTCTAGCTAAACAAATCGGTTAGATAAACTGAACGATAATGAACCTGCAAGATCATATAGTATAATAATTATCTCTAAAGGAGATAATTCAATCATCTAACATAAGATGAATCATAACAAAACAAGCCTCATATCATCGGCAACTCAAATAAACAAAGGATACCAATATCCCAAATCAAGCCAAAGGCAAATAACAATTACCAATGAAGGTAATACAGGTTCCACAAGGTACCCGCTATACATCGTGTGGCTCAAAAGACCAACACCGAAGGGCAATACCTAGGGAATATACGTATCAAAGAAACAACAGAAAATTCCAACTGCACAAACCAAATATCTCTTGAGCGGTGGTGAAGAAACCACTCCAATATCTCTAGAGCGGTGGTGAAGAAACCACTCCAATATCTCTCGAGCGGTGGTAAAGGAACCACTCCGAAAGCGATACCAAAAAGCACAAGCCAAAAGGAGACAGTCCGTAGACACTATCCTAAAGGCAAATAACCCAAGGGAGACAGTCCGAAGACACTATCCCAAAGGTAAATAACCCAAGGGAGACAGTCCGAAGACACTATCCCATAGGCGAATATGTGTCACAAACTCTCAGAAAGGAACCCGAAAAGTGTTAACGTGAGTCCCATAACCACCCGTTCGCACTAAACGGTTTACTATCCGTTAGTCAATTTCACACTCAAAGCAGTACAAAGTTTACCTCATCTCATCGGTAAACCAAACCCAAAGGTCAAAACGTTCAAATGAATAGATTGGGAATTAATTGAAAAGATGAACGCACGTGTTCATTGCACGCGTTTTATCTAATCGTTTAATTCTCCTCCCACTTCGCTCGGAGTGCGAAATTGTGTGCGTTTTAAATAGAATTTATAATTTGGAGAAGCGAGTTTTTAATACGATTTGAAGAGATCGTTTATAAAACCCGTGAATGGAATTAAAAAGGAATCATCAAAGTCAAAAATGCAATAACAACTAATCGGAATCAACACGAATCGACAAAACAATGGAAATTCAACTGAAAACAGTCCAAAATAGGCTAAGTGAACAGTTCCAGACGTCTGGTTTGAAATCCAGACGTCTGGATTTAGGTTCTGGAAGTTCCAGAAAAACCTCCCAAACGTCTGATCCAACATACCAGACGTCTGATCCAACATACGAGACGTCTGATCCAACATACCAGACGATTCCAGAAAAACCTCCCAGACGTCTGATCCAACATATCAGACGTCTGATCCAACATACCAGATGTCTGAAATTGGTTTCAGGTCTAAACCAGACGTGCATATATTTTTGCTTCAGGTCTAAACCAGACGTCTGGACTTGATCACCAGACGTCTGGTCACCTGGTCTGGGCAATAGTTTGCCTAGGCCAAAGTGGCAAAACATTCTTGGAAACGATCGAGCGAGCAACGACGACAAAGGATTTACGTCAAGCGACAACCCGGTCTTATAGGCTCTTCGATACACCCCAAATATCATGATCAAACATCCAATTCAATTCCAATCAAAAGCATTTGCACAAGAATAAGTGTTAGGAATTCATACCTAACAAATCGAAGATAAATATAGATTAAGATGTGAGATAAAAATCTCACCTTTAATCCCAAAACACAAGAAAGAAGCTACAAGCAAAGCTAGAATAATCACTCTTCAATTTCAACCCAAGGAGCTTCAATCTAAAGCTCAAAATGAAACATTTTCCAAGTTAGGGTTTTAGGCAATTTCAGAAATCAAAGAGGAGAAGAGATGGAGAAGATGAAGATGGAGCTTACCTTACCTTCTACTTCAATTTGGAGCAAGAATTTGGAGTTTGCAATTGGATTTAGGGTTTGGCAATTCTAATTTCCCATTCCTCTCTCCATTTTCAGTTTTGATAGAGAAAAAGAAATGAATGAGCTAATGAATGAAGAGAGGGCTGAGCTAGGGTATAAAGATAGAACATTGGGTTGAACCCAAACCCAAAACCCAATAGAAAAGGTAGCCCAAATTCGACTTACTCCAAACATATCGAAGCTTATACTCAAAAAGATCGCAAATGTCATTTCAGACTCAATGGAAGTGATCCCGAGTCCTAATTCGACCGTTTGCAAAAAGTGGCTTTTCGGACTAAAATCCGACGAACTATGTTATATTTAAATATGCAATCGATAAATATGCGGGTTGTTACATTGTGAGTGGGTTAAAACACCCACCTTTGATTTCAAATCGATTTGAAATCCAAATAAAGGCCCAAAATTGAACAGTCTTAGAATCCAACCAAACTAGTTCCATATTGTCTGAAATTTCGATACGATCATAGTGGAGCAAACCACGCGTGAATCAGACCTCGTATGCAGAAGTTATTCGAGTTAGAGCGATTGAAATTTTAAATTTTATAATAATTAATTAAATAAGGAAAAAGAGCACGTCACCTACATGTTCGAACCCTACAACCTCGCTTCGATCAAACCTCGTATCCACCACGTTCATCGAGAAACCGCATCCCTACATGCTTTGTCACCCTGATCGAACGACGCCGCCGCCTCCACCAAGCTCAGACGCCCCTTGGCCGAGCTCGCGCGACCACCAGGCGCACCACGCATCAGTCCACCGCCGCCACCTTTGAATGGATTTTCTGGCGAAGTCGCGACCCTCTATCATGAATGAACACTTGATCTACGACCTACTCGACTCCCTCTTCCCAACACCACTCCTTGATCGTCAATCGGTCGACGATCCACCGTTGGATCGAAACCCTAGCCAATGGACGGCCGAAACTAAATCACTAATTTCCAGACAAACGGTGCTTCAATTGCAAAAACGAATTACACCAGTGAATTACGCTCGTCGAGAGCTTCGAATTGGTATATAATATGACATAGTTTTGAGGAGTTTGATTTTGAAATTGGATTGAGGGTTTTGAGTTAGAATTGGTTTCTGCCATTGAAGAAAAGAGCAGACAGAAGGAATTGTATGTACAGAATGAAAAAAAGACTACTAGGGTTTGGGAAACAAGACTATTCATATTAACAAAGCCCGATAAGAAAATAAACACATATCGAATTTGTACGAACGACGAATAGCGACCCAAAAAGCCCGTTATGACACCGAAACGAAAATAGGTCATCCCATATGTCAAAATAGACGTTTTCGATATTTCTAAATCCAATGTACTAGGTTTCAAGTCCTAATTCCATCGTATGAAGAAGTTAGCTTTAAAAATCAGCTTATTTCAAATTGATTTCAATTAAATTTAATTAAATTGATTTTTACGCGTTTCGAGTCCGTACGATCAAACAACAAGTCCGATCGCTACGAAACTTGAAATCCTACAATAATTCATCGTTATGGATTTGATGAAACTGGTTTCGTCGAAATCTGAGATAGTGGCTAAAATGGCTATTTTCACGTTAATTAAATAAATTAAAATTATTAAATTAATTAAATCACTTTCCAATTCAAATTATATAATTAGCCAATTTTTATCATTTTTGATTACTTAGACATTTACAATAATTTAAAATAAATTTACATATCAATTCAGTGTTTAATATTACAGTAATTACAGTGTTCAATTCAATTGCAATACTTTCATTAAGTATAATTTAAATTCAATGAAATCCATTTATTTTGATTTCAATCTTTTTATTCAATCAATCTTGACTCTATGGACATAGTTAACATTGGTTTATATCTTATTACATTAATATTTTCCAATTTCATCTTAATTTACATTAACGTACTATTTAATTACATTCAATTGCAATTGATTTCCAACTTAATTCAACATATTAAATGAATTGGTAACAAATAACAATTGTTACCTCTTCTTTATTTAATCACATTTACATGTTTGTTATCTACACACAAATGTTATAACTACTAACACAACACAAATTTTTATACAATTTCAATTTATTACATATTATTTCATCAATTAATATAACATTTAAATTTATTTCCTTATTTTAAATTTATAACTAATTATAACTTACAATTATTACAATTACTTGAGATTACATTCAAATAGTCATCTATTACATTAATTTACATTATTAAACTTCATTCTAGTTAGTTTTCTCATTCCTACATCATAAGTTTTATTTTCTTCCAACATTAAATTACAAAATCTTATTTAATTCAATATTTTAATTATCGGAAAAATGCAGGTCGTTACACTCTCCCCCACTCAAAACTTTTCGTCCTCGAAAAGGGAAAAGAAGGGACTAAGGAATTAATATATCTTATTCATATACTAAATTTATAAAAAATTAATTTACATAATTAAATAATTTAAATAAAATATATCAATTTATAAACAATTAAATCCTTTAATATTCAAGTTAATAAAAGTTTGAAAACGTCTTTACTTTCACAAAATTTTCTAAGTCCAAAAATTACGGAAAATTTCAGCATAGTCTCCTTTGTTCGAAGATGTCCGAGAGAAACAATAATATA
This sequence comes from Allium fistulosum, assembly GCA_030737815.1. Lineage (NCBI taxonomy): Eukaryota > Viridiplantae > Streptophyta > Magnoliopsida > Asparagales > Amaryllidaceae > Allium > Allium fistulosum. The sequence goes on along the minus strand of CM060905.1, from coordinate 244,917,850 downwards.
TATTATAACAATATATATAATATATTTCAAAATAATACATCCCAAACCACGGGGGACAATATAATATCGCTATAACACCGTAACCCAGGAACGTACCTATTTGTTGGGCAAACGACGCTTATTTATGAAACCAAAAGCAATAGCAATTGCTTCCATAACTGTATTTCACTTATATAATCCAAAGAGGTTAATAATTATATAAAATAGAAATATTTAAGTTGTTTCAACTAATAACAACAAAACAATCACAACATAACAATAATCATTTTGCAAACAAAACATACAACCTTCACATGAAATCAATGTAATCAATCATACATCCATAGCATCCAAAACAAATGGTTTGTTCAGATTCAGAAACTTTTAATCGTAACAAATAAATTAATAAGTATACCATACACTCAACAATGTTAGATAACTTAATAGATTATTTATACATTCTAAACAATTTAAAGTATCACTTCCCAAGCATCCTATAAGCCAACACAAATAATAAATTTCAAATGTCGTTAAGTTTATTCTTACAAATTTCTTTTCATATTATTTACTGCTTGTCTATTTTCATTAATTCATACAAAGCTTATTTAATTAATTTACATTCACCACTTACAAAATTCATTTCCATTCATTTATACAATGCCATTTTTATTAATTTGATTTCATTACTTACAGATTCATTTCCCATTTATTCATACAATGGTTATTATTTTTTTCCATTACTTTACATCCATATACTTACATATGTTTTTTTTCCATTCAGTTATTTAAATAATTAATGAGTTCATTATTTAAGCTTTACATACATTTTATTTCAGTTTGCTTCGCATTTATTATTTACTGATATATTTGATTTCAAATAAATAAACATTTCATACTTAATATTTCTACCTTAAATTTACATTTACTCTTTCCTTTTTATAATATCAATTGAATATTAAGTCTATCTCTTAATCATTTCAACAATTTCAGAAGTTATAATCATTTACTTATAGTTTTCCTGTTAAATTAAATTACTAGCATTTCAAATTGTTAACTTAAGTTTACAACATTTTTGTAGCATCTATTTTCATTTATAGGAATAATTTTATTGAACATCTTCATTACTAAAGTTTTACTTGTATAATATTCTATTACATATTTCTATTAACATTTCAACTTCTAATAATTTGGTACGTTATATATATATATTTAAGAAAGCAATTGAAAGTTACACAAGTTATCTCATTCACTTTAGTTAACAAAATGATTAATAATTACATCTTCTAAATTTCATTATTCTTAAATTTACAAGTTTCCAATTCCTTATATATTTCATTAATTACGTAGCATCTAGTTTCTAATTACACAATTTAGAACTCTCCAATTATTAAAATAGTTAAGATTTCTTTTTATTACAATAATTGAAAGTTACTAATTTATAGAAAATTAAGAACTGAATACCGAGTTCCTTTCAATTATTTAAATAATATATATATATATACACACTCATAATTTATATATATCCAATCATATTTAGAAAATTAAAATTTAAGATTTGTTATCAAACAGATGTGTAGTAAAACTACTACAACAGTCCTCCTACTTTGAAACTCGAAAATGAACGTCGATGATGCGTGCACTCATCACCGAAATTATTTTCCAGCGATAGAGAGGGGAGTACAGAACCTATTTCCTTCCAAAATCCCTTTAAACATTTCTTTCAAATCATATTGAAATATTTATATCAGAAAATACTTCCAAATTGATTTTATTCATTTTATGAAAGAAATTTCCAAAATCCTGAAACTTAAGTTCTCAAATTTCAATTATATTCATTTTATTTGTAAATCTTATTTCGCAACCAACTAAATTTCACTTCCTAACAAACAATTATATCACATCCAATTATATTGCTATTAAAATTATTCTTTTATATACAAAATATAATACTAGGCAAAATTATCTCATTTACCCATATTTCAAAACAATATTGTGTCGGTCTGCCCTATTAAGTGTTTAGAAATCCATATCGATGCCATAGCGTCCTATGTACCGACCAGAATTTATAAATACTAAACGAAAAAAATTAACATAATAACAAACCTTTTATAACACTAACAAATACGCTCTCTCATATATACATTCAACGACTCATTCTAGGGTATTATTACCCTATTTATATAAGTCAGACCCCACAAAGCTAAGGTTATCGCTAAACCTCGCTCTGATACCAAATGAAACAACCTGCCTATTTGGACGGTTTAAATCGACGATAAACCACACACGTTAGACTCAAACCATTCAAAAGGGCAGATTGTTATAGGGTAAATATGAAAAAGAAGAGAAAGGAATAAAATAAACATAGAATCTCACAGTGGAATGACAAATTATAATAATCAAATAAATAGTTCATGAAGTTGTTTTACAAATAACATTTGATTACACACTTACATTATAGAATCAGAGTTACATTCAACATAAATAAATAACGAATGCAGTGGAATAACATGATGCAGTGGTATGAATATAATAAATAGCAATAGTACAAATCTTCGTCTTCGTCCTCCAGAAAAGCAGTCTTCGATACACTAAAAGGCTCAGCTTGACCCGAGTGAATTGAAAATACAAAACACTCGAGTCAGCATTAAAAGATCTTATGTAAGTTAAATCAACAATAAATATGAGTGTAATGGCGTCGGAGATGTTTACGGGTTTTGACATCTCCTATCCAGTGTCTAACGTGAGTGCAATAACTTAAGAGATGTTCGGGGTTACCATCTCTTAAGGATCTGTTAAACTATCTACATACATAGTATAATACACTATTATAATAGTGTCTATAGTAAAGTAAAGTATTAAAATAGCGTTAAGGCGTTACCCATATCCCCCTTAACATATTTTATATATTCTCATAGTCTATACCGTACTGTAAGCTCCTCCGTGAGGTTTACTCAGAGGGCACTCCATAGGTATGGTACAAACCAAATTCGTAGAAGGCGCGATAAGGCATGTGAACACGGCACTCGAGGCAATGCCAGGGTAGGATTCTACTAATTGCGGATCCGGACTGGTGGTAACGCATAACTACTACTGCCCACCTCGGAACACTCTCTCATAATAAAAATAAAGGGGTGGCCACCAAATCATCATAAAGTCATAATATGGTATCGAAGAAGCATTTCCGATAAGAGGAATGACCTCACTTGGCCCGACGTGGCTCCTGTTTTAGTCACATCTAAGCTGACTCATGGGAGCCAGGGTTACGTAAATACCTCATACAGAACCGTTCGCCAAACCATTCTACTTCATTTCTGGAATCTCCACCACGTACACAGTTGTTAAAGTGGTTTTGGTATTGGCAGAGTGTATGATAATATCCGATCCCGGTCTCTTTAACAACCAAACGCTTATTACACACTGGATGGTTTTTTTACATTTCCAAAACCATTTCATATTGATATCAAAATATCATATTCAATTCAAACCGTATCACTTTCGAAATCATAATTTTAAAATAGGTTAAACCCTTATTTCAAAATCGTCATATTTACTCAAAATATGTTATTTAAATCCCAACTTAGGTTATTACATCATTTAATCATATTTGCTTTTAAATCATGAATTTAAATATAACCACTTCCACTTTACAATTTGGGATTTAGAAAATAGTATAGATAGTTACAAATAGTTTAAATAGTTTATAGTAGAGTTTGAAAATATGATTCAAATGGTTTGAAATACTTTAAAATAATTTAAAAAGTGGATTAAAATAGTTTAAGTAGATTTAAAATAGTTTTAGTAGGATTAAAATAGATTAAATAGATTTTAAATAGATTTATTAGATTTATTAGATTTAAAATAGATTAAATAGATTTAAAATAGATTTATTATATTTCAAATAGATTAAATAAATTTAAAATAGATTTATTAGATTTAAAGTAGACTAAATAGATTTAAAATAGTTTAAATAAATTTAATATAGATTAAATAAGTTTAAAATAGATTAAAATGGGTTAATTAGTTTAAAATAGGATAAATTATATTAAATTGGATTAAATAGATTAATATTGATTAAAATAAATCAAAATAGTTTAAATTGATTAAATGGTTTAAAATATTTTAAAATAGATTAGCTTAGTTTAATAGTTTGAAAACCTTACTAATTAGAAGTTAAAATAACATTTTCAACAGTTTATATTAAAATAATAAATTTGAAATTAACATCAAATTTAACTATTTCTTCCATTCCAACAAATCTGGACCATATCCAGATTTCAAATCAAACCCAATTTCAAAACTTGAAGTATCAATTTAAGCTATTCCAATTTCAATAGATTTTAAATTTACAATTTTAAACGTCTTCAATAACTCAATTTCAATAAATTTCGTTTATACTTCAAATTCAACTTTAGGATTCCAATTTAAACCCTCTAAGCAATTTACTTAATACAATTCCAAAATTTCACATTTAATCTTTTAAACAATTCATTTAAACAATTCAGTTTATATAAATCAAATTCTATTTCGAAATATCATTTAGTTGAATTCAAAATTTAAAGATTTAAAATCATTTAATTTAACCAATCTGGTGTCCGTATATAATTTTCTACCCTATGGTCAAGTGATACGGATATTTATCATTTCAATCCACAAATATTTAAATTTATGGGTATATATCATTTCAACCCGCAATCCCGAATTAAAATAAAATCCATAAAATCGCTCGAGTCTATCATTTCAACCCATAACAATTTTCCCAAATCTATAGATCGTTCGAGCATGTATCATTTCAACCCATAGGGAACTTGCAGTATTATAACAATATAAAAATATAACATGCAGTCATCCAATATCAAGATCAACATCCATCACAATCATCATTCAAATCAACCAATAAATAACCTCAATGAACTGATTATCATCAACAGGTATTAAACTGACAAATAAATTCAATATTAAATTAAATAACGATTAAATGCAATAAATGCCATATTTAGCTGGAATGACTATTTAAATATACCAAACATCAATCAAACAATTTCTAATCACATCATAAATTTAATTTAACTAACATAAGATAATTTAGTAGTTGTGAGTGGGTTAAAACACTCACCTTTGATTTCAAATCGATTTGAAATCCAAATAAAGGCCCAAAATTGAACAGTCTTAGAATTCGACCAAACTAGTTCCATATTGTTTGAAATTTCGATACGATCGCAGTGGAGCAAACCGCGTGTGAATCTGACCTCGTATGCAAAAGTTATTCGAGTTAGAATGATTGAAATTTTAAATTTTATAATAATTAATTAAATAAAAGGAAAAAGAGAACGTCACCTACATGTTTGAACCCTACAGCCTCGCCTTGATTAAACCTAGCAGCCGCCGCGTTCATCGAGAAACTGCTCCGCCTACACGCCTTGCCACCCTGATCGAACGCTGTCGCCGCCTCCACCAAGCTCAAACGCCCCTTGGCCGAGCTTGCGCGACCACCAGACGCACCACGCGTCAATCAGCCGCCGCCACCTTTGAATCGATTTTCTGGTGAAGTCGCGACCCTCTATCATGAACGAACACCTGATCTACGACCTGCTTGACTCCCTCTTCCCAACGCCACTCCCTGATCGTCAATCGGTCGATGATCCACAGTTGGATCGAAACCCTAACCAATGGACGACCGAAACTAAATCACTGATTTCCGAACAAACAGTGCTTCGATTGCAAAAACATTGCACTAGTGAATTACGCTCGTCGAGAGCTTCGAATCAGTATATAATATGACATAGTTTTGAGGAGTTTGATTTTGAAATTGGATTGAGGGTTTTGAGTTAGAATTGGTTTCTACCATTGAAGAAAGGAGCAGACAGAAGGAATTGTACGTACAGAATAAGAAAATGACTGCTGGGGTTTGGAAAACAAGACTATTCATATTAACAAAGCCCGATAAGAAAATAAACACATATCGAATTTGTACGAACGACGAATAGCGACCCAAAAAGCCCGTTCTGACCCCGAAATGAAAATAGGTCATCCCATATATCAAAATAGATATTGTCAATATTTCTAAATCCAATGGAACAGGTTTCAAGTCCTAATTCCATCATATGATGAAGTTAGCTTAAAAATCAGCTTATTTCAAATTGATTTCAAATAAATTTAATTAAATTGACTTCTACGCGTTTTGAGTCCATACGATCAAACGACAAGACCAATCGCTATGAAACTTGAAATTCTACAATAATTCACCGTTACGGATCCGATGAAACTGGTTTCATCGAAATCCGAGACAGTAGCCAAAATGGTTATTTTCACGTTAATTAAATAAATTAATATTATTAAATTAATTAAATCACTTTCCAATTCAAATTATATAATTAGCCAATTTTTATCATTTTTGATTACTTAGACATTTACAATAATTTAAAACAAATTTGCATATCAATTCAGTGTTAAATATTATACAAATTACAATGTTCAATTCAATCGCAATACTTTCATTAAGTATAATTTAAATTCAATGAAATCCATTTATTTTGATTTCAATCTTTTTATTCAATCAATCTTGACTCCATGGACATAGTTGACATTGGTTTATATCTTATTACATTAATATTTTCCAACTTCATCTTAATTTACATTAACGTACTATTTAATTACATTCAATTGCAATTGATTTCCAACTTAATTCAACATATTAAATGAATTGGTAACAAATAACAATTGTTACCTCTTCTTTATTTAATCACATTTACAAGTTTGTTATCTACACACAAATGTTATAACTACTAACACAACACAAATTTTATCCAATTTCAATTTATTACATATTATTTCATCAATTAATATAACATTTAAATTTATTTCCTTATTTTAAATTTATAACCAATTATAACTTACAATTATTACAATTACTTGAGTTTACATTCAAATAGTCATCTATTACATTAATTTATAATTTACATTATTAAACTTCATTCTAGTTAGTTTTCTCATTCCTACATCATAAGTTTTATTTTCTTCCAACATTAAATTACAAAATCTTATTTAATTCAATATTTTAATAATCGGAAAAATGCGGGTCGTTACACCGTGTCAGAGAGCAATGTTTTTGTTACACTACTTGTAATTATCGTTGAAGACATGTTCGGCTATTCAAGCAGAGTCTGTAAACCTATTCCTTCGGGTGAAGTGAGGGCGTTGATAGTCAAATACCGAAGGGGGGCTTCAGGACTGGACGTAGGATGGGAGGTCCGACCCAGTATAGAATCGACTGTGTGATCTACTATACTATTCCACCGCATTTACATTGTTTACTACTATCGGCCATTTTCGATCCAGTGCATAGCTATTAATAAGTTCGACTATCCGTAGGTATTGCTAGCCAGATTAGTTGGGTAGATTTACCCTACATAATTTGGAACTAATCTCACGTCATCCGTAGTTACTTATTATATACGATGTCTCACATCCGCCCCAAAGTCATGCTACTGGCAACCAGATTAGCCGGGTATACTTCTATGTGCTTTTGACCGACCTCACACCCCATAACTTAGTCATAATTTATAACACTCTCTTAATATATTATCACACATCTCACCATATCCAAAATTATGGCTTATAAGAAAACTTCTTATTTCACCTCTACAATTACACACTTTTCTAAGGAGGATTCAATAATAATAAATAACCTATTAACTACGCCATTAATATATTATAATCTTATGTTATTTACGTTAATATATATAAACACACGTGCACGCAAGCACACTTATTAAATTTCTAAGCATGTGAAGTTTATGTCTTAAACTAACGTTTAAATGTCAAATCTTCAAAATTACACAAGTCCCAGTATTAACACATATACCATAAATCCAATATCCAAAATGAAATCAACAGACTTGTATAAAAACAGAATCCAAAACCACTTATTTTACATTAAAACAATGGAATAAATCAATAATAAAAACTTATAATTTACATACTTTGCGCTCTATCCAACTTCTTTTTACACAAAATTAGACAAAGGTAATTTCTATTCAAATTGTGGAAATAGGTGGTGCAAACTACGAATAAGTTGTACCTTATACACTATTTCCTAAAAAAAACCCTTTATCATATATAAAGAAAAAGATAAGAAGTGTAATAGAAGGTAAAACATTGAAATTGCAAAACATAAACAAATTTTGTTATCTTAATATAAAACAGTTGAGATTTCAACCTAAGAATTGACATTTCGCTTTGGGAATTTTAGGGGTTTTAACATAATGTTTTCGTAAACCAAAATTCCCCAAGGCATATATCAAATCCAAACTACACTATTCAATTACTAATATAGAAATATTAAGATTTCAATTCACAATAGGTCCTTAGCATTTCCTCTTTTTAGTTTGTAATGCCTTTAATAATCTCTTTCAGATCTCCCTTTTTAGATATACACAACAAGGAATTTGTATGTGTGTCGATATATATATATACATATATATATATATATATATATATATATTGGATTTATAAATTGAGGGATTGGGGCAGAATCGAATTAGAAAATAAAATAATAAAGATCTAGAATCTGTTACCGGAAATCCTAAAGAACTTTTTTGAACCTTTGAAGGGAGAGACTGACAGAGCTTCGCTGGGTTCTCCAAAATAATGTGTGAATAAAAGTAAGGGGGCTTGGCCCTTATTTATAGTGGTTTTAATGCACCAAAACTATCAGATTTAAGTCGGTTTAAAATAATAAAATCCGGAAGCTTCACTGTGCAAACAAACCCTAGTCGTCACTTGCTCACCAGTCGACCGCCCCTAACTTATTGGTCGATCGCTAGCAGTCGTCCAGTCTAGATTAGTGATCGATCGGTTCATTTATTTCAGGGAACATTTTTAATTATCGTTGATTTATTTATTTCATTCTTACTTACTCTTTTAACGTTAACGTTAATTTTAACGATTACTTAATCCCCAAGTCTAATTACTGTTACCTTTTGAATTTCAAATTTGAGAATTATTTATTGATTTGAATTTGAATTCTATTTGAATTATTTTAAATCCGAAAACTTTAAACGTTCATAACTTCTCCGTTTGAGCTCCGTTTTCAATATATTTTATACGAAAACTGATCAAAAAATCACCACGAATGCAATAACATAACTTCCTTGGTCAAACAATGAATTTCAGAAAGCCTTATCTTGTTTAATTAATTTATCATATTTTATTTATATCTTATTAATTTTAAAGGTAGTTACACCGAAGCTCACCGGGAAAGTATTCAAGTAGTATTGGTTAAAGGTGGAGTTTGAATTCTGGCTTGGTTATCATTATGTGTATCGAGTGGTGTAGAAAATGGATATAGTGTTCAGATTGAGCATTGTATTTTGGCTACACAATATGCCAAATTGAAGAAAACTGACTTAGCTTTGTACTAGAGATGTCTGTTTGAGATTTGGAATAATGGAACTCATATTATCACCGTTGAAGTAGTGATGTACACACATGATTAGAACTGGATGGTGTAAGCTCGAAGCATCCGCTATTCGAACGTATGTGTTGGATTTCAATCATTTAAACAAAAGGTTTGACAGACATTTGGAAATGTTTGAGTTTTAGGGTTTTTTATTCTGTGTGTATTGAGATTATTTTGGCATGGTTTGAAAATTTTGAATTTAATTCAGACCTCCAAATTTCAATTTAAAGGCCAAATTTAAATTAAGAATTTAGACGTCTGTGCTAATCTAAAAATTCATTTTTGGGTTATTGCAGTATGCTATTCTTCACAAGTAAATTGGGAATTTGTCTATTACGGGATTTCTCTATATAAAGACACATTTGAGATCTATTTGGGCTATTTTGAGAATAACAAGGATTCTCCTCGATTAATTTTCTTTATTTTTCCTAATCTCAACACAACCAAGTTTTGGCAAGAGTTCGTTAATTAAATGATCAATTATAATCATTCTCTGGTGCTATTTCATTTGGTAATTTATAAAACTCTCTCCCCTAAGGTGGATGTACACTCACAAGACTGAATGGAAGAAATATAGATCTTGTGTATGATTTGTTTTCATTATTTTTATATATACTCTCTGATTTTTGTGTTTGGTATTGTACTTACATTTGTTGTGACTGGATTGAAGTATTTATTGGTTGTTTTTGCATATCTTATAAGGATCCTAAGTCTTCTGTTATGTTGCATTGGTTCCGTGTTGGTGTTTGGTTGTCAAATAAAAATTTCAATAATATATTTATTATGTAATATGACTTATGAGGTTTACATAATTATCATGCTTTTAAGCCATGTTTGGATTTGTTGTATGAATATGCTTTAATTTTGTGTTATGAATATTAGACTTTGGGTTACTTTCAATACTGTGCGTCTCAATTTTATGTATTATGATGCAATTTCAGTTTAGTGACCAATTTTGATACGAGTTATGTATATTTAGTATTGGTGTATTTTGGTTCGAAATGTGTATTTCGAAGTAGGATTGGTGTATTTACATAAAATTTTGATGTATTATGGTGCACGTTTTGTATATCTTGATGCACTTTTATAGACTGGGTTGAGTTAGACATGTCTAATAAACAGATCGAGTTGCATTGGGTTAATTCATGCATTTAATAAACATATTTTATGGATTGGTTTAATTGTATCTATTGTAAATTGGTTAATCAACATGGTTTATTAAAATTTAGGAAAATAGTTTGAAGGACAAACTTAAGGCCTCTTTTGGCTTCAAGAACAGCTGCTTATTTATTTATCTCAAGGATAAAGTTCATTTGATAAAATTACCGCATGAAAAAATAGACACGGCGAGTAATGGGAGGATGCGACGGTGTCGATAAAAAACTAGGCTTTTTATGAACAGGTCGGCTGGGTTAGTGGTGATGGATGACGACTACTATGGTGGTGGCAATGGATTAGAAGAGGTCGGCTTGGGTTTACAGATGGACATGATGACGTTTTCAAGGTTGGCGTGCACTGGTAGTGTTAATGACAATGAAGAGGTCGGCTATGTTTTGAAAATAATGTGGTAATGGTGGTTAAGGAGGCATTACTTCAAATTAGGGGAAAAAAGATAACAATGGTAAAGATACTATCCAGTATCAGTTTTACATATCTCTTTTGAAAAAAATATTAGCTATATAAATTTCTGTTGATAATGCTATTTTGTAGTAATATTATGTTAATTGTAACAGTGTTTGGAGATAAAATATGCACAATTTAGCTTATAATGTTACTTCGTTGTAGTAATTTGTAAATCGTAGTAGCAGATTATGAATTATAGTAGCTGTTTTTTAGAACTAGTAGCAGTTTATGAACAATAATATCAATTTTTAGATAAAGTGTTTATTTTAGCTAACAATGTTATTTCATAGTAGCATTTACGAACTGCAGTAGAACTTTTTGATTGTAGTAGCCTTTTATGAATTGTAATATCATTTTGTAAATGAAGTGTGAAATCTTATATTACAATTTTATTTTGCAGTAGCATTTTATGTTTAAATGATAAGACATAGTAGCATTTTTGAATTTGTTATTATTTTTTTTGCCTGATTTCTTTTATATAATGATACCGTATAATATCAATTTGTAAGGTTTAATACCGCATGGTATCATTTTGTAATATCATAAGTATTTAGTCGCATTTTATACTTATTGAATTAAAAAAAACTGGAAAATATAATATGCCCCTTATTTTCAAGTTTCGTACGTAAAATACCGTTTTAAAATACATATCATAAATTACACTTATATTTTTATTTTCAGTAAAAAAAATTTTTTACGCAAATTAAATTTGGACTTTAATCGTATGTTCCTATGATCAAACTAGTTTTCTTCGAATTTTTTGAAAATGTGCAAATATATGCAGTGAAGAATTTTCAAATATTTGTTGTTTTTTTTATAAATATTTGTAGATTTTTCTACAATTCTGCAAATATTTATAAATTTTTCTACAAATATGCTGAAACTTAAAAAATAGGTTTATTTTCAAACTTGCTTTTGAGAATGGACACTTGTCTATTTTTAAACCTAAAAGAAGGTATTTTACAAAAGTTCCCTTATAAAAATATATAGCATTCACTTTTCTATTTTACCTTCTAGCAGTAGCACATGTTATACGCTACTACATAGTAGCATTTTTCACTTGTTGAATTCAAAAAGCAACATTATTTTTTGATTTTACATCGCAGTATCATTTTATGTTTAAATGTCACGGCTTAGTAGCATCTTCTACTTATTGAATAAAAAATATAGCATTTTCCCTTTTACTTTAACGATTGATGAGCATGATGAAATTAGAAATGGTTTCGCAGTGTGCTGAAGGATAAAAGCTTTATGGTAGGTCACAAGAAGAGACTTGAGTTTTTGCGCTAGGATTAGGGTTTGAAAAGGTAGGACGGGTGACTATTGATGGTTGAGGATAGGTGTTTTGCCTTTTATGGCTAAATTCCGAAGGTGGTGGTGGCTTAAAGATTTTAAAATTTGGTACAAGTTTGTGGTTCAAACAAAATACCCCAATAAAATATTTTAGTGAAAGTTCTATTCTCTCTTTTTTATAACTCTAACTCTATATACACATAGACATGCCATTTAATATGATTCTGTATGTGCTCATCTTTCGAGGCACGGGAGGGAAGAGTCTTATTTTATTTTATTTTATTCAAATGGGCCGAATGGGCCCACCGTTCTTTAACGTCTTTCCTATAAAGCTAGTTGAACGCTACATAATCATTCTGTTTATAAACAATAATTTCATTGACATAACCCATCCACAAAACATTTCGTATTTTTCTTTCCTGTTTGTTTTATCTCCTTTAGCACATATTAAAATCACAATGATTCTAATTCTATGTATTTGTTCTGTTTACGGGTTAAAAAGGTTGTTTACAAAATTATACATAGTTCTCTATGTAAGCTTTAAATAAAGGTGTCTCTCTGTCGTTTAGACCGTGATATCATTTGGCTTGATGCCACAAACTACAAGTGAAATCATTTTTTTAGCTGTAAAAGGAAGATAAAGCATTATGTGGTCTTCAACTAATTATGCTACCACAACTACTTTAATATGCTTTTTTTTGAAAAATCAAATATGAATAGCCTAAACTAAAGAAACATATACTTGCTGACCTTTTGTATAATTTGACTTCATCCACCAGTTAGTTCAGTTTGGATGAAAATAATTCCATTATATATATATATATATATATATATATATATGTATATATGTATATATATATATATATATATATATTTTAAATAAAAGATTCTCTCAAGTTCAGAAAATTTACATTTTTTTTAAACAAAATAAGCTAATTTGGCAATAAAATTATTATACATTATTTCTAGCAGAAACATAACCTTTCTATGGTGCTTAATAGAAATATTTATATATGACTTGATTTTCTTGGAGGTGTAAAACGAAGCACTTGAAAGAAGTCTGAAGGGACAAGGAATGAATTCTAATTTCTTCGTCACTCCCAAGAAAGGAATAAGATCATATAGCCACTGTGCAAAAGGAACGTGAAAGAAGCAAATGTAAGGAATATATAAAGATAAAGTTGTTTGCTAATGCTATTAATTTACATTAGCTTGGTAGAGGCACATGATTTTTAATTAAAAGAAATCTATTCATAAAGGTAAATAAAGGAAAAGGAAACAGTTCTATGATATCATTGTGCATTATACTTGTGTTGTTTCATAAAGCAATAAGCTCCAGTTGCTCGCTATGATAGTGTGTTTCAATGAATTTTTTTTGGAGAAATAAACGAAGGCCTATTTTATGCGAGATCAGATTATGTGTCCTAAAAAGTGTCTCTTGTGTGCATATTTTATCTTCACCTTTCATTCATTAATCAAAGAAAATAAATAATATACATAGAATAAATATGTGGGTGTGATCAGGGTTGCTTCTGACCTTTGGGTTGCCCAAGAGGAGAAATATTTTGGTTGCCTGTTTTCAAATTTTTTTTTAAAAGAAAACCTACTATTTTTTTTTGAGTTCTCAGGGGTAACAAAATCCACTCAAAATAAATAATATATAAAAACATGTAAAATTATGATGTACTATTGGATATTAATGCGCCAACAATAGCTACTTCTCTCACTAAAGATGAATGTATTTTTATACCACAAACAAGCCACAAGTCAAGAGAAAGTTTTCTAGAAAAATCCTGCGGTATAGCACAATTATTGTAATAATAATGGTAAGGATAGATACCTCATGATACAAATATTATTTTTATTTCGCCGATACAAAGAGAAGTAAATGAACCAAAATAGACATTTTTGTTTAAAACTCCGTTGAGATGCACATGTTAATATGAAATGTATTATGACTAATTCGTCCTTTATATAACCATATTCCTTTCATATATTATCATAATTACAAATCTTTTATTCAATTTGTAATAAATCGCATAAAAAGTAATGGATGGCTAAATGTAGAAAAGGTATCACTACAAGGAAAAAGACATTTTCCGACGGCAGGAAACCGTCGGCAGCCGTCGGAAGCCGTCGGAAAATGCCGTAGGAAAATAAGGCGTCGGGGTGCAGTGTTTCCGACGGCTTCCGACACATCTCGTCGTTCGTATTTCCGACGGCTTCCGACACTTGTTGGAAATCGTCGGAAGTCGTTGGAAAAATATAACCTGAAAGCCGTCGGAAGCTGTCGGAAACCGTCAGAAATCTGCTGTAATTTATTTTTTACTTCTGCTGCAATATAGCCTTCCATCCACATTTTTCATACAAACACTATTATGCACAATCCAATATATAATATTCCAACCAAATATCAAAAACCAAACTACATAATTCACCAAACAAAAAAATACATAAAATTAAGTCAAAACACATAATCATCACCCAACATTCCAACATCCACATAATTATACAACAAAACAGCTAATTGTATCATAACATAGTACATAAATCAACAACTACCTCCACCATCTACCAAATCATACAAAAAAAAAAAAAACATACCGACCAAAGCAATCTATCAATCTCCTCCAGAACCAGAGCCAGTAGAGAAAGGGAAGCGGCCACCATACTGCTGCATGTACTCGGCGATACGCTAGTCTAACAACTGTGTGGTCTCTATGGTCTGCCGACGATTCTGCTCCTCCAGCTGTGCCACTTTAGCCCGCAAATCTTCGATCTCTGCTAGATCGATCTGAGCTCTAGTCTGCCTACCCCGTCTCTGACTACTGGCCTGTAATAAATATTTAATTTAGCTGTGTGATCTCTCTAAGTGTATGTGCATGTATGTGTATGATTAGCAGTGTGATAGTGTTATTTAATTTAGTTTATGCATGTTTATGTGTAGGTATGTGAATGATTAGCAGTTTGATAATGTTATTTAATTTAGTTTATGCATGTATAATGTATACATTTGAAAATATGTTCTTTTGGCCGTTTTTAAATTGTGATTCAACCATTTATTAACAAAAATAATAGTACGTTACATTACGAGATATCACTGCTTTTGATCTCTTTAACAGTAAATGTGACAAATTTATGCATGTGTACAACATATATCAGGCAAACTAAAGTAAATAACATGTCTTTGTCGTTATTTTTTTTTGAAATGACATTCAAGTAACGAATTAATATATTTTGGTAATGCATAATGCTTTCATAACGAAGTGACTCAAAACCAATGTACTAAATTTGAAAACTTATATGATACCCAATATATTATTTACTTACCACTTGATTGCCAAATCCATATCGTCTGCCATGCTCCGATGGATCCATAACTGACTCAAAAATAGCATCATCCGTCGTCAGCTGATCTCGACCCGTATCAGCAAGGAGTTTCTGGCGCTGCTCCATAAACTTTTCCTACACTAACAAATTAATATCATCATATCTTATTTCATTATATTTTAACAAGTAGAACAATTACTAATACTGCATAAAATGAAATATGCTTACATGGCTCTTGCTGGATTTATCGTCCTGCCATGTATACGAAACTGTCCCGTCCGGATTTACATGCTCGACAGCATGCGTACGAGTAAACACGTCCATATAGCCCACGGGACCATGCGCCTCATCTTCGTGAAATTGATTTTTACATACAATTATTGTACATTTAAAATTATATAGCACAAACTATTTACATTTGCATTCAGTAAATTTACCAACTACTGCCGATACTGCTGAAATGACTTTGACCCTCCGCGATGAGTGACGGGATTTTTATTTTTGTTTGCAGAGTTTATTTCCGACTCTGCCTGTACATTTAAAATTTGATACATTATTTATCGATCATGTATTTTTTGATATTTACTACCAGTCAAATAATTTTAAAAAAAATTAGTATACTTTCCTTCGCCTCGTCAGTTTCCCAGTATCCCAACCATGCTTGCAATACGCTCTCCCCCATCCAACGTGGTTTCTTACCTGATTTCTTGATTTCGGATATCGAGCCCCTATAGTTTTTATGCATCTTCTTCATCCAATATTCTCGTGCCACTGCATATCGTCTATCTGAATGTCCATCTCATCTTGTGTTTCACGATAAAAAGCAAAAAGAATATTAAACTGTAAACGATAAACAGTAAAAAATCGACAAAAACGAATTAAAAATGGAAAACAGAAAAATATACTTACTAGGATATCCTGCCAAATACACTCTACTATGTGAGGAGGGATGTTATCCCACTTCGGCCAACACGCACTCATCCTACTGCGGTAAGAAGCTCTAGAAACATTCGACACAACCTTCGAGGGCAGTAGGTCGAACCCCCTGTTTTTAAATATGATACAGATAAGCACGTACGTATATAAAAAAAATAAGATGCTGAATAAAATTTAATTCTTATCCCTCTTCTCTAGGTACTAAAGAAACTACAGGACGTTGTGATGCTTGCGATGGACCACTACCATCGCCTCCTGAAGATCGGGAAGAGCTCCTACCTCTAGATGATATTATGATAAATCTGTGACGTATATACACATCATTTCAAAAGAGAATAATAACATGATAATGAAATATATTTCATACGTAAATGACATCAACGGTATAAATTGATAAATTAATGACTGAAATGGAAATAGAAATGGAAGTGTGTTATACCTGATTCATAATGGGTCTCATGTTCCGACGATAAGCAGATTACATTACATTGCATTTTTAATAAAAATTTCTAAATAAATGACAAATGGAAATGACATAAAACATGTAAACAATGGTAAACATACATATTTGGTTTCAAATGATATATTCACATGGTCACTGAAATAGTGAGAGAAAAAGAACGAAGCTTCTTCTTCGATGTAAGATTTACATATCGAACCTTCAACTCGTGCTTTTTGCCTCACTTTTTTCTTCAGATGATTTAGATGTCTATGCAAAATTAATTTAAATTAATTTCATCTTTCAAATGCAATTAAATTACGTGATAACATATTACATACCTCTCAAATTGATACATCCATCCATATTGGACAGGACCTCGAAGTCGTGCTTCAGATGGGAGATGAATAGGTAAATATTCCATTATATTAAAAAAACCTGGTGGAAATATTTTCTCTAATTTGCAGAGCAATATAGGAATATCTACTTCAAGTTTACGTAAACGTTGCACTTTTAAAGTAGTCGAACAAAGCTCTTTGTAAAACATACTAAGCTTTGTTACTACCTTCCAAACTTTTAACGACAGTAGTTCTTTGAACATAACGGGAAATAAATTTTCCATCATTATGTGACAGTCGTGGCTTTTCATTTCGCTCATTCTACCGTTTTTAAAGTCAACACATCTACGAAGATTTGATGATATCCCATCAGGAAATCTTAACCCTTCCATCCATTTTAACACAACTTTAACTTGATTATTATCTAATTCGTATCATGCTTTGGGTTTTTTTACTATCATTTGGTTTCATATGAAGCTCAGGACGTTTGCATAATTCTTCTATATCGCGTCTTGATTTCAAATCATCCTTCGTCTTCCCTTTCACATTCAAAATTGTGTTAAAAACATTATCAAATACATTTTTCTCATTTTGCATCACGTCTATATTATGATGAAGCAGAAGATGTTTCCAATACGACAACTCCCAAAAAATAGTTTGTTTGCACCAGTTATGAACAATCGATTTGCCTTCAATTTCTGTTTGCACTCCAGTTTCATATATCTTTGGATAGTCCCTAACAAGTTCATATATGTCTTCACTTGACCAAATCGTTAGTGGTTGTCTGGTTTCTACTCTATTAGCTAAAAAGTTTTTCTTGTTTCCTCTTAAGGGATGATTTACATGGAGAAAATATCGATGATAGTTAAACCATGAAATTTTATTACCATGAGGTAAAGAAAACGCTCGTGTTTCATCCATGCAATATGGACATGCTAGACGACCGGCAGTACTCCATCCTGAAAGCATTGCATAGGCAAGAAATTCACTTATAGTCCACAACAAAGAAGCAAACATACGAAAAATTTTCTTCTTGGACACATCGTATGTTTCTACTCCTTCGTTCCACAGTATTTTTAATTCCTCAATCAACGGTTGTAAATATACATCGATTCCTTGTGTCGGATCGTCAGGTCCAGGAACGACAACATCAAGAAACATATATTGTGTTTTCATACACATCCATGAAGGTAAATTATACGGTGTGACAATAATGGGCCAGGATGAATATTTAAAACCAAATTGAGAAAATGGCGAAAAACCATCCGTACATAATCCTAATCTAACATTTCGACTCTCCGTTACTAAATTTGGATACGTTTTATCAAAATGCTTCCATGCTTCTCCATCGGCCGGATGTGTCAACGTACCCTCTTCCTCCGTTCTCACACTATGTCATCTCATATTAGATGTAGTTACAGAAGATGCATATAATCTTTGAAGCCTTGGAGTGATGGGTAAGTAATGCATACGCTTGTATGGAACTTCCTTCCCCTTCTTTTTGCTTGGTTTGTATCTCTCCTGATTACAAATTTTACAATTTCTAAGTTTTGCGTCTTCTTTCCAAAACAACATGCAGCCTTTTAAACATGTATCTATTTTCTGATAAGGTAAACCAAAAGCCGACATAATTTTTTTAACTTCATAGTTATTTTCACACATTAGATTATCGGGCGGCATATGTCTTTTTGCAGCTTGTACAACCGCCGTAAACCCAGCTTCAGTGGTGTTGTATTTTGACTTCATCGCAATGTATTCTGCGATTACTGACAACTGAGTGCCGCTTTTACAACCATCCCAAATAGGTTTCTTAGCAGCATCTAGTAAATCATAATTTTTTTTGCTTCAATATTTGGTTCTTCAACATTTCCATCATCGTCGTCAACTTCAACTATAGGAAATACTGATCGTGCTGCATCTTCGACCATATTTTCTATACGGGTCATCGTAACTACTTCGTTAACTACACTTTCAGACTCTACAGAAGTATTTGCTACAACTTTTCCATGTCGATCCCAAACATAATACTTGGGTACGAAATTGTTTTGGCACAAATGAATTTCACAATATCTGGTAACAAATACTTCAAATGTCTACACCTACTACACGGACAACAATTTCTGGATCGTTTCCATTATTACTTAAAGCGAATTCAACAAATACGTTTATACCATTATAAAAATCTTCTTTTATTGAGCCTCTCAGTCCTTTTCTTTGGTACATCCATCTCCTCCGATCAACAAAATAATCAATCATTTTTCCTATTTGAGAAAATGAGTCACAAGTTCAAAATTTAATATTTATTTTCAAGAATACAAATTCGAAAAAGATTATTTTCATGGTCGTATAATATTTGAATTTAAAGAACTATTTCAAAAATTAAAAAATATTTTCAAATATGACACATTTTATTTTTTAACGTATCGATACAAAATTTTGTACAAAAAGATATTTTTTTTTCCATGATCAGGCATCCTACTTCCCATTACAAACACAGTAAGCATTTACATTTCGTATATTACTTCGTCTCAAACGATTCAACAAAATTTCGGCAGCATTTCCCTTTTGTTCTCTGCATTGTACACAAATGCGTGTACGTGGGAAACAAAAAAGAAAAGTTAGGCCAAAATTTTATGAACCGTTTGAGACGAAGTAGTATATAGAATGTAAATGCTTACTGTGTTCATAACTTGTTCAATACAGGGACAAATCCAACAAACATTGTACCAGATGAATATAAATGGTCGTTTTTTTGAAAAAAACGACTATTTATATAACGATCATGTACAACACTCGTCAAACGGGGCCAAAAACTCTCTAAGGGACATTAGTTAATTAAATGTGCGCATTTTACGAAAAAATACAGTTTTATTAACTGTTCACATTTACAAAAATATATTTTAATTTAACACATTTATTCGATGTATTACATCAACTTAAGGCTGGTTTAACATTTTTGTCATTTTTCAATGCACACGATTATAATTTAGGCTCATGCATTTTTTGTTGTTGCATAAGTCAATACATGCACAATATAATACTCCTAGCTCGTGCATTCATTTTATCTTATTCCAACTAACACAATACAATGATAGCAGCGCTACACACATATACAATCGTAGAATCAAGGCATACACAACGATTTACATATACACGAACAACCACAAATTATACATGTTTTTCACAATTTCACGATAAAAGATGAAATAGGTATACCATGGAATGCTAGAAACTATTATAACACTATTGGAAACAATTTCAATCACCAATTAGCCCTAATTTATCAACTTATGCAAATCTAGAAATAGGGTAAAAATTGAATTTTTTGCGAAAATAAGAGATTATACCTGAGCTAGAAAGCAAGAGAGGTTGAATTCGTAGCCGGGGAGGATGTAAAAATACGAAATTAGTGATTGAAGGCTTGGGGAGTGAATTTGGGAATTTGTAATTAGGTTTTGGGTATTATGAAATGAGGAAGAAGAGGCTTGGCTGGAGTCTGTATTCACGATTTTCCAATGGCTTCCGACGGCCCGTCGGAAGCCGTCGCTCCCTGGTCCCTATTCAACCCTTTTCTAGTAGTGTATGAACCATTTTAGAAAATTGTGAAGTTTATAATGAGCAAACAAAACTTAGACTAATTTTTTAGAAAGTGAATAACATATAATAATCTACATTAAAAAATTTGTTTACACCAGCTATATGTATATACAAATACAACATTAATTAATAAAGAAGACAAAACTTTTGAAATAACTGATAACCCAAAGAGTAATTAAAGCAACCGACTTGTATGCATTATTTCCAATAGTAGAAATACATGCAAAAGATAATTAAAACCCGAAGCCTGGACACATGTATCAAATCAACCAATTAAATTATCTAATTTCTCAAACAACATGTTGAGAAAACTAATGGCAAAAGAAAGAAAGGGGGAATGACTGCATAATTACCAGCGGAAAGAAAAAAAAAACATTAATGAGTTGTAAATTGGAAAGACAGATGGGTGGCGCCGCATGCAGTTGATGGTCATGGACATGGGATGTGGCAGTTGAATATAGTGGCACTCCAGCTGCTTGAAGGTGGAGAGAATTAGAGTACGATTGGATCTAGGATTCTAGAAAACTTTCCTTTTCTTTTTCGATTCATGGCTTGTCCCCGTGGTGGGTTGCCCTAGGCATGTGCCTATTGGGCCTAACCATTAGCAAGCCATTGGTGCGATGCATTGGAACATGACGATAAACATAATTGGGAATAGAGGTACGAACTTTAAATATTTGGTGCTAGCTCTAGGAACATCAAAATTTTAACCACAATGCTTGTAATTAAATCGTCAAATTTAAATTGAATTTTCTCATATGTTCGTACTATCAAATTTTAAACTAACTCTTCATGTACATACTAAACATGAATATATGAATTACGTGCATTTTCATTTGTCATAAAATTAATTTAGACCAATTATTATGGACTTGAAAAATAATAATATATGATTTACCCTGCTGTAATTTCTTGTCAATTAGTTCTTTATCTTGACATTTCTATACTCAAGAAAAGAATTTTATAAGGTATTAATACTTCTATATTATTTACATCCACCTAGACAACTTCTCTCACTCATTTATGCTCCCATCCAATCAAATACTTAACTCATCCAACAATTATTATTTTAAATATTGATTTTGGTGACAATAACCATTAAATATCACCACTAACTTTTCTCCAAGTCATGCCGTATTTTCAGATTTATTTTGAAGACAATATACAAATATAAACAAAAAAGCTCGATGAATGAAAGCATGCATATGAGTTATAAATATAGAGAATGATATTGAGCAAATGAAAGACATATTCAAGATCAATTAAACATAAGTGCTTCAAAGAACAAAATACAAGAAGCATTCGGTAAGTCTTAGTCTTTAGAATTTATGTTAAAGACCCATAGCAATATCTTTTGAAATATTTCTTTCATTTAACTCTATTTTATCTTCAAGCTTCTTCATATAAACATACATCCAGTGTTTTAAAGTGTGGATGTCTCTATTTGAATTTTTAAAGGAGAAAACAAAATATACTATAATACATCGACAAACTCCTTGTGTCTATGTCGACATAGAGGTAGGTATTTTGATTTTCAGAATTCAAATGAAAGGATTTTGGCGTCATCTCTTCACCAATGAACAGATCCTTTTATCTTATATTTAAAGGGTTCTGAAAAACGAATTTTTACCAATAATTTTCTGATTTTCTCCTACACTTACATTCTATAATTTTGTGAAAAAGGCTCTTTTATATATTTTCACTCTCTTTGCAAATCCATAATTGTTCACTTATATTCTTCAAGGATTAGCATACCACTAAGATTAGAGAGTTTGTATTTGAATTCTCAATCATTCTCTCTTTTCTCATCATATTCTTTTCTGAATTCAAATATATATTGTTATGTGATGTTTATAGGATCATTATACTAAATGTTTAATATTTTGGATTAAGCCATACTTTATTATTGTAAAGATTGAAATGGTGTTCTTGCCACCCATGGAAAGTCAAGACAAAATGTTTATCTTACTACATGTGGAATTGGAAAATTGTGATGGTATTCCTACCAATCATGGAATTGAAAGATAGTAACTGTGTTCATGCCACCTATGAAAACAAGGAAGTGATAGTGAAATTCTGTATGGGGAGTACAAGATTGGACATAGGATTGGATATTTGAAATTATGGTGTCTTTCACTCTTATTGCTTTTACTTTGCTTTGCTTTTAATTTCTGATTAGCTGCATGTGCTTCTGATTTTATTACTGATTCAAGTCGATAGCTAATATATTTAAAAGTTAATTCTAGAATAGTTAATATACACTATTCACCCCCTAGTGTACTAAAGCCTTCTGACCTTAAGACCCGTTCTGCATTGGTGTATCTGGGTATTCCATAACCAATATTTGGTATTAGAGCACACAATTTTCAAAAGATTCATAACCTACATTTTTTAAAAGGATAAATGGTGGTAATGATAGTTCACACTTTTTAGTACTTTTGCAGATGGTCAATCTACCACAGGCCACAACTTGTTAATGGTAGTGATTATGCTTATTGGTATTATCAGATGAAAACTTATTTAAAGTCAAATGGATTAGATATTTGAAATGTTACAAAATGATTACACCGATCCCCAAATAGATTACACACAATGGACCACCGAAGAAAAATAGAAGAACTCAATAGTTCAATGGCTATAAATATTTTATTCTATGCAATGGATAAAGATAATTTTAACTGAGTGTCGATACGTAAAGTGCGTATGAAATTTTAAGGACTCTGCAAGTTACACATAAAGGAACTACCAATTAAGGTCAATTAGACCAAAATATTAATGTTAACTAATCAGTTTCAACTTTTCAAAATGAAACAAAATAAATCTGTTATCTGATATATATTCTATATTTCAAGATATTTTACATGCATTAGTATCATAACAAAAGGTTTTTTCAAAAGAGGACCAAGTCAGAAAGATCCTAAATTCACTCATCAGTGAATGGGATCAAAAGATTTTGGCCATCAAATAAGAAAATGATATTAAGTAACAAACTGTACTTCACATCTCGGAGGATCCTTTAATATTATTTTAAAATACAAATTGGGTCGTATGAGGCTATAACTTTGGTTAATATTTAGTACTGACATCTTACACTGTTAGAATTTTTCGGATGTTTTAACCCTAAAAACCTTGTAAAGCATATATCTAATGATATCGACCTATGGCCTCAAAGCACTTTCAAATGAAATGTATGATGCTTTCTCATTCTGTGTGGTCATAATAGATTTTTGGCTTACTGTTTAGGAGATATGGTTGCTTTAAGTTTGGGAAGTCTTTAGGTAGAATAGTGGGTAATTGGCCAAGGCTCGTCATTAAGTCTGCTAGTGATTTGAAAATTAAGGTTAAGTGCAACCCCTACAGCAGCCACTAATCGCTATAAATACATCACTTGACCTTCTCTTTGCCTTCATTGACCTAGATCTACCAAAACTCCATTATTATTTCAATAAAATTAACCTAAATCAATTAATTAGAAGTAGATTGGGAAAAGGATTAGCAATAGGCTTTTTAGATTCCAATATTTATGCCTTGGGAAGCATAAATCTACCTCCTAAACAAATTCAGATCTACTCTTGTTTTGGTGATTCTGCTCTTGTTTGGTAATTTTTGTTGATTCTTTCACCTTGGGTGAGTGGTTCTATTCTCTCACTTTACTATAATTATTGATATACGTATTTAAAAGTATTTTTTAAAATGTTTTCAAACTTTAAAATATGATTTTTTTAATGGGATTTTACTTTACATTTCAGATCTACCTCGATTTGCATGCTTTTCGTTGATTTTTGGGTAATTAATAAGTGATCTATCATCTCTAGACCTACTATATATGTTTCTATAGGTTCTGCAATGTTTTAAATCCACTTTTATGGTCAAAATATGAATTACTATTGTTTTGGTTTAGAAACTAAAATAAAAAAAATTAAAATGGTTTAAAGTGATATAAACATGTTGTTTTGATATACGGTTGTTCATGTGATTGCTGGACTAGACAATGAGTGTGTTTTGAGATGAACTGCTATGATTTGATATACGTTTGCATGCTTGAATGATTTTTGAATGTAATTTTATCTGTTTGAATAGTTGAAACAATCATAAGAGCAAATTAGAAGTGATAATTGATTCTATTGCAGAGGGCCTCCGTGTAGAAGGAGTTGTGATGTGTTCCCTGATTATATATCCAAAGGTTAGGAAATCTGTAAATGTAGAACCAAACTTCGAAGAATCGGCTCTAATATGTGTCAAGTCGCGTCATTGTGTTGGTATGGAAAACAAGTATAGATGTTGAGCGTAGTGGTTGGATTAAGGTGGAATGTTAATATGCTGAAAATAATGAAGAAAATAGTGCGAAAATTGAGTATGTGTTCGGTTCGGTAAATTGGTTCAGCATATGGGGTGCTGGTCAACTTAGGTCCCGTTTAGTGATGACACTGGGCTAAGGAAACAAAAACATAGTAGCAAAACTGGGCGGGTGGAAGGTTGGCTCATCGTATAGCGTTCATTAGAAAACTCTAAGCAAAAGTGGAAAAACGCAGACGTGACTTCGATTTGGGTGTATAGGTGAACAGAAAATGGTATTCGGGGGTGTATGGCCAAATAGTAATTATATTTTGGTGGTTGGATTCAATTTGGTTGCTATATTACCAAGGGTTGTTCACGAGAAAAATAGGGCAAGGAAAGTTGTGTGGGGAGCTTCAGGTCAACTTTAGGCTAGGCATGGTGTCACATCAGGGCTTCCCTAGGAGAACTTTTGGGAAGCTGGGGTTGACTTAGGGCAAGCGTAGGATGACTATGAGACAACTCAAGAGGACTTAGTGTGAAACTTGGGCTCAACTCAAGAAAGTAAATTAAGTAATGGGTCGAATTGATCTACATTTATCGATCCTAAAACCCAATCACAACCATCCAATTTGACTTCTTCAAATTGATAGTAAACTTTCAAGGATAGAAGAAAATGTTGTGGTGAAGCTTCATAGAAAGTTTGGAGATGATCCAACGGTTGGATCTTGAGACATCGAGGGATGACGATCAGTATGTGGTAAAGGAGACCTAGGAGTTGCTTCAGGCTTGACCTAGGGAATTTAGAGATCTACTTCGGGACCGACTAAGAAATTTTCTAAGACTTTTGATGATGGTCTAGAAATGTGTCGAAATTCGATGAAATGAAAAAGTGAGTCGTTTTTGTTAATTACTTTTGGTGAGAAGTTATGGTAGGACTTAGTGATGGTCTGAGGAGGCATGTTCGGCAGGTTGAAGAAATGGAGTGGGATGTAGTATGTTTTACTATCGAGTCATGTGCTCAAGGATCATTGATAACTATGGATGTGATGTGTGTTTTATGGGGGAAGGGTATGTGAGGACGCTCATTTGTATACCATGAACCTATGTGATAGTCTGGCATGCCATAGTGAGGGCAGTACCTATGTGATGGTATGTGATCGTGCATCGAATCTAATTATGGTGTAGTGTGTCGCTAACCTATATGATGGTCATATGAGTTATCAGGTATCCACTAGTATCTTAGTAGTGATGCAAAGCCTTAGTGATGGCTATGATGATGTGATGACTACGCGATGGACATGATGGTGTTGTACCTTAGTGATGGCTATGATGATGTGGTACCTCGATGATGAATAGGATGATGCTTGACATTAGTGTTGATTATGACAACGTGGAATCTTGGTGATGGTTATTATGTGTTTACTATACATTTTCTATGATGTTATGATTTGTGATTGTTGTAGGATTTGGATGGATGTATTGTGATGTAGGTACTGTTGAGCTTGGTGCCTTGACGCTTGAAGTTATACATAGTGTAGTATACAATATGATGATAATGTAGCATATATATATTGTTATGTGATAACTTGTTGGATGTAGGGACATGTCAGGTGTGAATTTTCATATTCAGTGTTTCTGTTTTGCTATATCGACTTCTATATTAATTTGAGATATATTTACTACTCAAACCAGACTATTGTCTAACTTGAGGTTTTATGCTTTGCTTCTTATTATTTTGAGTACTTTTAAATGAGTAGACTAGATAGTAGGTCCGTGATTAGCGTATGAAGCTATTTAGTGGATTAGTAGAAAGTAGGCACTTATCTATATTATATTTTGGAGTTTATGACTATTCCACTGGGTGGCACAATGGAGCTTTTATCAATTCTTATGACTATTATTACATTTTCATTTACTTTGCCACAATGGAGCAGAAAGCAAGTGGTCGACCGGTTGTCACCTGAAACGCACAACTTAAACCTCGGCATAAGGCCCAATTTAATAATAAAAATTAATATAAACGTCAATTGTTTTGTGGGCTTATTTAAGGCTATTTGGATGTATTAGGAGTTGTAGTGAAGCTAGTTCCTTATGAGAGGACATTAGCTCGTTGCGGTGTTGGGTAAGTGTTGTTTACCTAATTGGGGGTCGAGTAATCGACTGGAAGCGATATTATTTTCACAAATGGCACCCACAACGAGGTTTTGTAGTGGATACGCAGCACTAATGGATGTCAGGTGAGTGGGCCCGACACAATGTGAATCCTGGTATGGACGTTTTCTGACACGACATGATATAGTTCAAATGGTGGATCCCGATACGTTTAATAAGAGGAATACACTATGATCGAGAAGTGGACACGAGTGAAGACGACGAGACACACTGACGAGTCGACATTTCAGGTTCTTCCTCTCCAGGTATAGTAGGGTTATGGGTAGTCATAGTTAGGAGAAAATCTGTTTTCCAGTAGCCTAGTAGCGGTGATGTTAGTGGGGAGTTATTCCTAGAATAGCATTATGTGATGATATTAGTGGAAATTTATTTCCATAGTAGCCTATTTGTGGTGTTTCCTTATTACGTAGCTCTAGGAGCGGTGGTCGATCATTAGTTATGAGGTTCGATCCGTAGTTCGATCCTTGTAGTAGCCTACACAAGTTGTAGTGTAGGTATTTATTAGACTAGAACACTTATGTAATGGATCTTAGGAATTCACGGACACATGCAGTACACCCTATGTCGTCTATAGTAGAATTAAAGTTAACTACACAAGATCATTACGTATTAAACTTGTACTCATTCACCAGACTTTTGTCTGACCCACCCCCTCTTTCAATTTTCCACACTACAGGATGACATGTTAAAATTTGAATAGGCATAGTATATGGAGAAAGGATCTTCACATTGTAGTTCTCATATTCTTTATTGTTCATCATGAATTTACTTATTGTATTAAAAGTCTATAAAACTTATATTGTACTTTGAAAACAGTGTATATGACAATTTAGTATTTTTGAGATTGTTTTTTGAAATGTCTATTTTTTAGTATTTATATTTTAATTCCTATCGTTGCGAGATATGAAATTGTAGTGTAACATCCCCCATTTGGAGGCCCAAAACTAACGGCTACGGATATTGCAGTCATCCATAGTTATTAATCCTCAATGACCAAATACGATAATGTTAGGTACATTGATATAACAGAAACACATGGATATGGAAATTTTTTAAAATCATTAAACAACTTTCACCTTCCATTTCAAATCATTTCAACATTCATTACATAATCCCAATACGAGAACCACATTTAGGGAAAATATAATTATTACAACATACGCCAAAAGCGACATATGAAGATGCCTCCTTAGATGTTCAGCGTATATAACTAGGAAATTAAACAACTTTTCCTTTACAACAAAACACAGCAGAATCAAAATAGAATCAAAATAGAAAAGAACTCTAAATAGCTATCATGCCTCTTGCATGTCTCCGGAAGCATATTCGTCTGAAGAGGTACCTAAAAACCTCAACTCTCAAACTACTCAAAGCTAATTGAGCACCCGAGAGTTTAAGGGGAAAACATAAACTTTAAGGGGAAAACATAAACTTCAAGTCAGACATAAAACCTGGTATGAATAATAATAATATACCATCTCAAACCATTTAGATATCTAGTAAGACCACGCCGCTTAGCGGAACGGGTTTTCCCCCACTAGTATCTTATCCAAAACTTTATAAAAACCATATACTATGCTCCTGCATCCACAATGGTTAAAACATAACAATTCAAAATATTATGATGATGTGCAAACATGTAAATCAATTTTGGATTACCCATCCACATTCATTTTGACTATCTGTCTCAGTTATAGTTTCTAAGGTCACTATTAACCTATTAGTTTTCATGGACTGACTAATAACCTGTTTAAAACTTATGGACTTCCTGTCTGTTTCATAGCTTTCATGGGATCACTAAGAACCTATTGGCCCCTACCAATAATTTCATTGTTTCATGGGTTCTCCCTGAACCTATTGATATCTCCAATAACTTCCCTCTTATCCTAGTATTCATGGGTTGACTAGGAACCCATTGACTTTTGTCAATAACTTAATCCGGATATAGTTTTCATGGGTTCACTACAAACCTATTGGCCCCTGCCAATAACTCTTTCTAATCATAGTTTTCATGGGTTTACTATGAACCTATTGGCCCCTGCCAATAACTCTTCCTAAACATAGTTTTCATGGGTTTACTATGAACCTGTCTATCTGACAACTTCTTTAATCAGCATTTAGGCATCCTATGTTCTGGTCTACCTGACCTCCAGGATGCAAATCTACTCATACAGGATTTAACTCAATTTATATTCACTACTGGTTCAACCTAGCTGGTTATTCTTCTCTTTCTCCAAAATACAGTTATGGGTCCATTATAATGTGAATATATATATTAGAAGAAGCAAACATAATAACATAATAACACCAACATCTGTGGTT
Source organism: Allium fistulosum (assembly GCA_030737815.1). Classification (NCBI taxonomy): domain Eukaryota; kingdom Viridiplantae; phylum Streptophyta; class Magnoliopsida; order Asparagales; family Amaryllidaceae; genus Allium; species Allium fistulosum. The sequence goes on along the minus strand of CM060905.1, from coordinate 244,888,086 downwards.
TAATATCCTTGAAATCATTTTCATATGAAACATGGTGAATCACTTTAACCTATTATTTTATCAAGGAAAGCTTCTTCAAAAACTCCACACTTAAAAGCCATTTTAAAACTCCTTTATTATGTCATGTGTTAACCCGCCTTTTGGCAAGGCTGTAGGTAGGCGGATTTAACTAAGTCGATTTCTCGGTTATCGAGGATGGAATGTGGTAGGTTTGAGTCGACTGGATGGATAGGTAACGTAGCACGTTTGGAAGTCGCTACAGGAAGTCATGCCGTTCGGCATGGAAGTCGCTCGGCATGGAAGTCGCCACAGGAAGTCGCTACAGGAAGTCGTGCCATTCGGCATGGAAGTCGATCGGCAAGGAAGTCGCTACAGGGAGTCGCTACAGGAAGTCGCCACAGGAAGTCGCTATAGGAAGTCGTGCCATTCGGCATGGAAGTCGATCGGCAAGGAAGTTGCTACAGGGAGTCGCTACAGGAAGTCGCTACAGGAAATCACTACAGGGAGTCGCTATAGGAAGTCGCCACAGGAAGTTGCTACAGGAAGTCGTGCCGTTTGGCATGGAAGTCGCTCGGCATGGAAGTCATTCGGCAAGGAAGTCGCTACAGGGAGTCGCTACAGTAAGTCGTGCCATTCGGCATGGAAGTCGCTCGGCATGGAAGACGTTCGGCATGGAAGTCGCTACAGGAAGTCGCTCATACCATGATGAAGGATGTTGGCTCGGCTATGGCCCTAATGGGCCCGGACAGCTAAGGAAACCCAATAACTTGGGATTTGCCTATAAATACAGCATGAGGGGGTTCAGAAAAGGGATCTTCCTTCGGCTCTCTGGTTTTTTATTTTCTAAGGCTAGGACTACTCTGCAGTGTTGTAACTGTAATCGATTAGTACAACAATAAAAAGAAAACTTCTGTAGTGGACATAGGCCGGAGTTAGCCGAACCACTATAAAATCTGTTGTTCTTTACTGCTTTCATTTAAATTTTTACTGTTCTTCATATTATTACTCTCTACATACATTCTATCTGTTATCGGTGACTGTTAGTTGGTGCTTTCCTTTACATTTGGGTGTTAGTGACCAATTTTGGCGCTAACATCATGGTTTTCCTTTAAAAATGAGAATGGGTTCTTTGTTTTGAAAACTAAGGATTTCGAAACCTTAAACCTTTACTTTTGAAACCATTGGATAACCTCCTTCGAAAGCATTTAGATCATGTTTTCAAAACACTAAGCATATGCCTTTCGAAACACTTTAAATCCTCTCTTTCGAAACCATTAAAACATACCTTTCGAAAGTATTAAAGCATTACTTATTAAATCTTAGAAGCATAGCTTCGAAACCATTTGAAAGTACCACTTTCGAAACCATTGTGATTATCTTAAAAATATCTTTTGGGTCAAAGTGAATATAAATGAAAGTACCTCTTTCGAAACCATTTGAAAGTATCCCTTTTAAAACCATTAACCTTCATATAAAAGGGTTTGGGGGAAAACTGATGGCTTCGAAACCATCCTTTCGAAAGCTTAAATTATTTAAGTAAAACAATTGAAGGATAGCTTTGAAACCCCTTTCGAAGCCATTGCCTTCGAAATCATTAACCCTTTCGAAAGCTATAGGAAGCCGCTTAATATATTTAAATAACAAAAGCTACCTTTCGAAAGCATTAATGACTTCAATACATTCGAAAGGTGTAAGGTCGGCAACAGGGTTTCGATTGGGTTGAACTACCCTTTCGAAAGCTTTGATTTTAAAACAAGAAAACTCTTTCGAAAGATTTACTTTAAACTAAAGGTGGCAATATATTCGAAAGCAACTTCTTCGAGAGCTGCATTGAAGGGGTTTCGACCTCTTCGAAAGCATTCTTTTGAAAACAAGGCAAGCACATATCTTTTGAGAGTAAAACAAAGGCTTTCAACCCCTTCGAAAGCGTTGGTTTCGACACTATGCCTTCCGCCTTCCTCCAATCCACTACGTACCGACATATTGATACCTTGTATATCAGTTTCGACATGGTTGAGGCGGAAGCATAGGGTCGGAAGGTTGCTTCTGAAAGAGGCGGAACATAATTTCTGGGTAAAGACTGTTTTAATGCCTTTTTAAGTAATTGCTTTTTAACTAACCTGCCTATTTGTAAATATTTGATTGGTTGCCATAAACTTTTCAAATTCTTTCTTAAAAACTACTGCAATTATTTCAGATCTAAACAAGAATTAATTAGCAAATCATCCTTTCCATTAAGCAAAACAAATGAAACATTTAAGTCCTTCATCTAAAATAATTTAATTTCCATAGTAAATTAACTAGGAAAAATCGCCAAAAATCATAGAAATTCACCTTTAATATGTTATCTAACATATATAAATTTCAGACCCGAATTCTTCATAATATAGCGAAAATTAATTTCTAAACCCAATTGTTCATATTTTCCTTTGGAAATTTATAATAAATTTTCCATACCTTGGTAAATTATAAAATTTAAAACCCCTCTCCAAAATAATGTTTTACATAACATTTAAATTCCTCATGGCATTCGAAATCCAAAATAAACGATTTTAGCCTTAAAACCGTGTAAAACAATTATCAAACAAACTTGTTTGAATATATCATGTCACAAAATCCAAGCATATCATCATCAAAAATCATCATAATGGATTTAAACTTAAACCCGAAAATTAAATGATTATTAAAACAAAAATAGATTATTATTCATCTTGATTAGGATAAGGACTTTGAGATTTGATCCTTGATTAATTCCCGTAGCTCGATTCCATAGCTTAAATTTGATTTTCCCCCCTTTTCTTCCCTAGGTAATGGCCGACTTTGAGCTTTTGGATTTACGTTTTTAAGTTTTTGAGAAAAATGAACGTGAATGGTAAAGGAAACAGATATAAAGGTAATTGAATTTTTGTGCGCAATTTACCCATTAAGCCCTCATGTTAATTACTCTCCTACTTAACATACAAAACCATTTATAAGCCCATTCTTTAATTTATTAATTAAGCTCGGCCTCTATTTTAAATTTTCAAATCTCAATCCCCTTATCACTCTAATATTTACATTATTCTATTTAATTTATCTAATTAAATCTCATGAATAATGTTATTTAAAAATTAGGGGTGTTACATGTAGATTGTCTTAGAATTCACCCATATAATTATGCTCTGTACTATTTTAAAAACACAACTACTCATATTTTTTTAGCGTGACGCGAGTCCGAAAGTCACCATAAACTTTGGATCGATGTGACGGAAAGTGCGGGTTGTCACAACCAATAATAACAATGTTATGACCCTATCACTTATTACTTAAATAAAATGGACCTTTCTAACGTGTCATCCTTCTACAACCCATATACCTTAACTTTCCTTTGTGGCTTCTGATGAATAGGGCCTATCCATTACTTCCATTACCATATCCAATTATGGAATAAACTGTGCATCCCCAGACTGTAGTGGGTACAAAATACAAACTATGCATATTTTATACAACTCGTTGGTAAATCGGCTTGGCGGAATAACCTTTTCACCCTCTATCTTTCCCTTCTTAACTTTGAGTCTACCAATGTCCTCTATTTGTGTTTTCCATTTTAGTTCCCTCTGTTACTATCTACTCTTAATCAAAATCTCTTGATAGTATTCTCAAATTTTTGGTATTTACTTTCTTCATCCTTGACCTTTCCTACGAGCTTGTCTAAAACATGAGAAGTGTACTTGATACCATCCATCATTCTTTTATGGCTTCTTCTTATGGCTTGCACACATGTCTAATAAAACATTACTAGGTCCTCACCAATATTCATTACACTCTATGGGGATTCCTTTTTGCTATCTTATGAGCAACCACCGCTATTTTCTTTATAGCCTTATCTTTTACTCCATCTTATCTGAACAGTCATCCCTATCTACTCTACATTAAAATTTTGGTTTGGTTTATGTCACTTTTTTTCTTCAAAATAATTAAAACTTCAAAATTTTAGACCAATAAATCCCAAAACTTTTATCTTTAAAAGTACAAACTTAGAAACTTTTTATTAAACTCAAAAATAACTTGGCGTGTTAACTTTTAAAACTATAATTTAGGTTTTTTTTCAAATCAACCTTTTCTTCTAAAGCCTTTTTTTCAACAACAAAGATTTTTATTTCTTAAGATTGGGATTGTTAACCGAAATCATTTATTAAGTTTTGCTTTTAAAAACTCAATGCTTATACCAAACCATTTCTTAAAAATTACACTTTACAATGTTTCCAAAACATCATTTACAATTTTAAACAATAAAAATTTAAGTAGACAAGGACACTTTCGTCCTATTATTTTCGTACTACTCATTCTATCTCCACTTCCAATCCTTGATGGAGTCTTTAATATCATGTTAGGGGGGCTTTTAAGAGATAGTCCAATCAATGTGCACCACCATGGAAAATATCCACTTTTCCTTATCTTGCCTCTAATTAGATTTCTAGTATTATTTTTAATATAATCTCCTAAAGCTATTTCTAATTACTAACATTATTTTATATATAAATTTCTAGTAGTGTTACTACTATTTAACTTTCTTCTACCTAAACTGCTCTTATTTAAATTGCTTCTATTCATACAGCTTTCCTCTCGAATTTCTATCTTCTTTGTTGAACCATTGAAGTGCATTCCTCTACTGCTTTTATTTTCGGGTTCTACTCTTCTTTCCCCATTCTACTTTCCTCAGTTTAAACTTGCACCACTTCCTATTGTCCACCCCTAAAGAGAATTTTATAATTTACCATTTTTCATTTTAGAAAAATCAACGAGCTATACATAAGCTTTATACATTCTTTTTCAAAAGAAATAATTTTTTGTTAAAACCTCATTTATAGAAATTTCCAATTTAACTAATTTCAATTTCTACTAAAACTTTTTATTTAAATAAAATGTAGATATTTTATTTCTTTGAAAATTTAATATTTGCTTACTTTTCAAAATCATATTTTCTACCTTCAAATAATTCCTTTGAAAATCATTTCAAATACACCATTTATATATAATTTCTCGAACTTTTATATTAAAATCATTTCAACTTTTATTAGATTCTTCCATATGGGGTTGGATTCATTGTGGATTTTTATTTGTCCCTTCTTTCAGACTCTTCTTCTTTCTACTTATTGACTTGTCTTCTTCAAAATATTGAAATTTCGGCTATTATCTTGGTGTGACCATTACACACTTTCCTTCGAGAACATATTTAATTCTTTCTTCTGTATATCTACAATATATAGATTCTTATGTTTTCCTTATCTAGACCTACTGTACATCATCAGTCGACAATTGTGTGGGGGTCTGCAACCATTGGGCTATTTGAGCCCAATTAGGGAGTCACGTACTATCCATCTTTAGAGACCTCCATATGCTGCAGTCATGCTCTTTTTAAGTCAACACCTTTCTCATACAATACGTAGGGTAATCGAGGTAGGTGTACATCTTCAACTTCATCCATTGTTTCAACTCGTAATCGACTTATCCTTCTTTCAGTATATGGTTGCAACTACTCTATAGTCAGAATTTATATAAAATATTTCTATATTTATAGGATAAATACAAATATGGTCACTCATCATATCCTAATTCTTAAGATCGACTAATCTAAGCTCTATACCAAATGTGACAACTCGCACCTCAGTGGGTCCAAATTGTCGCTAAATAGCCCTAATCCACCAAAGCATGGATCGTTGATTTTTGGTATCCTGCAAATAAATAGATGCATACCAAAGAACTACTAATATAAACTCACAGTGTAATACTAAAGTATAATAAAACATATAATTACTGACCAAGGTTGGCACTTTTGAGATTAAGTGCCCTCGTTAGTGTCGAGCATGCATAATGAAATTTGTCCTTCTACCATTCCCGCCTTGCACCAGTATATGTCCCTCTAAAGTTATCCTATGGACTGTAATGAGGAGAGGGTCAGAACAACGTTCTAGTGACTGGTAAATTACACACTTTATACATAACACTAGTTTATGTCGATTGCCTTCCAACACTTGTTATGTCTTTTATTTTACTTAGTCGTCTCGACTCCATGTACGTGCACAATACGCCCATCTATCGTAAGTAGACCATAGCTACATATAATACACACACACACACACATATATATAAGTACCACAGTCCCCCTTTGGACCAAGATATTATCCCCGCTAGTATCCATAACCCAACACCTCGTCAAGATCTACTATCAACGTAGTATCACGCCCTCATCATCGTGCATACTAAGGAACTTCCATGGTGCCTAATAATGACATCACAATAGTTTAGCCATATTTACACTAGCAGGAAGTGTTGCCCGTTTTGGTGTAACCACTCGTCTTTTCGCTGACCGCTCAGGACCGATAACGTTCTCAACCTATGTACAGCTCCTACTCCCTAATACAGTACCAAACACACCGACATAGCGCCGAACCTTGCTCACTGTCCCATTTATATTGCCTGATGCAATCAAGGCGATACCTTACAAAAAATTTGAAGCAGACCATACTGGGGTATTCCTTTACCTATATGCAAGACTATATAATTCCATGAGTCCTATAGTTGGATATGTCCCAAATTGGTATAATGTATACACAACTGCTGGTTGCCCCTTGCGGCTTGTAGACTTATGTTGTGTAGTACTAATGACCTTGCATTCTAACTCATTATAATGACTATGTCATTCTAATCCATCTAAGTTATTTACTAACTTTAATAATTCACACCTATCATAAATGCATACTTAAGGCTATATATATATATTTGTGTGTGTGTGTGTATTCATACTTATTTAGTTATTACACCTTCAATGTTCAATGGTTAATAATATTTCTTTACTTTTATAATGTGTTTACTCCTTATTCCATTAATGTAAATTTAGTGTCATTTACCACTACTTTTAACTTAAAATATTTGAATATCATTTACCATTTACTTCCCCTTTTTACTGTTAAATCTATTTACCATTTCTTTTTATCTTTTACCGTATTCTTTTGGTTACTAACCTCATTACTTACTTATTTTATTACTTACTTACCATTTATCACTTACTTAACTGTTAACTCATCTTTGTTCATCCTATTACCTTACCTACCTTTGTCGTTTATTATTTGATTACCAACTTTTTTTTATTGCATATGTTTATTTTACAATTGGACATTTATTTGTTATTGCTGTTACAAATCTTTAATTCATATTTAGGAACTTCTACATTTTAAAGTATTGGAATCACATCTTCCCAAAAGGAAAGGTTAACACTGTATATCTCTGTATCTTATCCAAAAAGAGAATTTATGTTACGTTTGAATTACAAGGTTTATATTTTGTAGTTATCGAAATAGATAGTACAAAATGTGGTAGAATATCCCTATTTTATACATCTCTTTCTTTTAGGTGTAATCCTTATTATTTCATACGATACACTTTTATTTATAAATCTGAACTTGATAATCTATAGAAATTCATATTGCAACATCCTATATTCCAATGAATTAAAATACTACTTAAATCCCAACTATTTATTGTGATAACTTCTAATTTACATTTACTTGCCTAAATTAATTAATCAACAAATCTGGAATTACAATATTATTTATCAAATTCAGGGACTACTGCTACCTAATACTAAATTCAGGGATACTACTCAATACTTCCCAGATTCAAGTGCAAGCAGTTTTTTTTGATTAAAAGGATATGCAGCTCTGGTTCGCGCAACCATACGATACATAAAGAAAATTAAAATATTTCGACCAGCAGGCCTAGTCGGTGGCCATGATAGCCCAATGTGTACATCCACAAGTTCATAAGCATAACACAGTCTATAATACAAACCCAAAAAAGAAATATCCTAACCTAGAGCAAAAGCGTACATAGTAATATATATATATATATATAGTCATCCATTATCCAGCCATCGTCCCTACCTACCAACTCCCCTTGTTGTTGTTTTCTGCTGATTCTTATCCTTGGAGGAAGAACTGGAGGTTTCCCTTTGCTGCACCTATCCAAGCATTATGCATATACATAGTTTTTTAAGTGACTGCCAAATAAGAATGAGATTTAGAATTGAAGCAACAATCATTTCTTTCCAACCAAACTGCCTAGAGGAAAGCTAGGCCAGTAAGGCATTGGTGGACATAGGAGAGCAAGTCTCCCAAAGCCGCATTATATTGTATTTAGATAAGGAAGTCTGCATATTCGGGTTAATGGCACAAAGTGTCCAGACCTAGAAAGAATAGTCATAATCATAGAAAATATGATTATAGGAGTCAGTGTTGGCCGAGCAAAGAAAACATATCTGGGGATTCCCCAGATTCTTGCCAGCCAGACATTCAGTAGTATTAAGGTTACCTAGAAAGATAAGCCATGCATGGATTTTATATTTTGGAGGGGCCTTGATTGCCCATAGGTTTCCAATGTTTAGGGTCATACCAGAGTGCACGTAAAAAGTGTAAATAGATTTCACTGTGTATTGTCCAAAGTTGTTTATGCCTTAGGAAAACTGATCATCGATGTCTGTTAGCTGAGTGTTAGCAATGAGTAGTAGAAGGGAGCATAGTGCCTAAATGTTGGCAATGAGTAGTAGAAGGGAGCATAGTGCCTAAATGTTGGTGCCACTGATGATTTCTGAGAATTGTATATTGGAAGTCCCTCCGTGAAAGCTTGGTTCATAAATATGCATTTGTTTGTCGCAATTGAGACAAGAGAATGGAATAAGGAGCAGAGCGCAACATTGTCCAACCATGGGTCCCTCCGGAAGGCAATCCGATTTCCATTGCCTACCTAGATTGAAGTGCAGATGTGAAAGTACCAACAGCATGAGAAGATACCCTTCTAGAAAGCTAAGGTGGAAGGAGGTGGAGATGATCTTAGATCTATAAGGCTGAACTCATCGCTGTAGTGGCAATGATTTACCCATTGGGCCCATGGCTTGGAGCATCCTAATTACCAATCTCGGCCCCATTTTGAAAGAAGGACCTTGTTGAAGATAGCAAGGTTGATGATTCCCAACCCACCATGTGACTTGGGTCTACAAACTCCACCCCAAGACACCAAGAAGTGGGCCGGAGAGATATTACTAGTACCTTTTTAGAAGTAGGCATGATGCATTGAGTCAACCCTATTGATGACCCAGGTTGGAGCCATGTAGAAAGAGAGCCCGTACATTGGGACAGAGCTAAGAACAGAGTTAGCTAATGTCTGTCTTCCTGCACCAGATAATAAAGTTCCTTTCCACCTAGTGAGGCGTTTTGTCATTTTTTCAAGAAGTGTGTTCCAGTTCTCACACTTAGGCTTTGAGGTTCTAAGTGTAAGTCTAAGGTAGTGGATAGGGAATGGTTGGAGAAGCAGTTTCAGGTGGATGCAACTAAAGAACCTAACACGTCCTCATCATTAATCATTGCAATGGAGCTTTTGGAGAAGTTAATCTTAAGCCTAAAAGCCAATTCAAAGCAGTAAAGCAGAATTTTCAAGGTAGCAATAGACAATGGAGTTGGCAGGGTTAAAAGGATTGTGTCATTGGTAAACTAGAAAGAATTAAGAGCGAATGGATTACCTTATTTCTAGGATAGGCTAGAAGTCCAGAGTTGCAGGCTAAGTAAATCCTATGGGCGAAATAATCTGCAGCTAAATTGAAGAGAAGCGCTGATAAGGGTCCCCAATCCAAGCCCTTTGAGATTTATGAAGAAGTCTCCCTTTTTCCATTAAAGCAGACCGAAGAAGAGGAAGAGGTCAGGAGATGGCTGACCTAGACGATGAATCTATTAGGGAACCCTCTAGCCTTCAGAGAATCCAAGATAAAATTCCATGAAATTGAGTTGAAAGCTTTAGAAAAATCAAGCTTAACTACTGCACAATTGATGCTGTTGGATATGCAGTAATTAATGGCTTCCTGAACAAACGCAACATTATCAAGGAGGGATCTACCTGGAGTGAAAGCAGATTGACTTAGGAAGATCAGGTCATGCAAGATGGGTTTAATACGGTTGGTCGGGACTTTAGAAACAAGCTTGGACATTGTGTTTTGAAGGTTGATTGGGCAAAAGTTTTTAACCAAAAAGGCTCCCTTAAATTTGGGGATGTGGATGATGTTTGCATAGTTGAGTCTGGAAATCAGATTGGTGCGGCGGTAGAGTTCCTCGAAAACTCAAAAGATGGTAAACTTGAGAAAACCCCAGTTGCGCTTAAAGAAGTAGGGGGTAAAACCATCGGGTCTAGGATCTTGTCACCAGCCATGCCATTAAGCACTGCCCATAACTCATTGATTTCAAATTTCGCATTAGTGGGATAGGGTGGTAAGCACGATGAAGGGAAAAATTGTTTCTAGTTGATGATATCATAAGTGGTGGCTGGATCTTAAAGAGAGGCTTTGAAATGCATGGTGAAGGTGTTTAGGATATCATTCTCGTCTATAAGTTCTTTTCCATCATAAGTGATGCTCGAGATTTGGTTGGATCTACGTCTACGCTTGTAACTCTATGGGAGTAAGCGTTATTATGATCCTCTCGTTGAGCTAGTGGGATTTGGATCTTGTTTCTAAGCCAGCTCCTCCTACCACATGATCCTGTCTAGCTCAGCTTCCAATGCCCTCAGCGCTTCCCTATCGGAAGATGAGAGAGGAGAGCTCTCTTCTTTTGTGTTAAAGTCCAAGTTATGGACTTAGAGTCGCTCCTTCTTAATCCTTAAGGCACCCCCAAAAGACTAGCTGTAACAACTCGCAATTTTTAACGTTTCAAATGAGAATATTTAATTTATTTAAATATTCAAATTTGATTCAAATTTAATATAAAATAATAGAATCAAGTGTTAATAAAACGACTTGATTTTAATAACGTATTTTTCAATGAATTTATAGGATTTTTCCATAATTTTTAATTTCGAAAATATTTAAATTATCGTTTGATGTATTTTATGAAAAACGATGGTATTTTTTAGAATTATACATAATAAGTTAACCCATGTATTTTTATGTTGTTTTATGGTTATGCCACTTTGTTGTGCACAATTGTATTTTTGTTTCTGTTGTTCGCGGTTTGTACGCGAATGTGATATTTTGTAGCGAAGTACCGAAAATCATAAAATAAATGCACCATAACCTACCCTCATTTCTCTCTTTCACTCTTCCCTCTCTCTTTTTATTTCCCATTTTACTATAAAAAGAATTGTAGCTACCACCACAAATTTAATTCTTCCCAGAGCTTCGCTCAACGAAAATCAAAATTGTCGGATCCGTTGAACTTGTAGTGGAGAGAGCCTTGAATCAATGTGATCTTTCGTAAGTACAACAACACTTTGATATGATCGACATTTGTGGTTGCAAGCTAGGGTTGGGCTTTGTCGAGGATTGAGGCGGATTTAGGCAACGAGGTGAGTGCCGTTGCATTTCTCTTGGCGAGGAGCACCTGTAGGCATCGATGGTTGGAGGTCCGATCGACTGAGGTGAATTGCAACTCATGTGCAGTCGCACGGCAAGGGCGTGGTCGCGATTCTCTCTGGGCCATCGAATGTGATGAGATTGGGGGAATGCGAAGCTCTCACGTAGAGGAGCTCGATGGAAGCGGCGGTTTGTCGTTTCGTGCAGCGAAGGTGGAAAAATGGATGAGATAAGGGATCAACTAAGTTGGTTTATGCATATCAGTGTACAGGCGAGAGTGAAATTGATTTGGGAAGATGGATTAGAGGTAGGTGATTAATTAATTAAGAACCTAGTTAATTTAATATATTTCAAATCCAAATTCTTACAAAACTCATATCTTCTATACATGAGGTCCAAATCGAACGTGGTTTTTTGCGTTGCGCTCATAGCAGTGTTATCTACACACTAGAGCTAATTTCATCAAGTTTGGGACAATAAAAATTTTGAGCTAAAATCGAACGCTGTTTGATTTCAGACCGAGCAGGAATGCATAAGCATTAACTGGAATTTTGGTGAGCTAACTCACCTTAAGATGAATACTATATGATATATAGTAGATATAAATTATTGTTTGCATGCTTGAATGATTTCTTTGTCTGGTTTAGTTGCATTCCTATTTTGGAAAGCGGAAAGAACATAAAATGAAATACAAGGAACTCATGAAATTTTGTAGAGGGATCCAGATTCCTCATTACTGTTGACTTTAAATTTCATTTATATACATAGTTTATAAATTGTTGAATGCCAAAGTTTGGCAACTTGGTCTTATTGGATGTGACTATATATGACTTTGATATTGGTCTTATTGTTGTTACACTTGTTACATTTATATAAAAAATCACTAGTTAAGTGATATGGTAGATCTTGGCCTCATTATAGTATTTTGAAAATTTGTTTTTTATTTGAAAATGGTTTTGATTCGGAGAATAATTTTGAATGTGATTTTTGAGATTTTCTATGGCATTTTATTAAGAAGTGGTTTTTGAACTTCTTTATTTTACTCCAGCCTTTTTGTTAGTCTCTTTTAATTTATATGGAAGTGTTTTAAAAGTATTTCAAGAAGTATTAGTTTACAGAAAAGTTAATATAATAATAGTGTTTATTATAAAGAAAAAAGGGGTTTTATCTTTTTAAATAAAGTGATTCTGTTTAAATGAAGATAGAAATATTCTGGAATAAATATTTGTAAAACGCTTTATTTGAAATGTTGTATAGAAAGATAAATTTATAAATGGTAGTTTATAAATAGAATAATAGATATATTAATGATATTTTGTAAAAGGGAAATGATATCATTTGAGAAATGGGAATAATAAATGTTTTGTGAATTTATAATGATATATGAAATGATCGTTTTATAGAAAGTATTTAGTCCTATCTTGAAACCAAAGATTTGTAATAAGTGTATGAAAATTAAAATAGAAAGGAGATTTATAGAAAATGGATTTAAAAAAGGAGTTTGAAATTATAAAAGAAATTTATAGAAGGAGTTTTGTAAATATAAAGGAGATTTATAAAATGGGTTTTATAAATATAAAAGAGATTTATAAAAGAAGATTTGTAAATATAAAAGAGATTTATAAAAAGGAGTTTTATAAAAGGAATGAGATTTGATTTCTAAAAATGATCATTTTAAATTATGGCGGTATGGAAAGCATTCTTTTCATACTTAACACCAAATTCCAAGGTATGTAAACTCATCTTATCGTGATAATTAAGAATATATGTCGAGGCAAAGGTAATACGCTAACTTGTCTGACTACATTGTTAATTGAGGGATAGTAAAAGTTTGAAATCGGAAAGTGGTGCTAAGCATACTTGGTCTAATTTTCCTATGACCCATTTACTTACACCAAAAGTGTTTTTGGTTTATTGTTATCTATGTTTTAAATGACATTTATTTTAACCCAAATAAGTATGGTTTTGGAAGTGAATCTTTCTTAAGATTTGTAAACATACTTATACCATTGAGATAAGTATATGGTTACGTTTTCTAGGTATTGAAAGGGTATTGTTTTACGAATATACTTATACTGTTGAGATAAGTATATGGTTATATTTTCTAAGTATTGAAAGTGTAGTGGTTTGTAAATATACTTGTATCGATGAGATAAGTACATGGATAGTTTTCCAAGCATTGAAAGAGTATAAATGAATAGTGTACATATATATATCTTTGTTAAAGTATTTTGGTACAATTATTTACAAAGTGATTTTAATTAATGAAAAGGATTAATCGAGGAGGCTTAATGGTTGCTTATTTGCTTAATCATGCTTGGTTTCCATATGAAGTTACATCTCTGATTGGACTATTGCTTATTTGATAATTAAAAACTGACAATCAAATCTTAGCCAGTTTTGAAACTAACAATTGTTGGTTTGAAGAGACCAGGATCAGATATGTTATTTGAAAACCACTTCGAACTGGCATAAGCATTCGAATTGAAGACACCTTGACGATGATGGAAATCGAAGACAGTGTTTTTTGAAGTGCAAGGGCTACTTACAACCAATCCTGAGGATGATTCCAAATTGGATGTAGTAAAGTAGTGCCTTCAGTTTGTTCTACCGAACAACTTGTACAGATGAATGTTGGCATTGCATTGTTGCCTAGAGGGAAGTGTTAGCATTCTAAGTGGGATTTGCTAAAAAAGGTAATCGTTGCCTTACGAGCCTCACACCCGTTAATGACTCAAATAGGGGATATGCAGCAAGGCTATGTGGGTCGCACATATTAGGGTATGATCCTCACCTATCTAGATCGATATTTATGAATTTGGTATGTGCATGTGAGCTCATAAGGAAAAGGTTGCAAAGCAACCGTGGTGATGACATATTCAGTACTATCCGGAAAAGAGTAGGTCAGTTATGTGTTGGCGAAGGTCCATGTGAGGTCCTCGATGTATTTTTTGGAGGTGTGCTATAGCAGGCGGTACCCCAATAGTCTTGTCATTGATGGAATCCATTTTCCAATACATGCCTTATGGACTAGTTGTATACCAAATATGCTGGAACGTGAGATGCAAGAATTTTAGCTATGTTATATATTTTTTTGAAACCCTAGACATTATTATAATATCATAAGATTTTCTAACAAAAATTATTTGGTTATCGTAAGGTAAAAACTCGTCCGTGTTTATATGCGGTATGGTCTTACGAGATAACTTTATTTTTGAAAGATTTTATAACATAAAAAATCCATATGATTTGAGTTCCTCACGTTGGTTTACCAGACTGATATGGGCGTTATTTTCTTATATTGCTCGGGTCCTCCTGTGTATATTTCTAGATTTTGCTGGAAGCATTAGAGCTTAAGGAGACGAACTAGATGCCTCCAAAACCTATTCATGTATTTAAGTTCCGGTGCATTTCTTGTATTATATTATATTTATCAGCATTTGTAAGGACAGGTTGTTATTACTGTCGATACTGATGATAGGAGGTTTACTCTAATTGATGTATGTATATTACAGTTTTCTTTTATAAAGATCATATGTATATTATATGTTACTCATCATGATGTGGGTTTCTGTTTTGTCTTTTCTTTTTTTTCACCCCAACAATCTATCTTTTCGACACTTAAATGCTCAGTACGTGAATACCGTGGACATATTAGTGTCGAATTTTGAGGGTCGAAAAGGCGGATCATAACACGTGTTATCAGAGCTTAGGTTGAGCAAACACCTAGGCCTTGGTGCGATAAACTCATTAAAGATAGGGTTAGTAATACCCTAGAATTAGTTCAAGTGTGTGTATATATAAGAGCACATATTTGCTAGTGCTATAAAAATGTTTATATTGTATTAATTGATCTGTGAGTGGTTTATGAATTTTGGTTGATATAGAAGGTACAACTGTATCGAAAGGGATTTTCTAAACATTTGAACCAAGTTGTACCGCTCCGCCTCTATACCTATACTACTAAAGTGTATTACAAAGTAATACAGTCTAATAATATAGAGAATGAGGTTCATTAAGAGCGTCCAAACATGAATATTCCCTTAGGCTAACTCCGTCACGTCTTTCTTACCAAAATTTGAGGATCTGAATTGAATAATTGACATGAACGGTATCGACGCAAAGCAATAAACATGATGGATAAAATAAAAATTCAGAATAATATATTATAACACAGAGAATGCAAAATCACACAACATAACAGAAAATATATTACAGACACGAGGGTACATAGATAAGTAAGTCAACAAAATATATGAACTAGACTCACATAATACATATATGGATTTAGCTACAACATGTTTCAAATATACGAAGTCTAAGTGGGTAGCGTCGGACGAGTGGATCACTCCGCCCTCTGGATTCGTTGAATGACTGTGAATCAAATAGGGGAGCGAAGCCAAAGCGAGTAGCTTCGGGCGAGTGGATCGGACCTCAAAAGTCAATATCTCATACAAAGTATACTACATACATGAATGTCTAATATCCTAATGATATAGAATACATATATAACTCTATCCTCATAGCTAGCCCAACATCCATGGTCACTGAGTCACAATACCTGAAATGTCTTGGTCTAACCCGAGTATTATAAGAAAATAACACTCGGATCAGACCATCTCTAAATATCAAAGAGTAAGATCTCAATAATAAAGATATCAATCGGATATTAATAGCAACAGTATATATCAACCAATAATAGCATACAAAGGATCTCAGCAAAAAAATATGTCCCGAATAATATTCACCATTTCATAAAAACACTTAAGTCTATTATAGACTATCATACACAATTATGGCGATTTAAACGTAGCCATTTAAAATCAACGAATGAAAATAAATCCATATAAGGATATTCCTAATCAAAGGTACTGTCCCCTTTGTGGACAAAACATAGAGGTACGGTCCCATCTTGGACAATCATAAAAACATGAAAAAATCTACAACAAAATCTATGTCACAAAATCACATCAAGTCTCTAATGGACTATCATCTTAAATATAATGCTAACTTATCAAAAATTTTGAAGCACAAAAAGGGAATTCATACCCAAACATAAACAGTACGAAGAACATGCGGGAATGGATACCCGAATATACTAATAAATAATCACTAGCAGTTTAGCCAGGTCACTAACACCTCACTAGCAGCTTCTTCGGTCGCTAACACCACACTAGCAGCTTGGTTAGTCGCTAACACCACACTAAATATTTTGACCAATAGGATTCTTTTAGTGTGAATTATCCTCTTCCAAGGGGAGACTGATAAGAAAAGCTACAGGAGTTTAGCCTATTAAACTCTTACAGTGCAAAGGTACTATATATCCTTAACATATGTTCAACCTAATATCACACTGCTATGGTGCCACGCTTACTCATGAATGGCTCAAATGTTCTGATATCGAATCTAGCCCATGGTATAGATTGTTGGC
Source organism: Allium fistulosum (assembly GCA_030737815.1). NCBI lineage: Eukaryota > Viridiplantae > Streptophyta > Magnoliopsida > Asparagales > Amaryllidaceae > Allium > Allium fistulosum. The sequence goes on along the minus strand of CM060905.1, from coordinate 244,871,284 downwards.
TCAGTGGTATAGGACTAGAAACTAAACTGAACTCAAAAAAATACCACGACTCGAGGTGCGACCTTCGCAGTCAAACCACTAGGTCGAACAATTAGCCTACAAGGTCAAACTACCAAATGCACTAATGAATATAACGAGTTATAAAATAACTCACTTCTCAAAGATACTATTAATCATGAAGTGTTATAAACTTATCAAATAGTAATCACTAAAGTAACAACCGTGTGTTCCATAACCACTTGATGTTGCTAAACTATTTACTATTAGTTAGTAAATTTCGCTACCAAATACTCTACATAAACAAGTAGTATAATTAAACAGTGGAGTGATAATTAATGTCGCATAACTACTTATTACTACTACATTTTTAAGTATATTTCTCATTTCATAGAAAAAGCAATTAGATCGAAAAAAGAATCATATGTTCATGGAAGTAAATTTTCAAAACACTTTCCTTAGAAAATACAACGATTTTCCAAATTTGTAATGACCCGTAAATTTTAAATAAATTTTTATTTGTTTATTTATATATTTAATTGAAATTTTGTGAGATTTTAATTGATAAAATTTTGAAATTTAAATTTGATATTTGGACTGCGTCTGTTTTAACATAGCAACTGGTAAATTTTCATCAGATAATTTGGAAGTTTATTTTCTAGTGTAATTTTACTTCAATTTAGATCAGTTAAAATTGATGATAATAAAAGTGTTCCGAAACCTAAATATGTCAACATGATAAAATTTATTTAGGACACTCTGTATAAGACTGCACAATTCATTTCGCAAATTTTGGACGTTTCTAGCTCTGTTTGGATTTTTCCGTACGGAATAGCAGCGTTTATCGGTACCGATTATCGACTTTTGATAAAATGATCGTACCACTAATATCTGTATACCGTTTTGATCGTCTCGTCATGCTGATCTTTGCGGTATATTAAATTCTGTATTTTGAAGTCCGGTACACAGCAAAAACCACGAAACAGTCAAGCGTATCAGTTTCAAAAGTTTAATCTTTAAACTTCTTTGTGACCATTCAACTTTCCTCAGTATAACTCAACGGCCTTTAGAAATTAATATTCACTAATATTCAACTGATGCGGCTGGCACTATTCCCCGTATCCATTATTGTATGCTGGTCAATACGTTGGTTCATTTCACTTTATATTTCAGTTGATAATAAATTAATTCAAGAATATATATTTTAAAACCTGTTCACTTCCTCTAAAATCTTCTTCTTGTTCAAACCTTAGCCGATTCATCTTTTGCATGGAACTTTTCGTTCCATCTTCTTCAACTAAAAATTTGTATACCTTTCAAGTCTGCTTATATTCCATTGGTTTTGCTCACTATCACCATACTGTAGCCTATTCTTTCTTACTCAACGCTCAGCCTCGTATCCTTTGCTTTAAACCAACCTACTCATCGTCCGCCTTCGTCCATAGCTTGCCACCTACGCCCTTCGCTCCGACCAACCTCCCTAACAGCTGACCACGTTCCCATCCACCGGCCGCATCCACCCAGCAGTGCCATCTTCCCCTTCTCTCTAGCACACTCGCCTCACACACTCGACCTAAAGCCATCTCCACCTCCTTGAACCGACGTTTCCCCTCACTGCCTCTACATCATTCACATGCACCCTCCACGTGATTCCCAACCACCGTACCTTGCCCTCCACCATCACATCCCCAAACAACCGGTATCTATTCCCTCCCATCTGACCGAAGCCTCTCGTGCCTCCAACAGCCGTGCTTTTCAAGCTAACCTATCAGAGCTTCTTCTCTCTGGTTTTATATAGGAAGGTATATATTTTTATGTAACATCCCACCTTTTTATACGCTTAAGCAGACACACGTGCCAACTTAAACCATACAGAAGGGTGGATTGTTATGGGGTAAATAAGAAAAAGTGGAGAAATAAAAGAAACAAAATAGAATCTTGCAGCGGAACGATAAAATATAATAATCAAATAACAGTTCATGAAGCTGTTTTTCAAAACATTTGATTATACTTATACAATACATATCAGAGTTACACATACCAGAGAATGATAATAAATGCAGCGGAATACAATGGTGTAGTAGAATATATAACAAATGGTAGTAATAATTCTTCGTCTTCGTCCTCCAGAATTAAGGCCTTCAAATCCTGAAATGCTCAGGCTGACCCGAGCGAATTGAAAAGACAAAACACTCGAGTCAGAACTAAAAGATCTTATGTAAGTTAAATCAATGAAATAAATATGAGTGTAAACGGCGTCAGAGATGTTTACGGGATTCTCCTATCCAGTGTCTAACGTGAGTGCAGTAACTTAAGAAATGTTCGGGATTCACATCTCTTAAGGATCCGTTAAACTATCTACTATGTAATAATATTCGCTATATACAGTAGTGTCTAATTAGTAAAGTATAATCATATAGAAAATAGCGTTAAGGGGATGTAGAACCTTAACGCGGTCGGATCTTAAAATCATAATCGTAGTAAAGCTCGATATGGTAGGTGACACGGCACAACTAGGCAATGCCAGGGTAGATATACCAATTACGCACACGGACTGATGGATACGCATAGCAGCCACTACCGTTCCACCTCGAACAACATTCCCAAATCGGAGGATGGCCATCTAGTCAAATCACAAGTAAGAGTATAATATCGAAGAAATGTATCCGAGAAGAGGTGCTACCTCACTGGTCCGAGATCGCTCCTGTTTTAGCCACCTTATGCCAACTCACGGGAGTTGGGTTCACGTAACATACCTTAAGAACGTCGCCACCATCCTACTTCATTCTGGAATCTCCACCGCGTACACAGTTGTTAAAGTGGTTTTCGGTATCGACAGAGAGTATGTCCATATCCGATCCCGGTCTCTTTAACAACCAAACGTTATTATAACACCGTGGTCATTTTAAAAATATATATACTTTTAAAACACAATCATTGCCTTTCAAAACATATTCTTTATTTCAAAATAGTATATACATCAAAAACCAAAATATTATTGCCATTTCAAACCATATCCTTTACTTCAAAATAGTATATACTTTAAAACCAAAATATTATTGCTATTTCAAAACATATCATTTACTTCAAAATAGTATATATTTTAAAACCAAATTCAATAATATATCATTTAAATAAAATCCAAATTTTCAATCACTATTCTTACTTTTAATTATAAACTTAAAATATTCTTTAAAACTATCTTAAACCCAAATCACATAATGTAGTCATATTCTTAATCTCAAAATTTCAATCGATTTCAAATTAATATATTTAAAGATAATTCTTAAATAAATTCTATTTCTAATAAATTCATTTTCAAACCATATTACTTTCAAAGTTATAACAATTTCGAAAACCAATACTTTGAAAACAATAATACCTTAATTTCAATAAAAACATTTCAATTTTGATATATTTCAAGTCTTTAAATATTCCAAAATTCCCAACCAAATCTGAAAATCTTATATATATCTTAATTCAATTTACTATTATTTAGTTTAGAAATATTTATTTAATAAATTCAATATCACTTAAATAAAACTCAAACTTGAAATATTCATAAATCAAACTTAAAACATCATCAAGTTACACATAGCTTAAATTTTAGAATTTAATTATATATAAAATAATAATTATATAATATAAAAAATTTAATATTTATTTAACCGTATATTTCTTTCCAAACCATAGAAAATCACTTTAAAATATTTTATATATAGACCACGGTGCCTGTATTTAATTTTCTATCCTATGGTCAAGTGATACAGATATTTATCATTTCAATCCGCAATTTAAAATAAAATTACGGTTATATATCATTTCAAACCGCAATCCCGAATAAAATAAAAATGCATAATAACTTACAGTTTATACAATATAAAAGATAGCATCCATTCATCCAAATATCAATAAGCAACCATTTATTACAATCATCATCCAATTTAAGCAAAACATCAATATAAAGCATATAAAATATAACAGGCATCAACGAATAGTTTATATTCAATAAAAATTAATAACTATTCAACTGACAGTTTATATGCAATAATAAATAAATTTAACTGGCAAATTATATGCAATAATAAAATTAAATAACAATTTAATTTAACTAAATGCTATCTAACTGAGATGATGATTAAATGTATGCCCAAACAATCATAGATAAATTTTAAATCACATCAAAATTTAATTTAACAAACATAAGAAATCTTAGAAGTTGTGAGTGGGTTAAAACACTCACATTTTGAATTTAAATCGAATTTAAATTCAATTTAAACCCAAAAATTTGACCGTCTCAGAATTCATCCAAACCAGCGTCATCAAGTCCGGAATTTTAATACGATCCTAACAAAAAAAACCGCGCGTAAATCGGATATCGTATGTAAAAGTTATGGTGATTAATGCGAATTGAAATCATTTTTAAAAATAAAAGAAAATGGAACACATTTACCCCCTTTTATATGCCACGTCATCAAGAAACATCACCCCCCAGAAAATGAACGCGCGCCTACAGGAAGTCCCGAACGCAACCCAATAGTATCGAACCTTTGACCGGAAATTTCGACTACCTCCGACCATCGTTCGACGTGCCGCCACCTCCGTTCAACTCGCCTTCGACTCATGCACCACCGCCCTGAAATCTGCCACGCCCGGTTCCCCCATGCAGTGCCACCGCCTCCTTCAACGTTGGTGATTTCGAACCCAAATTCGCAAATTCAGATCACCTCGGGTCGAATTGGATGACTCGACCACCGCCAACAGACTCCTGACAGCACCCTCCTCACAACCCAGAAACCGATTTCCCGATTGACGCTCCAGTCAAAAACGCCCAATTCAATTTTGACCGCGATTTTTGGTCAAACGATGCATCGAATTGAAAAACGAATTACACCATTGAATTACGCTAGTCGAGAGCTTCAACATATATTATTTTCAAATTTTTCTGAGGACTTTAAATTTTTTGCTTTGGATTTGATTTGCAATTGGATCTGAATCAGAGTTTGTTTGTCTACCATTGAGGAGGGGAGAGCTGAGGAAGAAATATACGTACAGAAAAATGAGAATAGAAACAACCTAGGGATTATAACGAGCTATTTATATGTAGGGTTGAAATAGAGTAGATAGACCGAATAGATGAACGTACGGAACAAACTATGGCCTGAAAAGCCTGTTCTGTCTTCAGAACAAAATTTGGTAAACCCATATATCACAATAGGTATTTTAAACTATTCTGAACGCGATGGAAAAAGTTTCGCATCCAAATCCCATCGTATGAAGAAGTTATGCTGAAATCAAAAATTTCAAATTGATTTCAAATTGATCGTTAATTAAATCAATTTCAAGGCGTTTCGCGTTCGTACGATCAAACGACAAGTCTGATCGCTACGAAACTTGAAACCCTACAATAATTCACTAATACGGATCCGATGAAACTAGTTTCGTCGAAATCCGATTCAGTGGCCAAAATGGCTATTTTTATATTAATTAAATAAATTAAGAATTTGTAAATAAATCCAATTTTTTATTTCAGTTTCAGAATTTGAAAATTTTATCACTTATGATTCCTCAATCATTTACAATGATTCTAAACAAATTAAAACGTAAATTTTGATGATTTATTTATAAATTTCAATATTAATCCTCGATTTCATTAAATTCAAAATTATAAATTAACTTTCTAATAATTCTATTAAATTAAATGAATCGATGATTATTCCATTCATATTTCAAATAGGAGGGCTTGCCATTGGATTTAAAATTATTACATAAATATTTCCCATTATTCAACTTAATTTTTAATTTAACGTAATAATTAAATTTTGATTTCATTTATTTCAATAAGTCCAACTATTATAAATTAACAAATTAACTCATTATTAAAGATTCAACTTCAATAATTCATAATGTTCATCATCTTGATTTACTTATTAATTCATAATTCTTTAAACCAATTCCCTTCTAAATTTTAAAGTAACTAAATTTACCAAATCATAGTAATTATTTTAATTTCTTAAAATAACCCCCTTCATTATAAATTGAATCTAATTTATTAAAATAAGTTTCCAAATTTAATGTATTAGATTCAATTTCACTTTTTAACTTACACTTAAATTTAGGCCATAATCAATTTATACGTATTCCTTTCTTAGTTACTATTTCACATACTTCTTGCATAAATTTCACAATTAACCATTATTATTAAAGTAACGCTAATAATAAATACGACCTTACTATTACTCAACATTTAAACGAACGTTACTTCATTTCCATTAGTGTAACATTTATTTCCTTATCACTTATTACCAATTCAAATTTCATTAACAAATAAGTAGGTAATTTATAATATATGTTTACAAATTTTGAATTTATCGTTATTCAACCACTATTCATTATTATTTACTTAAATTTAGCATTAATTACCTTGCATTACATTGTTGCTTAAATTCCCAAACCGAATGTAATTAATACTCTAAATAAATACACTTACTCCTTTCGTTGTTTATTAATTGTCACAAGAAATGTTTAATAATCTCAACAACATTGTAATTACTAATTACCTACATTGATTGTATACGTTTTCCATTATTATTATTTATTAGAATTCTGTTCAACTTTCCATCTTATGCATATAGTTAACCTTTATATTGATTTTACCTTCAAAATTTCCAGTTATTCTCTTAACTTACAAAAAAACAATGATTAATTTCATTTTAATCGCTATTAATTACATGCATTGTTAACGGACAATAGTTGTCACCATTTTTTTTTTTTTTAACATTTGAAATTTATTCTCTACAACAATTATTACCTATCAATATTAATTTGCCCATAAATACAAAACTTGCAATTGTTCGTATTATCATATTCCATTTACTGTTAAGAATGTGTTTATTACATTATATCAGTTTAATATTTTCCTTAAATCCTTATATTCAATTCATATACAGGTAAAAAAAATTCACTACTTAAAATCATTTGAATTAACTTCGAATTACTATAAGTAGTTTTTTTTTCTTCTAAATTTAATTACAAACTTATTAATTTAACCAAATTAAATCCATGAAATTACGGGTCGTTACATTTTATCTACATATATTATATGTGATGTTTCATTATATTTTTGTACATGGTTATATTCGGCTATATATATATATATGTTAGTATGCATATATATGTTTCAGGTTATAAGTTTGCTTATATATTTACTTATGTTACATAAACTTGTTGTATACTAAGCTTTTACTGTTTGATATGTATATATTAATACTTGATTTTTGTTTTACTATTTCTATCATAGGTTCAGTTATATATTTTTTGTATATATATTTTGCAGTATAACAGATATTTATATATATAGTAGTGTTGTATGTATATATTATTAGTTTACCTGTTACCGTAGGTATGTATATATAGAACCAAAGTTCTGTTTATTCAATATAGTACATCGTTGTCAAAGAAGTGTTATTTATTATATTATAAAGTTGCTTATATATATGTGTGTTTAAATATGAAATCTATTGGGTCTATAATATATGTTTATACAGTGAGTTGGTTTATATTTATAATGTATATATATAGATTTGGATTTCTACGTTTTGATTTTTTTCCATTATAATATAAAAGTTTATATAAAGGATATTGGGATATATATTATAAGTTGTTCCTGTATATGTAACAGTTATACCATCACAATTTGGTTCCATTGTTATATACCTTATTCATTTAGAGCTTTAACTGTTTAAAGATACGAGTCTAGGAATTTTTGATTTGAAGAATCTGGCTATGTATATATATAGTTTAAAATTTATGAATTGTTATATAAAATGTGTATAAATTTTTGATTATATCTATTTTATGTTTAAAAAGTAGATATACATGTGAGTGGTGTATTTATATGTATGACAGTTTATCTAGGCTGGTTTAAATGTGATAATGTGACATATCTAGAATATTCTATTATATGATGAAAAAGGGTACAGGTGCATATCTTTAATATAGATAGTATGGTATGGGTTTACAGTATGGGTTTTATTTAATAATAATTTGAAAGTTATATTATTTTAATATTTGTCGTGAATTGAAATATTGAAATAAATAAATAGTATAATAATAATGTATATATTTTCAGCTTATATCAAAACTGATTCTGATCGGTTCTCATCGATTCCCATTTTATCAGCTTTTGGTCTGTCGTGCCTATTTCTTCATCAAATTCATGCCCATCTCACTTTGTTCTGGATTCGTAGCTCATTTCTATGTTAAAATTCTCTATCCTCGAAAGGTGAGCAATCACTCACGATTAATGTTCTTATATTTATTAAATTTGATCTCAATTGGAACGATAATTGAAATATGCTGCTGTTAGTTATTTACATTGTTATATATGCTATTATCTGTATCTGTTCACCTGTGACATCTAACACCATTATCTGTTATTTATCACTGATGTTATATGCCTATTACTGATTGTTATATATTATCATTACTGTTATCACTCTGCAAGTTCCCTGTTAGTATAGATTCACTATGGGTTGAAATGATACATACCCGAACGATCTGTAGAATGGGAGAAAATAGTTATGGGTTGAAATGATAAACCCAAGCGATTTTCATTGAATTGAATTTGGGATTGCGGTTTGAAATGATATATACCCGTATATATTTAAATTGCGGATTGAACTGATAAATATCTGTATCACTTGACCATAGGATAGAAAATCATATACAGACATCGTTGGTCTATATATAAATAATTTGAAATGATTACTATGGTTTTGGAAGGAAATATATGGTTTTATATAAATATTGATTTTAGATATTATATAAATGTTATTTTATATATAGTTAAATTCTTGATTTTAAGCTATGCATAAATTTGTTTTAATATAAAACAAGCTTAATAATAAAGTTTGATTTTATTAAAATATAATATGGTTAAGTATTTATTTAGGTTATATTTTAATATAGAGTTTATAATGATTTAATAAATTAAGGTTGAGAAGATAGATTTGAAATTGATTTGAAATTGTATTTAATTAAGAAATATATTTAATTAGAAATCGATTTGGAACTTATTGAATTTGAGATTTTTAAAGGATATAATTTTATAACTTGATTTTGGTTAAGGTGATTTAAATGAATATTTCAAGTTTAAATAAGTTGAAGGAAATATTTAGTTTAATTGTAATTTGGGGTTTCATTTAAATAATATTGGATTTATTAAGTGAATATTTCAAAACTAAATAATAATAAAGTTAAATTAAGATATATATGAAATTATAAAATTTAGTTTGAGATTGTGAAATATTTAAAGCTTTGGAATATATCGAAATTTAAATGGTTTATTTGTGGTTCAAATCTGTATTTGAAAACGATATAATAATTTATTGAGAAGTGAATTGAATTGAAATTGATGATTTGAGATTTGACTAAATTTGAAATTTTGGGATTGGTGTTGATTTGGAATTGATTTGTGAAATTTGAGGAAGCTATTTTATTATATAAAGTATTTTTAAATTATATTTTAAACTATTTATATATGTTACTTTATAAATTTATTTCATATAAACTATTTTAATATAAATTATTTAAAAAAACTATTTTAAATTATAACTATTTTTATATAAACTATTTTAAATTATATACTATTTTATTATATATACTATTATTTATATTTAAATGGTTAAGTGGGAAGTGTTATGATTCCAAAGCATTATGATTTCTAAATTTTAATTTCCAAAGAATTATGGTTTCCAAAGTGTTTGATTTAGAAAGTGTTATAACTTTGAAGTACTAAGATTTTGTAAATGGATATATTTGAGATGGATATACTTGAAATGGAAATGATATCGTATTTGGTTTTGAAATGGAAGTGATATCATATTGATATGGTTTTGAAATGGCAATGATATTTTGGTTTTGAAATATAAACTATTTTGAAAGTTTATTAAATGACCAATCGGTGTAATAATTACGTAGTTATTAAAGAGTCCGGGATCGGTTAGGGACATACTCTCTGTCTAAACCGAAAACCACTTTAATAACTATTATACGCGGAGTGTGATCCAGAATGAAGTGGTTGGAATGATGACGTTGCTGGATTTGAAGAAAGAGAACAATAATGGATGACCTTGACACTTGTGTCAAATTGGAAATGACTTAAATAGGAGCCGTGCCGGGCCAGTGAGGTTAGCTACATCTAGCAGACACAGTTCTTCGTAAACTACTCATTACTTGTTTTTGATTGGTGCGCACCCTTGAATTGGGAGTGTTGTTTCACGGTGTTGCGGTCGTTGCAGCGATGCGTTCTCACCTGTCCGGATTAGGCAAACGGTAGTTTCACTACCTTGGGTATTACCTCATGTGCCTTGTCATACTCGTATACCTATGCGCGACCACTATGATTTGTTTTGTGTTATACCTATGGAGTACTTCCTGATAGCCCACTAGTTTACGGTGGAGTTTACAGTGCTGTATAGACTATGATGCTTATATAAAATGTGTTAAGGGAGATAATGGTAACGCCTTAACGCTATTTTGATACTTTATATTACTAATAGGCATTATCTACTTAGCGTACACTACTATATATAAATAGTTTAACGGATCCTTAGAGGATCGTTATCCCAAACATCCTTTTAGTTACTTGTATTTTCAGTTGTTATTTCACTTGAGTTGGATTTATTTATATAAGAATATTAATCCTGACTCGAGTGTTTTTTGTTTTGCTTTATGCTCAGGTCAGACTGAGTGTACCAGTATTCGAGACTCACCTTTGGAGTTGGAGCTTCGCTTGGAGATCCAGCTATCTGTCCAGCATTCAAATATTCAGTTGATTCCAGTGATGTATTCTGATCTTGTATTTGACCAATGTATTCGAGACTTCTGTTGTATCTTGTTTAACTCTGTTATATATATATAGTAGCTTTATGAACTACTATTCTTTTGTTTCCGCTGCACTATTGTTATATTACTCTGTCTCTGTGATTTTGTGATTATTTATTTACTGTATATATGCTAAGTTTTGCCAATTAAATTAACAATCTAATATTTTAAGAAATTCAAATCCGACATGTATGGATGTGAATGGTTGAAAATTTCAGGTCATTACAAAATTCCTTAAAAACCCTACCTTTTGATTTAAAATAATACTATGTGTCTATTTCATAAAATATTATTACTAAAATCCAATGATTAAAAATTCCTTTGTCTAAAATTCTAAAAATCGAATTCATGCAAAAAAAAATATATTTTCATTTCAAGAAACTTCTTTACTTCCATAAACAATTATTTAAACCAAATCAGGAGTTAAGATTCGGTTTAATATTAGTTTTTAAACTACTTCAAACTTTCATAAACATACATTTAATGCCTTTCATAAACACATAATTAAAACACAAATTAACTCAATAAATTAATAACTTTTTTTTATCAAATCATTATTCTTGCTCAATAAATCTCAGTCCAAAAACCCACAAAAATGAGCAAGAAACATCTCAAGAAAATGCACGAAAGAAATAACACAAATTGGGTCCAACCTGAAGCTTACTCCTCCAGGTTTGGACCAGCGATCGATCATTTTAGAGTCGACCGATCGACCAAATCCTAGAGCAGTAATGCTCCAAGTCATGACCAATTCGATCAGAATGAGATTTCCGGTGACCTGAATGATTTTTAGCCTACTCCTACAGCTTTTAAAAACAAATAAACACCAAAACAACACTGTAGCACTGTCTAGAGAGAATCATACAAAACCTCCTTTGTATTTTGTTTAATTTGCAAAATACAATTTGTGCATATCAATAAAATGACGCAAACAATCATTAAAACTACTATAATTTGACATATAACCCATATTTAGGCAAAGTTGTGAGTTTAACTCACCTTATAGCCTTACTACCCTATTGCCTTGCCTTCTTCTTCTTGCTAGAACTCCATTTCCCTAATTTAAACTTAGAACTCAAACTACAAAAATACACAAAAACTGAAAATATACTCAACAATCAAACAAATGAATTTCAGATACAGATGTAGATAGGGTTGGAGGGTTTACCTTGATTTTACTGGATTTTTCAGAGTTTTACTTGAATTTAAATGTTTGAATTTTGCTTGAGGCTAGGTTTGAGAAATAAGAAGAAAGGAGTTTCTGTTTACTGTACTGAGATATGAATGAACATATTGTTCATCTTGTTCATGTGCTGGAGAAAACAAATTCTCTCTTTTACACACAAATTGGCTGAAATTCAAATTAAGCCCAAACCCAAAAATAAATTAAAAGAATTAAACTCTTTTACACTCATTTTCTCACTTTTAAAACACTATTTTCCCAGTGGATTTACTTCTAAAAATTTATACAAAACACTAAAATATATTTCAATCTCTTAACTTTTCATTAAAAAGAAAGAAACATATTTTTTATAATTATTTGACCTCCCTTTTTAATATTTTAAAACATAACAATGTTTCGTTTTCAATAAAAGGCCAAATACAACACTTTTATTGTTTTAACATAATTAAACCCGCTTTTACTTAGAATAAATTTACACAATATTTAGAAAACACTAACCCATCCTTTAACAAGTTTTAAAACAAGAATTTACCTTATTAAATTCCACTTACATAATAATTCCTCAAATTGTCTATTATTATAAAATACACATTTTTGATTTACTCAACACAATTCTCTTTATTACAACATCTAAAAATAAGCACTAATATTTCTAAAATTATTATTCAATTTTTAAAAAGATCATAGTGCACTATTTTACACAAAACACCATTTTTAATCAAAATTTCTAACTTATGAGAAATCCCAAAAATCCAACTACAAAACTCCTTTATTATTAAATTTTAAAACTTTACAATGGAATGGAAAATTAAACCCTACATAACTTAATTCAAAAGGCACTCTTTTTATTTAGAAACCATTTTAAATACTAATCATATTTTTATATGCATCATATTTGATATAAAATTCCAATATCATTTTTAAAGGTGGTTTCTACAATTTAAAATTTTCTTTATACTTTACAAAAGATTTCCACCGAAAACTTACACTTTTCCTATCAAAGTAAAAATCACTCAAGAGGATATAATTAAAACTTTCCAATTTCACCTTAATTTAGATTTATAAAATAAATTATATTCTTTTTAACAACACAAAATCTTTAAATTACCTTATTATACGTGACAAAAATCTTAGATTCCCCTTATTATTCCTAGAATAATTACTATGAAATTCTAATCAAGGTACTGAATAAATAAGGTTATTACACAGGCAGACCGACACAATATTGTTTCTGAAATTTGGTTAATGAAATAATTTTACCTAGGATTATATTTTATATATAAAAGAATAATTTTCAAAAAATTGATATAATTATGATGTGTTTGTTTGTTTGAAAAGGATAATATTCAATTATTATCATTTATTGTTTGATTAGTCATGCTTGTACAGTTTAGGAGCATTGACAATTGTCTGTTAATTGATTATTTATGTCCGGCTAGTTTATGAGCATTTATTGTTTGATTAAATTAAATACAAACACCTTGTGAATTTAGTTTCACGGTTTGTCTATAAGGCATTTGTTAATAATATACGTTTAACAAGTTTTTTTTTTGAAATTGGGTAAACCGCATCGTTAAAAACCTTACTAGTTATCATCATGATACCTAGTAAGGGAAAAAGAGTGCGGTGCATTATTCATATATCAATGAAAAAATAATGTACAAATACAGTGCTACAACCAAAAACAAAGTTACACTGCCTGCCGGGTAACTAAATGTTTTCCCGAAGCATCATACATAAAAACCAGTAAAAACAGAAAACGCTTTTAACCGGCATCCACTAAGTCAATGCCCCATCTCTCTAAAATTTCCTCATTTTCTTTAGATCTCTTTGTCTTCCTCTTGCTTTTCGACATCAAAAATTTGACATCAATCTCTACATAATTCCATCGTTGGAACTTGTCAGTCTTCTTGCCTTCACGTATTCTAGCATTTCTTTCCAACCAGATGTGGAATATTATCGTGACAAAACTACAAAAAGCAAGGTCTTTGATTTGGTTTTCAGTTTTGAACAAGTCGTAAAGATCAATCACTTCCTCTTCAACCAGCATCGAGCTCGCCGGATTCATCCCAAGCTTCAATTTACTTCGAGTCCAGAGGTACGCCGAGTATGTGCATTGGAAAAATAGGTGATTTCTATTTTCTGGTTCGCGATTACATAACACACATGTAGGATCTACAGAGAATCCTCATTCCATCTGTTTGTCTTTGGTTGGAAGTCTATTTAGCATAACTTTGTATGTGCATAAACTCATTTTAGGGCTGTTGTAGTAGTTCCATATAATTTTAGACCAGATATTAGGTTGGAAATGTATTCTGGCACTATCCCAGGCAGAGTAAAAAGTAAATCCATTTGGTTTGTTGTTCCAGCTCCAGAAATCAGACTTATATGTAGTAGACAGTTCTACTTCATTAATTTGATTTACTTGTCTAGTAAAATGTATAATCTGTGGCCTTAAAGTGTTATTCTGTATTATACTACTGACCTTCAGATTGTCCCCACCATTTAAACCAAGAGCATCCCACCCAAGGATATTAACTAATAATTCATTGTTAATCCAGGGGTCATGCCATAGCAGCGTGTCTTATCCATCTACTATGATTCTGTGTATGTGTTGTAACCCTTTTTGTCTATGTTTAAGAATAGATTTCCAAGTGCATGAACTGTTGTTATCAATTTCCATAGTCCAGAAGTGTTTTTCTTTGCAGTATCTATTTCTCATCCATTTAGACCATAGGTTATTGTTGTTTATATAATGCCACAACAATTTAAGAGCAGTTGCAGTTCTAATGTCCTCAAATTTTCTTATGCCAACCCCTCCTTCAAGTTTTGGTCTGCATAGAATGTCCCAGGCAATTTTATGGGTTCTACCACCCCATACAAAATTTGCACATATCTTATTAATTTTGTTGATAATAGCAATAGGTAATTGGTATTTCATCATCCAGTATAGCACAAAAGGTGTAATAACTGAGTGGTTAAGTTCAATCTTACCTGCCATAGATAGGAGTTTGCAGTCCCAGCCATACATTCTGGTTTGGATCCTATCGAGTAGATTTCCACAATCATTGTAGTGAATATAATTATGAGACAGAGGGACTCCTAAATATTTAATGGGCAGTGTTCCTTCTTTCATATCCAACATGTTGAGCAGAAAGTTTCTGTTGATCACTCCTCTGCTGAAATAAACTTTAGATTTCAAGTTGTTTATATTTAGTCCTGTCATACTTTTTAACCTCTGCATCATACTTTGATAGCTTTAGCATATTTAAGCTTAGCTTTAGAAAATATCATGAGGTCATCTGCATACATAAGGTGAGTGACACATGGATCTTGATTATATATTGGTTGAAAATTACCAACCTTGTATGCTTTATACAACATCCAGGATAGAAATTCCATAGCTATGCAGAAAAGATAAGGGGAGAGGGGATCTCCCTGTCTCAACCCCCTGTTACTGTGAAGAAAACCCTTGGGGCTACCATTGACAATGATAGAGTATGTGGGGGATGAGATACATTTTCTTATTAGTTTGATCAGGCTATAAGGAAAGCCCATCATGTTCAGCATATGGCATACAAACTCCCTGTTAATCATATCATAAGCCTTTTGTATGTCAATCTTGATACACATTTTATCACTGCCTTTTCTATTGAATTGTCTAATTTGTTCATGTGCAAGCAGGACATTTTCGGCAATATATCTTCCTGGAATGAAAACTGACTGGTTCTCTGATATAAGATGAGGTAAGAAAGGCTTGATTATATTACATATGAGTTTAGATATGATTTTGTATAAGACATTACAACATGAAATAGGTCTGTAATCAGAGATACAAATAGGCTGCTTGATTTTAGGCACCAATGTGATAAAAGTATGATTTAGCCCTTTTTCGATTCTGCCTATACTGAAAGCTTCTTGAATTACATCCAGGATGTCATATTTCAACTCATTCCAGTGGATTTTATAAAATTTTGCAGTGAAACCATCTGGACCAGGACTCTTGTCATCCGGGATTGAGAAAACAGCTTTTTGGACTTCCTCAATTGTGATACTAGAGGTAAGTTTAGATCTGCCTCTATCATTTATTTTGCTCATACACTGGATGTCAGGGAAATTACTAGGTAGGGGCTGTGTGGATTGAAAAATGGTAGTGTAATAACTTATAGCCTCAGATTCGATTTTTCCAGCATCTTGTAATATTTCCCCATTGCTCAAAATGATCTGGTTCCAGTTGTTAATGTACCTTCTTTGTGACATCTTTGCATGAAAGAATTTTGTGCACGAGTCCCCATCTGTCAACCAATCAGTTTTTGCTTTTTGTTTTGAGTTTAAAAATTCACCCTCATTCTGTATTTTCCAGTTGTTATATGCATTGCTGAGCTTGTCAAATAAGAGTGTGTTTGTAGGATTTGCATCACAATCTTTAAGGCATTTATGATATTCTTCTTCATAAAGTTTAAGCATATTACCCTCTCTGCAGTTCTTAAGATTCCATTCTTTCAGCTTAGATTTACATGCTGTAATGAATTTTATGAACTTATGCATTTTTGAAGCTAGGTAGTTTGGGGAGTTTGACTGATAAATGTCTAAAGCTTGTTGAAAACAAGTCATGTATCCTTCACCCAAATGCCAAGAGTTCACATATCTAAATGGAGTGTTTTTAAGCGTTTTGACCTCTTTATTGAAACTAATAAAAATTGGGATGTGGTCGCTGATAGCATTAGAAACCCCAAAAGATGTAATCCCTGGAATAGATCCCATTAGTAGGTGGTTACATAGAACTTTATCAATTTTAGAGGCTACCCCTTTCTTCCTCCAAGTGTATTTAAAACCAATAGTAGCTAGTTCCAACAAACCCACTCTGGCAATACAGTTATTAAATCCTGCCATTTGGCTAAAAGGTACAGCTGAACCACCCTTTTTCTCTGAAGAAGATAAAATATTATTAAAATCCCCTAGAATAATCCATGGGGAATTCACATATCCAGATTCATCAATTAAATCTTCCCATAACTTATTTCTATCTCTAATAAAATTACTAGCATAAACAAAAGATATTCTGCATTTAAAACCACCAGTGTTTTCAGCTAGTAAGGAGATGTATTGAAAAGATTTTTTCTCAATTTGAAAGTTCCATATATTTGAATTCCAGATAATAAGAATTCGACCTTTGCTGCCACAGTCATTGTTATCAATCATTTTCCAATTACTTTGTAACATATGCCCCAGTTTCTCAATATGTATACTACTTAATTTATTTTCAAGTAAGCCAGCAATAGATGGCTTATATTTTGTTAGGAATTTAATCACTTCGAATTGTTTATTCTTAGCATTTAAATCCTTAACATTCCAAGAAACAATGTTCATTATTTAATCTTACTTTGGCTCCTTGTATTTGCTTTAGGAGGAGCAGTGGTTGATTTTCCTTTCCTACATTTAACACTCTGCATATTAGCTGTTTCAATTTCTTTATAAAATTTTTGGTTTTTATCCACACAGTTCGAGACATCTTCCATTTTTTCCAGGTGTTTGTAATCCTTATCTTCTCTGGCAAGATTTCTGATAAGTTCCTCTCCTTCAGATTCGCTCAAATCCTCTACCAAGCCTTCTGTAGTTTGTTCATCTATGTGAAGATTTCCTACAGGTGTGGTATCTGGCATATCATGATTCATATTGGTGGAATTGTTATCCTTTACCAAAGGTAATACAATGCTCTTCTCTTTTGGAATTGTAGATATTTCATTTATTTTATCCTTTTCTATTGTTTTTTCAGCTACAGGCTTCTCAGATTGGAGTGCGACAGACCAGTCCTCTCTGCAATTATTTTTAATGTTTTCTGTAAATTCAATTGTATTTCGATCATGTAAAATAAGGTTTTTCGATCCTTCAATTGTAATTTCAGCTTCTACATTTATTATTTCTTTATTAGAATCATAGATAGTATTTCCTGTTGTTTGCTCTGCATTTCTATTTTCTTCTGTATGTTCTGAGTTATTAAATACTTCATTTTGTTCAGTGATTGTAGAACTGATGATTTTTCCTTTATCTTTTCAAGATAAAATGATTTGTATGTTCATTTTGTATGTTCTACATTGAACAAGTTTACTTTGTTAATAGGATACTTTTCAAGATAAAATGATTTATAAAATGTGTTTTATAAAATAAAAGGATTTTTGAGAATTTAAATCCTAATTTCTTTGAAAAACATTTTAATTGATATTTGGAAAAAGTAAAAATAGTATTACTTAAAAGTATTTGGAAGTAAGAGTATTTTCAAAGAGAATTTTGAGTAAGGTACATTTTCTTTGGGATAGCTTGAGAAATGAGTCTCGATTAGTTTTGTGGTAATCTGAATAATCTTTTAAGTGACGATCAGATGTTTGTTTAGGCGAACTTTATAGAGCACTTACTAAATTATTCTCTTTGTTATTGAACGATCGTAATGAGTTCGAATCCGAACGAACCTAAAAGCAAAGTAGTAATATATATCTTGTTAAACTATTTATATGGAAATTTATATAGTATTGTTTCGAAATGGAATATGAAAGAGAAGAAGTATCTTTATGTTAACTAGCTCGGGTGGCTCGAAAATGACTAAAAAAGGACAAGAGATGTGTTCGGATGGTAAACACTTCTCTTAAGTATTACCCATCTTGGTAAGGGGATGTGTGATACTACTTGGTGAGACCCAATTCTTTGATATCATTTTGGTGTTACTCGATCTATATTTATATTTTATATGGATTTAAAGTGTATATATAATTATTTCAAATAATTTGAAATAAAACTAGGTATTTAGTTCTTGAATTTCCTTTAAGGAGATCTAATATAAAATAGAATGTTGTTTTATAAGTAAGTTCATATAACTCTTGGATAGAGGTGAAATTATTTAGTACAAGTTTAATGGGTTAAATTTAATAAGAAGGTTTTAATAAAATTTTTTTTATTAAACCCTATCTTTTGTTTTAACATCTAAGTTGTGCAAACTATTTAATGTTATTGGATCGACTAATAAATGTTTTTACCTTGGAAGTGTCTAAGGAAAAGTATACTAGGACTGAGTTAGATACGAGCATCCTACTCTTCTTAGCTACTTACCAGATCGAATGGGTAAAGAGGTTGAAGAGGTCGACTTAGTTTAAGACACAGATTATTTATTTTGGGCCTGCATTTGAATTTAAAAGATTAAAGATTAAATCAGATAGTTCTATTTACTCTTAAGGTATAGTAGGGTATTATAGTTAGTTTTATCAAATGTTTTCATAAATAATTTTAGGAGGTAAAAAGAATTTGTGTAGTTAAGAAACAATGGAATAAATACGTAAGTCGTACGTAGATCATTTTATTTGCATGAAAATTCTTGATCCAATATTCGAATACATGATTTCGAGGTGATTTACACCGGTTTGGGTTAGGAGTTTTCACTTGATACTTAACGGTGAACACTTGATACCGATTCTTGATATGATTCTGAAGTTTCCGATAATAGTATATGGATTTGTAAGGAGAATAGAGGTTTCTAATTAAGGAAACTGATATGAGTCTACACTAGGGAAGTTGATCAGTGATACTAGTTTAAAGAAGTTTATGTGATCAAGCAAGTGATCGGATTTGATTTTGCATATGGATGACATATGTACATTGTATGGGTTTTAATGTAGTTTTATGCTTCTTACATTAGAAATGCAGTTTATATGGTTTAATAAGACATGTTGATGTGAGATGATTCCTATATATGATTTATGAGGCTTAGATTCATGATATGATGAATAAGTTATTGTATTGTTTCATTTGTCATGTTTAACTCTCTTTTGGGTTATGTAAGCGGAATACGGGTACATGAAAGTAAGGGCTCACTTGTTGCTTTTGGCTTCATGAGTATAGTTTGATTGCTCGCAAATTAGTACGTGTTTATGCTTAATGGGTGTGTTTGCTATATGACATACACACTCTATAAGGTATATCATACGTATATATTGTTGTTGTGTTGTACTCAGATATGGGAGGTACCAGATATGGGAGGTCCCATATATGGGCTTATAATGATGTTAATATTTTTTTGGACATAGCCGCACAAAGTAGGTGCTACCGAAATTTTTCTATAACATGATGGACTTTATAGCTTAATTACCCAATTTTAATTAATTTATTTTAAAATACTAAGGGTTAAGGGACATTTTCTTCCTTTAGAAATTTCGAGGCAAAATTCTTTTAAGGGGGGAAGAATGTTACGACCCGCAATTTTTAACGTTTCGAATGAGAATATTTAATTTATTTAAATATTCAAATTTAAGTCAAATTTAATAAAAAAATAAGGAAACCAATTGTTAATAAAACGACTTGATTTTAGTGATGTATTTTTTAAATGAATTTATAGGATTTTTCCATAATTTTTAATCTGGAAAATATTTCAATTATTGTTTGATGCATTTTGCAGTAAACAATTGTATTTTTCATAATTATACATAATAAGTTAACCTATTTATTTTTGTGTTGTTTTATGATCATGTCGCATTGTTGTATACGATTGTATTTTTATTTCCGTTGTTTGCGGTTCGTACACGAACATTATATTGTGTAGCGAAGTACCGAAAATCAAAAAATAAACACACCATAACCCTACCCCGTCTATCTCTTTCATTCTTCCCTCTCTCTTTTTATTTCCCTCTTTAATGTAAAAAGAAATGTAGTATCAATCACAAATTTAATTCTTCCTAGAGCTTCGCTAAAACAAAAATCAAAATCGTCGGATTCGTTGAACTCGTTGTGGAGGGAGCATCGAATTCATGTGATCTTTGGTAGGTGCAACAACACTTTGAGGCGATCGATGTTTGTGGTCACAAGCTAGGGTTAGGCTTTGTCGAGGATTGAGGCGGAGTTAGGCGACGAAGAGGGTGCCGTTTCATTTCTCTTGGCGAGGAGCACCTGTAGGCGTCGATGCTTGGAGGTCTGATCGACTGAGATAAATTGTGACTCGTGCACAGTAGCATGGAAATAGGGTGGTGCAATTCTCTCTAGGCCATCGAGTATGATGAGATTGGGGGAATGTGAAGCTCGTGCATAGAGGAGCTCGATGGAAGCGACAGTTTGTCGTTTCGTGCAGCGAAGATGGAGAAATGGATGAGAGAAGGGATCAGCTAATTAGGTTTGTGCATATCAGTGTATAGGCGGGAGTGAAATTAATTTTGAA
Source organism: Allium fistulosum (assembly GCA_030737815.1). Lineage (NCBI taxonomy): Eukaryota > Viridiplantae > Streptophyta > Magnoliopsida > Asparagales > Amaryllidaceae > Allium > Allium fistulosum. Next base: position 244,850,024 of record CM060905.1, on the reverse strand, counting down.
AGATGGATTAAGGATAGGTGATTGGTTAATTAGTTAAGTAATTAGTTAATTTAATTATATTTTAAAACCTAATTCTTATAAAATTCATATCTTCTACATACGAGGTCCAAATCAAACACGGTCTTTTGCATTGCGCTCGTTGGAGTGTTATCTACGCATTGGAGCTGATTTTGTCATGTTTAGAGTATGTAAGTTTTTGAGCTAAAATCGACCGAGTAAAATGCATAAGCATTAGCTGGAATTTTGATGAGTTAACTCACCATTGGATGAACACTATATGATATATGGTAGATAGAAATTATTGTTTGCATGCTTGAATGAATTCTTTGTTTGCTTTGGTTGAATTTCCATTTTGGAAAACAGATAGCATATAAAATGAAATACTTGGAGCTCATGAAATTTTGTACAGGAATCCAGATTCCTCATCACTGTTGATTTTAAATTTCATTTATCTACCTGGTTTATAAATTGTTGAATGCCAAAAGCTTGGTAGCCTGGTCTTATTTGATGTGACTTTGATTATTGCCTTACTGTTGTTACACTTGTTACATTTATATAGAAAGCACTTGTTAAGTGCTATGGTAGCTCCAGGCCTCATTATAATATTTTGGAAATACTATTATATGTTTTTTAATTTGAAAATGGTTTTGATCCGGAGAATTTTAAATGTGATTTTGAGATTTTATGTGGCATTTTATTTAGAAATGGTTTTTGACCTTCATTATTTTACTCCAACCTTTTTGTTAGTCTCTTCTAATTTATATGGAAACGTTTTAAAAGTATTTAACGAAGTATTATTTGCAAAAAAGTTAATATAATAATGGATGTTCATTATAAAGAAAAAAGGGTTTACCTTTTAAAATAAAGTGATTTTGTTTTAAATGAAGATAGAAATATTTTGAAATAAATATTTGTGGAATGCTTTATTTGAAATGTTGTGTAAAAAGATGGATTTACAAATGGTATTTATAAACAAAAGCATAGATCTGTAAATAATATTTTATAAAAGGATTATGATATCATTTTGATAAATGTGAATAATAAATGTATTGTGAATTTATAATGATATATGGAATTATCGTTTTGTGGAAATTATGTAGTCTTATCTTGAAAACGAAGAATTGTAATAAGTGTATGAGATTTAAAATAGAAAGGCGATTTATAAAAGGATTTATAAATATAAAAGAGATTTAAAGAAGGAATTTGAAATTATAAAAGAGATTTATAAAAGGAGGTTGGTAATGTTATCCGAGTTTTTAACCCATCAGAATCCAAGAGAAAATAAAACAACTTGACGAAGTCAGATTGGCTCAGAACTCAACCAAAAGGGCTAAAGCAACAAGTTAAAGGGAGCCAAGTCATACTAAAGCAATGATTGAGTTTGAATAAATCAAGGGACCAATGTCCGTTGAGTCCAATCAGAAGCTAAATACAACCAGCTAGTAAATCGTCATCAAAACAGAGCAATGTGCAACGAGACTACACGAACGACCTCGATGCAAAGCAACAAAAGCATGCCAGACATCAAAGTTCAAAAAAAGACTAAGTGTATGGATCGCTAGCGATCCATACACCATGGATCGTCGGCAATCCATAAACTTCATCATTGGGTCGCTGAACAGCTATGGCATATGGGGAGCAAAGGAGCCTAGAAGACAAAATGCAAAAACACGCATAGTGTATGGATCGCTAGCGATCCATATAAAGCCATGGAATTCTTGCGACCTGACATAGCAGAACAATGAAGAGAGGAGCTAAGTGGTTAGCTCGCATGCGAGCTAAGCCCATGGATCGCCAGCGATCCATGATTTTGGCTCAGGTCGTGAGCTAAATTCTATCGGATCGTCCTATGATTATTTGCAAGCGACTGACAAGCGGGCTTGGCCAAGAAGCTCTCTGATCTCTATAAATACCATCCTACCTGCAACATAAATGGGATTTTCTCCGAACTAATTGTTGAAGCTCTGCTAGAAACTTTCTTCACTCTTCATCTCCCTCACAACAATCTCCAAAGGGATTCACTGTGATTCTCTAGTGGATTCCAACTCTGGGTATTCAATCTAGCTAAGGATAAGCAAAAGCCTTGTAACCAAACACTACTTGTAACAGCAATCAGTCATAATAAAACTATAAAGTGGACGTAGACTTCGTTATCAACCGAACCACTATAAAAATCTTCTTGTCTCCTTTCTTTTGCTGTTCTTTTCTATACCTATTATCTGCATTATTGCTCTGTAGAAATAGGGCTGGTGCTTTCACACTTAAACCAGGGGTTGATCCATTTTTTTGGGTTAACATTTTTGTGCTTTCATTGAGAAATGAACTCAGGCGTAGATCTAGCTATCTACTTTGGATCAAATAGATTCAGAAGTTAGATCCTCAATCTTTGTTTAGAAGGTTTGCTGTTGAGAATAGAAGAACCAACCAAGAAGGATCGGAGAAAAAGCAAGCAAACACATTCTAAGGTGATGGGTTGCTAGCGATCCATATGGTTAGCTCGTGGATCCACCAATCCCCTTGCATCATGATCCAATAGCAGTCCAATGCAACCAGCGTATGGATCATCATCAAAACAAGGCAACAAGCTATGAAAATAGATGGAGAACGTCAACATGAGATAGTAGACGCGATCCAAAAGGCAAAGCTCAAAGATCAACACAATGGATCCCTAGCGATCCATACCTTTTCACCAGACCGCCATAAACTCCAGAAAGCAAAGTCCAATAATATTCTAAGTATATGGATCGCCAGCAATCCATATGCTATGTTATGGATCGCTTGAGATCCATACCGTTTCATTGATTTGCAGCGACCTACATGGATCAAGATGGGAGAAGGATGCTAAGGGGTTGGCTTGTTTTCTAGCATACTTTTTGGACCGCCGTCTGGGTCGTACGAAAGGGATATAATCGATTACAAGGCCAAGCTCCCATGGGATATGGTGACCACTCCGGACTGACCAACTTCAAATCCCATCATGGAGCTCCTATCAAGAATGGTCGTCGTAAAAAATTGTCAAAATGGTCGTTAAAAAACTCACTGCAGGATTGACTCAAAGACAAACTCGGGTAATCGTCCATTTGACTCGAAACAGATTCTGGAAGTTCTGACTCGAAGTCAAACTAGGGTAATCACCCATTTGACTCGAAGTAAACCTAGGAAATTCTAACCCGAAATCGTACTCGAGTAAAACCAAGATTTTCTCCAAGAAACATGCAAATGGCTCCCAGCAATGTTTGTCAGCAACCCAGCACTTCAAATTCTATGACTCCAAGCGAATCATGTGCCGCTTCAAGGAAATGGCAAATTTTCTCAAGTCGGACTCCAAGTAAAATACCACCAATCCATCATTGCTGATCCATCTTCTTTTGTCCATAACTCGAACGTACGAACTCCGAATAACTTGAAGTTTGGAATGCAACCTTGTGGGGCCTTCTTTGTCACCTCAGACCAATCTCACCTAGTTAGAAATTTTTTGGGATCGTCACTGATCCATGACCTTATCATAAGTAATTTTTCATTCAATCGGCATTTCCAATCATTCAAGCTTGGACAATCATGCATATATCATTCTCAAGCATTATAAACAGCCATAACTTGAAAACGGACCGATCTGACAATGATTAGAGCATCTTCCCCAATCAAAACCCATTCACCGAAGCTGTTCAACATGCAGAATACCCAAAGAAGTTTATCATGTCAACTATACCTTTTATACAACTGATTCAAAATTGCTTCTTTACAGGTAGGACTAGCATATAGACGAAGCGAGGGCGACGGATGTAGTTTGCTGCAAGGCCCTCAGGAATCATTATAGGATGAAACAACCTGCTACCCTAGAAGAATTCTATGGGAAGGAAAACCGGTTCTAAAGACTAGAAGTAGTGAAATTAGAAGAAGGCAAACCCGGTAGTGTGCCAAAGAACATACCGAACGGTGAAGAAGCTACAGGACCTTAGGTACCTTCTGCCTAAGCAAGACTACTAAGATCCAGTAGAAAGGCGCCCCAGCAAACAGATCCAACACCTTAGCTTATAGGAACCGATAAAACTATAGTCATGTCAATCCCCCTTCTAAGAACCGGCATTGCTGGTGGCGTCGAGAAGTCATGTCCAAAGGATCGTCGAACAAACAGATCCAACACCTTAGCCTATAGGAACCGATAAAACTGTGTTCCCTCAAACTGAATCCAAAAAATTCCTTTTGAACTCAATGAATCATTGCTTTAATACTGCCTGGTCGTCGGACACACGACCCTAACTCCTTTTGGAATCGATAAATTATCATTCCAAGGCTGTCTGGTCGTTGGACATCCGACCACAAAAAACCCTTCATGAACGTGAAGGTCTTTCACGAACTAAAGCATCGTGAAGGTGAACTGGTAGATCAGCGGTCATCTGATCCAAAAAACCCTTCGCGAATGCGAAGGTCTTTCACGAACCATAGCGTCGTGAAGGTAAACAGGTAGATCAACGGTCATCTGATCCAAAAAGCCCTTCGCAAACAGAAAGGTCTTTCACAAACTAAAGCGTCGTGAAGGTGAAACGGTAGATTAGCGAAATTCATGTATGAATGATATCCACGAAGGTGAACTGGAAGATTAGCAGTCATCTGATCCAGAGCTCCTCGAAGTCAACGAAGTCACGCTCCGGGGCCACAAATTGACAATCATACTTGTCACTCCGCAAAATTAATGGAATCACTTCCAGTGACCAATGAGACAAACAGTGCTAAATTCCAGAGCTTCAAAGTCGCTCTAAGAAACTAAGCCAAAACTGAATTGACCTTGCGATCAATCAGAGGCCAACTCGAATCAAGCCAAGGTTCGACACCTGGGAGAACCACACCCACTGGACCGGGGGCAACCAAATGAGTTGTGGAGAGACCATGGATACAGTTCAAGTGCGCCAACAACCCTGTGGCATGGGTGGCACCGCGCACACTTGAATAGCCATAAGAAAGGACGAGACTAATCATACCACAATTATGTTATGCCCGATCAAAAATTATAGCATTCTGACAACCGCGGACTTAATGACCTAGCTAGTGCAACAAACGAAATACTAGCATAATACTTGACCACTTCTTTCCAACTACTATTTTATCGCTCTTGGTGACCAATTCCTCTTCCTCTTAGATCGTATGCCAGTTAAAGACCCACTCTCTAAAGGCAGTTTGGACTAAGAGCTAAGAGTCATGCCCTGAACTCCCATAGGCTATTTCATCAATCCATCTTCATGCGGTTAGCTATAGATCTCTCCACCATGCCAGCCTGATCTATTTAGACGTGTACATCTTCCAGAAGCATGGAAGGATCATCCAAGCCATGGTTACCCGAACCTAAAACTTTTTTACTTCTTGAACCAATAAAACCTTGTTCATGTAAGCAACCTGCAGAGTCGACGGGGTCAAATCGACTCGAAAATTATTGTTTAGCTGCTTGGACCGGTCAAACTACGCCCGAGTATGCTCCATCAACCTGCCCAGTTGACGGAAGCAAATTGACTCAAATCGTTGGATCGGCGATGTTGCTCCAATCGAAAGGCCCAAAATTACACTCCTCACGTTGCCCGAAGATAGGCAACACCGAGGAGTACCAAAAGCCGTGCATTTCATAAGTCACACCAAAACACATGCTCCTCACATTGCCCGAAGATGGGCAACATTGAGGGGCATGAAAGGCTGTGCATTTCATAAGCCGCGCAAAAACATACGCTCCTCACATTTCCTGAAGATAGGAAACACCGAGAAGCACGTACATTTCGTAAGCTACGCCAAAACATACGCTCCTTACGTTGCCCGAAGATAGGCAACACCAAAGAGTACCAAAAGCCATGCATTTCTGGAGCCACGCCAAAACATACGCTCCTCACATTGCCCGAAGATAGGCAACGCCGAGGAGTACCAAAAGCCGCACATTTCAGGAGTCGCGCCAAAACATACCCTCCTCACATTGCCCGAAGATAGGTAACGCCGAGTAGTACCAAAAGCGGTGCATTTCATAAGCCACGCACTAATTTTCAAAACATACGCTCATCACGTTGCCCGAAGATAGGGAACACGAAGAAGCACGAAAAGCCATGCATTTCGTAACCTGCACACTAACTCTTAAAAAACTTAAACTCCACATGTTGCCCGAAGATAGGCAACACCGAGGGAAACTAAAAGTCGCGCATCCAATAAGCCGTGCACTAACTTTCAAAACACAAAATCCTCACGTTGTTCGAAGACAGGCAGCACAAAGGAATGACAAAAACCGCAAGCCCGTAAGCCGCACACCAACTCCTCAACATTTCCCGAAGATAGGCAACACCGAGGAACATCACCGAAAATTTACGCTCTTAAAGCGTAAACTCCTCACGTTGCCCGAAGATAGGTAGCACTAGGGAACATCATAACCGGATCGATGGGCAATATCGATCCTGAAAACCACGCATCTCGTAAGCCGCACACTCTTATAAACCACACATCTCATAAGCTGCGTAAACACTGCTCAATGTCGCTCCGGCATCATTACCGGACTGTCAAAATTCTCTAAGTATTGGTGTTGTCTTGATAACACTAGGAAATTTATTTATTTCAAGATTAACAGGAACCGATCCTTACTACCCAAAAGGACCGACATTGCTCCGGCAATGCCATAAAGTTCCCCAACCAAGATTTCAACAAAGAATTCCGATCTTTGACCAAAATGTCTAAAGTTAATACATCCAAGTCACGAGTTCCTAGAGATAGGAGCTGCGATGTATCTTTGACTGGGGGCATCCAAGGAGCCGCCCAGAACATCAAGTCTCACATCAATTGTTCTAAATAATCAGCCCTATGGATTGAGGGGCACATAACACATTAACACTTGGTCAGGATAAAAGATCGCTCCAACTTGCAATAAAAGGAGGAACTTACCGTCGTCCAAAGATAGACGACGATGGAAGGCAGTTCCAGAATCAAATCATTTACGCACCAGTTTCCAATGACAGAAGCAGGTGCTCGACTGTGGTCTCAAACCCTAACTTGTAGAAAATCAGCTGTTATTCCAAGACAGATAACAGCAAGGAAAGAAAGCTCAAAATCGAACAGCTAAACCATTGATTCGTAAGGATTGGAACCAACGGACAAGTTTATATTCGCAATAATGCTATCAGCCCAGCATAACACATATGGCCTGAAACAAGTTAAGGTTAAGTATCACAAATTCAAGACAAATACTATCAAACTCTACAAGTCCGTGATCAGGATAGGGATGAGCACGGTCATACCAGGGGCAATGTAATGACTTGCTCCATAGTTTCTAATTTTCTATAAGAACCTAAAATTTGGCACCTGGAAATGAAGGGTTCCGCAGGTAGTCATCAGAACATAACAAAAACCGGTTGAAGGAAATTTGATTTTTCATGAATAAGAATAACTATGGAATTGGTTAAGCAACAGCCTTGCATCTCCAAGAGTAACACTTGACGATTATAAACAAAGCTAGGCAACAGAAATGCCTAGGACTCTTATCCTTCGAGAACATGGCGTATCCTGAAGTAAAGCAACATTGAGAACATAGCCACATTGGGTTAAAAGGAATCTACTCAACTCTACAGGATCAGATGAATGATTCAATCCTCACCAACTTGACTTTAACACTGCTCGAAGATAGGCAGCACTAAGAAAATACTTCTACAATCCAATCATCGATGTGCTAGTTTCCGAAGACCAAAACCACTACCCAACTGGATTAAAAGCACCATCGATTCAATGGGAAAAATCAATCCCAACCTCCTGAGTGTCAATGTCGCCCTTGCAACGTCGAGGCCTTTTCCCATTTCATAAGTACTAGTGTTGCCCCAGCAACGTCGGGAAACTTTCTACTTCATAAGTACTGATGTTGCCCCCGCAACGTCGGTAAACTTTCTACTTCATATGTACCAATGTTGCCCCAGAAACATTGGGAAACTTTCTAGTTCCTAAGTACCGTTGTTGCCCCGGCAACGCTGAGAAACTTTCTATTCCCTAAGTACCAACATTGCCTCGACAATGCCAAGAAATTTGTTATTCACTAAGTACCAGTGTTGCCCCGGTAACGCTGGGAAAACTTTAATCTACAAGGTTAGTAAGAAACACTCACCATAGTGAACCATCAATGCACTAACTTACGGAGATAGAAGCTGGTTCTCGACTGATTTCTACCCTTGTTTCGGGAAAATTACTATTGCTTGAAGATAGGCAATGACAGTAAGACATAACCTTTCATAGGTCAATCAGATGGTTCAACCAGACATTGTAGGAATCAGCCACTGCACAGGAATAAAGTAGCGTCGAAGGGAAATCCAAGGATTGAATTGCTCATGTCCTAATTTCTAGGGATGAAAGTTGGTGCACAACCGAATTTCCAAAATTCAACTAAGAAAGAATTTAGATATAGACAAAAGATAGGCAGCCTCGAGAAAATGTTGCTTGAAACCAAGCAGCTAGGTTATCAATTCTCGAAGACAGGAATTGGCGTATGAACAGAACTTCCATGACAATAGCAATCAAGCAAAGCAAGCACAACTAAGGACATGTAGGGATAATCATGGAAGGTCGGAACTAAAACCACTGGACTTTCGCAATCCTAGAATGGGATTGAGAGCTAGACCAAGGGCAATCAAATCATGTGTCCCAAACATCTCCATCTCTCATAATCACCCAAATACAGGCGTTCAAAATAGCTAGTCCCTCGAGCAGGGATAGACGCACAAATACTCGATCGAAAGAAATGTTGCAAAGTCCAAACATGAATAACCGGGAGGTTGGTTAGACAATGGTTCTGTATCGCAAAATAGGCCATTCTAGCAACAAAATCGCCAATAAAGAAAATGAAGGATTTAACGTTCATAAATCAACTGTCGCTCATAGTCTGGCAATGACGAGAAAGATTGATGACCTACTCAAGGTCTAACTAGATCATTTGGTTCCAACTTGCAGGAATATGCCATTACCTGAAGTTTGGTGATGCTAAGAAGAAACTCCCGAAGATCCACAACATCTTTAATCCTACCTAGATCATTTGGTGAGCTTTCGGAAACAGAAACAAAAGCTTGATCGACTCTTTAATCCTACCTTCTGGAATTTTACGTTATCCGAAGATCCACAACATCAAGGAAAAATCCATAGGTTTGAGTCATTTGTACATGAGCTTACAAAGATAGAAACCAACACATAATTAGGATCTCAACACCGGACTCATAAGAATTTACTTTAGCAAAAGATGCCAGAAACGCATCTTTCTAATGCCTACTGACATCATTACAAAAACTCGGATCTTAGGATCAAGCAACGAAGTCCCTAGTTCCAGAAGATAGGAGCCATCATGTTAATCGAACTGCGGCAATCGAACTTATTGCTTAGAAGACCTAACCTCCAAAAACGCGTTGGTTCAGTAGTTAAAGTAATCAGCCCTATAGGCTAAGGCATTTACACCAAAGCTTTGTCAAACGAGCTCCGCTGAGCATGAACTCGATTGAACATAAACAAGAACAGTCACGAAACTAGCTTGACCAAGTAACCTCATAGTTCTATAAAAAGAAATTCTTGAAGCCGAGGAATTAAGCCAATAGCCCCCCCCCCCCCCCCGTGACAGAAGCTAGTGTGCAGATCGAATTCCAAGAACCACAAAGGAGGGATATTCGTGATCGAATAACTCATGCACTAGTCTCCGAAGACTGAAGCTGTACCTGATTGAAATTTAACTACAATCTACAAGAACAACTATGCCTCGTAATTTAACTATAATCAGTCACCCCAATATGATAGGAATAATAAGCGAAGCCTAAGTTGCGAAGGGCCCAGCTTTTGGAGGAGTGGAAGTACCTCCGCCAGACTAAAGATTGGATGACCAAAAAAAATCATTTTCAACAACAAAACTTGGCAATCACAGTGTCAGATATGTTTTACTTTAAATAATGTCCTTGTATAACCAACGCCCAGAATCCAAGGGAAGTCATTGTATGTTGACCGGTCGGGTTCTGAGCATTGACCGGGGCAGATGCAGTGTGTTATCTACATGAGAGAGTCTAGTATCCTGAATACTGCAAACAAAAAATCTAGTGTGCTTACATTTGAAAATCAATCCATATCGTCCTTTGAAATTATCTCTTCCACACTTGCCCGTTATCGATCAACGATCGATAACAGAGACACCGTCCGAAGCGACGCGGGAAGCTTTTCTTTTCAAGATCACTGGAATACAGAAATGGGAAGAGCAATACGATTGAAGCATCCACTATATCCGATTTTGGAATAAATCATCGTGTTGGAATTCAAAAACATCGATGGGAACTTAACCAAATTCTTGAAAAGAAAACGTTAATGACAAAGAGCAAGACTTCGCTCCAGAGTGGCTTACAATCGTTCTTCACCGCCGGTTGAATTAAAACTATATAGGACAACTCCAAACCTACGACATGCACCAACTTACCGACCTAAACCCTTGTGTAAAATACGGAGCAAAGATTGCATCATCAATACTAGGAATTGAAATTTTGATCGAAATCAAAAAATGAACGGATGTCAGAAGTCAGTCAATTAAGAACAACATCTTGAGGTGGACTCTGACGATTCACATCGAAAATTCAACAGTCAAAGCCAAATTGGCATGGTAAAATCGACACGATCAACTACCTTTCACAAAATGAAGACTCAAAAGAAGTTACTTCCAAAGCACGACTTGTTTTCAATAAATACGTAATCTGGGGGGCAAATGTTATCCGGGTTTTAAACCCATCAGAATCCAAGAGAAAACAAAACAACTTGATGAAGTCAGAAGGGCTCAAAACTCAACCAAAAGGGCTAAAGCAACAAGTTAAAGGGAGCCAAGTCATATTACTAAATCATTGATTAAGTTTGACTAAATCAAGGGACCAACGTCCGTTGAGTCCAATCAGTAGTTAAATACAACCATTTAGTAAATCGTCATCAAAACAGAGCAACGTGCAACGAGACTACATGAACGACCTCGATGCAAAGCAAAAAAGCATACCAGGCATCAAAGTTCAGAAAAAGACTAAGTGTATGGATCGCTAGCGATCCATACACCATGGATCGCTAGCGATCCATAGACCATGGATCACCGGCGATCCACAAACTTCATCATTGGGTCGCTGAATAGCTATGGCACATGGGGTGTAAAGGAGCCTAGAAGGCAAAATGCAAAAACACACTAAGTGTATGGATCGCTAGCGATCTATACACTATGGATCGCTAGCGATCCATACAAAGCCATGGAATTCTTGCGACCTGACATAGCAAAACAATGAAGAGAGGAGCTAAGTGGTTAGCTCGCACGCGAGCTAAGCTTATGGATCGCCAGCGATCCATAGACCATGGATCGCTAGTGATCCATGGTTTTGGCTCGGATCATGAGCTAAACTCTACTGGATCGTCCTGTGATCATCTGCAAGCGACTGACAAGCGGGCTTGGCCAGAAGCTCTCTGATCTCTATAAATACTATCCTACCGGCAACATAAATGGGATCTTCTCCGAACTGATTGCTGAAGCTCTGTTGGAAACTTTCTTTACTCTTCGTCTCCCTCACAACAATCTCCAAAGGGATTCACTGTGATTCTCCAGTGGATTCCAACTTTGGGGATTCAATCTAGCTAAGGATAATCAAAAGCCTTATAATCAAACACTACTTGTAACATCAATCAGTCATAATAAAACTATAAAGTGGGTGCAGGCTTCGTTAACAGCCGAACCACTATAAAAATCTTCTCGTGTCCTTTCTTTTGCTGTTCTTTTCTATACCTATTATATGTATTATTGCTCTGTGGAAACAGAGCTAGTGCTTGCACACTCAAACCAGGGTGTTGATCCATTTTTTGGGATAACTGTAAATATAAAAGAGTTTTATAAATATAAAGGAGATTTTTAAAAGTAGTTTTCTAACTATAAAAGAAATTTTTAAAAAGGATTTTTTATAAAAGGACTGAGATTTGATTTCTATAAATGACCATTTTAAATTATTGTGGTATGGAAAGCATTCTTTTCATACTTAACACCAAATTCCAAGGTATGGAAACTCGTCCCTATCCCGAGTACTAAGATTGTATCTCGAGACAAGGATAATACGTTAACTTGTCCGACTACATTGTTAATCAAAGGATATACAAGTTTGAAATCAAGAGGTGGTGGTAAGTATACTTGGTCTAATTTCCTTATGATCCATTTAATTACACCAAAACCATTTTTGTTTAATGTTATCTACGTTTTAAATGACATTTGTTTTAACCCAAATAAGTATGTTTTGCAAGTTAAATTTTTCTTAAGATTTTGTGAATATACTTATACCGTTGAGATAAGTACATAGTTACATTTTCTAAGTATTGAAAGTGTAATGTTTTGTGAATATATTTATACAGTTGAGATAAGTATATGATTAAATTTTCTAAGTATTGAAAGTGTAGTGGTTAGTGAATATACTTATACATATGAGATAAGTATATGGATAGTTTTCCATACATTGAAAGACTATAAATGAATAGTGGATGAGTAGTATACATATATATATATATATGTATGTATGTATATGTATATATCTTTGTAAAAGTATTTTGATACAAGTATTTACAAAGTGATTTAATTAATGAAAAGGATTAATTAATGAGGCTTAGTGTTTGCTTATGTGCTTAACCATGCTTGGTTTCCATATGAAGTTAAATATTTGATTGGATTTTAGCTTATTTGATAGTTAAATAACTGACTATCAAATCTTGGCCAGTTTTGAAACTAACGATTGTCAGTTCGAAGAGACCGGGATCAGATATGTTCTCCAAAAACCACTATGGACTAGCATAAGTGTTCGAATTGAAGACATATTGCAGGTGATGGAAATAGAAGATGGAGTTTTTGAAGTGCAATGGCTACTTGCTACTAATCCTAACGACGATTCCAAAATGGATGCAGTAGATGTAGTGCCTTCAGTTTGTTTATATCCTGAACAACTTGTGTGGATGAATGTTGGCATCGCATTATTGCCCAAAGGGTAGTGTTAGCATTCCAAGTGTGATTTGATAAAGAAAAAGGTAATCATTGCCTCACGAGCCGCACACCCGGTAATGGCTAAAATAGGGGATATACAACAAGACTATGTGGGTCGCACCCATTAGGGTATGTTCATCACTTTTCTAGATCGATATTTATGGATTTGTATGTGCATTCACAGGGAAAAGGTTGCAAAGCAACTGGGGTGATGACATATTTGGTACTATCCAGGAAGGAGTGGGCCGATTAGGTGTTGGCAGGGGGTCCATGTGAGGCCTCGGTACATTTTTATAGAGGTGTACTATGGTAAGTGGTAAAACGTAAGATGCAAGCATTTCAGCTATGTTATATATTTATTTTAAACCTTGGACATTATTAGAATATTACAAGATTTTCTTATAAAAATGGTTTGGTTATCATAAGATAAAAACCCGTCCGTGTTTATATGCGACGTGGTCTTATGAGAGACCTTTATTTTTGAAAGGTTTTATACCATAAAAAATTCATATGATTTGAGTTTCTAATGCTGGTTTACCAGACTGATCTGGGCATTATTTTCTTATAATGCTCGAGTCAATCCGGTATATTTTCAGATTTAGCCGGGCGCATTGGAGATTCAGGAGACAAGCTGGATGCCTCTAAGGCCTATTCACGTATTTTATTCTGCTTCATTTCTTGTATTGTATCGTATTTATCAACATTTGTGACGACAGGCTGTTATAACTGTCCAGGCCGACGATAGGTTAGTTTACTCTAATTGATGTATGTATATTATAGTTTTCTTTTGTAAAGATCGTGTGTGTATTATATGTTACTCATCACGATGTGAGAATCTATTCTGTTTTTTCTTCTCTTTCATCCCAACAATCCATCTTTCTGACACATAGATGCTCGAATGTGAATATTGTAGATGTATCAGTGTCAACTTTTGAGGGTTAAAAGGGGGGATCGTTGCACCAGTAGACCATTTCTTTAGAGCTTTCTGCAAGAGCCTCAGTTTGGTGACCAAAACTTTAATAGTAGTGCCTAAAATTATGAAAAAGCTCCATTGTAACACCCGTAAATTTACGATAATAATTAGTTATTAATTATGCTCCTAATATGGAATTTGAGCGAACAAAGTAATTTGGACACAAAACTTGCACGGTGCATTTGCGGTGATTTTTTTAGCAACTTTCATATTTAGAGTTTTACGATAGCCGATTAAACGAAGAAGTTACAGGCGTTTAAAGAAATCAACGAAAATAATTAAATAAATAAATGTGGTAATAAATAATAATTAAACCAGGACCCTACCGGTCAACCCCTACTATGGGGTGGTCGACCACTAGCGGTCAATCGGTCAAGGCATTTTGGTAACAATTTGAACCTCGACCAACGACCCGGATTTAATAATTATAATCTAACGGATACGACTGATTCAAGAGTCTATAAATACATGCCTACCCCTCCCTTTTCTTCTCATATTTTCTGATCTAGGGCAGCAAAGCTATATTATTTCCTCTTCTCCACTATTCCTCCTAACTTTAGTATAATTTATATTTATACAAATTATAGAAGAGCATAAAGTAAATAGAAGAAGAGAAGGAGCGGATCAGCGTTGCATAAGTAAAAAGGTAAAATTCAATATTATAAATCTATATTCCACTCTTTCCTAAATCCCTTCTCGGATCTATAATTTTAATGGTATGTGTATACACTTTATACATATTTCTTGGGATTAAAAAGGAAATGGAGTTGATTCAAGGAATCAAATTCATATCTGGGATTTGGAAAGCTTTTAAAGGTGAATGGAAAATTATGTGATTTACTTATTAGATTGAAATTTATTTCGTGGGAATTTTATTTGATGTTTATGCCTAAATAAAGATCTAAAGAGTAGTAGGTTTGAATTAAGCACATAAAATACCACCTACATATTCTATAAATGAATAGGAATATTGTTTACACCCAGATCTGGAAATCAGTCCCCAAGTTATTAAAGGGTGAATAGGGAAAAAGATGTAGAATTTGCTCCAGTTTTACAATTGGGTTTTAAAAATATTAGTGTAATTTAGATTTGCTCCGATTCTATTTAGAATGTGAGTTTTTGTATTTTAATTTGTTGAAGTACTATCCGTTTAATTTCCATAAATTTATCTAATATCCTAATTTCATAGAAAAAGTGCAATGTTTGATTTGACAAGGAATATACATCAAAAAGGGAAAGAGATGTATAAAGCATGGATTTTCTTTCTGTAGTTTATATTGTCTACTTCAATAAAAATAAGATAAATAATTCCTTGTAATTTAAAACTAAGAAAATCTCTTATTTTAGGCTAATTTATGGAAGGTTATAATAGGAAACCTTTTTGGAAGGATAATCCTAATATATTAAAATATAGAATAAAATATTCTAGTTAAAGGATTAATAACTGAAAATGCAAAATCAAAATTTATAAACATAAACAACTGCGCTAAAACATTCAAAAAAATATATATAATTAATACAGCGTATTATGCATTTAATGTTCACACTAAATGTAAATTGAACGTTAGAATAAATCATGTAATAAATGGTAGAATTGGAAAATAAAGATGAAAGGATTATAACTCCAAAACCAAATAGGCAATAATGTGCAATAAATTAGGAGTTACAATAATTTAAATAGGTTACAAATGGATAAAATGGGACTGATTAATGAAATTGGTAGGTTAACCATGGAAAGATAGGGAAGAAATAATGGTAAGGTTTGAATAAGTAAATAAATGCCTTTGGAAACGTCCATTGGGATAAAATTCATTTATTATGGACAAAAGGGACATTTATGGGGATAATAAGTAAAATATGCTAGGTAGCAATTAAACCTTATAAAGCAGCTATTTTTCAGCCTTTTGACCCGGTAGTATCTACACTGACTTGACAAATAGAACTTGAAAGATATTGAGATAGAAGACTCGGGGAGATAGCCATAAAGTCTAGAAACTAAGTACAACCAGGGTTCAAGGCAAATCCAAGACCATTCTAAAAGTTCAAAGATTCGGTCCACCAATCTGATGGATCGGTACCGATCCATTGCTATTGATCGGTACCGATCCATGGGATCTCCTCAGAACCACTCCATTTTCATCCTACAACTTAGTCTTGACGCCTATTGTTTGCTATCAAATGACTCAAGCACCAAAAATCAACAAGTTTACTCCTCCTACCGATCCATCAGATTGATTTAGAAATAAGCTCACAGATACACAAACAAGTTTGAAATTACAAAGCTAACGATATATCACTTCATCCCAAAGTAGCTAGAAGGATCCATACGAAGATCTTATGGATCGACAACAATCATAGCTATCGCTAACAAGGCCACGTTTTCTTGAGATAAACTGCTTCCAGACCATAGAGATAGTGAAAGAGAACATGGTGGAGCATTTTTTGCCAACCTACAGCTATAAATAGACATGGAGGGGCATCATTTAGGGGATTTTTTTGTCTCTCTTGCAATTTGTGCATAATCTCTTGTAATTATCGGTGGATTGGTACTGAACCATAAGAACAACACTTGTAAAATAGCTATATCATCAATAAAATTCTCAAGTGGACGTAGGCAATGATTGGCCGAACCATTATAAACATACACAATTCTGGTTTTGCTCATTTTCACTTACTTTTCATCACTTTTATTCACTACTTAATCTTTGGGTATTGGTGCCACATTTTGGTACTAACATTTCTGTGCTTTCATTAAGAACCAATTCTTAGTCTTTTTGGATCCATCATCTAGTATTGGATTGCCTAAATCCAAGAGCTAGATCCAGTTTTCTTCATTTTTTGAAATTTTTAACTACTCAGATTTTCAAAAAATCTACACAAGTGCTTTCTACCATGGCTCCCAGAAGAGATCGATCCACCACTTCACATGTTGATTAGAATGTTGAGAATTATGGTTCCAACATGTTGAGGATGTTGCACAGCAAACCGTTAACGAAGGTCAGAACACAACAGATGTGATTACTAGGGTTGAGATGGACTGTATAATTAAGCAAATGGAAGACAACCTTCAGCAAAAGCCACAATGAACTGAATCAATAAATGAAGTAGAGCTTGGAATTGTTGAATCAATTAACAAACGGCCGTAGGAGAATTAGGAGGGATAAAACACCTTCTAGTTCAGAATCTGACGGTTCCTCATCATCGGAGCAAAGGCAGAGGAACAGGAAGCAAAAGATGGTTCAAAAGGACGCTGGAAAGTCAAAACAGAAGACAGGACCGAACCGCGGCCAAGGCCTATGGATCGGTATCGATCCATCTGGAGGGATCAGTACCACACTATATAATCATGGTTTGGGTGGTCGACTTTCGGGTGATGGCGCTGGTTTGTCTTTAGGACATGATGTATTGGAGATCAGAAGGGTGCTGCGGATCCGCCATGGAGAGATTATGTGCATGGAATTGCTAATAAATGGTTATCCCAGAGTCTGGAGAACCCAGGTTTCGTGAAACAAACCAAGAGTGTTTGCTAGGCCAAACACTTGGGGTGGATCATTATTACCCCCGTTAAGTAGATCCACCTAAGTCGGATTTGACTGAAGTGGTCTGGAAACTTATAAGTGAGAGTCAGCATTGGACTAATGATGAGTGGAGTTCCTCCCCAAGCCAGAATCCATTCACGAAAGATATCCTACGCGAGAAAGACATGAGGAGATTTGTAATGCTGACGATGTCGTCATATAAGGTGAAGATGGAACTGAGGAAACACTTGATGAAATACAATTGGCATATGGAATCTTTCAGAGCTGCTGATGTCGTACGATGTCGTTGTTTCCCAAATTTCTTAGAGGGAGTGGCGACGATGTGGTTCACCTGGCTTCCGCCAAGATCCATATCGTCTTTTGAGTAATTGGTGTGAAAATTCATTGAGCAATTCCTTATGCACACAATCCATCCAAAGGATGTCATGTCACTTTCCAACCTCTTCCAGGGAGCAGGAGAGTCTTTGAAGGATTTCTTGCATAGGTTTAATACCGTGGTGACCAAAGTCAGCAATGCACAGGAGGATATTGTGCTGATGGTGCTGATTAAGCGATCCATCCTGAGACTGACTTTGGGAGATGGTTGAAGATGAAACCCCAATCGATAATAGACATATTTTATAGAAAGTCAAATTAGTTCCTACGCATGGAAGAGGCAAGTGCTAGCAATAGGAAAACCAATGCTGGACAGTCGGTGGAGATAATACAAAGTAATGTTGGTGTGAAGCAGTTCGGAGGGAATTCCGACAATGTTGATGTTAATGTAGAGAATAGAAGTGGTGGACAAATCAAAAACAATGATGGGGCTAATGCTAAGAAGTCAGATTCAATGAGACGTTGATAATTCCAAAGTTTGACAATTATACTCTATTGAACAACTTGATTGAGAATATATACTTAGTTGCTCAACGTAAAGAGCAGTATAAGAAGCTGGCTCTCAGGGAGTCAACTTAAAAGGAGAAGAAGTCTGGCAAGTTCTACAGATTTCACTATACACATGGTCACAACACCAATAAATGCAGACATTTGCGTAATGTAATTGAATAGTTGATTCACAAAAGAAATTACAATAGTTTGTGTAAACCCTTGCAGGACGTCGGGCAAGGGACTTCAAACCCCAAGCAAGGGCAAGCTGCGCCTGGTATTGATGATCCAGGCGGCTTGAGAAATGTCTTATGATAAATACTATAATCGGTGTACCGCATCCAACTGAGAAAAGTTAGAACGAGGTGAAATAGTATGTGGGAGCGTTGAAACATGCAGTGAATGAGAGCTATTTTGCCATCGAGGATGATGTTTCGGCAAAGCAACTCAGAACTATGATGGATGATATTGTGTTCCGAAATAGAGATGTGGATGATACTATGTTCCGAAATAGAGATGATGCAAGTGTAGAGGCCCAGACAATTGATCTTCTTGTGATATCAAAGATGATTGGCCCTGCTGTTGTGAGGAAAGTTTTGGTTGATAATGGAAGTTCAGTGAACATTCTATTCAAGAAAGCCTGCGACTGGATTCTTTTGAAGGGCAAGGATCTAAACCCTTGTAAATCTCGGATCCAGTTAACGGGACTAATACTCAACCTATGGGATGTGTGGATCTACTGGTGGTACTTGGAGAGGGCGATCGCAGGAGAATGTGGGTCGCGCCTTTTATTATGTTGGTATCTATTCTGCTTACAATGCTTTTTTAGGTCGATCGGTTCTTTCTAAATTTAGAGCAGCCATCGCTCCATGGTGCTTAATAATGAAGTTCCGACCGAGAGTGGTGTGGGGATTGTTCAAGGAGATCAGGGGATTAGCCGCAAGTGTTATGTCGTCGAACTGAAAGAGGCGAGATGAAGAAGAAAGGAAAGAGTGTAGAGAGGACTCTCTACAGCAAGGCTCTAGATGCATAGCTACCATTGCCTAAGCCCTGGCTTAGGTCACACAGTCGGTTCCATAAGGATATTGATCTGAGGAAAGAGCTGGAGGATGGAAGGGTAGCTCCTGCCGAGTTGATAATCAACATCCCGATTAGCCAGGATGACCCCACACCGGTCCTGAAGGTCGGATCGTAGCTTGGCATGAAAACCAAGAAAGAGTTTGTTGGTTTTCTTTGGGAAAACCTAGATGTTTTCACATAGACTCACTCAGACATGTATGGAATATCCTTGGAGATAGTGAGCCATGCATTAAATATGAATCCTAAATGCGTTCATGTGAAACAAAATTGCCGCAGCCTGAGTCCAAAGAGATCTGTTGCACTCAAAAAAGAAGTGGAGAAGTTGAAAGATAATAGCTTTATTCACGATGCCCAATACTCAAAGTGGGTATCCAATGCAGTCTTGGTGAAGAAGTTGAATGGGAAGTGGAGGATATGCATCGACTATTCTAACCTGAATAAGGCATAGCCGAAGGACAAATTTCTACTTTTGAGGATTTATCAGCTGGTGGACTTACAGCCAGACATGAGTTGTTATTATTCATGGATGCATACTTTGGATACAATCAAATACCCATGCATGTACCAAACCAAGAATACACCAGCTTCATAACCGATCTGGGACTCTACTGCTATCTTGGTATGCCCTTTGGATTAAAGAATGCTGGAGCGACTTACCAAAGATTGGTGAAAAAGATGTTTAAAGATCAGATCGGACGCTCGATGGTGGTCTATGTAGACGATATTCTTGTGAAGTCACGACGATCAAGGAGACACATTGATGATTTGGCATAGGTGTTTAGCATTCTCCAAAAGTAAAGGATGAAGATGAACCCTTTGAAATTCTCATTCGACGTTGCATCAGAGAAATTCCTAGGCTTTATCGTTAACTCCCATGGAATCGAAACCAATCTGGTGAAGATTGAAGTGCGAAGGAACATCAAAACATCAAAAACGATCAAAGACGTTCAAAGCTTGAATGGAAGGTCACCGTCCTGTGTTGATTCATCCCTAGAGCCACTGGCAAATACATTTCTTTCTTTGATGTGATCAAGAAGAGGAAAAAGAATTTTTCTTAGACACAAGAACGTGTAGATGCATTCCAGGATTTGGTGGATCACTCAAAGAGACCCCCCATTTTGTCAAAGCCACTAGACGATAAGGACTTATTTATTTATCTTGCAGTGTCGGTGCATGCCCTGGTGCCGCACTCGTGCGTTAGAAGTCCCAAATCCAGAGGGTGGTGTACTACGTTAGCAATCAATTGACAGAAGTAGAAAGAAAATACCCGAAGCTGGAGAAGCTCACATACTGCCTATTAATAACTTTAAGGAAACTTCTCCCTTACTTTTAGGCTCATCCGATCAAAGTTATGACCGACCAACCATTGAGACATGTCCTACAACGACCTGAGACCTCTGGAAGGCTGTTAAAATGGAACATTGAATTGAATTTGTTAACATAAATTATCATCCCCTGAGAGTGATCCAGGGTTAAGCTTTGGTGGATTTCATTGCTGAGTACAACGCATGAGATGACATTCCAGAGAGCAGTGTAGAGCAGAATGCCATATGAAAGATGTATACCGATAGTGCATCTAACGAACGTTGTTCTAGTTCTGGAGTCATGCTGGTGACTCACGAGAAACATCTGATTTGTTACGCACTGAAACTCGACTTTCCCGCAACAAACCATGTAATAGAATATGAGGCCTTAATCACCGGACTTAAAATCGCTAAGGAGCTAGGAGTTAAGACTTCGCAAATCTTCTATGATTCCTAGTGGTGGTATGTCAAGTGCAGAAAGAGTTTCAGGCAAAATGAGGGAGATTAGCTCCTAATTTAAACCGAGCCCTTAAACTGCTAAGTGATATTGAATATTACATGATAACGCATATTACCAAAGAGGAAAATACGAAGGCCAACTCACTAGCTAAGTTGGCCAATTCCATCAATGCGTAACTCATAGGCCTGGTTCCAGTGGAAGTACTATTGCCTTCGAGCATCGACCAGATGGATGTCGATTGGATTTTGAAGTTCGGATATGAGGAGTCATGAATGACACCGATAGAGAACTATCTACATAAATGAACCTTCTCGAAAGGAAGAGCGAACGACGTCAACTTCTTCGTAAAGCTGCAAGATTCACCATGCAAGAAGGGGTACTTTACAGAAAAAGGTTCTTAGTTCTTATGTTAGGAACTAGAGATAGTGGTATTGATGACAACAACCTTTGTAACTTATTTTATTATAACTTATATACTAACACTATTGTCAAGATATATATGAATGTTATTATGCAGGATATATAAATAAGGCAGGTACTGATTATTGAAGACTGTACAATATAAAGATCAAGAATGAAGAAATCAAGTTTGAAGACTCATGAGTATTAAGATCAAGATTTCAAGATATGTGTCTAGTTTTTGTTAAAACTTCATAATAGCATGGAAATCTTCATTCTGAATTTCATTTGGGATGGAACCCATTTCTACCTTCTTAGTGGCTTACAAACCCACGACAAGTAGCTTACAAACCTACGACAAGTGGCTTACAAACCCACGAATATCCTGGTTTTGTACAAGTTCTCGAGTCCTGATGTGATGAGATATTCTACAGGAAGAAGCATGCAAAACTACTTCAAAATGAATTTCAAAACGAATTTCAAAACTGCTTTTCAAAATATTTTAGCCTTCAAATTATCTTTTCAAATGATATTCAAATAGATGTTTTAGCCTTAAAATATTCCTTTTTTGTGTTTTAAAACATAGTAAAATTAGTTTATTTTACTCCAGAGTCATTTCATTTTTTTTCATTTCAATACCATTTTCAAAACAAATTTTATATTATTTTTAACATAGGGATGTCGACATCATGGGATACCCCATGTCGACATGGTGGCTATTGAATTCAAAATTTTCAATTTTCAAAAGAAGTGTCAATTCATTTAAATCTCTTCACGAATGGTTATGACTGTTACTGGTCTATAAATAGCCTTTACAAACGAATTTTTTAACTAACTATTTTCATATTTTCTTCACTCCTTCTCCACAAATCCATATTCTAAGATATTCATACTTTTAAGATCGTGCTGAAATTCTGCCGAATTCTCAAGTTAATCAAATTAGAATCCCATTCTTGTTTGATTCTCTGCCCTCTCTTGAAGATCAAAGTTCTATTCAGAGTTATAGGATCAATTTGTAATCAAAAGTTTATCGAGTCTCTCTATAAGGTGTGGTTGTGCCTGGAAATCAACTGGGTAATCTTGTGGCCCGTAAATCAAGAGAGTTTGCCCCGGACTCGTAAGACAGGAGGGTACCTCAAGGCCTTTAGAAACTGAGGATTGTAATCTCGACTTTGGTATAATAAAATCTGTATGAGGTGTTCTGCCTTGGTACATGATTGGATGTAGGGTAACTCCAAACCAGTATAAAATCCGGTGTGTTCTTTCCTTTTACTGCTTTTTATTTACTTTCTTCATCTGTGTTTGATTTTGTGATTGTTCTGTGATTAAGTTCTGCATTTGTTTGTGTCATAATTTTAATTTAGTCCATATAAGTCATAGAATCCATTAAACACTATTCACCCCCCTTTAGTGTTAAATTAGCCTTAAGATCCTTAATCCGCACTCCCTTTCAACTGGTATCAGAGCATAGGTTTTCATAGTTTTCATAATCTGAAACTTGAAAAGTTGAAAATGGCATTTTTAGAAAATTTTGTTAATACTAGTTTGAATCTATGCATTTCATCAAAGTATCATAGGTCTGCATATATTTTTTTATGTAAAATCAAGTTATCTACTGAATTGGTTTGTTATGCAAGAACATACATGTTACATGGCTTTTGAAAAATCAACAACCAATGGACAAACTGTGCAAATTGAGAAAGATAAATTGATACTTGATAGTGGCTGTTCAAGGCATATGACTGGAAATCCCGAGATACTCAATGACATTATATATCAAGATGGTGGATTGGTCAACTTTGGAGACAACTCAAAAGGATATATGATTGGCATCGGCAATGTTGGTAATTCTAAAACTCCTCTTATTTCTGATATTTTGCTAGTTAGGAATTTCAAAAATAATCTGCTTAGTATAAGTCAACTATGTGATAAAGGATTTAAAATTAAATTTGGAAAAAATAAGTGTCACATCAAAGATAATAAGTCAAATATTATCTTTAAAGGAATTAGGAAGAAAAACATTTACATCCTTAGTATGAAAGTTTCAAATGATAACTTATGTCTTTTGGCTAATACAAGTGACCCTTGGATTTGGCATAAAAGATTTGGTCATTTAAATTTCAAACTGTTATCTACGTTATCAAAACTTGACTTAGTTAGAGGTCTTCCCAAGTTAAACTTTAAAGTAGATAATATATGTGATGCTTGCCAATTAGGACAACTTAAGAAAAGCTCATTTAAATTAAAAGATATGATTTCTACTTCTAAACCTCTAGAATTACTTCATTTAGATTTATTTGGTCCATCTCAAGTTCAATCAATTAATCACAATAAATATGTTTTTGTAATCGTAGATGATTATTCTAGATATACTTGGACAATTTTTCTTAAACTTAAAAGTGATGCTTTTGAATTATTTAAGAATTTTGCTAAAAGAATTCAAAATCAATTTTCTTTAAAAATAAAAACTATTCGTAGTGATCACGGTGGAGAATTTGAAAATGAAAATTTTGAGAATTTCTGTAATAAAAAAGGAATCACTCATAATTTCTCTTTTCCAATAACTCCACAACAAAACGGAGTGGTAGAACGTAAGAATAGAACGATTCAAGAGTGTGCTAGAACAATACTTTCTGATAACAACTTACCTAAAAACTTTTGGGCTGAAGCAGTCGCTACAGCTTGTTATATATTAAATAGGATTTTAATTAGACCATTAACTAATAAAACACCATATGAATTACTTTACAATAAGAAACCCATAGTAGCTTATTTTAAAGTTTTTGGTAGTAAATGCTTTATTCTTAATACCAAAGATAATTTAGATAAATTTGAACCTAAATCGGACAAAGGTAACTTTATCGGATATTCTAATAGAAGACTAACACTATTGAAGAAACAATGCATGTATCTTTTAATGAAAATTTTAAAGATATTGTACAAATAGAAGATGAAGAAGATTTTGTAACTTTAAATAATGAACCTAATGAAACTAATTGTGAAATTATTCAACCTAATAAAAGAATTAGACTATTAAAAGATCATCATGTAGAAAATATACTAGGAAATATTGAATCTATAGTTAAAACAAGAAATCAACTAAATAGTATGAGCAATGTAGCTTTTATATCAACTATTGAACCTAAAAATCCAAAGGAAGCATCATCTGATGATTCATGGATTCTTGCTATGCAAGAAGAATTGAATCAGTTCACCAGAATTGATGTTTGGGAACTTGTTCCTAAACCTGAGGATAAAAGTATAATTGGAACAAAATGGGTTTATAAAAATAAAATGAATGAACTTGGTGAGGTCATGAGAAATAAAGCTCGTTTAGTCGTGCAAGGTTATTGTCAAGAAGAAGGAATTGATTATGACGAAACCTTTGCACCCATAGCAAGACTAGAAGCTATCAGGATTCTACTTGCTTTCGCAAATTATAATAATTTCAAGTTATATCAAATGGATGTTAAAAGTGCTTTTCTAAATGGTTTTGTAAAAGAAGATGTTTATGTTGAACAACCTCCACTTTTTGAAAATAATGAATTTCGAAATCATGTATATAGATTAAAGAAAGCTTTATATGGTCTGAAACAAGCTCCTAGAGCCTGGTATGAAAGACTAAGATCTTATTTACTACAATCTGGTTTTGAAATTGGTAAAATAGATACAACTCTTTTTATTAAAGAAACAAAAATGATATACAATTAGTACAAATATATGTAGATGATATAATATTTGGGTCAACTAATAACATAATGAATAAAGAATTTTCAGATATAATGACTAAAGAATTTGAAATGAGTCATATGGGAGAACTAAGCTTCTTCTTAGGACTTCAAATCAAACAATTAGTTAAAGGAATTTTCATTAGTCAAGAAAAATATGCCAAGGATTTAATTAGTAAATTTGGATTGACCACTTCTAGTGGGAAACCAACTCCAATGACAACTAATGTAGCTTTAAGTAAAGAAGATAAATCAAAAGATGTTGATCAAAAATTATATAGGGGAATGATTGGTTCGCTGCTTTATATAATAGCAAGTCATCCTGACATCATGCATATTGTCTGTCTCTGTGAAAGATACCAATCTCAACCTAAAGAAACTCACTTAAAAGTTGTTAAAAGAATTTTAAGATATGTAAAACATACTTTAGATTATGGTTTATTTTACCCTAAAAACGATGTATTTGATTTAATTTCATATTATGATGCTGATTACGCTGGTTGTAAATCAGACCGAAAAAGTACAAGTGGAACTTGTCACTTTCTAGGACATTCTCTGGTTTACTGGTTTAGTAATAAGCAAAACATTGTATCCTTGTCAACAACTGAAGCAGAATATATATATCTGCTTCTTTGGCGTGTTCTCAAGTTATATATGTGCAACAAACTTTAAAAGATTTTGGATTAACTATAACTAAATCACCAATTTATTTTGATAATACTAGTGCAATAAACTTATCTAAAAATCCAACTCCTCATGCTAGAACAAAACATATTGATATTAGACATCATTTTCTTAGAGATAATATGAGTAAAGAAGTCATAACTCTTGAATATATTAATACTGAAAAACAAATTGCTGATATATTAACCAAACCATTAAATGAATAAAACTTTACTAAATTTAGAAGAGAATTAGGTATATGTTCATTAACTAAAATATAAATTATAAATAATACAAGTATAGTTAATAATTAATATAAATAAAAATTTCTCAAAAATTGAACTGGGCATGTCGACATGACCCATCCCCCTATGTCGACATACAGGCCGAGATTTTCAAATTTAAATTTCCCTTTAAAATTAGTTATTTGGTTATATATTTATATATTTCGACTTTTACTCCTTTCCTCTGTTCTATTCTCTGTAATAAACTTCTAAAACAGTAAATTAATGGCTTCCTCTTTTAATAATGAACTTTCTTCACCCACTTCTCCTCATTCTGGCCCTTTTCAACGTTCCACACACGTACGAGTCATCAAATTACAAGAGAAGATGAAAGATTTGCTTCAAATAATGACGGAAATTCAAGTGAGTCAACTGCGAATGACTAGAGAACATGATAGGCAAGGCAGAATTCTTAGGAATTTGCAAAAATTCCTTATGGATAACCATGCCAATCCCATTGTCATCGAAGAATCGTCACAAGCCATGGATTCTGAAGAAGAAGAAGAGCCTATGGAAGAACCACAAGAGGATCAAGAAGGAGAACATCCTTTGCCGAATCCGGATGTTCATATGGACGAAGACGATGGCGTGATTTGCGTTGGAGAGGTCCTTTTTGACACTAATGGGAACTTGGTCGAACTACGTGGAAACTTTTGTCTCCACTATCAAAATTGTTCGGTCCATAAATCACCAATAGTTAAGGGTCCTTGTTAAGTGTTTTTCGTTTTTCGTTTTTCTCTTTCTTGATTGTATATTAATTTGTTAATTTGTATATAAAGTGTTTTCTTAATTAATGTTCTTCCAAAAACAGTCTTTGGTGTATAAAATCTTGAATTCCATTTAACTTAGGATGCTATATTTAACTTATACATAGTTATTATATTCTTATGTCATATGTTTGTTTATCTCATTTTCTATTAAGTTCAAGGTTTATAGGTTATTGTTTTGTTGATGACAAAGGGGGAGAAGTTATATAAAATAGTAGGCTTGGAGTAAGGGGGAGTTGTTGGTGTAAGGGGGAGTTATGGTATGATCGAAGTGGTAAGTATATTTTATAAGGTTGTCATCATCAAAAATGGGAGATTGTTAGGAACTGAAGATAGTGGTTTTGATGACAATAACCTTTGTAACTTATTTTATTATAACTTATATACTAACACTATTGTCTAGATATATATGAATGTTATTATGCAGAATATATATAAGGCAAGTACTGATTATCGAAGACTGTACAGTATAAAGACAAGGATGAAGAAATCAGGTTTGAAGACTCATGAGTATCAAGATCAAGATATGTGTCTAGTTTTTGTTAAAACTTCATAATAGCATGGAAATCTTCATTTCGAATTTCATTTGGGATGGAACCCATTTGTACCTTCTTAGTGGCTTACAAACCCACGACAAGTAGCTTACAAACCTACGACAAGTGGCTTACAAACCCACGAACATCCTGGTTTTGTACAAGTTCTCGAGTCCTGATGTGATGAGATATTCTGCAGGAAGAAGCTTGCAAAACTACTTCAAAATGGTTTTTCAAAACGAATTTCAAAACTGCTTTTCAAAATGTTTTAGCCTTCAAATTATCTTTTCAAATGATTTTCAAATAGATGTTTTAGCCTTAAAATATTCTTTGTTTTTGTTTTTAAAACATAGTAACATTAGTTTATTTTACTCTAGAGTCATTTCATTTTGTTTTCATTTCAATACCATTTTCAAAACAAATTTTATATTATTTTTAACATAGGGATGTCGACATCATGGGATACCCCATGTCGACATGGTGGCCGTTGAATTCAAAAGTTTCAATTTTCAAAAGAAGTGTCTATTCGTTTAAATCTCTTCACGAATGGTTATGACTGTTATTGGTCTATAAATAGCCTTTACAAATGATCTTGTTCTATAAAGGACTTGTACCTTTGAAATTGGCGATCTTGTTCTCTAAAGAAATTTCCCTTGCCCTGGGAACCTGGGCCCAATTTAGGATGGTCCATATGCAATTGAGAAGAAGCTGGGTGATGGCATATTCAAGCTGGCAATGGTGGACGGGTTCTCACTCCCACGGATGCGTAATAGTGAACACTTACGGCGCTATTTCACTTAAATGTAAATTGTACATATCTAATCAAAGCTGTGTAACCAGACATAATCTATCAGTTCTAATGTTTATAAAAGAAATGACTTCTAAAGCTTATGAATCTGTCTATGCTTAACTTCACATTAGGATCAATGACATATATTTAAATGAACTTGCATGTGTAAGATGCAGGTATGCAAGTACCTAGATATATGTACCAACCAAGCTTCTGCACTCCATGAAGCTCAACTACACTTGGCATTTGAAGAGATGCCAAACAACTCCTTTAACCCACAACTTGGGAGCAGGAGTATAAACATTCAAAGGCTAAATGAGATAGTTCACCTCTATTGCTCGTGCCTAGAGTTTGGCAGAGCATCCACACCATGCTCGGAGCAGGCAAGACAAAAGATCTACGCCCAGAGATAGGCGAGATATTATTTACATCGATCAATGCCCAGAGTTAGGCATGATTGAAGACAAACGTCTTGGAAAAGGATGTTTAAAACCACAATGATTAAGTGGTTAACTCAGACCGGCGTCTAGAGTTTGGCATGGTTAAGGCATGAAATCTAGAGAAGGATGTCTGGAGAGACATCCGAAGATGAATTACCGCGATCGACGCCCAGAGTTAGGCACGATCGCACTCAAAACATGCTTGAAATGGATGTTTAAGTTAACTTTCTAACCAAGTGGATTTTGACCAAGTTCCAGAGTCGAATATGGTCATATGTGAATAAACGTTCTGGCAATCATTATTTACGCGCAAATGATGGAACAAACTAGTAACTTATTCTGATGATGAGAAGTGGACCGCAAATACATTGAATGTAAAGCACATTTCTCGAACATTTGGACAAATTCACACAAGACTTGAACAAAATAAAAATCTTTCCTATTCATAACCAAAATAAGACTAAGAAGAATGTGATGACCCACATTCGAAAGGTTTAAGTCGACAATAAACCACACATGTCTAACTCAAAACAATTCGAAACATAGATAATCAATGGGGTTTTATTAAGAAAAAAAAGAAAAGAAGAAAAAAAACACAGAATCTCGCAACGGAATGACAAAATATAATAATCAAATAAACAGTTCATGAAGCTGTTTACACTATACATTTGATTATACTTTTACCACATCAATCAAAGTTATACATACAACAGAGACAAAACAAAACAATGTAGCAGAACAACATGATGTAGTGGAATAATACTAGTAATATAATATACCAAATCTTCGTCTTCGTCCTCCAGAATAATTTGATCTTCAATGCACTGAAAACTTAGAGCTGACCCGAGCATAAAGTAAAATAATACACTTGAGTTAGAACTAAAATATCCTTATATAAGTCAAATCAATATCACATATAACAGGAGTGTAATAGCATCAAATATGTTTACGGGTTTTTACATCTCCTATCCAGTGTATAGCGTGCATGCAATAACTCAAGAGATGTTATGGGATTTTCCATCTATTAAGGATCCGTTAAAATATCTATATATAGTAGAATACGCTATATATGTAATGTTTAATCAATAAAATAAATATTTTTCTTAGCGTTAAGGCTTTATGTTAATCCCCTTTAATTCGTTTTTAAGCATTGTTGTACAGTTTGCATATAACACAACCAAAAGAACGTCGGTAGATAAGGATGTGCTATGATATGACAACACTAAACCAAACTTGTAGTTGTCTCGGATAAGGATAAACGTATGACAAGGCACGTGAGGCAATGCCCAAGGTATTATGCTACTAGTTCGAGTCGCTAGGCTGGTGGTAATGCATCGCTACAACGACCGCCCACCACGTCCACCCATCCCATATCGAGTCAAAGGGAGGTTATCCCAATCAAGGTGCACCAATCAAAACCAACAACAAAGGTAATAGTATGGACCGAGTCCACAAGAAAAATCGAAGAACAGGTGTCCGCTAGGGGTAGCTAGCCCACTTAGCCTGGTTCAAGCTATCATGTTTTAGTCATTTCAAATTGACACAAGTGTCGGGGCTATCCATCATCGTTCTCTTTCTTTAAATCCAGCAAATGTACATTAAATCCAACCACTTCATCCTGGAGTCTCCTCCACGTATGCAGTTATTAAAGTGGTTCCAACATTGACAGAGAGTATGTCAATAATCATCCCCGGTCTCTTTAACAATCAAACGTCATTTTACACACCGGTTGGTTCTTTTACATTTCAAAATGATTCATACTTGATATCAAAATATCAAATTCACTTCAAAATATCATTCATTTCAAAATTATCATATTCATTTCAAAATCATTTTTATTAACTTCGAAATCAATTTCCTTTCAAAATCATTTTATTCACTTCGAAATAAATTTCATTTCAAAATCATTTTTATTCACTTCGAAATCAATTTCATTTCAAAATAATTTTGAATTTTGACTTAGGTTATAACTTCATTTTAACCAAATTCGCATTTAAATCCATGATTTAAACATAAACAGTTCCCACTTTGACCAGTTTGAATTTTTGAAAATAGTTTGAATAGTTAAAATAGTTTGGATAGTTAAAGTAGTTAAAATAGTTTAGATATTAAAATAGTTATATACTAAATGATTTGAAAATTTAAATAATTTGAAAATTAAAAAAGATGAATTTTAAAATAGTTTATAGTAAAATAGTTTATAGTGAAAATAGTTTCAAATTTAAAACGGTTTCTTTCCATTTCCCATAAATATGGACTCAGGTCCAAATTTCAATCAAACTGATTAAATTTCGATTTCAATTCAAATTAACTTCGAATTCGAGTCAACGATTCGATTCAATGGCTTAAGTTCCAATTCAATTCTCATTTTTAACCATTTCAATTTATATAAATTTCAAGTCCAATTTCAATTTACCGATTTAAATCACTTAAATCAAATTGAACTTCAATGTTCAAATTAAGGTTCAAAATTTTAAAATAATTCAATTCCGAGCCCAAACTTGAAACATCATTTATATCACCTTTACTTAGATAAATTCGAAGTTCAAGTAACAGTACAAACCTTTAAAATAATTCAATTTGCATAATTCAAGTCATATGTCAATTATAACTTCATATTTCAAATTTAATTCTTTAAAACAATTTCTTTTAACCAATTTCGATTTCAACATTTCAAAGCTCGAGTTAGAAATAATTCAATTCATATAAATTCGATTCCTTTATTTCTTTAAAACAATATCATTTAAATAATTTCAATACCAAGAATTTTAAAACTATTTAATTTAATCAATCTGGTATCCGTATATAATTTTTTATCCTATGACCAAGTGATCAGTTATTTCAACTTTTAATTGCAAGGATGGATATATGTCATTTCAATTTAAATCAAAGTGTCATAGGTATATATCATTTCAACCTATTTCTTAATTTATTCGAATATATTTCAAATAATAGTTTATATACTATCAAATAATATACAGGGTGATAACAGGATATATATAAAATAAATAAACATCCAATCATTCAAAATACCAACCAATAGTCACCATCACAATCAACATCCAAAACAGTCAATTTATCAGGACAGTTAACTAATTATCAATATCGGGTGTTTAACTAGCCATTCAATTTCAAATTTTACCGTCGATTTCAAATTCCTAACAGTTCAATTCATATGTCAATTTAAATGTCAGTTAAATTACCAAACAACAGTCGATAAAAATAAATCACTTCTTTATTTCAATTTAACTAACATCGGAATATTTTAGTATTTCGTGAGCGGTTTAAAACACTCACCTTTATTTGAAACTAATTTTTTTCTTCAATGTTAAATAAATTTCAATCCAACTCCATGTCGTAGACGATTTCAAAACGAATCCAACGCAACTTATTTCGCTCGAATCCGACGTCGTACGAGAAGGTTACGAATAAATTAACATTTGATATAATTAAAATTTAATCAACATAATTAATTAAAAAATTAAAAAAACCTTCTTCCCCTACGTTAATCACGCGTCTTCTCCCCATGTCGACGCTTTTCGTTTCTTTTTTTTTCGAACTCGATCGCTCGACCACCACGCCGACGTCGCCCATGCTGCACCGCCCTCGACCGTCGCTCCTTCATGCTCGCACCAGCAGCCACATGCGCGTGCGTATGCATAGATTAAGATCACGCAAAACCCTAAAACTGTCGTGCCTTCGTACGAAATTCGCCGCCACCTCGCACCTCCATTTGATGATCCAACCGTCCATCTTGTAGAGCACGATGAGATCTACATTTCTTTCTTTTGGGTTGAGAGCCGATACGGCCTCAAGTGGCTTCGAGGAATAATGATCGTCGGATGAGAAGATTTTTAGTTAGCAAATGAAAATAATTGAGGGCTATTTATAGGAAATTTCCATGGCACTATTCATCCGTGAAATTTTCGAACTCCAAACGAAGCGTGCCACCTGGCGTTCTACATGTTATACCCCTATTCTGAACACAATGGAACATATGTCGGGAGCCAATTCCATCATATTAAGAAGATAGCTTTTCAAAATCAAATTATTTTATTAAAGTTCTGAAAATAAATTCTACGAGTTTCAAGCTCGCACGGCTAAACGATAAGTCTGATCGCTACGAAACTTGAAATCCTATAATAATTCACTATTACGGATCCGATCAAACTATTTTCATCTTAATCCGAGATAGTGGCCAGAATGGCTATTTTCGTACGTTAATTAAAACAGGCTATTTTCCAAAATAAATTTATTCACTTTAAATTCAATATTGAAAGTTAACAATCTTCATTCTTGTTTAAATAAAATTTAAATCAACTTTTGAAATCATTTTTGTTTACATTAAATTCAAGGTTCAATTAATTAAACAATTCGAAATATTAAATATAACATATAAATTATCAAGTAAATCGCTATATTTGAAATGTAAGTTATTTAACTTATAAAATTTAACTTTTAAAACGAATTCAAATAATAAAACAACTACTCCCATTTTACAATAATTCAACATCTTTGCAATTATTGTATACAGTAAAAGTTATTTATTTCTTACCAAATAATTGTTCTCTTATTTTTGAAATTTAAACTTATCAAAAATACCATTTCATATAAATAAAGTTATGCTTTTACTTTTAAATAACATTCATTTGATAATTTATTTACTTAACATTGATTATTTCAATTTATGTTATCAATTACTTACAATTCAATATCATTTAATTTACTTTCTAATATAAGTTATCATCTTTTACCTTATCGAGTTTTGTTATTTAAATTTTTTATCTAAGTTCATATCCAATGAATTACATTAATAAATCATTAAATTTTTATTTCTAACCATTTTTCTTCAATAATTATATTAAATTTAATAATTTAAATAGTTAAAAATAATGGTCGTTACAAAGAAAATATACAAGTGTTATTGACAACTAGACTGAAAGAAAAAGCGAAGGCCGAACCCACACAAAACCGATGTGAAAATAAAAGCTCGTTCCCAATACTATATAACCAAAAGCACAAAGGAGATGGATGATCATTTCTTGGTCCTCTTCTCTTTCTCTTTCTTCTCTATAGAAGATGGCTCACTGGATCCCTCCGGTTTCTTTCTTATTCTTCCTCCACTTTCTTTTCCCTTAAATGCAAGTTAAGTAACGTGGCAGTAGACATGCTTTGAGTGCTCCCGGTCGTGGGTAGCATAAACGAAGCAAAAATGGTCTCGTTAGGCAAAGCTATTGATAGAGGAGGAGGGTAAAAGTCAGTCGGGTCTTGCTTAATTTCGACAGTGGACTTGAGCTGTTGTTTGAGAAGTTCGCTCATCGAAAGCCCATGGGAAAGATTAATCGATCCCGTGATCTGGGCATCATCATTAGCTCGCATACCCTGGAGATCACCAGGCTCCTCTTCTTGAAAAGCATGAATCGTCTGCATGCCAGGGCCCGAAGTGTCACCAATCGAAACGCTCGGAGTTATCCTTGAGATAGTCACGATCGTTGAATCGGTCATTATCGCCTATTGTCCAGGTTGGGAGCCCTTCTTTGGGAGACTAGAAATCACAGGCTAACCTAAAATTTGGGAAAGATGAAGTGAGAGATTAGCTACATCGATCGACGTCATATGGGCTCTCTCAAATATGTGTGAGATCAATGATATACCTACGCCATATTGAGGCTCAGTGTGGGTAGGCATATCACCCAAGTTCTCTTCCTGAATAGGAGATAACATGCTTGTTTTATGGAGTTGCAGCACATCCGAATTGTACTCGAAATTTGAAGGAGTGATATAGGCAGAAGAGGCCCAGAGGTAAGACCTGTATAATATCATAAGGAGTAATACCGGAACCTTTGGCATGATCTTTTTAAACTGTAGCAGCCAACTCCAGATGCAAAATGAGCTCACCTGCTCTGAGCGCCTCGATTTCCTCCGGACTCAGAATCTCTTTCTCCAGTTCTTCCAAGTCCACTTCTCCTCCTTTTGAATGTTCTCTCTCTTCAAGCACAATCTTCTCCCATGCCATCATTAAAGCACGGGGATAATTTTTGCCAAGCCACACCAAGTCTCAGAACTTAAGAACGTTGGAATTATAGTTGGTG
This sequence comes from Allium fistulosum, assembly GCA_030737815.1. NCBI lineage: Eukaryota > Viridiplantae > Streptophyta > Magnoliopsida > Asparagales > Amaryllidaceae > Allium > Allium fistulosum. The sequence goes on along the minus strand of CM060905.1, from coordinate 244,815,105 downwards.
TTAAGTGGATTGAAACTATCTTTAACCCACCTCTCTACAGCTGCCACCGTCTTGTTAGTTTTCCTCTCAACAGCTCATCCACTCTTTTAGCCTTGTCTAGCGAATCATCTCTTTCCTTGCGCGTGATGAGCAATTCTTTGTAGTAATTGTGAGCTGTTTGAAGTGCCTCATCTTTCTCCTTCTTTTCTTTTTCAAGCCGTGCCTTCATCCCTTTCACCTTTCTGGCTAATTCATGATTTCTGTGGTGAGCAGACTCAACTTGACTTAAGTGATTCTTTCTTTCTTGCTCGATCGCTGTATTTAAGTCTTTGACTTTTTGGTCGTCATCCTCCTTTGCATTCTTTGACTCTGTAACTTCATTGTCGAAATGGGCAATGGTCTCATCAATCTAACCTGCTATGAGTTTTAGCCCTATAATCTCAACCTCTAAACTCTTAGTATATTCTGAGATTGTCTTAGCTAGCCTCCTCCAAGTTAAGTACTGATCATAAACATCACCGACGTATGATACCGTCTAATCCTTAATATAAAAAGGAATATCTTTAAAGTTTGGAACGAACTTGCAAGTTTTAAAATTGATTTTCAAAAAGCAAAGCTACTATTCAGTTATATGAGGATTTGAAGCGTTTGGCTGCTCTGTTTTGATAATAAGCTGCTCGATAGGTCCTTTATCGGCTCTATGTCGAGAATAATCGGAGGTATCAGATCTCGATGGACGGTGAGAATGCTAAGAGGTATGGGACGACACTGGCTGGCGGAAATGGAAGCATGAGAAGGGTCATCACAAAGGACGTCGTCGTGGTGACTAAAGTGTTTTTACGAACCCCTAGATGGGGGAACCTAGATCTAGATCGATGCCTAGATGATGAATCATGTGGCCTGTAGTCTTTCTCTCTACCCCCATGATCATGGGTTGAGCACCAACTGGAATCAAACTCATGGTTGGGTTTATGGGGTTGCGTGGTTGGTTTGCACCTTGGCTGATATCCCATCTGATCTTGAAATTCCTCATATAATCCACATCGTTCCATGGAACCTGCGAACAAACAAAGACAAATCACCTTTGATAAGATAGGAGCACGACATAATTTGTGCTGAGTGCGGTGCATGTGTGGTGTGCATGCAAGGTCCTAGTGTCCCCTCGACGGACCATTGGTTTGACTTTTGCTGACAGGGGTAATCTCCCCTAGTTTAGTGGAAGGCACGTCCTCTTGGAAATAAATAGGGGACCCAACATCCCCAATACTAATATTAGCAAGGCCAAAGATGTCTATTACATCCAGGATTGGACCAAGACTAGCAAAAGGATCCTCAGAAGCCTATACAAAGTTTCAAATGCAGTTGTGACCGATGGAGGTGGAATCAGAGTCTTCTTTTTGACAATTTTAATCTTAAGGCTTCTTCTTTAAAGAGGTTGTTGGTCTTCACCATCTTCATCATCAAATGGATCACAACCTATGTGCATACCTGCGTGGCCTACTTCTTCTCCCTCATTAACACCTCTGATTTCGCCTTCTTCCATGTGCTCTTGTATATTGCTAGTCTCAACTACTGGACTTTGGACTGGGGGCACCAGCAAGCGTTCTTCGTTATTTCTGGATGATGAATCATCCTCATTACTATCAGAAGCTTCTGGAGAAAGACCAACACTATGATCAGCGTCTAACAAGTTTCGGGCTCGCAAGTTTTCATCGCTTTGAAGCATCTTAGCCTCTCTCTCGTCATTTGGAATTTGGTGAAGTTGTTGGAGGGTTTATGCTAAATCTTGATTGCTAGGACTGCGCGGCACATCTGCAAGGAGCGATAAAGACGTTCAACGTTAGGAAAACTATGAACCTGAGCTTGTATGAAAAGAACAAGAACAGAACTTAAATGGAGATAACCATCGCTGTGCAAATCCAAGAGGACAAGGAATAAAGAAGAATTACTCCTTAAAATAACTTAGTATGTTCCAAGTGCCAACCAGAATTTAACACTCCCAAGATGGCTCTAAGAAGATGAGGGAAGGATTTCCCTTTGCGACTCTTGAAGCTGAATAATATCAGATCTCTTGATTACTGGGGACCCGTTTGAAGTGACGAGTGAAAATGATGAATAGACTGTGAAGAAAAGCTTAACTATTTGGATGGAGTTATGTTGGACTAGTCTCATAAAGTGCAGATCTCGTCAGATGAACTGATTAAATGGTGGGATGCCTCCTGCCAAGCATATATACTTATTACATGCTATATACCCATCTGGTGAATGGTGTGCTCTTTGGTGGCGCATCAGAACCAACACATCCTCAAAAAGGATTCCATGCTTCTCACAAATTCTCCTAAGTGATCCTTCTTTGATTTTTGAAGCGGTAGAATCGACAAGACGTCTAATATAATAGCATCATCGAGTGTATCAGGCACAACCTCGACTTTCGAGCCTTCTACAAGCTCTCTTGGAACTTCAAGGATAGGTGGTTCTACTTGCAGATTTTTGGGGCAAGATGGAATGGGAGTCGAGCTAGACTCAGTGTCTGATTTAGCATATCTTGAAGTTGATGGACCTATAGCTTGAGCGGAGAGATGCTCGGAACATCTCTGAGCCATATCTATCAAAAATCAACACCTAATTGATATCAGATTGATTAAATGTTGTGCATCATGCCAAAGTGAAAGTTTAGTGCAGTGTTGTGCAGTGCCAATTTCCAATATTATGTAACAGTTCGTTTAAAAGTTTGGAATTCATCCGAAATGACCGTCATCGCTATCCGTCCCGATGGGACTTCACATCACTGACCATGCCTTAGAGACATTTGAGGATCCAAGAAGTAGTGTTTTGAAAAAAAATCCATCATTGATTGACATTGATGCTCTCACAAGAGAGCTCGAAGATCAAAAATCACCAAGGGCAGGACCGGTACCAATCCATACCCTTAGTGGGTAGTACATTAGAATAAATTCTTTAATAAATTTTCTTCAAAACACATTTTTATGTGGGTCAAAACAGATGTTGTGTAAAACACTGTTACTACAACCCAAAAATACTAGTGTATGGATTCAATTAAAATAAATACTAATAAACCTCACATATTAAATAAAAACATGTACTTTGGGAGTCACCTACTATAACAATAGTGTTATAGTCTATGCTCCCTTTATTTTCACGAAAACATCTATTACAATAATAAATGTTGTAATCTACGTTTTCGATACTTATTACATTCTAGGTTTTATATTTAAAATCTTTGTTTACTTTCAAAAAAACAAGTGAGCTATATAAGCTCTATAATTATTCAAAAAGAATTTCACTTTTTCAACAAAATTTACATTATATAAAAACCAATTTAAATTTCTTATCATATTTCCAAAAACCTAGCATTTACTTTAAAAATATTGACAATTATTTTTTTCAGTTCTAACAATTTCATTTTATTGGGTTATACATAAAGTGGATTTTCCTACTTACTACCCTAGGAGTATCCTTTCTAAACCTTGGAAATCTCATTTCCTTACTTAAAGTTTTTTGTTCCTATACTCATACTTATTCTAAGGTACTACCGTTAAATCCACTTATATGAAAAAATTATAATTTCTGCAATTATCTACACATGGGCTTTCTTCTTTTCTTATCAACTGAATCTATTGTACATCTCCAATCTTTGGCTACCTCTCTTTGGATTTTCACAATCCGAACCTAAATGTACAAAATAATTTCTCAAACTCTTTCCATGTGTAGACCTTCTCTATGCCCCAAGAAACACACTTCCTTATGCCAAAAGTGTTACTTCAAGAATTTTTCCTTCGATCGATAAACACAAAGCATACTAGGAACCTCTTCAAGATGATTAGCATGCTTTTCCATACTCTTGGAAAACACCAAAATGTCGTCCACGAACACCATCACGAACTTATTTAGGACAGGGCTCATCAAATCTACCAAATAGGCTGGGGCATTGGTTAGCCCAAAAGGCATAAACAACCACTCAAAGAATCCGTCGGGTGTCCTAAATGCGGTCTTATCTATGCTATCATCGATGACCCTTAGCTGATGGAATCCTGTGGCTAAATCAAGCTGGGAGAATACCGAAGAGCTAATTAACTGGTCAAAAGATCATCAATCCTAGGGAGTGGATATCGTTCTTCTTTGTGAGCTTATTTAATTCTTTATAATCAACGCAAAGTCGAAGGGAACCATCCACCTTAGTAGCAAAGACGACTGGCGCTCCCCAATCCGATACGCTCCTTCTTATAAATCCTTTCCCCACAAGCTCACGGATCTGCTTGCTCAATTCCTTCCTCTCCCTGGGTGCCATACGCATCATGGGTAATGCTATTGGCTTAGCATTATCAGTCAAATAAATCCTGAAGTCAATCTCTCTCTTAGGGGGTAGTCCCATAACCTCCTAAAAGACGTCTGGAAAATCTCTGATGAAAGGAACCGGATCTAACTTTGATGATGATGAATCGAGGGAATAAAGGAAGCTCAACATAACCGACCCTTGCGGGTCGCAGGAAACCTCGAGAGTCCTACCACTGCATGTCTCTAGTCTAACGACTATCCTCTCGCAGTCTAATATAGCTCCATATGTGGATAGCCAATCCATTCCAAAATCATCCCATACCTCGAAAATCCCAAAACATGGGCGTCGTAGTCAAATTCTACGCCTAGGATAAAAATTTCAAACCCCTACAAACCATAGACAAGTGTGCCAATCCACCTGTGGGGTTTGAAACAACAATGGGGTTTACTACTAAAGAGATGTTTTAAGTGCAAACAATCTACTAGAGAACAAAGGATGAGAGAGTGTGATGCTCTAGAATCGAAAAGAGCTCGAATGGAAAAATCAGGAAGAGAGATTAATCCTTCTAAAGAGATTTTCCTATCTTTATCTAAATCACTGCTAGAAAGTGCTGCATCCAAAGCTTTTACCTGCGCCGTATGTGTGATTGCTCTCTGCCTCATTCTCTAAGAACAAGCTCTACTAAGATGACCGGGCTGCCCATAGTTGAAACGCCTCCCCTTCATCGTTTTATTCTTATAGTCCCTTGCGTAATGACTAACCCGTCCATAGTTATTGCATTTTCCGCTTTACTTGATCCACTTCTGAGGTCCTCCAAATCTAACATCCTAAACCTTTGCTCTATAACCTCCAACCTAGCTCGTGCCTCCTCGAAATCCTCTGTGCCAAAAATTGTTCTACCTCCTAGACTAGCAAATTCTTACATATCTTAGAAAAATTGGCTACTGTTGATGGATTAAAGGGACCTCCACCTACCGGTGCTGTATTGGGGGCTTGCCCTTGCACCTCTCATACCATAGCTCTACGGAACCGGTCAGCCATATTATGCAAAAAAAGGAAACTTAGGCTCGAAAGAATCGAAAGAAGGTTGAACTGGACTTTTGAGGGGAGTTTTATAAGAACTCTTTTATACTTGAAAAACTACTTCTATAATAAAAGTTTCTTTCTGAAAAATACTTCAAATTTGAAGATATGCTACTTAAAAATAGGTTGCTTTTAGAAAAATACTTTATTTTTAAAACAAGTTTTAGGAATCCTGTAACCTTAGGCTCTAATACCAAATGTAACACCCCACATCTCTTAGTATACCCAAATGGACACACTAAAAGATGTGGTGCGTTGTAGGTATAACTAAAGCTAGCAGAGACTAAGATTCACAAGACAAAATACATAAAAACAGCGGAAACAATTAAAATGATAATTTGCTAAAAGTCAAACTTCATAATATAGAATTATAAAACCAATTACATCATATGTCTCAAAATACCAATATATGTCTCATGAAATCAAAACCTCGGTCTCATAAATATCAGAGTACAAACTATCCCTCACAAAGTGCCAGTACATGGAATAAGCTAAAAATTGAAAATAAAGAAGAGAAATACATAAGAAATCTCTGCAAAAGAAGTCTCCAAGTGTTTGTAATCTATCGTCCTTGCTCTTGCTAGTCTATGGGGGGGAAAGGGAAAATGGAGGAGTGGGTCAAATTAAAAGTCTGGTGAATGATAGTAATTACTAGAATCTTTAAGCAAAGTAAAAGTAATAGAATTTACAACAGTTCTAGTATATAAAGAAAACAAAGGAAATAGAGAGAAGGAATAAGCTAGAAATAAATACGAATTAACTAGATCAACATAATTGATTAACTTTGATTGTTTGCACTTGTTTTTGATAGCTGCTTAGATTAGGCTGAATTCCTAATACTACCCTTTGATCGACCTGCTACTCCATAGAATCTACTGTGGACCGGATGCTAAAGCTCCCTACGCAGTTGATTATTGTATATGAAAGGCACACAATAAGCGCTTAGAACTCATAACGATTAATGAGCACCCGAATGGAAGTCGCACGCGTAACCGCCACCATGCTCATGCTACCTGTTGTTCCACCTATTGGGTCTTCTTATTACCTCAAGCTCCAGCATAAGCGTGCCCTTCATCTCAATTCAGGATTATGTGAGACACCTCATCTCACTTCAGGGTTATGTGAGACACCTCGTTTCACTTCAGGGTTATGTGAAACACCTTGTCCACAGAAATAATATGGGAAATGCTGTTGGTACTGGCATGTCGTCCAAACAATATCTAGTTGCGCCCCTTGCCCAAATCCCCATGATTTGAACTTCTACTTATTGACCATTTACTATCGTTATTAACAAAAGCGTGCCCCTCGTCTCACTTTTGGATTATGTGAGACACCTCGTCTCACTTCAAGGTTATGTGAGACACCTCGTTTCACTTCATGGTTATGTGAAACACCGTGATAGAAATAATAGGGGAATGTTATTTGGTACAGGTCCTACTTTAATTCTTGGCTTATTAACTTAGATAAATTATTTAAATAAGCATTTACTTTTGATCTTACTATCTATGCTTATTAATTTATCATAAGTCTTAAAATAAGCCTCACTCTGTTCTATTTCTTATTATAACCTACGTTATAATCATGCTTATTACTTAACCCAAGGTCTAAGTGTAAAAATAAGCTTCTTTCATCTTATAATCTTTTTAGTTATAATTCTAAGTTATAACTAGGCCAATTATCTTTAATTAGTCCAATTCTAACATCAATATCATAATTAGGCTCAATTTCAGTCTTAATTCCATTTTTATTACGGTCTTTACAATTTACATCTTATCTTCCGTTATTTCAGCATTCTTATAATTTTAATCCATATTCGCGTTTAATCTATTCTAATCCATACGCAAAGAAGAAGGAGAAATAAAAAAAACTGAAAATAGAGGAAAATCTATGGCGGAGGAAAAAGATGTAAATAATGCATAAATAACAGTAAATAAATTAAAATACTGTAAATAAACTGTAAATAAATGAAAAAGCTATAATTAACAGAAATAAACTAAATTAACTGAAAAGAATAGCTAAAAGAAGTAGACTAGAAATAATTTTAAAAACTATAAATAAACTACTAAAAAGGTTATTCCAAAAATCGTAGTAAAACTATAACTATTGGAAACCCTATTATTTTAAATTACTTAAAAATCTAAATAATTACAATCACTCGCCTGTGGTCCTAAGCTCTTCCCTTTAGGCCTTCCCGGATCCACTTAGGATTGTAAAATATTTAATTTAAAATGATTTACTCCTTGGAAAATTATTCCGATTAGGGTCCTTCCTGAAAAGTTGAACATAATTGGAGAAATTCTTAGAATGAGAAAAAGTGTTAGGCCTAGGGTCTTATTTATAGGGGTGGAAGTGGATCTCAGACCGTTAGATTTGGGGATTGAATAGGATGCAACCACGTCATAAGAAGAATAGGAACAATCGGATGCAAGAACGGAAGGACCAGATGAAGCTAAATAACGCAAATGACTTACAAAATTTGGCCACGAACGAAGGAATTTTCCTTCGTTCATTACCCAAGGCGGATCGATCGGGCGGTCGACCGCCCCTCCCCCTAGGTCGACCGGTCGGTCGACATAAGGCGTGGTTAGGTCGACCCCTAGGTCAACCTAGCCCAATATTTTTTTTCCGTTTTTCTTCTTTTCTTGTTTATTTTGTTTCTAGCTCATATTAGCTCGGATTCTGACGTTCTATATATGGAACTTGATCAGAAAATTACCACGGACACAACGGTGCAACTCTCGTGGCTCGATTTTGATAGTTTCACAAAGTTATTTTATTATTTCATTAATTAACGAATTAATTATTATGGGTTAAATTTCGAGTTGTTACAAGAATTAGAGCCATAAATCCCTTATCCATTTATTCACTAGACCAAGTCCAGCTATGAACATTTTAAAATAAAAAAATAAGAAAGAATATGAATTGAAAGAGGAGCCGTCTGAGGGAAAATTCTCATGTATGGTTTTGTAGAGTGACTTAACCGTTAATTTTTCCACTATCACACCCAAAAAACCAAACTCTGCCTTACTTAAAGTTGCAAGGTTATTACATTTTTTTGATGAAACAATCATTCCACAGATCAAATGATTTCAATTTTTGTTTTTTTACATCAAATCAAAAAAACTTGTTATTGAAGTTATTGAAGTAACAATAAAGATAATTTTTATCTCCATTCCAAGTGTAATTTCTTAGTATTAGTAATATAATACTATAGAAATATGAAAATGAAAGAATTTTCAAATTAATAGTTTTTTATTAATATTTATTCATTAGTATTAAGTAGTATTTGCGCCTCCAATCTAACAAATTCCACCCTAAAATGATACGAGATTATAATATTCTTTGCATCTTTTAATTTTCCATTGGTTTCATCGAAATCCGATGAGAAACGGAGAAATTATGAATTTACAAAGTACGATAGAGAAGAGGGAAGAGGAAAAAGAAATGAAACAGTTAAAAAAAATTGTTTTGAATTTGTCTAGGATTTGATTGAGACTAGTGGTAAGTGTTTAGTTTAAAATTGGATTAAAAATAGGGTATGCACTTCTATTTATATGTTGGAAATAACACATAGCTAAAAATATCGTAATCATCATATTACTCAAAATGGCATTGGGTTTGACTTCTTCTAATTTATTATCCCTTTAACTAAATTTAGCAAGTGGTATATGTTTTCCGACTATAACAGCAATCCAAACACAATGGGATAGGTCCTAATACATACTTTTAAATCATTTAAAAATTTACTATTTTGCCCTTTACAAAAAATTACAATTTTACCCTTTTAATTTAATTATTTATTATGCAAATTTTCGGGGTGTTACAAAATCATTTCAAATTCTCTCCAAAACCTCTTATTTACAAACCTAGCTTCTAGAAAATCAAATTATAAACTTTTATCATATATATAGTTCAAAATACTTCTATAAATCAATAAAATTTCGAACTAAAATTATAATATGACCCAAAAACCATATAGGACTTTATAAATAATTTTATATAATTTTTATATACATTTTATATTTATATTTCTATATAATTTATTTTTTTATCCAAAAAATAATGTTCTTCAACATATTAAAAGATAATCCATGTAAAATATTTTAAATCCACTATAATTCATGTTTAATTTCTGAAATATTTCACACCATCCCTGAAATCATTTCATAATATTTTTACTTTATTTTATATGGTATTCTACATATATTATACATACATACATACATACATATACATACATACATACATACATACATACATACATACATATATATATATATATATATATATCTTCACGAACTAACAATTAAATGTCTACTTCATGTGTATATGTATATCAATATATGTTGAATATGCAAGTATATGATTTTGTTTGATGATAATAAACATATATATATTCATTTAAATGTATTTGTTAATGTACTATTTTATTTTTCACGTAAATAAATAAATATTTGCTGCATAAAATAAATAACACAGAATTTAAATTCAAACGGATATTTTATTCAAACAAATATTTATTACAATTTTGAATAGTACAAATTCAAGCTCTCACTATATATATACAATTTCAATTACAATACAATTTTGATTACATCACAATTTTTCATTTACAAATGTCCTCCCTACATATCGCTCATTCACTCGTATTTTAACTTCAACTCTAGTCCAGATTGAATCCAGCATCTGAGCTATCTGCAAAAATATACACTGACACAGTAAAATTGAAAATAAAATATTTTGCAGTGTAAAATAAAAAGTGATTTTGAAAATATTATTTGCCTCAGTTATTTGGGTTGTTCGTCATCATTTAATTTTGAATTCATCATACACGAACAGCTTGTGACATGCACAGCGTATCACTATACATGCCATAAGGTCGTGCACACCGATATACACTTGATAAAATTACAGGGACAAGTGAGCACAAGGTCAAACCCAAGTTAAAAGCCGGGTTCAACTCAAGTTAAGTCACGACACCAGCACAAGGTCAAACCCGAGCTTTAAAACTGGATTCAACATAGGTGCAAATTCAATTGAAATGGTCAAGACCAATATAAATCAAGCCTCGACCAAAATTCAAGTCGTACACATGAAAACAGAGGCTAGACAGTCCATTCAGACCATCAAGCAAGTGCACCACTAAACCAACAAAGACAAAAACAGGCAAGTACAACTCTAACTGGAGACACACAGAGGCAAGCTCAAACCAATACACACAAACCAACAAAAGCAGTTCACAAGTCAAAGACCAGAGAGACCAGGCACCAAACAGAAACCAAGTACACACACAAATGTACACATGGTGACATGCAACAAAGACCACTATTATGAACTGATCAATGCACATGAGCTCAAATGATCTAGTAACCAAACAGTCGAGACAGACTGATGCAGCACGAGCTACAAAGTTACAAGACTTAAGTCGCCCACGACTTAGCTTAAGTCGCCCACGACTTAAGGAAGCAGTTTTACGACCTAACGAAGAAGTTATAGGTCGTCCACGACCTAAGGAGTCACGAGAGGGGGAGCTGCGACTTAACTGGAAACCAGGGGAAGAAGTTATCTCGAGTTTGCGATCTAAGGAAGTGATAGGTTGCGAACGACCTAACTCGGCAGTGCAATATGGAGACAGTTTAAGTCGCAAACGACCTAACTTGTTTTTAGGTCGCATACGACCTAACGAGCTAAGGCATAGGTCGTGGGAACGACCTAACAAATCACCAGGAAAAGAGCTACGACCTAACGGGTTTGAGAATGGCAAGCTAAAGCAAAGAGATAGGTCGCTGGAATGACCTAACATGTTTTTAGGTCGTGAACGACCTAACGGGATAAGAAAGAGGTTGCTGGAACGAGCTAACGGGATGCTACGACCTATGCTAGGTCGCAAGAAACTGTCACGACCTATGATAGGTCGCAGGAAACAGGAACGACTTAAGATAGGTCGCTGGGTGATCTGGAGAGATAAGTCGCTGAAGATTCTAAGTCGTGAAGTCCTTAAGTCATAAGTCGCGTGAAACTGGCTATCTCTTAAGTCGCTACATGTTTATAGGTCGTTACCGACCTAAGCTAAGTCGCTGAAGCTGGATGCCGTTGATTTCTTATGCCGCGTTAATCTCTGCCATTGATTCTTTAAGTCGCTGATGGGAGCTGGAGCAGTGAAGTTAGGTCGCATGAGTTGTATGTTGAGTCGTAGACGATCTATATGTTGTATTGTTTCCTTTGTACATATTGTTGAGTCGTTTTGTTATGAATCGTAAGTCGTGACGTTGTGTTGTAATCTGATAAGTCGTGAACGACTTATGATGAGTCGTAGGTCGTAGGGTGATAAGTCGGAGCCGACCTAAGAGTTATGTAATTTTCTGTGGGATGTGTTGTAGCCTATAAATAGGCAAGTTGTGTCATTTGTAATAGTTTAGTTGATTTGAAATAAAACTCTTGTTTTGTTAGCTTTATGCTTTCACCAAATTGGTAGTCGAGTGTAATCTCATATCTCCTCTTTCGGTTAATCGAGTGCGCTCGATTCAACGACTACAGAAGCCGATTCACGGAATCTAGTGCGCTAGATCAACGTGTGAAGAATCGCAGATCTTTGAACCCGGTATCGTGCGCGATCAACGAGTTCGGGATAGCTAGAATTCGGTATCTTCGGATCAACGAATTTGGGCATTTCAGTATCTTCCAATCCATCGATTACTACATTCATCGATCTACCTTGTTTTGATTAATCCGCTGCGTCACAGACCAACATTAGATACAAGTGAACAAGAGAACAATGCCAACTGATCAGAGAAAAGCAACTCGATGAATATATATACATGCGTGAACATATATGTGGAGTGGAACCAAGAGGCAGTAGACAGTCCAGAGCAAACACAGTGAAACCCAAATATACATGAACACAAACCCAGACTCAAGTGAAAACAACAGTTGCAAACCAGGTTTAAGTGAAACCAAAATTCGATAGAATACATATACAAAAATGCTTCAGATATGTATATGCAACTACAAGTGACAGGATGAACAAATTATACAAGTCATTTATAAAGGCACACTGGAATTTATATAGTGTATATCAAAGTGCGGACATGAATATATATATATATATATATACTAGCTTGTGGCTATAGCAGGATCAGACCAGTGACCAGTGCACATGTCATGGAAGCAGTGACAGTGTCGAAGTCACAGAGGCAAAAATCAACAGAGATTAACAATTTTACCAAAGTCGAAGTCAGGCCAAAAATTCACACAGCAAAATTCAATGGCCGAAGTAAAAGCAAGTACAAAGCCGTGTGTGACCAAGGCAAGTAAAAAACGAACAAGTTCAGTCTAACACAAATGGCCAAAGTCGACAGCGCAAAGAACGAAATCAACATCGTCAAAGAATTCAACACCGTGGTGGCCAAGGAAGTCGAAACCAAAGCCGTGACAAGCAAGTAAACAAAAGATACGAATTGAACAAGTCAAGTTTAATCTCAAGCAATCAAGCAACATCGAACGGCCGAACTATATTAAACGACAAATTCAAATGAACGAAAATATAGGAATTCAAATCCTATAAAACCCAATCATCATTGGCCGTAAAAAGCATTCGAGTTCAAGCGCAACAAAGAATAATCATTCAACTCGAATCACAAGTCGAGCATAGGCAAATTGAAAAGTAAAATCACATACCAGTTTTAATAATCGTACTCGATTAAATTGAGGAAGCCGTGAATAATAAAATTAATCGAAAAAAAGAAATCGAAGCATCAGCAACCAATTGAAGCGGCGACTCAATTCCCACAAAGCCCTAGTTTTCGCACAGAGGAATGAGGAAGACATTATTTTCACATAGCAAAAATAGGCCGAAGAAATAAACGATCAAATGGGGAAATATTTTTACACTGTTGTTTTTTGTTTATTGGGCCGGTTATATTCTTCATTGGGCTTTAAATTTTAATTAGGGCTTAGTGTTGTTTTTATTTTGTTTTTAAATTTGTATTTTTCTTTTAAACGATTGTATTTTCTAGTCGTGTGACTAGGGGACAAACTACGTCGCGTAGTTTGAGAATTTGCAACTCAGTGGTTGAGTTGTGGCAGTGTTTTGAGTGTAGAGTTAAGGTTAGTCGATAGCGGGTGTCGTGAGTTTACGTGTGTAAGCGTCTGACTACTTAATTTCTAGTAGAAACCTTGGGGGGTAGCACGTAGGTAGGGTTTTGTCGAAGCTGGGTAAATCTGTGTGTTCTATTTTTATTATTCTGCTATATCTGTGCTGCTATTACATTGCTGTGATCTATGCTGAATTTATTTTATATAAACTTCCGCAATAATTTTTATAATTGATAGTATCACCATATTCACCCCCCTCTATGATGAAATCGATTCTACAATATATAGATCGACACACACACACATACATAAAATTAATTAAATTTTAAATTTTATTCTCTGTTATACCTAATTTACCATCATACATTTCAATTTCCATCGATTCGTTCATTCTAATATGATTTTAAACCATAGTTCATCAATATTCATCTCATTATTCATTAGTTTTGCCAAGCATCAGCATAATTCCATTTCCATTGATTACTAAAATATCATTTAATTTCATATTTCTCATCATTAATTACTGTACAAACTCAGTAAATATTCAATTTATCATTATTCATAGAGTAAAGTGTTATTATATCATTATATTTGGTTTATAAATGAAAGAGACAAGCCCACTCACAATTTGAAGATCAAATTTTGAAGTCTTCCTCTCTCCAAACTACCATACTTATCAACTTAAGTATTTCCTCCTAATTCCATTTGCAAATTGTAGCCTTCATTGTCCCTTTTTATTTTTCGCTGGTTTCGTCTAATTTTGTTAAGAAATTAAAGAATTAGAACCTGTTTACTGAACGCAGTTACCGGAGAAATGGAAAAAAGAAGAAGATAAAGAAAATGATTCTAAGGCCAGCCTAAAACCCAAAACTTGATTCCTTCGTATCTCCTTCGTATGAACCCTAAATTGAAAAATTTTATATATTGCATAGATTAGAAAAACAGGTCAGTCGCAATGGCGCTTGTTTCGTTGCTAAATTCAACTGTTTGTAAAATGAACAATTTGCCTTTATATTTATTAATTAACCAAAATACCCTTTTTAATTTATTTTATTATTACTATAAAATACAAAGTATTGCATCCCCCTTACAAAGAATTTTATCCTCGAAATTACCAAGGGACAAAGAATGTATCGTCTCTCGCGTATCACATATCGCATATATGACAGCATACACTTAGACACAGTATACATGACAAATGAAATCATCCATCCAAGCAAATATTCATTCACATAATAATCATGGCACATATTCGAGTGTGATATACTTGACAACAAATGTAATATAACATAACATCCATGCGTATGATATGATCATGGCATGTGATATACTGAATAAAATGAAAATATGTAACTACGACACCTAGATGAATACAAAGATCATGACATATTTGGCATGAATGCAATATGCTCTAATATCATCATATGAAATCTATATGATTGCATCAGCTAAAAGCATATTAATGTTTATAACATATCAATATAAATCAAACCAAGCCATAATGAATAAACAATCCAAGCAACCAAACATATTCTAGCAAACAAGCTAATGGAATAACATTCTGGAGAAGAGGAAATGGAAATTTCGGGTCCTCTCACCAACTCCTCAAGTTCCCTTAGCCAAATCTCTCATTCCATGTTAACTAAATAAGTTCCAACACCGACACAAGTACTGGTTCCTCAATACTAATCCCAAATGTATGTGCACCGCTATCGCCTCTACAACCTATGCTACAAATATAAATATCGGATGGCGAAACGCCC
This sequence comes from Allium fistulosum, assembly GCA_030737815.1. NCBI lineage: Eukaryota > Viridiplantae > Streptophyta > Magnoliopsida > Asparagales > Amaryllidaceae > Allium > Allium fistulosum. The sequence goes on along the minus strand of CM060905.1, from coordinate 244,799,889 downwards.
AACAACCGGTAGCTTTGACCTACAAATGCTTCAACTAAAATGCAGCTTTATAAACTTCAAATTGCACATACACCATGGTCCATACATATACCAAATTTTAATAATCTAGTAGCAAACTATCATTTCATTTTCGGATGCTAGGGTAAGATAACTCAAACGTAGATGGTGCTTCACCTAAGCAACCCATAACTATGACCACCGTGAAATCTTCATTTCACCAAAGAACATTAAAATGTACGATGACTTAACATGATGAACACAGCATGTCTTTTACTTCAAATTTAGATTCAATTCAAGTGGTATCACTTTGTTTATGATATCACCTCTTCGAGCTTCCAACCAATATGACACTAAACTATCACTTTCCTAAAATACACACATTTCATCCTAAATTCTATGGCATATAAACAAATAATTATTCTAACAAAGATAATCTTATTCTATTCAACCATTTAAACAAAGCAATAATTTCCTGGACCTAAACGAAAATATAGACCAAGTGAAATCCTAAAATAATGTTAGTATATGGTCGACTATTTAGTACATTACTCACGTGCACCTCATATGCAACATAAAGCATGCACCCTTTGGTCTCTACTCTAAGGGAGTTTCATTAAATATACAACCTCTTTTTAATCTAAGGGATAATTGAAAAGAATCCATCTGTCAACTTCTCTAAACTATTCAGAAATCTCTAAATCTCACTTTTCATGGAAGTCGCCTTCGCATTTTAATGCGTGCAACTCCATAATATATTTTCGTTGACTCTTTAAAATAATCTTAAACCGCTTCACTTAACATAAATCGGGAATGCCTCCTCTTAAATTACATTTCCTATCAAATATAAACATCTTTCCCAATAAAGTCCACATTTCAATCATTCTTCAATTTTTTTCCAACTTTTTATTATCCTTTTACACAAGCCTTCCAATGGTTCCATTTCCAAAAACAACTTCATAATATTTTGTCTTTATAGTATTATGGACGCAACAACTCTATAAGGGCTCGCTATACCAATCCAATAAACATAATTTAAAATTCTTAGTAGCCCCTTACTTCCAAATCACCTCCAGGAACATCATAAATGAAAAAATGTCCTAGCGCAGTAAACATGCTCATGTCAACCCTCAATAGTAAAACATATCCTTTGACTAGGCAAGCTTTACATTATCTCAATCTAACCATGAACGGCTTACTTGCAGTTGTGATGATAATTCAAGTACCATCATCTTATAAATATTCCATTAAATACGTAATTGGTAAAATAATAACCCCTTTTTCCAGCACCATTCAACTACTCAAGTCAAAACAAATATTCATGGTGTAATGTTATCCACAATGTTAGATTAACGACACTTATCCACAAACAAATCAAATTGCCTACAAAATAAATATGTGAGGTGTAACATTATCCGCAATATGAGATTAATGACACCCAACGACAATCCAATAAGATCATCTATTCACATCGGCGATGTCAAACAACAAAGCATCTACATATCATTCGCCTCCATCTTCGATCATTACGGTAATGATATAGAACAAAAGAGTGAGAATGTAAATTATTTCGAAATATATATTGTGGACCGATCAATGAGTCAGGCAACATAACAAATTCATTGGGTCATTGGAGCTCTATCTGAAAATAAACTCTAGGCCCTTCAAAATAAAATCTTAAAATGTTTTCAATCAATTGGTTAACGGGATCCAATCAATTAAAATTAACAATGTCCCTTTTTGCTACTTTAACTTTTTGAGCAAAACTCCACTTAAAATATATCTTCAAAACTTCCAATGTCATGCAAATACCCTCTCGGTCCAACCACCTTCATATAGATCTTAGTCCAACAATTTATTACTATGCCGACATCTCTTTTCCATGATGCTTCAACTAAAATTATTTAAATTTAATTTACTAACCAAATTATTATCTCTCTCTTTTACCTACTCGAAAACTTTCCTAGCAGAATTTTCAATCTTCTCCTTCTATCATATGCCAAAATGGTATGTTAATTAGCCTAGAAATAATTTATTTACTTCGGGAGGAAGAAATCATGATTCAATTTTAAATGTATATGGGATTCCTAGTTTAGAGGATAGAGAATAACTCATCATTAGGAGACTATCGGGACACGTCCTATGACAAGACCGTGCCTAGTCTACAACTCCTTACCCTAGTCGACCTCTTAATCTTCATCTAGTATTGTCTCAAAACAAGACATCCAATATATTTGCAAAATCAGTCCATTCCCTGAAATACTTAGTGCATACATGTCAATAAAGGACTCTACACCGCATGAAAATTTCAAGTCATGGCAAATCATAAGTAGATGGGTAGATCCTTAGGTCGGATTCGACACCAAAATGGATTCATGCACTATGTTAGATTTACTATATAAATTATCTACCGTTACCCCCAAAATCAAAATTAATGACTCACCTTAAATCACAGTCTGCTCCCTTTCCTTCTAAGCAACCGATAGTATACTTGCACTTGAGACCTCTTCCAATGCATTGACTTCCACTATTTAACCTCCTTTCGATGGCTTGGGCAAACCTTCTTCATGTAACCATACTGATTGCACCTATAGCACTTAATCTTTGATATATTCACTCTACAATCCTTATAAACATGACCATTCATTATGCATCTCCTATACGTGATCATTAGTTTGTTTTTTGATCTCCTTTGGGTTCATTTCCTTTTTGCTTGCTATGTTGCTGGTTCACCTCTTTCTTACGATTCTCCTTCTTAACTAGTTCTCCATTAAGCGAGTTCAACAGTGCTACTTTAACCAAACCTTCAAAGGTGGCTCAATATGGTATTTGGTTAAGTGCTAATACCTTTAGTGGCGAATATACTCCTTTTGCGAACTTTAGTGATTTCTTATTTAGTGTATTGATCAAATCGAATCCAAACCTTGCCGATTCAACAAAACTGATTCACGTACTCTCCAAATGATAAATTTCCCTATTTCAAATGGATGAATTTCTACAACAACAATACCTTTGTTGCTCTCGAGTAAAACTTTACTTCAAAACTCCTTTTAAATCTGCTCATGTTATATTTTCCTCGTCGACCTAAGAAATTACCAACTCCCACCAATTAGCTGCTTCTCCCTGAAGATGCCAAGAAGCCAGCTGTCTCCTTGTAATATCACTCAAACCCGACAAACCGAATATTTTCCCACAAGTGCTAAGCCAAGCCCGTATTACTAAATAAGGTTTAGTTCCCACATATGGTTTCCCATCCAGACTAGCAAAGTCTCTACACAACTATAGGAATCTACTGTGGGTGGTGGTTGGACAGGCACAACTCTTTGGGTAGTATATACAGGTTCAGTGGGATTGACAATGGCCTGGTCAACAGTAGTCTGACCAATTATCTGCAGATATCTTCTAAACCATGCATGCATGTTCACTATTGGGATATCTTCAAGCTTAACTCTGATTCTAATTTCTGCCCTTGCTTCTACCCTTCCATCGTTAGCCTCAGCCTCGTTTGAGTTATCATTTTTCCCTATCTGCAAATTTGATTCATTAGCAACTACTCAATAGATAATTAACCCAGTTAACATAGATAATGATGTATACGCATATACTAAATTCTTATATAATATATTTTTATAAGTTTATAAAAATACAAATATGCATTCTCAATATGTGATAATCCTTAACTTAAGGATAAGTTTTCTCAGATACTAAATGTAACGACCTGGTTTTTTCAACCATCAGATTTATTGACCAAACCAACATTTAAATCTGGAAAACTTAAAATGACAGATCATTAAGTTGTAATACCAAGAAGCAAACTAATATTTCTAACTATATCCTTTTGAAATCAAAGTAGAAGTAAAAATGCATATAATATGAAACTAACTTATATTCAAATCAATTTTTATAATGATAATTGGATTTTTAGCCTAACGGAATTTAAAAGGAGTTAGAACATTCTAATTAAGTCAGAACGACTCAAAACTTGACCCGAAGGCCTAAAAGTACAAGACAAAGAAACATAAGAAATCTGGCCTAGAATTACGCTAACTCTTCGGATCGATACCGATCCGATCCAATTGGATCGGTACCGATTCGAAATGTTGGCTCATGGATCCTTCTAACCACTTGCATTTCACTCCTACATCTCTACTAAGCTTAGCTATCAAGTTTGGTAATATTCCAAGCAACCTAGTTCAAGAAGTGAAGAATCATTCAAATACCTACTCGCTTTTGGACCGGAGCAAGTTAAAATGGACCTACAGAACTCATATGGACTTGGATTGACTTGAAATTTCGAAGGAACACTTAAAAGAAATAAAATAAGGCTCACGCAAAAACTGAAGTCATTTGGCCAAGCCAATTTGGATCGGCATCGATCTAAACTCATCAGATCGTCCGATCCATTTAGGGTGGACCCTAGCTCCTGCGATCCATAATGTAGGTCCACATATCCTCTAGAAGCTACCTACAAAGTTTCGTCTAATTTCGATAAGTATTGAGTGAGTTATGGCTAGATCTAGACGACCCAGAAGAAGATTCAAAAGTGAGCTAAGGGTTTGGATCACTGCCGATCCGACTCAATTGGATCATCGTCGATCTAAATACTTAGCTTGGATCCTCATGAGCTCTAATTTGGAGGCTTTCCTCCTTTATATTGCATGTATGAAGTTTCGTATCATTTGGTTAAGTACTAAGTGAGTTATGGACGGATCTTCTATGAAGGGATGGAGTGGACGATCTATGAAAATGGATGATCAAACTAACTCCTAACGACTTGATATTCGGACAAGGCACTCAGTTATGGGATAGAAAGACAACCAAATTGAGAAGACTCAAAATTGCACAACTTTTCGAATCGGTACTGATCTGAAAAGTTAGCTCCAAACACCCCCAAACTTCTTGAGCGACCTCTGCATGATGACTACAAGCTTTTGGTAAAGTGGCTCAGGCCCAAATGCTCTCTAACCCTTATAAATACATCCATCTGCAAACAGTAGAGGTGATCTAATCTCTGCTAAAGCTCTGCCATTATTTCTTCACTCTTTTGCTCCCATACAACATCCATGAAGGGACAATTGAGATCCTCCTTTTATCTCTAACAATGGTGGCTTGATCTAATCTAGGAAAGGAGAATTATATTTTAATCTAAACTCCTTGGTAATAGCAGCTGATCAACAGAAGAATCTATAAAGTGGATGCAGGCTTCATTAACAGCCGAACCACTATAAAAATCTCTTGTCTCTTTACCTTTCCTGTTATTTACAATTGATTTTTCTATTTTATTTGCCTCGATAAACAATGCTGGTGCTTTCACACTCAAACCAGAGTGTTGATCCATTTTTCGGGTTAACATTTTTGTTCTTTCATTGAGAACAAACGTAGATCCATAAATTTGAAGCTTGAATATGAGATTTGGGAAAAATGAAGAGGTATAACACTAGATATAAAACTAGAGCAAGTTAACCAGAGCCTGGGGCAGTCAGGAAGTATCCTCAAATTTCACCAATCCAACTATGTAACCAGAGAAGAAATGGAAAGGTAGATGAAGGAGATGTAGGGTGCAATCTTGGCTAGGCAACAAGAGATGATGCAGGGATTCTTCCAAAGGATGGGACAACAAGGAACTGCAGGAGCTGTAGGAATTTAGACCCTAGGAAACAATATAGGAGCTGCTAGAGTTGGATTAGAACGAGATGGAACATTGCCTCCATGCCTAGAGTAACCGATACTTGGGGGCAATACGGGAGTCAACCTGGAAATCAACGCCGATGATGGGATCAATATTAGTGCTAGCACCGAAAGGGCCAACAATGGAGCGACTGTTGAAACTCTATAAATTAGTGGTATAGGAGCTAATTTGAATACTAGAGTGCAACTGGTAGAAGAATATGCACCAAGGCTCTCCCGGAGGAGCGGAGGAAAGAATGAGACTAGGAGAGTAGGGCAGAACACTAGTGTACAGCTACTGGAGTATGCATCAGATTTCCCTTGCCAAAGTGGGGGGCAGAACATCGCTTTCGGATGAAGACCTTCATTGGATGGTGAAAATCGAATTGCTGAATTAGTAAGAAGGATGGTTAGAGGAGGATCCATAGATCATGGTTTGGAAGATGTGAACAGAAACCCATTTACAGCAAATATCTGGAACACAAGAAATCTTCCCGATTTCAAGCTTTCCGCGTTGGAAATGTACGACGGAAAGGCCGATCCAATGATTCATCTGATGAGATATATCTGATATATGAAGGTTTGGGTGCTTCTGAAGAAGTAATGGGGTGGTGATTTCAATTATACTTGACGGGTTTGGCAGCAATGTCGTTTAGACAGCTGGAGAATGAGTCCATTAGCACGTGGACCGAGTTAGTGGGAAGATTTTTAAGACAATTCCGAGTTCACGTATCACAACCGAAGACTGTGACGACATTGGAAAATGTGAAACAAAAGCCTGAGGAGACCTTGAGAATTTATTTAACAAGATTAAATGCAGTAGTAGCTGTAGTTGATAGGCCAGATCCATCATTGATTTTGATGGTGACTGTGTTTGGAGTCGCGAGCAAGACCGACTTCAGGGCTGTACTTAAGAGGGATTCACCAATGGATCTTGCTGAGTTTGCTTTGAAGCTGAGAAATATTTATGTCAGGAGGATGCTACGCTGAAGATGAAGCTGAAGATGTCAAAATTTATGTTGTCGATGGCAAGGGATCCTCTGGAGCAGGATTTGGAAAAGACAAAGGGAAAAGAGAAGTTGATTATGATTCTTGGGATGCGAAACGACAAAGGATGGAGCCCAAATTCTCTTCCTACTCTGAGCTGGATAAAATCCTAGAAAGGATATACCTAGATACTAGGGGGCAAATTCCCTATCTGAAGCCTTCAAGAAGAGAGCCTACTGATCGAGAGAAAGGACCTAGAAAGTTTTGCATCTTCCATGAGATGGGTGGACATGAAACGAATGAGTGCCGACACCTTCGTGATCTAGTAAAAGAACTGGTTCAGAACAACTAGATGCCGTAGTACGTGAGGAACAGAGCTACAATAGCACAGCCACAACAGCCATTACCCGCAGCAGAAGCTTTAAGGAATGCCCAGGAATCTGGGCTAATACAGATAATCCCATAACTGGGATGGATGGGAAGTTAGATCCGGGTGCTACTCTTTGCTTTGGTTTCTTTTTTTCACTTTTCTTTTTGTATATTAGCGGTAAAAAAAATAATGACCTAGACCACTTAGATGTGTGCTTAACCTAGATTGGTTCCTAGTCGCGCTCTGAGTCAGATATCTGGGATGACTGCTTAAGATCATAATCTCATATCGCTTGGACGTGCACAAAATCTTGATTGGTCCCTTGCCACGCTCTGATTCGGATGTATGGGATAAACATTCAGGATTTCTGCTTGTTTGCTTTGATTTGAAATTTGAATTTTGTAAAATCCATATTTAATGTGATGGTTGATTTTGAATGCCATAGAGTCCCGACCGAAGAGACAGGACCGAGTGCAAGGTGCAAGTCCCCTTGCCAGAGGGCAAGTGGATGGACTTATACGACATCAAATGCCATTGTGTCCTGACCAGAGAGTCGGGACCGGAGTGCAAGAAGTAAGTCCCCTCAGTGGAGAGTGAGCGGATGGGCTTACTTAATCCCCCTTAACTTAATAAGCAAATGATCCGGAAGGATCATCCCCCTGAACTGAACCAACAAACGATCCGGAGAGATTATCCCCTAAACTAAACATCAAATGATCTAAAGAGATCGCGCATTAAACTTAAACGGTCCAGAGAGATCGACCCTTAAAACATATTTGATTTTGCGAAAAGGATTTGAATGTCTTATAAATAGAATAAAATGGATAAATCTTGGATAGACGCAGGATGATTTTGATATATGATGTGATATAATGTGATTTTGATATATGATGTGAAATGATTTCGATATATGATGTGATTTTAATATATGATATTATAACTCTGAATTAAATCTGAGTGGTAATGATGTAAATCCTGGATGAACATGGGACGATTAGAGATGTGTAATGTAATTAGAGACATGTGATGTAATAACTCCAAATGAAACCATAATGATTGTGATGTATAGATTATAGTTAGGTAGAGTCTTAGGCTATAACAGGTTTGAAATGACTTATGATTGACGAAAGAATCCAAAGGAACTGAACGGTTCGCCAAGGCTAAAAGCTGCCGAAAAGCTCACAATCGAAGACTCGTTATTGTTACTTGTTCTGGAGAAAAGCACACCTTTCATTTAAAATGCGTACTTTGGAGGGCAAGTGTTAACTGGGTTTCTAACCCAATAGAATTCAAAAGCAGTTAGAACATGCTGATTAACTCAAAACAACTCGAAACTTGACCTGAAGGCCTAAAAGTACAAGATAAAGAAACATAAGAAGTTTGGCCCAGAATTACACTAACTCTTCGTATCGATACTGATCCGATCCAATTGGATCAGTACCGATTCGAAATGTTGGCTCATGGATTCTTCTAACCACTTGCATTGCACTTCTACGCCTCTATTAAGCTCACCTATCAAGTTTGGTAACATCCCAAGCAACCTACTTCAAGAAGTGAAGACTCACTCAAATACCTACCCACTTTGGATCGAAGCAACTTAAAATGGACCTATATAACTCAATGGACTCAGATTGACTTGAAATATGGAGGGTACACTTAGAAGACATAAAAGAAAGCTCACACCAAACCTGAAGTCATTTGGCCAAGCCAATTTGGATCGACACCGATCCAAACTCATTGGATTGTCAGATCCATTTAGGTTGGGCCCAACCACCTATAATCCATATTGTAGTTCCCACACATCCTCTATAATCTAGCTGCAAAGTTTTGTCTTATTCAGATAAGTATTGAGTGAGTTATGGATGGATCCTCTACGACCCAGAAGAAGATTCAAAAATAAGCTAAGGGTTTGGATCACCGCCAATTGGACTCAATTGGATCATCGTCGATCCAAATACGTAGCTTGGATCCTCATGAGATCCGCTTTGGAGGCTCTTCTACTCATGTACATTGCGTGTAGGAAGTTTCGTATCATTTAGTTAAGTATTGAGTGAGTTATGGATGGATCTTCTACGAAGAGATGGATTGGATGATGTATGAAGATGGATGATCAAACCAACTCCAAACAACTTGATATTCGAACAATGCACTCAATTATGGGATAGGAAGAAGACCAAATTGAGAAGACTAAAAAATTGCATAATTTTTCAAATCTGCACCGTTCCGATCTAATCGGATCGGTACCGATCCACAAAGTTAGCTCCAAACACTCCCAAACTTCTTGAGCGACCTCTGCATGATGACTATAGGCTTTTGGTAAAGTGAATCTGGCCCTAATGCTCTCTAACCCCTATAAATACCATCCTATTTGCAACAGTAGAGTGGATCTGATCTCTGCTAAAGCTTTTCCATTATTTCTTCACTCTTCTTCTCCCACACAACAGCCATAAAGGGACAATTAAGACCCTCCTTTTGTCTCTAAGAATGGTGGCTTGATGTAATCAAGGAAAGGAGGTTTATATTGTAATCTAAACTCCTTTGTAATAGCAGTTGATCAACAAAAGAATCTATATAGTGGATGTAGGCTTTATTAACAGCCAAACCACTATAAAAATCTCTTGTCTCTTTACCTTTTCTGCTATTTACTATTGCTTTTTCTATTTTATTTGCCTTGAAAAATAGGGCTGGTGCTTTCACACTAAAACCAGAGTGTTGATCCATTTTTTGGGTTAACATATAACATATAAATCCATATGATATACAATTGTCAATTCAAACTACACAAAACATACTATAATGTTAGGTCAATATATATATATACAATATACACATAGGTATTGCCTTCGTTATCTACACCATCGAGACCCACTAACTCAGCTTGACTTCATAGTCTGTCAACCTATCAATATCGTATAAAAACAATGTGAAGAGGGGATCAGACTTATGTCCCAACAAGTGAAACTATTCTAATCCACACATACTTCAAATATATTGCTATTATGTAGTTTTAATATATTTGACTTGTATAAACATACCTTAAGCAGATGATATTGTAACGACCTTCTTTTTGGATCCTCAGATGTTGACACTAATACATCCACGGTATTCACGTGCTGAGTAACCAAGTGCTGGAAAGATTGATTGTTAGGGGAAAAGAGAGAAAAGACAAAACAGAATCTCACATCATGACGAGTAATATGTAATATACAACAGTACTTTACAAAAAGAAAATCGTCTTTATTATACACAAGATCCGAGTAAACTAACCTATTTTTAGCCTGGACAGTTATAACAGCCTGTCCTTACAATTGCTAATAAATACAGAACCAAAAAATGCAGCAGAAGTAAAAAGATACGTGAATATGCCTTAGAGGCATTTGGCTCGTCTCCTAAAGCTCCAAAGGATCCAGAACTAAATCGGAAACTTACTCAAGCTTATCTTAGCATTATAATAAAATAACACCCGGATCACTTTGGTAAACCTACATAAGAAACACACCTCAAGTAGATTTTAATGTTATGAAAAACCTTTCAAAATAAGGTATCTCGTAAGACCATCTCGCACATAAATATGGACGGGCTTTTACCTTACGATAACCAAAACATTTCTATAAGAAATCCATTGATATTATAATCATGTCTAGGGTTTAAAATAAATTTTGAATATAGCTGAAATGATTGCATCTCACGCTCTAGCATAATAAGGCACACCCAAGTCCGTAAAGCACTTATTGGAGAATGGATTCCATATAATGACAAGGTAAGGGACTACCTTCCGTACAGTACATATGTAGGTAATGTACCGAGGGTCTCACATTGACACCCTATGAATAAGGACCGGCCCTACCCCTTACTGGATAGTTCCAAATATTTTATCACCCCGGTTGCTTTTTCAACCTTTTCCGAGAGCTCTCATGCACAACCAAATCATTAAATGTATATATCTAGAAAGGGTGATGATAATACTCAAATGGGTGCGACCCACATAGCCCTGAAGCTTTCCCTGTTTTAGTTATTCCCGGTTTGTCAGGCTTGAGGCTATGATTACCTTTTATATATCAATTCCACTAGGAATGCTAACACTGCCCTCCAAGCAGAAATGCAATGCCAACATTCATCCATACAGTTACATTCTGGGTCTGAACGAGATAGAAAGTACTACCTCTATTACATCCATTTTGGAATCATCTTAGGATTAGTAGCAAGTAGCCCTTGCACTTCAAGAACTCCATCTTCAATCATCTTTAAGATGTTTTCCATTCGAATGCATATGTTGGTTCGAAGTAGTTTTCAGATAACATATCTGATACCGGTCTCTCTGAACCAACAATCGATATTTCCGGTTGACTTATTCTTGGTTCATTTAGAAGTAAGCAGATTACACAAAGTCCCGACGGGATCTCTAATATATCCCTTAAAACTAGAGACATTTCACCGGAATGAGTTCTCCCGAGGAAACCCAAACCATATGAACACATGAAGCTTTTATTTGCTTCTTAAGTCAAAACTGACCAAAATTTGATAGTCGATTATTTAACTATCAAATAAACAAATAAGCAACAATCAAATCAGGGATTTATGTCCATAAGGAAATCTACATTGGTTAAGGCCATAAGCAACCACTACCCTCTTTAATTAATCCTATCATGCATTAAAATCACTTTGTAAATACTTGTATCAAAACACTTTTACAAAGATATATTCACGAACCCTTTTGTTGATCCAAAAAATGGATCAACACCCTGATATGATTGTGATAGCACCAGCCCTGTTTATCAGAACAAATAAAGTAGTGCTAAACACTCTTCAAATTGCTAAAAAGACAAAATATAGTAGAGAAACACAAGATTTAATAGTGGTTTGGCTGTTAACAAACTGTACGTCCAATTTATAGATTTATTGATAGATTGACTGTTGATCACAAGTACAAGTTGTTTACAATTCTAATAATTGAACGAAGAAAGATCAGACCACCATTGATGGAGACAAAAGGAAGGATCTCAATTGTCCTATGACAGCTATTGGGGGGAGGAAGAAGGTTGAAAAGTCTTAGTAGCAGAGTTTATCCAGTGATCAGAACAGCCAACCCCCTCTCTGTTGAAGATAGAATGGTGTTTAGATAACACTTGGATTAGAACCAGTGTACCAGAATCCTATAGTCATCCATAGGAGGATGCACATAAAGTTTGGGACAATTTCAATCTAAGTTTTTGGATCGGTACCGATCCAATTGGATCATATCGGTACCAATCCAAAATGTTGTGCAATGTTTGTACAACTCCTTCTTCGTTATCTTCGTTTCTTGCATGTGAGGTTCCCCGTGTGATTTCATAGTTTGTTGACTTTTTTGACAATGGTTCACCTATAAAGTAGATTGAACTGTAATCCGAATTGGATAAGTCTTGACTTCTTCAACTCGGACTCTCGGAATGTTATCAAACTTGGTAGAGGTTTAGAGGAGATGTAGAAATACAATGCATATGGATTAGAGAATCCATAGGTCAATAATTTGGATCGGTACCGATCCAATTGGATCGGATCGATGCCGATCCAAATACTTGGCATATTTTTAGTCCAAACTTCTAGGGTTTCTTTATAGTATTCTTTTAGGTCTTCCGATCAAGTTTCGAGTCGTGCTAGCATAATTTGAATGTTCTAACTCCTTCTGAATTCTGCTGGGTTAAAAACTTAGTTAACGTTTGCCCCTCAAAGCATGCTTTCGTTGGAAACAAGGCATGCTCTGGATTTATTTATCTTCCCATTTCCATTTCACGGAGCTTTACTGGTCGTATCTAGCTTCTTTTAGTAGCTTCCTATGACGTTCCAGCTAACCATTCAGTCCTTAGTGGAAATTTTGATTAGTTGTAATTACGGAGTGATCTTGGCTTGATAATTTTCAGAATGAATACGAACATCGAGTTGGGTAAACAAGGAAAGTTTAAGGTCATTTGGGGATAAATAAATTGGATCGTTACCGATCCAATTGGATCGGATCGGCACTGATTCAAGTACTTCGGAAAATTTTCCACCTTCTCTCTTTTTTCACATATAAGTGGGATCGGATCTCGATTCTTCCATTTCACATTTTCGAGCTGAGCCAATTCAAAACATACCCAAACTTCGCCGGTCCAAACCCTGCCATCATCGGAGCGCAACCGCCATCGTCCTCACTCCTAGCGCCACCTACTGCCGTGATTTCGTCTGCCTTGAGGCGCTGCCGATCCAAAGCACCCTCGTTCGAGCCATCTTGAATTGAAGACCTCATTGCCTTTCTCAATTTCGAAGGTGGGTGAAGTGGATTTTAATGTGATACGACATCATCGATTGATAGTGAGGTTATGTTGATGATGGATGCAGTGGAAGATTCGAGCTAATTATGATTTTGTGGAAGAAGATAGTAAATTAGTCTGAAGTTCTTCACGGAATAAAGCTAGGGTTTTGCCCGGTGCTCAACATGTTTTGCTATCTTCATTCGTAGGATCAGAATTAACTTGTACCAAGTTTCATACTCGATTCCGGCATGACATCTTGCGGATCGCGGATTGATTTTGGTTTTTCTAGGAGGTGATAATAACTTAGGATAGCGTCTTGCATGCAGCTTAGGTTATTATCACTTTCTAGGAAACTAAAATCGACTTATGCTGATAATTTTCTTCCCGATTCAGACTCATCGGTCTATAATTGCTCGCATTGGTTTGGTCTTTTCATTGCACAGTCGGTGTACCTGGAATAGGAAGAGCTCTCCATGTCGCTTCGGACAAAAGATCCGTTATCGATCGTTGATCAATAATGGGTAAGTGTAGGAGAAAAGACGTTAATAGCTGATACGGATCGCTTTTTCCGGTGTGAGTGAGCCATCTACATGGAATGGTCTGTTTACAGCATTCAAGACGACGGGCCCATTCTCACATAGATTACACATCACACATGCTTGCGGTTAATATTTAAAATCCAATCTGCGATTGGTACACGTTAGTTACCTTCTGAATTCCAAGTATCAACCAGGTTAGGTGTTTATAGTTTAAGGATTTGGCGCACGTGACCGTTTTGAACAGAAGCTTTCTCATATAGAATGATTCGCAAATCCTCCTGGCATAGGTTAGTTGAAGGAAGCTCACCTATTTCTGAAGCAGAGTCTTCGTTGATCCTGGATGGACTTGCTACTTCCCTAGCTTCAGGGAAGTGTGGCCGTCTAATACCAGTTATCCCCGTCGTCGATCACAATCCTCCGAACTTTAGGGTTTTGCTTGATCCTCCAGAGAAAGCCTCTTCGATCCTTACACATAAGGCGTTGCAAAGCATTTGCTCGTAATATGACATTCTGTAGGGCGACGTGCTTCTGTCATCCAGAAGGGAATTTGCTCATAGGCCACCTTTAGGATACATGGCTTGCCATCGCTACATGTGTATGTATGGTACGGTGCCCCCGTTAAATCACTCTCTTATGGCGACTCTTCAGAACATAGGGTTGGCTCCATTCCAAATCCTCCCAAATGGTTACGTCATGCTCACTTGCTTGTATATTCTGTTCATGCGAACACTTAACCGCGCCCCGAGCTTTGTTAAGCTGCAATATCTCCTGCTATTTAAAAAGAGGGAGGCTAACCCGTCACTCATTTATATTGAGGTGCAACGTAGCCGAAAGCTTATACTTGATCTTCCTAGCAAGGTTTCCTCATTCAAAAATCTGTTCTTTTTTGCCAAATGTCCAGAGGGATTCACCTATCCGTGGACCATGGGGGTAAGTTTCTTCCAGTATGCATGGAATTTCCTTTAGCTGCTAAAAAGTCTTATGAACGATCATCTATTTTTTGCAATTCTCCCGAAGATTAACAAAGATCCAACACTCGGCCCTATTCTCAGTGCCCTGAAAGCGGTCGATGCTTGAGAGTGCACGATCTGGTTTTACAGATGAAAATCTTCGACGATGTAGGCTCTTACATCCTAGGAGATCTGCTGGATTCGTTAGTTCCCCTTCTCGCTCCAAAACCCGGACTCACACAGTTTCCTCTTCCTATGATTCTGATGAATGTGATGATGATGGTGATGAGGAGGAAGAAAGTGACTTGTCTGGCGGGTCAGAGAAAACTTCCAAAGAGGCCCACGTTCAAGTTGAGGTTCACAGTCCGCCCAAGATGCCTTTGATTCCAGAGGAGAAAGAAGAAGAGTTTGTTCATCGGACGGGCAAAGCTCCGTTGATTGAGGGAAGGGAGGATGGAGAGATCAGTGAGGAGCTCCCTTTAATCAAAGAAGAAATAAATTGGGATACAAATACCGATGAAGGCGATGTCAATTTAGGCGACAAGGCCCCGGAGTTGAGTCTCAAACATACTTCCTCACCCCCTTTGAAAGAATGTTTTGAAGAAGCTCCTTCCAAGAACGAGCTCGTTCCCAGCCCTTTGCCGGAGGGCGCCAATTTTGACTTGGGAAATGCGAGCGACATTTTGTAGATATGGGTGCCCTAATGGGTGACTTCACTTCAGAAGCGTTGCCTTCCTAGCCTACCTAGATTGTTCATACAGAAATGGATGTCCTGGCGTTAGTTGGTGATCGATTCGGTTTGTGTATTCTGTTGGGATCGTTAACCTAGAACACACTTCACTAGGATCACACATTTCAATGTTATTCTCTTAGGATATTTGATCTATCGAATGCCTTTTTTCTAAAGTCATTTTGTTATTTGCTGCAAGGATCATGTCTCGTGGCTTCTACAATGATCTTAACCGAGCACTTGAGTCTCAGCATTTGCAAAGGCATTCATCCAGATATTACGCCTCCCGTGAGACTGACGAAGAGAGAAGAAGGAGAAAAGATAAGGAGGCAGAAAAACGCCGTCGAAATGATAAGGATCAAGACCGTGATAGAGGAATCGACCACGAGGAAAGGAAAAATCCGATTGAAAGGAAAGACCCATCAAAGAAGCTAAAGAAAGATGAAGAACATGCACCCGCCGTACAGCGTCCTACTTCTATTGGGATTGTTGTTCCTGCTTTCGGGGTCGTGACCTCCTCCACTCACGCTGCAGTGGTCGCTTCTCTCCTAATTTCAAGGAAAGCCCCTTACATTCACCCGATTGGTATGCTGCTTCTACAGGCTGCGTTTCCCAACTTGTTCTTAAGGGGGTTGCTTTCGATAAACCCGACTTGACGTCAATTCGTGCAAAATCTTATTCACCCCATCTCCATGAGATTCAGAGCGGCTTGGAGAAAGCCGAGGGGTGGGAGAAATTCTGCAAGAAGCTTTCTACCATTAATCGAAACAATTACCAGGAGATTTTCTCATTTGAGCCTGAAAAAGATGAATACGAGAAGCAGCTTGCAGACCATGACTCGAGGATTAAGAGATTGAATAAGGAGAGGGATGATGCCATGAAGGGAGAAAGTAGGAGTGCTTCTCTATTCAAGGAGCCGAAGGAGTCAACCAGTTGAACCACACTTATACTCAAAGACGAAATAAAGAAGTGTCGTACCGATGAGGCGGTTGAAAGAAAAACTGAAGGCAAGCGAGACAATGGTCGAGGCGGAGAAGGAAGTCATCGCCGAACAATCCTAGGAAATTGCCTCTCTACGTGCGCAAATTTTAACTTTGGAAGCTGAGAAAAATCAACTGGTAGTAGATAAGGATAGCACAGAAGCCTACCTTTCAGAGCTCTAAGGTATTTTCGCTAAGAAACTGGAAGGCTCGGATGCTACCATTTTAGGCTTCTATGTTAATTTTGTGCTTCATCAAGGTATCCTTAGTTACTTGGGCCCATTTTTCCCTCGCACGTTCGCTGTAGTTTGGGAAGAAGTTTTGGCCTGGTTTTGAAACATGGGTGGCGGTCACACCGAGGAGGAGGTGATTCAGGCCTACTTAAACGAAGAATCTCACCAAGCTCTAGTGGAAGGCCAGAAAATCTTAGTGCTGGAGAGGGGCATGCAACTATCACTACGCCATTGATGACCTTCTGCAACACAAAAAAAATGTTGGCTCAGGCCCGAAAAATGTTGTCATAGGTCTATGGCAACACTTTTAGGGTGATGCAATTTTTGTCGTTGCCTTAGACCTCAAAGGCAACATTTTGACTATCTAAGACAACATAAGTAATATTGTTGCAATAGAACCCTATTTGGGTCTATGACAACACCCATAGGTATCTGTAGCAACATTCCAAAATGTTGCTACAGATATTAACTTTATGAATTTGTGGGGCCCACAATGTAGAGCATATTTGATTTTTTAATAAAAATAAATATTTATTTAATAAAATGCTATTGCACAGAATTTGATATTTAAACAGTAATTTATTTAAATAAATATTTTATTTCAACATTTGAAATAGTACAAATTCCTGACTCTAGTTTTTTACAATTCAATGATATATAACACTGATATTCACATATACAGATATTCCTCACTACATCACTCAGTTCACTCATTACATATGCAGTTTCAATTTATACAGACACCGACACTGACAAATATATGATGAGCCGAGTGCCGAGCCGAAGGCGAGCCGAGAAGCGGGTTCGGGCGCAGCGCCGGCGGGGGTCCGGGGCACCGCAGTCCCGGCGGGGGTCCGGGGCACCGCAGTCCAGTTAGGTCGAACAAGTGGGCACCGCCCGATTCATCCGATTTTGGAAGATCGAGCCTTCTTTGAAACCTGTCTTCAAGCTCATGCATTCATACACTCATGCAAATTTGATTTGACTCTGTCTTCAAGCTTGTATCCAGCTGTCCAGTCTTCAATACCTGTCACATATAATTAAAAAGCAGTAATCTGGAAAATAATATTTAACTCAAACAAAAAATGAAAATATTTTTGTTATAATATTTGCCTCAGGTATTTGGGTTGTTTCTTTTCATAAGTGCATAAGCCAAACATGAATGCAACACATGGATACAAGGACACGACACAAGGTCAAACCCGAGTCATCGACTGGATTAAACTCAGGGACAAGCTACCAACAAAACAAACAAGAACCAGGTTCAGCAAAATATAGACAAGCCAGTGCAAGAAACACAGCAGTACACATAGGCAGCCCATCAAGCAAAAACAGTGAATGCATCAGGCATGTACAAGAGAAACATAGGCAGTAATATGATATACAGAGGACTTGGAGCATCAGTTCATGTTCTGGTTTAACAAATGCAGCAGAAAGGAGCTAACAAGCTCAGATCAGAAATCAAAAACAAGCCAGTGAACCAAAATCCAACATACCAAATAATATCACATCGCAATTCATCATCGGCAAAGCAAAATCAAGCTAGTGAACCAAAATCCAACATACCAATACATCATCGCAATCCAACATACCAGATTTATCAAAGTCCAACAGAAAGATTAAACCCGAGATTATAGGAAATAAAGCCTATAAATAAATCCCAATTCATCATCGGCAAAAGCATGCGAGTGTAACCAAAATCGAGAATAATCAAGTAAACCAGAAGGCAGAAAACATACCAAATAATATCACATCGCACCCGACGACGAAGTCAAAGCAATTCGAGCAATCAATCAAGGAATTGAAACTGGTTTTATGATTGCTGGCCAATTTGAAAATTTAAGCGGCATTCTCTCAAACAAGAAATATGCGTTTGACATCTTCCTTGAATCCGAAAATGGTACTTTTTGAAGCAATCGAGCGAAGCTTCATCAGAATCGAACTTCTTCTGAACATTGGCGAGAATGATTCAAGCATCGGATCTGGTCGAAGTATCATAAATCGCCAACCCTGTCGTCACGGAACCACCAGATTCGAGGAACAACAGCTGAGCCACAACTATCGCCGACGTATCATCCTCGATGGGTCCGTTAAGGCAGATGACGCGCTCTTTGAGAAACCGGGAAAAGATATCGTAGGCACGCTGGCCACGGGATGTGTGCTCGATGACCATCGGAATCGGGCCATAGAAACGGCGGTGGGGTAGTGGAGTTTTGTTGGGGGCTGCGGTTGGTAGGATTTGGGAGAGGTTGCGTATCGACATGTAGGCAAACAGCAGCGAAATTGGGGGTGAGAACGAAATGGGAACGAAAATATGATTTGGAAATTAGGGATTTGGAAATTGGGGATTTGGAAATTGGGGATTTGGAACGAAATGGTATGAAAAGTAAAGCGGGAAAACGAAAATTTAGGGCAAATTGTAGCGGTGATCCATGTTAACAATCAGATTAAATGTAGACCGTTGGATCGTATTCACGCGGATTGCTAATTTTATTAATTTTTTAATCTGTAAACATCTATAGCAACACTATATAAAAATGTTGCATCGTGTTACACTTGTTTAGCTAGAGCAACACATTTTTATGGCTAAGGTAACACCATAAATACAACGTTGCAGTAGGACCAAAATTTTATATCTATCACAACATTTTAGCTGGCAACACCTTGCAAAAATGTTGTAGAAGGTCATTTATGGCGTAGTGTATCAATATCACAACGACCACCGAGGAAGCTACTGAACATTTTCCTTCGAGTCCGGGCGAGCTGTCTTCGCATCTTCGTACCAGTGGGGGGATCACTGCCACTTCTCCTATAGTTGTGCAATCATCGAAGGAAGGCAACAGTGAAGGCTTCGAAGTCGTTGCACATGAACAAACCCCCACAGCAGGTAACTTTCTTATCTCTCCCGTGCTTGTAGATTTTCAATTCACACCTGAAGAGATTGCCGAGATAACCCCCCTTTATTCTGGTATTGTAGATCAACCTTCTCTTCCCACTTAATTGCCTTCTCACCACGATGTTGGGTCTGCCGCTATTTTAATTGCGTCAACCGTCATCTCCGCTTCTGGCTCGCAACCTGATTCGCATTCTGAGCAAATTGCGGTGCTGCATGGTTTGGACGACTCCTCTATTTTTCAAGAGGAGAGCTTGGCAGCTGGTGTTACACGAAAGCAAGCAGACCAAGGTAGCCAATTGGACAGAGAAAAGGTTGAGCAGCCAAAGACCGAGCAGCAAATGATCGCGGTGAAGAAAGAGAAGGTTAAAGCACAGAAAAGGTCATCAAAGAGCTCTCACCGATCCTGCAAGCATAAAGGGAAAGGAAGGTCTGCTAGTGGCCATGCTCTAAAGAGTGAGATTTCCCTGGGAAAGGATAAGCCCGAGAAATTGCAAATTAGAGGCGGGAAAGGAGACCGGGGAAGCGGTGAGAAGACGTCTTGATTTGTCTTTTTCTCTTTTTGTTGTTTTTTGATCACCTTTTGTACAAGTGCAGAGTCTGCACTTAGCACTTTTCTTATTGTTGTCATAGTGATATTTTGTATTTTCCTATTTTCTACCGATATTGTGCGGCACGACACCCGCTGTTTGTTGTTGTACATTGAAAATGTTATAAGTAATATGCTGTTGACATTTTGATTGTGACTTATTTGTCTACTTATCTTTGTTTCATGCACTTATGCTAATTTTATTTATTATTATTTTATCTATTCCTGTAATTACCACCAAAATTCTTTGTTTAGAGTAATAGA
Organism: Allium fistulosum; assembly: GCA_030737815.1. Taxonomy (NCBI): domain Eukaryota; kingdom Viridiplantae; phylum Streptophyta; class Magnoliopsida; order Asparagales; family Amaryllidaceae; genus Allium; species Allium fistulosum. The sequence continues at coordinate 244,779,418 of CM060905.1, read as the reverse complement.
ATTGTGAAGCACTTGGTTTTTTGGTTGAGTATTGGTATGCCCCCCCAGTTCACGTGGCTGTTTACTTCAAACACTTGACAAATAACCAGTTGATCCGTGTGGTTCTTCGGATGTGTGTAACCGAGTCTATTTTGCGGTTCCTATCTTCGAAAACTTGTGATTTGAGCATCTCGATTCCAGATATTTTTTCGATCAATAATTGGAATTCTTTGTCGATTCGTAGTCATGCAACATTGTTGGATTCACGCCCATTACTCCTGATAGTGGGAGTGGATTGATTCTTGTTAGTCTTACAATAGAAAATTTTCCCGACATTGCCGAGACAATACCGGTACTTAAGAGTATGTGCGGCTTATGAAATGCGCGGCTTTTAAAAGTGTGTGCGGCTTACAAAATGCACGGCTTTTGGGAGTGTGCACGGCTTATTGGAAGACGCGCGGCTTATTGGAAGACGCGCGACTTTTGGGATCGATATGACCCATCGATTCGGAATGGTTGGAATTTCTTGGCGTTACCAATCTTCAGGCAACACAAGTTTTTCCAATTTTGAGAGCGTGGTTCCATGACTCAGGAAGCAATGCATGGCTTATGGAGGTGCATGGCTTTGATTGGGGCCTTCCCGGTGTTGCTGGAGCAAGACTGATTCTTAGAAGGCAAGGATCGAGTTCCGTCGATCCAATGGTTTGATTCGATTTGCTTCTGTCGAATCAGTGGGTAGATGGGGCGTACTTGAGCATGGTTCCACTATCAAAAGCAGCAACCGGATGGTTTTGAGTCGATTTGACCCTGTCGACTCAGTAGGATACTTTTGTGAACACAGTTTTATTGGTTCAGAAAGTAAAGCAATTTTATTAATGAAAGTTGGGCAATTATTGCCTTTTTACAGTGCCTCCGGTATTCCAGGATAGCTTATTTGCTGGAAATAGGAAATACATAAAATAGTCTTAGATAAAGTAAGGATGCGGCAATTCAATGTTCCATGCTTGGGGAATTTGGGCTCCATCAACGGTTCTTAGCTTGAATGCGCCATCCTTTAGCTTCTGACCGATCACATGGGGTCATTCCCAGTTTGGTCTGAATGTTCCCGGTACAGGATAGACCCTCTTGAGGATAAGATCTCCCACTTTGAAGGTGCGGTTATGAACTTTGGAGTTGAAGTACCGTGCGACCCTTTCCTGGCGAGCTATTCGTTTTGCCTTTGATCAAAATTTTGCCTTCGATGAGAAGGAACTTCTAGCTCAACTGGAATCATTGCTTCTGAACCATATGCCTGGACGAACGGAGTGTGCCCAGTTGTAGATTTGTGCGTTGTCCTGTAAGCCCATAGTGCGAGTGGAAGTTCAAAGACCCAATTTCCTTTTACTTTAGTTAGCCGCTTTTTCATGGTGGGCTTGATGATCTTATTTACTGCTTCCACTTACCCGTTCGCTTGTGGATGTGTGATAATGGAAAAAAATTTCTCGATTCGAAAGCATTTGCAAAAGTCTTTGAACTCAGCGCTTTCGAATTGAGTCCCATTATCCATGATGATTTTCTGTGGCACACCAAACCTGCAAATAATATTTTTAGTAACAAAGTTAATAACTTTCTCTGTGGTAATAGTGGCCAGCGGTTTCGCTTCGACCCATTTGGTGAAATAGTCAACAACAATGATAGCATATTTAGCTCCTCCTTTAGCCATTGGTAATACACCAATCAGATCGACTCCCCAAAGTGTGAATGGCCAAGGGCTGACTATCTGTGTTCACTCCATCAAAAGAGTTATTTTGGTCTTGCTGAATCTTTGGCATTGGTCGCACCATCTAGCTTAATATGTTGCATCGCAGTATACTGTTGTCCAAAAGTACCTATACCAGAGAACTTCCTTTGCAAGGGTTTGCCACTCGGTATGATCTCCGCAATCGCCTTCATGAACTTCTCTTAGAATCCTTCGAGCTTTGTCGTTGGTCAAACATCTGAGCAAGGGGGTAGAGAATTCACTTCGGTAGAGTATCCGATCCTATATTGCGAATCGTGGTGCCTTTCGAAGAAGCTTTTTCCACCGATTCTTATCTATGGGGAAGGATCCTGTGAGCAAGTAGTCCTTGTTTGGCATCATCCATGTCTTTGGTTCTTTGGTCGTCTCAAAAATCCAGTCGATATGCATTTCGCTTATGCTTGGAGTGGTCAAGGTTTCAACTAGGACCAGCCCCAATGACTGAGCTCATTCGGAACTGGCCAGTTTGGCTGGATAATCCGCCTTCATGTTCTTTTCCCTTGGGATATGAGTTATGTTGTGATGCTCGATGTCGTTCAGTAGTTCCTACACTTTAGATAGGTATGGGGCGAGGTTCCCCCTCGAGCCTAGTATTCGTCTTTCACTTGACATACAACTAGTTGAGAGTCGTTATAGATGTGTTTGGACTTTATCCCAAGTTCCTTCACAATTTTGAGCCCGGCTATCAATGCTTCGTATTCTGCCTTGTTATTTGTTGCAGGGAATTCCAAGCATAAGGCAAAGCAAATGAATCGTCCTTCGGGAGTCGCAAGCAGTACCCCTGTTCCTGAGCAGAAGTTGTTAGATGCACTATCAATGAACAACTTCCAACGTGTCTCCACTTCTGGAGTCATTTCTTCTTCGTTATCTCATATTGTAAACTCGGTAATGAAATCTGCCAACGCCTTCCCGTTGATCACCTTTCGAGGGTGGTATGTTATTTCATGTTGACTTAATTCGATGTTCCATTTGATAAGCCGTCCAGAAGTCTCTGGCCAGTATAACACTTGCTTCTAGGGTTGATCTATCAACACCCTGATTAGGTGTGCCTGGAAGTACGGTCGTAACTTTCTAGATGCGATTAAGAGGCAATATGCCTGTTTCTCCAATTTCAGATAGTTCTTTTGTACTCCAGTGAACCATTATACAGGTCGTTGGATCTTAGCTTCCTCTCGTACGAGCGCGGCTCTCAATGCATGGGGCGAGACTACTAAGTAGATGTACAAATCTTCTCCGTCTACCGGCTTGGACAAGATTGGCGGGGTTTCAATATGTCGCAACAGCTCTTTGAACGTAGTTTGACAAGCTTGATTCCATTCGAAGTTCTTTTATCCCTTAGTGCATCAAAGAATGGTATAGATTTATCGGTTGCTTTTGAGATAAACTGGCTCAGTGTTGCAACCTTTCCATTCAAGCTTTGTAACTCTTTCTTGTTCCTTGAGGCCTCGGCTTCCCCTAAAGTGGTTATTTGTTCGGGATTTTCTTTGATGCCTCTGGCGCTTACGATGAATCCCAATAACTTTTCAAAGGCTACTCTGAAGTGACATTTAAGTGGATTGAGCTTCATTCCATATTTGCGGAGTATTTCAAAAATCTCGGTGAGGTTGTCCAAGTGATTTGCAGCTATGCGCGATTTAACCAACATATCATCTACATAAACTTCCATAATCTCCCTAATCTGATGTTTAAACATGGTGTTCACTAGTCGTTGGTAGGTTCCCCAGCATTCTTTAAGCCAAATGTCATCACTTTTTAGCAGTATAGTCCCAGATCAGTAATGAAACTAGTATTTTCCCAATCAAGTCTGTGCATCATGATCTGGTTGTATCCTATGTATGCATCCATAAATGATAGTAATTCTTGTCCAACCGTCTCGTCCGCAAGCTGATCGATTCTAGGCATAGGAAAGATGTCTTTCGGGCAAGCTTTGTTTAGATCCAGGTAGTCGATATAAGTTCGCCATTTCCCATTAGACTTCTTGACTAAGACCGAGTTCAATACCCATTCGGGGTAGGTTGCGTCGTGGATAAAACCATTTGCCATCAGTTTATCCACTTCTTCTATTAGCGCTTTGGACCGCTCAGGTCCTACGCTGCGCCTTTTCTGCTTCATTGGCATGTATTTGGGGCCAATGTTAAGTGCATAGCATGCGATCTCTGATGACACCCTGCACATATCGAAATGTGTCCAAGCGAACAGATCCAGATTGGCGCAAAGAAATTTGATGAGTTACGATCGCATCTTGTTTCCAAGATGTGATCCGATTTTCAGGACTCGTGTTGGGTCATCCATATCAACTGGGACAGACACCGTCAATTTTTCCAGTGCTGCCCGCTCCTCGCCTGAACTCTTCTTTCTAGGGTCCAAAGCCTTATCGAATCAGCTATAGTCCCCAAGCCAGTGGCGGCTCTATAGTTGCTATTCGGTAGGTTCATGAATGTGGAGAGCTCTTCCCACATTCTTCCTCTTTTCTTTTCTTTTCTTTTAGACTCACGTAGTTCTACGATATAGCATTCTCCAGCGGCATTTTGGTCTCCTTGATCACCCCAACTCCATTCTCTGTTAGAAATTTCATAGTTAGACGCCATTGAGCTTAAGCAATCCTGAAAACTACCAAGGCGGGCCGCCCTAGAAAGGCATTGTAGGCCATGAAAACGATATCCTCATTTGGATTACTTACTTCAGTCACCACGGTGTTGAACCGATTTATGAAGGACTTCAAAGATTCATTCTGTCCCTAGAATAAGCCGTATAAGGACATTACATCTTTTGGTTGTGCCGTGTGAAGCCTAAATTGATCAAGGAATCTTGTTTCTAGTTAATCGATGGTGGAGATGGATTTTGGTGGAAGCTTGGTGAACCACATGGAAGCAATTCCCTTCCAGAATATCGAGAAGCATCTACATTGAACGACATTCGAAGCATTTGCTCCGTCCATGTACCATTTATACTTATACAAGTGGGTTTTTGGGTCTCTCATTCTATCGTAAGATGGAATAGTTGGCATAGTGAACTTCTCAAGGTACCACTCATTAATAATGTCCTCAGTGAAGGGAGTCCGACTTGGAGCGGATCCCCATTCATCATCCCTTCTATCTTTACTTTCATCAATTAGTTGCTTGAACACGTCCATGATATATGCCTCAAATGTCCGGTAATCCGCGGGTTGGCTGTTAGTGACTACACCAAGTGTTTGATTTTGCAAACGATCTCGGTGAGTGGACTGAAGCCTAGGCTCTCCTGCCTTCGAAAGAGCCACTCCCTCAGAGTTTCGTTGGTTTGCGGTTGGTTGGGTAGGGGCAGTTTAGATCTCCTTGGCATTATTGAATGCATTGGTATTTCCTTCCAACTTATCGTCGTCAAGTCGCTCGCCATCTTCTAAGTCGGAGAGATCAATTGTTATATCTTCCCGTGGGGTTTTCGCCCCTAGATTCAAGTTTGTAGTTGGTTGCCTCGCAATTGGTGGAGTCCTTGCGTTCCCTTCCATAATAATTCCTATGGTTCCACCTAATACTCCTTTATACTGTTGTTTCTTGTTTATCCTATTTAGGCCAGAGACGAAAGAATTTTCTTGTTCCATGGCAACCACGGGCTTTGTCATGGTTCTTGGAGCAACATGTGACTGTAAGGTCAATAGAGCATCCAATCTGTCCATAAGAGCTCTTTGGCTGTTTTCCATCTTTTGATTAATTTCATCAACCATTTTATTTAATTCATCCATATTGACAACTTCACGCTGAATAGAGGATCTCAGCACCTGATCTCCTATGTTGGCACCATTAGCTTCAACTTGCTGAGGATTGATCTCTTCTCCAGCAATTAAAGCTCCTATGGATCTTCTGGAGGCAGTTCTCTTTCTTCCTGGTGCCATTGATTCTCAGCAGCAAATCTTCTGAGCAGAGATTGAGGATCTAACTTCTGAACCTTTCTGATCTAGAGTAGATATCTAGATCTAGACCGGGATTCAGTTTTCTTAGTAAAAGGACCAAAATGTTGATCCAAAAAATGGATCAAAAACCTGATATGATTGTGAAAGCACCAGCCCTGTTTATCAGAATAAATAATATAGAGATAGACACTCTTCAAATTGCTGAAAAGACAAAATAAAGTAGAGAAACACATGATTTTTATAGTGGTTCGGCTATTAACAAAGCCTATGTCCACTTTATAGATTTATTGATAGATTGACTATTGATCACACTACAAGCTGTTTACCATTCTAATAATTGAACGAAGAAAGATCAGACCACCATTGATGGAGACAAAAGGAAGGATCTCAATTGTCCCATGGCAGCCATCGTGAGAAGGAAGAAGGTTGAAGAGTCTTAGTAGTAGAGTTTTTCAGTGATCAGAACAGCCAGCCCCCTCTCTGTTAAAGATAAGATGGTATTTATAGGATTTAGATAACATTTGCATCAGAACCAGAGTACTAGAAGCCTATAGTCATCCATAGGAGGAGGCACGTAAAGTTTGGGAGATTTCAAGCTAAGTTTTTGGATCGGTGCCGATCCAATTGGATCGGATCGGAACCGATTGAGAATATTGTGCAATTTTCGCACAACTCCTTCTTCTTTGGCTTATTTTCTTACATGCAAGATTCCCTATGTGATTTTGTAGCTTGTTGACTTGTTTTGAAGATTGTTCACCTATAAATTAGATTGAACTGTAATCCGAATCGGATAAGTCTTGACATCTTCAACTCGGACGCTCGGAATGTTATCAAACTTGGTAGATAAGTTTAGGATAGATGTAGGAATATAATGCATGTGGATTGGAGAATCCATAGGTCAATAATTTGGATCGGTACCAATCCAATTGGATTGGATCTGTGCCGATCCAAATACTTGGCATATTTTTAGTCCAAACTTTCGAGGTTTCTTTGTCGTGTACTTTTAGGTCTTCAGGTCAAGTTTCAAGTCGTTCTGCGCAATTTGAATGTTCTTACTCCATCTGAATTCTGCTAGGTTAAAAACCCAGTTAACACTTTTATACTCCTTTCAATACTTGGATAAATATCCTTTTTATACAACTCCGAAATCATTTATAAAACTCCTTTTATAAATCTCTGAAACCATTTATAAAACTCTATTATAAATCTCTAAAACAATTTATAAAACTCCTTTTATAAATTTATAAAACCATCGACAAAACTCTTTTTATAAATCTATAAAATTATTTATAAAACTCCATTTATAAATTTATAAACCCAATTAAAAAACTTTATTCTTTTATAAAACTCCTTTATAAAATCCCCTTATAAAAATCCCTTTTAAAACCCCTTTTTCATTTATAAACTCTTTCATAATTCTCTTTTATTAAATGAGATTCTTTTTTTATAAATTAATTTATTATTTATAAATACAACTAATTAGATAAATTAATTTACTTTAAACATCCTAAATAAATGATAAATTAACTTTACAACATCATCAAATAAAATAATTTACTAACTCCAAAACATTATTAACATAATAATTAATAACTTCAAAACGTTATAAATAAATAATAATTATTTACTTCAAAACATTATTATATAATAATAATTATTAATAGCAAAACATTACTAATAAATAATATTTATTAACTTCAAATCATTATAAATATAATAGTTAATAATTTCAAACCTTATTAATAAAACAATAATAATTAATCTTCAAACATTATTGTAATAAATAATAATTAACTTCTAGAACACTATTAATAAATATTAATTATTAATTCCAAAACATTATTAATAAACAACTATTATAAATTAAAAAGCATTATTAATAAATAACAATTATTAATTCCAAAATATTATTAATAAAGAACTATTATAAATTCCAAAACATTATTAACAAATAACTATTATAAATTCCAAAACATTATTAATAAATAATCATTATTAATTCCAAAACATTATTAATAAATAACTATTATAAATTCCATAAAATTATTGATAAATAATAAATATTAATTCCAAAACATTATTAATAACTTTTCACAACATAAAATATTGATAAATACTTTTAAACACTATTAAATATAAATAAACAACTTTTAAAACATTTCTAAATTATTTAGAAAAGGCAGATAAAAAGGTTACAGTAAAATAGAGAAGTTCAAAATCCACTTGAATGAAAATATTCCATAAAACCCAAAGTAAGATGTAAAATCATTCTCCGAATCAAAAACCAATTTCAAGCCAAATGACAATTAATAGTATTTTTCAAAATACTAAATTGAGTCTAATAGCCACCAAAGCACTGAACCAATATTGTTATTGGTTTTTATCACTATAGGGGTTAAGTTTTGAACATATAAAAATTTCGTAACTAATAGTGCTAAACAATCAAGATTCAACGATTAAAAATCAGTATAACTAGGTTATAAGTGAAATAGGATCAATAGGAATATAACTGGAAATTTAAAAGTAACTATATCAAGAAATCCGGATTTCTCAATAAAATTCCTATATTTCGATTTTTGAATGCCAATCGCTCGTAAAAGCCAATATTTAACCAAACAGTCAATAATTTCAACCAAACACAAACAGTAAATTTTTATCTACTGTATAACATACTAATTTGATCAAAAAGGTGAGTTAAACTCACCGAAATTCCTGTTATCGCCGAAGCGTTCGGTTGACAAAACAAAAATACGATTGTATTCAGAACAGTGATGCGACCCTAAAACAACAATAATATACAATGGTTTACTGATTCTGTAAAATCATAAAAACACTGTCGTTTGTCGATAAATCGTCAAGCGATAATTTAAATATTTTCCAAATTAATTTTTTTGGATAAATCAAATGAACTAAAATAAAAATACATCATCAAAAATCGAGTCGTGAAAATAATAATTTATTTTCTCATTATTTATTTAAACTATTTATTTATGTAAATAAATTTACTAATGAATTCATCGTTAATATCTATTAATTTAAAAGGAGTTAAATAAGACCACTAAATCAATTAAATTAACATTCATTAAAAATCCAGTTATTTTAAACAATATTCAAATATTAATTCACAATTCAAACATTTTAAATAATCACTATAATTAAATTCAAGTTTTAAACATTGAAACCCAATCATTAAATATATAAAATCCAATGACCTAAATTCTGGGTTGTTACATTCTTCCCCCCTTAAAAGAAGAATTGTCCCTGAAATTCCAAAGATAGAAAAAATGCCTCCAAACCCTTAAACTTTTCAAAACCAATTAGTTGAAATGGATTATTAGATTCCTAAGACTTGAAATTTATGGAAAACTTTGGCAATGTCTCCTTTGCGTGGCTCGATCAGAAAAACTACCAATCGCCACTACGGGCCTAAACTTACGAAAGAAAACAAAAGCCAAGTGGCCTCCCATATCTGGGGAACAAAACCAGCAAACCAAACCAAAAATATAAACATGTACCTATTTGTCGGACTACCAACTCTACTCATGAAACCAAAAGCATCAACTAGCTTTTTACTTCCATGAACCTGAATCTCACTTACAAATGATATCCAACCATATAACTGGAAAATTCTAATATCAACAACATATAATTTAAGCCCGTACGATGTAAATATACCATTTGTACACAATATCAAATCTGATCGCTTGCTCAATCACATAAATTTCATTTCCGAACTAGGATCGCCCACTCGACTCCCTAGTGCGGACTCCAATCTGGTTCCTTGATTAGAAACATTTGTTCTCCTTGCATAGCTATACACTATGATAGATCATTTCGGAATCAAACCAAAAATCCATATCTAGTGTTCATCATCAAGAATCAAGCAAAAAATTCTAACTTGGATCGGTATGAACCACCTCGAAATCATGTACTCGAATCTAGATCAAAACAGTTATGCAAATAAAATTATCTACGTACAACTTACGTACTTATTCCAATTGGTTTCTTACTAAACCAATTCCTTTTCATTCGCATTCAATTTAAAACACAATTTATTAAACCTATAGTATTCCATTGAGTACTAAAAATCATTTATGAACCATTTCATAAAATTATTACTTAAGTTTATAAACATTCTATAAATTAATTTCATATTCTTATACTACTCAATGACAACTTAAGAACATATACACAATTTTAAAACATCGGTTTATACACATTTCAAAAAGCCACAACTTCATCTTTAAAACCCTTCCATACTTAAGTTTATTATAAACATTTAATAAAGCACGCTTATGTTTATTATCTACTTTAAACTTAAGTCCATATTTGTATAACACTCCGCCACAATCTAAGAGTATATATACAAATTTCAAATTTGTTTTTACTTAACCGAAATGTCCAACAAATTAAAATTTGTTTTAACATACTATTTTTCAAATTTATAAGTTACAAAACTTATTATCTTATATTTTCACCAAAAACACATAACTCCAAATTCTATATCACTTCAGAAAGTTTCGACTGTCTAAAATCATCGAAAATTCCATTTCATTTTAACACATGAAAATAACCAAACAACATCTCAAAACAAGATGCACAAACCAAATTATCCAAATGGATAAGATAGATGAGTCCATAATATCACTTAACCGAAAATTCAAGAACTAAACACCCGGTTTTTCTTTCAAAATATTTTTGAAATAATAATAGTATACATTTTCTTTATATAATCAAATCATCCTTTGGGAATTAAAAATAAATTGTTTTACCCAAAATAACTAAATAACCAATTTCTATTATGGTACCAATTCCTCACTTTAGAAACTCGAAAATGAATACCAATGATGATGCAGTCATCACCCAAATTATTTTCCAAAGACCAAAGAGTGTTCAGTGCTTTTTATCTCTTCTGAATTCCATTTTAAAATATTTCTAATCAAAATTACTTTCAGAATAATACTATTATTATTTTTCGAAACTTTGAGAAACAATTTCATCGAGGTTTAAATTCTCAAATTCTCAGTTTTAAATTCATTTTTATTTATAAACCATATTTGTAAATCAAGCTTATATAATTTCACTTTTCTCATATAAAACATTTCACAAATGGTAATCCTTGTTAAGATTATAATAAACAACTTTATTAACATTATACTTTAAATCCAGCCAACAATAAATGCTCTTTAATTAGCTAAGCACAACTAATCAACAATAAACAATAGACAATAATAATCAAATATTACCTTTCTCTAACAACCAAACACAACATATCTAACTATATTATTTTTTGAAAATTATTCTTTTGTATATAGAAATATAATCCGGGTAAAATTATTTCATTTACCCCTTTAAAAACAATATTGTGTCGGTTTTCCTTGTTCAAGTGTTTAGAAACCCCTATCGATAGAGTTGTTCCTTCTGTACCGAGCAGAATTCATAACCACTCAATTGATAAATCAACAAGTAAAAAACATTTTTATAGCACCAACAATTATGCGCACGCACACACTCACTCAAACTCATCCTAGGGTCTCACTTACCCTATCTCAGATGAGTCAACCCCACCAAAGCCTAGGTGTTTTCTCAACCTAAGCTTTGATACCAACTATAATGACCTTTCTTTTCGATCATCATATGTCAATACTAATACACGCACCATATTCACGTGCTTAGCAATCAAGTGCCGGAAAGATGGATTATTTGGGGAAAAGAAAGAAAAAATAGAACAGAGTCTCACATCGTGACGAGTAATATATGATATGCAACATAACTTTACAAAAAGAAAATAATCTTTATTATACACAATATCCGAGTAAACTAAACTATATTCAGCCTGGACAGTTATGATAGTTTGTCCTTACAATTGTTGATAAATACAAAACCAGATAAATGCAGCAGAAGTAAAATGATATGTGAATACATCTTGGAGGCATCCGACTCGTCTTTTGAAGCTCCAAAGCATACCGAACTAAATCTGAAACATACTTCGGCTGACCCTAGCATTATAATAAAATAACACCCGGATCAGTCTAGTAAACCAGCATGAGAAACACACCTCAAATGGATTTCAACGTTATGAAAAACGTTTCAAACTAAGGTATCTTATAAGACCCCATCGCACATAAATAGGGATGGGTTTTTACCTTACGATAACCAAAACATTTCTATAAGAAATTCATTGATATTATAATAATGTCTATGGTTTAAAATAAATATTGAATATAGCTGGAATCTTGCATCTCACGTTCCAATATAGTTGGGCACAACTAAGTCTGCAAGGCACTTATTGGAGAATGGATTACATACAACGACAAGGTAAGGGACTACCTTCCATATAGTACATCTCTAAATAATGTAATGAGGGCCTCACATGCACCCCCTACGAATCAGGACCGACCCTACCCCTTACTAGATAGTTTTGGATATTTTATCACCTCGGTTTCTTTTGCAACCTTTTCCGAGAGCTCTCATGCACGACCAAATCCATAAATGTAAATATCTAGAATGGGTGATGACAATACCCTATGTTTGCGACCCATAAAGCCCTGAAGTATTCCCTGTTTTAGCCATTCCTGGGTTGTGAGGCTTGAGGCTACGATTACCTTTTACATAGCAATTCCACTTGGAATGCTAACACTGCCCACCGGGCAGAAATTCAATGCTAACATTCATCCATATAGCTTCATTCTGCGTCTGAATGAAACCGAAGGCACTACCTCTACTACATTCATTTTGGAATCACCCTCAAGAATAATAGCAAGTAACCCCTTCACTTCAAGAACTCCATCTTCAATCATCTTCAAGATGTCTTTCATTCGAATGCTTATGTTTGTTCAAAATGGTTTTCGGATAACATATTTGATCCTAGTTGCTCCAAACCAACAATCAATAATTTTCGGTTGACTCATTCCCTGTTCTTTCAGAAGGAAGCGTACTATACTATAGTCCCAAGGGGATCTCTAATATATCTCTTAAAACTAGAGATGTTTCACCAGAATGAGTTCTCCCAAGGGAACTCAAACCATATGAACACTATTGGCATCAAAATTGGTCATCAACGCCAGTTATGTAAAAGCACCAATATTCAATCTAATCACTGAAATATGAAGAGAAATAAATCAAGAACAAAATTTAAACAATCAGAAAGCGAGTAAAAAAAGACAAGATTTATAGTGGTTCGGCTAACTCCGGCCTATGTCCACTCCAAAATAATCCTTTTTATCATACTGAAGTTTGTTTACTGTTATAATCCGAAATCCAAGAATAAATTAGGCAGAGTGTAGCCTAGGTTAAAGATAAAGAGAATCAAAAAGAAGCCCCTTTTCTAACGCTATGCATGTTGTATTTATAGGGAAAGACGTGCATGGATCGGGCTGAAATTTCGACGGAAGAACCTCCAGGCCATGACAAGGCCATCCAAGAATTTTCAGTCCCATTGGGACCCATAATAGGGATCGGTACCAATCCCTATTAGTGTATCCAAATGGGGTTCGATCGCTTTGAGGGGTTCCCCATGAAGTTAGCTAATTGCCCTCCAAATTTCATGCCATTTCAACTTACGGTTTGTGAGATATCGCGTTTTCTGTGAAGTGGTGTTGCATGCATTATGATTTCAACCGATCCCTCTAGAGGGATAGATACCGATCCCTCCAATCTCCTACAAATGTCATGTGATCCCTACAGGAGCTTCTTCATGTTGTATTATGCTTAGTCTCTAAGTTTCATGCCAATTTTATTTGTAGAACTCGAGTTATTGATCAATATTTGTTAAAATATGTTGTGAAGGCTGATTACAACTGATCCCTAAGGAGGGATAGGTACCGATCCCTCAACTTGCTCCAAATGATATGCGATCCATAGGGGCTTTCGTATGTTGTAGTTAGCTTGTGCTCCAAGTTTCATGTCAATTGGATATGTAGATGTTGAGATATTGACCAATCATTGCCAGAAATGAACATAGTAGATCCCTATAAGGGAAGAGTATCGATCCCTATGGAGGGATCAGTACCGATCCTTTCAAGTTGCATGTTTTGGGGTGCAATCCCTAGGACGAACTCTCTAAGGTCCCCTCTTCCTATTCCTGGAGTTTCACCAATCCCTCTTGTGGTTGTTGAGTTATTAATCATATTCTATCGAAATACATTTGCTCCCTGAAACATGTCGATCCCTAAGATGGAAGTTGATTTTTGCCAATCCCTCCTATGTGTTGAACCATATTCCACACTTCGAACATTCTGCCTTGCATATCTATTAGTTCCATTCAATCTTGACTTGACATTATTATTTGTACTTGATTTCTGGGCCCTACAATCGTCACTTTGGACTCATCGGCCTTGATAATCGTGAAGTCTGTTGGGTTAAATCCGCCTGTATACTGCCATGACAAAAGGTGGGTTAACATTTTTCCCCCCAAAACTTGTTTGCGATAAGAAGGTGTGTTTTGAATTGCAATAAATCCAAAATCCGAAGTCCATAATCGATCGATAGCCACATTATTCAATCCATTGCCAATCCAAATCCATGATCTCTCCGGATTGTTAGTGAAATCCATAACCATTTTGAACCAATATCCAGTTCCGAATCCGCGATCTCTCCAAATCATTTTATCCAAACCCTCGACCTCATCGGGTCGTTAGCCAAATCCTAGACCGGTCTAGGCCCATATCCAAATCCATAGCTGTTCGAGGCTGACATCCAAATCATTGACCTCTCCGGGTTGTTGTCCTAATCCACATCCTCGATCTCACCGGATCCTTACCGAGCACAATCCGTACTCGACGACCTGAGTAGGTCGATCCATTGCGTTCGAACAAAGCGACCTAACCCTTGCCGTGCATTTTCCATAACTAACGACCTTGATCTCTTCGGATCCTTGCCAAGCACAATCCATACTCAACGACCTGAGTAGGTCGATCCATCGCATTCGAGCAAAGCGACTTACCTCTTGCCAGGCATAGTCCATACCTAACGACCTTGATCTCTCTGGATCCTTGCCAAGCACAATCCGTACTCGACGACCTGAGTAGGTCGATCCATCATGTTTGGGCGAAGCCCTACCCCCTTGCTAGGCATATTCCATACCTGACGACCTGTTGGGTTTTATTCTTCGGTCTCAATACCCAGTAGAGGAACTAATCCATGATGCACGAGTCTGTTTTGTCATGTTTGCCCAAAGAAATGACTTATACCTTGCGGTTGTTATCTCGTCTCTCCGGATAGGATCACAACCGCGATCTGTGTTATCTATTACATTGATCCAAATTTAAGCATTCCTAAGTCCATTTGCCAAAATATAAAATAAGAGTGCGTACAACTAATAAACCGGAGTTCAAATAAAGCTTGAAAATCAAAAGTTTGAAGCAAACAAGAATAAAAAACAAATTTCACAAATCTGAGCACTACAATTATCATCATCTCAGAGTATGCCTAGGGAACGTCCTCGATCCTAGAAGTCTACGGGGTGGATTGTGTAGTGTATATGCAAGTATATGTGACAAAATATATGATGCAACTAAATAATATTAATCTAAGTAAATATAGAATAAGCACACCAGGATTTTATACTGGTTCGGACCTCCCGTCTTACGTCCAGTCCCGAAGCTCCCCTTCGGAATTCGACTATCAAAAACCCTCGCTTCGCCCGGAGGAATAGGCTTGGTTATAATGAGTTGTTCTTGTCAAATGTGTGTTCTAATATAACACGAATGTTGACTAATTAGTACAATTGCTTCCAATATATTCCTAAGGAATATTGTCTATGAAGAACTGAGTATATGGAAGAGTGAATACAAGTAAAGATTGCTAGAGTGCAGAGATCAAGAATATAGAATATAGAATATAGAGTTAGAAAGCGTAAGTAAGTGAAGTTTGTTTCTCTTTATTCTTGATGCTATATATAGTTGTAGATAGGTATCTTGAGTAGTTACATCCATTAATGAATGCTCTATAGTTGCTTCTATTGATGATGAAGAGTTGCGGGGAAGAGAAGCGGAGATGTCCATTCGTATGTGGCAGTTGAAGTTCGAGTTTGAATTCAGACATCTGGTATTTGTTTCAGACGTCTGATACTATATATTTTTTGAACATAGTAGAAGATCAGACGTCTGACTGCTATTACCAGACGTCTGGTTTAGTCTGTTTGTTGTTCTAGAGAACTATTTTAGACGTCTGGCTTGTGCACCCAGACGTCTGATATGGTGCATGTCAGTTTTTGTGCATCCTTTCTATTACTTCCTTGTACCTATCGACTTGTAGTCTCTTGTAGTGTCCTTTGAGCCTCGTTCTTGTCTTTCTAGTGATGTTGTTCTTACAAGTACCTGTATATATAAATATATATGTATATTCGATTTCCATTGTATAGTTGTTGTCATCGAAACCATAGATTGGATTTCCTAACATTCTCCCCGTTTTGATGATGACAACTATACAATGTACTTAGATATAATTTTATAAATCTCCCCCTGAATATGTGCTTACCATTATTTCCCCCCCTTTTTCATTATTAAAAAGAATGAGGGAATATAATAAATTTTATAAAATATCTTGTAAATAGTAGGATAAACTCAATATTAATTATGGAGAAAAATAAAATAGATTTTACCATATTTGCTGAAGTCCATATTTCATTATAAGCATGTATTTCTATTAAACGTATGGAACATCCTCTTTTTTTTAAAAAAATTCCAAAATCTATCCTTTTCCTTTTGTTTCTCCGAGTACCTGCGATAAATAATAATCATTTTCGGTACCCACTTACTATGTTAGGGTCCGGGGGGTTAGGTCTTGGGAAACCATACCCATGTGGGTGTGGTTGAACTTTTATAAATATAATTTTAATTATTAACTACCATATCAAAATAATCATCAATGTATTTTTCTCTATTTTTCCAATTAACTAGAACCCAAATACTTAGATAATTTTTATTCATATTTCCGGTCAATGATTTTGTACTTCTAGAGAAATTATAAACATTATTGGTCATAGCAATATTTGAATTCCTTTAAAAATTGGATTTAGACTTTACTCGAAATTTAGTATAGCACTAACATTTTTACTATACATGAAAGCGTATCTAGTGCTATTTCTACGATTAGTTTTATTATATCCTAAACCACTTTTGTTATGTAAAGGTCTAGAACTAGATAAAATCATGTTTAAATCATTTTGACCTTTATTAAATTTTGTGACTTCAGTCTTAAGTTTATCAAATTTAGCTTTGAAGTCAAAATTATTATTTTCAAAAGAAATATTACTATTTTTCAAAATATCAATTTGCTTGTTTAATTCAGAATTCTCCCTTTTTATTGTATAGTTCTCATTTTCTAGAAGAAAAATTAGAGATTCTGAATTATCTAAAGATGATTGTAATAAATCATTTTGTCTTTTCAAATCCGTAATTTCTTTTGAAAAAAATTCTTTTTCTTTTTCAAACATAGTATTTTTTTTTTGCAAAACATTGATTTCCTCCAAAAGTTCATTGTTTTTATCTTCTAACTGCTCATTTTCTTTTTGTAGGAAATATTTTTGTGAAACAAGTTCTTCTATGGTATTTTCAAAACATTTAGTTTGTTTTATCAAAAATTTATTTTCCCCTTTTAAACTGGAAATTTATTGCTCATAATCTTTTAACTTAGTTAAAGCAATTCTATTAACTTTATCCAAGGTTTTACAATCTTTTAATAATTCATCATGTGCTAACAGAAGATCTTTATATAAAGAATCTAAGCATACCGATTGTGATCTGAGTTTAGCCATGAAGCATTTGTTTGTTTTCTCCTTTGATTCTTCTTTATTGCTCTTCCTCTTCCTATTACCTTGACTAGATCTCTTTATAGCCATTTATTCTAGGATGTTGTTACGATCTCTAGAATCCCAGGCTCCGATACCAATTGAAAATCTATGGGGTGGATCGTGTAGTGTATATGCAAGTATATGTGAAAAAATATATGATGCAACTAAATAATATTAATCTAAGTAAATATAGAATAAGCACACCAGGATTTTATACTGGTTCGGACATCCCGTCCTACGTCCAGTCCCGAAGCTCCCCATCGGAATTCGACTATCAAAAACCCTCGCTTCGCCCGGAGGAATAGACTTGGTTACAATGAGTTGTTATTGTCAAATGTGTGTTCTATTATAACACGAATGTTGACTAATTAGTACAATCGCTTCCAATATATTTCTAAGGAATATTTTCTATGAAGAACTGAGTATATGGAAGAGTGAATACAAGTAAAGATTGCTAGAGTGCAGAGATCAAGAATATAGAATGTAGAGTTAGAAAGCGTAAGTAAGTGAAGTTAGTTTCTCTTGATTCTTGATGCTATATATAGTTGTAGATAGGTATCTTGAGTAGTACATCCATTAATGAATGCTCTATAGTTGCTTCTATTGATGATGAAGAGTTGCGGAGAAGAGAAGCAGAGATGTCCATTCGTATGTGGCAGTTGAAGTTCATTTCTGAAGTTCGAGTTTGAATTCAGACGTCCGGTATTTATATCAGACGTCTGAAACTATTTTTTTTTTGAATATAGTAGAAGATCAGACGTCTGAGTGCTATTACCAGACGTCTGGTTTAGCTTGATAGTTGTTCCAGAGAACTATTTCAGACGTCTGACTTGTGCATCCAGACGTTTGATATGGTGCATGTCAGTTTTTGTGCATCCTTTCTTTTGCTTCCTTGTACCTATCGACTTGTAGTCTCTTGTAGTGTCCTTTGAGCCTCGTTCTTTTCTTTCTAGTGATGTTGTTCTAGCAAGTACCTGTATATATAAATATATATGTATATTCGATTTCCATTGTATAGTTGTTGTCATCGAAACCGTAGATTGGATTTCCTAATAGATCTCATACATGTGTAAGTGACTTAGCCATCCTACTGTGGAATTTGTTACTTAATCCATGTTATCCCGATCGGTTGATGACAAGTTCATGATTGTCACGACCCGAAATTTTTGGACATTTGAAATTTGAATATTTAATTGATTTTAAATATTTAAAAGTTAATCTTTAACTTGAATTTCAAATATAACTATGTATGGGGTAATTTAATTTTTGAATTTATAATTGGGAATAGGTTAAAATGTTGAATCAAGGTTTTCAAGCTTGTTAAAAATAATTTGAAGGCTTGTAAAATTCATGTTGATAATACCGAAGGTAATAGAACTTTTGAAATTGAATTTAGAAGTGGTTAGTTCAGTTTTGAAATATATCATTTAAATTAATATTTAAAAATAGCCTTCCGAGGCACCTTCTCGGAATTTGACGAAACCAGTTCCATTGGATCTGTAATAATGTATTATTATCAGATTTCAAATTTCGTAGTGTTTGGAGTTGTCGTGTGGCCGTACGGTAGGTAAACGCGTTGAGATTTATATCGAAAATTCAATATAATAACTGGGTCCAAAAAGCTATCTTCTCCATACGATCGAGTTTGGACTCGAAACCTTTTCCATTGCGTTTAAAATAGGGGTATAACATTATAAACACCTGGTGGCATGCCTCGATAGGATGTAAAAATTTTAAGCTTCGAATTTGAAGTCGATTTAAATTTGAATTTAAATATATTTCCAATATGTGCTTTTTGCTTTCATTCTCAACCACTGTGGCAAGGTTTTTCAGACACGTATAGAAATTTAAAGCACGTGTCCTTCCTGGTATAACACGTGTCTCTTTTAAAATATAAAATTGCCGCATACCATTCTTTCTTCTCAAATGGTAATTCACGAAAAAAAAACAAAGTAAAATAACAATAGAACTATTCAAAAGAAAGAGGGGAAATGGCTGAAAATTGAATTCAAAATAAAATTAAATGCGAGCCCCTTCCTTTTGCTCCAGATTTCAATCGACGAAGGGAAGAAGGTTATCGCGTGGCCAATTGGAACCGAGTCAAAATCGCAACCTTGTCGCTGTTTTCTAGAGCTCGATGCATGCACGCATGTGGAAGAGGGTACGGGGCGGCGAGGCAGGAGGCTTGCTGCGTTGTCGAGGGTTCGATTTCTATGGCAAGGAGCATGCGGTCATGGGTTCATCGATTCAAGTGAAGGCGGTGGCTCGCCTGGGCACGAGCTGATGGGGGAGTGGCCGCGAATGGAAGGCGCAGCGATTTGGGGTTCGGAAATCGTGCTCGCATGCAGGCGGGACGAGGTCGATTTTAGACTTGAAGGGTTTCACGATAGAGTTTACGGCGACGTCGTGGGGAGTCGAGGTGGTTCTAGTCTGAAATCGTGAAGGGAGTAGCCGATTTGGATCGGATATGCAAATTAAAAATCAAAGGTGAGTTAATCTCACTCATTTGGATTTCCATTTAAATTTAAATAGTTAAATTTAAATTATTGGTTGAATGATTGAATTGACTGGATGTGATATTATATATGATAGTATATATATATATATATTGGAGTGATTGATTTCCCGCATTATATAGCGGATGAGACCGTATGCGCCGCATAATAGCGGATGAGATGATATAACCCCATATACCGCGATATTCCACCTCGAAGTGGAATTGGTATTTTAAATTGTTGTGCTAACATCTGTGGATGCAGGGAAACAGGTTGGAGGGATCCAACTGGATTCCTCAAAATTATTTAGATTATTCTATATTCTGTGATATGATTATTTGATAATCTGTGATAAATTATATTGGTAATTGAAAATATTGGATGCTATGGTTTGATTGAATATATTGGGTATACTGAGTTATCAAAAATATATAGATTGGATTTTTAAAGGGAAATAAAAGAGAGAATTCTTAAGTAAAATAATTTTAGAGAAATTAGATAAATTAAAGAATGAATTGGAAAAGGATAAAAGTTGATTTTTAAATTCTAATAAATAAATTCCAAGTATGGGAAAGGAGATTTTTGAATAAATGGGAATAAATGAATTTTAAAACTTAAGTGATATTAATTAAGGGAATAAAAGATTTATTTTTAAATTCAGAATTTAAATGGTTTAGGAAGAAATAAAAGAAATTTTTATGAAATTGGTATTTTCAGTTTAAATAAGATTTTAAATAATAATAAAGAAGTTAAATCTGGAATTAATGGAATTAATGGATTTTAAATAAATTTGAGTAAGTAAAGGAATTTATTTTAAAATGGAGTTGATTTTGGAAATCGGTTTGAAAATTGATTTAGTGTTTGAAACTGTGTTTTTAAAAAGGAGAATGAGACTATGGAATTTATAAACTGGGTTTATAAAGTGAAATAAGATATCAGCGGATATTTGGAAGTATAAATTCACGGTGGGAATTTATAAAGGAATGGGTAATTTGTTTTAAAAATAAATAGTGGTTTATTTTTAAAGGTGTGAAAGAAAAGTGTATTTCTCTGAAAAGCCAAGTACGTTTTCAAAGCGGATTTTTAAGTATAAGTTAAAAGTTTTAAAGTTGTTTTTAAAAGAATGTTTTTGAGAAATTATTATTTAAGTTGTTTAAAATTTTAAAGGTAAATATTTATTAAATTAGTTATAGTAGTAATTATTTTGAAAGGTTAATTGGTATTATGATTTAAAAAGATAATTATTAATATCTATGTTTATAAAGTAGTATTATTTTAAATATAGTTTGGCTAAAGTTTTATTTGGAAAACTTGTATAGAATTCAATAACCTTTATTTTTAAATCTGTTTTGGCTTAAGTTTTACATGAAAAATTATTATTAAATTTCATAACTGGTATTTTAAATAAAGTGTTTTAAATATTTTTTATTCAAAGTATTTTAAAGCATATATATTTTTTAGATAAAGTTATTTAAATTATTTTAAAATCTAAAGCATTCAGTCTTGGTGATTTTCAGTAGAAATAAACAATATTTGGAATTTATTCCGCGAGAGGAAAGTGATTTGAAAACTGTTTACAAAAGGATTGAAGTGTAGAAAAATTAATATCTTGCGAAGATATTTTGAAATAAATAAATAGTTTGGAAAATTATTTAAATCTGATGGTTGTTTGTGGATGTTATTTGATAGTTAAATAACCAACTATCAATATTGGCCAATGCGTTGATCGTTTCGAAGAGACCGGGATTAATTTCCCGAAAACCACTTCGATCCGGTTTGAACGTTTTCATGAGGAAGACAAGAGCTTGGAGTCGAAGATGGAGCAGTGAAGTGCAAGGGCTAATCGCTACTAATCCCGAGGGTGATTCCAAATGGATGTAGTAGGAGTAGTGCCTTCGGTTCCGTTCGAACCCGGAACGGACTTGTATGGACGAATGCTACCAGAACATCGTTAGGAGGACGATGATCATTCTAAGTGAATGTGTGCTAAAAAGATAACGCTTAACCTCGAGCCTCATCAACCGGGAATGGCTAAAACAGGGGAGGTGCAAGCAAGGCTAAGTGGCTAGCAACCAATTATGGTAAGGTCATCCCTGTCTAGAGGTTCCTTTATTCGGCTTAGTGGGCGGTTGCTGATCCCAACCGCGGGGTGATCTTATTCGGACTATCCAGTAAGGGGTAGCTCCGGTCTTTTGTTGCAGGGGATCAGGGTGGATCCTCGGTACGGTGATCTAGACCACGTACTGTGATGGGCGGTACCCCAGTATCCCTACCATTATATGGAATCCAATCTCCAATAAGCGCCTGTACGGTTTTGATTGTGCCCAACTATTGCAGAAACGTGAGATGCAAGAATTTCAGCTAGATTCTATTTTACTTTCTATAGACACTATTATATTATCAGACGGATTTGATAAAAATGTTTTGGCTATCGTAAGGTAAAAACCCAACATATTTATTTGTGGTGTGGTCTTACGAGATACCTTTGATTTCAAAGGATTTTGAAAACATTAATAATCCAATTGAGTGTGTTTTCTCACGCTGGTTTTCTAGACTGACTCGGGTGTTATTTCACTATAATGCTCGGGTCAGACCGAGTATTATAAAGTATAGATTTTGAATGGACTGCTGTGGAGCTCAGGAGACGAGCTAGATAACGAGGCGTATTTTCCGTAGATTTATATTTTCGCTGTGCAGTGAAAGCTGTATAGTCAGTTTTTGTGAGGACAGGTTATGATAATTGTCCAGTGTGTGTTATGAATTTTGTTGTACTCTGATGATGTAATGTAAAAACAATAAAATTCTTTTTGTTTAAAGATCAGTCATTTATCTATTATATATTGTTCCGCTGCGATTGTGAGATTCTGATACTGTTTTCTATTCTTCTTCTACCTCCTTCTTCTTTAACCCTAATGATTCAGTTTTCCAGCATCCGATTGTTTGGCATTTGATACAGTGGACGTATTGATGTCGATTTTCGGGCGTCGGAAAATCGGGTCGTTACAATGATGATGCCTTGATCCAGTGCCATTTTCATTCAAGGTAGATGGTGGCTACTCTTGTTCCACCGCCACAACCTGAGTTCTTACGTATTATTGTAACTGACCATTCCGCATGTGTTCCTCAATGATATCCTTCAAATGCCTACTGTCATTTGTATTGTGCACATCCAGCTCATGGAATAGGCAGCGCTTTCCAGATGTATGTTCGCGTTCGGAGGGTTCCCTCCTTACCAGCCTTCAATATGGAAGGTGTCCTCGATTATCTAGATATATCCGTTCTAGGGTTTCATTTAATTCCGAGTAAGAAGAGAATTTGGGTTCCTCCATCTGTTGCTTCGATCCATCGAAGTTATTGTCCATGTTCCATTTATCCCTGTCCTTTCCTGATCTTTCACAGGGCGGTTCTCCACGCCGTACTATATTAAATTTCGTTGCCTCTCTATCGGCTTTTGCATCTTCTTGTCGTAGAAACCTTTCTGCTTTATGGTAGAATTTCCCAAGATTCATCGGTGGATCCCGTATCAGTGATACCTTAAAATCTGAATTATCTACCACTCCTGACACTGCCACCATTAAAATCATTGATGGATCTGGTCGATTCATCAAAACAACTTCTGCATTGAACTTGGTTAAGAAATCCTTAGAGTGATTCTCTTGCCCACTGCTTTACTGATGTCAATGTCATCACATTCTTAGGTCACGTAATGTGAACCCGAAACCGCTTCATAAATCTTTCGACCAATTCCGTCCATGTGCTAATAGAACCGCTTTCCAACTGTTTGAACCAAAGTGCATATACATCTGTTAAGTACAGGGGGAAGCATCGTGCCAAGACTTCTTCCGATGCCCCTAGTACTTCCATGTGTCGTATATGTCTCATCATATGCATAGTTGGATCCGACTTTCCGTCATAAGCTTCCAGTGTTGGTTGTTTGAATTCTGGTGGATTCCTAGCATTCCTGATATTAGGAGTGAATGGACTTCTATTTACATCCTCGAGATCCCTGTTCACTAATCCTCCACGCATAGCTCGCCTTATCATCTCTGCAAACCTGTTATTGTCTTCCAGTGGTAGTCTTCTATCATCATGTCCAAGCTGCCCCCTGAGTCTACGAGGGAATTCTAGAATGTATTCCTCCGGACGAGCATCCAAATTCTGATTCGCGCCAAGCTCCATAAGATTGACTATAGATCCTCCAGCATCACGATCAACAAGACCCGAATGAATTCCCCTATCCTTTGGGGATCGGTGTTGATCCCTCTAAGATGGCAGGGGACTACCCCCGGTTGCTCTGTTCCATTCCTTTGTCCATTGGCTCCATTGCCATATTCCTGGTTCTGATTTCCAATGATTTCTGCTACTTCAACTGCTTGATCTAAGTTGTCATTAGCTCCCATTGCTTTAATCTCTTGATTCTGTGCTCCTTCTTGCCCAATCCATTGGAGTAAATTCTACATCATCTCCTCATGCCTTTTCAGCATCCTCTCTTGCATAACATCCAATATCGTTTCCATTTCATCCCTGGTGATGTAGATAGATGCTTGATTAGCTTCAGCTCCTAAGGAAGCCTCTTGACTCCCCCCATGGTGGCTCCTTTCCAGTAGCACACTCCTTATTGATTGCCTAGCTATTGCTTACTAGATCCAAGTATCTAAGCTTTCAAATCTATGATCCTAGCTTCCAAATCCGCGGGTGCAAGTGTTCTCGGTGAAAGCACCAAAATATTAGCATCAAAATTGGCCACCAACACCCAGTTATGTAAAAGCACCAATATTCAATCTAATCACAGAAATACGAAGAGAAATAAATGAAATTTCGATAGAAGAACCTCTAGGCCACGACGAGGCCATCCAAGAATTTTCAGGCCCATTGGGGCCCACAATAAGGATCGGTATAGATCCCTATTAGTGTTTCCAAATAGGGTGTGATTACTCTGAGGGGTTCCCCATTATGTTAGATGCTTGCCCTCCATATTTCGTGTCATTTCGACTTACGGTTTGTGAGATATCGCATTTTCCGTGAAGTGGTGTTGCATGCATTCTAATTTTAGCCGATCCCTTTAGAGGGATAGGTACCGATCCCTCCAATCTCCTTTAAATGTCATGCAGTCCCTAGGGGAGCTTCTCCATGTTGTATTATGCTTTGCCTTCAAGTTTCACGCCAATTGGATTAGTAGAACTCGAGTTATTGATCAATTTTTGTTGCAATATGTAGTGAAGGCTGATTACAGCCGATCCCTAGGGAGGGATAAGTACCGATCCCTCCAACTTGCTCAAATGATATGCAATCCTTTGGTGGCTTCCTTATGTTGTAGTTAGCTTGTGCTCCAAGTTTCATGTCAATTGGATATGTAGATTTTGAGATATTGACCAATCACTGGCAAAATTGAATATAATAGATCCCTATAAGGGAAGAGTACCGATCCCTATGGAGGTATCGGTACCGATCCCTTCAAGTTGCTTGTTTTGGGATGCGATCCCTAGGATGAACTCCCTAGGGTCCCCTCTTCCTGTTCTTGGAGTTTTACTTCAATCCCTCTTGTGGTTGTTGAGTTATTAATCATTTTCTATCGAAATACACTTGCTCCTTGAAACATGCTGATCCCTAAGATGGAAGTTGATTTTTGTTGATCCCTCCTATGTGTTGAACCATATTCCACACTTCGGACATTCTGCCTTGCATATCTATCAATTCTATTCAATTTCGACTTGATATTATTATCTGTACTCGCTTTATAGGCCCTACAATCGTCGCTCTGGACTCATCGGCCTTAATAATCATGAAGTCTGTTGGGTTAAATCCGCATGTATACTGCCTTGGCAAAAGGTGGGTTAACAAATACATACAACTTTTATTTGCTTCCTAAGTCAAAACTGGCCAAAATTTGATACTCGGTTATTTAACTATCAAATAAACAAACATGCAACAATCAAATCGGGGATTTATCTCCATAACAAAATCAACATTGGTTAAGTCCATAAGCAACCACTAACCTCTTTAATTAATCCTTTCATAGGTTAAAATCACTTTGAAATTACTTGTATCATAATACTTGTACAAAGAAATATTCACAAACCTTTATACTCCTTTCAATACTTGGATAAATATCCCTTTTTATTCAACTCTAAAATCATTTATAAAACTCCATTTATAAATCTCTAAAACCATTTATAAAACTCTTTTATAAACCTCCAAAACTATTTTTAAAACTCTTTTTATAAATTCCTAAAACCATCGATAAAGCTCTTTTTATAAATCTATAAAACTATTTTTAAAACTCCATTTCTAAATTTATAAACCCATTTATAAAACTTTATTCTTTTATAAAACTCCTTTATGAAGATAGCTTATAAAAATCCCTTTTAGAACCTCTTTTTCATTTATAAACTCTTTAATAAATACCTTTTATTAAACGAGATTCCTTTTTTATAAAACACTTTATTATTCATAAATACAATTAATTAGATAAATTAATTTAATTTAAACATCCTAAATATACAATAAATTAACTTTCCAACATCATTAAATAAAATAATTTATTAACTCTAAAACAATATTCATATAATAATTAATAACTTCAAAACGTTATAAATAAATAATAATTATTTACTTTGAAACATTATTATATAATAATAATTATTAATACCAAAACATTGCTAAAAAATAATAATTATTAACTTCAAAACATTATAAATATAATAGTTAATTAACTTCAAAAACATTATTAATAAATAATAAATATTAATTCCAAAACATTATTAATAAATAGCTATTATAAATTCCAAAACATTATTGATAAATAATTATTATTAATTCCAAAACATTACTAATAAATAATCATTATTAAATCCAAAACACTATAAATAAATAACTATTATAAATAATCATTATTAATTCCAAACCATTATTAATAAATAACTTTTCACTATATAAAATATTGATAAATACTTTTAAACACTATTAAATATAAATAAACAACTTTTAAACCATTTCTAAATGATTTAGAAAATACAAATAAAAAGGTTGGAGTAAAATAGAGAAGTTCAAAATTCACTTAAATGAGAATATTCCATAAAACCCAACGTTAGATGTAAAATCATTCTCCGAATCAAAAACCAATTTCAAAACGGCAATTAACAGTATTTTCAAAATATTGAATTGAGGCCAATAGCCACGAAAGCACTTAACCAATATTGTATCGATTTTTATCATTACAGGGATTAAGCTTTAACATATAACAATGTCGTAACTAGTAGTGCTAAACAATTAAGATTCAACAATTAACAATCCATATAACAAGGTTATAATTGAAATAGGATCAACAAGAATATAACTGAAAAATTAAAAGTAAGTATATCAAGAAATCAGATTTCTCAATAAAATTCTTGTATTTCAATTTTTAAATGCAATCGCTTGTAAAACAGAATATTTAACCAAACAGTCAATAATTTCAACCAAACACAAACAGTAAATTTTTATTACTATATAACATACTAATTTGACCAAAAAGGCGAGTTATACTCACCGAGATTCCCGCTATCGCCGAAGCGTTCTGATTCCATCTAATGTTCAATTTTAACTGAAATTTCTACAAGCTCAAACTTCCATGAATCCAATTCCTAACCTTAGGTATCATTGATACGCGTGCAACATGACTGACCGCGTTTCATTTGGACCTTGTACGAAATTCATATTTAGTTTACAAGATTTTGAGATAATTAAATATCATTTATTCACTAACTACATCATTGATTCTTTAATTACCATATTAAAATTTAACCCCTTCTTCCTCATTACGAAACTATTCCCGCCTACTACCTGCTCCTTCCTTCACCATAGCCGACCCCTTCCTTCACCCTAGCTCATCCGTCCCACCATGAAATGCAATGAAACCGCCATTCTCCTCCTCCTTCCGCGAGCTTCGACACCATCCCACAAACATGCTACTCGAACCCCCTCTACACAACTGCCACCTGAGACTCCCTAACGCGACACAACAAACATCGTGATCCTCCTGGTGCTGCCGCACGCCCCGAAATTCCGACCATAGGTGTTATTTGCCTCTCTGAACCCAAATCTACCCTTCTGCCAAAATCAAATGAAATCCTAAACCCTAGTCTTAAAGCCACCATGCCTAAACTATTTGAACACTTAAACAAGCGTCGCACATCCTTATGCTCAAGCATAAGATAGATTTAGCCAAGTCGAACCCAAAGATCCGAACTTTTAGATTTAAGATTTTAAATTTGAATTGATTTTGATTTTCAAGAGAAGGTGAATCTTTATTTTCTTTGTTTCTTACATGAAATAAATGGAAGGGTACGTTTAGAGATAAGGTTCAGAGAAATGTTGGGTTTGTAAGTGTTGAACTATATTAATTTTGAGATTTCCAACATCTCGGCGCATAGATTTCTACTCGCGTACAAATCACGGTTGACAAAGCAAAAATACAGTCGTGCTCAAAACAGTGCCGCAACCATAAAACAACAATAATATACACTGGTTTATTGATTCTGCAAAATCACAAGAGCGCTATCGTTTGTCTAAATCATCAAAAAATAATTTAAATATTTTCCAAATTAATTTTTTTGGATAAATTGAATGAATTAAAATAAAAATGCATCATCAAAAATCAAGTTGTAAAAATAATAATTTATTTTCTCATTATATAATTGAACTATTTATTATTGTAAATAAATTAACAAATTAATTCACTGTTGATATTTATTAATTTAAAAGGAGTTAAATAAGACCATTGAATCAGTTAAATTAACATTCAATTAAAAATCTAGTTATTTGAAACACTATTCAAGTATTAATTCACAATTCAAATATTTTAAATAATCTATATATTTGAATTGTTTAAACTTTAAAACCCAATTATTAAATATTTAAAATTAACTAAATATTCAAAATCCAATGACCAGAATTCCAGGTCATTACCGACATGCACATGAGAATAATAACATCAACATCCAAGAGTTGACTACTCGATTAAGGCCAATGTTTCATCTAACCACTTAAAGTATTCACCTAAATGCCATATATATATATATATATCAATGACCTGATATAGTGTATCTTATTCTCACAATAATTCGGTTAATGGACATGGTTGAAGGTACGGTCGGTCGAAGGTTATATAAGCCCGCATATGGATGTCCTCATTCTCTCACGATCTACATACTGGATATGTGAGAACCGTGACACCATGGTAAGTCAATATGAGCCATTAATGTGAATACGAGATCGATACGAACATCAAACATCAACATCTTTATTCATTTACCACATATGTATACCCATATTTATACACTATTATGTATACATTCATTATATACGCATTTACTTCATTCAATCAAGCTAGGAGGTTCACTTCAAAATGTAGCCTAAACGTCACTTAGAAGACCCAAGGAAAAACCTTGAAACAATTAGGTTAAATAGATACACAATGGCCCATTAGGTATAAGTCATATAGACCAAATTAACCGCCATCGGCGACTTATTATTTTTCTAGCGATCGACCGGTGGGGTAGAATAATACAGGAGCCAGGCTCTGGTTGTTCTAGATTTTTATACTTTTATTTTTCTATTTTTCTCTCTTCGATTTCTTTTTTGTTATTGATTTTTTTTTCAATATATTTTCTACTAAATTTTGATATTGTTTTCTACCATCATTCTACTTCAAGTTTATAAAAATATTTGCATCAAAACCATTTCAAAATCTCTTTAAAACCTCTTGTTTACAAAACTAGTTTTCAAAAATCAAAGTATAACATATATATTTCAAAATACTTTTATAAAATCATTAAGATTTCGAATTAAAATTATAATATGACCTGAAATACCATATAGGACTTTATATATAATTTTTATATGCATTTTATGTGTATATTTCTATATAATTCATCTTCTTATTCAAAAACCATGTTCCTCAACATATTACAAAATATTCCATGTAAATCATTTGAAATCCACTTTAATTATATTTAATTTCTGAAATACTTCATATCATCCTTGAAATCATTTCGTATTATTTTTACTTCATTCATATGATATTTTACATATATTATACATATATGTCTTCATAAATTACCATTTACATTTCTACTTCATTCAACCCTATATATATATATATATATATATATTGCAACGACCTGGAATTTCGAACACTTCGTATTTAAACATCTGAAATATTTAAATATTTGAATCCAAGATTTAATGCGATTAAATATGATTTTATAACCTTATTAAAAACTTTTTGAGTAATAACTAATGTTAGAAAAATTATTTTTGAAATGTGTTTACCAAAATTTACACTTTGGATAAATACTGAAAATGTGGTCAGAAAAGGTTTTGTTAAAGATCAACTTTTTATACAATACAAGTTGTGTGAATATATTGCAACTTGAATAGTTGTCATGTGTAAACATATGATAAGAATTACACACATCTTTTCCTAAGCTAAAATTGACTAAAGTAACCATGTTAATTAAGGGAACATTAAGGATAAAAGGACCCGTAAATCACTCCTTGATTTAAGGAAAACGTAATTGTATATGAGCATGGTCTTACATGCTTAACTTCATGGCTAAGGAGGTGGTTTTGCACACTTTTACCTCAAATTTCTAAGCCTATAAATACCTTCTCATATTCATTCATTCACAAACAAATTTACTCTTATCCCCACTTCTTTATCTTCTTCCTCTTTTTATACTTGGCTGCGTACCTCGTGAATATTTTAAAGCCTTTGGCCGTGAGTTTGTGAGCATTTGTGGTGAAGGAAGAGGAGGCTAAGGCCAAGTACTATCTTGATGGAAGGAGTAAGGTGCGTGAGTTATGGTGAAGAGGGAGGAAGGCCATGAGCACCTTAATGATGGAGGAGGGTGTGCATGTGGTTTAGGGGAGGAAGGAATGAATTTTATTGATGTTAGGATGAAGTATAAAATTATAGAAGAAGTGTTGTTTGAAATGAAGTTTGGTAGGAAGAGATATGGATTGACTAAAGTGAGTTATTCTCACTTTGAGTGAGGTTAATTACTTGATATTAATACTTGTTGAAATTGCTTGCTATTATATATAATAATAGACACTAATTAATTAAAGTTACAACCTTTTATTATATGCTTCCAAAAGCATATAATTTGTTAAAGTGGTTGTCTTAAAGAGAATGGAATTATGATGTTTAAATTAAGCACATTTAAACATTTGAAGTGGACATATTGGTTAGAATATATGTTAATACATGTTAAGTGGTAATATGATTTGAATTTGGAATCATATATGTGTATAAAATGGAATGAAAATAACTAATGAATTGAATATGGAATTGTCTGTATAGCGATAGTGACGCAGCAGCGGATAACGAAAATGATGAAACGGTGAAAGTAGCAATCTGTGGATTGAGAAATACCAAAGGCCCAAATCCGTTGATCCAAAGTTACCGGATTCTAGCTATCTCAAACACGTTGATCGCGCACGAAACCGTGTTTAAAGATCTACGATTCTTCGTACGTTGATCTAGCGCACTAGATTCCGTGAATCGGCTTCAGCAGTCATTGATTCGAGCGCACTCGAATAACGAAAGTGGAGATAGGAGATCGCACTCAACTACCAATTGGAGAAGAGGCACAAAGCTCTCAAACAAAAGTTTTTATTCAAAATCAACCAACTATTACAAATGACACAACCCTGCTATTTATAGAGTTTTACAACACACACGACTCAACATTTGACAACACTTAGGTCACTCACGACCTAAACATCACGACCTACGACCTAAAGACCTTACACCACAAACGATCCAACAAAGTACAAACATCATACGACCTAATTACAACTCACACGACCTACGACTTACATATTACAACACATAAGCCTCCATCAGCGACCTAGCATAGGTCGTTAACGACCTAACACTTGAGCGATATAAGAATATCTCCTTCCTGCAACTTAAGAAAGCAACGGCTTAGAGCAGAATGCGGCAGCGACCTAAAATCTGAGCGACCTAACTTCAGATGGCTTCAGTGATCTTGCAGCATACACATTAGCTTCGTAACCCGCTTCCGCGACCTAACATAGGTCGTATCACTTCTCCGCAACCTATCATAGGTCGTAACCCTTCTTTGCGACCTAACTTAGGTCGTATCTCTTTAGGTCGTTTGAGTAACTCGGAGCGACCTATAGGAATTAGTAACTCGCTAGGTCGTTTGATCGCCTTCTTCTTTAACTCGTTAGCTCGTTCCAGCATGATATCTTCCTCGTTAGGTCGCACACGACCTAACAGCTCGTTAGGTCGCTCGCGACCTAAGACTTGGTCATTTTGGGCTGCATCATCCTCCCATGGTTGGCAAAAATTCGACCTCGAATTTGCATGTCGACCGCCCATGACCCCTGCACCGAATCTAGAGAAAGTGCGCTGTAAAGTGTGCCAGGCGACCATGGACGATTGTCAAGGTAGATTACAACAACAGAATCTATCGTATTACTCACAGCGCATGGACAAAATACAATAGAACATATGTGTAGTGAAGCTTTACAGAACAAAATGCCATCATATAAAACTCCATAATAGTTGAATACAAGCATCCAAATAGTCAATACATCAAGCCTCACTACATATCTCTCAGAGAATACAAAACAGCGGAATATCCAGTACATATAAGAAGATAATATGCAACCCTCTAGCTCGTCTTCGATATTAGCATCGTGAGAAGAGAACAGCACCTGCCACCTACTACCTAGTCTGCCCGTCCCAAAATGGACGAACAGCCCAAGGCAATAAGAATTAAAACATAAAGCCTTGAGTCAGACAACAGTCTTAGTGAGCAGTAAATTAACTAACAACATAACAAAAGAGCATAAAGGAAAAAGAATAGGAATACAACCCTCCCACTCCAACCTCATTCTACAGTGATAGCCCCCAGACACACATTAAGCAGAAGCAAACATAGCAGAGCATACAATTTAAAGTAAAGCTACTATCACTCGAGTCAAAGGCGATGTTTTCCAAGTACCAAGGCCTAAATCAGATAAGCACCCAGAAAATACCGCTCTTGAGTCCGAATGACGATACAACCAAACATCCATGACTCTGGCTATCACTGTTATCATTGCTTCGATATCACCGTTAATTGAATGACCGGCACATTCTTTCAGCCGTCCGTCAAGGGCTAATGGAAACCCCGGTTCTAGACATAACTCCCGCACGTCGTCGCAACCCGTGCCTAGGACTATCGAATCTGCCCAGAGTACTCGACCATCAACAGTTAGTCGTTGGGACTATCGAATCTGCCCAAACGTACTCTTTCTTAGAGCATGCTAGAACCTTCAACAACGATGCTATCCAAACCTCCTAGTCATCCTCCTCGACGACTATTCACATATCCATTCATTATCCTCAACTCGAATCATATCACCGAGTTATCAACGTGCTTGGAATGATCCCGTCTGGATTAGACCAAGTCTTCATCACATGATTGCCTCGCTTCATCACATCCTCGCAAAGCCTCATCTCAACATCACATCATCAAATCTATGCATAAGAGCTTCATCATTCCGCTACATATGCCACGAGCAGCTTTCCCAATCCAAGAGCCTTTCCCTTAGCTTTTGAATCATCTTCGATCTAAATCTAATCATCAATCATCTAGTTCATAACAATCAATAAAATCAAACATCAATCCAAGCAATCAAGCATTCAAATGTGGTCTAAGTAGACAATTATAACAATAATGGCATTTTCGTAATTAAAGAGTTGAAAGTCCAATAAGCATGAAAACATGGATTATATCTCTACAAACTTGATGAATGAACTTGCATAGGTTAACATATGATAAAATGGATGTAACATCATCATGAACAATGGATCTATATGGATCTACACTGAGGATGAAGAAAATGCATGGAAATCTCTATTTTAACACCAAATCGAGCCAACAATCCGATATACTCCTTTGGATCCGTGTGAGAGATAATCACCACTCACCAAATCACCCAAACAAACCCAAACCAACACGCTTCAGATCTGGACAGCGAAGGATCAAGCTTGATCTATCACGAATCCGCTTCAAACGAAGAAATCTCTCTTGAAAAGACGAAGATCTTCAACTTTAGCTCTTGAATCTTCAATCTTGATCTTCAACTTGGATGGAAGGAAGCACTAGATTAGAGTGGAGAAAAGAAGTGAATAAGTGTAGAAGTCGAGCTCTCAAAATGGCAGCACTTCGTCGCTTCAAAATCCGGATCCCAAAAATGAAGAGAAGCTCTCCTATTTATAGCTGAAATCCATGACTCGACTGCCTCCATGAGTCGTCTACGACTCATCAGATCACCACGACTCAATGGTCTTCCGACTTAAGCCTAACTCCAACAACACTCAGACCCCCTACGACTCAAGACTTAACAGCTATCTCCTAAGTCGTCTCCGACTCATCATAGGTACCTACGACTTACCGAACCACCCCTGTCTACGACCTAGTGCGCACGCGCCTTACTGGCTAGACGACTCAACCACTAAGTCGTCCACGACTTATCACAAAGCTACGACTCATCAGGAGGTACGACTCATCAAAGGGCTCAACTTACGACTCAACAAAATCCCAGATCCCGTACGACTTAACGGTTAACTCGACTATGACTTATCAACCTCAAGACTTAGCTAGGCTACTGGGATACGACTTAACTGAATACACGACTCAACTAGACTTACGACTTAGTAAGTATACGACTCATCAGATAACTTGGGTACGACTCAACTCCTAAGTCGTCCAGGTCTTAAGTCGACCACTACCTTAACTCGTCAGCCGACTTAACACAACTCAAAACCTTAAGTCGTCTACAATAACATAAGTCGGTCACTTCCTTAGGTTGTCTATCCCTTAACTCGGCAACGACTTACAACCTACGACTTAACACTTGCCGAGTTAACTTCAACCTACTAACCTAGCCCAGCTACGACTTA
The DNA here is from genome assembly GCA_030737815.1 of Allium fistulosum. Taxonomy (NCBI): domain Eukaryota; kingdom Viridiplantae; phylum Streptophyta; class Magnoliopsida; order Asparagales; family Amaryllidaceae; genus Allium; species Allium fistulosum. Next base: position 244,744,519 of record CM060905.1, on the reverse strand, counting down.
TCTCCTTAGGTCATCGCCGACTCACCCCTTAAGTCCTTAACTCGCCCAGACTCATCACTAACTCGTTCAGAACTCATAAGTCGGCTACGACTTAGGACTTAACCAAAAATTCTTCCCAAAATCTGAAACAACCTAAAATGTTGAAAATTCCAGATTTGAACGAACTTTTCGATCCGTAAAAATACGGGTCGTTACATTGCACCTACCTCTTCCACAACAAGCTCATCTCCATGATAAGGAATCAGGTATTTGACGTTGAAAACGTCTGCAGTGTGAATATGTTCCGGCAATTTCAACTGATATGCATTATCATTTATCTTCTTCAAAATTTCCACTGGACCAATTTTACGATCTTTCAACTTATTATACGTTCCCACTGGAAAGCGATCTTTTGTCAACACGGCGTAAACCATATCACCTTCTCTGAAATTCACACTCCTTCGCTTTTTATCTGCCAGTTGTTTATACTTCTCATTTGATGCAAGCAATCATTCATAAACAGTTCTGTGGCACTCCTGCAGCTCAATCACAAAATCATCAGCTCGCTTAACAACTCCCTTCTGATATGGCACTGTCGTCAAATCCAACGGTCCCTTTGGAATTGCTGAATATACAACTTGAAACGGACTGAACCCAGTACTTCGATTAACAGCATGATTATGTGCAAACTCTGCCTGACATAATTTCATATCCCAACTCTTCAAATTATCCTGTATAAGACATCTCAATAAATTTCCCAACGATCTATTCACCACTTCCGTTTGCCCATCAGTTTGCGGATGATAGGTGACGCAGCAGCGGATAACGAAAATGATGAAACGGTGAAAGTAGCAATCGGTGGATTGAGAAATACCAAAGGCCCAAATCCGTTGATCCAAAGATACCGGATTCTAGCTATCTCAAACACGTTGATCACGCATGATACCGTGTTTAAAGATCTACGATTCTTCGTACGTTGATCTAGCGCACTAGATTCCGTGAATCGGCTTCAGCAGTCATTGATTCGAGCGCACTCGAATACCGAAAGTGGAGATAGGAGATCGCACTCAACTACCAATTGGAGAAGAGGCACAAAGCTCTCAAACAAAAGTTTTTATTCAAAATCAACCAACTATTACAAATGACACAACCCTGCTATTTATAGAGTTTTACAACACACACGACTCAACATTTGACAACACTTAGGTCGCTCACGACCTAAACATCATGAACTATGACCTAAAGACCTTACACCACAAACGATCCAACAAAGTTCAAACATCATACGACCTAATTACAACTCACACGACCTACGACTTACATATTACAACACATAAGCCTCCATCAGCGACCTAGCATAGGTCGTTAACGACCTAACACTTGAGCGATATAAGAATATCTCCTTCCTGCGACTTAAGAAAGCAACGGCTTAGAGCAGAACGCGGCAGCGACCTAAAATCTGAGCGACCTAACTTCAGATGGCTTCAGTGATATTGCAGCATACACATTAGCTTTGTAACCCGCTTCCGCGACCTAACATAGGTCGTATCACTTCTCCGCGACCTATCATAGGTCGTAACCTTTCTTCGCGACCTAACTTAGGTCGTATCTCTTTAGGTCGTTTGAGTAACTCGGAGCGACCTATAGGAATTAGTAACTCGCTAGGTCGTTTGATCGCCTTCTTCTTTAACTCGTTAGCTCGTTCCAGCATGATATCTTCCTCGTTAGGTCGCACATGACCTAACAGCTCGTTAGGTCGCTCGCGACCTAAGACTTGGTCATTTTGGGCTGCATCATCCTCCCATGGTTGGCAAAAATTCGACCTCGAATTTTCACCTACCTCTTCCACAACAAGCTCATCTCCATGATAAGGAATCAGGTATTTAACGTTGAAAACGTCTGCAGTGTGAATATGTTCCGGCAATTTCAACTGATATGCATTATCATTTATCTTCTTCAAAATTTCCACTGGACCAATTTTACGAGCTTTCAACTTATTATACGTTCCCACTGGAAAGCGATCTTTTGTCAACACGGCGTAAACCAAATCACCTTCTCTAAAATTCACACTCCTTCGCTTTTTATCTGCCAGTTGTTTATACTTCTCATTTGATGCAAGCAATCATTCATAAACAGTTCTGTGGCACTCCTGCAGCTCAATCACAAAATCATCAGCTCGCTTAACAACTCCCTTCTGATATGGCACTGTCGTCAAATCCAACGGTCCCTTTGGAATTGCTGAATATACAACTTGAAATGGACTGAACCCAGTACTTCGATTAACAGCATGATTATGTGCAAACTCTGCCTGACATAATTTCATATCCCAACTCTTCAAATTATCCTGTACAAGACATCTCAATAAATTTCCCAACGATCTATTCACCACTTCCGTTTGCCCATCAGTTTGCGGATGATAGGTGACGCAGCAGCGGATAACGAAAATGATGAAACGGTGAAAGTAGCAATCGGTGGATTGAGAAATACCAAAGGCCCAAATCCGTTGATCCAAAGATACCGGATTCTAGCTATCTCAAACACGTTGATCACGCATGATACCGTGTTTAAAGATCTACGATTCTTCGTACGTTGATCTAGCGCACTAGATTCCGTGAATCGGCTTCAGCAATCATTGATTCGAGCGCACTCGAATACCGAAAGTGGAGATAGGAGATCGCACTCAACTACCAATTGGAGAAGAGGCACAAAGCTCTCAAACAAAAGTTTTTATTCAAAATCAACCAACTATTACAAATGACACAACCCTGCTATTTATAGAGTTTTACAACACACACGACTCAACATTTGACAACACTTAGGTCGCTCACGACCTAAACATCATGACCTATGACCTAAAGACCTTACACCACAAACGATCCAACAAAGCTCAAACATCATACGACCTAATTACAACTCACACGACCTACGACTTACATATTACAACACATAAGCCTCCATCAGCGACCTAGCATAGGTCGTTAACGACCTAACACTTGAGCGATATAAGAATATCTCCTTCCTGCGACTTAAGAAAGCAACGGCTTAGAGCAGAACGCGGCAGCGACCTAAAATCTGAGCGACCTAACTTCAGATGGCTTTAGTGATCTTGCAGCATACACATTAGCTTTGTAACCCGCTTCCGCGACCTAACATAGGTCTTATCACTTCTCCGCGACCTATCATAGGTCGTAACCCTTCTTCGCGACCTAACTTAGGTCGTATCTCTTTAGGTCGTTTGAGTAACTCGGAGCGACCTATAGGAATTAGTAACTCGCTAGGTCGTTTGATCGCCTTCTTCTTTAACTCGTTAGCTCGTTCCAGCATGATATCTTCCTCGTTAGGTCGCACATGACCTAACAGCTCGTTAGGTCGCTCGCGACCTAAGACTTGGTCATTTTGGGCTGCATCAGATAGTCGCTGTAAATGCACTTAGAATCCCTTAAACTATAACTTGTGAAAATGGTGATTTAATAACATATCTTAATAATAACTTGTTTGGTTATTATCTACAATTCTATAAGTTTTCAGAAAAGAAAAGAATATGTTTTGGAAAGTTATAGAAGAAGTAAATCAAAGTAACAGAAAATAGAAGTAAAAAAGGTTGCTATAGCAATGGTTTTAAAATAATCTGTTTTTGAAAATAATGCGCATTTTTGTGGAAACTTTCTCAGGGGTTTCTTTACCATTTAATCAAGTAAATACTATATTATTATTATTGGGAAAGTTTTGAAGCCAAATTTATTTGATAGCTAGTTGAACGAAATGCAAAGAGTTATAGCGAAATAGTCGCTATAAGTGCAGTTCGGTAAAATACCCTATTTTTGGGAAATTCTCTAAAATAATTAAAAGATATTCTTTGGGGTTTTTCTTCATCCTTGTCGAGTACCGAAAGTATACTAAATAATGTCAAAAAAGAATGGATCTAAAATCAATTGTGAGGGTGTTAAAATCTAGGCTCAAAGTCGTAGCAAAACAGTATTGACAACGGTGACAAAACTTTAGATAGCATTTCTAAAAATGCTTCCTTTTCTATTTTGAACTATAAATTGTTTAAAAATGATATTTAAGATATGTTTTTTTATCTAATCTTTTTGGGTTGCTTTCTAACTCATAAAAGAGTGTTTTAAAATTGGTTTCAAGTTTAAATATATCTTTAACAATTAATTATGAATTTCTAAACTACGTAGCTTTTAAAATTAAAACTTGTTTTTCTATTTATTTCGAAATTCCTTATTTTTACATAATATTCTATATAAATAATTATCGTATATTTTAAGTAGTTTTAAAAGTAATTTAACATACTAATAAGCATTTTAAATATATTTATAAATATATATATATATATAAGTTTTAAATATTAAGTTAAGTATTTTATAAATAGAATAAAGGGAGTTTGGATTTTAACACTTAAGTATAAATTGTTTTATGGAATCAATTCAAAGTTTAATTAGTAAGTGTGGACATGCTTTGATCTTTAAATAAATGTTTAAAGTTATTAATGGATAAGTAAATGGTTTTTAGTTGTTGTAAACAGTGTTTTTAGCAACACTTGTTTTTAACCCTTATTATTAATTATACTTGGGAATATAATTAGATATTTACTAATGGATATTTAGTAGAAAATACAAGTAAATGGTTTTGGGTTTGTTGTGACAAATGTTTTGAACAACACTTGTCTTTAACCCTTAAGTATAAATAATCTTTAAGAAGGGAGTTTTAAAGAGGAATGTTTTCAAGGTATAAAATGTTTGGGTTTGTTGTGATAATTGTTTTTAGCAACACTTGCCTTTAACCCTTAAATATAAATAAATCTTTAAGAAGGTGGTTTTAAAGAGGAATGTTTTCAAAGTGTAAAACTGTTTGGGTTCGTTGTGACAACTTTTTTTAGCAATACTTGTCTTTAACCCTTAAATAAAATTAAACCTTTAAAATGATAGTTTTAAAGATGATGATTAAATGGAATGGGTTTGGATTTGTAGTAAACAATGTTTTAACAACATTTGTTTTTAAACCCTTGAATTATATATTTTGGAAGAAATATTATAAATCTTTAAAAATGGAATTTTAAATTTAATAACAACTATTAAAATCTTTTATAAAGAGATAAAAAATGTGATATGTTTAATTTATAAAAGAAAAGGAGTTTATTATAACAATGTTTTGGTAGTAACTATTTTAATCTCTTTGATTATATTTCAAGTAAGTAAAACTTGTAAACAATTTGTGAATACAGTTATACCATTGGAATAAATATATGAATACATTTTAAGTAATAAAAGAATAAATGAATAGTTAAATTTATAAAGACAAGTATATATCTTTTATAAATAAAAATCCAATATATTTATACAAGTATATAAAGGAAGTTTTAACTAAAAAGAGTATTAATTAATAAAGAAAATCTTGAATAAAAAAAGTTTTATTAGATAAAAAGATGTTTTTCTAATTAAAAAGTGTTTTAATTAATAAAGGTTAAATTAATTATAAAGGGATTAAAAGTTGTTATGTGACTTGATTATACTTGGATGATAAGTAACAACTATCTAATGACCTTAGTTTGATCGTTCGTGGGATGTTAGTATTAATATGCTTAACATTAAAAGCCGAATGAGTGAACTTCTCTATTTATGAGAGTCAAGACTGATGTTTAGGTAGGGATGGAGCAATAGTGCTCTAAACAATCGGCATCCTTCTGGGTCGAAGAATAGTTAACCAGAAAGTTAGAAATGTGTAAAGTGTGTGAACCTTGATTCCCATAAGCAAGCGTTCAAGACTTGATATTTGACTATTCGACTACCGATATTGACCAAAACTTCACTTAGGAAGTATACGGAATGCTTCGCGGATTTATACTAATAAGAACCCCCAGGGAGGAGTATTGGTACAAAACACCTCTAGCTTTCGATTACTTCTAAAAGAACCGGAATTGAGTTAACCGAAATTCATTGATTGCTTTTGAAGAGTCCGAGATCGCTAAGTGTTTTATTTACCAAATACTACTTCAAAACTATTATTCAGGTTCTATGATTTGGAAGTGGAATGATGGAACCATGTGTGGTTCCAACATATGTTGAGATGATGGAATTCATGTGGGATTCATTATTTGATTGAGTTTTGTTGAAAACTCGAGTAAAGATGCCGAACGTAGCCTCGACATCGGGAAATGACTAAAGATGGAGTAGGATGCATAATCCTAGGTTCAGCTAAACCAAATAAGGGGTACATCAACTCTATTATCTAGAGTATGCTTATCGATTTGTTACACATGGAAGTTGATGATACTTGTTTCACGTGTTAGGGTGTGGGCTGGTTGTGTTTACCTTATGGTATATTTTATCAAGAAATATACAGCGCTCGAAAGGTAGTTTCTGACCCTTGTCATAGGTGATCGGCCTTAGTATAGCTTACGAGTATACTGGGGAGGTCTCCGTGGAAAGTCCATTTATACGAATGTCCATTAGAAATTTTGTTTGTATATATTAATATGTTGTCAAATGTAATCAATGTAACCAATTCAGCTATGTTATATTTATATTAAACACCTTAGACATTATTATAATATCACAAGATTTTATATATAAATGTTTTGGTTATTGTAAGGTAAAAACCCGTACATATTTACTTACGGTGTGGTATTATGAGATACCTTTATTTACAAAGGTTTTATAAACATTAAATAATTCAAATGACTTGAGTCTTCTCACGCTAGTTTACCAGACTTATCCGGATGTTATTTTTCTTATAATGCTTGGGTCAGCCCCGTGTATATTTCCAGATTTCATTGATGATCATTGGAGCTCTTGGAGAGAGGAGCTGGATGGTTCCCTATCATAGATTTATATCTGTTGCACTACTTTGTTTATTTTTATATCAGCAATTGTGGGGACAGGTTGTTATAACTGTTCAGGATGATGATAAGTTAGTTTACTCTGATTATTGTATCTATATAGTTTTCCTTTGTAAAAGTATCATTTTGATATTATATGTTATCATTCCATTGTGAGATTCTAATATTGTGTTCTCTTCTTTCTTGTACTTTTTCTTTTCTTCTTCTATCCTACCCTAACGTTCTGCCTTCCTAGCACTTGGGTGCTCATCACGTGAATACCATGGATGTATTAGTGTCGACATTTGAAGGTCGAATATATATATATATATATATATATATATAATTCTCTGTTATACCTGATTTACCATCATACATTTCAATTTCCATTGATTCGTTCACTCTAACATAAATTCATACCATAGTTTGTCAACGTTCATTTCAATATTCATTAGTTTGACCAAACATCAACATAATTCTATTCTCATTGATTATATTAATTAAAATATCATTTAATTTCATATTTCTCATCACTAATTACTGTACAAACTCAGTAAATATCCAAATTATCCTTATCTATAGATTAAAGTGTCATTATATTTAATTTATAATTAGAAGAGACTAGCTCGCTCACCAATTTGAAGGTCAAATCCTAAAGTCCTCCACCATTCAAACTACCACGAACCCAACTTCAAATTTTCTTCTTAATTCCCTTCAGTTTAATCTTGGTACATCCAATTTCATGAGGAAATGAAAGAGTTATGCCCTGTTGGTGAACGTAGTTACTAGAGAAACGGGAAGGAGAAGAAGAGAAAGAAAATGAACGTATGTATTCTGATTTTGGGCTTTTTATATAAGAGTGAATGTCCGTTAGAGATTCAAAATAGAAACACAAATTTCAGCCCAAGGCACACATAAAACCCAAAACTTAATTTCTCTGTATCTCCTTCGTACGGACCTCGAATTGAAAAGGTTTATATACGGTGTAGATCAGAAAAATAAGCTGGTCGCAATTGCGCAGGTTTCATTGCCGTATTCAATTGTTTTCAAATGATCGTTTTGCCATTATATTTTTACATTGACCGAAACACCTTTTTAAATTTAGTTTATTATTACTATAGAAATACCGGGTATTAAAAATTGATTATTCCTCAACATCTCAACCACAACCTCAAATGTGTCTTTCTTCTCCTCCTTCCATGAGTAGACAAGAATATCATCAACGAACACAAGTACGAACTTATTCAGCCGATCCTTGAATATACGGTTCATGGGATTAACAAAGTATGTTGATGCATTGGTTTTCTAGAACGGCATAACCAATCACTCTTAAAATTTAAATGGCTTATGAAATATGTTAATCTGCACACTCTCTTTTGCCACTCTAAGTTAATGAAACCTCATCGCAAGGTCTAATAGAGAGAACACCTTCGCACCATAGAGTCGATCAAATTACTTGTCAATACGCGGGAATGGGTACTTGTTCTTCTTCATTACCTTGTTCAGATCATAATAATCAACACACAACCTCAAAGAGCCATCCTACTTAGTGGCGAATACTACCGGTGCTCTTCACTCAGATATACTCCTTCGTATTAACCCTCTTCTCAACAGGTCGTTCACTTGTATCTTAAGTTCCCCATGCTCTTTGGGTTCCATACGCATCAAAGGCACAACTAATGGTCTAGCATCCTTCACCAAATCAATATGGAATTCTATCTCCCTGTATAGCATTAATGCCTTCACCTCCTCAAGCATATATGGATACTCCTAGCTATAAACACTGATGGCAACTCATCATGTAGGATCTTAAGCGAATATAGGTAGAAACCAATGACATCATCATTTGGTTGGTAGCCTAGCTCTACCCTCCGCCCGTCATCAGTCCCTAGGTCACCAATGGTCTCTCACATTCCACCACTATCTATATTTCATCAGCCAGTCCATTCCTAATATAATATCAAACCCCTCGAAACTAAATACAAAACAGTCACAAACAAAAGTACATCCTCCATGACTCAATAAGTCTACATCATAACAAACCATGCACAAACTACTCGAATCACCAACAGGGTTTGACATAATCAAGGGCCCATCTACTAAGTCAAGCCTCAATCCTAACCTATCTACCAAGTCACTGATATAAAGGAACATGAAGCATGGGTATTAAATAAAACATGAATAAGTGTTCTATAAAAAGAAAACATACCTTGGGTAACTGTGGTCTTCCCCTTCTATTTTTTCAATGGAGCACTAGATAAAGTAGGAATAGCATTGAGCGCATAAGAATACACCACCTGCTTATTCTTCAATGGCTTGGGACAGTCCTTCGTCAAATGCCCAGCCTTATCACGGTTGAAGCATTTCCTTTCATCACTCTTTTGATTCTTGCAGTTTTTACTGAGATGCCCTTTCTCATTGAAGTTAAAGAAGATAGGCTCCACTTAGTCTTCTTTCCATGGAACTACTTCTTTCCTTTGTTATTGTTCCATTTTATTTTTCCACCACCACCTACTTGTGGTTTAGGCCGTTCTGTGGCAACAACAATAGCTTTGGACTTAGGATAGAGACTCTCATGTCGTAATGCCTTCTCCACCAACTTCTTGAAGGAATCATTAATATGGCCCGCTATATTTTCTCCTAGATAATCATCTAAGCCCATAATGAACTTCTTATTCTTTATCAGCAGTTCGTGGGAAAAATAATAAACCTTACTTCAACAACATGTCAAACTCGACTACGTACTCCAAACCAGTCATGTCTCCTTGCTTCAAATCAATAAACTTTTAAACAACAATGACTTATGAGCAGCCGATATGAATTTCTGTCAAATCGGGCTCTGAGCGGCTCTTCAGTGAATCAATCCTTAGGAGTAGCAATCTTAACAGCATACACAATCCTATATCCTGACCATGAAGTTGCCTGGAACTTCCTCTTTATCACACACTCTATCTCTAGGACCTCGAAGATACGTATGCAGGTGTCCAACCACTCTTACACTTCCACAGCTGATTTTATTCCTTGGAATGGTTTGGCCTCTAGACTAGAATAGTCTTTATTCAGTTTAGAAAAGTCAGCTCAGGGCACTTACACCGGAGCACCACTAGCAATGGCAACAGTCGGAGAAGCTCCTTGGGTGTTTCGCAGCATGTTCCCACCATCTCAGTGACAATAGTCTTCATATCAGGATTAGCCGCCCAGAACCTGCCTATTCTTCAACTCTAGAGATGGAGTTTCTAGCAGCATTTCTCGTTTGTCAGCTCATACTTAATCCATAACAAGAATGATTGGTCTCTCAGAAAGGAAAGGTGAATCAATGGTACTTCTGTGTACAATGTGACTAATATTATATACACTACTATATAGTTTGAAAACCAAAATATAACAATTACACTCTCTCATATATTGCTTGATCCATCATAGATTAATAACTCATATTCTATCTCTACTGGATCTTGCACCAACATGGGTTAAATATCAACCTAAGCTCTAATACCAAGTATAAGGACAACCCTACACCTTAGATGCCCAACAAAACCTATAGAGTGGGCTATGACAGTACCAAGTCGATGTAGGATAATAGTGAAGGGTGGAATGTAATCAAAAATCCAAAGTAGACCGATTGTATTCTCATAGCATAACGATAAAATATGATAGTCGACGCATATATAAAGCAGGTGAAATAGTAATAACTAAATGAACCACATTATCAGATTATAATAGGATCACCATAATTATATATACAGATCACATAGTTTGTACATCAAATAATAAACCCAAATGTAACTATCTCTAATAAGAAAGCAATGATAAAGCTCCATGCAAAAGTAAATATGTGAAAAGAATAGCCTCCTGATTATCCTCTTAGTAGCTCTGTGCAGTATCTCATACCTGCTATCTAGTCTACTTATTTAAAAGTAACCTTGATAATAAGAAGCAAAGCATAAATTTTGGAGTCAGAAAATAGTCTAGTATGAGCGATCTATAATCTAAAAATACAATAAAATTCAATATAGTAAAATAAGGACATAGGTATAGAGAATCATATCTAACATGTCCCTACATCTAAAGAGTTAACACAGTATATCAATATATGGTTATCTATTATAATCACCATATGGGTGTACTGCAAGTCAAAGTACAATGTCTGGTGTCTAGGTATCTAAGTAAATAATACTATGTCACATGATATCCTTGGCATAACCGAGCAAACATAGCATTCATAACAACCATCACAATCCTCACATCACTCGCTCAAGTGCACTGGATATATGATAACTCATATGGCTACATCAAAAGTCGAAGACTATTCAACATATTGGTTTCTCAGTGCTCGACTCCATGCCACTTTGTAAGTCCATTAACAAGACTCAACAAAAAAAATTCTAGGGTAAGATAGATCACGTCAATGATCTGGGATCAACATCAAAAATCTAGTGAGCATCCTCACATACTACCTCTTTACGAGCATTGTAACGACCCGGAATTTTAACATTTCGAATGGGAATGTTTAATTTATTTAAATATTCAAATTTTATTCGAATTTAATAAATAATAAGAAAATAAATTGTTAATCAAATGACTCAACTTTCATTGTAGTATTTTTAATTTGATTTATTGGATTTTTCCATAATTTTTAATCTAGAAAATAATTAAATTGCCGTTTGATGATTTTTCGACAAAACGATGGAATTTTGATTTTAAAAAATTTGATAACTAGTTTATATTATTATTGTTTTAGGATCGTATCACATTTTTATGTGCGATCGTATTTTTGTCTTATCGTTCGCGGCCCATATGTGTACAAAATTCTATGTAGCGACATGCCGGAAATATTTTTATAAACCAAACTCAAAACTTAGACAATTGAACTCATCTTGACTTTTCTATTTGCCTCTCTCTTTTTCTCTGTCACTTTTCCTTTTAATCACTTCCTGTAAATAAAGAAAGCAAGCAACTTAAACTTCAAAAATCCAAATCAAACTAAATACTCAACAAAAAATTGCAAAACAAGTAACTTTTGATTGGTGGTGATGAGATCTACAATTTTATATTGGTTTGGATGGGTGCGGTGATGTTTTGGGTTGATTGACTTTTTGGACGTGAGGTGTAGGCAATCTAGGGTTGGAGCTTTTGTGTGATTTAGGGTGAATTAAGCTATGGAATTGATGGATTTGGTTTTCTCAGATGGAGGAGCTCGAATGTCGTCATTTTGGTGGTGTGCATTCAAGGGGAGAAAAATACGTCGTCATGGGGTTGCAACAGGTTGTGGCCAAGTCTTATTTAGATCTAGGGAGTCGAGCTTGAGGATGCGATGATGGATAGAGAGATCGCATAGAGAGAGGAATGACAACAAAGTCCGTTCATCGAATGGTGGACCAGAGAAGGAGATAGGGTGGTGCTTGTACAGTGGAGGTTGGGTTTGTGCATATCTAGGTGTGGTTCAAGCAAATGTTTTTGGAGGGGAAGTGGATTTGTGGAAGGTAATTAAAGTTAATTAGTTTAAAGTTTTAAAAACCAAATTCTTATGAAATGAGGAACTTCTGTATACATGGTCCAATTGAGACATGGTCTTCTGTGTTGCGCTTGTAATGGCATTGTTTACGCATTGGAATATGTTTCATTGAATTTGAAGCAAAAGAAATTTTAAGCTAAAATCAGATGTCGTTCAATTTTAGATCAAACTGAAATGCTTCTGCGTCAACTAGAATTTTGGTGAGTTATCTCACATCTGAATAATTACTTTATATATGTAGTAGATACAAAATATTGTTTTGTGTTTGAATGATTTAATGGTTTGGTTTGTTGAATTTCCTGATTTAAAAAGCGAATAACTTATAAAACGAAATACAGGGAAATTTATAGAGAAATCCGGATTTCTCACCATGGTGATTTTAAATTCCGATTATATACCTATTGATTTTAATTTCATTTATATACTGGGTATATAGATTGTTGAAGGTCAAAATTTGGTTGTTTGGCTATGTTGGATATGACATTGGTATAATCTCAATCGTTTCTCAGGATTAGATATAATTATTACATAAATACGCCAAGAGCAACATAAAAAGATGCCCCCTTGGTTGATTAGAGTACTAAATAGTCATAACAGACTTAATACAACACAGCGGAAATAAAACAAAATAACTCCTAAACATAGCTAATATCAGCCTCCTACTTGTCTCCAAAAGCTTTATTCATCCACCTACTAAAACCTGTAAATCCTCAACTCTCAACCTACTCAAATCAATTTTGAGCACCCGAGAGTTTAAGGGGGAAACATAAACTTCGAGTCGGACATAAAGCCTGGTGTGAATAATACTATACATCTCGGTTACATGATATTAAGTGAGATCATGCCGCTTAGCGAAACGGGTTTCCCCTCACTAATATCCTTTTAAAACATATCTATTGCAAATCAAAATCCTCCAACCAAACCGGTTAAAACAATATTAGCAATATCATGTATGCATACAAATCAGGTAACAACCGGACTTCCGAACACTATAGTTTTGTTTGGCTAACTACTAACCTTTGGCTGACTCGGGCCTACCAAACAAAATAAACAAATAATCTAACATCTGTTAGATACTTCTCTTCTGGACGGTATGTCCCTAACTTACTTCTCCCAATGTCAACTGATCCTAACGATTTTGCGGGCTCACCAATAACCTATCCTCACTCTTTATATTCCTTGATGTATGTAACATCATTTTAGTCTTACCTATGATGAAGGTCTATACATTGGAATTTTGGACTTATATTAGCTAGGGGCTACTAGCTAAAGTATAGGGCACGACCCTATACCAGTTCCATCTGGTATTCTAAAATCCGAGTCATTTTACTTAAGGTCGTCTACCCTTAAAATTTTCCATGAAAACATTTCTTTCAAATTGATTTAACCCTTTAAATCATACTTAAACAAGGAAAATATTCTATGCTTTAATCAAATCACTTTTCCATGTTATATATACTTTACACAAAACATTTTTGATGAAAACATTAGAAACCTTTGAAAGTACCCCTTTCGAAACCATTGAAAGTACCCATTTCGATACAAGTAAACTACTTTACTTTATAACTTAGGCCGAAGGCCAAAACATACCTTTCAAAACCATTTACATTAAACCTTTCGAAAACATTGAAATCATCTTATTCGAAAGCTTTATAAAACCATAGACATCCTCCTTTCAAAACACTTTAAACATGCCTTTCGAAACCATTGGAAACCTTCCATTTAAAACCTTTCGAAAACATTAGGAAACCACCCCTTTGCAACCTTTATCTTAAACCTTTCGAACGAATTAAGTCCTTTACATAAATCAAACCTTTCAAAAGCATTTGGGTTCAAGTAAAATATTCGGATCTGATTTAGAAATCAAAAATATCAAAAATATGAGATGTAACCTATTATTCACCTTTAGCTTGTGATTAAGGAGTTGAGATTTGATTTTGGATTAAGTTGCTTAAGCTTCCTTCCTTTAGATTCTTGCTTATCTTCTTCTTACTTTCCACTAATGTGGCCGGCCTCACTTATATTTTGTTTTTGTTTTGAACATGTAAAATGAATGGGCATGAAGGGTTTAGGTTATTAGAACATATCTTATTCCTACTTTGCCCCTTATCTATTTGCCTTACCTATTTCATTTTAGTTTCCCTTAGTTCATTGTTTTAAATTGGCATAGCTACCTCTATTAACACAAATCTCAATCCCTTAACCATATCATTATTTCATTTAATTTAACTAATTAAATGTCCTAAATAATGTTAACCAAAATTAGGTTCGTTACACTAGATCATGGATTTATGGATAAATGGAGTTGTTGATTTCAAGTGCTTGGGATATCGATAGAGAATCGGATGGGATTGACGAAATGGAACTTGAAATAAGGTTCTAGCATCAAAACTTGCAAATAGGAGGAAGTAGGACAAAAGTGGGTGAAGTTTGCTAGATCAATACTGATCCATGTGTTGGATCGGTACCGATCCAACGCTTTGGTGGATTTTTGGACTTTGGATTCTAGTGGTGGTTTGTGCTTGCATCTTTCTTTGTTAACTTGAATTGACTTGGGTTTAGACCTAAGAAATTTGAGTGTTTGCTTGGAGCTTGACCTGAAGATTTTTTGAGATTTTTGTGCTTTTGCGTTTTGCTTTGCTTGCTTGAAGTCACACCCGAGACTTTTATGTGCCAACCCGAGACTTCTGTGGATTGGTACCGATTCAACCACTTCGATCGGTACCAAATCAACTTTGGGTCATGCTTGGAGTTTTTCCAAGGCTATCCTACTTCGAATCTGACCCGAGGAATTTGTGGGTTTGCTCCGAGACGGCTTTTCAATAAACTTGAAATTCTAAATTCTCAACTTTTTTCGCTCATTTTTTTATATTTCTTTTTTCCTACCTTTTTATGATATTCTCAAAGTCCTTGGGTCATTCTCCATTGTTTGCTCATGAAATTCGATGTTTAAGTATGTTCGAAGACTGTGGCAAATTAGGTCATAACACTTGCCCTCCAAAGCACGTCTTGTGAATGGAAGGTGTGCTTTGTTCAAGGATAAATATTGAAGATGGAGTCATAAGTAGTTGGATTTTCTGGTTATCAATCGATCAAGCTATTGCGAATCATCCAATTCCTTTAGATCTTCTTGTCAATCATGGGTCGTTTTAGACCTATTACAGCCTAAGACTCTATACTCTTCCTAAGTGTAGTCTATACATCATCAGCATTCTGATTTCATTCAGAGTTATTACATCACATATCAAAATCATCCCGTGTTCATCCAGGATTTTTCAGTTCTATTCTAATTATAAGGCATTCAAATCCTTTTATTAGGTATGCATCTGTTCTAGCATTGGATCTTTCCATATTGTTTTATACTCAGTTTAACATGCCATCTCTCCATATCATTTATCGTTTAAGTTATGGGTACGACCTCCCTGAATCATTAATCAAATCCATGGCCGTTCAGGGTTGATAGTTAAATCCATGATCTCTTCGAATCGTTAAATCAGATCCATGACCATTTAGGGTCGAAAGTTAAATCTGTGATCTCTTCGGATCGTCAATTGAATTCGTGGTCGTCTAGGGCCGATAGTCAAATCCATTATCTCTCTGGATCATTAATCAAATCCATGGTTGTTTAAGGCCAATAATCAAATCTATGGTCTTTCTGGACCCTTGCTAAGCCTGATCCGCTTGCTCTTTGACGAGGGGACTCAACGACAAGCTAGCCCATGCACTCACGCTCCGATCAGGTGACTTACTTCTTGCACTCCAGGTCCTGCTCTCCGACGAGGACTTAAAGCGATCAATATCGTACAATCCATCCGCTCACTCTCTGACGAGAGGACATCCACCTCGCACTCCAGTCATGTCTCTCTAGACAGGACTTAAAGCGATTAATATCATACAAATCCATCCGCTTTCTCTCCGACAAGGGGACTTACACCTTGCACTCTGGTCCCGTCTCTCTGGGTGAGTCTTAAAGAGATTAATATCAGTCATCATATTCAATGTGGTTTTTCAAATATCCAATATTCAAATCAAATCAAAGCAAATAGGCAGAAATCCTAAGTGTTCATCCCAAACATCCGACTCAGAGCGTACCTAGAGACCAATCTAGGTCTTGTACGTGTGTAAGCGTCCGAGGTTATTATTGTCCTAACTAGTCATCTTAGGCATCCGACTTTGAGTGTGCTTAAGGACCGTTTGGGATTCCATACACGTGTAAGTGGCCTGAGGTTATTATTGTCTTTATTACTTAATATGAAAAGCAAAAATGCAAGAAAAGAAACAAAAAAAGTGCGGGAATCGAATTCGACTCCCGTCCATCTTGATCATGTGATGACTATCCTCGACCTCGATCCAAGGCTGTTTCCATTCATTTCGGATGATGGCTGCTCTCATTCCACCATCGTAGCTCGATTTCTCACATACTACTGCAATTGGTTGTTTCTAACCCATTCCTCGATCAGATCGCGCTGGTGTCCATAGTTATTTGTGTTATGCCCATCCAGCTCATGAAATAGACAATATTTTCCAAACGTCATTTCATGGTCTGTGGGCTCTCTTCTCGTCGGTTTTAGTTAGGGGATCTGTCCCCTAATATCCAAATGAATCCGCTCTGGGGTTTCATTTAAATCTTGTAAGAAGAGAATTTTGATTCCCTCCTTTGTAGCTTTGATCCTTCAAAGCCATCATCCATCTTTCATTTTCCTTTTCCTTTACTAGATTCTTCTCTGGACGGTCCTCCGCCTTCCACAGCATTAGTTTCTTCCTAATCGGCCTCAGCATCCTCCTTACGTAGGTATCTCTCAGCTTCATGATAAAATTCTACAAGGTCCATTGGTGGATCTCGCTCCAGAGCAACCTTAAAATCTTCCTTACTAGCCACTCCCGAAACTGCCACCATCAAAACCACTGATGGATCCGGCTTAGCTACCATAGCAGTCACCGCATTAAATCTCATCAAAAAACTCCCAAGGGACTCTCCAACCCTCTGCTTCACACTCGACAATGTCATTACGTTCTTGGATCGTGAGATATGGACCTGAAACTGTTTCATAAATCTATCCACTAACTCGGTCCACATGGTTTTGGAACCGTTTTCCAGCTGCCTAAAACCTAATACTACCAAATCCATCAAACGCAATGGGAAGAACCATCCTATTACTTCTTAAGAAGGACCCAACACTTCTATGTGCTGGATGTACCTCATCAAATGAACTGTTGGATCTGTCTTTCCGTCATATGTCTCCAACTTTGGTAGATTGAAACTAATCGTATTCCTAGTGTACTGAATGTTTAGAGTGAATGGACTCTTGTTCACATCCTTCAAGTTGCGGTTAGGCAATTGTAATGACCCGGAATTTTGGACCATTCGCATCCATTATAAGTGTATAGGTAGACACTCATGCTGAAGTTGAATTGCTCAAAATACCGCGTTGTTAATTTAAATTTGGCAAAACTGAACATATACAGTAAATAAAATAATCATAGATCACAGACACAGAGTAATAAATGCAGCGGAAATAAAAGAGATAGTAGTTCATGAAGCTACTATATAAATGTATAAGTTACATCAGAGTTAAACCAGATACAACGGAAGAGTAATATGATACATCAGATACAAATCAGAATACATCACTGGAATCATCGAATACTGAAAGTAGAATAGATGGCTGGATCTTCAAGCAAAGCTCCAACTTCAAAGGTGAGTCTCGAATACTGGTACACTCAGTCTGACCCGAGCGTAAAGCAAAACACAAGACACTCGAGTCAGGATTAACATTCTTATATTAATAAATCCAACTCAAGTGAAATAGCAATTGAAATACAAGTAACACAAAGGATGTTTGGAATAACCATCCTTTAAGGATCCGTTAAACTATCTACTATGTAGTAGTGTACGATAAGTAGATAATGTCAATCAGTAATATAAGATATCAAAATAGTGTTAAGTCATGGCCCATTCCACCCTTAACACATTTTTATTCCCAAAAGCATATACAAGACCGTAGTTTCCCCAAAACCGGAAGTCACCAGAGGGCAATCCATATACTAAAGGTACAAAACAAATTCGTAGTGGTCGCGAATAGGGAATACAAGTATGACAAGGCACATGAGGCAATACCCAAGGTAGTGATACTACCGTTTGCCTGATCCGGACTGGTGAGAATGCAACGCCGCAGCGCCTGCAACACCGTGAAACAACACTCCCAAAATCAAGGGTGCACCAATCGACAACAAGTAATGAGTAGTTCGAAGAAGTGTGTCCACTTGAGGTAGCTAATCCTCCATTGGCCCGGCACGGCTCCTGTTTTAGTCATTTCCAATTTGACACAAGTGTCAAGGCTATCCATTATCGTTCTCTTTCTTCAGTCATCACGTACATCATTCCAACCACTTCATTCTGGATCATCACTCCGCGTATAGTTATTAAAGTGGTTTTCGGTTTAGACAGAGAGTATGTCCATAACCGATTCCGGTCTCTTTAATAACTTCCATAATTATTTCACTGATTGGTCGTTTATATATTTCCAAACCAAATCAAATTCAATTTCAATTAGAATTTGTAAATCAACATTTCATTTGTCTTTCGAAATCAATTTCCAAAATTTTCGTTTCAAAACTTCCAAATTACCATTTCGAAATCTTATAACTCAATTTTCAATTTCTTTTTAAACCAATTCAAATATTGATTCAAGTTCGTAAATAAGTTTCATTCCAAATCATTTAAATAAAATTTAATTTAACATTTAAATCAATTCCAAATTCATTTATCGATTTCATTCAATATTCATTAAGTAAATTTGCCATTCAAAACAATTTCTAATAAATTTCCAATTCATTAAATCCATTATTTAAATTCAACTTCATTATATCAAACTTACAAATTTGATTAAATTAAATTCATCAAATCAAATTCTTTAAATTTCAAGTCTTACATTAATTTCAATAAATCACATTTTATTTCTTGTTAGAGAAATTCAATTCACTTATTTACTTACTTAAATAATTTCCCAAAACTCAATTAATAAAGAAAACTCAATTTCAGTTATTTACTAAGTAAAATTCACTTATTCAAAGGTTCAATTTTACTTATTAAAGAATTCAATTCGATTTGATCATTAAATAATTCAATCTTATTTAATTATTAAATAATTCAAAACTTAATTATTAAATAATTTCAAAGTTTAATAATTTCAAACTTAATTATAATTCCAAACTTAATTATTAAATCATTTCAAAGTTTAATAATTTCAAACTTAATTATAATTTCAAACTTAATTCAATCATTTCTCAAATTAAACAACATTCTTTCATCAATTACATTGTTAATATTATGTTTCATATTATTGAATATTAACAATTTCCTTTCATTAAACTTCAAATTTCAACTTCATTTCAAAACCATATTGTTTATTCAAATAAAATCTTCGTTTATTTTTAAATCAAATTATTGACCAATCGGGTTTTATTTAATTCTCTATCCTAGGTCAAAGTTTAATTTGGGTATCTATCATTTCAACCCGATTCCAATTCAATTCAAAAATCAAAGCATAGCAAAGGGAACTTGCAGTGTGATAACTGGGATGATGTCAAAGTAAATAAACAAGCAATAACACAATCAATAACAATCCAATAATCAATTTAAATAATCCCGAAATAATCGTGTTAATTCGCATTGTTATTTGTACGACTTAATATAATTATTTCTAGAATCCACACTATCATTTCATGTAGATTAAAGATTATTACATTACGGTTTTTACTTGTCATTCAATTTCAATTTTTACACTACAACAATTAATCCAATATGCGTCGATGGTTCAAAGTGTAATTATCGCTATTCTATATGTCAATTTATTTAACAATTTAAAAGGGGTCATATTCACTAATCAAATTTAACATATAAATCAGTTTTAAATTTTTTAACTATCCTATATCCATTTCAATTTTTGCATACTATTTATCATTTAACACTAACAATTTAACGTCCAATATAAACATCAACAATCAATCAATTATCAGCCAAACTGCATTATCATCACATAAATAATTAACAGATAATGGTGTCAAATGTCACAGGTGAACTGATACAGGTAATAATAGTGTAAATATCAAACAGCAGCATATTTCAATTGTCATTTCAATTGAAATCAAATTTAATAAATAAAAGAATGTTAATCATGAGTGATTGCTCACCTTTCGAGGCCAGAGACCACAAGAAGATAGACAACACAACAGGCTACGATTTGAACTTGCGAAATTGAACAATGCAAATGACGATTTCCAAAGCAAAGCAAGATTTGCACGAATCGACGATCAAAGCTGATAAATAGGAATCGATAAAACAGATTAGAACTGAGTCGATGGAGATAATTGGTATAATGAATTAGATACATATTTACAAAATCAAGGTCTGCAAAAGAAAAATCAGTTTGTCTGAAAATGTTTGTTTACAAAAATCAATGTATATATTTTTAAATAACCAGCGAAAGCAACTAGTAAAAGAAAACTGTATGTGAACAAATATAACAACACAATCACACTTATATATATATAACGCGTGCCTATAAATATTTTGTTTAAACAAATAAAACTGTCACTAAATATATATACAAATTGTGAGGTATAAACAAAGGAAACAAGGTAGCTCCTAAGGCTGGTTTTAATAATAAAAGCTATCACAAGACAACAAAACAAAACCCAAATACTATATACGCATGCAAAACTACTATAAAATATATACTCTTTACAAAACTGTTATATAACTTGTACAATCTTATGAACCCAAAATATACATATTTTATAAACTAACTCATAATATAACAAAATCTGGATATGCAAACTCTGGTATGCCATTGTTTTTAATAAAATACAGCTATATAAGCCTATAAACTTTCATATAAATATATATACTTAATGAACCAAGATCTATCAACACGTAGAAACTTAAGCAGCGGCATATAAATTATAAAGTGATGTATATATACTTTATAAAGAATCAATACTAGACCAATTATACAACTATTTATATATACATACATTTCAAAACTAGCATGAACTATATAACAAATATATACATATTTAACTTCATAGTTTAAATAGAACAGATTTTATATCCATTATTACCTCCACAAAGAAGATGCTCGGCCAAACACATAGGCCAAACAACGGACAGGAGAGGAGGCGGAGGAGCATCAGCATGGGAAGGGCGGAGGACAGTGGTCGGGTGGTGATGGGCGGTGGATCAACGGTGAGAGAGAGGGGAGCCATGCATGGTGGATGAAGAGGCATGCTCGGCCTGGAGATGTTTGCTCTCGGATCAAGGCATGGGTAGGGTGAGTGAAAGGAAGGGTGATGGTCGAAGGCTTGCAGGATGGCGATGCGACGGCATAGGTGGGTCGGGTTCTGGCTGCATGTGCTTGGCCATTGGATGCGGGTTTGGGTTTGCCGGCGAGGTTATGGATGTCGGGAAGGTGCTCGGCAGAGTAAGGTGGCAGTGGGTTGTCGACAGTGGAATGGTGGTGGAAGGAAAAATGGTGGAGAGAGTTATGAGTTTTATTTCCTTCTCAGTTATCAAATGGAAGAGGACAGAACAGCAAGAAGAAAATAAATAAAAGAAGAAGGGGGAAAGTTGCTGAGATAACGTAGCTATTAAGATGAAGGTGGGCAACCAAAAGTCCAACGCGAATATCAAGAATAATAAATATTAATGGCTGACAGCTTTGCACGCTGGATAATGAATAGACAGAGAAAACGAAAGGACTCCGAAACGAAAGGACTCAAAACGGTACCGGTACGAGTATCGGTACGGTTACGTTTCTTAAATTTTACAGCATATCGGACTTCACAACACAGAATTGAACATACCGCAGAGATCAGCATGCCGAGACGATCACAACGGTATACAGATATCAGTGGTACGATCTGAATTATAAAATTCGAATTTTTCTACTGGTGGAAAATGCAAGAAAAACACTGAAAAATAAGATCGACGGAGCCAAAGATGTCCGAATTTGGAAAAATGTCAAACTGACATCATGCTCAGAAGATGGTTTAGAATTTTTCTTTGTAAAAATATTTAGGTTTCGAAAACACTTTATTTTCATCGCTTTTTTTAACTGATTAAATTGAAGTAAGTTTACGCGCAAAATAAACTTTCATATTTTCGGACGAAAATTTACCAGTTGCTATGTTTAACTAGACGTATTTCAAATATTAAATTTTTATTTCAAAATTTTATCGTTTGAAATTTCGCAAAATTTCAACTAATTACGTTATCAAAACAGTTGAAATTTACGGGTCGTTACAGCAATCCACCCCTCATAGCTTGTCTCACCATCTCAGCAAGTCTGTCATCATCATTCAAAGGAATTCTCAAGTTTGCATTCCCAGCCTACCCTCCGTTTCCACGAGGGAATTCCGCCATGTATTCCTCCGGTCGTGCTTATACATTCTGATTCACGTTCATACGCTTAACATCATTTCCTAGATGTGCATCGTTTCCTAGATGTGCATTGTTTCCTCCAGTAACAGCCTTCCTAGTTGATTGTCTTTTCATTTTAAATCTTTCCAAGTCTCAAATCAATGAATTCAGGTGTTTCTCGGTGAAAGTACCAAAATTTTTGAACAAAAAATGACGCAAACAACCAAATGGTTGAGTAAAGAATAAAAAGTAAAGAAAAGTAAATTAAAAAGAGAAAGAAAAGAAAACATGGCATTTTATAGTGGTTCGGCTAATGTTGGCCTATGTCCACTTAACTTTGTTGATGGTTTATAGTGTTGTTTACACTTCTGTTTTTACAGATCGGTATAAATCTGTTATAGATTGGTATAAATCCGTGAGCGTACAAGAGAATTATAGAAGAGTTGTAGAGAAGTGAAAACGATTCTTTAAAATGAGCCCTGCCCTCCTATTTATAGCAGCTGGTCTTAAAACTCGCCCCTAATATCTCCACCTCGTTCTCCAAGCTAAAGACTAGTTCTCTAGAAAATGTGGTGGACACCTAATCAAAATTTGTGGATCAGTACCAATCCGTAGTCATGGATCGGTACCGATCCGTAAAATGGTCATATGGACTATTTTGAATGCTTTGTCCTAGCTAGATTCGGGGTTAGCTTCATGATTCCAAACTTATTTTCTTCATTATTAGCTTATTTCTGAGTCCAAATTATGGATTATGGATGAATGGAGTTGTTGAATTCAAGTGCTTCAGAGATCGACGAAGAATCACATAGTATCAAAAAAACGGAACTTGGAATAAGCTTCTAGCACCAATACTTGCAAATAAGAGAAAGTAGGCAAAAGTGAGTGAAGTTTGCTAGATCGGTACTGATCCATGGTGTTGGATCGGTGCCAATCCAATACTTTGGCGGATTATTGGACTTTGGATTCTGATGGTGGTTTGTGCTTGCATCTATCTTTGTTAACTTGAATTGACTTGGAGTCCGACTTAAGAAATTTGAGTGTTTGCTAAAGGCTTGACCTGAAGATTTTCTGAGAGTTTTGGGCTTTGAGATTTTCTTTGCTTGCTTAGAGTCAGACCCGAGACTTCTGTGTGCCTGACCCTAGACTTCTGTGTGCCTGACCCGACACTTCTGTGAATCAGTACCAATCCAAACACTTGGATCAAAACTGTATCAACCTTGGGTCGTGCTTGGGATTTCTGCATGGATTGCTTCAGGTTGCCCTTGGAGTTCTTCCAAAGCTATCATGCTTCGAGTCCAATGCGATTTTGTGGGTTTTCTCTGAGTCGGCTTTTAAAAAATCTTGAACTTCCAAATTTTCAAAAATTTTCGTTTGTTTTTTATACTTCTTTTTGTTGCCTTTTATGATATTCCCAAAGTCCTTGGGTCATTTTTCCATCATTTGCACATCCAATTCGATTGTTTAAGTCTATTTGAATTTTGCGGCAAATTTGGCCATAACAATATTATTATCTTTCCGTGCATTTGATTTTATTACTAATTCAAGTAGGTAACTTACAGATTTACAATTTAATCTTTATATAGGCCATATACACTATTCTCCCCTCCATCCAATGTATTAGTGGCCCTAATATTCATTCTACATCAATATGTTTGGGTACTCCACAACTACAACCAACCACATACACATTTGCTTAATTTTTTTATCTTATCAAAACCATAACTTGACTTTTCTTTATATCTCTCTGGTCAAACAATAGAATCAATATTTCTCCATTTAATATCTCCAAGCCAATCTTTTTTCATTTAATGTTTGATCAATACAAATGAATTAAACTAATTTGGTGCGATTAAGCCATTATCGACTTTAATTGTACGTAAATTATCCATTTCCTTGTATATTGTGTAACCCTAACTAATTCTAACATAGAAAAGATTAATCTGCAGTTCACATTTGGTGCTATGATGAAATATATTAAAGAACCTCTAGTACTACTTCGATCAAAAATATTCAATCATTAGTACTTCTGTTGTTATTTGAATAAGCAAACAATAAACGAACAATGAAACCAATTATAATAGAAAATTGTACAATATAGTAAATATAATTAGTTGCCATCATCTTTTCCTATGAAAATTAGCAAGATTTTAAATCTCTTGACTTACGTGCTTGTTCTAAATGTAATAAAATGTCTTAATTCATCAACTCCCAATCTAAAACTGATAAAATATTTTTTGCTTACCTTGTTCATATCATTTTCTTCTACCATTAGTGATTTATAGGATTGAAAATAATTATGATTGAGAATTAGATTTCATTTAATTTCTATATTGCTGGTTATGCATGGCCAATCACATTTACTTTCACGTTCTCTTTTTAGTTTAAGATGGGCTTTTGAAGTAAGTTTTATGATTTAATTTTATTAAATATTTAAGTGGTGTTAATAAGTGTTTATGTGAATGTAAGCAGTAAAACGATTAATTATATCTTGTCATAGATTAATAAACGTAGGCAAGAGGCTCTTTTTATAACACTCCAACCATCATGGAGTTGTTATAACTGACATAATACATGTCATGTTGCAGGCATACATTTTATGTTCAAATGACAAGTGTCTAAACACATGACACAATGCATATGCATTATTCATATTTAAATGATAAATGTAATTTACTTACATATAACAAGTATTATATCTCTTTATGTGTCAGATGGCACATGTAACATGATACTTTATATCTAATAGACACTGATTGTGGTAATATTAATGCATACAAATTTATGTTAGCTTAATACGATAACACAAAGGACATTAAGTGTAACATATTCCAATATTCTCCCATTTAACTCGATTTATCATCGTAATGCAAACTTTTGCTGATTATAATCTATGGTTATTAAAACAATCATTCTTTAATCTACATAAATACACTTATCATTATAAGGCTTCAAACATTTTCAATGTGCGGATCTTATGAAGAGTAACACTACTCCAAGTCTAACTTCAATATCAACAAGAAAATTGTCCCATGACTTTATAACTTATAGTGCACACTTTATGAGTCATGCCTGAATACAAACAGAAAATGTAGTTGTCTAGAAAATTTCTATAAAAATTGACAAGCAATACCCATTTATCTTGATGAATATATTTTTTATATGCTTAAAAATGTCATCATGTGATCACTTATTTTAGTCTTATACAACTTATTATTAGCAAACATAATTCTAATTTCTTTTCATTGTTGTTAAACTTTTGCATTTGCAAGGTGTTGTCACTACATATATAGATAGCGTTTTATATAACATCGACTGTTCATAACTTTGTGACAAAATCCTTGATAGTAATGCCTAATATATAATTTTATAGTTTTGTATGCTTTGTTTCCACCATTAACAGAACCTAAAATAACTTTAGATATTAGACCTATGTTTACATAATCTTTTACTTTTACAGGCTATCTTTAGTATATTTTTCAATCGACTCATGTCATCTCTTAATATCCATCAAAATAATTGTTAAAACAAAATTTTGTTTGTTAGAATTGGTTGTACAGTATTTCAAAATCAAAGAACACGTCATGTGGGTAAAGGTGGCGCGTCGTTTGGAGAGTAGAGAAGCGACATTGAAGAGATGAAGGAGGAAAAGGAACGATAGAAATCTGCAACAAAAGCTATAGACTTCCACTCGACTGGTAGGTTCTGCCAGTCGACTAGAACTCTTTCCAATTGACTAGAAACCCTAATGGTCAATCAATTTTTTTGATGAATTTTGAACCGACACACTTATTTGCTCAGAGTCGACAGGAAATATTTTCCAATTGTATGGCCCAATCAACTGGACTGGTCGATTGGGAATTATTTCCAATCGACTTTATTAGCAAATTCTGGAGAATTTTGGGTTCGAGTTTTTGAAGGAAATTTCGTCATTTTTAGGTGTTTCGGAGTTTCAACATAGATTTCTACAGTGATTTGATCCATTGACAAAGATTATATCAGACTATTATAAATAGGCTTATTTAGGGTGCATTTTGAAGGAGGAGAGATATTGTTCCAGGGTTTTTGGATTAAGAGTGATTCTCAATTTTAGAATTTCTTTATAATCCTTTGGCGAATTTATTGAAGCTTTATTTGGAGGAAATTGATTATGTAGTGTTTTTCTTCACTTCTTATCTCTTCTCAAACCTAATTGTGCAGAGATCCTTGCATAATCATAATAATGGTATTAGAGCCAACTACATAGATTTTTCTGAAGAATGTTTGGTTAATGAGAAGATAGATGTTGAAAAACTTCATGACAGAAATTAGGGGTTATAAAAGGGGAAAATGAAGAATTTTCAATATCTTAAGGATCTTTATCAACTGTTGAGGGGTAAAGGGAAGAGACATAGTGGTATAACGGGAAAAAAATAAGATACTTTAAATAAGAAGGCTATGGTGGCTATTCGATTTGTTTAGAGAATACAGTATTTTGTATTGTTGTTAATGAAACATCTGCTTATGCAATTTGGAGGAAGTTAGAAAGAATATACACGAAGAACTCTACAACAGACAAGGCTCATCTTATGAGAAGATTGGTAAATCTGATGCTTAATGAAGATGCATCAATTAGAGAGCAGCTAATGATTTTCAAGAAATTCCGAATCAATTGGAAATCATGAATTATAAGGTTGATGATGAGACAAGCCTTGATGTTAATGATTTCATTGTTGGAGAGTTGGGAAATTCTTTTGGTTGTATTAAACAACTAAAATTTAGATGGAGTTTTTTCAATGAGTTTGGTGGTTAGTAGCCTTCTTAATGAGGAGATGTGTAAGATAAACTCAATGCAAGAAAAGGTTAATAAAGAAAGAGAAAATAGAAATCCGATCGAAGAGGTCAACCTTGCAAATAGAGAAAGACGATTAAATTGATCAAACATGGAAAGGGTTACATCTGTTATTACTGTGAATAAACCAGCTTACCACCTGAAATTTTGCAATAAGCTAAAAAGTTATAAAGAGAGGATGAAAGCAATAGAAGAAGAAAAAACAGGCATATGAAAGGCATTGATGATGTGGTAAATTTTGGTATCAGTAATTATGTGCTCTGTGTTGACAAAAGAAAATGAAACGAGCGAGTGCTTGATTTGGGTGCATTTTTTCATATATGCAACCAAAAGGGAGCATTAATTGATTATAAAGAGCAAGAAAGAAAAGTGGAGTCTGCTAATGATGGAGATCTTGAGGTAAAGGGTATATGTTCAGTTAGGTTGAAAAAGTCCGATGGAAGGATGGTAACATCAATGAAGTTAGACATGCCTCAGAAATTAAGCATAGTCTTATTTAAGTAGCACAGTCGGAAGAAAAAGGTTGCAACTTTCAACTCGAAGTAGAGTTACAAGGGTGTGGAAAGCAAATAGGAAGGTGCTGCAAGCAAAATGTGGAAGTGGTAATTTGTATAAATTGCTTGAAAAAACGATGGAGAATGTAGGGAGTTCTCAAATTGAAGTAGGAGAAGCATATTTTTCTAAACCAAGGTAGAGAATGCAATAAAAAACCACAAAGCCTGAATGGGTGCCTTTGTCATATTACAAGCATTTACGATTCACTGATTATATGCTCAATAGAGGGCATGTATAATTAGGTGGTTTGGAGGTTGGTTAAGTTATTTTAGGACGAAGGCGTTTATTTTCATGGTCATATTAGAGATTACATGGTGAGAATACTTTCAACACTTTATTGATGGCCAGTGGCTTTGCTGGAGTTCACCGACAAAGTGCATTGGCTGATGGACATGTCAAAGATCATTGTGAAGTATCCAATATCCATGGTGTCATATTCAACATTTCCTAGAGTGTGAAGTTGTAGGTGGAGTTGGATAACTTGTATGAAAATATAGTATCAAGGTGGAGATTGTTGGAATTGATGATACAATATTTTCAAATTGAAGAAGAAGATGTTATGATAGCATGGGTGAAGATGGCACATTATTTAGAGCAGTAGAGAAGCGGCACTGAAGAGATTAAGGAGGGAAAGAAGACCCAAGCCACTTCTATGCTCAGGGTCGAGTATAAATATTTCCTAGTCGAAAGGAAAATATTTCCAATCGACTTGATCGAAAAACTCTGGAGAATTTTAGATTCAAGTTTTCATAGCCAATTTAGTCATTTTTCGGGTGTACTGGAGTTTTCACTGTAGATTTATGTTGAGCTTTGATCCAATGGTAGAGATTACACCAGACTATTATAAATAGGCTTATTTAGGATTCATTGTAAAAGATGAGAGCTATTATTCTAGGGTTTTGGAACTGAGATTGATTCTCAACATTATGGTTTCTTTGTAATTTTTTGGTGAATTTAATAAAGTTTTGTTTGGAGGAAATTGTTTATGTATTGTTATTCTTTACTTCTTATCTCTTCTCAAATCTAATTGTGTAGGGATTCTTAGATAACCCTGATATTACGAGTGATTTTACTTTGTGTCGATCTTAGAGATTTTACAATCGATTACAACTAAATATGTACTAATATCATTGCTCCAACTATTCATGTGTTTTCTTTATATTTGGCACATATCACAATAATTGTGATATCCCGGGATTTTGGACAATATAAATTTAATAATCTGTATTGATAATTTAATTGGATTGATAATTTTCTTTATAATTTTAATTTAATTTGGTAATTAAATCTTTTAAAGGCTAATAAATATTTAATCTGGAAATATTTAAATTTGGTAGTACTTGATCTTTTCTAATAATTTAAAATTGATAAGATTTATTTTCAAAGCTAATAAAGTTTTAATCTATTTATAATATATATTTTGCTATATATATATATATATTGTGAATATAAATCTTTTGTTTAAATAAAAGATGTATTTTCAAATTGTAATATATATGTATGTATATGTTATGATTTGAAGTTGTATTGAAATTTAATATAATAATTCTCAAATTTATGTTAAAAATATTTTCTATTTAAATATATATGTATATTTGTATATATTGGGATTTTGGTTTGAATTTAATAAAAGTGTTTCAAATTTTTATATATATATATATAAAGTATAATTTGGAAAGTATAATTTAATATAATACTTTTTCAAAGGGTATTTGGTATTTTAATTTATATCTCTTAAACAAATAAGATAATTAAATTGGATTTAAAAATATATAAGATTTTATTTGTTTTATAATATGTTTCTTTAAAGTAAGATAAGTGTTATTTATTAATAAAGTAAGTATGAAAAGCTTTATATTAACATTTAAATTAATTAAAAATTTATTTAATGTATTTAAGTACATGTGTTAATATCTTAACACATGGTAATAACATTTGTAAGAAAACTAAACATGCATGGACATTTGTCTAACTTATAAAATTACAAGTGGCCTTCATTTAATATTATTTGAAAATTTAGAAAACTAAATTATCTTAAATGACATATGTATAGAGAAGCTGGGCATTTTTCTTTCGTTCAAAACTTATTTTCTCAGTTCGAAATCTTCTTCCTCCATCTTCTTTTCTTTCCATCTTTTCTAAATTCAAAAGAAAAATCAAAAACTATAACAAAAATCAAACTCAACAAGTAAATCAAACTGTTTCAACCTGAGATCATGGAAGCAACTAAATCAAATCTGCAATTTCAAACCTGCATTTCAAAGGAAGATCAGCAGCAGTTTAAATCATCAAAATTAACAAGCATGCAAGAATTCAGATTTCAACAACATAGCAATTTAAATTAGCAGTTTCCAGATCAAAGCCTGGAAGTAACAAAACAGTGCTCTGCTTTGTTCTTTGTTCTTATTATAAGGTGAGTAAACAATTTTTATTTTAAAACAGTTTTAAAAATCTGATGCTAAATTTGATATCAGTGATAAATTTTTTCTATTACATAGATTAAAATGTTGATATGAAACTGATAAGAATGCATGTATAAATATATGTATACCTGTTCTCTGTTATTTTTAAGATGAGAAAATTTCCCCTATTAAAAACTTGAATCTGTTTAAATCTGATGTTTGTGATAAATATTTGAGATGATCTTGTGGAAATTGTTTGCATGATGAAAATATGTTGTATATAGATGAATATGTAGATGTTTAAACATGCATGTCTGTATATACTCCTCTGTTTGAATAAGCAGACTCAAGTTTATCATAAAAAGAATTTTATATCTTCCCATCTAATCGAATCAATATTAAACTTTGAAATATAAATAAAAGTTGTCTGTTGAAGACTGATAATGATTTTAAAAATAGAATCAGGACTTTTATTTTAGTAAATCATTTTATTTACAATAAGTATAAATTTTATGTCAAAAATAAATATTCATAATTTTGTAAATTGATTCCAGAAATGGGTTAGTGATAGGAAATGATAAATTTAGATACCAAAATCATCATTTTTAGTTAAGTGATTTCTGGGAATTCAGAGGTGAAGAGTTCTTGGGTTTATGGCTTATTCACGGTGATCGGCGAGATGGTCGATGGCAAGACTTTGGTTGAAGGAAGCTTGTAGGAGTACGCACTCAGGAAAAATGATCGATGAATTTTTAGATGTCCACGGTGGCCAGGCGGAAAAGATTTAGGGTTTAGCAACCGGGTTTTTATTGAAGGGATGTCGAGTCTCGTTTGACAACTGTGGATCACCGGAGACGATCGCATATGGGTAATTGGAAGCGTGGGTTGATGACGCAGCTATGGTCGTGGCGGTGAGGTCTCAGATGAACGTAGGCGGCAGCATGGGGGAAATTTTGTCGATCGAGTTGGTTCCTGTTATGTGCTGGTAGCTCGATTTTGGGTTCTCAGGCGAATTCGTGGAACTGGAAGGTCGGTTGAGTTGACGAGATGATTGTCGACTAGGTGGTGATGTCGCGGCGGTGAGATGGTCGGAGACGAGAGCGTGCACGTGCACGTGTGCACGTTTGAGCATCTGGTTTTGTTTATGTAGGGGAAGACGAGTTCGACTCGAGGAGGGTTCATGAAAACTGCAGTTCGACTCGAAGCAGGTGAGGTTGCAGGAGGACTCGGGGGAAGACTCGTGTTTTTAGTGGGTTTACTCGGGTTGTTTAATTCCAGTAACCTGGGTTTGAGATTTTAAAAGAAAATCATATTTGGGTTTTAAAATTTAAAGAATAAACAAGTTTTCAAGTATTTGGTAAATTTGGAAATAATTTATAAATGCTTTATCTCTAAGTAAGATTATTATTATGATTTGTAAATAATTTGCTTTGAATAATAAGATTTAAAATAATTCAAATAATTTATTTATAAGGATAATAAGGTTAAATTAGTATTAATATGAATTTAAGAATACTTAATTTAAATAGAATTTAAGTAAAGTTTAATTAAGAATAATGGTTTCATAATTAATTAAGGATTTTTAAATATAGAATGTTAATTAATTAATTGTTTAATTAATTTTAAATAATTAGTTAATTATTTATTTAATTTTAAATAATCACTTAATTATGGATTAATTAAGTGTAATTACTTAATAAAGTAATTATTGGTTAATTATTGAATGAAATTACTTATGGAAGTAATTAATAGGATAATTACTCATGGGGTAATTAATTAAAGTGATAAAAGGGTAATCACTTGATGTTATTAATCTAAGAAGTTGATTTATATAATTGTTGAGATTAATTAATTATGGAGTAGTTAATTAAATAAATGAATTAAGGATTATTTAGTAATGGAATTACTTATTTGTTAAGTAATTAATTAAGAAAGTAATCAAGATTATTAATGGAAGTAATTAAAAGATAATTACTTATGTAAGTAATTAAGAGTTAATTATTTAATTATTTTAGTTAATAAATTAATGTGATTAATTAAATGTGTTTAATTTAAGATTAATTACTAAGTGTAATTAATTAAAAAGTAATTAATAAAGTAATTAATTAAGGATTATTTGTTAATTTAAATTGATTAATAATTACTTAATGAAGTAATTAAAGATTAATTAATTAGATTAATTAATCAAGGTTAATATAATTAATTAAGAAGTAATTAATTAAGATAAGCAATTACAAATTGTTAATTACCGTTTATGATTAATTAAGACTAATTAATGAAGTGGTTGATTAAAATTAATTATTTAATTAATTAAAAGGTTAATTAATTTGTAAGGATTATTTAATTAATGAATTAATCAAGGTTGATTAATGAAAGTAATTAATTAAAGTATGTTTAATTATATGCTTAATTAATTAATGAAGGTTCATTAATTATTATAATTAATGATAGTAATTAAAAGTTAATTACTGTATATGGTTAAGGATAATTACTTGAATGTAATTAAAGTATAATTAATCAAGGAAGATTAATTAAGAAGATCATTAAAAGATGATTAATTAATTAAATTGTAATTAATTAATGGTTAAGTAAGAAGGCTTTATAAAATGAAGTAATTAATTTAATTCTTTAAATTAATTAAAAGATAATATAAATCATTACTTATGAATGGGTGATAGTATTGAATACTTGGCATTGATTGATATCTCTGACGAGATATATGCTGTATGATATGGATGTTAGTTGAATTGTATGGATTATCTGATAATGTTGATTATCTGTTGTGAATTATCTTTCTTTGTGTATAAAGATAATGAATTGAATTTGTTTTAACCTTTAAAACAACTTGGCCTTAAAAGATACGCTTTGGATTTCGATGAGACCGGGATCGGGTTTCCGTATACCGGATTTCCAGGTCTGGAGACCCGAATACCACATCGATCCAAATTAACGATAGGTCGTGAATCAAGTGAAGATGAAGATTCAGAGTGCAAGGGTTATTGTCGTTAACTCTGAGGGTGATTCCAAAACGAGTGTAACGAGATAATGCCTTCGGTTTCGTTCGAACCCGGAACGAACTTGTATGGATTGAATGCTTTCAGCACATCGTCAGGTGGACGATGAGCATTCTAAGTGATGTGTTCTGATTAAAGGTAATCGTGACCTCAAGCCTCATCAACCGGGAATGGCTAAAACAGGGGAGGTGCAGCAAGGTTAGTGGGTAGCACCCAAGTAGTATAAGATTCCCCTGTCTAGAGGTCCCTTCTTTTTATTCGGCTTTGTGGGCGGTTGCTAGCTACAACCGCGGGGTTTCTTATGCGGGAATTATCCAGTAAGGGATGTTCCGACCTTGTGTTGCAGGGGAGCGGGCGTACTCCTCGGTACGGTGATCTAGGCCACGTACTGTGACGGGCGGTACCCCAGTAGCCCTGCCATTGTATGGAATCCAAAATCCAATAAGTGCCGTACGATTTAGTTGTGCCCAACTATGTTGGAACGTGAGATGTAAGCATTCCAGCTATTTCTGTATTTTATTTGAAAACCCTAGACCCTATTATAATATAATCGGATTTCCTATCAAATGTTTTGGTTATCGTAAGGTAAAAACATTTCCGTGTTTATGTGCGGGAAGTCTTACGAGATACCTTTTCTTTCAAAGGTTTTTCAAAGTTAAACAAGTTTAAACCGTTTACTCACACCAGACCCATGTCTGACCCAAGTGTTTATTTTCTGTTTTATTAAACTCTTGGGTACTCAATATTGTATTGAGTAGTCGAGGGATTCAGGTTAGCTTTGATGAATTCTGGAGGAGATTTGGAGCAGGTGGCTTCAGCGAGTAGATATATAGTAATTCCGCTGTGTTTGTATTGAGTCTGTATCTCTGTGATGTTTGAGATGTATGATAGACAGGTGTTTATAACTGTCTAATATGAGATGTATAAGTTGTGTAACTTTGATGTATATGATACTATGTAATATTTTATGTGATATATTATATTTCATTCGTTCCGCTGTGAGTATCTGATGTTGTTGTTCTTTCTTCTTTCTTATCTTTTCTTCTTCTATCCCTTTCTTTCTTTATTGACAATACGACTTTCTGTGGAGAAAAAGTCGGGTTGTTACAGTGGTATCAGAGCTGTAGGTTGAGTGAATACCTAGCTCTGGAGTGGTGTCTATCTTGAGAGAGCGTATTTGTAATTTTTATATAACTATATATATATATATATATTTACTTCTACCTATTTGTTGGATTATCTGTTCGGATTTTCCAATATGAGTTATAAAGGTAGATAGGGTGGTGGTGTGTGTAACACGACTACCATTGGTTGGAAGTGTATCTATCGAGACTGTAAACCCAATACCGTCTCAAGTAAGTTTGGCAGCTGGGAGTAAGGATTTTCTCGGATCTCTGAAGGAAATCTTTTTAAAAGATTCGAAGTCCATTATTGGAGTGTAAATTTGGTTGAGCTCGGGTGAGCAGATTTTCTAGAGTTGATCTGTCGGTTGTGCAGAAGTAAGTAATGGAAGCTTGGCGACTTCAGGAAGGAGCAGCTGTGTGATGAGACGCAGTATCTATGGATGTTTCCGAAGGAGATGTTCTTTTTGGAGCAAGATCAAGAAGGTATTGGAGAAACAGTTGATGCCTACCGTAGGAAAGACTCGGCTGTATAGGAATTCTCTGATATCGAGTAAGAGAGTTTTATCTATTTTGAAGTATGGGACTAAGGTCGATTAGTTGTTCTTCGGACATGGTCTCATTATTTCCCTTAAGAAGAGTAAGTTGTTGGCGTTTGGTTTGGAGCCCGAGTTTCTTGAGAGATGTCTGTCGTCTCGGAGGTTCGTTGTGAGGTTAGTTGATGGTTTTAGCTTTGAGAAGCCTATAGATTAGAAGTTTTTGGTTAGCTGTGGTAGTAGTGCAACTCGAAATGTTCGGTGTGCTGACGAGGAGGTCTTTGGCTTAGTAGTATCATCGAGATAGAGTTTGGAAGTAGCAGTGTGGCTCGTTTCTCCGATGGTTCAGAAATCTTTATGGTTCTTTTATTCAGCAGTCCGGGTAGTTGGTGAAGATTTTCTGGAAGTGTTAACCTTGTTTGGGAAAAGCTTAAGGCTCGTTTAATTGGTAAAGAGAGAACAATTTCTTTGGAATCCGAACTAGGTAAGATCGCAAAAGTGACTTGCGATTAGTTTGGGAATTCATCTTGGGTAATCTTTTTTTTGAGATTGAGGTTTCTCATGTGGAAGTAGGAGCTACTGAAGTAGTCAGAATTTTTCCGGATGTATTCGAGGAAGTAGAAGTTTGTCTACATTCGGAGTTAGAGTTCCATATCGATTTGATTCCAGAAGCGATATCGGTGGTTAGTCTGGTAGTAGGATGGTTCTTAGAGAAAGAAGAGTTGGTGTAGCAGCTCAGAAATTTTTGGAAATGGATTGGTCAGATCTAGTTTTCAAGTTTGGATATTAAGAGATTTTGGAAGGATCATATTGTTGAATAGGATCTGGGGATCATTTTGTCCTTGATTCAGATTTGTTTCAGGAGCATCAGCAAGAGTTGAGTTGATCAGGAAGAGATGAGGTAGCTCAAGATCGTCTGGTGAGTTATGCAGATATGAGACAGAGTTTGGAATTCGGAGTTGGAGATTGGAAATTGTTTAAGTTTTCTCCGATATAAAGCTATAAGATTTGGTAAGTCTGGAAAGCTAGCTCCGAAATATTTTTGATTTTCCTGTGTTCTCGAGAGGAGTACGTAGTTCCTTGTCTACAGGATTGAATGGCCAGTTGGATATCTGGAATTCATTGTATTTCACGTATCTCTGAGGGAGTACGTGTATGATGCATTGCTAGTGTGGAATCTGCAGTTCGGTTGAATTTGGAAGTTGAGCTGGACTTGAGTGTGATCTAATATTCTGTTCAGATTGGTGGATCTAGAGAAGTGAGGAGCTTTAGATCATGGTGGTGTAGTTTGTTTAGCTTATGTAGAGCGAGTCTCCAGGTGATTTATACTCGGGGAAACTCGAGATAGTAGTATGAGATCTATCCTGATTTGTATTAGGATAGTTAGATAGGTTTGTTTGATTATTTGATTGGTTGCTTTGGTTGTTAGGAATTGGATGATATGTATGTGGTTGCTGTTTAAAATTAAATCTTTTCTGGATTATTAAAATTAACTTTGTTTTTAATTTCGGGGACGAAATTATTTTAAGGGGGGAGGAATGTGATATCCCGGGATTTTGGACAATATAAATTTAATAATCTGTATTGATAATTTAATTGGATTGATAATTTTCTTTATAATTTTAATTTAATTTGGTAATTAAATCTTTTAAAGGCTAATAAATATTTAATCTGGAAATATTTAAATTTGGTAGTACTTGATCTTTTCTAATAATTTAAAATTGATAAGATTTATTTTCAAAGCTAATAAAGTTTTAATCTATTTATAATATATATTTTGCTATATATATGTATTGTGAATATAAATCTTTTGTTTAAATAAAAGATGTATTTTCAAATTGTAATATATATGTATGTATATGTTATGATTTGAAGTTGTATTGAAATTTAATATAATAATTCTCAAATTTATGTTAAAAATATTTTCTATTTAAATATATATGTATATTTGTATATATTGGGATTTTGGTTTGAATTTAATAAAAGTGTTTCAAATTTTTATATATATATATATAAAGTATAATTTGGAAAGTATAATTTAATATAATACTTTTTCAAAGGGTATTTGGTATTTTAATTTATATCTCTTAAACAAATAAGATAATTAAATTGGATTTAAAAATATATAAGATTTTATTTATTTTATAATATGTTTCTTTAAAGTAAGATAAGTGTTATTTATTAATAAAGTAAGTATGAAAAGCTTTATATTAACATTTAAATTAATTAAAAATTTATTTAATGTATTTAAGTACATGTGTTAATATCTTAACACATGGTAATAACATTTGTAAGAAAACTAAACATGCATGGACATTTGTCTAACTTATAAAATTACAAGTGGCCTTCATTTAATATTATTTGAAAATTTAGAAAACTAAATTATCTTAAATGACATATGTATAGAGAAGCTGGGCATTTTTCTTTCGTTCAAAACTTATTTTCTCAGTTCGAAATCTTCTTCCTCCATCTTCTTTTCTTTCCATCTTTTCTAAATTCAAAAGAAAAATCAAAAACTATAACAAAAATCAAACTCAACAAGTAAATCAAACTGTTTCAACCTGAGATCATGGAAGCAACTAAATCAAATCTGCAATTTCAAACCTGCATTTCAAAGGAAGATCAGCAGCAGTTTAAATCATCAAAATTAACAAGCATGCAAGAATTCAGATTTCAACAACATAGCAATTTAAATTAGCAGTTTCCAGATCAAAGCCTGGAAGTAACAAAACAGTGCTCTGCTTTGTTCTTTGTTCTTATTATAAGGTGAGTAAACAATTTTTATTTTAAAAACAGTTTTAAAAATCTGATGCTAAATTTGATATCAGTGATAAATTTTTTCTGTTACATAGATTAAAATGTTGATATGAAACTGATAAGAATGCATGTATAAATATATGTATACCTGTTCTCTGTTATTTTTAAGATGAGAAAATTTCCCCTATTAAAAACTTGAATCTGTTTAAATCTGATGTTTGTGATAAATATTTGAGATGATCTTGTGGAAATTGTTTGCATGATGAAAATATGTTGTATATAGATGAATATGTAGATGTTTAAACATGCATGTCTGTATATACTCCTCTGTTTGAATAAGCAGACTCAAGTTTATCATAAAAAGAATTTTATATCTTCCCATCTAATCGAATCAATATTAAACTTTGAAATATAAATAAAAGTTGTCTGTTGAAGACTGATAATGATTTTAAAAATAGAATCAGGACTTTTATTTTAGTAAATCATTTTATTTACAATAAGTATAAATTTTATGTCAAAAATAAATATTCATAATTTTGTAAATTGATTCCAGAAATGGGTTAGTGATAGGAAATGATAAATTTAGATACCAAAATCATCATTTTTAGTTAAGTGATTTCTGGGAATTCAGAGGTGAAGAGTTCTTGGGTTTATGGCTTATTCACGGTGATCGGCGAGATGGTCGATGGCAAGACTTTGGTTGAAGGAAGCTTGTAGGAGTACGCACTCAGGAAAAATGATCGATGAATTTTTAGATGTCCACGGTGGCCAGGCGGAAAAGATTTAGGGTTTAGCAACCGGGTTTTTGTTGAAGGGATGTCGAGTCTCGTTTGACAACTGTGGATCACCGGAGACGATCGCATATGGGTAATTGGAAGCGTGGGTTGATGACGCAGCTATGGTCGTGGCGGCGAGGTCTCAGATGAACGTAGGCGGCAGCATGGGGGAAATTTTGTCGATCGAGTTGGTTCCTGTTATGTGCTGGTAGCTCGATTTTGGGTTCTCAGGCGAATTCGTGGAACTGGAAGGTCGGTTGAGTTGACGAGATGATTGTCGACTAGGTGGTGATGTCGCGGCGGTGAGATGGTCGGAGACGAGAGCGTGCACGTGCACGTGTGCACGTTTGAGCATCTGGTTTTGTTTATGTAGGGGAAGACGAGTTCGACTCGAGGAGGGTTCGTGAAAACTGCAGTTCGACTCGAAGCAGGTGAGGTTGCAGGAGGACTCGGGGGAAGACTCGTGTTTTTAGTGGGTTTACTCGGGTTGTTTAATTCCAGTAACCTGGGTTTGAGATTTTAAAAGAAAATCATATTTGGGTTTTAAAATTTAAAGAATAAACAAGTTTTCAAGTATTTGGTAAATTTGGAAATAATTTATAAATGCTTTATCTCTAAGTAAGATTATTATTATGATTTGTAAATAATTTGCTTTGAATAATAAGATTTAAAATAATTCAAATAATTTATTTATAAGGATAATAAGGTTAAATTAGTATTAATATGAATTTAAGAATACTTAATTTAAATAGAATTTAAGTAAAGTTTAATTAAGAATAATGGTTTCATAATTAATTAAGGATTTTTAAATATAGAATGTTAATTAATTAATTGTTTAATTAATTTTAAATAATTAGTTAATTATTTATTTAATTTTAAATAATCACTTAATTATGGATTACTTAAGTGTAATTACTTAATAAAGTAATTATTGGTTAATTATTGAATGAAATTACTTATGGAAGTAATTAATAGGATAATTACTCATGGGGTAATTAATTAAAGTGATAAAAGGGTAATCACTTGATGTTATTAATCTAAGAAGTTGATTTATATAATTGTTGAGATTAATTAATTATGGAGTAGTTAATTAAATAAATGAATTAAGGATTATTTAGTAATGGAATTACTTATTTGTTAAGTAATTAATTAAGAAAGTAATCAAGATTATTAATGGAAGTAATTAAAAGATAATTACTTATGTAAGTAATTAAGAGTTAATTATTTAATTATTTTAGTTAATAAATTAATGTGATTAATTAAATGTGTTTAATTTAAGATTAATTACTAAGTGTAATTAATTAAAAAGTAATTAATAAAGTAATTAATTAAGGATTATTTGTTAATTTAAATTGATTAATAATTACTTAATGAAGTAATTAAAGATTAATTAATTAGATTAATTAATCAAGGTTAATATAATTAATTAAGAAGTAATTAATTAAGATAAGCAATTACAAATTGTTAATTACCGTTTATGATTAATTAAGACTAATTAATGAAGTGGTTGATTAAAATTAATTATTTAATTAATTAAAAGGTTAATTAATTTGTAAGGATTATTTAATTAATGAATTAATCAAGGTTGATTAATGAAAGTAATTAATTAAAGTATGTTTAATTATATGCTTAATTAATTAATGAAGGTTCATTAATTATTATAATTAATGATAGTAATTAAAAGTTAATTACTGTATATGGTTAAGGATAATTACTTGAATGTAATTAAAGTATAATTAATCAAGGAAGATTAATTAAGAAGATCATTAAAAGATGATTAATTAATTAAATTGTAATTAATTAATGGTTAAGTAAGAAGGCTTTATAAAATGAAGTAATTAATTTAATTCTTTAAATTAATTAAAAGATAATATAAATCATTACTTATGAATGGGTGATAGTATTGAATACTTGGCATTGATTGATATCTCTGACGAGATATATGCTGTATGATATGGATGTTAGTTGAATTGTATGGA
The DNA here is from genome assembly GCA_030737815.1 of Allium fistulosum. Lineage (NCBI taxonomy): Eukaryota > Viridiplantae > Streptophyta > Magnoliopsida > Asparagales > Amaryllidaceae > Allium > Allium fistulosum. The sequence continues at coordinate 244,703,808 of CM060905.1, read as the reverse complement.
TTATCTGATAATGTTGATTATCTGTTGTGAATTATCTTTCTTTGTGTATAAAGATAATGAATTGAATTTGTTTTAACCTTTAAAACAACTTGGCCTTAAAAGATACGCTTTGGATTTCGATGAGACCGGGATCGGGTTTCCGTATACCGGATTTCCAGGTCTGGAGACCCGAATACCACATCGATCCAAATTAACGATAGGTCGTGAATCAAGTGAAGATGAAGATTCAGAGTGCAAGGGTTATTGTCGTTAACTCTGAGGGTGATTCCAAAACGAGTGTAACGAGATAATGCCTTCGGTTTCGTTCGAACCCGGAACGAACTTGTATGGATTGAATGCTTTCAGCACATCGTCAGGTGGACGATGAGCATTCTAAGTGATGTGTTCTGATTAAAGGTAATCGTGACCTCAAGCCTCATCAACCGGGAATGGCTAAAACAGGGGAGGTGCAGCAAGGTTAGTGGGTAGCACCCAAGTAGTATAAGATTCCCCTGTCTAGAGGTCCCTTCTTTTTATTCGGCTTTGTGGGCGGTTGCTAGCTACAACCGCGGGGTTTCTTATGCGGGAATTATCCAGTAAGGGATGTTCCGACCTTGTGTTGCAGGGGAGCGGGCGTACTCCTCGGTACGGTGATCTAGGCCACGTACTGTGACGGGCGGTACCCCAATAGCCCTGCCATTGTATGGAATCCAAAATCCAATAAGTGCCGTACGATTTAGTTGTGCCCAACTATGTTGGAACGTGAGATGTAAGCATTCCAGCTATTTCTGTATTTTATTTGAAAACCCTAGACCCTATTATAATATAATCGGATTTCCTATCAAATGTTTTGGTTATCGTAAGGTAAAAACATTTCCGTGTTTATGTGCGGGAAGTCTTACGAGATACCTTTTCTTTCAAAGGTTTTTCAAAGTTAAACAAGTTTAAACCGTTTACTCACACCAGACCCATGTCTGACCCAAGTGTTTATTTTCTGTTTTATTAAACTCTTGGGTACTCAATATTGTATTGAGTAGTCGAGGGATTCAGGTTAGCTTTGATGAATTCTGGAGGAGATTTGGAGCAGGTGGCTTCAGCGAGTAGATATATAGTAATTCCGCTGTGTTTGTATTGAGTCTGTATCTCTGTGATGTTTGAGATGTATGATAGATAGGTGTTTATAACTGTCTAATATGAGATGTATAAGTTGTGTAACTTTGATGTATATGATACTATGTAATATTTTATGTGATATATTATATTTCATTCGTTCCGCTGTGAGTATCTGATGTTGTTGTTCTTTCTTCTTTCTTATCTTTTCTTCTTCTATCCCTTTCTTTCTTTATTGACAATACGACTTTCTGTGGAGAAAAAGTCGGGTTGTTACAATAATGAATTAACTCATATAGCCAAATCTTAACATTATAACATACACAATGAAAGTATCCTACTAAATAATTTTTTTTATTGCTACAGCTTCCAAAATTATTAGTAAAGATCTTAAACTTCTTGTGAACAGAGGTCTCTACATAACATAGATCCATCACTAAGTCAAGACTGATTAACATTACTTTTAGTTTTATTAATCTCTTACCTGTGAGCATAAGATATCGCTCCTACTAAAGTCTCAATATTTCATGATCTAACAAGCATAAAATAATTACATCCCCATGGGGCATAGTAAAACAATATGTAGTTAACTGCAATACTGGAATTTTTATAATTTATCTTAGTGGATGATAAGAGCTGTCATTCGATTCATTAATGTTGTGGCTATTCCATTAATTGAAATATAGTTACATCCAATTTGTTTTATTTTATCCATTAACAATAGAGTACCTACTACTTGCACCATAAAATCAGCTTAACCAAAATAGTTAGCATTTCATGTTTATCGTTATAAAATTAGATATCAAATAATGTAATCATGTGTTTTAATATTTACATTAAACCCATAAAAAAATATTATATATACGACAGTTTGGTCTTCAGTCATCTTCACAAACCTTATTGCAACAACGCAATGGTACAGGATGTATAAATTGCATAGTATATAATTCTCTCGTTTGGTTCTACTTTCCTTATGCAATTACGAACATTCTTATTCTAAAGCAAGTTGACCATAAAAATTATATTATATAAAATCATACAAAAACAAGTTTTATGATTAACACAAAGATTATACATAAAATGTTCTAATGACATTCGTGAAATCATGTCCTTGGTGCATATAGATCTTTATCATAATGACTTAATCACTTTTATTGAAACAAGGCCGACACATTACAATGTCAAAATAGAAAATCCTTTTTCCATGAGCATAAGAATCTTTAACTATAACATTTACTTTATTCCATCTTATGTTTATATAATTTAGCAAACATTACTTCCAAGTTATATAAAGCAATTATTTTATATATATAATTAATTCTGAATGCCAACTTTTATATAATGTCATGCGACGATGATAGATTATATATGTATGTATGTATGTATGTATGTGTATGCAATCATAAAATTTATTCGAACAATCATTGGGGTTGCATATATATCAAAACATGAATATGTTTTGATCATCATATACAATTTAAAATAACAGTTATTAACATAATATTATATAAAATTAATACTATTATTCTATTATCATCGCATATGGGCATTGAATTTTAAAACATTATATATATGTAAATAACTTTGTATCATAAGTTTACAATAAAGGTATACGAAATGTCACATAAACTAAGCCAACATAACTTAATACATATTATCGCACTTCATCTCTTCATAAAGAATATTCTCACATCGAGTTGACAAATCCATTATATCACGAAGGAGTTTAAATGCCTTGATTACGTTGAAATTTTTCTCATATCAAAGCATAACTTAATATACATCGTCAAGGGTGGAGTAATCTTGTTATGAGTAAACTGATTAATTAAGAGAAATAACTTATATACTTTGAATTTAAACATAAATATAACCAACTTTATAGGATTTTTACTTTATTAGTTGCTAGGAAACTAGACAAGACTGTAAAGCAAACTTAGCATATACTTTACAAAATCAAACAAATTAAAACATGTTGAGAAATAGGAATGATAGCCTCATAATATTTCATTTAGGCTAAAAACAGGAAACTAATAAAAGGCTAGCATCCATTATACAGCTATTAGCTATACTTGGTACTTTGTTGTAACTATGGTATAATTATGCAATTATAATTTAGGAAATAAGCAATGGCTAGTAGAATTATAATTTAGGAATAAACAATGGCTAGTAGAATTATAATCAAGGAAAAAAACAATGGCTATTAGAATTAAGCTTTATATAATCATGTACAAAGAGCTTATAGAACTAGAGAAAAAATTGCAATAAAATTAATTATTCATCATATTCTCTCTTCTCCTTTGAAATTCAATATGGTATCAGAGTAGGTCAAATCCTGACTCAAAAGTCCCGCAACAACATCAATTACTACAGATATCAAATAACTGCAGTAAGTTCAACATGTCTTCATCCGACAACATTAAACTCACAAATATCATACTCAATGGCAATAGAAATTACATTCCTTGGTCAAGATCAGTATCAATTGGTCTCGCTGGAAAAGGAAAATTTAGCTTTATCACTGGTAAAAAGGAGAAACCCAAAGCAGCAGAGCCAAATAAGCCAACTCCCGAAGAGAAAGCAAAAATAGAAGAATGGGAGACAACCGACCAATTAATCATGTCATGGCTTCTCGGCACAATGGAACCCCAATTTTCAAACGTGCCCGTGTACTCCAGCACATCACAGGAGGTTCGGGATAAAGCCAAAAGAAGGTATGGCCAACAAAAAATTTTGCTTATATATTTAGCCTTAAATAAGAGCTTTCCCAAATTGAACATAGTACCCAATGTAATAACAAACTAGTGACCGAAATTATATCAAAATGAAAAGAGCTCAATGTTTATCTTCCTCCAACAATAGACCCAGTTAGAATCCAAAAAAGATCTGAACAAGAATTAATCTTCACCTACCTAGGGGATCTTGATCCAAGCTACGAATCGATCAGGTCTCAAGTCTTGGCATCAGCTCAGATGACAAGTTTTGATGATGTAGTGGCAAGAATTGAGCAAGAGTAATCTCGACGTGCCCTTATAAACCCACAAAAGTTGGAAAATCAAGAGAACAAGGCATTTTAGGTAAAACACTCATACTTTAGTTTTATGAACACTGCAAAAGGGAAGGGAGCTTCGAGCACCGAGCAGTGTGATCACTGCAAGAAAGCAGGGCATAACCGCGATGGTTGTTGGTTCCTTCATCCCTACCTTCAACCTGTTGGAGAGAAGGGCTACAGAGAAGGTAATTGGGGCAACGCAAAAAATGAGAAAATTTGATGGTTTTAGCAAATGAGTGGAGGTAGAAGGGGATGGATCTGAATCGACTTAATGGACAAATAACACCTCCAATTCTGCGGGATCTTCTGTAACTCAAACGGTGCAACTGAATCAACTGCTAACTCAATTAAACAGTTTGTTGTAGCAACAAACTTTAGGTTTGTACATTCTAATGCTATTTTTAATTCATTGAAAATCAACAACAATTTTGAAATTGCAAAAATGCATCAAAATACAAATAGATGTCTAATTGACTCAGGTACTACTGATCACATGACATGGGACAAAAATAGATTAACCGGTGTTACACAAAATAAAGACCCACAACATGTAAAGATTGCTAATGGAGATAAAGTCCAAATTCATGGTTTTGGTACAACAAAGTGTCTTACAAAAGATGTGAAAAATATTTTCTGTTTGCCAGATTTTAATTTAAATTTATTATCAGTTAGTTAAATAACCCATGAATTGAATTGCAATGTTATGTTCTCACCGTATAAAGTGGCCTTTTAGGATCAAGAATCGGGAAAGAAAATTGGCGAGGAATGTCTAGAAAATGGCTTCTATTATCTTTATGAAAGCACCAATAAATGTCATGTATCATTAAATTAAGTAGATCGTGATAAATTGCTGCATTGGAGATTGGGTCATCCATCTGATCAAATTTTGAATAAACTTTTCTGTTATAAATTAAATTCCAAAAATTGTGATGTTTATAAGCTTTCAAAACAAATTAGAGCACCATTTTCTTTATCTACTAATAAGTCAGAAAAATGCTTTGATTTAATTCATTCTGATATTTGGGATCCAGCCCCAGTTGATTCTTATGATAATTTTAAATATTTTGTCACATTTATTGATGCTTTTTCTCACACTACTTAGGTTTACCTTTTAAAAGGAAAAAATGAAGTTTTTTCATGTTTTCAAGAATTTTATAGGTTTATAAAAAATCAATATAATGCAAAAATTAAAAAAATTCGATCTGATAATGGGATAAAATACTTAGACAAAGATTTCATAGAATTTTTTAAACAAAAAGGAATTTTACACCAAACTACTTGTACTAATACACCTGAACAAAACAGAGTTTCCGAAAGAAAAAATCAAAATTTACTTGAAGTCACTAGATCTTTGATTTTTCAAACTAACATTCCAAAATCTTATTGGTCAGATTCTATGCTAACTACGACTTAGCTCATAAATAGATTGTCAAGTGTCATGCTTAAAAATATGAGTCCCTTAGAGAATTTTAAGAATAGGAAAATAAATCTTGATCACATAAGAGTTATTGAATGTACATGTTTCGTATACATAAAAAGACATGACAAGCTAGATAAAAATACTGTTAAAGCCATATTTTTAGGATAATCATCCCAAAAAAGGCGTATAAATGCTATGATCCAAAAAATCATAAACTTTATATCTCACGAGACGTATCATTTTTTGAAAATGAACCATATTATGAAACAAATGAACAAGGAAATACGCAAGGTAAATCGATCATATTGTCTCCAATTAATTTCATGTTTCCTGAAGAAACAAATCAAGAACAGGTTGACCAAACAAATGAAGAACAAATCAGAGAAACAAGTCCAATTCGTTCAGGGGGGAGAAGAGATAAATCAGTTAAGTGAAGAACTAACTCAAGAAGAACCAACTCAAGAAGAAAATGGCATAAGAAGATCTACAAGACAAACTCGACCCCCCCCCCCCCGTCAAATTAAGGGATTATGTAACCAACAGGTGATGTATCCAATGCAAGATTTTATTTCATATAACAAAGTATCCCCTTCATATCGAGCCTACTTAAGTAACATCACTAACCAAATGGAACAAACCAACTTTAGTGAAGCCAATCAAAGCCCAATTTAGTGAAAATCTATGAATGAAGAACTTCAAGCCTTAGAAAAAAATGACGCATGGGATATTATTGATTTACCAAAAAACAAAAACCCATAGGTTGCAAATGGGTATACAAAATCAAATACAATAGTGATGGTGTTATTGAAAGGTACAAAGCGAGATTAGTGGCTAAGGGATTTACCCAAACGTATGGTATTGACTACCAAGAGACTTTTGCACCAATAGAAAAAATGAATACGGTTAGAATTTTGCTGTCGGTAGCCACCAACTTGGGATGGAATTCGTTCTAAATGGATGTAAAAAATGCATTCCTTCAAGGAAATTTAGAAGTGGGAATCTATATGACTCTTCCTCCGGGCTACAAACGTGAGATGAACTCATCACTGGTGTGTAAATTAAAAAAAAGAAATCTAAAGACTAAAGCAATCTCCAAGAGCATAGTATGTCAAGCTAAGCTTTTCTTTTTAAAGATTAATTTTTTTAGAAGTACCACCGATCCTCTGTGTTCATCAAACACTCACAAAATACCACTACTATTATTCTAGTTTATATTGATGACATTATCATTACTGGAAATAATAATGAGGAAATTGAAAGGGTTAAACAATATTTAAAAAATGAATTTGACATCAAAGACTTTGGAAAACTTTCATATTTTCTTTGAATAGAAATAGTCCACTCAAGTAAAGGATTATTTCTATCCCAAAGAAAATATGTCCTTGATCTATTAAAAGAGACTGGTAAATTAAGAGCAAAACCAGCTAATACTCCAATGGAGACTAATATAAAATTTGAAGTTAAAGATGGTGAGCCATTATCTGACATAGCACAATAACAGAGGATGGTAGGCAAATTAATTAACCTTACAGTAACCAGACCTAGTATTGCCTTTGCAGTTAATATCATAAGACAATTTATCCCTGCTCCATATACCGGCTAAGTGAGTGCAGTTGATAGGATATTGAGATATCTTAAAGGCACTCCAGCTCAAGAAATTTGGATGAAGAAAAATAATGCTAATGATGTGGTTGGTTTTTCTGATGCAGATTGGGCCGGAAGCTATGATAGAAAATCAACCACAGGGTTTTGTACGTTTGTAGGTGGTAACTTGGTCACTTGAAAACGTAAGAAGCAGAATGTTGTAGCTAGACAAGCGCAGAAGCAGAATATTGAGCCATGACATCCACAACTAGTGAGCTTGTCTGTATTGATCAATTACTTAGTGACATGAAGATAGAGCACACAAAAACAATGCAAATGTGCTGTGATAATCAAGCTGCACGTCATATTGCATCTAATCTTGCCTTCCATGAGAGGACAGAGGTAGATTGTCACTTTGTTAAAGAAAAAGTGCAATCGAGGGAAATAGTAACTCCATTTGTCAAAAGCAAAGGGCAACTGGTAGATATTTTCACAAAAGCACTCGGCAAGATCAGCCATCTGAACATAATTAACAAGTTTGGTTCTGTAAATTTATTCGAATCCAACTTAAGGGGGAATGTTGGGAAATAGGAATGATAGCCTCGGAATATTTCATCTGGGCTGAAAACATGAAACAAATAAAAGATTAGCATCCATTATACACTTGTTAGCTATACTGGTACTTTGTTGTAATTATGGTGTAATCAGACAATTATAATTTAGGAAATAAGCAATAGCTAGTAGAATTATAATTTGAGAAATAAGCAATGGTTAGTAGAATTATAATCAAGGAAATAAGCAACGGCTAGTAGAATTAAGTTATATATAATAATGTATAAAGAGCTTGTAGAATCAGAGAAAAAAGTTTGCAGTAAAATTAATTATTCATTCTATTCTCTATTCTCCTCTAAAATTCAATAAAACAACAAAATGAAATCGTTATTTTAAGGAAATTAAATCGTTAACAACTCTGATACCAATCGTAAGAAAATATTTAAATTCAAACTAAATTTTCTCGTATCTTTATAGTATGAACCTTTAAACCAATAATTAGTTTACATACTAAACATGAATATATATATATATATATATCACACACCATTTCATTTGCCAAAGAATTAATTTAGGCCATCTTTTATACTAAAAGAAGAAGAGTATGATTTGCACTATTACAATTTTTCGCCTACTACTTCTTTATCATGACCTCTCTTTAATAGAGTATAAGATACTAGTACTTTTATTATATTTTGTCATGTATTAATTAGTGTAGACAAGGGACTCTATTTATACACCACTAGAAAAGATATAAATTGCCTATATGGCTTTATCGATGCCACATTAATGCCAGAGATGGGGGCATTGGCATGTCATTCGCAATTACTTACTGACATAAAACGTGTTGATGTCATGCTGTTGCAATATACTTAGGTGTTGGTATGTCAAAGGCATGGCATCGGCCATCCATGTACCCTCAATTGACATCCCACGACATCTTCTCCATCATCCTTCAGACCGAAATAAAAATGATATTTGCATATGCATCTCCATCGATTTTGCTATTGATTCGATCTGCACCATCAATTCAATGCAACTCATATTCTATCTACACCATCAATTGCATCTGCATCTTCTCGATATTGTATCCTCCATTGATCCTCCTCCATTGAAGCTGCCTCAAATCCATTAAAGCTTTGCGCCTTAGCCTTCATCACTACATTAAGCTGAGGCAAAATCATTCTTTTACACTAGGAGCATAATTATCGTTCATGATATTTATTATTAAATTATTGTTGGGAGAAAAATTAAACCAAATACTATTGACCATTGTAAATACTGAGACAAGAAGAAGAAAAATTAGAAAATATTTTATTAGGGAGTAAAAAACATTGAAATTAGGGTAAAATATATAGGAAAATGAAATTTATTCATGATATCGTACTTAGAGATGCACAAATTGATAAAATTAACAATTGTCTATAGCATGACAACATTTTGATGAAAGTTGTAAACCATGGTTCAAAAATCCATTACTCAGGTGTAAGTTTGAAATTATTTATGAAATTCATTCGTGTAATTATTTTGGTGAAACTCGTTATTGTTATCGAATTATACATTGTGAACTATGAGATATGGTATTTTTAACAGGTAAATAACGAATAGTATTTGTAATAAAATAATAATGATTGTTATTGTTTTGCAAAATAATAATATTTTATATAAATGTTGATATATAAATATTTATAGTAATAAATTATATATAAATATCCTCGGTATCCCTGATAGTATACCTAATTATAATCCTATGATTAATACATATAAACTAAGATTAATAATAAATTATATATGCACATGTACGTATATTGTTAATATTTAAACATAAATATATAATTATACATCTGCATATATAATTATATATAAACACATATATATTTGTGTCCTTCCACATATGCTAGCACACACTCCATACTGTTGGTACAATTTGGTTGACTCCAATATAATAAGTAATTAAATTCCCTTTTGTTGGTGACTAAACATATATTGTTAATGATATATTATTTAAATTTGATTGCAGAAATTGATTGCACCTTATTTGTTACCACAATCCTTGATTTCCAAACATCTCAAACCTCTTAGAATTTTATTTTGGCTTCATCCGACAAGTACCAGTCATGATCATTATATAGATATCAGTTTTTAACTAAAATGAAAATCGACATTCATCGGATACATTATTTTTTGGATTGTCCCAATATTGGACAAGTTATAAATGCAATAATATTTATGTTTTGTAAATCATTTCAAATCGAACAATTAATAAAATTTTGTTGGCGCTTCCTTCTTGTTCCCATGTGCGCTCTTTTGCGTACAATACAGGATACGAAGAGAAGGGCGATCGAACTTTTGTTGATCGTTCCATTTGAAATGGTTTACAAAATGCAAAAATCATTGTGTTTGTAGGGAAGTAAGATGGTCGACCATTTAAAAAAGGTGTAGAAATCCCTAGGTATAGTTTCAAAATTATTTGAGAATTACATTATTCTAAAATTCATTATTATCAATATGGTATTGATACTTAAAAATTAATAACAATATAGTATTGGTAATAAAAAAATAACTAGTATTATTCATTAAAGATAACAATATATTGCTTTATTGATAATTATTAAAATAATAACAATATATGATATTATTGCTTATTATTGAATAATAAATAAATTAGATGATACTATTATGTGAAAAATATTACAATTTTTGTTTACGTATACAGTATAAAAGGTGGATTATTTGAATATTCGAAACTGAATATACCATAAAAGCAAAAAAGAGGAACGATACAATTGCACTTTAGAAATGGTTGGAAGCATCTGCAATGGTGGCATCTCGTACTAAAACAAATATGAAAGAAGTTCAATGTTCGTATTTGAAATGTCATTGCATGAAACTACTAGAGTATTATATTGCAATGTTACATTTACATGAATATGGTTTTATGCCAAACTCTTATGTGTGGAGATATCATGGAGAAGTTAATCACGTTGTATAAGATGAGATCATATATATAAAGGTAGATTATGATGAAGTTATTGAAGAATATATATATATAGAGAGAGAGAGAGAGAGAAAATAGAAAGACTGAAATAATTCATGTTGTTGTTGGTCTGAGTATGTGGACCGATGAAACTGATTTTGAGTAAGAACTTGACCCAAATGTGAAAAAGTTTTTTAATTTGTTAGAAGCATGAAAACAACGGTTGTATAAAAGATGTAAAATGACCCATTTGTTAACGACATCTAGGTTAATCGCTATAAAATTCGAATACAACCATTAGAAAAGCTAATGAACGCAAGTCTTAGTTTGTGAAAAGAAATACTTTAACTTGACAATGTTTTGACAAAGAACTGGTACTCACTTAAAAAAAAGATACATGCCTTTGGATTATCGTATAAACAATTTTCATGTGTCTAGGTGGATGAATGATTTATTAGAAGGAAAATAAAAATATGACATTGTGTGAATTCTATAAACAACTAAGATATAAGTCAATAAAAAATAGTGGTAAAGGTGTACCTTTCACCAAAATATATTATTTTTCGATTACACATAGATTGCAAAGATTATATGCATCTGCTGCTACTGCAAACACATGTGATGGCATAGTGAATGACAATGAGATGAAGGAGTTTTATATCATCCTTCATATGGAGATGCTTGGAAGCATTTTGATAATATATACCATGATTTTGCAAAAGAATCTCATAACATAAGAATTGACTTGTGTATGGATGGTTTTATGTCATTTTTTTCATTTGGTAAACCTTATTCAACTTGCCCGATTGATCTTGAACCTAGAAATCCAAAACACAGGATAGACATATACTTACAGCCTTTAGTTGATGATCTGAAACAACCATGGACAAAGGGTGTTGTTACGTATGGCATTTCAAGAAAAAGAACTTTATAATGTTTACTTCTTTTTGTGGACAATAAGCAATTTTCCTACATATAGGATGCTCTCTAGATGAAGTACTAGCGGAAAATTCGCATATCCTATTTGCATGAATTCGATAGAATCATTTTGACTTACAAATTATGGCATACGGTGTTGGTGAGATCGAATTTGTCGTTTCTTTGCACGTAAACAATCGTTTTAGAAGTGATAAGAAAAAATCGGATGAAATACAACTACAATTTAGAGCCATTTACCGTTATAAGTAGAAAACAAGTGTATGAGCTCATGTAAGATTATCCTAAAATACACGAAATAGGAAAAGAGTCGGAAATTCCTAATAAAGAAGTGTATCACAATTGGCGCGAACAAAGTATATTTGGGAGTTACCATATTGGAAAAACTAAAAACTTCAACACAATATAGACATGGAGCATAACGAGGAAAATGTGTTCAAGAACTTCTTTAAAAAGATAATGAACGGAAAAGAAAAAACAAAAGATGATTTGAAGTCAAAGAAGGATATCGCATTATACTATAATTGTCCTTGGCTTAAAATTGATACCGTAGGACTAAATTTCAAACGCCTTGCATATTATGAGTTGGAAAACAAGCGTCTTACTTGATGGCTACTGATATTTAATGTATATTAATGACGTTGGATAACGATGTTTTATTTCAATTTGGATGATTTATTAAAATTTGGATGGTGTAGTACTAATTTTATGTTGTGTAGATAATGTATTTAATGTAAGGAAATTTGACCGTTTTGTAAGGAAATTAATACGAAAACATTAATGGTTTTCCTTCCTTATTTTGTAAGGAAATTTGACTGTTTCCTTCCTCAAACGTTTCCTTCCTCATTTTTTGATCAATAGAATCTAAAGGGTTTTCCTATTAATATGCTAATCAATAAAACGGTTATAATCTAGAGCGTTAGTTTTCCTCATCTTGATCTTGATGGACGATCAAGACTAAGTCTACAAATCTGGAAATTTGGTCCTCTCTCTACCTATAAATATTAACCTTTGCCCCATCACAAAGGATATAGAAAAACACATAAAGAAAGATATAGGAAAAGAGAGAGAAACCATTTCCTTTCTCCATTAAAATAACTTTCGACAACAACCATTGTCGATTCATATACAAGATATCTGGAGGTATGTTTTATTGATTCATTACATATGTGATAATCATGTAATTCTAGATCTTAGGGTTTATGTTGTTTGCAAGATAAAGATTACATGTGGTATCAGAGCAAGGTTTTAAAATTCATGATTATCCATCAATATATATAAAACGAAACTAGCATAGATCTATGATATGATGTTTGTAATTTTACTATAATAATGATGATGATTATTAGTGTTAATGTGATTCAAGTTTAATATTCATATTATTTAAGTTGCTATAGTAATCATGATCATCGATATTATTCTATTTACCGTATGCTTAGATCTGGATCTGGAAAGTTTATATTTTCGCAAAAGTTAATTTTTCTACCTTAATGTTTGACCTACTGTATAATATGGAACAACTTATTGTATGCGAATACTTTTCAGAAAGTATACATATTGAAAACAATTATTTCCTAGTTTGACATTAAATTCATGATCTGGAACTTGCAAAATAATTGTTTATATGTTAAATTCATGTATGAAATTTACTTGGAGTTACTAGACATTTATTATCCTTGTTGTGGATTACTTGAAAGAATGGCAAATGTTTATGCAAAAAAAAAAGAAAAAAACTTCCGCGCTTAATTTCCTTGTTTCCTCTGGTCTGATGCATGCAGTCCCGTCCACAGACGGCTGCTGCTTGCACAATAACGCATGAAACATTAACGTTTATCATTTTTCCATAAGTATGGTTCTACTGCCTACCCACGGGAGGCGCTAAACCTAACCTTTTATTATGACATGTGTTTTATTCTAATAAAGAAGCCTACATTTCTTTTGTATCTGCAGTTGCAATACCCTCAAACCTTAATTCGCATGCTACGTCTATCATCAGACTCAATGGAACCAACTACTCAGAATGGAGAGAGCAAGTTGAGTTTTCTTTGGGCGTACTTGAACTGGACATGGATCTCCTTAAGGAAAAGCCAGCCACACTTACTAACACAAGTACGCCTGAGGAAAACAAACTCCATGATGATTGGGAACGATCTAATAGGCTCAGCATGATGTTTATGCGAATGGTGATTGATACCAACATCAAAACCTCCCTACCCAAAATGAAAGTGCAAAAGAATATTTGCAATCCTTTGAAAATCGGTTCAAGACTGCAGACAAATCCCTTGCTGGGAAACTTATGGCAGACCTTGTAACTATGAAGTTTGATGGTTCTCGCTCAATGAACGCTCATGTCATTGAATGATTAACCTTGCTGCCAAACTTAAGAACTTGGGATTGGTTATGGACGATGCTTTTCTCGTCCAATTCATTCTCATTAGCTTACCTCCTCAGTATGAACCATTCAAAATTAATTACAACACTATTACGGAAAAGTGGAGTCTAAATGAATTGACTAACAAACTGGTTTAAGAGGAGTCTAGGCAGGGCTCGCAAGGCATTTAAGTTGCTTATTTCACTCAAGGGGTTGGAAAACAAGCTGGCAAAAGGAACAACTCACAGCATAAAAGAGCACCACCCAAATCTGATGACGCCACTCTACCATCCAAGAAGAAAAGAAAGGATGATGTCTGTAAATTCTGCAAGAAACCTGGACACTTCCAGGCAGATTGCATTAAGCGCAAAGCATGGTTAGAAAAGAAAGGTAACCCAATGGGTTTCGTAAGTCATTTCGAATCAAATCTTAGTAATGTACCTCTTCTACTTGGTGGATTGATACTGGTGCTAATGTTCATGTTTCGAATTCTATGCAGGGATTTATTACGATCCAAACCACAAACCCAAGTGAGAATTTCATTTTCATGGGGAATAAAGATAAAGCTCCAGTTGAAGCTATTGGAACTTTTCGTCTCATTTTAGATAGTGGTTATCAGTTAGATTTATGTCAAACTCTTTATGTTCCGTCTATTTCCCGTAATTTGATTTCTGTAAGTGTACTTGATAAATTTGGATATTCTTTTGAAGTTAGAAATGGAAATTTTAGTTTATTTAAAAATTCTAGTCTTATTGGTTCTGTAATATTAATTGATGGACTTTATAAACTTCATCTTAAACAAAATGTTGAAATCCAACTCACCCTGCATGGAAAAGAAACTAAAGGAAAGTCATCCAAGAATGATTCTTACTTCTTGTGGCATAAAAAACTGGATCATATATCCAGTGAAAGAATCAAGAGGTTAGTGAAAAATGGTGTCCTACCGGACCTAGACTTCGCTAACATTACAGCATGTGTTGATTGTATTAAAGGAAAAACAACAAAAAACACAAAGAAAGGAGCCACAAGAAGTACACAACTTCTTGAAATAATACATACAGATATTTGTGGACCTTTTGATGTTCCAACTTTTGGAGGAGAGAAATATTTCATCACTTTTATCGATGATTTTTCACGTTATTGCTATCTTTATCTGTTGCATGAAAAATCTCAGTCAGTGGATGCTGTACAAGTGTTCATTACTGAAGTCGAAAGGAAATTAGAAAGAAAAGTGAAAATCATTAGGTCAGATAGGGGTGGTGAATTCTATGGAAGGTATGATGAAACGGGACAACATCCTAGACCTTTTGCTAGACTTCTTCAAAAACTTGGAATTGTTGCACAATACACAACGCCTGGATCTCCGTGGCAGAATGGTGTAGCTGAAAGGCGAAATCGTACATACATGGAAATGGTTAGATCCATGATGAGTCATGCAAATTTACCTATATCATTATGGATGGATGCATTACGAACAGCTGTCTACATCTTAAATAGAGTTCCAAGTAAGGCTGTTCCAAAGACTCCTTTTGAACTTTGGAAATGATGGAAACCTAGTTTAAGACGTCTCAAAATTTGGGGTTGCCCAGCTGAAGCTAGACTGTACAATCCAAATGAAAAGAAATTGGATTTTAAGACAGTCAGTGGTTACTTTATAGGTTACCCAGAAAAATCTAAAGGATATAGATTTTATTGTCCTAACCATAGTACAAGAATTGTTGAAACCGACAATGCCAAATTCTATGAAAATGGTGAAATTAGTGGGAGTACAAAACAACAATAAGTGGTCATTCATGGAATAAGGGTACCTATTATCTTACCCTCTATTTCGAAAGATATTGGGAATCATCCCATTGTTGAAACTATTCGCAATGAGGGAAACCCAATAAATGATCAACAACTCCATAATGAAATTATCACCAATCATAATGTTGATGAAGTACCACAGGAACTAGTATTAAGAAGATCTCAAAGACAAAGAAGATCAGCTATTCCTGATGATTATATGCTTTATATAATAGAATCTAAAGGAACTACGGACCCAATTTCTTATTCACAAGCCATTAAGGATGTTAACTCTCTTAAATGGATTGATGCCATGAAAGGTGAACTGAAATCTATGGATAATAATCAAGTTTGGGAAATCGTTCAATTGTCGCAAGGACATAAAGCAGTCGGTTGTAAGTGGGTCTTCAAGACCAAACGTGACTGCAATGGTAAAATTGAACGATATAAAGCCAGACTTGTTTTCAAAGGTTTTAATCAGAAAGAAGACATTGACTATAATGAAACTTTTGCTCTTGTTTCCAGGAAAGATTCTCTTAGAATTATCATGGCATTAGTAGCTCATTATGATCTCGAGTTACATCAAATGGATGTGAAAACAGCCTTTCTAAATGGAGACTTGGAAGAAGAAGTCTACATGCGTCAACCTGAAGGCTTCATAATTGAAGGACAGGAAGACATGATCTACAAACTTAAGAAATCAATATATGGACTGAAACAAGCTTCTAGACAATGGTATCTAAAGTTTCATGAAATCATTACCGCTTTCGATTTCACAGAAAACATAGTTGACCCTTGTATATACCTCAAGTTCAGTGGGAGCAAGTTCATATTTTTGATTATGTATGTTGATGACATATTATTAGCTAGCAGCGACCTTGGTTTATTACATGAAACTAAGGATTATCTCTCAACGAATTTTGAAATAAAAGATATGGGTGAGGCTTCCTATGTGATAGGAATAGAAATATTCTGTGATAGATCACAAGGAATTCTAGGATTGTCTCAAAAAGCATATATTGACAAAATTCTTGAGAGATTTGGCATGACGAATTGTTCCTCTAGTCCTGTCCCACTGCAGAAAGGAGACAAACTTGTTCTTGAGCAGTGCCCAAAGACTCCTATGGAACGAGAAGAAATGACCAAATATCCTTATGCATCTCCTGTAGGGAGTTTGATGTATTCACAGGTCTGTACAAGACTTGATATCAGTCATGCAGTTGGTATGCTGGGTAGATTTCAAAGTAACCCAGGAATCGCTCATTGGAAAGCTGCAAAGAAGGTACTGAGATACCTAAAGGGAACAAGGAATTACATGCTCACCAATAGAAAATCAAGTTACCTACAGGTAACTGGTTATTCTGATTCAGACCTTGCTGGATGTCCTGACACTAGGATCTGCACTCTTGGCTATGTGTACCTCTTATGTGGAGGTGCAATATCATGGAGAAGCCAGAAATCTGAGATGCTTTTCGGATCCACCATGATGGCTGAATACGTAACATGTTATGAGGCTTCAATTCAGAAAACATGGCTGCGTAATTTTGTCTTACAATTTGGCACTTTAAGTTTTATCTCTAAGCCACTAACTATCTACTGCGACAATGAAGCTGCAACTTTTTTCTCCAAGCAATATAGGATAACGAAAGGTTCCAAACACATGGACCTGAAATACCTACTACTGAAGCAAGATGTTAAACTAAAGAAAATTGTTGTTGAATCGATAAGTGCAGACTTATAAGTGGAAGACATATTCACGAAAGGACTACCTCCAAAGACCTTTCAGAGACATACTAATAGCATGGGTCTTGAAGATAGTTCCTAATTATCTCCTTATTATGCCATTTATTTTGTACTTAGCCAAACATAACAATTATTGAGCTCTTAATAATTTGGACATCTTTTATATTTCTGTTTTATAATGTGTACACATTTATATTTAGATAAATGATAACAGAAACAGTCTTTTGCTTCAAGACATTATGTGACCATTAAGTTATGCTCATCTACGGTCTAGCTATGAAAGTTGTCAATGTCATAATACATGGAAGTAAGCATGTTGCAAAATAACATGTACAGGTCATGACTTCCATTGGCCACTGGATTAGCCAAGACACTTATGATAACTGATTAAAGAAAAGTTTAGCATATCATACGCGCCTTATGACCTTAATACGAAAACATTAATGGCTTTTACTATTGACCAAGTGGGAGACTGTAAGAAAATTTGACCGTTTTGTAAGGAAATTAATACGAAAACATTAATGATTTTCCTTTCTTATTTTGTAAGGAAATTAATACGAAAACATTAATGGTTTTCCTTCCTTATTTTGTAAGGAAATTTGACTGTTTCCTTCCTCAAACGTTTCCTTCTTCATTTTGTGGTCAATAGAATTTAAAGGGTTTTCCTATTAATATGTAATCAATAAAACGGTTATAATCTAGAGCGTTAATTTCCCTCATCTTGATCTTGATGGACGATCAAGACTAAGTCTACAAATCTGGAAATTTGGTCCTCTCTCTACCTATAAATATTAACCTTTGCCCATCACAAAGGATATAGAAAAACACATAAAGAAAGATATAGGAAAAGAGCGAGAAACCATTTCCTTTCTCCATTGAAATAACTTTCGACAACAACCATTGTTGATTCATATACAAGATGTTTGAAGGTATGTTTTATTGATTCATTACATATATGATAATCATGTAATTCTAGATCTTAGGGTTTATGTTATTTGCAAGATAAAGATTACATTTAATACTTGTGTTTATTTATGAAATGCTATATTGGTACATATATGATTGTGTGATTGAGGGTAAGAAAAAAACAGTGGAAATGTTGCAAAAATATTTCAGCAACAATGTTGGCATAGCGTCGTAAATTCATTTTTGATATTTTAAAATGACGTTGGCATGGCGTCGGTAAATTCATTTTTGACATACTAAAATGACGTCGGCAAGGCGTCACTCTAGCATTGATAAATATGTTTTTGTCATTTTAACAAGGCATCAGTTAGGCGTTGGCATGACATCGCCATGGTATCAGTAACTATTTTCTTATGGTGTTGCCATGGTGTCAATAAGTGGTTGTCGCCACATCGTTGAAATATCGTAGGTGAATTGGCATCGGTATGACATCGATAAAGCGTCAGTTTGAGGCCGATAAAATGCCCTGTGAAAGTCATCATCGCGGCGTCAAAAGTTTTCTCCATCGAAGGTTATACCGACCTCGTCTATGGCGTCGGCGTGACATCGATAATATGAATACCGACATTGCTCCGACGACTTATTGCCATTAGTAAATTCCATTTTTGTTATAGTGATACAACTCCAACTATCGTGGACTTTTTTATAACTATCATAACACTTGTTATGTTACAGCATACATTTTATGTTCAAATGACAAGTGTCCAAACCCATATTATATTGCTTGTGCATGGTTCATATTTAAATGACAAATGTCATTTACTAATTTTTGGACAAGTGTCATATCTCTTTATATGTCTAGTGGCACATAAAACATGGTACTTTATATCAAATGCTTACTAATTATGGTAATATTAATGCATACAAATATATATTAAATGATAATGTAGAGTCACGTAACATTTACTGAACCTAAATTTTATCATAATCAAACCTGCATCAAAATTAATATTGTATCAAAATTTAATTATATCAAAAAATAAATGTACACCTTGGTTGAAATGATATCATAGATTACACTGTATTAAAATCAAACCCAAAAATTTATCAAAATTTTAAATCTTATAATATTCAAGTTTTACTTAAATTAAAATCCAAAGTTTATTGAATTTCAAAATAGAACCTGCACCAAACATTTTATAAAAGTTAAAATTATATCAAAACTAAAACTATATCAAAATTTAAATTTTACTATAATTAATCAAAATGTTAAAATTTAATGAAATTCTAATTTTACAATAGTTCGAATTTTATTGAAATTTCCACATAGATAAAATTTAAACTAAAATTATATGAAAATTAGAAGTATTAAAATAAAATCAAAATTAAAGATTTATATCTCTCATACATTATAGCAATACTTAAATTATATACATAAAAATAACTAAACTTTATCAAAATTTATCGACAACTTAGCTTATACCAAAATTTCAAATAGCACTAAATTTAACAGCACAAATCAAGAGATTGGGACGTCTTATACAGCAATGAGCAAGTGCCGCACGATGATACAAAATGGAGGGAGCGGTTTGAAGTGCTCAAAAAGAATTACGAAGAGCTTAAGCAAATTATATAGTCCTCCGCGTCTGAAGCATAGGCTGGAGCTGAGTAGGGTGGAGCTGAGCATGATGGAGATGAGGAGGATGGAGATGAGGAGGATGGAGATATATGTTTTCGTATATGTATGAATTATTGATGGGGGACATGTTGATATGGATCTGTATAGTATTGTATGATGTATTGACATTGTGATTAACATATTGGGATTGTTTGGTTAATATTTAGTTTGGTTTGTGATATTGTAGGATGGTTTATTATTTG
Organism: Allium fistulosum; assembly: GCA_030737815.1. Classification (NCBI taxonomy): domain Eukaryota; kingdom Viridiplantae; phylum Streptophyta; class Magnoliopsida; order Asparagales; family Amaryllidaceae; genus Allium; species Allium fistulosum. Next base: position 244,683,515 of record CM060905.1, on the reverse strand, counting down.
ATTGATATATTGTTGTGATTGATTGAGATACCGATTGTGGTATAATGTTATGAACGTCTGTTTGGCATTGCTGAAATGACTATAAAATTTTAATTGATGTCTGCGTCTGAGAGAAGGAAATGCACTTGAAATGCTGCAAAATTGCTTCGGGAATGATGTTGGAAAGGGGTCGACAAGGGGTAAAAGAATTTGTTTTTTGCACTTTGATTTGGCAAGGTAAGGTGTCAGAATGACGCCGGTAAGGGGGTAGGAAGTGTTGAAAATTTTCTTACACATAGTGTCAACATTGCGTCGGTAAGATGTAGGAGAAATTTGGTATCGACTTGACAAATTTGGTGTCGATATGGCATCGGACGCATTCGGTTGGAAAAGTGTCATTATTGTTGTTCCTACGAGCTTTTTTCTGATGCTCAATATGGCATTGGAATGACGTCGGAAATAGTTCAGGGTGACTATTGGTGTCGGAAACTGTGCTTTATCTTGTAGTGGGAGGGGAGTGATCCTTTGATAACAGAGAGTAAAATCCTAGATATCACATAGCCACTGATAGTGAAAGCGATCGGTGCTTAGTGATACATGAAAGTATTCAATCAAAGGTATACGTATGATTTCTTAAGATGTATGTGTGATTTCTTACGCATAGGGGATTGAAACCAAGAAATCAACCCACTCAAATTTAATTTTTTACCACTATTATCAGTGGTTATTATGGAGTTTTGGTACTCATTTATGTACTTCAACTTGTGAGAAACAAAATTACTATAGTGAAAACTCAAACAATTCAGTCGGTATCAATTAACCTGTAATGATACGAGACATCCTTCAAATGGATTTTTATCTCTTTAGGCATAGAAAGTTGGTTTCACTAGTATCAAGATATAAGCTTAATCATCAAGTCCATAACCAAGTATCAAGACATCCTTCAAATGGATATTCATCCAACATGATGTTGTATGTTGGTGACAAAGTACGACCATTACAAGTGTTCGACCATATATCACACCTTCGACAGACATAGTGAGGTAAGACATAAGTAGAGGAACATCATTAAAGGAATGTTTCAGTTTTTCAGGGTTCAATGGATATACAAGCCTAATGCAGACAAAGCATTTCCTTTTCTCCTTTGTATTTTGTAAATGGACTTTTGTACTTAGTTTTATTTTAGCAAATGCAAAATTGTATAATTTAGCCAATGCATTAGGTTTAACAGTACATAAGGATCACAGGATAGGCCCCAGACGCATAATATTACCTTCATGGGCGGATGTAACTGTATATATGAAAAGTGTAACTTAATCTTAAAAATAATGTACCAAGACAGCACATTCAAGGCAATAACAGATAGCTGGAGGGTGCCTGTTTCAGACAACATTATACTTTCAAGTGATTAGAAATTTTAATTAATTTGAAAATGTACTTGTCAAATTTAGTTTTGAAAAATAATAAACAGATGAAAAAACACATGATGAAATCTTTTCATAGATTTACACCATGCTATGGTTACTCGTTACATTTTTGCTGGTAATATTCCAGCATAATAATTTCTGTTCATTTTCTTCAATACATTTTTCGCAAGTATATGTACTCCTGTCCTTCGATGCAATTATTACATTGAAGCATACAAAGAGCTATAAAAGACAAGGGCCCTCTTTTTAGTAGTGCCAAAAGTGAGAACTCTATTAATGTTGTGCAATATAGAATCCAAGAAGCCTGGAACAAAAGTAAATCAATAAAAAAGAGAGAGAATTAGTTGTGATCCGATAGCAAGAATACAACCATTATTTCAATGCAACAACATAAATAATACTCTTCAGAATCCTTCAACATGACTTCTTGCTACTTCATTTTCAAAATAATCAACCTCTATGTGTGTTTACTTCTCTTTTCAATATTACAACTATCTTCTTCTTCTTCTTGTTCTTCTTCTTCTTCTTCTTCTTTTATGAACAACAACACATTCAATCCAAACAGAGAGCTTTTAAATTATAGAAGGTTGAAATCCCATCTCAGAAGGCTGAACAAACCTCCAAAAAAATCAATTCAGGTATGTTCTTATCCAACCATAATTTCATTTTTAAATAATTTGAAGTTGTGAATAATTTGTATGTACAGAGTGCAGATGGAGATATTATAGATTGTGTTCCTTCTTATCTTCAACCAGCATTTGACCACCCAAGACTTAAAGGGCATAAGCTATTGGTATTTAACTTATTTGAACATATTTGAACCCAGGATTTACTTATTCAAGGACCAACAATGAATAATATTAGTGCAGGATCCACCAGCTGAAAGGCCAAAAGGTTATACAAAGAGTGATGATATGATGGTAGATTTTCAGTTATGGAGGAGGTCTAATGAGTCCTGTCCTGAAGGGACAGTTGCAATAAGAAGAACAAAGGAGGAAGATGTTCTGAGAGCAAGTTCGATTAGGAGATTCGGTAGAAAAGTTGTTAGAAGAGACTCCAGTAACTGTCGACATGAGGTTAGCATTAAATGCTTAAACTTCTCACCTTGTATGTTTTAATGATGCATGCAAGTAAAGTTGGTATGGTTTATTTTGTAAATGTGTGGTAGCTCATCCAAGTAGGTATATCTCTACTCTATTATTCAGAGTATGTGATCTCAATTCTAGTGTCCAAAAGAATAACACATCTGATCAAAGTACATAAATATCAATGTAGTAGTGCTTGAAATGAATCTGAGATATCCAATAATCCTTTTGCTAGATGCTCAGCATATATGTTGTGTGGTTAATGCATATTTCTTGGAGTTTCTAAGATTGGTGGGGGGGGGGGGGGGTTGGAATTTGCGTTCGCTGGGTTAACTCCATTTTTGCCTACCCCAGGCATTTTGGTCATTTCTGTGCAATAAAATAAAGTATTCTATGTTGTATTAATGACACGGATCAGATTAATTTAGCTATTTTAAAAAATATATATATATTTACCAGTTATGTTGAATGGTTCGTGAACTACTGTGGCAGCATGCTGTAGGATTTGTTGGTGGAGATAGATATTACGGTGCAAAAGCTAGCTTAAATGTGTGGGCTCCAAATGTTACCGGAGATTCAGAGTTCAGTTTGTCTCAAATTTGGATCATTTCTGGATCATTTGGCGATGATCTAAACAGCGTTGAGGCTGGGTGGCAGGTTAGCTTATATCACAATATCAAGTTCAAAAAACTTCATTTACAAGACATAGCCATAATATATTGATTTGCTGGTCATATGAAACAGGTTAGCCCCCAACTATATGGAGACAGCTACCCCAGGTTCTTCACCTACTGGACAGTAAGTACACTGTCAAAATCTATATCAAATAATTGCACTGCACTGTATTAATTAACTAATATAAATAAATAAATAGAAACACTCTGATTAATTCAATCTTGTAGAGTGATGCATATCAAGCAACTGGGTGCTACAATCTACTATGTTCAGGCTTTGTTCAAACTAATAACAAGATTGCCATTGGAGCAGCTATCTCTCCAACCTCAAAATACCGTGGTGGACAGTTTGACATCAGTCTTTTGATCTGGAAGGTGATAAATAAATGCATAATAATCAAAGAATCATTTACATTGATTATATGTGCTAAGTTTATGCATTAATGGATATTAATTTATATAGGATCCTAAGCATGGAAATTGGTGGCTAGAATTTGGTCCAGGTCTTCTTGTAGGCTACTGGCCATCAATACTATTCACTCATTTAACAAAACATGCAACAATGATACAGTTTGGAGGTGAAATAGTGAACACACAGCCTTCTGGTTTACATACGTCAACTCAAATGGGCAGTGGACATTTTGCAAAAGAAGGATTCGGCCGTGCCTCTTATTTCCGTAATATGCAGAAAGTTGACTGGGATAATAGCTTGGTGCCTGTAATGGATCTTCATGTGTTAGCGGATCACCCGAATTGTTACAATATAGAAGGAGGGGTCAATGATGTGTGGGGCAACTATTTTTATTATGGAGGACCTGGAAGAAATATGAACTGTCCTTGATCACTGAATGATGTTTGATGTTTATGTTTTCATCAATCATGAATCATATTTGTAGGGATTTTTTGTTAGACAAGTTTTATAGGTGAATGTAATGCTATTTTGAAGGCCTGTGTAAATTTTTGAGAGCTGTGGAAATGTATGATTGTTCCTTTCATTTTGCTTAGGTAAGCAACAACTGGAAAGGCCACACCAGCCATCATAAACCTGACACAACATTAATAGAAGATAACATCATTCTTCTTTTCAACATGGAATTTTTTTTTTTTTTTAATATCAAATACAATTTTGTTCAAATCTCCTTCGATGGTTCCAAAACATCAAACAATGGTTGATGGACTTTGAAAATGTATCGCATGGATACTTGAAATCCACCAATCACCTTTTCATTATTTTAACATCAAAGAGGATTCTGTCAGCTAAATATACGATTCCGATACATGGTACTTCGTGTACAATGTTTTGTAAGTTTGGGAGGTCTTGGAGTTTATGCAGTGGAAATAGCAAAGAGCGATGGATATAATACTGTTATAACGTTTGTGTCATGGTCTCGAAAGTGAAATTAGACATGATTACGGTGCAATTGATGATGTGGTACGCTTCCTTAAGGTTAACACAACTATCTCCCAAACTTATACACTCAAAGTTGAAGGATCTGAAAATGAGCTTCTCATGAGATGCATGTGAGATAAATTAATTCTATATCTTCCTTCAGACTAATCAAAGTCAATATATCCATTTTGAATGAACTATCAAAGAATGTAGAAGGTCGACAGCCAAGATGCTATAAGTTTTGAATTTAAGGAATTTTTTGGTAGTTCCCCAATAACCCCCTACTAACTACATGAAATTAGAGAAGATGAATAAAGAAATACCTGGACTAGCAAAGTATTATACATAAGTACCAACGTTTTGATTGTACCGATACATAAAGAAGTGAGGTTAAAACTTAGTCTAAGTGGTGAATTTTTCTTAAACAACAAAAATTTAGCTCAAGTCTCCACTACTAAAATAATTTGATATTGAAATAACTGAAGAATTTATTGATTGAATAACAATTTGCATTACAACTTGATGATAGTTTCACAATACATGACTGATGGCTTATATTTATACTTATATTACCTAAAGCCCAAGTAACTATATTTGTAACTTAGGAAAATACAGTATCGAAGTATTCTTAACAGATTTCTTAACACATATGTTGCCTAGAGATTTAGCCAACCCTGAAATTAGTTAATGCTCAAAGGTTACTTGCTAACACTAGGATTAAAGTGAAAATGCATAAAGAGTTAAATACGTAGCTGAAAGGTAAATAACACAAGATATAGAGTGGTTCAGCAAAGCTATCTACGTCCACTGTAAAGTTCTCTTACTATATATTTCTCTTATAATTACAAGGAATTACAAGAAAATAATAAGAAAACAAAAAGCATTTAAGACTAATAAAGTTGTGTATTTTAAGGATTTGCAGTATCAAGAGCCCTAAATTGTGTGTAGTATTCGGAATCCTTGCATGTTCCAATCCCTTTGAAGTTGTGATGCAGGGGATATTTATAGTAGCTGAAGTGGATGACGGACAGCTGAGATTGAACTGTAAACTAACGAGAAAAATGCATGACCATTTATATAGCTACAAGGATGGATGGACGAAAGCTATCAAGGTGTAAGAAGATGTGCGAAAGGATGAAAACATAACCATTGCTTCTCTGCACCAAGTGTGGGCCTTGCATTTAACGCATAGACTTCGCATTTAATGCCGATGGTGAACCACATCAGTTCAACCGCTCAACCACGGTGCTTCAGATAGGTAGATGGACAGCTTGTCGTCTACTTGAGTTCTCACATGACAAGTCTTGCCGAGTCGGTCAATCGACTGTTTATGATATGAAAGGAACTAGGAATCTTTCTTAGGACCATGTTGGAAATATTGTGTCTGGCCAGGTGCGAGACGATAGAGAGGGCTGTCTGGGACCAGTCGGGGACGGTTGTACCAAAGTCGGGCCAACAACGGGCCATACTCGAGCCTATCTTACTTCGTGTGCCACCTGTTGAGGCGGGCTTGGAAAGGTGTCGGCCATTGACTGGAGTGATTTCGGACGTACTTGCTAACTTGAAGTTGTGCTAAATGTAGATTGACATGGAAAGGTTGGTCATCATTGAGCCAAGCCTGACTGGACTGAACCAGGCCCAGATCTTGCCTAAATATGACAGCCACAGTTGAAAAAATTCTTCTATGCCTCTGCCTAGACCTCAGCTAGGCGCTAGACGAGGCTTACCGCCTAGAGATTTTCCTATATCTGTCTAGATAGAGTTTGCCACCTCATGTAAGAGTCAAAACATGTATTTAGACAATGTTTAGACATTATTTAAGGTTTGATGCCCCATATAAGCATCAATATGCAAGTTTTAGGTGGTCTTGCCTCCTTAGCTACTCTTAAGGACATTCGAAATCCTAAAATTTCAATTTACATCAATTGACACTAAACAAAACATTAAAATTTTAACTAGAATACAAGTGTTATCAAAAATTCATAGCTTTGATTAATCCTCGATTAATGCATGTCCAAACGACCAATTCCTAGTCTGTACTAACCGCCTAGTGTCCGCCTAAAGAATTTTACAACCTTTAGCGACAGCTGCCTAGGGATGAGATGACCAGACCTCATTTTGGTGCCTTGTTGAATAGAAAGGTTGGTTTGAGGCCAACATGGGCTTGGTCTGGCTTATCTAGGCCGATTGTAAAGTAGTCGGGCTTGCTTTGATTGGGTCAGACTATCTTAAATTGGCCTGCTTATTACTTACGAAAAAATTAAGCAACATTTTGCCACTTCCATGTATGTATCCGCCAGTGGGTGCGATGCTTGTAAAATCACAATAATCATGCCAGTTGATGACCCTTCAAAGCATCTAATGCGCTTTCCATGTGGCTTCGTGCTATTGGTTGTGACGATTCATTTTTCCATACATGGCAAAGACATGCCACGTCTCTCATGTGCATGAGTTGACTTCGTATCGATCTCTTTTGAACGGTTGGGATTCTTTTTGCCTTTCAAAATCAACGCAATCGATTGAAGGCGTAGGTATATAAATGCCCCCTTCTCTTCTTCCCTAAACTCCTAAACTCTTTTCCCATGAAAAATTTTCATAGCCTATAAATCATTCGCAATTCTTTACTGATAAAAAGCAGCTAGCTTCATCACATATTTCCTTTTTAGACGTTTTTGCATGTACGTCTTTTTGCCAAACTTGTTTGGCATGTTGAAAAAGGAGAAAGCTATCTCGATGACGAACTGCCACTTGCTGATTGCAGTTCAAACCGTCGCTTGGAACCTTCTTCTCCAAACGGATTTTGGCTTGCCGCTTGGTTTGGGCCTACACCTGTTGACTAGGCCTCCAATGGTGATCAACCATCGTTGTTATGCTAACAGTCCAGCTGGGGTTGGCAGATTTCTTCTCCGTCCTGCTTTTGCAGTTCTAAGCCTAGGTTGACTTGGACGCTCCAACACCTTGCTGGTAAGAGTAGTAGCTGTCATCTCCACCTTCGATGTCGCTGCTAAAGTCCCGGTTGTCCTCTTAATAATGTCAACTGTGAGCTTTTCAAGATCTCCTACTAGATTCAATGAGGAAGGCTTCGAAGGTGGTAGCACTCTTCCTTTTCTTTAACAAGGTCTTGATCATTTGGAGTGCTAAGGGAGCTCATCTTCGCATTTGAAGCTAGATCTTCTATAGTGTTCCACTAACATGCTTCTTCTTCTCTCTTTCTTCTTTTCAACTAGTTAGTGATAAGAATATCATTGTAAACCTAGTGACACGACAGTTGTTCCTTAGCATTCTTTGAATTGAACGAAATACATCTTATGTTACAAACCTTTTTCGATAACCTTATTGCTATTTTTTGCTTGTTTATCTACTAGTGACTTTTGAGCATAGCACTTTTGAATAGCTAATAGTTCATATATTTATTTTGCAAAAATGCCTTTCCTTTTCAGAATATGTTAAATATCAATGTGATAATAAGGCAGTATGGGTACGATCATGAATGTAGACTAGGTACCGGTTAGATGTAGAGTGTCGGTTTGCACCGGCATGAGATAAAACACAAGTTTGCTAACAGGTTTCTCTTGGGTTGCAAGAAGTCGAATGAAGAGTGGCATACGAGCCCGGGCTCGAACATGAGCGCATGGGGCTGTGAGGTTCTCTTGGGTGACACGTCGTCAGTCGTGAAGTGACAGTTGATCCTGAATTAAACCAAAGTGCATTGCTTAACTTATACACTCTAGCGTAAATGAGTTGCATGATGGTAAGGTGGGCTATATGTAGCCCACGCACAAAGATTTGTAGATAGGCAAAGTTTTTTAGAGATTATCTGTAATGGTGGGAATCGAGGTTGCGATGCCCCCAGTTTTAAGATGAGGTGGTCGACTATGAGAGAGTAGGAGTTGCGGCCGATACTTCAGAGTTGGGGGTCTTGGCAATAACCAGGGCGTTAGCCAGCCCATTGGAACTGGACGTCGTTGATTGTTGAATGCTCTTGTTGTAGCGTGAGAACACCCTTCTTTGTGATAGAGTTAGGGTTTATCCTTAGGGGCAATTATGTAATTTTTTACATATATCTAACTCGTTGACCAATCTTGTTCGAAATAAAGGTGTTTCCTTTATATTATATACTTGATATAATGTGGTTATATTAATTAATTTATTTAATTAAATTAATTAAAGGTGTATTTAATAGAAAATCCATGAATGATACATTTTATGATAGTAGTTACAAAGTGTTGTAACCGTGAGTAATTTATCACAATGAAAAAATATATACCGTTTTAAATGCTCTTAGTCAAGATGCATCGAGATTGGATATCGATATATCCATTGAGACTAGAGTACGTAATGTTTCCAAATGTTGGATAGTGTATTACTCATGACTACCAGAGGCACCTAAGGTTACATGCTACTAGTTATTGGATGACTATGGAACGACTCGTTTAATAGTTTTCTATTAGTTAATATAACTATGGTTAAACAGAAAATATCGATGTGAATAATTTACACAGTTCTTTCGATTTGAGAATACTGTGAATCTTCAATATGAAATCCCCGCTTTGATTACGGTCAAATTATGGCAAAGCATCCATCGAGTGATTGTAGTTGGGTCAGTGGAAGTATTGGAAGTGGAGCACTATTATTCAAGAAAGGATTCGTCTCCTTAGTTATATGAGGTTAGTATCATGATCAACTCAAGTCAACCCAAAGTCAAAATCTTTGCCCAGAGTAGTTCAGTTAATAATAATTGTTATTATTGAATCAAGGACTTTGTATTTGGATTATAGATTTGAATGTGGACTATGTTGGAATTTTTACCATTACCAAATTCAATAAGTCCAAAGTGATATATTTTTTACGAAGAGAATTGGTGTAAATAATTGTTACAACTGGGTAACGCTTATTAAATTAAAATGAGATTTTTCTGAATGACTAAGCGATAAATTTGGCCATATTATCACACCACATGCTAAGTGAAGTGTGAACATTGGCATACGAGTAGTTCGACGTTAATCGCTGATCAAATTTACACCCAAGAGTTGCACAACTGAAATGATGAATTCTTTTTAGACCAAACGATTTAATTAGTTTATAATTGTTATAAACTAATTAAATAAATTAATATTTATGAAATATTAATTATGAAATTTGAATTTGATTTGAGAAATAAAATTATCGCATATATTTATAAAAATTATGAATATATTGATCGATATGAGATATGGATAACAAAATAGGTTAAATATGATTATACATATTTAATTTGGGTTAAAAGGGCATATAGCCCATGAGTTTGAAGAGGATAGGCATTGGTTTAAGAGTGTTGAATATGCTAGTATATGATTTTTGTTTGATGATAATAAACATATATATATTCATTTAAATTTATTTGTTAATGTACTATTTTATTTTTCACATAATTAAATAAATATTTGCTGAATAACACAGAATTTAAATTCAAACGGATATTTTATTCAAACAAATATTTATTACAATTTTGAATAGTACAAATTTGAGCTCTCACTATATATATACAAATTTCAATTACATTACAGTTTCAATCACATCACATTTTTCACTATACATACATTAGCACCTCACTACATATCACTCGTTCACTCGATTTTATCTTCAACTCTATTCCAGATTGAATCCAGCATCTGAGTTATCTGCAGAATACACACTGATGCAGTAAAATTGAAAATAAAATATTTTTGCAGTGTAAAATAAAATGTATTTTTGAAAATATTATTTGCCTCGGTTATTTGGGTTGTTCGTCATCATATTCATTTTTGAATTCATCATACACGAATAGCTTGTGACATGCACAGTGTATCACTATACATGCCACAAGGCCGTGCACACCAATATACACTTGATAAAATTGCAGGGACAGGTGAGCACAAGGTCAAACCAAAATCAAAAGCCGGGTTCAACTCAAGTGAAATACAAATAAAGTCACGATATTAGCACAAGGTCAAACCCGAGCTATAAGCTGGATTCAACACAAGTGCAAGTTCAATACAATGGCCATGTTCAAAACAACTTCAACCAGAACTAGCACACGTGGTCGGAGAAACCAGAATACAACCAGACTCCACAAAGTTACATGGAAGCAAGTGTACATATACACATGAACCAACATCAAAATTCAGTGGCGACCAAACGGAAATGTAGACTGAAATTAAACATACTCAAATGTACACGGTGAAGTCATGAATACAGTTCAAACTTCAAAATGAATAGTCACAGTGCAGCTCAAAGATAGGTTCAAAAAGAACCAACAACAAGTGATGCATCAGTGAAACAGTGAGTACAAGCTCAAGTGAACACAACACCTCTAACAAGTGCTCAAGTACAAAATGTACAAAATCAGTAAAGACCAGACTAATGAACATTGCATACATATATATATACTATGCATAAAAGACTTCATATGGAACCATGAAGTACACTCGAGAATAAGCCATTACTCAACATAATTCAATATGCAAGTCAAGCAACACAACAAACTACAACAGAGGTATACAACAATCAAGTGAAGGCATGAAGGCTACACGGCAGTAGACAGAGAAGTGCAAAGCAACACAGAAATATGTATATGCAACTACAAGCGAACCAATGCAGTACACAAAAGGACAGTACATATTGAAGCACACGGCAGTGGAAAATGCAATGCACAACACACACACACACACAGATATATATATATATATATATATATGTATATATATATATGTATATGTATGTATGTATGTATATAAATGGTGCTCGAACAGACTGCACGGTCAAGTGCAAGCCCAAGTACATGAAGAATATGTACAACAAATGCATATCAAACTGCAACAAGCCTCAAGTAAACATGAATGTACATATATGGTGATACAGCAAATTATACGAATTGAAATGGTCAATAAGTAAACAGAGCAACTCGGTAACTAGCAGCAAGCAATAATTCAAACAAGCCAAAAATGCAGACGAGTTCAAAAATCATGGAACAACAGTTTCAAATCAAATTAGTGCCGAAGTCAAAAATATTATCACAATGTCAAGTGCCGATATCAAAGATGTCACAAGAGAAATTCACGGAACCAAAGTCAAGTTTAATCAGAGAAATCAAAACCGTGATAGCCAAGGAAATCGAACATGTCAAAATCAAAGCCGTGTTAATCAAGCTAATAAAAATATACAGAGTGACAAAGTCAGAGAAATCATCAACATCCAAGCAACATTGAAAGGCCAGAGCAAAATTATCATACAAATTCAAATAACATATTCATACGAAATTATAGGAATTAAAATCCTAAATAAACCATTAACATCATCGGCCTCAAAATCATCGAGTTCAAGCAAACTAACGAGTAGAGCAAAAGGCATAAATTACATACCGAAGTCAAAATCAAACTCGATCGAGAAGCGGCCGTGTGCAACTCAAAGAGACGGTTGATCGATAGAGCAAGCAACGCAAAATCACCTATTCGATCAATCAACTAAAGTCGGCGGCTTCAACAAAGTAAAACCCTAAATCTGGAAAAGGAACGAACGAAGAGAAGTAGACATTTTCAAATAAAAGGATTCGGGCCGAAATAATAAAAGAAAAGGGGACATTTGTTTTATCTCTATATTGTTATTTGGGTCGGTTTTCTTTGGGCTTTTAATTGTTTAAATTAGGGTTTTATTACTTTATTGTTTTATTTTGTATTTTAACTTTTAAAACGTTTGTAAATTCTAGTCGTGTGACTAGGGGACGAACTACGGTGGTGTAGTTCGAGAATTCGCAACTCAGTGGCAGGGTTTTGAGCGTAGAGTTAGGTTAGTCGATAGTGGGTGTCGCGAGTTTACGTGTGTAAGCGTCTGACTAATTAATTTCTAGTAGAAACCTTGGGGGCAGCACGTAGGCAGGGTTTTGCCGAAGCTGGGTAAATCTGTGTTGTTCTATTTCTGCATTTTTATATTCTGTTATTATCTGTGCTGCTGTTATTCTGCTGTGATCTGTGTTGAAATTATTTTATACTTCCACATTAAATTTTTATAATTATTAGTATCACCCTATTCACTCCCCCCCTCTAGGTTGAAATCGATCCTACAAATGGTATCAGAGCTAGGAACAAAAGCCATTTTTGTTTTAAAAATTTTGATTTTTCAAAAACCAATATTTGTTTTACAAATTTGAATTTTTAAAATGGCTTCTTTTAATAATGCTTTTACTGAGGGTCAGTCCAATATTATTCCTCCTGTTTTTGATGGAACTGATTTTTTGAATTGGAAATTAAAAATGGAATTTTATTTAAAATTTGTTAATATTAAATGTTGGGATATTATTGAAAATGGGTGTGATATACTAGACGAGAAAAATACTTCGATTAATGCTCTTGCTATGCATATACTATATTCTCATATTAATCAAGATAATTTAACTTTATCTCTCATTGTGAAAATGCACAAGAATTCTGGAATACTTTTGATGCAATATATGGTGCAAAAGTCAACAGCAATGAGAAGTTCTCCACAATCAACTCAGAAACGTGCTTGACAGGACTGGCAAAATGCAGCACTGATGAAGATTCAATAGACGATGAGAAAAGTGATTTTCCAATCAATAATTTAGTTCTCTAGTGCCAAAAATTAATTGAAAATAATAAAGCTCTTGAGTTGAAAATTAATAAGTTGGAAAGGGAACAAGCTAAACTTCATGAGAAAAATAATGATTTGGAAAATGAGCTTAAAAATATTAAGAAAAATAAAAATTCTAATTGCAAAAGGTGTTTGAATCATGAAAAAGAATTTGCCCGTCTTCATGAAAACTTTCAAAAGTTAGAAAAAAAAATTTAATTCGAGAGAAAAACAAAACTGAGTTGATTTGTTAAAATAATATTTTTCAAAAGGAGTTGGATAGCTTTAAAAAGTCAGAAATTTCTAAATGTGCGATTTTTGAAAAGAAATTAAATGAGATCAATGAAAATTTCAAAACCCTTGAAAAAGAAAACGTGATTTTGAGCAAATCTGATATTATTCGATTAAATCATGAGTTTGAAAAGGAGATTGAAAAAATCAAGGATTTTGAAAAATTGAATTTAAAAAACTCCAACTCTTTGAAACCGAGATGCTAGAAATTGAGAATAAAATTAGAGAGCTTAAAAATGAAAATATGGACTTGAAAATGAAAAATTTTGAAAAGAGAGAAAGTACCATTAGTTGTTGTTTGAAGCTAATAAATGAAAATAAACTTTTAAAATCCAAAGTTAATAAAATTGAGTTGGTTACTCGGAAGTTTTTCACTAGAGATAAATCATTTAATATACTTTTAGAAAATCAACTCTTCGAGAATAAAAGGAATGCATTTGGATTTACAAAAGTGTCAAAATATGAACAAACAACTAATAACACTGTTAAAAGGAAAAGTGTGATACCCAAACACGTGAAAACAATTCCAATTTTGGGTTCCAAAAGGCACGAATATAAAATCCCTCAAAGTTAAACAAATCTGGGTGCCAAAAGGAACATATATAAATAGTTTTGGGTCTCCACAAACTTATTTTTCGAAACCTTTTGCCACTAACAACCATGGACCTATAAAAACAAATAGGTCACAAAAATCTTCTCTCGTGTAGGTATAGTGGCAGGCTAAGGAACAACAACGGTGCTATCTGGATTCTGGCTGTTCCAAGCACACAACGGGCGACAAATCAAAGTTCCTTAGCCTAGTATAAAGGTGGCAGAATCACAATGGGCAACAATGAAATATTATCGGTAAAGGTAAAACAGGTAATGGTATATTCATCTTGAATGATATATTAAATGTGATAATCTGCACCATAATCTGAATTTAAATCAGTCAGTTATGTTATAAAGAGATGAATGATGATTTTGATTCTGACTTATTCAAAATGTTGACCAATCATCTTTGAACTATTTCATATAGAATTTCTTGGACTAATGATGATGTTTTATTGATTGCTGATTACTCATAATACACGTGAATATATGTGCTTATCTTATTGCTTCGGGATCTGACACTATGGTCACTGTTTGTTTATTTACATGGCTTCAATTCAAATTCAAAAGAATTTCATTTAAATGTTGTAAAAATGATTTTAAGATATTCTATTGCACACTTCACGGTCTGGTCTATGACATCAAACTAATGATAATCTTGAGTGTAAGAGAAATTCAGATGCAGATTACACTGGTAATCTAGTTGATAGAAAAATTACTAGTGGAACGTGATTTATGTTGAGACATTCAGTAGCTGCATCGTTTTTCAAAGAAAATATCTGCATATTTTTCACTTGAAATAATTTTCAAATAGCAGACATTTTTTCTAAAACCCCTTCCATAATTTTTTTTTTTTACCTTGTTTCAGATTAATCATTTTTGAAAATTTGATTTTATAATTATTTTTGGATTTGATCTTAAATGACTACATTAACTAATCTGACTCCCTACTGATTATCGAAAAGATAAATAGTGATTGAAAAAGTGATGAGTGTTGATATTAATCATATATTATAACTTGAAATAGTATATTTAGTAAATTTCTTTAGAAATTTAAACAAGAGTTATAAAAACTTTTTGTTGGTAAAAAATCCATGACCATCTCTAATTCTATCATATTTCTATCGACCATCACTCATCAAAATCTAATATAGTATGTCAATATGTGGTATTTTAAATAGGAAATTATGCGCTTTCATTTAATTATATTTTTAGCAATAAAAACATCCAAAGTATTCGCTCTCATTTAAAAGTCCTCACGGTTATGCATGGGTGAATTACTTGGAATTTTTGATTATGTGCTTCCTTGCTCATTTAAAAGTCCTCACGGTTATGCATGTATGGAACGCATATCAAAATTGATTAATTAAATAGACAAGTTGATTCTAATCCCATTTAAAAGTCCTCACGGTTATGCGTGGTTAGAAGATACTTGAATTCAATTTTTTTTAAATTTGGAATACTGCTAATCTCATTTAAAAGTCCTAACGGTTATGCATGGTTAGTAGATATTCAAATTCCTGATATAAATATACCACAAATAGACACAACTATATGGTTTTATATGAAGACACCATCCTTATCATTCTAAAGTGGAATATGCGTCAAAAAGAGTATTTATGATTTTTGTTTGATTTATTATTGAAATTTAATATTTATACTCGATTGGGTAGTAATGTTGTATTAATGTCTATCACTTTATCTCTATTTTTCTAACACTATTACTCTTTTGCTGATAATAAAAGGGGGAGAGAAAAGTTAAGATTTTGGAAAATAAAGGTCAAATATTTTATTTTGTATTTTCTATTTGCATCTAGGCTCATTTGCATACTTTTCATGCATATATGAAGGGGGAGCTTGGTGTAGAGAGGGAGCATTCAAATAGGGGGAGAAAATAGAATCTATCAATAATCAAATACATTTAATAAATTCAAAATCTTAAATATATGTTTGTTATCATCAAAAAGGGGAGATTGTTGAATATGCTAGTATATGATTTTTGTTTGATGATAATAAACATATATATATTCATTTAAATTTATTTGTTAACGTACTATTTTATTTTTCACATAATTAAATAAATATTTGCTGAATAACATAGAATTTAAATTCAAACGGATATTTTATTCAAACAATATTTATTACAATTTTGAATAGTACAAATTTGAGCTCTTACTATATATATTCAAATTTCAATTACATTACAATTTCAATCACATCACATTTTTCACTATACATACATTAGCACCTCACTACATATCACTCGTTCACTCGATTTTATCTTCAACTCTATTCCAGATTGAATCCAGCATCTGAGTTATCTGCAGAATACACACTGACGCAGTAAAATTGAAAATAAAATATTTTTGCAGTGTAAAATAAAATGTATTTTTGAAAATACTATTTGCCTCGGTTATTTGGGTTGTTCGTCATCATATTCATTTTTGAATTCATCATACACGAACAGCTTGTTACATGTACAGTGTATCACTATACATACCACAAGGCCATGCACACCAATATACACTTGATAAAATTGCAGGAACAAGTGAGCACAAGGTCAAACCCAAATCAAAAGCCGGGTTCAACTCAAGTGAAATACAAATAAAGTCACGATATTAGCACAAGGTCAAACCCGAGCTATAAGTTGGATTCAACACAGGTGCAAGTTCAATACAATGGCCATGTTCAAAACAACTTCAACCAGAACTAGCACATGTGGTCAGAGAAACTAGAATACAACCAGACTCCACAAAGTTACATGGAAGCAAGTGTACATATACACATGAACCAACATCAAAATTCAGTTGCGACCAAATGGAAATGTAGACTGAAAATAAACATACTCAAATGTACACGGTGAAGTCATGAATACAGTTCAAACTTCAAAATGAATAGTCACCGTGCAGCTCAAAGACAGGTTCAAAAAGAACCAACAACAAGTGATGCATCAGTGAAACAGTGAGTACAAGCTTAAGTGAACACAACACCTCTAACAAGTGCTCCAGTACAAAATGTACAAAATCAGTAAAGACCAGACTAATGAACACTGCATACATATATATGATATGCATAAAAGACTTCATATGGAACTATGAAGTATACTCGAGAATAAGCCATTACTCAACATAGTTCAATATGAAAGTCAAGCAACACAACAAACTACAACAGAGGCATACAACAATCAAGTAAAGGCATGAAGGCTACACGGCAGTAGACAGAGAAGTGCAGAGCAACATAGAAATATGTATATGCAACTACAAGTGCACCAGGGCAGTACACAAAAAGACAGTACGTATTGAAGCACACAGTAGTGGAAAATGCAATGCACAACACACACACACACACACACATATATATATATATATATATATATATATATATATATGTATGTATGTATGTATGTATGTATGTATATAAATGGTGCTCGACCAGACTGCACGGTCAAGTGCAAGCCCAAGTACATAAACATGAAGAATATGTACAGCAAGTGCATATCAAACTGCAACAAGCCTCAAGTAAACATGAACGTACATATATGGTGATACAGCAAATTATATGAATTGAAATGGTCAGCAAGTAAACAGAGCAACTCGGTAACTAGCAGCTAGCAATAATTCGAACAAGCCAAAAATACAGACGAGCTCAAAAATCATGGAACAACAGTTTCAAATCAAATTAGTGTCGAAGTCAAAAATATTATCACAATGTCAAGTGCCGATATCAAAGATGTCACAAGAGAAATTCACGGAACCAAAGTCAAGTTTAATCAGAGAAATCAAAACCGTGATAGCCAAGGAAATCGAACATGTCAAAATCAAAGCCGTGTTAATCAAGCTAATAAAAATATACGGAGTGACAAAGTCAGAGAAATCATCAACATCCAAGCAACATCGAACGACCAGAGCAAAATTATCAGACAAATTCAAATAACATATTCGAACTAAATTATAGGAATTAAAATCCTATATAAACCATTAACATCATCGGCCTTAAAATCATCGAGTTCAAGCAAACTAACGAGTAGAGCAAAAGGCATAAATTACATACCGAAGTCAAAATCGAACTCGATCGAGAAGCAGCCTTGTGCAACTCAAAGAGACGGTCGATCGACAGAGCAAGCAACGCAAAATCACCTATTTGATCAATCAACTAAAGTCGGAGGCTTCAACAAAGTAAAACCCTAAATCTGGAAAACGAACGAACGAAGAGAAGCAGACATTTTCAAAGAAGGATTCGGGCCGAAATAATAAAAGAAAAGGGGACATTTGTTTTATCTCTATATTTTTATTTGGGTCGGTTTTCTTTGGGCTTTTAATTGTTTAAATTAGGATTTTATTACTTTATTGATTTATTTGTATTTTAACTTTTAAAACGTTTGTAAATTCTAGTCGTGTGACTAGGGAACGAACTACGGTGGTGTAGTTCGAGAATTCGCAACTCAGTGGCTGAGTTGTGGCAGGGTTTTGAGCGTAGAGTTAGGTTAGTGAATAGCGGGTGTCGCGAGTTAACGTGTGTAAGCGTCTGACTACTTAATTTCTAGTAGAAACCTTGGGGGCAGCATGTAGGCAGGGTTTTGCCGAAGCTGGGTAAATATGTGTTGCTCTATTCCTGCATTTTTATATTCTGCTATTATCTGTGCTGCTATTATTTTGCTGTGATCTTTGTTGAAATTATTTTATACTTCTGCATTAAATTTTTATAATTATTAGTATCACCCTATTCACCCCCCCCCCCCTCTAGGGTGAAATCGATCCTACAGAGAGAGATTGGAGGCGACTATAACATAGGATTAGGGTTTGGAGATGTGGCTAAGATCTAGTGAGAAACTTACATAATTCGCTCCCTTATTATGCGTATATAAATACTAATCTCAAAACCTTAATCTAAGGATAATTTCATTTTTTGAGCCGCCACTTTCTTTTTCTTCCTCCTCATTTTAATGAAAACAACTATCATCTAAAACAATCCCAAAAAAATTCGCAAATCCAATTCGAATTAAAAATACTAATTTGTAGTAGAAGGTCTTCAATCCTGGATTAGCAACCTGACGGATCGGGAATTATTCTAAGAAGAGAAATCATTGTTCAACGTGGACTCAAAGAGGTGAACTTTCATTTATTTTATTATTGTTTTGATGTCAAGTTTATCATATAAAATTTGATTTACATCCAAATCATCTTTTTGTATTCAGATCTGTTTATTGTTTCTATTAGATGAGATTTTTGTGCGTACATGTTTTTGTTACAATTGGATTGGTTATGTGCTTGTTGTAATATTTTATTTATTGATTTATTGTTGAAATAAATTTCTTAAAAAAATGGAATTTTTTAATTTTATTTATATATATATATATACTAAATGTATAGAGATGTGCAAATTATCAATATGTATGATTGCATATGTATGATTATATATCGTATATATATGATCTTAAAATTTTCTTATAATGATTTATACTTATTATGAATCATAAAATATAAAAACATTTTATTAATATGTATATACATATTTTATTATTATTAAATGATTTTGTGTGTTGTTTATTATGTATAAAATAATTAATGGTTTAAAATTGTAGTTTTATATTATTTGAAGATTGCTACACTATATAGGAAGCTTATAGTAAAATTTCAAGTTTTTTAAAACTTAATTTAATATTTTTGAAAATTAATTTACTTTCGACCTACAATCAATTATTTAATTAAAAATATAATTTCAATTGAGAAAATTCTAGAAATTTTTATTAAGCCTAAAATGTGTCTTAGGTACCTTTATAAAAATGTTTAGATTTTTATAACTTAATTTAATAATTTTGACATTTAATTCAATTATTTAATGAAAAATATAATTTCAATAGAGAAAATTTCAAAAAAAATTCCTAAGCCTAAAATATGTCTCAAGTACCTTCAAAAAATGATTTAGAATTTTTCAACTTGATTTCTTATTTTTAAGGATTAATTTGATTTCGAGCTACTATCAATTATTTAATGATAAATATTATTTTAATTGATAAAATTCCATAAATTATTTTTTAAGCCTAAAATGTGTTTCCAAATTTTCTAAAATTATAAAACTTGTAATTTTTCATATAATTAGTTTACAATAATTTATTATGACAGAAACTTTTTATTCAATATATATATATATATTATGTATATATATATATATATATATGTATACTCATTTACATACATTAATATCTTATTTTTCCATATTGTATAAATTATAAACACATAATTAGGTAAATTACAGTACACACAAAATAAGCTAATGTGTCTGTTGTAATGTAAATCTCAGCATCTATATTCGGGCACATTATACCCTTCACGAATTATCATGTTACACATGCACACATACACACACACATATATATATATATATATATATAATTGATACATATGAAAGGTTATTTTCCCTATATATACATTAGATCTTATTAATGCTCTCAATTAATTACTTGTTTTAGGGAAGAAATGAAAGGTTTCCTTTCCTATATATATTAACTCTTATTAATAAATGTTAGGTGTATTTGACACACTATACATTTTAATTATTTAAACTTCCCTATAACCAATTTAAATCAAATAAATGATTTTATTTAGAATAAATCTTGAAATGTTCTAATTAAATTAGGCTTCATAGACTCAACTAAGATCCAAGTGGGTTAAAAAAATTGAAATTCATCAATTTCTTTCGTTGCGGGCTGGTCTAGTTCCAACACTTCGCTTACTTAAGAG
Source organism: Allium fistulosum (assembly GCA_030737815.1). Lineage (NCBI taxonomy): Eukaryota > Viridiplantae > Streptophyta > Magnoliopsida > Asparagales > Amaryllidaceae > Allium > Allium fistulosum. The sequence goes on along the minus strand of CM060905.1, from coordinate 244,662,734 downwards.
AAGTCCCATGACATTCCCTTATCTTTTGCTGATTGCCCCTAAATTCTCCGACCCTATCATGGATGGGGAACTTCATGACAAGGCAGCTATAAGAGACGACGACTTCCAGTTCAACAAGCGTTAGTCATCCTATTAATAGGTTATAAGTAGATGGATAATCAATATCACAAAGTTTACCTATATCTTTTAGCGGGGGGTTCTTAGTTGAAATTTGTTACAAGCGAGATCGTGCCCATCAGAACAATCCTTACACCCCAAAAGCCAAAAATGGGCAAGGCGCATGGAATGAGGTTGGAGGTATGGACCATGAGAGCTTCAAAGACATTCTTGAACATGACGTTGACCGAGCTTCCCCCATCCACGAAGGCCCGATGTATATTGGGGTTGGCTAAGGCAAGAGAAATGACCACAGGTTGTGATGGGGGTAGGAGACTTCTTCTTTGTCTTCGGCAGTGAAGCTGATTGGTCATTCTGATCCCATTTGTGCCGCCTAAAACATCCGAGATTCTATAAATAAATTTAGCCAGCACTACCAACTTCTCTATGATACCAGGACTGAGCCCCTCGACTGCTGTCGGTCATATGCGGGCCCTGCATATGGTCAAAAACCTCAATGATGGCTTGGACACTAGCATTATTGGGGTAAGGGGGCCAAATTTTCCATTCTTCACGATTTGCTCTTTTCTCAACACGATATCAAACAAATTCCAAGAGCATTCCTTCTTAGACGAGCCTTTTGATTTCATCCTTAAGCACGCGGCAGTCTACTGTAAAGTGGTCGTTGATTTGTTGGAACTCATAATACTTGTCGTTGCGGCGAGGTTCCTCCTACTTCCCATCCCTAGCACTGGCGATCCTTTGAAACTACAATCAATTCCTTATGGCGAGGTAGATTGTGGCAATGTCCTAGTTCACATGAGAGTAATTATTGTACCAGCATCTGTACATAGGACCGGCCTTTAGATGCCATTTGGCATCGACCTGACAACCTCTGTTTCGACGATCATTGTTATTGCAAGGGTCGGCTTGGACAGGATGCCTTGCCTCGTTCTTGTTGTCTAAAAGACCCACACCTTCCATCCTCATCATGCCATTTGTCCATTGATAGAAGTCGGTTAGGGACAAAGTCGCTTCTTATGGAGCTCTGTCCATATTCTAGACTTGTAAATCGCCCTTGAACATAGGCCATGGCCAAGCTACTCATGTCCACACCCCTGGCTCAAGTGGATTCTTTGTTGAAATGGCCAACATACGACCGTAAGATTTTAGAGGGACCTTGTCTGATATTGCCTAACTCACTAGCCAACATGACTTAGGTATGGGATGTGAAGAAACGAGTCTTGAACTTTATGCATAATTGGGCCCAAGAGATGATACTACCTGACCGCGGATGCAAGAACAAGCAGAAGGCCGGGCTTGAGAGGACGGAGGGGAACACTTTGCACAGCTAGAAAGCTATCAGACACAAGTGTTGGAGTCGAATATCATGATGTGGTCGGATGGGTCTACACCCCTATCATATTTGTTACTGGGTGGTAAAGCATATCACCGATGGATGTAAGCATCCAGGACTTCATCGAAGAATGGCTCCCCATTCTCGACATCTGAGAATGCCTTGCCCTAGCATTACGGGCTTGCATTCTATTAAGCTGCGATGGAGGATATGCATTTCTTCCCTTAGGTCAGCATCGGCCTATCGTAGGATGTTCCATTCGATAAGGGGCTGAAAGCTCAGCATGCGCCTTGGCGTAGTGGTAGATCGGTGATCTATAAGGGGAAGAGAACAATAATGACAAGCAGGCGATCTCCCCCATGCATAAATGGCGACCTTGAATGCACAGCCCGCTCTTCTCTTTGTCTATTTTCGGCCACACACCTATAGGACTTGGGGTGCACTAAGAGTGTCATGTAGGTCTATTAATGGATATGCGAAAAATCCAAAATCCATCCAGATCCGTATTAAAAAGGCAGATATTATCCAATATCAGAAACACCATGTGGATGTCCAAAAATATATTTGAATGCAGATGCAGATATGAGTGTATTCGTATCCAAACCATATTCATCTTATCTGAAACTAAGTATATTTTTTATAATCATATTACCATTTGAAATGGACATTGCAGTCAAAAAAATTATCATCCATTCAACATTATTTTTGAAGTTGTTTTTCATTGTACCATTGGATACCATATGAAATAATCTAAGGGCTACGATACCCTTAACATTTTAATGCCCTATTTATGAAGTGTAGACTATTTAAGCACCTACATTTTCATAATTTCACATTCGCTTTTATATTTCCTCAATCACGCTCATACTCTAACTCAAATGAATAGAAAAACTTTCTATTTAGTAAGTTGCATGCTTGTTTTTAGTTTTCCTACATTTATTCAAGTTGTAATATTGTATGAAAAAATTAATTAAGCATATGGTCATAACTCATTACAATATTTGATGGATTTTTTTACTTGATAATATGGAGTATTGTAGTTTATTAGTTTTTATGTTTGATTGTTATTTGAACACCCTTTAAAGTGTGGCGTTTTTTGTTTAAAATTTGCATATACTAACCAGTTCGACTTTCAGATATGGATATTTCGGATATTTTTGGATATCCGAAAATATTTGCATCCTTTTCTCGGATGCAGATATTTTTGGACATCCAATTAAAATCCACGGATGCAGATACAAATGTGAATTTTGAGATATCCATGGATATCAGATGCGGATGTGGATTTTAATTTTCGGATGCCGATTCAGCGATATCTTCATTCGTTTTCATTTGTTGACAAACTTAGAGCTATGCGTGCCCTACCAGTGGTGGGGGCCACCATGGAGATGGTTAAAAATAGAAGTTCATGGGTGATCAATGGCTGGTAGCCATTCTATTGAAAGGGAACGATGACTTGGCCCCATGGGTGAAGCAACATCTGGGACGAGATCAATCTTCCTAGTTATGCTTACAGCATACCTTCGAGGGTGGACGTGAACGTCCATAAGCGGAGTTTCGGGTACTACCCTCTCTTAGGCTTCAGCGGTGTTCAGGAGTTCATAACTGCTGGGAGGCATGGGCCTCTAAGTAGGTAGGTCGACTAAGTGGGCCATCAAAGAGCTGGTGGGACAAAGTTTACAATGGCTTGAGCATCCAACTGTGCCCTCAAGCCATACACCTTGTGGGTCAGTTGACCCACGTTTGACAACTGTAGCATTACAGTATGCCATATTTTTTCTTTGATGCCCGAATTGAGCTAGGTAGCACTGGGGAGATTTTTTCCATTGGTTTGGTGTTTATTGGAGTTGTTACCTTCTAATGGTGGGAGATTGTCCTGGTAATAAGTTAGATCGGGTCTTTGTGAAGTAGAAAAGTATGGAAAGATCAGAGCTTTTGGAACGTTCCTCCTTTTAGCGCAAATATGTTGACTAGAGATTTAGCCAACCTCGAAATTAGACTAATGTGCAAAGATTACTTGCTAACACAGAGATTAAAGTGAAAAATGAGGAGTTAAATATGCAGCTGAAAGGTAAATAACACAAGATCTAGAGTGGTTTAGCAAAGCTGCCTACGCACACTGTAAAGTTCTCTTACTATATATTTCTCTTACAACTACAAGGAATTACAAGAGAATAATTTAAAAGCATGAAGCATTTAAGACTACTAAAGTTGTGTATTTTAAGGAACTGCGGTATCAAGAGCCCTAGATTGTCTGCAGTATTCGGAATCTTGTATGTTCCAACCCCAATGAAGCTGCAATGAAGCAGAAATTTATCGTAGCTGAAGTGAATGATGGATGGTTGAGATTGAGCTATAAAACTAGTGTGAAAAATGTCTGACGGTTGATATGGCTGTAAGGATGAATGGACGACAACTTTAAAGGTGTAAGAAGATGTGCAGCGGATGAAACATACTCATTGTTCCTCTACACCAGGCGTGGGTCTTGCATTTAATGCGCATTTAATGCTGATAGTAAACCACATCAGTTTAGCCGCTAAGCCATAGTGCTTCGAATAGGTGGATGGACAACTTCTCATTTACTTGAGTGCTCACGTGAAAAGTCTTGCTGAGCCAGTCGATAGGTTATCGATGATATGAAAGGAACTAGGAATCCAACTAAGGACCATGTTGGAAGGATAGCGTTCGACCTGGTGCGATGCGATTGAGAGAGATGCTTGGGAACAATCATTGACGGCTGTATTGAAGTCAGGCTAACGACGGTGTAACGCTCCATAATTTTAATGATAATTAATTAAAAAGAAATCAATTAATAATTAGTAACGCCAAAAAATAGAATTTTTAAAAATATTAGAATTTGGGTACGAAATTTACACCGTTGGATTCGTAGTGATTTTTTGATCAATTCTCATATATAAAGTTTTCTGATCGGAGTTCAAACGAAAAAGTTATTAACATTTGAAGTTTTTGAATCGTATATATATGTGATAATGGTAATAAAAGTTAATTAATGTTAATTTCTAACGTTAATGGAAACTTAGACGTTAAGAGATATTAACGTTAAATCAAATCTGGAAAAATATATACAATGGAAAGAAAATTATGTATGTTGTGTAAAAAAAGGAAAAAAATACGCAAAATCAAACAATGCTAATTAATCATTGTTTAAACAAAGGAACGGTTGACCCTTGATGCACCCAGGTCGATCGGCAGTGGTCGAATCACAGTCATGAACAGTCGACCGTTGATGAGTAAAATTTGTAAATGAGGCATGCGATTGAACGGCGTTGATTGACCCAATTATTTTTCTTTGTTGCCAAGTTAGTGATGTGCGTCTAAGATGGACCTCAAGATTTCCTAGGGTAAATATAACACTTCAAATCAATCCCTTACCCCGATAAATTAACAGCTAACCTTACTCTAATTTATTTAGATAATTTTATAGCATACTATAACTCGACAATTTTCTCTTCTCCTTCAAATTCTAAAACTAGTAAAACTATTATATATATAGATATATAGAGAGAGAGAGAAAAGTGGAGAATAAGAATATGATCGATTTAGAACATAGAAACAAAGGTAAGTCTTAAACCAAACTCAAATCTAAATTTAATTCAATCCTTTCCCTAGATCTGTAATTCTAATAGGTGCATACCATTTTTTATATTTTAGATTTAAAGTAAAAGGAAGTCAAATAAAAAGGGAATGGATCTAGATCTGGAGAATTGGAAATCTAAAGCAAGGTGAGTGGTAAATTACATATTTTGTAATAAAATTAGATTTATATCATTGTAGATCTATTTCATTTATGCCTAGGCATAAATCACAATTTGGATATTCAATCTAATACCTGTAATGATTATGGAAAATATGCCTATATGTTATGGAAAACTCTAAACATGATAGATATAGTATACGTTTGAATTTGGAATGTTAGGGGTATAAATAGTCCTTAGATTTATAAATAACTTGTTAATGAAATCATATTGGGATTTCAGATTTGGTTGGTTTATACAGATTGTTGAACATAAATCAAGATTGATTAAATGGGGATTAGCAATATTTTGATACATTGGAATGAATTGTGTAACAATGTGAATTTCTATAAATTTTCTAAAAATACAAATTAAATTGTATTGGTTGAAATAACAAGGAATGTAAACAAAAAGGAAGAGATGTACAAAATAAGGGAATCACTGTATTTTGTACTGTCTATTCCAATAGAAAAATAAAAGATAATTCCTTATTATTTCACACATAGCACAAGTTCTTTTTTAACCAATTTACAGTGAATTATAATGTTAACAATTTCCTTTAGGGAAAGAAGTAATCCAATGTATTAAGGTATAAAAATCCTTAAGTATATCTAAAGTAACATAAGTAGAACTAACAACAATAATTTGAACGGGAAAACTAAAATATGTAATTCATGATGGTGTAGAAAACAAATGGTAAACAAAGAAGATACAATTGAACGAATATGGAAGTAATAAGTCTAAATAAGCAATTAAAGAGAGATATTAGTTAAAAAGGAAATAGGGGATTTCATCCAATAATGTTAAACGGAAGGGAAATAATAAATGATACTTAAGTCAATAAATTAAAAATAGATAACAAATGATACTAAATGACAAGAAAAAATCAAAACTAAGTTATGTAAGATTTACTGAACAACAATAATTGAAAGTAAAGAAACGTAATAATTAAATGAATGTATATTCAAACATACATTATGACGGGTGTGAAATATATGTATGTATGTAAATAACTTAGTCCATAAGAATGACATAGTCATTAGAGTGGTTGAAATGCGAGGTCAGTAGTGTTACACAATAGAAGTCTGCCCACCGCAAGGAGCTACCAGCAATTGTGTATACATTATACTGATGTGGGACATATCCAACTGTAGGACCCACAGAGAGTATACGCTTGTGTATAGTTAAAGGAATACCCCAATAGAGAGTGGAGTGTTCTTCCAAAATAGGAAAAGGGGTATTGCCTTGATTATGTTAGGCAACCTAAATATGATGGTGAGCAGCTCGACCCTATGTCAGCACATGTGGCACAAAATTAGGAGTAGGAGCTACATAGGGTGAGTGCGTCATCGGTCTAGAACGGCCAAAACGGGAAAGACAGGGTTAAAACTAACGGGTTACGCCTCTTACTAGGGTAAGCCACGTTAGGTACTGCATGGCCATAATTGTTTGCTAGTTTTTTTATTAGGACAAGGCTAGTTACCTATTGAAGGATTCTTTCAAAAACGAGAGGGGTGGTCCATGGAGCTGAGTCTGCAATAGGAAGTAGACAAGTTAGTAAATCTGTAAGGCGAGATAGAATACGGCTAAACTTTTGTGACGTCGTTATTAGGCACTGATGGGAGGTTCTACTTTATGCACAGACAATTTAGCCTAGACATTGATGATGATGCCCATAGGGAGGATAGTATCTTGATCCAAAGGGGGACTGTGGTACTTATATATTTATATATATACGTAAGTACTTATAGTCTACGTCGGGTAAACGGGGTGTATCATACACGAACGTGGAATCGAGATGACTAAGTAAAATAAAAGATATAACATGTAATGGAAAGCAATCGACATAACCAGTTTTATATACAAAGTGTATAATTTACCAGCCGCCAGAATGTTGTTCCGACCACATCCTCGTTACAACCCATGGGATAGCTTTAGAAGGATAGGTATAGGTACAATGCGGGAATAATGGAAGGACAGGTTTCCTAATGCATACTCGGCACTGACAAGAACACATGATATTGAAAGTGCCAAATTGGTCAGTAACTATATATTTTATTTTACTATTCCGCTGTGAGTTATATCGATAGTGCTTCGTTATGCATTTATTTTTTTACTTGCAGTTTACCAAACCAATGATCCGGACTTTGATGGACTTCGGCTTTGGATTTAGTGAAAATTCAGACCCACTGGGGTGCGGGTAGTTATAAACAGGCAAAGCTCGAGCCTATTTGTTTAATGTGACGCCTGCTGAGACGGGCTTGGAGAGATGTCAAACGTCAACTAGAGTGACTTCGGGTCAACATGCTAAATTAGAGTTGTGCTGGAAGTAGATTGACATAGGAAGGCTAGTAGTCATCGAGCAAAACTAGATCGGACCGAGCCGGGCCCAAATCTTTCCTAAATGTGACAAGCGCCTAAGGATGAGGCGACCGGGCCTCATCTTAGTGTCTTGCTTATTAAAATGGTTGGTTTGAGACCAAAATAAGCTTGGGCTGGCTTATATGGGTCAGTTGTAAATTAGTTGGATTGGCTTTGATTGGGTAATACTGTCTTAAATCGGTCTATTAATTACTTGCGGAAAAATTGAGCAAAAACATAGATAATATTCTCATAACATCTCTCCTCAAACTCATGATATGGCAGTCATAAACAACGAGAGTGCCAATGAAAAAGAAAAAACGAGAAACTGAGTGTGACTTAGTAAAGAGACCTACAATCTGCATGGAAGAGTATACGAAAGGTAGAGTGATGATGTCTTTCTCAATATGGTAACTTGTGTTATGACAATCTCAATATGTTTGGTCCACTCGTGAAAGACCGAGTTGCGAAAAATATGAACAACATTCTCATTTTCACCATACATAGGAGTAGTATCAAAAAAAGACAACTCCATGTCTATAATTAACCAACGTAACCAAACAATTTATTAGTAGTAGATGGCATAACATATTTCTGCTTTAGTTGAAGAATTGAAACAAGTGATTGATTTTTATTCTTCCACGAATAAGAGAATCACCTGAAAAGATACAAAAAGCTAGTACTCGACTTGCAATTTGTGGGATTGCTACCATAATCAATTTCAGAGTAGGCATGCAACTCCAATTACAAGGCGGATGAAAATGGAAGTGGAAAATAGTACCTCGAAGATGCCTTAAAATACGAAACAATTGCTTAATGAACCATAGTTGGAGATGTACAACTAACTAACAACATGAATAACATGTGATATATCCAGATGAGTAATGGCAAGATAAACCAGGTTTCCAACATTTTTTTCTTAAATCTATCTCCGTAGATTTTTATATCAAGTATATAGGATGTCTCTGATAAATTCTTCATTTATAAATTATTAGACAACTATGCTTTTACTTATTGTAACTTCGGTACTTCGTTACCAATCAGTAGAAAGTCGTCAATGTATAATACTAAAAACGTTACAACACCATTTTGCTCTTTCTTAAATATGAACATTTCCTTTGTGTTTAGATGGAAACCAAACCATTTAATTACCTTATCAAATCATTTGTTCCAACTCATTAATGCTTGCTTAAGACCATAAATCAATCTTAAGAGTCTACATGTTTTATCGTCGCTCCCACTGACCTTGAAACCATCTAGCTAAGACATATAAATAGTCTCGTCTAAATCACCATGTAGAAATGTTGATTTGCATTCAATTTCAGGTCTACATGGCCATTAAAAATGACGGCCACATCCACCAAATCCATATGTTTATGAATCACAATGCAAGTCATATCATCGTATGCGCCTGTCATCTACGACCTTAGCGACGACCAGCGGGTCCACATTAATGAACATAGTCGCTTATGTGGTCTCCACTACTACTAGCTTTGCACTGACCACCATTGTTCAAATTAACATCCCCCGTAAACCCAACATCACCGCCCTTAGGTCCATTACTGTCGCCAATTCATCCATCATTTTCCCCCGAAATACTGCTGTATGCTCTCATTTTTTAGTAGAAACTTTGGTTTTAAGTTTAATAAAGCGTGTACAATGACCAATTTCAGAGATTGGGGTGAGAAATGGGATTTGAGAATGGTATTGGGAGAAAGATAAAGAAATTTCCTATTTTGTCTAAGTAATTTATAAATATAATTACCCATCTTTTATAAAGCTAAGGGTGCATTTTGCGATGAACGAAAATAGGGTATTTGAGCGGGGAAGATTGGTGAACGAGGAATGCGTTGCAGCTACGAACGGGTTATTTAAGTGCATTTAAGTTGTGATTTTTAATTTAATTGATTTATAGTTAATTAATTATTTATTTTGTTGTGTTATATGACTTTAATTAAAATGAAATAACAGTACAAAAAGTGAGATACATCCAATTATTAATACAATACTAGTAAATACAGATAAAATAATACAATCAATCAGTGCAGCCTTGTTGCAACAATTTCATCTCTTATGGTATTTCGAACTGTTACCACTTCACTACCTAAGTGTTGTTGTTCCGGTTCAGTTGCTATGTTCGGTGCAGTTCTCATACTATAATATTTCTCCTGGTGTTTCTTTGGAATATGCTCGGGATCATCATCATAAGCCATAAAATCTGAACCACCCATGTATTTTTATAGGTAATCGTGTATAGCCATTATATATGATAATTTTTACTTGAGTTTCAAATGAGTATGTTGACATATTATTTAAAATGACCAATTTTTCCTTTCATATTCCAAAGGTTCTCTCAATTGCCATAGGTAAACTCGAACGGTAGAAATTAAATTTTTCATTTATCGATTTTGATTGATTTGCAATTTCGTGAAAATGAAAAATATGATATCTAATATTACGATACGGTGGCAAATAACCAGTTTGAATTGAATATCCTGAATCAACTACATAATACTGTCCGGTTAGAGAGTGGGGGAAGTTAGAGTTTCTATAAGTTGTAATTGAATTAAAAACTCTACTATCATGCGTAGTATCTTCCCAACCAGCCACAACATAAGTAAACTATAAATCGAATGAGTATACTTCTAAGATATTCTGTGTAGCATAATCTTTCGTCCTATGTATGGAACTACTCGATCTTTAGGTAAGTATGTCATTATGTGTGTACAGTCTATAGTACCAACACGGTTTCTAAAGTATGAATAGTAGTCGGTTATAATTCTAATATGATCTGGAATAGTATTAAATTGAGTGTCATTTGACTTGATAATATCTGTGGCGAGTAATTGTACAACATCTAAAACAACATGAAAACAAACTGGTATTGTGCTACCCGACCTTTGAAATCTTTCGCTCATTTGTCGATTTAAGAGCGCTACAGCTATAGTGTATACAAATATGACAACGTTTCTCTGATACTAACGCTTTCCGTTGTAGTCGGACCATAATTTTGCAGCCTATCGCATAACGAGAGAAAACAAAGCATTTTTTTTTAAAATTTCGTTAACAGCATTCTTGATGCACATTCAATCGTCTTCCACCCACATTAAGCTATTATATTTTGACGTGTGAATCCAGATGATATTGCTCCTTCTACATAAATATGTTGCTATAGCGACCAAAACTTGTGCATCTTCGTAGTCGAAATCTGATTATGAATTAGTCATTGTTGGTGCAGACGGAAATATGTGAAGTAGAGGGGAGATGAGGAGGTGCAGAGGTTGGTGGAATGGTGTGAAGGCATGTTGGAAATACATTGACGTCTGACGCGTCGGATGCCAATGTATCAAATTTCTTCAACTGAGCAACGGTGCAGGTAAAGGGAAACTGAATGTTGGAATCAATGGTAGCACGGTAAACCAGGCTGCGAACAGCACCTAGTAAACAGTCATCTCAGATTGTACTATTGTGATCAAATTTCTCAGATTATAACATAATCTTAGATGGACTGCTATCAAAGTACTCAGGAAAACCCAGGCCAAAACTTGGGGTTTTTTGGGGATATCACGAAGGGGTTAACCCAAACAAAGGAAACGTATTACTAAACAATGGGGTTGGCCCACCGTTGGTAATGCTCTTAGGTAATTTGGAGATAAATGGCATGAAAAATCATATGGCAAATTTTAGGAAACCATAAAGCTTCCAAACAATGTACCTCTCTCCCTATAATAAAAAGCTTAAATAAGCAGAGATTAAATAGAAACGATAACTGAATTAAATAAATAAAAACGCTGAAGCAAAGAAGAAACTGCAGAAAATTAATGGAGAAAAGATATTCAATTTTCTAGCCAATAAAATAAGAACATTAACTGAAGCACTAACACAAAAGTGGACCATACACGCAGACTTCATAACATTTCTGACTGATACTTTGGCACATGCGATAAACTTCTGATGTGCACGAGTCAAAGAAGAAATTTTACATATGCTACCGCAAGAGAGACTAATGAGTAATGACCACAGTTAACTTCCATTTCACCTTAGAGACCAGCTGTGAATCCATATTTAATCTGCTAATAATCCTCAAAGTAGTAACTTCAATGTTACTGTTGCGATTACAAAATCCTAGTCAATATTGAGTCAGTAATAGCCAACACGTCTCAACTCCGACTCTGAAGGTCCAGTATCGCTTGCATTGCCCACAAAAACAAGACGGCCTGTTCAAAAAGTACAATTTCTATGAACATAATAATGCAGAAAATGAAAGAACAAAAGCATTTAACATTGGTTCAGACAAGATTTTGGTATGTTACTTACAATGTAAGCTATAACTATATCGTCTGCTAAAGTAAAGTCAAATGGCAATTATTTACAACCATTGACGACTGTATGCATTGGGTGTTCAGCTATGCATCTTTGACTTTTCTACCCTTTAAATACTGGTTCTGTAATGTCTGAACACTGGGGGAAACAGCTACTAAGCAGCTGTGGCGTTCAAGATGAATGCAAAGTGAACCCAAACAACCATTTTAGAAAATGAGATGGTTCTTTGACAAATATGAATAAGATGGAGATAACTTAAAAGGCTGGTAATGTTAAATACCTTATATATTGTTTTCAAAATATTTTTAATGTTTCAAATGAATTTGTACAACCAGTAATATAACATTTGAAAGTATTATGTAGTCATATAATAAAGGTACAGGCTTCTTGAAATTGGTAAGTTCCTTCCAAAAATAATAAATGAAGTATTTTAATGGATGAAATAAGAATACTAATAAATAAGTCGCTAAAGATCAATTACACATTTGCATATGTACACTACATAATATGTTGGTGCAATTGCAGTACAAATCAACTGTGTACATACCACACTCTATGAACTATAAAACTGTACTTGCATATGTACCAAAATATTAATTACAAAATAATCATGTATTGGTCTTCTTGTCGATTAGAACCTCGATTAGAGTATATTAAAGCTTTACTTTTCTACAATACCCACACCAATCATGATCAAACCAATAACACTTCACCAAAGAAGAATGAAGAGAAATATGCAATTACCCAATAAAAAATCAAGCAATGATATAAAAAGGGATTCAAAGCATCTAACCATGTAAATCTTTCTCCTCCTTTGTTTTTAACTTTTTTTTTAACATATATTTACTTATTAACGAATACCTCCAAGAACATCAACCAAATTATCGTTGATATCCTTTCATGATTTTAAACCCAGTATTTCATATACTAGTAAATAGGTTGTTGTTTTGTTATTGAATGGGATATGGATGAATACATGATTCTTTTTACAAGTATCTCAAACATCGAGACTTTTAATTCATTGTGCTTGCAAACAGAAATTTTGGTGCATCAAAATTTTATGATTCTTTTTAACAAGCATCTCAAACATCGAAACTATTAATTCATTGTGCTTGCAAACAGAAATTTTGGTGCATCAAAATTTTATGGCATCATAAGTTGAGCACATACAAAGAAACCAGTAGCAATATACTTAAAAGACGGAAAACAAAAGGATAGAGATAATACCATCTCGACGAATAGCAATTTCTCTAATGCGTCTAACAAGACCGGTGACTGGATCGCTGAATACTTTTGTTTCAAGATTTCCCTCTAAATATAGAATGGACCTACAAAAAATAAGAATATGGCAGTAGTTAAAATATGAGCGAGACTGAAATTTCAAGCATGAAGAAAGACAAAAGACAAGAAGACAAGACAGTAGTTGAATATAACGCCTGGTACACTTGGATACACAAAAAATAAAATGGAAATTTACTTATTTTCAGATTTGATACATTGAAAATCATTCCCAAAAACTTGTTCTAATTACACCCCAATTTTTAATTTCAGTAAGAAAAAGAAAAAAAACCGTTTTTTGTCAAAAATTAAATTTGAACATTAATCGCAAGTTTCTATAATCAAAACAGTTTTTTTTTTAACTTCTTTCAATTCCTTTGAAAAACTGCTGCAAATATTTGCAGCGCGGAAACTTCAATTTCTTTGTAAATATTTGCAGAGTTCTCTACAAATATTTGCAGTGTTTTCTGTAAATATCCTGAAACTTAAAAATAGAGATTTTTTATAACATGTTGAGAAGAACAGCTGTGTATTTTGAAACTTAAATAGGGTGTTTTACAAATCTTTCCAAAATAAATCCTACCTGCAATATAAAAAGAGCACAAAAACATGGATACCTCATTGGGTTTCAAAAGTCAAACATAGTAATCCATTGTAAATGATATGCTTAAACTAATGACACCGCATTTCAACCTTTTACACTATGCTTACATTATAGCTTCTGTCAATGTTTGATAAGTAGAGTAAGCATGCATATACGTAATATATGTACGCATGCATATAGATTAATTGTCATTAAAAATTACCAAAATTTGTAATTAAATAACAAAATTGATGCATAAATGGAGGAATGCTGAATTTCACATTCAGTTGTTTCAATCGGTAATAAAGATCATATGAAGAACTAAATGATCGGTTTAAGGCAATGACTAATTGTCTACCAGAGTTTTAATATTGCTGCCACTCCCGATGGCAGTAACTAAAACTGTAATTAGTAAACTACAGGTCATGCATGTCATCTCATTGTTAACTTTTAGTAATGAAAGGGTAAATTACTTCAGTAACGTAAAATTTTCCTCATATCCATTTTAAATAGCTTTTGTTCTACTAATAAAAGTACAGCTCTCTTAAGCTGCTAATTTTTTTGACTATCATCAATTAAGGAACAGTCGCACTGTATTATAACATTCCTTTCAGAGCCGGTTTCTTCAGTTTCTAGAAGAAGATGAGGGACCAAAAATATTTGAGCATGCAGATGGAGAGCACTTAGTCGGAAATGTGGGAGAACAATATTTCATAGTTCGAACTTTGTACCATGGTTGGGCCTTTTTTGCTTGGTAACTTGATGGCAACACCACTGAAACTTGACAGCGACATATTTCAATGTAGATGAAACGCGTTTCTAAGTAGATAAGATTTTTTGATACACATTACCAAAGAATTCAAATGAATGCAATTTTTGTGAAAGAACATTTAATTTATTCTTAGACATGCATTGAATTTAACAAGAAAAAAATACAATTTTTTTATGTCAATCAAATGAAATAAAAGATAATGTTATTTAATTAAAATTATACCCTATAAATATACATGCATTGCAGTCAATAAACGTACGACTATTCTCCAAAAGATCTCTCTAAGTAACAACATAAAACTATTATTAATAACTACTAAAAAACTTCATGATCAAAATATGATATGTTATTATTATTATCAATGCAATCTGCATTCTTTCGTTCATTTTCTTATATTTGTTATCAAAATTTCTATTATTATCATAAAAATGCCAGTATGTCTGCAATTGTGAATTTCATATATTATTTATGAAAAGCATTGTAGTAAAAAAAATAGCAATATAAATTTCAATAAATATGAACTAAAATGTTATAAGCACTATTTTCTTTTCAATACTTTTATCAATTTTTTATTAGTTCTATACGAACGTTGAAAAAGTGACAAAAAAAGGTCAAAAGAAAATTTTATCACAGTACTATATTAATAAGAAAATATATTATAGTCCATTTTCATTTCATTCCCAACTCAGATCTTTCTCTAAAGGTGTGTTTCTCCTTTCTGTTCGCGACCTGTTTCCCATATGGGCTCCTAAGAGAGAAACAACAAAAGGGTCCTTGGAAGTTGGAAGGAATTTTCAGTTTTACATCAAAACTAGGACTAAGCTTCAAAACTGGATAAGATTTACTACGCATTAAGCAAAGACTGGAAATAGTCTGCATCAAAAACCAATATTGCACATGTTCACACAACTGATTTACTTATTTGTACAACTCTTCGTATTCCATAGGCCAGAACAAAATATATATGTGTTGGAACCGCGTATAGACAGTAATAATTGAATCAAAAACTGATTTTGCAAATATGCTAATAGCGAAATAGTCTAGAATATTTAAAAATCGATAAAAAAAAATTGTACATCAAAAATTGAAATTCCCACTGATTTAGTTAGAATCGACTCTCGCATTTATGAATTTTAAGAACCAAATGAATCATTTACAGTATAGATAATCTAGATCCACATTTCAAAGTCTGTATGGTTCGAAAATTATGTTACCAAAATTGTTCTGAAATGCAACTGTTATATAACTTATAAAATTCCATTTGTGACAATACAAGTCAATAATCAAGATAAAAAAAATTGTGATGCATCCGCTAACCAGATGGTGTGAATCAATAAGAACAGATTCATAGAATGAAATATCCATAAGATGACATGGTAACAGAAAGGATCATTGAAATGCTGTTACAACCACATTCCCATCAATGTTATAAAGTTGTAACATTAAAGTAATTTAAACACAAAATGAAATAATTTTAAACAAATATATTCTAACATTCTTCCAAAAAAAACTAATATAAATAAATGAAATGAAATGAAATTACACAAGAAGTTGTATTGTTAGTTAACGTATCTATTGCATGGAAATTAAAGCTCACCCCGGCTTCACATGCTGAAGAGCCAAATCACCCAACCTTTCTGGGTACACACTAACTCGATGCCACTGCACAGAGCATCGTTCAGCATATTCTCTTGGCTCTTCATTATCCAATGGCCTACGGTTGTTTCTAATACCTCCAGTTCCAATAGAGAACAACACCACAGTTCTCCCGCTCCTTAATTGCTTCTGCACAGGCTTTTGCCCTGCTTTTCCGAGAATTATAGCCTTAAAAAATTACAACTTTCATCAGATAAACTAACTCATCAAGACACTGATTCATCAAAGAAAACTGCGGTCTGATCCAGAGCAGGAATCAGGCTGAGTTGAGTTTTACTAGCTAGGACTAGCAGTCTCACAAGCTGTACACTGATCAAAACACTGAATCATCAAAGAAAACTGCAATTTGACCTAGAGTGGGCAGTCAAGCTGAGTTAAATTTTATGACCTAGAATTAGCAACCACACAAGTTGTAACCACTCAACGGTCAACCCTAACTGTAGCTCATTGAAATAACAAGGTATTACTCCCGATTCTAACTTTAAACTGATCATTTACAGTTCTAGCCTAGTTGACCTTCGTAAGTTAAAATGTATTAGACCTCTATGATAACAAAGTGTATTTAAAATATATAAATAGAGTCGTCAAGAAAAAGAAAGTTGATTTAGAATTTACTGTCCAAAGAAAAAGTTAATTAAAAATGCAACACTTGGATTTTTCTTCATGTGTGGTGTGGAGCTAAGTAGATAATACCGGTATTGGTAAAATTTTGGCCAAGAACTGATAAGCTATATTCTAAATCATTGGGATAAAATCAAATGACAACCGAGTAATATCAATATGTTTGTTAGCCCGTTACAAAAAGTGTGATAATCATAAAATATGCAATACTCTCTTTTAAGCAACCTTAAACAATTGCTATAAGGTTTGATGATATATATCCCAGAGTTTGCATATATCTTCTGAAGTTTTGTTGAAAACTGAAATATGGAATAGTTATGTACTTGTTAACAAAATCGTGATATTTGCCTGTTTTCAGCGAAATTCAAAATAGATATCAATTGCTACTTTATAGAAGTCCAATGCAATGTATAAAGATAACATCAACTATGTACGTGTGTGAAACTTGAAGGTCAATACTCAAAATGTGTCCATTGGTCACTTTCGTTTTCAGTTTTAAAATGTTCAATAAATCAATATCCATCAATGATGTAATTAATGTAAATATTGTATGAAACATCAATCTCTAATCCAATATGGATGTTAATAAAGTGAATATCAAATTTACATTCAATATAATGGCAAACTGATATTATTTATGTGGAATAGAAGGACCAAACCTAGTCAGTCCTAACTCAAATGAAGGAAAAAGCTCAACTCTATCTCGGCTCATTTAGATTGCTATTCGAGCTAGCATCAGATTTCACAAGCCGAGGTAGAGAACTGGTTAGGTCTCCTTTGCAAGCACTATTTGATTTTTGACTGCTCCTTAATTTCTTCTGTACTCGATTTGCTCAGTCTTTTCTAGTATTCTAGCCTTAAAAAGCATTAATAATTCATCAGAAAAGGTAAAATCATGTGATCCTCTTAAAGTTACCAATAACAAAACCTAACCTGTTATCTTAAAAATTACAACTTACATATTTTCATCAGAAACTAATACCAATATTTCAATGCTTTGAAATTTACCTATAACCCCTATTAGTGTTGATTGATGAAATTCAGGGTTGGTCCATGGAACCCTCTGAATCTCACCCATCAAAATCGATGTTATTCTAACAAAACTTGTCTGGCTGTATCATTAAAATTCTAGGTGCAAAATACAAGTTTTAAACCATATGATTACCTTGTATACTCCTGGATCGAGGCCGTTCTCAAGCACGCGATTAAATGGATGTTGATTGGTATTTTTGTTAGGGCTGACTTTGTCGGAGTAGGTAGAATCGGGTTCCGGCTGAGATTCGGGTTCAGAATCGAATTCAAGGCCAGAGGAGACTGGGATTGTACAAAGACGGACGGATGATGAAAAAAGACAGTTAAGATCCTTTAGATTGGGGCTTCGGAGATGGTCGGTGAGAAATCTCCGTGAAATACTGGAGAAGTTGGACATTGCCATGAGAGCGAATCCCCAAGCTTTGGTAAATTGGGGGTTTGCTGTAAGGCACTGTTTGTTAAGTTTGGAACAGGGTTGGGTACGCAGTTTTCTTTTTTCTTTTTCTTTTTCGCCACCAAGTCTAGGTCTGTCGTCAACTTGGCCACGCATCAAACGTGGATAGGCCGTTTGGGCAAACCGTTGCAACCGTTCACGTCAGACGTGTCAAATGCATCGGACGTCACCGTCTATTTCAACGTTTGGCTCCTTCTTCCTATATATTTTCCCTTCTTTTTCTTTCAATTTTTTTTCCCGGCGGTTCTATTTTTAGTCTTTGAGATAAATAAAATTTGTATTTATGTTTTCCATATTATTATCTATCTTTTTTTATTTTTCTTAAATTTTTTTGATTTTTTTTACAGAATGTCGATACATGAACCCACCAACTATACCCATCACATCGTAGATTGAACAAAGAAAAGAACATCGACGTTTATAGATATTTGCTATGAACACATCGCAACTCGAAAGTGAGTTTCTCTCCAAAATTCAAAGTGGTTTCACCTTCGAAATTCAAGGAGTTAAATGTGATATTGAAGGCTGCATCGAAACTCCGGCCTGTAAGTTCAAGATTCTGGAGGCTCCACCTACTAATGTCCCGTTCGACACCCGGATTTACGTCGATGTTCTCATGGGAGATGCTGCAAAGATGGGCACTCGTACTCTTCGATTAACACATCTGCATTGTCCAACTGCTACTTCCTCTCGCAGATGATCAGCCCTCTCGTAGATGACCAGCATATCTGCATCATACTCGCCCTTTTTTTATTGTATTTTTTTAGCATTTCATAATTTATAAATAATATAAATTTATCTAACTGTATTAATTTAAAAAAATTAAAAAGTAAAAACGATAAAAATAATAATTATTTATCACAAAACAATTAAAATGCTCCTTTCGTACACAAGAACGGTTTCCCCTTTCGTGAACCATTCTGCTTTCATGCCCCTTTCAAATCTCATTTTATGTCGTTCAAGAACGCACCATATATGTCCGACCCGCTATCGGAGACGGCCGAAGCAAACTGTTTTTTACTGACCTATCAGCTTTCCAAGTTACTTTGACAAACATAAGATATAACACTACGGGCAAAACAAAATAATTGGTATGTAACATACATGCATTTGGTTGCTCCAACACGGAATGATTACTATACATCGTACACGTTTCTTATACAAAAACTAATATAATTAGTATAAATGATACACTTTATGCTTGTGAGATATAATGATTATTACAAATGACACAATATCTATGGGTGAAGAACACTGTTACAATTTGAAAATCTTAAATACCAATTATTGACATCGTGATTTCAGTTCAATATATGTGAAGTCTGTAAAAGAGTTTAATATATAAACATAACACAGTGGTTCAACACATATTAAATAATGTTGTAGCAATAATTTTCTCGTTCCTTTTCAAGTCTTGACACTAATATCAATAAGAAAAAGATGAAATATAGTAGAGTAAATGTTTTCAACAACTCGTAATGTTAGTCAAATTATTAAAGTTAACAATTGTTATTTTTCATTTTATTAGACATAGCTTCATATTTTGTTAATGTTTACTAATCGTTTAAGAAAATATTAATTTGATTGGAATATTTTTTTTACAAATGGCATTAAAAGTTATGTTAATATTTTATATTAGGTTGTAAGTACGTTGGCATGTGAATGCATGTTTGTATCAAAATTTGAACAAAATAATCGAACATTTACATGTCGTATTGGTTAATTTTCAATTCGGTAGAAAAGATTGAAACAAAATATGCATACCCATTTTTGATCAGTCAAAAAAAGAATATATTGGCGTCAAAATTGGCCACCAACGCCCACTTATGTAAAAGTACCAATATCCAATCCAATCACAGAAGTATGAAGAGAAATAAATGAAGAATAAAATTAAAACAATCAGAAAGCAAGTAAAAAGAGACAAGATTTATAGTGGTTCGGCTAACTCTGACCTACGTCCACTTCCAAATAATCCTTTTTATTATACTGAAGTTTATTTACAGTTACAATCCCAAATCCAAGAATAAAATTGATAGAGTGTAGACTAGGTTGAAGATAAAGAGAAGCAGAAAGAATATCTCTTTTCTGACGCCATGCCTGCTGTATTTATAGGGAAAGACGTGCATGGATCGGGCTAAAATTTTGACAAAAGGTTAGGGAGACCAAATCGAGGCCACCCAAAATTTTCCAAACCCATTGGGGCCCACAATAGGGATCGGTACCGATCCCTATTTTGGTGTCCAAATAGGGTGTGATCCCTTTGGATGGTTCCCCATGGTGTTAGCTACTTGCTCTCCAAATTTTGTGCAATTCCGACATATGGTTTGTGAGATATCGCATTTTCCGTGAACTAGTATTGATTGAATTTTGATTTCTGTCGATCCCTCTAGAGGGATAGGTACCGATTCCTCCAACTTGCTCTAAATACCATGTGATCCCTAAGAGATCTTCTCCATGTTGTACTATGTATAGCCTTCAAGTTTCATGCCAATTGGATTAGTATAACTCGAGTTATTGACCGATCTTTGTTGTAATATGGTGTTAAGACTGATTATAGCCGATCCCTATGGAGGGATAGATATTGATCCCTTCAACTTGTTCCAAATGCTATGCGATCCCTACGGAGTGTTCCACATGTTCTAATGAGCCTGTCCTCCAAGTTTCATGTCAATTGGATATGTAGATGTGGAGATATTGATTGATTCTTGTTATGAAATTGGGCTTAGCCGATCCCTAAGAGGGAAAGGTACCAATCCCTATTGCGGGACAGATGTCGATCCCTCCAACTTCTCCAAATGCAATGCGATCCCTAGAGTAGACTCCCTAGGGTCCTCTATTCTTATTTCCAAAGTTTCAGTTCAATCTGCCTTATGGTTGTTGAGTTATGGAGCGATCATCGTTGAGTTGAGCTGTTGAGCTGAATACGATCTGATCCCTCTTCTTTTGCCCATAACTCTAGCATACGAACTCCGATCGACTTGAAATTTAAAATGTAGCCTCACGAGGCCTTACTTATCACTTCATACCAATTACACCTTGATTGGGACAAAAATTGGGGATCTGATCTGAATCCGCTTGGTCATCGTCCATAGTCTCGTTTATAGCCGATCTTTGAGCTTGGTAACCGTCTCTTCGGGCTTCTCGCCTTGATGATCATGATGTCCGTTAGATTAAATCCACATGTGTATTTCCTTTCCAAAAGGAGGTTTAACAGAATAAAACTAAGAATTTATCAAAAAAAAAGATAATAACGAATTTAGAAAAGCAGCTGGAAACAAGACCCAAAGTCATCCCATGTCAAAGCTTAAAAAAACATCTGGATTGAATAACTTGGAAAAGATGAGAAAAGTATTAAAACTATGAAAAATGGGTTGATAAGAGATTCGAAAATACACTCGATAATTGGCCTACAAAACGCTCGAAATAGCATTCAAATTTGGACTCCAAGCTGTAACATCCCCCATCTTGAAGCCCGAAACTAACCGCTACAGATGCTGCAGTCATCTATAGTATTAATTTTCAGTGATAAAATGTAGTAATGTTAATGGTATCCATAATATCAGAAGCAAAAGAGTATGAAATATTTCAACACAATTTCAAAACAACTTTTCTCATTACATTTCAAATCAGCATTTCATATTTAGTACATAATTCCATAACGTTGTCCGGGTTCGGATAAATATAATTATTACAAATTACGCCAAGAGCGACATATGAAGATGCCCCCTTGGATGATCAGAGTTACTAAATAGATAGTCATGACATCTGCCATTACATACAATATTCTATCATAGCGGAATAGATAAATAAATAATCTCCTACATAGCTAATATTTGCCTCCTACACGTCTTTGAAAGCTTTATTTGCCAAAACCTACTAAACCTGAAAACCTTAACTCCCAACTTACTCAAATTAAATTTTGAGCATCCGAGAATTTAAGGAAAAAACATAAACTTCGAGTCGGACATAAAGCCTGGTGTGAATAATAATATGACATCTCGATTTATCGATATTAAGTGAGACCACGCCGCCTTACGGAATGGGTTTCCCCATCACTAATATCCTTTAAAAGCATATCTTTTGCAATCAAAATCCTACAACCAACCTGGTTATAATAAACAAAATAAAATAACATGTATATATACAAAATAGGTAACCAGTGGACTATTTGTCCCGCATCATAGTTTTATCAAACTAACTATAAACTTATGACTGACTCGGGCCTATCAGACATAATAAGCACTCTAACTTACTGTTAGAGGAAAACTGGACTATCTGTCCTTAACTTACTACTCCAATGGTCAACTGATCCTAATGGTTTCGTGGGCTCGTCAATAACCTATCTCTACTCTGTATATTCCATTTTGTGTGTAACCTTCTTTTAGTCTTTACTTATGACAAAGCCCTACACACTGGAATTTTGAATTTATATTAGCTAGGGGCTACTAGCTAAAGTATAGGACGCGATGCTACACCAGCCCATCTGGTTTTCTAATCTTTGAGTCATTCTTTTAGTAAAATTCTAGGTTAACTGCCCTATCCATATTTCCTTGATAACAAAATCTTTGTAAATGATTTAACCCTTGAAATCGTTCTTAAAACAAGGAAAACATGGTTTCTTTACTTTACCTTAAATAATATGCCATGATATATGGTTTACAAAACATTATTGATGAAACTCAAAATCATTAAGATCTCTAACCCTCTCAAAACTTAGGCTACAAGGCCAAAACTATGTAATACCTTTACAATTATAAAACTCGGCGACGTCATCACCATTAAAGATCTTTGCCTATTCTAAAGCATGTCGAAGTCTTTTATTTGAAAAATACTTGGGGATAATGTCAAAGTTATTACTTTATAAATCATAGTGTTAGAACTATAAAAATTTGAACTTCGATAACACATAAAAACATTGGCCCCAAGATTTCATCGTGGGTATAAAGTTCAGTAGATGCGACGTCGATATCTAAGACATCGGCATAGTTAAAACAATATTGATTAAGCTCGATGACTATTTAAAAAGGGCAGGGGCTAAGCTTGATAACAAGTTAAATAGCGGCATACATTAGGCTAGATAACAATTTTAAAAGTGGCATAGTATAAACTCGATGACTAGTTAAAACGATAGGGGCTAAGTTCGACAACTAGTTAAAAGTGGAAAGGGTTAGGCTCGATGATAATTTAAAGCATTAGGCTTGGTGACAAATTAAAGCATTAGGCTCGGTGACAAATTAAAGCATTAAGCTCGATGACAAATTGAATGCGACATAGAGTAGGCTCGATGGCCATCTAGGTCGGCGAGGCCAAAACATTAAGAAGTGTATGCAGCATCATGCTTCTTAGCAAAAATGCGGCATGCATGCACCTCGACATGCCTATATTGAAGAACATCTCTCTATCTTCATTACTATAACGTCGACGAGGTTCAAAACTAATCCATTTCATGTCAAGCTCGATGACATCATATGCATTGCTTAGTTTCGCGTCGATGACAGTGGGATGCGATGAGATGGGCTCGACATAGACAATGCTGCTATGGCAGGATGGTAATTAACTTAAAAGCTGCAATTTTACTATAAAATATATTTTCTTTTCACCAAACCTCTATTATTTATCAAGTCCTTATTGGCTATCAAAACTTTATCAAATTCTTTACTCAAAAATTGTTGTGTAACATCCCCCATTTTGAGGCCCAAAACAAAATGTTATGGATGTTGCAGTCATCCATTGTTATTAATTTCTAATGACAAAATATGGCTATATTAATCATTTTGATAATACCAGAAACATATGAATATGAAAAATTCAACATAGTTTTAAAATAAAACTTCCCATTTCATTTCACAATAAGATTTCAATTTCATTACATAATCTTAAATCGCAAATCACGTTCAGAGAAAATATAATTATTACAACATATGCCAAGAGCGACATATGAAGATGCCCCTTAGATGATCAGAGTCAAATATCTAGCATTTAATACAACTTGTCATTACAACACAAAAGCAGAACCAAAACACAGCGGAAAATAGATATATAGCTCCTACTAGCTAGATTGCCTCCCGCACGTCTCCGGAAGCTTATTCGTCTAATGAGAACATGAAAAATACTTACCCTCGATCTACTCAAATGAGTACTCGAGACTTAAGGGGAAATACAAAAACTTTGGGTCAGACAAAATATCTGGTGTGAATAATAACCTACCATCTTGGGCCAACTAAATATCTAGTAAGACCATGCCGCTAAGCAGAATGGTTTTTTCCCTCACTGGTATCTTAACCATAATACGATAACCATATGATGTGCTCCTGCAATGGTTAAAATATACATAATATGATGATATTCAAATTGCAATATGCCATGGATTTCCATCACAATTTATCCGACTATGTGTCTCAGTTTATAATTTATAAGGGTACTATTAACCTATTGGTTTTTATGGGCCGACTAATAACCTGTTTCGATCTTATGGACTATCTATCTAATTTCATAGTTTTCATGGAATCACTAAAAACCTATTGATTTCTACCAATAACTTTATCAATCATAGTTTTCATGGGATCACTATGAACCTATTGGATACTCAAATAACATTTCTCAAATCATAGTTTTCATGGAATAACTATGAACCTATTGATCTCTATCAATAACATATTCCAGACATAGTTTTCATGGGATCACTAAGAACCTATTGGCCCTTGCCAATAACATATCTCATAATATAGTTTTCATGGGCTAACTAAGAACCTGTCTAACTCAATAATCTTTTGATCAGTTCTGAGCATCCTATATCCTGGTCTGTCTGACTACCTGGATACAATTCTACTCACTCGGGAGCTAAGTAAATTTATATTCACTATTGGGTCAACCTAGCTGGTTATTCTGCCCTTAATACCCCAAAATACAGTTATGGATTAACAATGAAGTAAATATGATAACAATAGCATTTATAATGACTGATCAAATGCACACAATAATATAAACATATGTGGTTTAATTCCTTGTAATCATTTTCTTAATGAAATATGGTTAATACCCTTAACCCTAAAAATTAACAAGGAAATCACCTTTTCATATTCTCAAAGTTTAATGCCATTTTATAAAACCCATTTTATAATGTCATGTACATGATGGAAAATGATATAAGGTTTATTGCTGTCAAAACATCTTGGTTTGATCAATGTTGACATCATATCATGTTGATGTAAAAGCATAAGGCTTTCCACCCATTAAAACTCGAAGACTAAACATGCAGCATCATACCTTGATGACAGTGAAGTCATCGATCCTCATAATCCCTGGGTTATCCATCTATTTAAAAACTCAAAGACTAGTTAAAGGCATTGACCAGGCTCGATAACCATATTAAAAAGGCATAGGGTAAACTCGATGACATGTTAAATCGGCAAAGGTTAGGCTCGATAACAAATTAAATGTGGCATAGGGTAGACTTGATGACCATCTGGGTCTTCGAGGCAAAAGGCTCGAAGGTTAGTTAAAAGCGGCATGCATACTTCTTAATATAAAACGTGGATATATGCCTCCTTGTATAAAGTGCAGCATGTGTAAGCATCGACATGCCAATGTTGAGTCCCTTCTCTTTACCTTTATTACCTCGGCCTTGACGAGGCTTAAACCCAATCCACTTCATGCCAATATCGTTGACATCATGCGACATTGTTTTGTGCCGCGTCGATAACGATGAAGTGTGGTGAAATGTGGCTCAACACGGCTGCTGTCACCAAGGTAAAGTTGTAATTAACTTAAAAACGACATTTTTGCTTAATAAAGTATGCACTTTTTACCAAACCTCCTTTATTTGTCAAAATATGATTGGTTTCAACAAAGCTTTACAATTTCTTTTCAGATTTTGCTGCCACACCAAATTTCTCAAGTCCAAAACATGTTTTAAACCAACTAATTAATTTTCTTAATTTATTATCCATTTATCCAACATAATTAATTCATAATAATTTGAAATCATATGGAAAAACTCCCAGAAATTCTCAAAAGTTTCTAAAAATACTATTTTCTTCACCATATAAAATTTTCAGGTCAAAAATCATTATTTAATTATCTAATTAAATTCAGACCCGAATTAACATGTTTTCCACCTTTAAAAATTCATAAAATATTCCTTAGGCTTAGAAAAACTATGACAATAAAAAATCATATCCAAATTTATCTTTTAAACATCATACTAAAAAATCATAACATTTGGAGAAATATATCTTCGATATAAATCTTAGAACCGAAATAATCATGTTCATAAATATTCTTATAACTTATCATTTATCAACCATACCAAAAACAAACATGGCATATCATCAAATCATTAATACATACAAGGCATCAATGCAACCTGAATCTAGATAATCATAAAACAATAAACATGAGATGGTTTGAGGTATTATTTACCTTGGTTTGATAATGGATTGAGATTTGAATCTTGCTTTTAAATCTTCTTGGCTAACTCTTGAAACCCTATTTGATTTCATACTCTCTTCTCCTTAAGGTTAATGGCCGGCCTTGCTCTTTGGATTTTTGATTTATGAAAACATGAATGAGAAGGAATAAGTGTTTAGGGGTTATGAAGTCTTACTTATTCCTATATTACCGTTTCCCTATTCAACTATATGCTTATGTTATAAAACAAACTCATAAATTTATTTGGTTAAGCCACGACCTTACTTATTTTCAAATCTTAATTCCCTTATTACCCTAATCATCACATTATTCTATTTAATTTATCTAATTAAATCTCTTGAATGATGTTAATTAAAATTAGGGTTGTTATAGGCTCCTCGCCTTAAAGAATTCTGTCTTCGAAATTCAGTAAGGACTAAATACTAAGCATATCAAACATGCAAACATCTATAACATTACCTAATAACAATACTAGCCTATCTAACTAGAAAACAATCTATATATATCAAATATAGAACATATCCTCATAACAGATCAGGATAAGTATCTCTAATCCTATCATCTGTCTCCCAAGTACAGTCTTTCTCGTTGTCGCTCCACTGAACTTTCACTAACTTAATTGTCTTGTTCCTTAACCTCTTCTCATCTCTCGCTACAACTCAAGCTGGTTGCCTAACAAAAGTCGGATCCTGTTCTACCACTAAATCTTCCAATGCAGTCGGAGGGATAGTAGTCAATGGATCATGCACATACTTCCGAAGATGAGAAACACGAAAAATGTTATGGACACCTACCAAACTGCTTGGTAACTCTACTCAATATGCGAGCTTTTCAATCCTCTTTTTAACTGGGAATGGTCTAACATATCGCGGTGCCAGTTTCCCCGACTTTCCAAAACATACCACACCCTTCATCGGTGATACTTTAATGAAAGCCTTATCTCCAACCGAGAACTCTAGATCCTTACACCTTCTGTCCACACAACTTTTATGTCTAGACTGAGCTTCTCTCATCCTACCTCAAATTAACTCAATTTTCTCTATTGCTTCTCTCACCAGATCTGGACGTAAGACTAATCTGTCTTCAGTTTCCAACCAACATGTTGGTAACTTGCACGGCCTTCCATACAAAGCTTCAAAAGGCGCCAATCCTATACTAGTATGATAACTATTATTATAGGAAAACTCAACCAAGTGTAGGTGGTCCTCACATTATCCACCAAAATCTAGTACGCAAGCTCTCAACAAATCCTCAAGTACCTTATTGACTCTCTCTGTCTGCCCATCTGTCTAAGGGTGATAAGCGGTACTCATCTTAAGCTTGGTACCTGACACTTCCTGTAGACTCTTTTAGAACTCACTAGTAAATAATGTATCTTTGTCGCTAACTATAATACTAGGAATCCCATGTAGTCTAACTATGTTCTTCATAAATAACTTAGCCAAACCAGGTGTCGTCCTGGTTGGCTTAACGGGAATGAAATGGACGCTCTTGGTCAATTGGTCCACTATGACTCATATACTTTCATTTCCTCGATTCGACCTTATCAACTCAATAATAAAGTCCATGGATATCGAATCCCATTTCCAAACTGGTATATCTAAAAGCTAAAACAACTCACTAGGCTTCTGAAGTTCAGCTTTTACTTGCTGGCAATTCGAACATTGCTTTATCCATAAGCCAACATCCCTCTTCATACCTTTCCAGAATAAACTTCTTTTCATATCCTGATACATCTTGATTCCTCTAGGTGAATCGCAAAACTTCGATCGATGACATTCCCTAAGAACTTCTTTCCTTAAGTCTCCAACATTCGGAACACACAACCGTCCCTTCTTTCTCAACCATCTCTTCTGGTCAAGGCTAAAATCTCTCAAATCATCAATCTCGGTTCTAATCTCAAGTCTTCTAATCTTTTCGGCCATTTTGCCTCTATGAATATTCTCAAATTAATATATGCATAAAAATGACCATTTTGCCCTTATATGAAGATGAATAAATAATGATTTGAAAATAATTTGAATTTTGGTTTAAACATGTTAAAATACCCAATAAGATCATTTATTTAATTTAACTAGATTAAATATGGAAGTAAAAATATGCACATTTACGTGCACATCAAATACCTCCACACTTATCTTTTTATTTGTCCTCGAATAAACTAAAACTAAGATAAAACCGTTTTCGTAGGAAGCACGATTACATTGAGCATATGCAACAAGCCGTTAAACCTCTAGGTGTCCCTAGTAGGACGAGTGTTGTCTCGTGAGGGTTTCAGCGAATACTACCCACAAAATCCAAATGCAAAGTGAATAATTCCTAAATGCAAGATTTATTTACAAAGAGATGAATGCAATTTTTTGAAATATTTACAAATGGTGAATTTACTTTTAAATTGATACAAATAAGTTAAATATAAGTTATGGTCATTATCAAGAAAATTTAAGTCATTTACTCGTCAAAACTTCCAACAAAAACCAAGTTATCATAACAAATAGACTATAGTTTGGTTAGTTGTTTCGGTTGATAACACAATATAACTATGAAATGGATCCTTAGTTGATTATCAAAGTTTTTCAAAGTGGTATTTTCATTTCTTTTGAATAACAAGTCAAATCAAATAAGTAAAAATTAGTGTTCGAATTTCAATTGCTTACTCTCTCTTATTTGAAAATTTTATTAATATTAACAATATTTACATATGCCTAACTAAGAAAACTAAGGCCATATATATTACCCATGCATTGCCTTGCGGACTTACGTGAGGAGAATACAGAGCGTGGCGAGTGAACACACAAGTGTGTACACCTATCGACAGTAGGCATTATTAGTAAAAGAATTTTTATATACATACACCTAACTCGGATAAACTGAGGCTAGATATACCGATCGTGCACTGCCTTTCGGGCTTACGTGAGAAGGGTACAGAGCATGGCAAGTGTACACACTTGCGTGTGAACACATGACTCTAGGTGTTAATAAAAAAAATACATATATACAAATATATTTTTTTGTTTGTTTTTTTGTTTTTTTGTATATAATTTTTTTTGTTTTTTTGAAGAGAGAGTTTTGCAAAATCATCTTAGCACCATTTAACTTAGAAGATAAGAATGTTATATCCTTTTCTTTTAAATCCACCACTTTTTTAAACAAAGATTTTCAATTAGGATTTACTTCATAATTATCACGTATGAACCTTTCTATATACTAGTTAAACCATAGTTACTTGTAATCAAACTTTATTTTTGTTTTTGTTAAGACAAATAAATTTTCAAAAATTTCAATTTAATAACCAAAACCATATATTTATCCTGTAGAGTTTCTTTAAAAATAAATCAAAATGCTAAAAAAAGTTGTTTTTGGGATTTTTTTTTGATATTTTTGAGTTTTGTAAACCATGAAAAATAAAAAATAAAAATGAGACTCCCTTTCATACTTGATTTTGACTGTGTCCCCACATTCAACCCAAGTGAAAGGAGAAAAATAAAACAAAAATAAAAATATGACCTATATTTACATGAAAAGATTATTATTTACAAGACATCAGAAAATATGCTGTTAAACAGTAAATGAAACGGTCTTCCAAAGACCGATTCATTCGCCTCGTTAAGTATGAGAGACAGCTTAAGCACGGAAAACCAAATCATAAAAGATTTCGAATTTGAATGTTGGTTTGGAAAAACGAATGTCGTTTTATTAAAAATCGTATGAGTTGTTTTATTTTCGATGGTTTTCTGGGTTGATAAAACAATTTATTGAAATTCAAGTTTATTTTCGCCAAATTGAAATTCAAACTTATCATTGAAAGCATTTTTAGAA
The DNA here is from genome assembly GCA_030737815.1 of Allium fistulosum. Classification (NCBI taxonomy): domain Eukaryota; kingdom Viridiplantae; phylum Streptophyta; class Magnoliopsida; order Asparagales; family Amaryllidaceae; genus Allium; species Allium fistulosum. The sequence goes on along the minus strand of CM060905.1, from coordinate 244,632,197 downwards.
TTATTGATTTCAAAATCAAAATGGTGATTTAAATCTACCCCTTTAGAAGTCGACAACTCGTTTTCGAAAAGTCCAAAGAAATCATGTTCACAATATTCGTCTTCCTTTGTTGGATTATCAACAACTTTATCACATAAATCATGTTCAAAATCCAAAGTTGTTGTATTCAAATTTTCAAAATAGGAGAAAGGAATATCGAATTTCAAATCGAGTTTCTTACCCTCAAAAGAATTGAAATCCAATTCAATTACCGTATTTTCAACAACTTCATTAAGATTGTCATTTTCAATTTCAAAAGTTTTTATTTAAAAATCGTCAATTGTGATAAAAGATGGATTATTATTTGACTCGTCACACGTTGGGATTTGATTTTGTTTCTCACGTTGTTTCATACATGTTTAAACAACAAATCTGTGTGATCATTGTAAATTTCGTCCATTTGCTCAACAAAATCGAAATTATAATTATTAACTTGAGAATTTTGGATTTGAAATTGTTGAGAACAAGAATTTTCAATCGCATCATAGTCGAGATTATTCCCATTGCCAAATTCGTTTAAAAAGTTGTTTCCATTTTCATTTTGACTTTGAAACTCATTTTGAAGTTCGAAATTGAATTGGCATGGGTTATACTCGAAATCATTTGAATTTTTAAGTGAATTCAAATTTTGATGGTTTTGAAAACTTTGATTTGAGTTATTGCATAGATATGAATTGCACAACTCATTCATCATTTGATTTTGAAGTAACGACGAAATCGTTTCGATGCTTTTTTCAAGAGTTGAGGGTTGGTCATCTTTTGAAAATTTTGTTCAAAATTTGAATTGTTTGTACAATAGTTGTCATTAAAATATCCATAAGAATTTGGTGTAAAATTATATGTATTATATTGATTTTCGCAACAATTGTAAAATTCATGTGAGTAAGAAAATGGAAACTCGGACATTTTCAAGAATTTTTTTTTTGGATTTTTTTTAATTTTTTATAAAGGAAAACTATTTACCAAAAGGAATTTATTTTTCAAAAGGGAAATTTGATTTTTAATTTGTTTTTGGATTTTCAATTTTTTTTTGTTTTTGAAAAGGTTTTATATTTTTTTTTGGATTTTTGCTTTTCTAAAAAAACCTAACTCAAATTTTCTTTTTTGATTTTTGTTTTTGATTGAAAAACTTCAAAGGATTTAAAAAAAACTAAGTGAAGAAATATTTACAATTTTTTTTAGTTTTGGATTTTGAATTTTTTTTGTTTTTTTTAAATATGAATGAACTAATGCAACTAAATGAATGCAAAGGTTTAATTAAAAATTTTCTATCCTAAGTAGCTCCTAACCCAAAATTGTATAATCACACTTTGTCTTCATCCAACAAGATAGTTCTCAGCCAGGTAACGAGCAGGAGTTATTGGTGCACCACGAATCACCGTAGCAATGCAGCCGAAGGTTTAAATACCTTCAAAGGAACAACCAGTATAATATTTACGAATCACCGTAATAATTATAACTGGTTATTGCTCTGCCGTAGCTTAGACACCAAGAAAATAAATTGTTCAAAGAAGACAATTTGTCAATATACAATTAAGCCCTAGGTGAGCTCGTGACACCCTTAAGATGTCTAACCTTTATTATTAACAAATTCTAAAATGAAATGAAAAATTGAAATTAAACGTGTATTAACAATGCAACTACGAATGAATTTTTTTTTAATTTTTTTTCTACATATAAATGCAAATGCAAACAACCAACAATGCAAAACAAAATAAAAACAAGGGCTAAGGGCACGATACCAGAGCGTGCAGAATTATTAGCAATCTATTATAAAGCGGCAAATTTTTTTAAGCAAGCAAGCGAGGTGATTATTTTAGCAAGCACTTCTTTTCCTTATGATTTTCTGCTCTGGCAACCTGAAATTTAAAAACAATATATATATATACAAGTTTTTTTAATATATAAGGATGGAACTTTAAATCTAAACAAATTAAATAAAACAAAACAAATTCACAAAAAAAAAAGTATTTTAGGCAAATGATTTTTTTTATTTTAAACTAAAAGAAAACTTAAAAACAATTCAGCTCAATCCAATTTAGAACAAAAAATTGTGAGAGTCTTAAACAAACAAAATAGAAAAAAAAATTAAAAAAACTAAACTTTACAAAAAAACCAAGCTTTACAAAAAAGAAAAATTAACTCGGGCCCAAAAAGAAGCCCAAAACCCGAAAAAAAATTATCTGATAAATTTCTCAACCAAATTCCAAGCAAAAATCGACCGCAAAAATTTCGCATACTTCTCAATTCCATTTCACCATTCAAGCTTCTTAAATTCTCAAATTCACAACCACATTCGAATTCAATTTCCCAAATTTTCAGAAGTTCGATTCACAACCAGCAGGCGATTCGATTCAGAACCACATTCAAATTCTCAAATTCACAATCCGGAGGCGATTCGATGTTCGAGGTGGAATTTTCTGTTACGGTTTGGTTTGGCAATTTGGATAAAGAGGCTGACGAGATTAAAGTTCGAGTTTGAGATTTGGGTGCTCGCGGTCGACGATTTGGGGTTTTGAGGAGGGACGTTCGATGATGTTTGGGATGGTTCGCAAGTTGTAGATAGACTCGAAGATTGTCGCGGTGGCAGGTAGTTGAGGTAGATGATGATACGATTATGTGGGGCTGCAGTTTTGTGGAAATTTGGTGAGAGATGGTCGCAGTCTGTTGATGATAGAGGAAGTAGCAGTGCACTGGAAGTTAAACTGTCAGGTGAGTTGCTGTTGTGACTTGGATGTTAGTTGAAATAGCAGTGATAATGAACTGCAGTTTTGAGAATTAAAGTAGTTGAAGGTTGAAATAATCTTTGTAGTTGAAGGTGGAAGTCAGTGGCAGTAATGTTTGTGGCAGATGTAATTTGAACTGTGGTATGGGATAGGAATTGCAGTATAGAATTATGTGTGATATATGAAGTGGTAGTGTGGATTAGAAGGCAGTGATGTATGGGAAGAGTATGGTTAAGTTGTAGTGAGCAGTTGTTGTGAGTTTACAGTTTTCAAGCAGTATAAATGTAGTGTTGTATTGCTGTGCACAGCGAAGGGTAAATGGTATGTGAAGATGTTTTGAGCACTTGTGGTTGAGTGACAGTCGATGGGGGAGTTGCTGTGGGGGGTTGTTGACTGTAAAGTGGTTTGTAGAGAGTCTGTGTGATTCATGGTGCAGTCAGGTGAATATGATTTGTGGTGAATGCAGATATGGAAGTGTGATGGTAGGGTCGGTGCTAAGTGAAGTCAGTGGATGGTAGGGTGGAGTCTTGGTGTACACAGTGTGTATGGAAATATGATGGTAGGGTAGGTCATGAAGTGTGAACAGCAATATGGTAGTGGCTTGTATGGGGGAGTCTAGGTGTAAGTGAGGTTTGGAAAAGCTGTGGAGATGGTTTGACAGTTTGATGTGTACAGTTTGTATGGAGATGGTCAGTTGTTTGTTGTGGCCACTGTTTGAATGGTATGTAGTGGCAGCTATTAGAGTATGGTGCGTTGATGAGAGGAAAGCAGTTTGAATGAGGTAGTGGTTGATGTCTGTGGAAAAGAGATGTGGTGGTATGATCAGTGGGTAGTTTTGGTGGGGTTGTGCAGATATGCACAGTCTGTTGTGCACAGTTTTGACAGTGAACAATGAAGGGGGCAGAGGAGGGGAAGTGAAGAAATGCACAATTACAAGTAGCAGATGGTGATTACTTAATGTTGGGGATGACAGAATGCGAAAGGGCCAGAGGGAATGAGGCAGCAGTTTGTCATGAGGGTTGGACGTGGCAGGGCTGTTGTATGACAGCAGAGATGTGCACAACTCTAGAAGAGAGGTGCACAGGCACAGTGGAAAAAAAGTGCACAAATTTTTTTCTTTTTGAATGTTGTAAAATAGAAAATTGTAAATGAAATGGAATAATTTTTTTTTCTTTTCGAAATGAAATTGTGTATCTTTATTTAAATAGAAATGCAACTGCAAATGAAGATAAAAAACAAGAAATGCACACAATCACAATACAAACAAAAAATCACACACAAACACACAACAATTTTTTTTAATGCAATACGCACACAAAATGAAAACACACAAAAATCAAACAAAAATAAGTCGAAGAATAGAAAATAAAATCAAAACTATTCCCCAGTAACGGCGCCAAAAACTTGTTCGAACGACGGAAATTCTATCGATTAGAACACCGTCGATCGAATTTATATTAAAAATTACCGCAAGCGCACGGCATACAATAATAGTACGTGGCGAGTACAGGTTGATCCGTAGGGAATTGTTAGATTTTAAAATTCTATTCAATCAAATTAACCAAATATTTGAAGTTGAGAATGTTGTTAAGCTAAAAATGTAGAAAAAACTAGCAAAAGAAAATTGATAAAAATATGAGAGTTTAAAGGCAATTTAGAGATTAATCCACTATCTAGATCACATAAATCCACAAAATGAAATTATGATCTCTCTTTTGGTCATTAGTGAAACTAGTTGATGTGCTTATCATAAGTATGAAATATTTGTGCTATTAATTAGCCCAATATAAACCATCAAAGTATAACACAACCACTAAATCACTTTTAACTCTTATGAAAATTGACAATGAAATTGAAAATAAAATCTATTTTAAGCATGACCTATTAACTATTGATTAGAAATACAGACCATCAAATTTTGATTTCAAAATTCATTTCATTACCATAATCAAATATATATGAAGAGGTAATTTGTATTTGTTGTTTGTTTATGCATAGTTTATTTTTTGTCAACAACATAGGCTATCAAATTCAAAGTTAAAAAAACAAATTTTAAACTCATTCAAACATTTCCATTAAGCACAAAAGATATCACTAATTAGCAAATTATGTTGAATCTACATAATTAGAGAGCTTCATTACCCATAAACTGAAGGGGTTTAGCATCTCATATTTGTTATCATATCAACAAATGTAGAAAGCAACATGAAACAAAAAGAAAAATACAAGCTAATGAAAAAGAGAGCTAATTAAAATAAAATCTAAGCTATTTGCATAAAATAAACTACACTACTAGCATGAAAGAAAAGAAGCATGTAAATAGAAAAGAACACTAATTAACATTGCATAAAAAAGGAAAGTTACATGAAAAGAAATGGCTAAGTAGCCATGAAAAGAAAGAAAAGAAAGCTTTGTTTATTTTTGATCCTAAATAAAACTAACTAAGAGGAAGGCTCAAGAGGCTAAAGGAGGAGAGGATAATTACATGAATATATGGGGTATTTATACATGTTTGGAAACCCTAATCATATTTTTGGGAACTACCCAAATTGCCCTTGAGGAAGTGTGACCACCAAGTTATCATTAGCATGAATTAATCCTCCACTTAAATGTGCATGTAGCTTTAATCTTCATTAGCATATGCATTAGCTCCAAATACGTGATCATGGTAAGTGGGTAGGTGGGGTCCTTCATGATTCATGAAATGAATTATTTTCATCTTCATTTGCTTGTATTCTCTTGTGCACGCATATTTTCCACGAAACCCTCTTCCATTTTGTCGTCCAATTTCCTACAAATACAAATAAAATGTGGAAATAAATATTCTCAAATTAATATATGCATAAAAATGACCATTTTACCTCTATATAAAGATGAATAAATGACGATTTGAAAATAATTTGAATTTTGGTTTAAACATTTTAAAATATCCAATAAGATCATTTATTTAATTTAATTAGATTAAATATGGAAGTAAAAATATGCACATTTATGTGCACATCACCAACAATGGATCATCTCTCTGTTTAGAAGTAATCCTTTCGATCAAAACTGGTCCAACTTCCAAACAGGATAACATGGCGGTACTCTGACTAGAACTTATAGTCGATCTTAACTGCACACTACATATAATCAATGCCTCAAGATCCTTTCAAACCGCCAACATAACTAACATCACATTCTGATGTTTTTTGATAAGAGCGTCTACTATTTTATTACCTTTCCCCGGTGTGTACTCTTTACCGAAATCATAAGATGCTGAAACTTCAACCATCTCCGTTGTCTCATATTCAACTCCTTCTAAGAGAATAAATACCTTGTAGACTTATGATCCATATGCAACTCTAATATTTCTCTCAAAAGATAATGTCTCCATACTTTCAATGCGAAGATCACCGCTACCAATTCTAAATCATGGGTAGATATCTTACTTCATGCGATCTGAGCTGTCGAGAAGCGTAGGCAACCACTTTACCTTTTTGCATTAACACGGCTCCTAATTCAGTTCCACATGCATATGTATACACCACTAATTTTTGTTTCCCATTTGGAACTACTAACACTGGTGCATTGGTCAACAAATTCTTTAGCTTGAGGAACGCTTCCTCACATTTGTCGGATCGAACAAACTTAACGTCCTTTCTGGTTAGCTTAATCAGGGGAGCTTCTATCCACGAAAAATCCCTGATAAATCTCCGGTAATATCCAGCCAATCCAAGGAAAATTCTTGTCTCGGTCACTGTCTTGGGTCTCTTCCAACTATTTACTGCTTCAATCTTAGTTGGATCAACTGATGACCCTTCTCCTGAGACTACATGACTAAGAAACTTTACTTCTTTCTTTCAGAAATGACACTTCAAAAATTTCACCTTCAGCTGATGTTGTCTTATTGTCTCTAACACTATTCTAAGATGAACCTTGTGCTCTCTTTCATCCTTAGAATATAGCAAAATGTCATCTATGAACACCAATACGAACCTATCCAAGTGCTCTCGGAAAATCCGGTTCATCAAATCTACGAAGAAAGTTGGCACATTAGTTAATTCGAATGACATTACTAACTACTCGTATGAACCATATCTCGTTCAAAACACCGTCAATGGAATACTGTCATTCGCCACTCTTAGCTGATGGAAGCCTATAGCCAAATCCAATTGGGAAACATTTTGGCTCTACTCAACTGATTGAATAAGTCGTCGATTCTCAGCAAAAGTTACCTATTCTTTATTGTCTTCTCATTCAACTTACGGTAGTCGATACACTACCTTAATGACCCATCATGTTTCTTCACGAATACCGTGGTCGCTCCCCAAAGCAAACTGCTTGGTCTAATAAAGCTCTTTTCTTCTAAGTCTACTAGCTGCACCTTTAACTCCTTCATCTCGGTAGGTGTCATCTTGCTAGGTGGTCTACTTACGAGTTCTGTTACTAGCACAAGATCTGTTCAAAACCCGATAGCTCATTCGGTGGTAGTCCTGTGAATGGCTCAAAAACATCTACAAATTCTCTTGCTACCAAAACCCGATTCAACTCTTCTTCTACTTCCATAGCATTCAGCAAAACATAAATTCTCGGATTTGAATTCTCGACCGAGTATTCGTCATTATTACCAGGATGTCTCAATGATATTTCCTTGTTCTGGCAAAATATCCTAGCATCATACCTATCTAACCAATCCATACCCAATATGATCCCGAAGCCTACGAAACCAAAGACATACAAACTGCATGCAAACTTATGACCTAACAAATCAAGTTCGGTCATATCTCATCCTCAAAGTTGCATACCCTCCTATTGGATTCACAACCCTTAAAGAAGTAACCAGGTATGATGGTTTTAAGCATAATTTATCTACCAGATACTGAGATATAAATGAATGTGATGCATCGGTATCAAATAGTATCCTAACTGGTATACTATGGATCAAAAGTGTACCTTCCATCATATGTTTTCCCTTCTCAGCTAATGTTGGTCTGGAGGATAATGGTTCCAAAGAAAAAACTTTACCCTATCCGCTTTGATTAGTTCTTAACACTGATTCTTGTAGTGCCCCATCTAGTCATAGTTAACGCATTTCACTTCTTTCTTATCAGCAACTTTCTTCTCTTTTCCAGACCGGCACTCATGAGCAAAATTTCCCTTCCTATCACACTTGTAGTAAACCAGATCATCCGTCCCTTTCTTGATAGCTCCTCCTTTCTGAGCTCCATTCTTCTTAAAATACTTTCTCTTCTTACCCTGAGAATCCTGAGTTTCACCCTGCTTCTCTTTTCCAAAAGTAGAAAACATCTCTTCATTTTGGATTGCCATCTCCACTACAACATTGCTTGGATCTCGGAGATATGGCATGGTCGCCCTAGCAATCTCTGGCTTCAATCCTCAAATAAACTTTTCATTTCTCTTAATGACGGTGTCAATTGTAGCATATCCATATCTGGACAGCTCATAAAACTTAGTGGCATACTTAATCACCGACATTTCTCCTTGCTCTAAGTCCATAATTTTTTTTAACAATGTCAACTTAGCAACTTCAGACAAGAATCTTTCTTCAAACCTCCTTTAAAAATCTGCCCAAGTCAACTCTTCCTTTGGCACACCCATGGTAACTCCATTCCACCAAAACAATGTTGCATCTTGCAATTGTCTCGAAGCCAGTCTCCTTTTCTGCTCATCATCCAAACCAAGATCAACAAAGATTCTCCCGTAATGCAAAAGCCAATTTTCTACCTCTATAGCATCCTCTGCTCCAAGAAAAGGCTTTCCTCCAAGACTGGTATAATCCCTACTCAGCTTGGCATAATTATTACCAACCGGCACCACGAGATTCGCTCCTCCCGCATTCACAGCATTTCCTCTATCTACTCCTACAGCCGCTTCAGCTTGCATCAAGTTAACAAAGAACTAATACATTATCCCCATATCTACTGGTGGGGTTCCAACACCTACGTTGTCATTTGCATTTTGATTATCATTTTCCTATCGACCCTGGTTTCTCCAAGTATTGGGTCGAGCATTTCCATTAGTTGTGGTGCTTCCTCCACTTAGATTCACTCATCTGTTTCCTACTTCCATACCTTTCTTTCTTGTAAATCTGCATACGAGCTTATTAAAATACAGAAGAACTGTGACGACCCGCCCTTCTCGACCCTCGAAAATCGACACAAAATACTCAACAGTATAATATGCCGACGATCGAATGCCGGAAAAGACAGATTGTAGAAGAATAAGAAAGTAGATAGAAGAAGAAAGAACCAACCAAATCAGAATCTCACAATCGCAGCGGATAAAATATAATATATAGAACAGATCTTTACACAAATGAAAACTATATCTGTTTATATACAATACATCATCATCAGAGTATATCAATACAACCAACCATAGCCAGTCAAACAATCTCAACAATCACAGCAGCGGAATAATACAAGTACGAGAAATACGTCTCGGACTCCAGCTCCTCTCCTGAGCTCCATAGCAACCTATCCTGAAATATACTCGGTCTGACCCGAGCATTATAATAAAATAACACCCGAGTCAGTCTGGAATACCAGCGCATCATAAATACATCCAAACTGATTATTAAAGTTTCAAAAATCCTTTGAAACAAAAGCATCTCGTAAGACCACGCCACAAATAAACATGTCGGGTTTTTACCTTACGATAGCTAAAACACTTTTTATAGAAAACCTCTGATATTATAATAGTGTCTAGATACAAATACTTATTAAAATAGCTGAAATTGTTACATGATTAAATTCCAGCATACTAGGTATACAAACAAAACGCGTACAAAGCACGTAGGGAAAATGGATTTCCAACGAATGACTAGGCACTGGGGTACCACCTGTCACAGTACGTGGCCTAGATCACAGTACCGAGGAGTACGCCCGCTCCCCTGCAACACAAGACCGGAATCATCCCTTACTGGATAATTCCAAGTAAAATCACCCCACGGTTGTGATCAGCAACCGCACCACTAAGCCGGAAAAAAAGGGACATCTAGACAGGGATGACCTTACTCTCAAGTGGGGGCTACCCACGAAGCCTTGCTGCATATCCCCTGATTTTCAGTCATTCCCGGTTGATGAGGCTTGAGGCTTAGCGTTACCTTTACAGAACATTTCACTTTGAATGCCCATCGTCCACCTGACGATGTCACGAAAGCATTCGTCCATACAAGTCCGTCCCGGGTCCGAACGGAACCGAAGGCACTACTCCTACTACATCCATTTTGGAAATATCCTCAGGATTAGTAGCGACTAGCCCTTGCACTTCACTGCTCCATCTTCGACTCCGAACACGTTACACGAATCGTACAAACCGGATCGAAGTGGTATTCGAGTCTCCAGACCTAGAATCCCGGTATACGGAAACCCGATCCCGGTCTCTTCGAAACGATCAGCGCATTTGGCCAATATTGATAGTCGGTGATTTAACTATCAATTAATGTTCACAAACATCCATACACATCCATCACACAATAAATAATCTCCATATTATTTATTTGCCTCTAATATCTTTCAAAGATATATATTTCAAATTTTCAAAACTCGTTTGAAAACAGTTTCCCCAAAATTCTTCCTTTACAAGGTAAATCTCTTACCCTTTATTCCCTTCGGGAATAACCAAGTATAAAACAATTTGCATTTAAAATAGTTAAAAATACTTTATACTGAAATATACTTTAAAATATGAAAATTACTTCTATTTATTTACTCAAAATATAAATTTAAAATATGTGAAGAAAACTAGTTATTAACACATAAACTTTGATTTAAAAATAAGGGTTTTAGTTTAACTAAATTCAAAATAGCGTTATAAGAAGAAAAATGCTAATTTTAACAACTTAAGCTAAAACCAACTTTTAAATAAATCCATTTGTAAAAATAATTGCTAATATATTCCCAAATTATTACGGTAGTAAAAATTTATTAATTTCTTTAAAAATAACGATTTCTTAAAAATACTTTTTAAAACGATTTAAAACTTAACCTTTAGTTAAATAAAATCTTTTTATAAACATTTACTTGGTTTTTCCAAGGGAAACACTTTCCCGTTTCAAAACATTTCAAAGTACTCTTTCATATAAATCCACTGATTTATTTCAAGTCAATTTATGATTTCAACATAAATTTCCAATTCCATACTTAACTATAACTTCACCCGAAGTTCACACCTAATTTCCCATACCCGGAATTTCACTTTTAAATATACCATTTAAATCATTTTTCTTAAATAAACAATATCGGAGAATTTCTTACTGAAACCCATATCTACCATTTACTTAAATAAATTCCCAATGAAATACGACATTTCAAATTATTCTATTTTCTTTGAAACTTGTTAATTTATAGTTGACAACTCCATTTAAACATATTTTTAATTTCCGGATAACATCAGTCATTATTAAAATAAACATCGTTATTTTAAACAATTTATAATTTCATAAATTTAATTTCCAGAAAACTATACTTTCCATTTACCCATTTCATAAACTTCCCATTATATTCAAAATCCCAATTTGGCCCAATTTACATTTTTCCTTTCAAATCCGATTTCAAATTTTATTCTTTGAAATTCTAAATTTAACAATTCATTTTATTTCGTAAAAACACAATTTATCCATTTATAATTAAATTCTGTGATTATACTTTATACAACAATTTCACAGTACAATTAAACTTCCAGATTTATCAATCACAACATATAAACAGGTATCACTATCAATTATAAAATAATTGCTACATTGTGAGGAATCCAGTTGGATCCCTCCAACCTGTTTCTCCCTGCATCACAGATATTAGCACATCGCAATATAAATATCAATCCAGACTGATAATCACAGATATAATCAACCATTCACATAGATATTTAAATATCAACTATTTAAAATGCCTAGCATCCAGATGTGAGTGAGAAAAACTCACCTTGAGTTTCGGCGAGCGTTCGAAATTTAAATTAAATCGAACGACGTTCGATTTAACTCAAATTTCTACTTGCCCGGAATGACTCCAGATCTGCACCATCGCGTAGTACTCGTCTCTGCGATTCCAACGCATCTAAAATCGTCCGAATCTGAGATCGTATGGACACGTTATGATATTACGAAGTTTTTGAAATAAATTTAAAACAAATTTCTTATTTTTATATTTTTATTACCCTAAACGAAATCGGGCCGCTCATCACAAAACAAAACCATTCCCAGTCTTCTTCTCGCTCACGTACGCATGCTCCAGGATGCTACAACGTAAAACGAAACCCATCACCATCGATTTAGGGTTAACAACCACGACCACCACGGCGTACTCGGCGACGATCCAACACCATCACTTCGAAGCTCATCCCACACTCTCCCTTCGGCCGCAGCAGCGCCGAGCTCGGTCCTCCACGTTGCTCAAAAATCGAGCACGAACCGGCCATGAACGGGCCTCGTAAACTCCCTCTCCGCTTCATAGAACTCCATCTCCACCATTCACTTCGAAGATCTCGAAGTTCCCTTCGATTTTCCAGTAGAAAATTTTCGAAATCGAGGCCTGGATCAAAAGATTTTTGAGGAGAAACGAAATTGAGTCTCGGCCATTGATATGTTTTGAGAACGGCGGCCGCGTTTTGCTTCTAGGGTTTGGCCCTAAAAATGAATATAAACGTTTATAATTATTATTTAATATTAATTTAATCTCGTTCTAACCAATTTACCACTTACGCAAACGAACTCCATTTTTTTACGTTCCAACAGGCTATCCTGGGGTTTTTCCGCGTTCCGAACACAATGGAACAGGTTTCGTAAGCTAATTTGATCGTATGAGCGAGATACGGAATTAAACAATCAATTTAAAAATTAAATCGGTTAAATCGATTTCGATGCGTTTTCGAGCTGCCACGGTCACACGACAACTCCGATTGCTACGAAAATTGAAATCCGATAATAACTAACTATTACAGATCCAATGGAACTGGTTTCGTCGAATTCTTAGACTGTGCCCCGGAAGGCTATTTTAACTCGTCTATTAAATCGGGCGATTTCCTGAAATTATCAGAAACGCTTAAACTTTTACTTTTATAATTTTATTAACTTAACAATACATCATATAAAATTTATAAACACATTAAAAATGATTCTGGCTCATTCCGGACTAAAATCTGATTAAATTGCATTTTAATGGTATTAAATTCATTTTTAAATTAATATAAAAATCCCAAATATTAATTTATCAACTTCAAAATTCATCTAAAATTCCCACCACGCTATTTACACTCAAGTAACCAAAATAGATTTCTAAAACCATTTTTATCACTATTTACATCCAGATTTACTTTTTTTTCCAAATTCGAATATTTAATTATTATTTTCCATTATTCAAATTCAACCAGCATTGCTATAATTAAAATTATAGCTTATTACATTAATTGAACCCAAATCCATTCATTTCAAAATCAATTAAGATTCCACATTAACATTTAAAACGAATTAAATGTTTTAAATTCAATGGCTTAAAAATACGGGATGTTACATTCTTCCCCCCTTATAAAAATTTCGTCCCCGAAATTTGCTAAGGTAAAAATATACTTCAACTCAACTCACTTATCCCATTTGCTTAGTTAAAAGCTATATTCACTTTCCCAAAAGGTTTCAACTCCATTTCAAAACCATTTGCTTTATTTACTCTAAAGCCTTTATTTTAACACTCGCTTTTAAAATAACTTTACTTATTAATAAATTTTCCCAAAAACCCCAAAAATTTTCTAACTCCCCAAATTTCTGGAAAATTTTGGCAGAGTATCCTTTGCACGGAGGAGCTTCTGCGATATCGCAGGATACACAAATATATATACATCGGCTCACATGGCCGGAAACCAAAATATATCACAATATATATATATATATCATTTTCCCAATTATATTTGCGTAGGCGTACCTCTTAGCAAATTTTTTAAAAACAAGCGGCTAATATCTCGCATATACGCGCTCCAACTCTCTCGAACGCCTCCCGCACCTGTACTAAACTCAACAAACTCATCAGTTTCAATGATATGAGCATTATAAAAAACATTTCCAACACAAATGCAAGCCAAACATATCCATTTCATAACCAAACCAAGCAAATTCATAATGTAACAATGTTAATCATACTTTATCAACAATTTAAAGGTTTCAATCACATTCGAATTACTTATTCAAGTCTACTTCATTTTATTTCACTTGAATGCCTTAAATTCAAGTTTCGCTACATACAATCTATATTAATTATAAACAATCCATTTCTATTTCAATATGATTAACATATGCCTCTCTTACATTTTTAAATTTAACTCACATTCCAAATTTGATTTACAATCAAACTTCATTTTAAACTTGAAACATTTGCATTTCTTTTATAATCCATTTTCATTCATATGCAAACATTACTTATTAAAATGCAACCCATTCTGATTGATTCAAAACTAATTCCATTCTCTCTTTAAATCAATTCACTTGCATTTATATACAAACTTTTGAATTAGATTCCAATCCATATCAATTTATTCAAAGGTCAACTTCAATTGCTTTTTAAGCAACTCAATTCTGAATACATGCAAATTTTCACGCCATTCAAGCAAAAATTATTGTCACTTAAGCTTATCACCATTCAAAATTAATTTCAACTTGGATGTGTATTAATTTTATTCAATTTTTGCATTGTTCACAATCCAAGTATTTCTTTTCCGAATGCAATTGTTAAATTCAATATTTCCTTTACATTTTAATCTCATTAACCAATTCAAATTTACATTAATATCATCCATTCCTGAGTTATTTACAACTCTTATATTTTTAACTCATCACATTAATTAATTTAAAACTCATTTCACTTGCATTTCAGTTTATTTCCTAACAAATTTCATTCGGAATTACTTAAATAAGCCCATTCACAATCATTTGTTTTCTTCCAAGTTACTTAAGTTCTTTCACAAAATTTCCATCATCTTCTTATATCAATTTTATTTTATTTTCATTTGATTCTCATTCAAATCAAATTTCAATTCCTTTACAACTTTAATGCTCTTTGTTTATTTATCCAATCCATGTACAAATTTATTTTATTAACAAAGAGACCATTTAAATTATTTCTCTCATTTGAATTTTATTTACAATTCAAACCATCACTATTATAAGCTAATTACATTATTCATTCTCACTTCCAACATTTATTGCCAAACTTAAATTCCATCCCAAAACTGGATTTTATTTACCTTTCAAACTTTGACCAACTATCAAAATCCTATTTATTGCAATACAAATTTCATTTAATTTATCTTACACAAGATTTATTTCCAAACAATCATTTTGGATTTAGTTGAGTAAACATTTACTTCATTCATCATCACCTCAACTAAATTAAATTTCCATTAAACTAAATTCTTATCCCATTTTAATTCAAGGTTAACTAAATTATATATGCATTTTCAATTTAATTCCTTTCCAGAATTTATTCAAGTTCATCTAAATTTTATTTAGCCAACCTGAATTTTATACCATTTCCTTTACTACCTTAAATAAGAATTTAATTACATTCATTCTTATTCATAACACAACAGAAATTTTAATATTCAGCTTAATTCCATCTTAGTCGAAGTTAGACCAAATTCAATTTAATCTTAATTCTCCATATCCAAGTTCAACTTATTTACTAACTTCAGTTCACTTACCTCTTTTATATTTTATAATTGTTTCACCTTACTTTGCATTCCATTTAAAATTAAGTTCGAATTCACCATTCCATTTATTATTTCCATTTGTGATTATAATTCCATTTTACTTGAGTTAAAATCAAATCTTCATTCTCAAGTTCTCCAACTTATTTACTTGTAAGTTTATATTGCTCATTTCAAACCAATCCACATTTTTATAATCACAATGTCAAATTTTAACACTTAATAGCTTAAGAATATGAATTCATTTGCACAATCATAAGCATTTACACTTCACCTTTATATCAACTTCCCTTAAATTCCAATTCATTTAGATTTAATTCAATTTCAAATTCTTAATTTTATTTAACTTATCATAAGTTAAATCCAGATATATTCCATTCACCTTCATTTATTCGAAGTAAATTTGCATTCCATATATACTCAATTCTTCTTTAAATCAACTTTCCTTTATAAGTTATGTAGTTGAATCATTTCAACTTTCACATTTTTATTTTAAATAGAATTTCCAGAATTCAATTTACCCGGATTTATTTCAAAACCAATTTGAAATAAAAATCAACACATTTCTCTTTGATATTCAAATCAAATACCAAATTCCAAAACAAACTGCTTTTACCAAACAATTTTCCTTTTGAAAATTCCAAAATCACTTGTTTCCCAAACAAGTCCAAACAATGTCATAACCAACTATTTTGGTAGCAATCCATCACTTTAGAAACTCGAAAATGAATTCTAATGATGTGGCCAGCATCATCAGGATTATTTTCCAGCGACTGAAGTGAGTTCAATATTTTCCACTTCCAAAATCCACCTCAAAACAATTTCTATTCAAAAATATTTCCCCAAAATATACTCCATTCTTACAAATGCTTTTGAAAACATTTCTAACATTTCCACAAAGTCAAACTCCCAAAACTTTGTTTAATTCCATTTGAAATCCCTTTCAAAATTTCCGGGGTCAAAATTCTAGTTTAAATCAAATTTTAATTTTTACTTTTCTTATTTAAAACATATCCAGTCAATTCCATTTGGTTATAAACCATTTTAATATTTTAACTTCTTATTTTCTTATATATATCATTTCAAATTTTAGATCATGTTTTAATTTCTTATTTGATTATAGAAGAAACAACCAAACAAGCATCCAATACATATAATAATTTAGAAAATTATTTCTTTTTATATCAAAATACAATTTTGGGTAAAATTATTTCATTTACCCACTTTAAAAATAATACTATGTCGGTTTATCTTGTTTAAGAGTTTAGAAACCCCTATCGATATGGTTGTACTTCCCGCACCGACCAGAATTCATAAACACTCAACCGATAAGTCAACACAGTATAAAAACAATTTTATATCCACTAACAAATACGCTCTCATAGCTATTATTACACTCAACTCATTATAGAGTACTTCTGACTCTATTTAACATGAGAATTTTCCCACCAAAGCCTAGGTTGTCGCCAATCTAAGCTCTGATACCAACTGTGAGGACCCGCCCTTCTCGACCCTCGAAAATCGACACAAAATACTCAACAGTATAATATGCCGACGATCGAATGCCGGAAAAGACAGATTGTAGAAGAATAAGAAAGTAGATAGAAGAAGAAAGAACCAACCAAATCAGAATCTCACAATCGCAGCGGATAAAATATAATATATAGAACAGATCTTTACACAAATGAAAACTATATCTGTTTATATACAATACATCATCATCAGAGTATATCAATACAACCAACCATAGCCAGTCAAACAATCTCAACAATCACAGCAGCGGAATAATACAAGTACGAGAAATACGTCTCGGACTCCAGCTCCTCTCCTGAGCTCCATAGCAACCTATCCTGAAATATACTCGGTCTGACCCGAGCATTATAATAAAATAACACCCGAGTCAGTCTGGAATACCAGCGCATCATAAATACATCCAAACTGATTATTAAAGTTTCAAAAATCCTTTGAAACAAAAGCATCTCGTAAGACCACGCCACAAATAAACATGTCGGGTTTTTACCTTACGATAGCTAAAACACTTTTTATAGAAAACCTCTGATATTATAATAGTGTCTAGATACAAATACTTATTAAAATAGCTGAAATTGTTACATGATTAAATTCCAGCATACTAGGTATACAAACAAAACGCGTACAAAGCACGTAGGGAAAATGGATTTCCAACGAATGACTAGGCACTGGGGTACCACCTGTCACAGTACGTGGCCTAGATCACAGTACCGAGGAGTACGCCCGCTCCCCTGCAACACAAGACCGGAATCATCCCTTACTGGATAATTCCAAGTAAAATCACCCCACGGTTGTGATCAACAACCGCACCACTAAGCCGAAAAAAAAGGGACATCTAGACAGGGATGACCTTACTCTCAAGTGGGGGCTACCCACGAAGCCTTGCTGCATATCCCCTGATTTTCAGTCATTCCCGGTTGATGAGGCTTGAGGCTTAGCGTTACCTTTACAGAACATTTCACTTTGAATGCCCATCGTCCACCTGACGATGTCACGAAAGCATTCGTCCATACAAGTCCGTCCCGGGTCCGAACGGAACCGAAGGCACTACTCCTACTACATCCATTTTGGAAATATCCTCAGGATTAGTAGCGACTAGCCCTTGCACTTCACTGCTCCATCTTCGACTCCGAACACGTTACACGAATCGTACAAACCGGATCGAAGTGGTATTCGAGTCTCCAGACCTAGAATCCCGGTATACGGAAACCCGATCCCGGTCTCTTCGAAACGATCAGCGCATTTGGCCAATATTGATAGTCGGTGATTTAACTATCAATTAATGTTCACAAACATCCATACACATCCATCACACAATAAATAATCTCCATATTATTTATTTGCCTCTAATATCTTTCAAAGATATATATTTCAAATTTTCAAAACTCGTTTGAAAACAGTTTCCCCAAAATTCTTCCTTTACAAGGTAAATCTCTTACCCTTTATTCCCTTCGGGAATAACCAAGTATAAAACAATTTGCATTTAAAATAGTTAAAAATACTTTATACTGAAATATACTTTAAAATATGAAAATTACTTCTATTTATTTACTCAAAATTTAAATTTAAAATATGTGAAGAAAACTAGTTATTAACACATAAACTTTGATTTAAAAATAAGGGTTTTAGTTTAACTAAATTCAAAATAGCGTTATAAGAAGAAAAATGCTAATTTTAACAACTTAAGCTAAAACCAACTTTTAAATAAATCCATTTGTAAAAATAATTGCTAATATATTCCCAAATTATTACGGTAGTAAAAATTTATTAATTTCTTTAAAAATAACGATTTCTTAAAAATACTTTTTAAAACGATTTAAAACTTAACCTTTAGTTAAATAAAATCTTTTTATAAACATTTACTTGGTTTTTCCAAGGGAAACACTTTCCCGTTTCAAAACATTTCAAAGTACTCTTTCATATAAATCCACTGATTTATTTCAAGTCAATTTATGATTTCAACATAAATTTCCAATTCCATACTTAACTATAACTTCACCCGAAGTTCACACCTAATTTCCCATACCCGGAATTTCACTTTTAAATATACCATTTAAATCATTTTTCTTAAATAAACAATATCGGAGAATTTCTTACTGAAACCCATATCTACCATTTACTTAAATAAATTCCCAATGAAATACGACATTTCAAATTATTCTATTTTCTTTGAAACTTGTTAATTTATAGTTGACAACTCCATTTAAACATATTTTTAATTTCCGGATAACATCAGTCATTATTAAAATAAACATCGTTATTTTAAACAATTTATAATTTCATAAATTTAATTTCCAGAAAACTATACTTTCCATTTACCCATTTCATAAACTTCCCATTATATTCAAAATCCCAATTTGGCCCAATTTACATTTTTCCTTTCAAATCCGATTTCAAATTTTATTCTTTGAAATTCTAAATTTAACAATTCATTTTATTTCGTAAAAACACAATTTATCCATTTATAATTAAATTCTGTGATTATACTTTATACAACAATTTCACAGTACAATTAAACTTCCAGATTTATCAATCACAACATATAAACAGGTATCACTATCAATTATAAAATAATTGCTACATTGTGAGGAATCCAGTTGGATCCCTCCAACCTGTTTCTCCCTGCATCACAGATATTAGCACATCGCAATATAAATATCAATCCAGACTGATAATCACAGATATAATCAACCATTCACATAGATATTTAAATATCAACTATTTAAAATGCCTAGCATCCAGATGTGAGTGAGAAAAACTCACCTTGAGTTTCGGCGAGCGTTCGAAATTTAAATTAAATCGAACGACGTTCGATTTAACTCAAATTTCTACTTGCCCGGAATGACTCCAGATCTGCACCATCGCGTAGTACTCGTCTCTGCGATTCCAACGCATCTAAAATCGTCCGAATCTGAGATCGTATGGACACGTTATGATATTACGAAGTTTTTGAAATAAATTTAAAACAAATTTCTTATTTTTATATTTTTATTACCCTAAACGAAATCGGGCCGCTCATCACAAAACAAAACCATTCCCAGTCTTCTTCTCGCTCACGTACGCATGCTCCAGGATGCTACAACGTAAAACGAAACCCATCACCATCGATTTAGGGTTAACAACCACGACCACCACGGCGTACTCGGCGACGATCCAACACCATCACTTCGAAGCTCATCCCACACTCTCCCTTCGGCCGCAGCAGCGCCGAGCTCGGTCCTCCACGTTGCTCAAAAATCGAGCACGAACCGGCCATGAACGGGCCTCGTAAACTCCCTCTCCGCTTCATAGAACTCCATCTCCACCATTCACTTCGAAGATCTCGAAGTTCCCTTCGATTTTCCAGTAGAAAATTTTCGAAATCGAGGCCTGGATCAAAAGATTTTTGAGGAGAAACGAAATTGAGTCTCGGCCATTGATATGTTTTGAGAACGGCGGCCGCGTTTTGCTTCTAGGGTTTGGCCCTAAAAATGAATATAAACGTTTATAATTATTATTTAATATTAATTTAATCTCGTTCTAACCAATTTACCACTTACGCAAACGAACTCCATTTTTTTACGTTCCAACAGGCTATCCTGGGGTTTTTCCGCGTTCCGAACACAATGGAACAGGTTTCGTAAGCTAATTTGATCGTATGAGCGAGATACGGAATTAAACAATCAATTTAAAAATTAAATCGGTTAAATCGATTTCGATGCGTTTTCGAGCTGCCACGGTCACACGACAACTCCGATTGCTACGAAAATTGAAATCCGATAATAACTAACTATTACGGATCCAATGGAACTGGTTTCGTCGAATTCTTAGACTGTGCCCCGGAAGGCTATTTTAACTCGTCTATTAAATCGGGCGATTTCCTGAAATTATCAGAAACGCTTAAACTTTTACTTTTATAATTTTATTAACTTAACAATACATCATATAAAATTTATAAACACATTAAAAATGATTCTGGCTCATTCCGGACTAAAATCTGATTAAATTGCATTTTAATGGTATTAAATTCATTTTTAAATTAATATAAAAATCCCAAATATTAATTTATCAACTTCAAAATTCATCTAAAATTCCCACCACGCTATTTACACTCAAATAACCAAAATAGATTTCTAAAACCATTTTTATCACTATTTACATCCAGATTTACTTTTTTTTTCGAAATTCGAATATTTAATTATTATTTTCCATTATTCAAATTCAACCAGCATTGCTATAATTAAAATTATAGCTTATTACATTAATTGAACCCAAATCCATTCATTTCAAAATCAATTAAGATTCCACATTAACATTTAAAACGAATTAAATGTTTTAAATTCAATGGCTTAAAAATACGGGATGTTACATTCTTCCCCCCTTATAAAAATTTCGTCCCCGAAATTTGCTAAGGTAAAAATATACTTCAACTCAACTCACTTATCCCATTTGCTTAGTTAAAAGCTATATTCACTTTCCCAAAAGGTTTCAACTCCATTTCAAAACCATTTGCTTTATTTACTCTAAAGCCTTTATTTTAACACTCGCTTTTAAAATAACTTTACTTATTAATAAATTTTCCCAAAAACCCCAAAAATTTTCTAACTCCCCAAATTTCTGGAAAATTTTGGCAGAGTATCCTTTGCACGGAGGAGCTTCTGCGATATCGCAGGATACACAAATATATATACATCGGCTCACATGGCCGGAAACCAAAATATATCACAATATATATATATATATATCATTTTCCCAAT
This sequence comes from Allium fistulosum, assembly GCA_030737815.1. NCBI lineage: Eukaryota > Viridiplantae > Streptophyta > Magnoliopsida > Asparagales > Amaryllidaceae > Allium > Allium fistulosum. The sequence continues at coordinate 244,610,473 of CM060905.1, read as the reverse complement.
TATATTTGCGTAGGCGTACCTCTTAGCAAATTTTTTAAAAACAAGCGGCTAATATCTCGCATATACGCGCTCCAACTCTCTCGAACGCCTCCCGCACCTGTACTAAACTCAACAAACTCATCAGTTTCAATGATATGAGCATTATAAAAAACATTTCCAACACAAATGCAAGCCAAACATATCCATTTCATAACCAAACCAAGAAAATTCATAATGTAACAATGTTAATCATACTTTATCAACAATTTAAAGGTTTCAATCACATTCGAATTACTTATTCAAGTCTACTTCATTTTATTTCACTTGAATGCCTTAAATTCAAGTTTCGCTACATACAATCTATATTAATTATAAACAATCCATTTCTATTTCAATATGATTAACATATGCCTCTCTTACATTTTTAAATTTAACTCACATTCCAAATTTGATTTACAATCAAACTTCATTTTAAACTTGAAACATTTGCATTTCTTTTATAATCCATTTTCATTCATATGCAAACATTACTTATTAAAATGCAACCCATTCTGATTGATTCAAAACTAATTCCATTCTCTCTTTAAATCAATTCACTTGCATTTATATACAAACTTTTGAATTAGATTCCAATCCATATCAATTTATTCAAAGGTCAACTTCAATTGCTTTTTAAGCAACTCAATTCTGAATACATGCAAATTTTCACGCCATTCAAGCAAAAATTATTGTCACTTAAGCTTATCACCATTCAAAATTAATTTCAACTTGGATGTGTATTAATTTTATTCAATTTTTGCATTGTTCACAATCCAAGTATTTCTTTTCCGAATGCAATTGTTAAATTCAATATTTCCTTTACATTTTAATCTCATTAACCAATTCAAATTTACATTAATATCATCCATTCCTGAGTTATTTACAACTCTTATATTTTTAACTCATCACATTAATTAATTTAAAACTCATTTCACTTGCATTTCAGTTTATTTCCTAACAAATTTCATTCGGAATTACTTAAATAAGCCCATTCACAATCATTTGTTTTCTTCCAAGTTACTTAAGTTCTTTCACAAAATTTCCATCATCTTCTTATATCAATTTTATTTTATTTTCATTTGATTCTCATTCAAATCAAATTTCAATTCCTTTACAACTTTAATGCTCTTTGTTTATTTATCCAATCCATGTACAAATTTATTTTATTAACAAAGAGACCATTTAAATTATTTCTCTCATTTGAATTTTATTTACAATTCAAACCATCACTATTATAAGCTAATTACATTATTCATTCTCACTTCCAACATTTATTGCCAAACTTAAATTCCATCCCAAAACTGGATTTTATTTACCTTTCAAACTTTGACCAACTATCAAAATCCTATTTATTGCAATACAAATTTCATTTAATTTATCTTACACAAGATTTATTTCCAAACAATCATTTTGGATTTAGTTGAGTAAACATTTACTTCATTCATCATCACCTCAACTAAATTAAATTTCCATTAAACTAAATTCTTATCCCATTTTAATTCAAGGTTAACTAAATTATATATGCATTTTCAATTTAATTCCTTTCCAGAATTTATTCAAGTTCATCTAAATTTTATTTAGCCAACCTGAATTTTATACCATTTCCTTTACTACCTTAAATAAGAATTTAATTACATTCATTCTTATTCATAACACAACAGAAATTTTAATATTCAGCTTAATTCCATCTTAGTCGAAGTTAGACCAAATTCAATTTAATCTTAATTCTCCATATCCAAGTTCAACTTATTTACTAACTTCAGTTCACTTACCTCTTTTATATTTTATAATTGTTTCACCTTACTTTGCATTCCATTTAAAATTAAGTTCGAATTCACCATTCCATTTATTATTTCCATTTGTGATTATAATTCCATTTTACTTGAGTTAAAATCAAATCTTCATTCTCAAGTTCTCCAACTTATTTACTTGTAAGTTTATATTGCTCATTTCAAACCAATCCACATTTTTATAATCACAATGTCAAATTTTAACACTTAATAGCTTAAGAATATGAATTCATTTGCACAATCATAAGCATTTACACTTCACCTTTATATCAACTTCCCTTAAATTCCAATTCATTTAGATTTAATTCAATTTCAAATTCTTAATTTTATTTAACTTATCATAAGTTAAATCCAGATATATTCCATTCACCTTCATTTATTCGAAGTAAATTTGCATTCCATATATACTCAATTCTTCTTTAAATCAACTTTCCTTTATAAGTTATGTAGTTGAATCATTTCAACTTTCACATTTTTATTTTAAATAGAATTTCCAGAATTCAATTTACCCGGATTTATTTCAAAACCAATTTGAAATAAAAATCAACACATTTCTCTTTGATATTCAAATCAAATACCAAATTCCAAAACAAACTGCTTTTACCAAACAATTTTCCTTTTGAAAATTCCAAAATCACTTGTTTCCCAAACAAGTCCAAACAATGTCATAACCAACTATTTTGGTAGCAATCCATCACTTTAGAAACTCGAAAATGAATTCTAATGATGTGGCCAGCATCATCAGGATTATTTTCCAGCGACTGAAGTGAGTTCAATATTTTCCACTTCCAAAATCCACCTCAAAACAATTTCTATTCAAAAATATTTCCCCAAAATATACTCCATTCTTACAAATGCTTTTGAAAACATTTCTAACATTTCCACAAAGTCAAACTCCCAAAACTTTGTTTAATTCCATTTGAAATCCCTTTCAAAATTTCCGGGGTCAAAATTCTAGTTTAAATCAAATTTTAATTTTTACTTTTCTTATTTAAAACATATCCAGTCAATTCCATTTGGTTATAAACCATTTTAATATTTTAACTTCTTATTTTCTTATATATATCATTTCAAATTTTAGATCATGTTTTAATTTCTTATTTGATTATAGAAGAAACAACCAAACAAGCATCCAATACATATAATAATTTAGAAAATTATTTCTTTTTATATCAAAATACAATTTTGGGTAAAATTATTTCATTTACCCACTTTAAAAATAATACTATGTCGGTTTATCTTGTTTAAGAGTTTAGAAACCCCTATCGATATGGTTGTACTTCCCGCACCGACCAGAATTCATAAACACTCAACCGATAAGTCAACACAGTATAAAAACAATTTTATATCCACTAACAAATACGCTCTCATAGCTATTATTACACTCAACTCATTATAGAGTACTTCTGACTCTATTTAACATGAGAATTTTCCCACCAAAGCCTAGGTTGTCGCCAATCTAAGCTCTGATACCAACTGTGAGGACCCGCCCTTCTCGACCCTCGAAAATCGACACAAAATACTCAACAGTATAATATGCCGACGATCGAATGCCGGAAAAGACAGATTGTAGAAGAATAAGAAAGTAGATAGAAGAAGAAAGAACCAACCAAATCAGAATCTCACAATCGCAGCGGATAAAATATAATATATAGAACAGATCTTTACACAAATGAAAACTATATCTGTTTATATACAATACATCATCATCAGAGTATATCAATACAACCAACCATAGCCAGTCAAACAATCTCAACAATCACAGCAGCGGAATAATACAAGTACGAGAAATACGTCTCGGACTCCAGCTCCTCTCCTGAGCTCCATAGCAACCTATCCTGAAATATACTCGGTCTGACCCGAGCATTATAATAAAATAACACCCGAGTCAGTCTGGAATACCAGCGCATCATAAATACATCCAAACTGATTATTAAAGTTTCAAAAATCCTTTGAAACAAAAGCATCTCGTAAGACCACGCCACAAATAAACATGTCGGGTTTTTACCTTACGATAGCTAAAACACTTTTTATAGAAAACCTCTGATATTATAATAGTGTCTAGATACAAATACTTATTAAAATAGCTGAAATTGTTACATGATTAAATTCCAGCATACTAGGTATACAAACAAAACGCGTACAAAGCACGTAGGGAAAATGGATTTCCAACGAATGACTAGGCACTGGGGTACCACCTGTCACAGTACGTGGCCTAGATCACAGTACCGAGGAGTACGCCCGCTCCCCTGCAACACAAGACCGGAATCATCCCTTACTGGATAATTCCAAGTAAAATCACCCCACGGTTGTGATCAACAACCGCACCACTAAGCCGAAAAAAAGGGACATCTAGACAGGGATGACCTTACTCTCAAGTGGGGGCTACCCACGAAGCCTTGCTGCATATCCCCTGATTTTCAGTCATTCCCGGTTGATGAGGCTTGAGGCTTAGCGTTACCTTTACAGAACATTTCACTTTGAATGCCCATCGTCCACCTGACGATGTCACGAAAGCATTCGTCCATACAAGTCCGTCCCGGGTCCGAACGGAACCGAAGGCACTACTCCTACTACATCCATTTTGGAAATATCCTCAGGATTAGTAGCGACTAGCCCTTGCACTTCACTGCTCCATCTTCGACTCCGAACACGTTACACGAATCGTACAAACCGGATCGAAGTGGTATTCGAGTCTCCAGACCTAGAATCCCGGTATACGGAAACCCGATCCCGGTCTCTTCGAAACGATCAGCGCATTTGGCCAATATTGATAGTCGGTGATTTAACTATCAATTAATGTTCACAAACATCCATACACATCCATCACACAATAAATAATCTCCATATTATTTATTTGCCTCTAATATCTTTCAAAGATATATATTTCAAATTTTCAAAACTCGTTTGAAAACAGTTTCCCCAAAATTCTTCCTTTACAAGGTAAATCTCTTACCCTTTATTCCCTTCGGGAATAACCAAGTATAAAACAATTTGCATTTAAAATAGTTAAAAATACTTTATACTGAAATATACTTTAAAATATGAAAATTACTTCTATTTATTTACTCAAAATTTAAATTTAAAATATGTGAAGAAAACTAGTTATTAACACATAAACTTTGATTTAAAAATAAGGGTTTTAGTTTAACTAAATTCAAAATAGCGTTATAAGAAGAAAAATGCTAATTTTAACAACTTAAGCTAAAACCAACTTTTAAATAAATCCATTTGTAAAAATAATTGCTAATATATTCCCAAATTATTACGGTAGTAAAAATTTATTAATTTCTTTAAAAATAACGATTTCTTAAAAATACTTTTTAAAACGATTTAAAACTTAACCTTTAGTTAAATAAAATCTTTTTATAAACATTTACTTGGTTTTTCCAAGGGAAACACTTTCCCGTTTCAAAACATTTCAAAGTACTCTTTCATATAAATCCACTGATTTATTTCAAGTCAATTTATGATTTCAACATAAATTTCCAATTCCATACTTAACTATAACTTCACCCGAAGTTCACACCTAATTTCCCATACCCGGAATTTCACTTTTAAATATACCATTTAAATCATTTTTCTTAAATAAACAATATCGGAGAATTTCTTACTGAAACCCATATCTACCATTTACTTAAATAAATTCCCAATGAAATACGACATTTCAAATTATTCTATTTTCTTTGAAACTTGTTAATTTATAGTTGACAACTCCATTTAAACATATTTTTAATTTCCGGATAACATCAGTCATTATTAAAATAAACATCGTTATTTTAAACAATTTATAATTTCATAAATTTAATTTCCAGAAAACTATACTTTCCATTTACCCATTTCATAAACTTCCCATTATATTCAAAATCCCAATTTGGCCCAATTTACATTTTTCCTTTCAAATCCGATTTCAAATTTTATTCTTTGAAATTCTAAATTTAACAATTCATTTTATTTCGTAAAAACACAATTTATCCATTTATAATTAAATTCTGTGATTATACTTTATACAACAATTTCACAGTACAATTAAACTTCCAGATTTATCAATCACAACATATAAACAGGTATCACTATCAATTATAAAATAATTGCTACATTGTGAGGAATCCAGTTGGATCCCTCCAACCTGTTTCTCCCTGCATCACAGATATTAGCACATCGCAATATAAATATCAATCCAGACTGATAATCACAGATATAATCAACCATTCACATAGATATTTAAATATCAACTATTTAAAATGCCTAGCATCCAGATGTGAGTGAGAAAAACTCACCTTGAGTTTCGGCGAGCGTTCGAAATTTAAATTAAATCGAACGACGTTCGATTTAACTCAAATTTCTACTTGCCCGGAATGACTCCAGATCTGCACCATCGCGTAGTACTCGTCTCTGCGATTCCAACGCATCTAAAATCGTCCGAATCTGAGATCGTATGGACACGTTATGATATTACGAAGTTTTTGAAATAAATTTAAAACAAATTTCTTATTTTTATATTTTTATTACCCTAAACGAAATCGGGCCGCTCATCACAAAACAAAACCATTCCCAGTCTTCTTCTCGCTCACGTACGCATGCTCCAGGATGCTACAACGTAAAACGAAACCCATCACCATCGATTTAGGGTTAACAACCACGACCACCACGGCGTACTCGGCGACGATCCAACACCATCACTTCGAAGCTCATCCCACACTCTCCCTTCGGCCGCAGCAGCGCCGAGCTCGGTCCTCCACGTTGCTCAAAAATCGAGCACGAACCGGCCATGAACGGGCCTCGTAAACTCCCTCTCCGCTTCATAGAACTCCATCTCCACCATTCACTTCGAAGATCTCGAAGTTCCCTTCGATTTTCCAGTAGAAAATTTTCGAAATCGAGGCCTGGATCAAAAGATTTTTGAGGAGAAACGAAATTGAGTCTCGGCCATTGATATGTTTTGAGAACGGCGGCCGCGTTTTGCTTCTAGGGTTTGGCCCTAAAAATGAATATAAACGTTTATAATTATTATTTAATATTAATTTAATCTCGTTCTAACCAATTTACCACTTACGCAAACGAACTCCATTTTTTTACGTTCCAACAGGCTATCCTGGGGTTTTTCCGCGTTCCGAACACAATGGAACAGGTTTCGTAAGCTAATTTGATCGTATGAGCGAGATACGGAATTAAACAATCAATTTAAAAATTAAATCGGTTAAATCGATTTCGATGCGTTTTGAGCTGCCACGGTCACACGACAACTCCGATTGCTACGAAAATTGAAATCCGATAATAACTAACTATTACGGATCCAATGGAACTGGTTTCGTCGAATTCTTAGACTGTGCCCCGGAAGGCTATTTTAACTCGTCTATTAAATCGGGCGATTTCCTGAAATTATCAGAAACGCTTAAACTTTTACTTTTATAATTTTATTAACTTAACAATACATCATATAAAATTTATAAACACATTAAAAATGATTCTGGCTCATTCCGGACTAAAATCTGATTAAATTGCATTTTAATGGTATTAAATTCATTTTTAAATTAATATAAAAATCCCAAATATTAATTTATCAACTTCAAAATTCATCTAAAATTCCCACCATGCTATTTACACTCAAATAACCAAAATAGATTTCTAAAACCATTTTTATCACTATTTACATCCAGATTTACTTTTTTTTTCGAAATTCGAATATTTAATTATTATTTTCCATTATTCAAATTCAACCAGCATTGCTATAATTAAAATTATAGCTTATTACATTAATTGAACCCAAATCCATTCATTTCAAAATCAATTAAGATTCCACATTAACATTTAAAACGAATTAAATGTTTTAAATTCAATGGCTTAAAAATACGGGATGTTACAAGAACGGTCCAAGAAAGAGGAGAATACTTACATATATATAGCAAAATACAAGTACGTTATTATAGCATTATCCCAGCCCCAATCTTATTCTCTGATTCAATGGATCTTGTTTTCAAAACCTTTTAGCTTAAATTCCTTTTAAGTTTAAATAAACCTATGCTCTAATACCAAACTGTAACATCCCCTATTTTGAGGTACAAAACTAAGTGCTACGGATGCTACAGTCATCCATAGTTATTAATTTTCGATGACAAAATGCGGCTATGTTAATCATTTTGATAATACCAGAAACATATGAATATGGAAAATTCAACAGAGTTTTAAAATAAATTTTCTCATTTCATTCCATAATAAGATTTCAATTTCATTACATAATCTTAAATCGCAAATCACGTTCAGAGAAAAAATAATTACTACAACATATTCCAAGAGTGACATATGAAGATGCCCCCTTGGATGATCAGAATCAAATATCTAGCATTTAATACAACTTGTCATTACAATACAAAAGCAGAATCAAAACACAGCGGAAAATAAATACCTAGCTCCTACTATCTAGATTGCCTCCTGCACGTCTCGGGAAGCTTATTCGTCTAAAGAGAACCTGAAAAACATTTACTCTTGATCTACTAAAACGAGTACTTGAGAGTTTAAGGGGAAAGACAAAAATTTCAGGTCAGACAAAAAGTCTAGTGTAAATAATAACCTACCATCTCGGGCCAACTTGATATCTAGTGAGACCACGCCGCTAAGCGGAATGGGTTTTCCCTCACTAGTACCTTAATCATAATACAATAACCATATTTTGTGCTCCTGCATCCACAATGGTTAAAACATACATAATATGATGATATTCAAAACTGCAATATGCCCTGGATTTCCCATCCCAATTTATCTGAGTCTTAGTTTATAGTTTATAGGATTACTATTAACCTATTAGTTTTTATGGGTTGACTAATAACCTGTTCCGATCTTACGGACTATTTGTCTGATTTCATAGTTTTCATGGGGTCACTAAGAACCTATTGGTTTATACCGGTAACTTTACCAATCATAATTTTTATGGGATCACTATGACCTATTGGATTGTCTGATAACTTTATCCAATCATAGTTTTTATAGGATCAATATGAACCTATTGGATACTCCAATAACATCTCTCAAATCATAGTTTTCATAGGCTAACTATGAACCTATTGATCTCTATCAATAACATATTTTGGAGATAGTTTTCATACGATCACTAAGAACCTATTGGCCCTTGCCAATAACATATTTCATAACATAGTTTTTATGGGCTAACTAAGAACCTATCTAACTCAATAATCTTTTGATCAGTTTTGGGCATACTATATTCCGGTTTGCGTGACCTTTTAGATGCAATTCTACTCGCTCAGGAGTTAAGTAAATTTATATTCATTATTGGGTCAACATAGCTAGTTATTCTGTCCTTAATACCCCAACATGCAGTTATGGGTTAACAATGAAGTCAATATGATAACAACACATTTATAATGATTGATTAAATGCACATAATAATATAAACATCCATAGTTTAATTCCTTGTAATCATTTTCTTAATGAAATATGGTTAATACCCTTAACCCCAAGAATTAACAAGGAAATCACTTTTTCATATTCTCAAAGTTTAATGCCATTTTATAAAACCCTTTTTATAATGCCATGTACATGATTGAAAATGATATAAGGTTTATTGCTTTCAAAACATCTTAGTTTGATCAACATCGACATCATATCATGTTAATGTAAAAGCATAAGGCTTTCCACCTATTAAAACTCGAAGACTAAACATGCGGCATCATGCGTTGATGATAATGAAGTCATTGATCCTCATGATACCTAAGTTATCCACCTATTTAAAAACTCGAATACTAGTTGTTAAAGGCATTGACAAGGCTCGATAACCATATTAAAAGCGGCATAGGGTAAACTGGACGACATGTTAAAAGCGGCAAAGGTCAGGCTCGATGACAAGTTAAATGCGGCATAGGGTAGACTCGATGACCATCTGGGTCTTCGTGGCAAAAGGCTCGAAGGCTAGTTAAAAGTGGCATGCACACTTCTTAATATAAAACGCGGCTATATGCCTCCTTGTATAAAATAAAGCATGGGTAAGCATCGACATATCCATGTCGAGTCCCTTCTCTTTACCATTATTACCTCGGCCTCGATGATGCTCATACCCAATCCACTTCATGCTAAGCTCATTGACATCATGCGGCATTGTTTTATGCAGCGTCGATGACGATGTGGTGTGGTGAGATGTGGCTCGACACGGCCACTGTCGCCATGGTAAAGTTGTAGTTAACTTAAAAATTGCATTTTTACTTAACAAAGTATACACTCTTTGCCAAACCTCCTTTCTTTGTTAAAATATGATTGGTTTCAACAAAGATCTATAATTTCATTTCAGATTTTGCTGCCGCACCAAATTTCTCAAGTCCAAAACATGTTTTAAACCAACTAATTAATTTTCTTAATTAATTATCCATTTAAATGTTTTTCCAACATAATTAATTCATAATAATATGAAATCACATGAGAAAATTTCCAAAAATTCTCAAAAAATTCTAAAAATATTATTTTATTCACCATATAAAATTTTCGGGTCGAAAATCGTTATTTAATTACCTAATTAAATTTAGACCCAAATTAACATGTTCCACCTCTAAAAATTCATAAAATATTCCTTAGGCTTAGGAAAATTATGAAAATAAAAACTCATCTCCAAATTCATCTTTTAAACAACATAACCAAAAATCATAGCATTTAGAGAAATATATCTTCGATATAAATGTTAAACTGAAATAATCATGTTCATAAATATTCTTATAACTTATCATTTATCAACCACAGCAAAAACAAACATGACATATCATCAAATCATCAATACATATTCGGCATCAATGCAACCCGAATCTAGATAATCACAAAACAATAAACATGAGATGGTTTAAGCCATTATTCACCTTGGTGTAATAATGGATTGAGATTTGAATCTTGCTTTTAAATCTTCTTAGCTAACTCTTGAAACCCTACTTGATTTCGCGCTCCCTTCTCCTTAGTGTTAATGGCCGGCCTTGCTCTTTGGATTTTTGATTTATGAAAACATGAATGAGAAGGAATACGGGTTTAGGGGTTATTCTTGTATTACCGTTTCCCTATTCAACTATATGCTTAAGTTATAAAACAAACTCATAAATTTATTTGGTTAAAGCACTACCTTATATTTTCAAATCTCAATTCCCTTATCATCCTAATCATCACATTATTCTATTTAATTTACCTAATTAAATCTCTTGAATAATGTTAATTAAAATTAGGGGTGTTACATACCGCCTGCCATCATTTTCAATACTAAACATTTTTGCAGTTAACCCATTTTATAAACCTTTTAATTAAACAAATAAGCCCTTTAGACTTAAGCAATTTATTTATCATTCCCAAACTCTTAGGAAAAATCCCCAAAAATTCAATTAAATTTCAGGACCAAAATTTATTTTAATTATTTTAAATTATTTACTCCGAAATTAACCAATTTCTCCGCTTAGAAAATTCATATTAAATCCATACTTGCTTGAAAAATTATGAAATTAAACACCCACTTCTAAAATAATATTTCTAACATCATATCAAAATCTCAAGTCCTTTAGGTATCATATGATAGGTTTTCCAACTCAAACATATCACTAAATTTCATATTTAAATACTGGAAATCATCAACAAGCATATAATCATTCAAACTACTAAAACATGACATAATACTTGCAAAAAAAGGGTTTACACTTAAAACCGAAATATAATAAAAAACGTGAGATGTATATTCATCATTCACCTTGATTTGGATGAGAAAGATGAGATTTGGTGTAGACTTGATTTCCATTTAGCTTTGATTCCTTAATCTTTTACTTTCCTTCTTTTTTTCCCTTTGATATGGTCGGCCTCACTCTAGGTTTAGTTTGTATGTGTGTAAATGAATGAAGGAAATGAAGATAGAAGGGTTTAAAGGGTAGGAATGAAGGCTATTCCCATTTTACCCTTATCATATTCCTCCTTCTTATCCTAACCTTTTATTTCTCTAATTGGTTTATTAACTAAGGCACAATCTACTTCATTACCAAATCTCAATTTCCCTATCCTTTGACATTATTTTATTTAATTTATCTAATTAAACGTTCTAAATAATGTTAGTCAAAATTAGGGTCATTACAGACTCTCTTCCTTAAAGAATTTCATCCTCGCAGTTACGATAAAGTATATACATCAATCAAACATAAAGGTAAAACTTACCGTCAAACAAGTCATGATCAGTATCTCTAATCTTGCTCTTTGTTTTCCAAGTATAGTCTCTCTCATTATCGCTCCACTAGACCTTTACTAATCTGTCTGTCTTATTCCTTAGCTTCTTCTCATCCCTAGCCACCATACGAACTAGCTGTCTAACTATAGTCATATATGGATCCACTACCAAGTCTTCTAACTCAATCGGAGTGATAGTAGTCTCTGGACCTCGAACACACTTCCTTAGATGAGAAATATGAGAACTCTAAGTCTTTTCATCTCTTATCTGTATAACTTTTCTGCCTAGATTGAGTTTCCTTCATTCTAGCCTGAATTAACTCAATCTTTTCTACGGCTTCTTTTACTAAATCTAGGCCAAGAACTAATATATCTTTGGTCTCTAACCAACATACGGGAGATTTGCATGGCCTTCCATACAAAGCTTCAAATGGTGCCTTCCCTATAATAGTCTGATAACTATTGTTATACAAAAACTCGACTAAGTGTAGATGGTATTCCCATGATCCTCCAAAATCTAACACACAAGCTCTTAACAAATCTTCTAAGACTTTGTTAACTCTTTCCATTTTCCCATTGGTTTGCGGATGGTAAGTGGTACTCATCTTAAGCTTGGTACCTAAAACTTCATGTAGACTCTTCCAGAATTCACTAGTAAATAAGGTATCTCTATCACTTACCATACTACTAGGAATCCCATGTAGTCTAACTACATTCCTCATGAATAACTTAGCTAAGACTGGTGTCGTTCTAGTCGACTTAACAGGTATAAAGTATGCACTCTTAGTCAATATGTCCATTATAACCTAGATACTTTCATTTCCTCTATTCGACCTTGGCAACCCATCTATGAAATCCATAAATATACAATCCTACTTGCAAATTGGAATATGTAAAAGCTGAAGCAATCCACTTGGCTTCTAATGTTCGGCCTTTACTTGCTGACAATTCAAACATTGTTTCACCATAAGCCTACATCCTTCTTCATACATTTCCAGAAGAAACTACTTTTCATATCCTGATACATCTTAGTTCCTCTCGGATAAATGGTGAACTTCGATAGATAACATTCTTTAAGAACTTCCTTCCTTGGATCTTCAATATCTGGAACACATAACTTTCCCTTCTTTCTCAACCACCCATGTTGGTCAAGACAGAAATTCTTCAAATCATCAATCTCAGTTCCACTCTTTAACCTTCTAATCTGTTCAGCTAGTAATGGATCATCTCCTTGCTTAGAAGCAATCCTTTCGATCATTACTAGTCACACTTCTAAACATGACAACATAGCGGTTTCTTGACTCGAACTTGCCATAGATCTTAACTGCACACCGCATGTAGTCAATGTTTCTAAATCTTTCCACTTAGCTATCATTGCTAACACTGCATTCTGATGCCTTCTACTGAGCGCACATGCTACTCTATTTCCTTCCTTGATGTATACTCAATTCCAAAATCATAAGCGGCTAAAAACTCTAGCCATCTCTATTGTCTCATATTCAACTCCTTTTGATAGAATAAGTATCTTAATGACTTGTGGTCCGTAAACAACTCGAATCTCTCTCCCAAAAGGAAATGTCTCCACACCTTTACTTCAAAAGTTACTGCAGCTAACTCTAAATCATGGGTCGGATATCTTACTTCATGCAGTCTGAGCTATTGAGAAGTGTAGGCAATTAATTTACCCTTTTGCAATAACGCAGCTCCTAATCCAGTTTTGCATGCTTTTGTATACACCACTAAATCTTGATTCCTATCTAGAATAACTAACACCGGCTTATTGGTCAATAAATGTTTCGGCTTTTGGAATGTCTCATCACATTTATCGGTCCAAATATACTTTACGTTCTTCCTTGTTAGCTTAGTCATCGATGCTGCTATCCGCGATAAATCTTTGATGAGTCTCCGGTAATAGCTAGTTAGTCCAAGAAAAATATTTATCTTATTCACTGTCTCGAGTCTCTTCCGATTAATAACTGCCCCAATCTTGGTTGGATCTACTGATAACCCTTACTTTGAGACTACATGACCAAGAAACTTCACCTCCTTCTTCCAAAAATGACACTTTGAAAACTTTGCTTTGAACCGATGCTGCTTCAATGTCTCAAGCATTATCCTAAAATGAACTTCATGCTCTCTTTCATCCTTCGAATATATCAAAATGTCGTCTATGAACACTAATATGAATCTATCCAAATGCTCTTGAAAGATCCGATTCATTAAGTCTATGAAGAAGGCTGGCACATTAGTCTGTCCGAATGGCATTACTAACCATTTGTACGATCCATACCTTGTCCTAAATGCCATCAAGGGAATACTATCCTCTGCTACTCTTAGCCGATGGAATCATGTTGCCAAATCCAACTGGGAAAACACTTTGGCTCCACTCAACTGATCAAACAAAACATCAATTCTCGGCAATGGATATCAATTCTTTATCGACTTCTCATTCAACATACGATCATATTTACACAAGCTTAATGATATGTTTGGTTTCTTAACAAACACTTTATCTGCTCCCAAGGCAAAATGCTTGGTTTGATAAAACTCTTCCCTTCTAAATCCACCAGTTGCACCTTTAGCTCCTTCATCTTGATATGTGTCATACTACTTGGTCGTCTTCTAACAGGTTCAGCTCCTGGTACAAGATTTATCCGAAACTTAATAGCTTGTTTTGGTAGTAGTCCTGTTACCGGTTCAAAGACGTCTATGAATTCTATTAAAAAAACCCGTCTTTCTCCTCCATTACACCCAACGAAGCACAAACATCTAAACTTGGGTTTTCTACTGAGTATATAATTCAATCGCTACTACTAGGGTGTCTTAGTGATATTTTCTTATCGTGGCAAAATATCCTAGCATCATACTTACTTAACCAGTCCATACCCAAAATAATTCTGAAGCCTATGAATTCAAACACATGCAAATTACAAGAAAATATATGACCTAACAACTCATACTCTATCTGGTCACATCTCATCCAAAGAGTTGCATACCCTCTTATCGGATTCACAACCCTTAAGGGTGTAACTAGGTATGAGTGTTCTAGGTTAAGCTTATCTACCAAACAATGAGATATGAAAGATTGTGATGCACCGGTATCAAATAAAACTCTAATAGGTATACCATGAATCAAAAGTGTACCTCCCATCATAGTTTTTTCCTTCTCCTCAGCTGTTGGTCTTGAGGTAGCTAGTTCCAATGCAAAAACTTTTCCCTATCTGCTTTGACTGGTTTGGGAAACTGATTCTTGCCCATCTGGTCACAGTTGAAGCATTTCACTCCTTTTTTATCATCAATTTTCTTTCCTTTGCCAGGCCGGCATTCATAAGCAAAATGTCCCCTCTTATCACACTTGTAACATACAACCTCCGATTTTCCCTTCTTGGCAACCCTATTCTTCTAAGCTCCCTTCTTATGAAAGAATTTCCTCTTCTGATTCTTCCATCTTGAGCCTCCACTACTTTGTTACCACTAAAGAAAGTAAGCATCTCTTCATTTCTTAAAGTCATCTCAACAACTACATCACATGGATCTCTGATATGTGGTACAGTTGCCCTAGCAAACTCAGGTCTCATTCCCCGAATGAACTTCCCATTCCTCTTAATTACTATATCAACTGTAGCATAACCATACCTCGATAACTCCTTGAATCTCGTAGCATACTCCAACATAGTCATATCTTCCCGTACCAACTCAGCAAACTTCCTCAATAGGGTAGATTTAGTGATTTTTGACATGAACCTTTCATTGAACCTTCTCCTAAATTCAGCCCAAGTAAATGTTTACTCTGCAACTCCAACAGTAACACTGTCCATAAGTAGAACGCAGCTCCTTGCAGTTGCCTGGATGCTAACCTCCTCTTCTGTTTATCATTTAGTCCAAGATCAGCGAAAATCGTCTCGCAATGAAGCAACTAATTCTCTACTTCAATTGAATCTTCAGTTCCCATAAATTGTTTTCCTCTAAGCCTTGCATAATCCCTACTCAACATAGTTGTTGACAACCAGATCTTCCTGATTCACTCCTCCAGCATTTCCACCTACTAATCCAACAACAACTCCTGCTTGCATCATGTTGACAAAGAAATAATACATAGCTCCAATATCAGCCTACGGTGTTCTAGCACATACATTAGCAGCTTGTGACCGATCCGGATTCCTTCTAGTATTGGGCCTAGCATTTCCATTAGTTATAGTGCTTCCTCCACTGAGATTCACTCTTCCATTTCCTGCCTCCACATCTTACTTTCCATTTAAATCTGCATTCGAACCTTAGTAAGACATAGAAGAACAGTCTAGGGAGATGGGAAATAGAGATAAAACATATACTTATATATAGCAAATACAAGTACGTTACTATAGCATTATCCCATACCCCAATCTTATTCTCTGATTCATTTGGATTATGTTTTAAAAATATTTTTAGTTTTAAATTTCTTTTAAGTTTTATATAATCCTATGCTCTGATACCAAGTTTTAATATTCCCTATCTTGAAGCCCAAAACTAACCACTACAAATGTTGCATTCATCTATAGTATTAATTTTCGGTGACAAAATGTGGTAACGTTAATAGTATCTATAATATCAGAAGCATAAGAATATGAAATATTTCAACACAATTTCAAAACAACTTTTCTCATTATATTTCAAATCAGCATTTCATATTCTGTACATAATCCCATAAAGTTGCCCAAGTTCAAATAAATATAATTATTACAAATTAAGCCAAGAGTGACATATGAAGATGCCCATTGGACGATCAGAGTTACAAAATAGACAGTCATAACATCTTCCATTACATACAACATTTTATCACAGCGGAATAGATAAATATATAATCTCCTACATAGCTAACATTTGCCTCCTACACGTCTTCGGAAGTTTTATTTGCCAAAACCTACTAAACCCGAAAACCTTAACTCTCAATCTACCCAAATTAAATTTTGAGCACCCGAGAGTTTAAGGGGAAAACATAAACTTCGAGCCAGACATAAAGCCTGGTGTGGATAAGATTTATCGATATTAAGTGAGACCACGCCGCCTAGCGAAACGGGGTTTTCCCTAACTAATATCCTTCAAAAGCATATCTTTTACAATCAAAATCCTACAACCAAACTGATTATAATAAACAATATACAATAACTTGTATGTATACAAAATTGGGAATCAATGGACTATCTGTCCCACATCATAGTTTTATCAGGCTAACTATAAACCTATGGCTAACTCGGGCCTGCCAAACATAATAAATACTCTAATATTACCGTTAGAGGAAAACTGGACTATCTGTTCGTAACTTACTACTCCTAGGGTCAACTGATCCTAATGGTTTTGTGGGCTCACCAGTAACCTATCTCTACTCTGTGTACTCCTTTCTATATGTAACCTTCTTTTAGTCTTGCCCATGACAAAGCCCTACACACTGGAATTTTGGACTTATATTAGCTAGGGGCTACTAGCTAAAGTATAGGGCATAACCTTACACCAATCCCATCTGGTTTTATAATCTCCAAGTTATTATTTTAGTAAAATTATGAGTTAAATACCTAT
Organism: Allium fistulosum; assembly: GCA_030737815.1. Lineage (NCBI taxonomy): Eukaryota > Viridiplantae > Streptophyta > Magnoliopsida > Asparagales > Amaryllidaceae > Allium > Allium fistulosum. The sequence continues at coordinate 244,592,927 of CM060905.1, read as the reverse complement.
CCATATTTCCTTGAAAACAAAATCTTTGTAAATGATTTAACCCTTGAAATCATTCTTAAAACAAGGAAAACATTGGTCCTTTACTTTACTCTAAATACTTATTACAAGATATATGCTTTACAAAACATAGTTGATGAAACTCGAAATCATTAGGGTCTTCGACCCTCTCAAAATTTATGCTACAAGCCCAAAACTATGTAATTCCTTTACAATTATGAAACTCAGTGATGTCATCACCGTTAAAGATCTTTGCCTATTCTAAAGCATGTCGAGGTCTTTATTTGAAAAATACTTAGGGATGGTGTCAAAGTTATTACTTCATAAATCATAGTGTTAGAACTATACAAATTTGAAATTTGATAACACATTAAAACATTAGCCCCAAGGCCTCATCGAGGGTATAAAATTTAGTAGATGCGACGTCGATATCTAAGATATTGGCATAGTTAAAACATTATTGATTAAGCTCAATGACTATTTAAGAATCACAAGTGCTGAGCTCGATGACAAGTTAAATAGCGGCATAGATTAGGCTCGATAACATTTCAAACGCGGCATAGTATAAACTCGATGACTAGTTAAAACGGCAGGGCTAAGCTCGACAACTAGTTAAAAGTAGCAAGCGTTAGCTTGATAACAATTTAAAGCATTAGGCTCGGTGTCAAACTAAAGCATTAAGCTTGATGACAAATTAAATGCGACATAGAATAGGCTCAATGATCATCTAGGTCGGTGAGGCAAAAACATTAAGAAGTGTATGCAACATCATGCTTCTTAGTAAAAATGCTGCATGCATGTACCTCAACATGCCCATATTGAAGACCATCTCTCTATCTTTGTTACTCTTAACCTCAACGAGGTTCAAAACTAATCCATTTCATGCCAAACTCATTAACATCATATGCATTGCTTTGTTCCACGTCGATGACAATAGGATGCGGTGAGATGGGCTCGACATGGACAATGTCGACATGGCAAGATGGTTATTAACTTGAAAACTGCAATTTTACTATAAAAAGTGTTTCTTCACCAAACCTCTATAATTTGTCAAATCCTTATTGACTATCAAAACTTTATCAAATTCTTTATTGAAAAACTACCGCCTACCATAATTTTCAATACTAAACATTTTTGCAATTTAACCTATTTTATAAACCTTTTAATTAAACAAATAAGCCCTTTAGACTTAAGCAATTTATTTACCATTCCTAAACTCTTAGGATAAATCCACAAAATTCCAATTAAATCAAATTAATCGCCCTCTTTGACATATAGAAATTTTAGGGCCAAAAACTTATTTTAATTATCTTAAATGATTAAACCTAAAATGAACCAATTTCTCCACCTAGAAAATTCATATAAAATCCATACTTGCTTGTAAAATTATGAAATTAAAAACCCACTTCTAAAATGATATTTCTAACATCATATCATAATCTCATCATTTAGGTATCATATGATAGGTTTTCCAACTCAAACATACCAATAAATTTCATATTTAAATACTAGAAAATAATCAACAAGCATATAGTTATTCGAACTACTAAAACATGACATACTTGCAAAAGAAATGGGTTTACACTTAAAACCGAAACATAAAAAAGAGAGATGTATATTCATTATTCACCTTGATTTGTATGAGAAAGATGAGATTTGGTGTAGACCTGATTTCCCTTTAGGTTTGATTCCTTAAGTTTTTTAGTTTCCTTCTTGTTTTCTCTTTACTATGGCCAGCCTCACTCTAGGTTTAGTTAGTATGTGAGTAAATGAATGAATGTAATGAAGACAGAAGGGTTTAAGGGGTATGAATGAAGGCTATTCCCATTTTACCCTTATCATATTCCTCCTTTTTATCCTAACCTTTTATTTCTCTAATTGGTTTATTAACTTAGGTATGACCTACTTAATTGCCAAACCTCAATTTCCTTATCTCTTTACATTATTTTATTTAATTTATCTAATTAGATGTTCTAAATAATGTTAGTCAAAATTAGGGTCATTACAAAAGCACACTTCGGGTCCGCATAATGCTAGCCTAAAAGCATGCTCTAGGGCGGTGCTCATATGGATGCTTCATGATTAGAGCACAAGCGCTTCATGCTTGGAGCCCCCACTTGAGCACTCCCCGTCGAACGCTCCTATGGAGTGCTCACATGAGAGCTCCATGCCTGCTCCGCGGTATCCCATGGGCGTTCAAGCATTATATTTTTTCAAGTGCTTCAAAAGGAGCGCTTCGATCATTGACCTTAAACCGTGCTTTTATCAAAAGTAAGAGGGGGCTCTAGTCTAAAAAAAGAAGTCTCCAGTCAAAAGAAAAAGGGTTAAAAGTAAGAGCAGAGCGCTTGGAAAAGAAGAAGCTTCATGGGAAATTATTGACCAACCACTTGAAACTACAGACACCTCACTTGAAAATGAAGTAAGGTGTCACATCGAAAAAAGTGAAATCAACACTTCACCAACTCTACTTTTCAAAAAAAGTAAAAGCGCTATCATTACTCTACCAAAATTCTACCTTATAGTATTGTTTTTCTAACTAGCTCTTAGCCTTGTATAAGACATTACATATAAGAAAGGATATGTATAAGGCTAACAAAGTGAATGTAGGTCGATCTATGTCGAACCACTATAAATCTGGTGTCATTTACTTATGGCACATATTGTTTTTTTCATGTTTGTGTTTGATTCATTTATGTTCATTGTTAATTTGTCTCTTTTGTACTTAGGTTTTACCAAAAATTCTATGCAGGATCTTTATCCAAATCAATTATTCAAAAATTTATCAATGAGGATCATAGTCGATCAGTTTTTGGGTGATCATTTTAATATAATCAGATGATATTTTTGCCATTTTCTATCATTGTATTTTACCACCTACTAGGCTTGTTTGTAGCTTTTTGATTATTGTATCGCTAATATATTATTCAAATGCTCTCCTCCATTTAAGGAACAATTTTTACTCAAAAAAATTTATATCAAAGTTTATGGCCAAAACACCGTAAATAGTTTGGTTCTTTCACTCAAAAGGATTGGATCCCCTTAGTGTTTTGCTTTTTAAAGTTTGTGTCTTTTATTTTGAAAAAATGCATATTTTGAATTTTGGATAAAACATACAGTATTTCTAGATCTAATTTTCTATACATAAATTATGTTTTTTATGTTAACATTTCATCTCTAAATCTACTTTATTTTTATTTTCTACTAAAAATAATATAGACCTATGCAGATCCAGATATGTACATCATTTCTCTTATAAAATAATTATATTACATGTAACCTAACTTATATGCTTTATTAACAAAAATTTATGGATAAAAGCATCATGTTATACCCAAACAATTCCAACAAAGGCAAGCAATCCCTTGTATGAGAGCTTCCCTATACTATTATGGCCGATTTAAGGCAAACTTTGGATTCCATGGAAAAAGAACAAATAGAGAAAAAGTCATCTTTGTAAACTCTTATAAAAAAATATGGATGACTATTAACCAAAAATAAAGATGAAGAACAAAGCTGTTAACGGACGAGCATTAGGGAGTGTAATAAAGATAAATCAACTTCAGTTAATAAGGTATGGTTGATGCAAAAGAAGGCAAGACGTTGGCATATCAGATGACTTGGTTAGGAGTCAAGAAATCCACCTTGGAGTCCAAATACAAGTTGGATAAAACAAAGGTGTTCGTATAATAGAGATAATTCAAGCCATTTATGGTCCAAGAGGTGTAGGAGTCTTAAGAAAGAAGGAAATCAAAGACTTGATGATCTCCTAACCTAAGTAGGCCCTAACACTCAACATTCGAGGGGGTGTTTAATTGAAAAGGTAGAAGGCAAAATCCAAGCTGCATAGATGAAGGTATTTAAGGATAAGAGAAGGAGGTCAATCCAACCATCCTCAAAAGATCCAACACTACACCAAAAAGCTAATTTAGCCACCCCTCCTACCGCCTCATTAGATACGGCTATTACCCATATCTAAAAATTTAGACACGGTTAATAGCTGTATCAAATTTGATACGGCTAATAGCCGTATCTTATTTCGTGCCTATTTTTGGCGCAAATTTTCCACTCCAATACGCACTGCTCCCTCCTGAAACTTGGCTTTCCCACTTATTTAGATACGGTTAATAGCCGTATCAAATTTGATACGGCTAATAGCCGTATCTTATTTCGTGCCTATTTTTGGCTCAAATTTTCCTCCCCAATACACACTGCTTCCCTCCAGAAAATTGGCTTTCCCACTTATTTAGATACGGTTTTTTGCCGTATCTAACATGATACGTGTTTTAGCCGTATCTATTTTGTGTGCTACTTTTTACAATCAAACCAGGTCGCCTTCTTTCGTTCATTTCGTTCGTTTCCCCCAAATTAGCCGTATAGGGTTTCGCTCCTTCTTCTTAGTACAAACCAACGCCTCCTTCGTTTACATACAAAATTACGTACGCCCTCAATCTCGTCGTCTCCTTCCTCTCTCCGCCATCATATCAACGACTGTGTACTTGGTTCCGCTAACCAATTTTTGACGTTTGATGCCTATAGACAGCATCATCCGCTCAGTACTGAATGTTGTTGGTACGTAAATTGTATCTACTCTTCATGTTCGACTGTTTACTACATTTGTTTATACGTTTGATTCCACCTATCAACTCAACCTACACCGCACTAACACGAATTGTTTAGTTGTTAGGTCAAGGTTGAATTAAATTTTTGATGATTTGGTATTTCTGACTATGACCTACTTTAAAAGACAAACTTTTTAAATCTGTTTGAATTGGGTTTAATTGAGTATATCTGGTTTCCGATTAAGATCACTTGCCCTTTGGTTACTGTATTATTGTGATGTTGATCAGTTTGTTTGTTCCATGGGACATCTGGTTTCCGATTAAACTCACCTTCTTTGTAGCAAAATTTGTTTGTTAGATTACATGCACCTTCAGTTAAGTTCTGAAATATATGTTTGACAAAATCACCTTCTTTGTTTTTCCGGTTGGAACCACTTCTTCTACTGCAGTTGATCCTTTGTCAGAATTAGGGAAGATTTCCAAGGTATTCTACAAGCAGAGTTAAAGCCCAGCAATTTATTTTGATCTATTTAATAAATTATTTGTAGTCAATTAGTCAAAATGTGATTGATAAAATTTAGCAGTTGTTATAGTCCACAATAACTAAAGTAGTGGTGATTTTGATCTGTTTAATAAATTATTGGTAGTTGATTGAATTGATTGTTGTAGGATAATATCAACTAGTGATATTATTCGATTGGTAGTTGACTTTGATTGTTACTGTAATGATGCTTTGTAATGAGTAATGATTCATTTGCTTTTGGGATTAGTGGTGCTGGGAATATTAAATAGTTGGGATAAAACTATTTAAAAGGCGTTGTTGTATATGGTTCTGACATTGTTGTATATTCAAAAGGCGTTGCTGTATATGGTTCTGACATTGTTGTATAAGTGGATAAAATTGTTGTTAATGGTGCAAGCCAAGTCAGGAGAGGGGTAATGCATAGACGTTACTCCGGTGCTACAAAATAACGTCGTTGTAATGGTAAAATTTTTGGAAACAGTTTGGTGCTAATGTTAACTTTTACAGAAATGCTATTTTTATAATTAAGAGTATCATAGAAAATAGTCTATATCAATATCTCTTCTCGTATTTTTAATAATTCATTTCAATTATAGATGAAATAGAGCGCCATAAATGGCATAAACCAAATTAATTATATACTAATTAAATAGTCAGAAATTTCGCTTACACGTCATTTCCCTAATATAAATGACAATGTAACAATGATAACACAAAAAAAACCTAAAATTAAGGTCTTACCAAAAATAATTATGGAGAAGGAGATAAGCGTCCCAGCTACACCAAAGAGCATAATGGTTGTAAAATTATGAAAGTAATGCTTCTTTTTTACTTGGAATCTAATAATCATAAAGATTGAAAATGAGACAAACATCCACTAATTTAATGGTAATATGATTTAGTAAAATTAAGCAAAAAGATACTATTCGGGACAAACAAAAATAAAGTCATATAATAAAATACGAACCAATTTTAGGAAGAAATAAAAAATTCAGATAATTAAGCTGTTATTAATACAATTTGTTCAGAATATTCGAGCTATATTACGATTACTATAATAGGCAATAATTGAATATAATGATTAGAAATTTACAAGAAGAAGATTAAAATTTCAGTCAATGGCCACAAGTAAAGGATTAGTTGGTGGTGGACACTTCTGCTACGTTAACGTGTTTATAAGTGGCAACTCATAAGTCGTTGAAGTGGTCAAAGCAAGAGGAGATGCCTCATGAATTAAAAGAAAAAAAATCGCTTGATAATTTAGTTAAAAATATTTTCAAACATAACAAGAATGATGCTAATAACATAACTCTCATTGTTAATGTCCAAAGGTATTACTTTAATGGTAAAAAATGAAGATCAGCAAGATAAAGTGCCATGTATTTTACCAAAAAAATCCATTGCCTTTAGTTTTTCAAAGTTAATCTGTATATCTCTACTTGCTCTTCGCTTCTATTGTTCTACTTGTTAGTTTGTCTATATACTACAGCTAACAAAGACAAATATGTAGGTTGGCATTTAAAGAAATAAGCTTATGTCGTCAAACTGCAGGAATGGTAAGCAACAAAAAAAATATAAATTCGGTTGCAATATAATTAGAATATCATGTTCATTTGCATCAATTTCTTAAAAAGCTCTATTATACTCCTCCTTTAATAGTTGCAATGAATTGATTTTTACCCTTGTTTTATTCTAATTTTTGAGGTTATTTTTGATGCTTTGCAAAATATTAATAAATTTATGCATATGTGTACCCCAAGTTTCCACCTTAAGCCCATCTTGAATACATTCCTTATATCCTTCAATTTAATTCCATGTATGTACAAACTTGAAAGGTTTTCCTTTTTGTTGTTTATGTTGCATTTTAGGTTGAAGTAAAAGAGGTGTATGGTCACTATATTGATCTGGTAAGGCCACTGTAACTAAATCAGGAAATTTCGTTAGCGGGTCATAATTTACACTTACTTTATCAATACTACTTGCCAAACCTCTTCTTCGCCAAGTAAATCTACAATCTGTAGAGAAGTTTCAACCAAACCACATTTGAGTATACAATTTTTAAAATTAGTAGGATAGGAAAGAGGGATTGGTAGCCCCTTTTTATCCTTTGGGCTTGAAGTGTTATTAAAGTCTCACATCGCCACCCAAGGCAGATCTACAGAAGAAGCATTCGTACATAGATGCCCCCAAAATACATCTCTCTCCTGGCATAGGTTACTAGCATAGACAAAAGTGAGAAAACAGTCAAATCCACCCTTGTTAGTCATGTATAATGTTATATGCTATTCACTTTTGTATAAAACTTCATAACTCCAGACTGCTGTGTCTATGGGAACTAATATTCACCCATTACAACCCAAGTCATTATTATGAATAACTTACCCTTGGCAATAAAGATTGAAGTTTGTAAATATTAACTGTATCTTGTTTATTATCCATCAAACCCAAGATCGTGAGTTTCTGGATGTTCAGAAGTTTGAATACATGATGGAACTTTCTACTGTATTCATCCCTCTGATATTCAAAGACATAATAATCCTTTTTTTAGCAGTCGAGCTCCTTATTTGCCTTTTTAGAGTTTGCACAAGAAAATTGTCAAAACTCGTAAATCCAGACACCTTCTTACTACAGGCAGAATCATGCTTTACATGGACAGATTATCCTGTTTTTGTGCTCACTGAGGATGTACGCTAAAACCAAATTCTACTTCTAGTTATTCATTACATTGTGTATTAGCATCGCTATCACAAATTCTAACACGAATAACCATGTAGTGGAATGATTCTTGAATTACAGGCAAAAATTGGATAATAGAGTTTATGAATCACACATCATGCCCTCTAAAAAAATGATAACTTATTCATGATGGTTTCGTCGAAGGTTGTAATATGTAAAGGAGACTAAAGTCATAAAAGAAATGAATAGATCCAATGATACCCATGAAAGTAACCGATCCCGTAAGGACAATGACAAATAGCATTGCCGCTGGCTAGTTATGAAAGTAGCTGTACACTTCACTATTATAACATGACCAATTTGGTTGTTTCTCTTTCATGTTTTCCTTCAACCGAATCACTTGATGCTAAGATCTATCTTTACTTTGAGGTAGAACCCCTATCTTTACTTCATTCATCATATTTGTCCCTTTTCCGTCGTCTATTCATCCTGTACTTTTACGCCTATGCATTTTTTCTGCGATTACAGCAACAACTGCACCCATTTCTCCTTTTCGTGCCTTTAATCATCGTACTTCTCTGACATTATCTACGCCGGAAGATCTAATCATGGCTCCTTTTCCTGTAAAATTACTATCTTCCAAGCAATTATTTGTTCTTTTAATTATTTAAGGTTGATTTTCTTTTACTCTTTGATGAAATAAAATCAAAATTTACCTTCTTGCTAACATTTTTTTCTTCTTACAAAATGAAATGTCAATTTATTTGGTGTCTAAACCACGAAGTTTTGATATAACAAATATAACCACTGTTTGGAATAACTTTGTTTTATGACTTTGAATGAACAATAAACTTTTAGATTTGATCGACGCTGAGGAAGAATAAAGCTAAATCATATATTTGACTCAACGTTTGAAATTACAACTTTAGGTAATAGTTAATGATTTCAATTCGGAGGTATGTTTCGCAATGCCTTTAAAACCATTTCATGGAGTAAAGCTGTCTGCCATGTATAACTTTTTTATTTGATAGTTATTTGGTAATGATGTACTTGCAAGTGTAATATATGAAAAACATTTTGTTGGTAATTGTTTACATAACGTCTGGAAATTTAAGTTTGGTATATGTGTTTGGATAATTACTTATTAGAATATTCCAGCTGCATAAACTTATGAATCCCAATATGTCAAATTTACTAACATTGCTATGTACGACCAATAAATGTCAAAGCAAAACATTATGCTCAATACTTAGTAATTTGCTAAGTATCCCAGAAACTCTTTACACGATTTCAATTCTAACAAACTTTAGCATAGTATATTATTCATAAAAAATGTTGTACATTTTTAAAAATAAAAAAAATGAGGGTTGCTCTATTTCACTAAAAATGTTATATGCTTTTACACGATTTCAATAAAAAAAATGTTGTATATTATTCAAAACCAGACCAAACTCTATCAACAACCACCTATCACCAAACTTATTCACTGCACAGTGCTCTGCCTTCACACCATCTCCACAAACTTCAATCATAACCTATTGCTTCCTTTGTTGCCTCTGTTTCTCACTGACCATATCACCCTGCTTTCTGGCCACAAAAACAGCCAACAAGTTTTGTCCATCACTTCTGCAATATACAACAGTGCAACTGCCAACTTGCTTGTACGACTGAAATCACCACATCACACTACCATGTACTCCTTCAACTCCATTGAACAAACTGTGCCAATATATCATACTAGACTCACCCATACCACTGAGCAAATACCACAACTCCAAATACTCAAAACACTACCTAGTGCCATACTACTGCCATAAAATCATCAGTGCACATAACACAATTATAACTGCAGCTCTTTGCGACTTCAACAACCCAAAACAATACACACTCTCACAACCCTCACCATCCCCCTTGCATTTCAAAAGAAAAAAGAAAAACTACCATCTGAACCACCACCAAACTTCAACACCCACCATAAATACTATTATTCATCATACAATCACCATAACAAACAAGACAATATTTAGGTTTGACATAAAAGTATGAAAAAACTGGACATGAGATTTCATTTTAAATCGCTTTATTTTTTTCTTTACGGTTTCAATTCTTTTGGAGTTCAGCTTTGTAAAGATTCAAATATTAATATAATGTTTTATTAATTTTCTGAAGTAGTTATGTCACCTACTGGAACAATTTGCTGAGTTTCCTGTATAATTGGTTTCTCTTATTACATTATTAAAAGCTTCGTAAGGATTTTGTGCTTATAATGTAAGTAGTTGCTGTAGTGCAAAAAATGAGTTAGAGTTGAAATTGTGAATCTTTAGATATTCATGATTCTAAATGTGCTTTATTTTTACGCCCGTAGAAAATTCTTGTGTTTACCTAAAGTTATTTGGTCTGCATGTTAGTACAAATAATTCTTCTTCATTTTTTGAATGCTGCGTTCATTTTGTGGTAAAAGGTTAATGTAATTGTAAGTTACAATATGATATGAATAATGCCAACACAGATTGATAAATTAAGAAAGGAGGTAGGACTATCTTCTCTGGATATATTATCAATATATCCAGTCCACACCCTTTGAGGCTCTTGTAATTTCTTAAGTATTTGCAAAAATTTCAGCATTTGAATGATATCCAACTGTATGTGTACTATTTTACAAAGTATTCATTTTCACTTTTCTTTTTGCATGAATTGAAGTATCTAAACTTTCAGTGAACAAGCTGAGTTATTTTTGCAGAAAATTTATGAGCTCGATTCGCTTTCAAAGGAAATGTTTTTAAAGAGAATGGCCGAAGCTTTTAGGAGATACAAGAAAAACCTGAGAGTAGTTTATTATGACACTTTCAAAAATGACGAAGAACGGTTGAAAAATTGTCCACCTACAGTTGCTCAAGAAGATTGGGAACAGTTCATAAAAAATGAAGCAACGCCTGAAGCGAGCGGAAGAAGGGAGACATGCAAAAGGAACAGAGCATTGCTCAGTTATGGTCACCATGCAGGACGTAAAAGTCACGCTAAAATAGAACAAGAAATGGTAATTTATATCCATTTTCATTCATATGCTTTAGTATTCACTGTATCTACATTCTACATACATACATCTACATGTGTACAAACATCAACTATTTCAATCAAATTTGTACTTGTATTGCAGATCGTTGCTAGTCCATCAACAAATATCAGTCGTCATCAAGTATGGGAGAAGACATACAAGAAAAAAGATGGTAGCATATCAGATGCCACTTCTTCATACTTTGTAAGTTAAACAAATACTACTCAGATGCTAAAATATGCGTATGCCACTTCTTCATACTTATAACAAATACTAACTTGCATATTTTTTAAAATTCCTTATTCATATAAGTATTATCATATTTCAGGATCAAATTGCGAAAGCGAAGGAAAAGATCACTGATAGTGATGAAGAAAAATTGACAGTGGATGAAGACATCTTATCACAAGTGCTTGGTAAGGATGCAAGGGGTAGGAGCCGCGGTGTTGGGACCGTTATACCAAAGACTAAAGTTAAGGCTTGTGCCATTGCACAGAAACAACTCAGACATTGTAACGACCCAGAATTTTTATCATTTGGAATTCGTATATTTAATCGATTTTAAATATCAACAAGTAAGATTTGCAAGTCGAATAAATTTAAATTCGATATAGTGATTTAATTGGATAATTAAATCGACAATTTAATATTTGAAATTGTGTAAATAATTGGAATCTGAATTAAATGTGAATAAAAATGATTTATAAAGTTATATTAAATCATATTGGAGTTAGAATGATGTTATAGAACTTTTAAAATTTAATTAAAAGTTAATTTGTGAAAATTGAATATTTTAATATTAAATTGACGACTGAAAATAGTCATTTTTCAAACAATGTCGGATTTCGACGAAACCAGTTTCATCAGATCCGTAATATGAAATTATTGTAAGATTTCAATTTTCGTAGCAATCAGAGTTGTCGTTTGTCCGAGGCGAGCCAAAACGCATCGAAATCGTTTTAAATCGATTTGATTTAAATTTGATCGTTTATTTCCGTAACTCTCACATACGATCAAATTAGCTCTCAAAACACGTTCTATTGTGTTCGAAACGCGGGTAAAACATTATAAACGTCAGCCGGCACACGAGATTTGGAGTTCGGAAAATTTTGGATGAATAGTGTTTCATAGAATTTTCTATATAAGGCCACAACATTTTCTATTTTGCAAACAAAAGCAAAACCCTAACCCTAGCCGCCAGTTTTCAGTTTAATGGCTGAGAAACAACGACCTTCTCTTCCAATTTTCTTCCAATCCGCGCCTTATTTCAAGAAACTTCCAACTGGGAATTTGTTGAGGGCATCGAGTACTACGTTTTCAACGGTGGTGATCGGAAATGGTGGAGTCGATCAACGACAATTCCAGTTTGAAGGCATCACGTTCAAGCACAGTTTTCAAGTCAAAAGGACAACCAAGTTTCACGGCGTTCGTGCTAGAGGGAGAGCTCACTTCGGCGCACATCACGGTGGCTTTTGATCGTCGTAAAGATCGACGTGGGTGGGTGCGTAAATTCAATGAAGCGGTGGCCGTGGGTTGCATTTGGTACCTGGATGAAATGATGAAGAAGAAATAGGCAACGGCCGTGATTCTCTAAGCAAAAAAACTAGCGGCCACGATTTAAAAGGTGTAAAAAAAATAAAATAAAAGTGTAAAATTAATTATGTTAAAATCGTACAAACTTTAAAATACTGTAACTTTTTGATATGAGGTCGGAATCAAGCGAAACTGGCGGCGCCGGAATCGCAGCGACGAGCAGCTCGCTGTGGTGCAGACGTGGAATTATTTCTAGCAAGTGAAAATTTTGCGTTAAATCGAACGTGTTTGATTTAATGTAAAAAAAATTGAACGCTCGACATTTTAAAAAAAGCAAGGTGAGAACTCCTCACTCAATCGAATATTTGTTTCGATTTAAATTTTAAGTAGTTAGATTTAAAATTGTTGATTGTGTGATTGAATGATGGTTGTTATCTGTTGTGCTGAATAGACCCTATACGCCGTATATTAAGCGGAGGTTATTTATTAAAAACATATACCGCGAATATTCCACCGTGAAGTGGAATTGGTATTATATATGTATTTGGAGTTGATTTCCCGCATTATATAGTGGATGAGACCCTATTGCGCCGCATAATAGCGGATAGTATTTTATAAATCCCATATACCGTGATATTTCACTTTGATGTGGAATTGGTATTGTGCTAACATCAGTGGATGCAGGGAAACAGGTTGGAGGGATCCAACTGGATTCCTCAAACATTTGAATTTATTTCATATGTTGTGTGTTGATTATTTATAATCTCCGTGTGATTATATTTGTGGATTGGAATTGTTGACGGCTATAATTTAGCCAAATTTATTTTTGGTATCGTTGGATACCAGAAATAAATAAAATTGGATTTTTGAAAATTCAAGTTGAAGTTTTATCGAAAATTTATTTTTGAGAATTGGATTAATTTAAAAGAAGTTTGAAAAGGATAAAGTTTTATTTTCATCTTATTGAATAAAATTTCAAAATATGGGAAAGGGGCCTAAAAAATGGATTTCAGGTAATATTGTTTATAAGTTGAGAATTTATTTAAAATTTGGATTTTTAAATAGTTTGAAAAATAAAGGAATTTATCTTCTTAAAAAGGAATTTATTTTAAAAAGGAAATAAATTTAGAAAACCATTTGGTAATTGATTTTTGGTGATTGAAAATAAATCTTTTGGAATTTGGAAATTTATTTGGTGTTTTGAAATAAATTTGAAAATCAATTTGAAATTAATTGATTATTAATTTACCATAACTAGTCAAATTTATTTATAGAAATTTATCTGATTTAAATTAATCAGATAATTAAATTAATCCTACTTATGGATGTTTGGATTATATTGGATGTTGAATTGTTTGACATCTTTGATATGTGATGCTTTGTGATATATTCTGATTTGTGTGTGATCTGTAATTTGTTTATCTGTGATATATATATATATATATACCTTTGATCTGTGAATGAAAAATAAGCGTTATAGTTATACCGCTTATCGATTATATTGTTATATTTGATCTGTGATGGTTGGATGTTGTTGCACTATTGTGTTGAACCCTTGGACTACACAGTACACACACAAAAGTGGATTTCACGTGGAAATCGGTTAAGTCATAGATTTTTATCAATTTTGAAAAGATTGAAATTTTTGAATCCAAAATAGTTTTGGAATTGAAATTGAAAGTTTTTGAAAATGAGTTTCAAAAATAAAATTTATTTTAAATAACTTAATAAAATTGGAATTTAAATCATTTGATTTGAATTTTGAATTCAATATTTTGAAATTGAATTCAATGAATTGGGAATTTTGGTTTAAAAGATTTTATAAGTGTAAAAGGTGTTTATATGGCTTTTTAACCATTTAAAAATATGGTTTTGGAAATTTAAATTTAAATTCAAGTTTTATACTTGAATGGCTTTATACTATGTAATTATAACCATTTTTCCCAAAACGAAAACTATCCGTTTTCAAATAATAATAGCTTTCATAAAGTGAAAAGATTTCCAATTTGTATTGAAACATTTCAAGTTGAAATGAAATTGTAAATAGTTTGAGAAAAACTATGAATTAACCTTTGTGAAGATGATTAAGTTTTATTTTGAAATCAAGAAGATTTTAAATGGTGTATCTTTTATATTATAAAAGACTTGAATTGTGAATAGTTTTGAAAGCTATAAATTAAATCTTAATTTAAAGATTTAATGGGTTAATCCAATTGAAATGGAAATTGATTTGGAAATCTGTGAATGAATCTTTGTGAAACTGGGTAAACTTTGTGAAGTAAATCTTTTTGTTTAAAGATTTAAAATGGTAATTTATTTACACCATTTAAAGGAAAGGATTTGGGTAATAAGTTGTGACTTAATTGAAATCCCTATATCCATATGTTTTAAATATTGTGCTCACTATTCGGGTTAGCCGGGAAAAGACCTTTGTGTCATATAACCCATTCCGAATTAGTGATACGACGATATGGATCGTATTGAAGACCAGTGGTGAAGACCGGGTATTTGTGAAAACGATAGGATGACCTATCGATTGTCTCTGCATCGTTAGCTACGGTATAGAGATTTCCTTTGTGATGGGAAGTTCGATCGGGATTGTGAATACCCGGATTGCAAGGGCTTCTTCGGAAGTGCCTTCGGTTCTGTTCGAACCCGGAACAGACTTGTATGGTTACATGTCTGACATTACATTTTGAGATATAAAGCTGATTTCTTTCAAATACATTTCTGTTGGTGGCGGAGAATTTATTCTCTTAGCTTAACACCCTTCTCTGAGACGTACGAGCTCAGAGGTTATGTAGTTGAAATTTATCAGTGATATATTCCCAATTTGGTAATGTGGCATGCTGAGTGTTGCTGTGTGATGATTATTTATTGATCATTTGTGATCAAAGCGTGGCTTTGTGAAAAAGCGTAGCTTTGTGGACGAGACCTCTTCGGACCTCACAACCCGGAAATGGTCGAAACAGGAATGATGCGGCAAGGTTATGAGGGTCGCTCCCTTTAGGGTATGTCATTTCCTTTTGGGAAAGGGTGGTATCAGGTATGGAGCCCTGGTATTTAACCTATGTGGATACTCCAATCTCATTTACTATGTGATTGTTGTTTGATCGAGGCACCTCGGATAAAGGTCCCAAAGGACCGGGGGTGGCATATTCGTGTAGTAGTTACCTAGTGTCAGAGGTAACCCGACCTTGTGTTGGCAGAGAGCTAGTTAGTTCTCGGGACATCCCGCCAGAGGCGATCCCATGTGGCATAGGAAGTTCCTTAGCCTGACCATTTGTTGGCAATCCATTTCCAATACGAACCTTGTACGGTATTAGTTGTAGAACCTGCCATTTACTTATGGTGGTCACCACTGTTTAGATGGTAACTATAGTAGGCATAGTTCGAAATGTCTATGCTGGCTAAGATTTATATTATACTTTTGAAATGTTTTTCTGCACTATGCACTAATAATAATAATCCAATGATTTTGCGTAGTAAGCATGTTTAACTATCATAAGAAGAAATCTCCTCCAATTCTGCATTTTCATTGTGTGTGTGGTGGGAGGTCTTATGGTAGTTTCATTTTCCAAAAGAATTGCGGATATTTTTCACTTCCTTTGTTGTTGTTGTTGTTTTAAAGATAAACTGTTTTAGTTCTCACACCAGTCACCATGACTGACCTGGAGTTTATTGTTTCCTTCCTAAACTCTGGGTGCCCACCAATTTCCACACGGGCAGTCTAGAGTCAGGTTATCAGGTCATTCTAGATTCAGGAGATGCTGTGGAGCTCAGTGGTGAGCTGGATGGCGAGGCGTATCACTTGTATATGATATTATTATTCCGCTGTGTATTCTGTATGAGGACAAGTTATATAACTGTCCAGTTGTGTTGTATATTGTTGCTATAAACTCTGATGATGTAATGTATAAAATGATATAGTTCTTTGCTTTAAAGATTATTCATTTATCTATTATATGTTGTTCCACTGCGATATGTGAGATTCTGATATTGTTCTGTGTTTTTCTGTTGTTTCTTCTTTCTTTTTCTTCTGTCTTCTCCTACCTCTTCTTTTTCTCCATAACAATTCGGTTTTCCGGCATTCGATTGCTCGGCAGTTAATACAGTGGACGTATTAATGTCGATTTTCGAAAGTCGAAAATCCAGAAACGTTACATTTGGTATCAGAGCATATGGTTAAGCGATAACCTTGGTTCTGTTGGGTGTTACTCATTAGAGATAGAGTTAGTAGTACTCTAGAATGAGTGTGAGTGTAATAATAGATATGAGCGCGTACTTGTTAGTGTATATGAAATTGTTTTGTATTGTGTTGACTTATCGGTTGATTGTTTATAGATTCTGGTCGGTGCAGTCTAGCTAACTGTAATCGATAGGGGTTTCTAAACTCTTAAACAAGATGAACCGACACAGTATCATTTTAAATTGGGTAAATGAAATAATTTTACCTCGATTATATTTAGTATATAAAGAAGTAATTTTCCAAGGAATTATTAAAGTGTATATAAAATTGAATTGTTTGGTTGTTGAAAATGTGAATATATATAAATTAATGAAAGTTGTTTGAATAATCTAAATAAAAACAACAATTGTAAAAGAATGAAGTATATACGCAAATGAATTATTAAGTATGGAATTATAATTAATATGATTTGCAGTTGTGAAATAATCTTGTATAAGTAAAGTAAAATAGTGAAATTATATGAGAAAAAGATTTATAAATGTGATTTATAAATAAAGAGAAATTTTATAAGAATATTAAGCACTGAATTCACTACTGTTGCTGGGAAATAATAAGGGTGATGACTGCAGCATCATCAGTATCATTTTCGAGTTTCTATGTGATGGATTTGCTACCACAGTAAATTGAAAATTGAAGTGTTGTTGTGATAAACAAATTTGAAATTAAAATCCAAGTTGAACTTGATAAATATAAGTGAAATGAGTTTTGAACTTATAATATGAGATAATAAATTTAGGTTTGGTAAAAGTTAAATAGAATTTACTTTAGAATTGGAATTTGAATTGGATCTATAAGTGGAAATTTAAGTTAAGTTAAACAAATGATGTTTGTGATGAAATATAACTTAAGTAATGTTGAATGAAGTTGATTTTGATATCAAAGTAAATTAATAAAGTGAATTAATGAAATGAAGTGATGAATATGAACTTGAGTTATGTAATAAAATTCAACTTTATTTGTTAAATGAATTAGCAATTGAATTGAACAAATGGATTGAATGTTAATCAATCGAATGTGAATAAATTGATATGGAATAATGGATATAAGTGTTAATTCATTAAAGCTAATTGAAAATGTTGAACCAAATTGAATGTGAAGTAAAGTAAATTGAATAAATTTGGTTGTGTTGGTTATACATTGGTTGTTCTATGATTGTTGGTTGATTGTATATAGTATAATTCATTAAGTGTTAATGAAATTGAATTGATAAAAAAATTGAAAGCTATGTGATGGAATTTGAATTGGAAGTGAACCAACTTGAATTTAAATTAGTGAATGTAAACTAATTGAAAATGAATAATTGAATGTCGTTGTATATGAATTAGTTGTAAACAATTACAAGTAATGTCGAAATGATGTAAGTTGCTTATAAACCTTGTTTAGTATGCATTTCTTTTAATATGCATATGTTGTAGTTGTTTAAAAGAGTAAATTGTTGATAACTTTATATGTATGTCACTTATGTGTTTAAATTGAGTAAGTACATGTGCCGTGGCTGCCGTTCGGCTGATTTGGTTGCGCTAAAATGCTAAATAAATAACTGCTTTGCTTAAAAATGCTAAAATGATACGCCTACGCAATAAAAAATAGGAAATATGAACTGTTTTTCTGCTTTTCCGACCGTGTGGGTCGATGTATATATATTTATGTCTATTGTGATCCTACTACGATTGAACCGCGCAAAGGAGGCTATGGCGAATTTTTCTGAAAATTTAAGGCGTTAGAAAATTTTCGGGAAATTTTGGAAAATTTATGAAAACTAAATTTTGGATTTGAAGTTAAAAGTTAAACGATATAGTTTGTTTTGAAAAGTATAACTAAGTATAGATTTGAAAGAACAAAAAAAACTTAGTAAAGTTTTTGAAAGAGTTTAACTAATGGATTTAGGGCATTTTTCATACTTTGCAAATTCGAGGATGAAATTTGTAACGACCCCGAATTTTATATATATTTTAATTAATAATTAATTAATTTTTGAATAAAATTTATGAAATAAAACGATAAATGGATTGCGAGTTTCCCCGAATTCAAATAAATTTGTGTTAAATCATTTAAAAATTTAAATATTGTATATATATGTATGTATGTGAATATATATGTATACGGGCATATATGAGTAAATTTGAATATATATGTATAGATTTGAATTTGGATTTAAATCTTAATAAATGGTTGAAAATAAATTATAAAATATAAGGTAAATAAATAAATCTCAATATCATATTAATAAATCAATACCAAATAGTACAAAATAGAATTTCATTTACATTGCAAAGTAATAAAACAAATAAAAATCATAAAAGAAAAAATAAAAAGATAGGGGTTCAATTACATTATAAAGCAATTAGACTTAGCAAAAGAAACAACATATTCAACTATATATATTCATGTGCAAGCAAAATGTAAGTATGAAGACAAAACAAGTAAACATATATTAGACATAAAGTACTTAGCATTAAATGCCATCACAATTATCTCAAATATTTTGTAACAGCCGAAACAAAGAAATAAGCCAAACAAATAAAAATATATGCAAGATTGTACATACAAAATAAAAGAAATAGTATTGTAAACATGATAAGGTACCAAAGCATTAAATGCTATTGTTGACTTCCTTTTAGCAACGACTTACGAGTTAAAAAGCCTAAAACCTGTGTACTCAACGACTCACGACTTAGTTGCTGAAAAGGAATCTACGGCTTGAACGACTTACGACCTACCGGGTTAAGGAGATTGTGACCTAACTACTTAAGATGTATGCCGACCCAGAAGCCAACCGACCTAACAAGTGGTCGACTTAAGATTGCAAGTTAACTCTGCTCCGACCTAACAATACCGAGCTAAAGTCTCTGCGACTTAACTACTCAACGAGTTAAAGTCTCTACGACTTAAGAAGGTTTCGACTTAACATGCTACGACTCATCAAGTTAACTCTTCTACGACTTAAGAGACTCAGCGACTTAACTTGCCTAACGACCTAACTATCTGGAAGGCCTTAAGTCGTCTACGACTCATGGTTTGCTATAAGTCGTCTACGACTCATGGTTTGCTATAAGTTGTCTACGACTCATGGTTTGCTATAAGTTGTCTACGACTCATGATTTGCTATAAGTGGCCTACGACTTAAGAGCTTCATGACTCAACGAGACAAGCTTCCTGCGACTCATGAGAACTGACGACTCATGAGGTCTTACGACTCATTACTCTTACGACTCATGAGGACCTGCGACTCATGAGAACTGACGACTCATGAGGTTTACGACTTAAGGGCTATCAAGCTGGAATCCAAGGCCCTTGCCTGTGCTACTTTAATCTGATGAGTCGACTACGACTTAGCACTTCTCTTCCAACTGAGCCACAAGATGGACCAAATATGGCGCCCACGAGACATCTTAAGTCGAATACGAGTCACGACTTACCATGAGTCGGTCACGACTCATGACTTGGCCAAACCGAGAGCTCAGAAATCTGCTCCTATAAATAGGCCACCACTTCCAACATGAAAAGGACTTTTGGCAATTCATTTCTCCAAGCGCCGTTACACTGTCGAAGCCTCCTCTCATTCAGCAATCAAAGATCTTCAAGCATTCGAGACACTACAACAATCTTCGAGAAGAGCTCCTTACATCCAACATGGATTCGTCGAGTTTTATCATCAAAGATCGAGCTAGTAATCAAGAATGTTTTCATGATCAAGTTGTATTGTATTTAGAAGGATATTGTATCAAATTGTAACCGAATCAGCAATAAAAGACTATAAAGTGGAAGTAGGCTCAATTACGGGCCGAACCACTATAAATCTGTTGTTCATTTACTGCTTTTCTGCTATTTTCAGCTTATATTTTGTTCCCGTACCAACGGGTGGTGCTTTCACAATTCTATTACACACACCGGGTGTTAGCGTTCACTTTTTACCGTTAACATTTTGGTGCTTTCACCGAGAACCCAACTCAGGCGATCATCCACCGTTGCTTCGCAAAGATTCATAAAAAGAACCTCTCTTAAAAACCAGATCCGAAATAATGGCCCCTGGAAGAAGAGGTAGACCCATAAAATCTGGAAATGCTCACGAAGGAACTTCCGCTTCCCCAACAACAGACCAAGCAACTCCAACCGTTGGAGTCACCAGGGCTGAATTGGATGACGCAGTTTATGGATTATACCAACAAATTGAAACTCAAAATGCTTTGATGATGGATAGAATAACTGCCCTGCTCGGGGCAAATCGTCAACCAGAAAACCATCAAACCACCCTTCCTGAAATGCCACCTTTCCAAGCTGATGGTTCTATGCCGCAACCAACTTGTCATGAACATATGCCCGGGCAAACTTCCGAGGGAAGAACTGGTGCTTGCCCGGAGGCGTCTTTGAACAATAAAGAGTACCTGTCTGAAATGGTTGGCCGCATCATGAAAGAGAGCATGCAAAGGGAAGAGGATGAGGCTGACTGGGGATTCGCGCCAAGCAGAACTCCATTTACCGAAAGGATCCTGAGAGCGGAATTTCCAAGGAAATTTGCACCTCCTACTATCCAAGTCTATAGGGGAACCACTGACCCTAATCATTTCCTATACAAATACGATTGGCATATGACCGGTGCAAGAGCATCAGACGAGATCAAGTGTCGGTACTTCCCAGTATATCTGGAAGGTGTGGCTTTACTTTGGTTCACAAAGCTTCCAATTCGGTCTGTAGATAAGTTCTCCGACTTGACACAAAAATTTAAAGAACAGTTCAGATTGTATGCTTCAAAAGCTAAGGATATAATGTCACTGTCTAACCTGGAACAAGCGCCCGGAGAATCGATCAAATCTTTCTTGAGCCGTTTCAATATAGCTTTAGCCGAAGTAGAAAATGCGGAACCACGCATGATCCTGACTTATTTGATGCGAGCCATTGATAAATCGAGTAAATTTGGAATATGGCTAAAGATGAAGGAACCGAACTCACTTGATAAATTTTATAAAAAGGCCGACGAGTTCATTCGCCTTGAAAGCCTTTCTAGGACGTCGAAGGTGGTTGCTGCCCAAACTAATAATAACAGTGTCCCATCTAAGAAAAGAGAATCTGAAAGTCAGAAAAGGGAGAATGAAGGAGGAAAGAACCAGGGAAATGAAAAGAAACCTTGCCGCTTTAATTCTTCGGATTATACTCCTTTAACTGATACACCAAGAAATATCTATTTTGCAACAAAAGACGTTGTCCGGTATCCTAAGCCACCTGAGATGACGAAAGGTGCAAAGAGTAATGGAAAATTTTGCCAATTTCACAATCAACCTGGCCATGACACTGACCAATGTCGCCAGTTAAAGAAAGTGATTAAAGAATTGCTAGAACAAGGTAAACTCCAACAATACGTTAAGAGAAGCGGAGTCAATCCAACCTCATCCACTCGGGATCAACAACACCCTACCCATCAATCCGATTCTCACAACAACACTGCAGTGCAAGATTCAGAAAAGCTTGTCATTAATGCTATCACAGGGGGACCATACCCAGCAAGTAGAAGTTGGGATGACTATTAATTACCCACAAAACTGCGACTGGGGCATCTCTCACTTTCTCTGGCATAAAAATCCAAAAGCTATGAATCAAGCACAAATGGAAATCCAGCTTGGAGATTCTGAAACAACAATAACTAGCATTCATTTTTTACTTAACAACATTGCTTGAATTTGTAAAGATAATGATGGATGTGTAACTTCTGCATTGTAAACCGCTGAGAAATCAGCGTGACTCAATAATGAAAAACTATGCATTCTGTGTTTTCTATTATAAAATGCCTGTTATATTTCGATGTGTAAATACTCTAAATGTATTGCTAAAATGTCGATCTAATACTGCAGGTCATTAAAGCAAAGCCCACCCATCGCAAAGCTAAGCGAGCCTTACAAATCATTTATTAAAGCAAATTTCAAGCAACAAAAATTCCAAACTCAATTCCCATACAAGAGGAACTTCACATAAAAAGTTGACGGCTCCACTGTGTCAAGCTCTCATTAACTGGTTGCGATCGTTGATATAAAAAGGCATCCAACCAAATAACTTGCGTTTACTCTGTGGAGTCATTCAACAGTGAAGTCTACTTCTTCGGACAAAGCAATTTACTTGCAAAAGAAAGGAAGACGCGCTTGGAAATGATGATAAAGGATCGCAGATTGGCGGATGATGATACAACATGAGTGGGCAAACATGGAAACAGCCAAAGGGATGTATGCCTCTCAACAGGAAAGCGGGTAGATCCACTAAAGGGATACCTTCCCAAGCAGAAGGAATAAGACCCTCGCTAACTGATTGTGATGCATCTGATCAAGCAGCTTGTGTCCATCCCATGGATCTACTTGCCCCTAAGACGCAACCTTCCTGGCACACCAACCAAAGCCCTCTAACGAGGCACGCCAATAAATGGGAGTGCTTTACTCAATCAAAAAGATTGGTAGGACCACCGAAGGGGCACCTCGTTAATTGATTGCGATCGTTTGTACAAACAAACATCCAATCAAGCAACTTGCGCCTGTCCCGTGAACCCCTCCGACCATGAGAAAGTAACTTCCAGGCAATCACAAGCCCTCTTCGGAGGCACAAGCCCTCTTCGGAGGCACAAGCCATCTTCGGAGGCAAAAGCCCTTTTCGGAGGCACATTTCACCCGTGTAGAAGTGCAAAATGCTTCTCTTCGGAGACCCACTTCACCAGTGATGAAATACCAAAGCCCTCTAATGAGGCACGCCAATAAATGGGAGTGCTTTACTCAATCAAAAAGATCGGTAGGACCACCGAAGGGGCACCTCGTTAATTGATTGCGATCGTTTGTACAAACAAACATCCAATCAAGCAACTTGCGCCTGTCCCGTGGACCCCTCCGACCATGAGAAAGTAACTTCCAGGCAATCACAAGCCCTCTTCGGAGGCACAAGCCATCTTCGGAGGCACAAGCCATCTTCGGAGGCAAATGCCCTTTTCGGAGGCACATTTCACTCGTGTAGAAGTGCAAACTGCTTCTCTTCAGAGACCCACTTCACCAGAGCTGAAATGCCAAAATTGCTTCTCTTCAGAGACCCACTTCACCAGAGCTGAAATGCCAAAATTGCTTCTCTTCAGAGACCAAAAGACCTCTTCAGAGGCGTACTTCACCTTGCTTGAAGTACCAAAAATAAACCCTTTACTGGGGCATAAAATCAAAACCTTCTTCAGAAGCTCATTTCATTGTACAGGAAAATTCACTTTCAAACAAATAAAAGTGATCATTCCCAGAAGTCGAAATGTTCTTCAGGAAGAAAAAGAAAATAAAAATTTCTCCAAAGACAAGATATACTCTATTAAAAAGCAGAATAATTCTTCCCTGAAAAAGTGGAAAGTTATTCTCTAAAATAAGAGTATCGGTCTTGTGAAAGCAAGAAATATTACAATATACTTGTGGTATGGGGGCAGCATTATACAATTCAGTTACAGTAATAAAAGTAATATACAAGCGACATACCACAAGTTCATTGCAATATCACGTAATAAAGATGTGGAGTAAATGCGTTCTTGAAACACAGACAAAAAGTTTGTACAAATAGAAAGAATCGTTTACTCTACACTTCAAATGAAAAACAGATGTATTCCTACATACACAAGGATTTGTACAAGAAAAATATCTATTTTTTTCAACACTATGAGAATTTTTTTTTACATTGTACAGGTTACAAAAAGAAGCGGAGACCGGTATCCGCACAATCCCCGGTCAATACAAAAAGCAGAAAAGACAAAATCAAACTCATTTCCCCTTCTTCCCACCCTTGGAGCTTTTACCCGGCCTGGTAATTAGCTTCGTAGGCCGTATCGGAGAAGAAGGAAAAAGAGACTCAGCCGGATCAATCTCTGCTTCATCCCCAGCAGCAGAAGAACTCTTCTTTCCTTTCTTCGAAACCGCACGCTTTCCCTTCTTCTTGGAAGAAGACTCGCTCCCCGGAGCAAGAAATGTAGAAAGCTTTGTGTCGTGGTCAAAAGACCGC
This sequence comes from Allium fistulosum, assembly GCA_030737815.1. Classification (NCBI taxonomy): domain Eukaryota; kingdom Viridiplantae; phylum Streptophyta; class Magnoliopsida; order Asparagales; family Amaryllidaceae; genus Allium; species Allium fistulosum. The sequence continues at coordinate 244,568,340 of CM060905.1, read as the reverse complement.
TCCGGGGTCTTCTCGCTATCTTCCAGACCTTCTGCCTTCTGTTCTTCGGAAGCAAGTGGTTCGTCTAAACCTTGGAGGGCTGCTATTGGTTCTTCCTGTGAACCTGGTTGAGAAGCTGGAAGAGATATAACTTGAGAAGGAGGAGGAACGACAGCTGAAGAAGGAAGAATTGGTGCAGTTTCCGGCACGACTGCTGCATAATAAAAGAAATCAAAATCAGTATTCTCCGAGAAAAAAGAAGACCGTGAATCGTCAAAGTTACCTGGAGAAGCCGGTTTAGCGAGATCAATCTCAAATTCTCGGGCTTGGAAGTCCTTCATTGCCTCTTCCTCTGTAGGGGTGGTTACAGTTTCTTTGTCAACCTTAGCGGGAGGCGTGGAATGAGAACTAGAGCCAGTAATATCCGCATGAGCTAAAGCCGAAGTATAAGCAGGAGCAATAGGAGGTGTTTCTTTCTCAGGAAGCTTCTCTCCCGTCGCCTCGGCCCGCACTCGGATAAACTACTCTTTTCCTTTGGCAAGGGCAGCGCGATCGCTCTCACTTAAGTAGGTAGCTTGAAGATCTGTTTTAGAATATCCGGCACCACCAAATAAGTCAATGATTGCCTCCCATACTTCCGCTAAGGTGACTTCATATTCTGGTCCCAAAAATGAAAGGCTCCCACGCCCCAGGACACAATGCATATAAAAGTCGAACAGAGTCGCGTCAACGGTGGCTATGGTCGCCTTATGGGATTCTTCGGCTGCATCTTTACCAGAAAGAACTTCATCACGTTCTCTTTCAGCCTTCAGTAGCTTGGATTGCAGTCTTATAATTTCTAAATCTTGAGAGCTGACTTTCTCTCGAAGCTGAACAGCATCATCGCGGTATTTTCTCGTAACCTGCTGTTCTGCTTCGAGTTTCACCTCAATATCTCTCTGAGCAGCATGGGCGTCTCGAACTTGTTTTTGAAGCATTTCTTCTTTCTGAGAATAAGAAGTGGAAGAAGTAGCAAGCTCTTTTTTAAGTCTTTCAACTTCAGCCTCGAGCTTCCCATAACCATCGCTAATGCTTTTCATCTCCGCGTCATGCTGCTTACGCCATTTGTCCCATTCGAACTTATCATTCTCCATGGTCATCATCGCCTCAAGGTTCATATGGTTGACCCTTTGAAGTTCATCAACCAGCTTCTGCCACCCAGACATTCTTTCGATGTCAAGCTTTACAGCATCGACATTTTTCAGCATCGCCTGCTTATCAATGGGGACCAAATCCAAATCAAAACGCACTCCTTTCAGACACCAATTCGAAAATCGGCTCTGGAGTGTGGGAGGACCATCTCCAGCTTGGTACTGTGGCCTATTAATGATTGTCTGGATGTCAGACTCCTTAAGGGCAGGAGAACCAGAAGATGTATTAGGAGGAATAGAAGCGGTAGTCTTTTCCGAGATATTAGATGTATCTTTCTCGCCAAGTCTGATCCGTTTGCTGGAATCATCGGAAGTATGACTCTTCCCCTTATCATCGTAAGATTTCCTCTTGTAAGGATCGTCGCTTCTGCGGGAAGAGTCACGTCGCTCGTCCCTACTCCCATAGTATTCCTCATCTTCTTTCCGGCGACGCTCTTCATGAGTTCGCCTCTCGTGAGCCTTTCTGGCAGCCCTCTCCTCATCAGTTTCCTTCACAGCACCGATATAACTCCTAAAGTCATAAGCCTCACGGCTTCCGTAACGCTGGAATTTGTTGTAGTAAGAGCCGCTTCGCCCCATCAGAGAACCTGAAATTGAAGAAAAAGACCAGTTTTAGAAATCCTCAAGTTGAAGAAGCTAAGTGCATATAAGTGCCAAAATTCTAAGTGTGTGTGATGTGCAAACTACGCGCATCAGACTACAAACCACTTTTGGGTGTAGAAATGGCAATAAGTTGTGTGGAAGGCGTTGTGGTTTGTTGCAAAGAAGAAGTTGCTTCGACAACAGGAGGGACCACTTTAGAAACATCACCTTTAAAAAGCTCCTGAGAGGTTATCATGATGTCGCTCAGACTGTCAAAAGTATCATCGCCATGGTGCAGGGGAGAATTCTCTTTTTCAACTTCTACCTCAGCCGTCTTTTCAAGAGTGTGAAGATTTTCCTCCTCTTCAACAACCGGGGCAAGTGCTAACTTACTGGACGGTCCAGCAATGTCGGTAGAAGTAGAACACTTTACCAATGAAGTCTCAGCGGTAAGATCTTGCGGTAAAAGTTCTTTAGCAGGAACAGGGGCATCTGACTCCTCAGCAGGAGAATCAGGGACTTCATGTGGCTGAGTGGAACGGGAAGGATGTAAGAGTCCAAATTCGTGGAGGAACTCATCTCTCAATAGAAATTGAACACTCCTCTCCTCAACCGGCACGGCCATAAGCCTCTCAAAGGTAGTCTTGTGACGAGATTCCCTAGAGGGGGAAGGAAGCGCTGAAACAGTAGAAAAAGAAGTTAACACTTGACAATTTGGACTTCAAAGAATTTAGAAAAACACAGGGAAAAGATAGATAATCGTACTTCCCACTCTCCAAATGGCGTAAAATCCCGGGGGACAACGAACAAAGAAAAACTGGCTCAGAAACCCAGGAACGCTTTCGGGAAGACCAATAATCAGTTTACGATTCCTGGCACTCCTTACAACTGTGATAGAGGGATGGTCTTTGGTCTTTGTGAATGAGCATAGAAAGCAAATTTCTCCAAAACTGGGAAAACGGTCCAGCATTCTCCTAAAAAGCACACACAGTCCCAGCAGGATGGCGTAGCCATTAGGATGAAGTTGAAAAGGGGAGATAGATAATCGAAGGAGAAGTTCTCGGAGACAGTCATTAAACGGGGGAATCGCTCCACTCAAGCACATTTGGCGGTTCACTGCAATAAAGCCGTGGGGCGGCCTGTCAGCAGTGTCATTTACTCCAGGGAGCAAAGCGTCAGATTCAGCGATGCCAAACTGGGTGCATAGTTGACGGAAGACTTTATGACTCAGGGTGGTAGGAATCCTTTCCGGGGGATCATTCAGCGGAGTAGCAATTGGAAAAGCTTCTCCAGCTGATTCCAAGTCTTCTTGATGAGATTCCATTCTACACAATCAGCCGAATGTTCAAAAGTGAAGGTGCACGTTTCCTAAAAGTGTGAAGTGCTGTGCAAAACTAATGAAAATAAGAAAAAAGCAAATATAACTGGAATTAAACTAACTAACAATCAGTCGATTACGAGATTTCAGAACTTGTTAATGCTCAAGTGCAGTGTTAATGCAGACAAATCAGTTTTAGTTAACCATTACGATTTTGCTTTAATACTTCACTTGAGTTGGTTATTGTGTAGCATTTCACTCATACAGTTCATTTAATTTAATCTTCTCTTTATCAACTAATCTGTCATTCGATGTGGGCAGTCAGTGGCAGTATATTCGTCCCAGTATTCTGTGAATGTTGTGTTAAGCAGGTTATTAGCATTAAAGTCAAGACAGTGTGAGAGGTAACACAACACAGTTCAAATTCAAGAGTTCAGCCAACTTCTGTGCAAAGTCATCTAAGTCTTAAGTCGTTAAACGACCTATCATGAGTCGGGGCTTTTAGGTCGTATTAGGCGAATCAAGATGTTCAAGGCATGTTCTCTTAAGTCAGATCATTCAAGTCCAAGAATTCGAAGTCATAGAGTTCAAGTTATTAAGTCGTTCGGATGGGTTCGCGAGTTACGAGTTAAGGGCTATCTCATCCACGACCTAGTCATTCAGATGTGCTTGCAAGATTAAACCTTAAGTGTTAACTCGTCCACGACCTAAGGGGCAAGCTATGAGTTAAATCAAGTCGTCAGTCCTTAAGTCGCACTGCAAAGAAAAGTTTCAAGTGAATGCAAAAATGCAATGTCCTAGGTCGTTACCGACCTACGACCTACGACCTACGACCTACTTAAGGTCGTCAAAAATTAAGTCGCGGTTTCTGTTCAAAGGTGTTAGTTCATTCTCCCCAGTACATCGATTCGCCGAACTCCTAACCCGTTAACCCATTAGCCTCTCCTTCAACCAAAACTCTCGTCCCCTCAACGCATTCAATCATCTCGAAACCACCATACACCTAGTGTAATGATATTCCATCACAAATCACAAATCAGTCAAACTGAATCGCCGCAATCCATCGCCTTGTTCACACAAAACTGTCCAAGGCTAAGACAAATCATCTAGAATCCATCAATGATCGATTAAAATAAGGATTGCAGAGAAGTACGGCGTGAGGAAAGGGGGTCGATGGCGAAAATGGGATTCATAATTCAGTTATAGTCGGGGATTGAATAATCAAGTTCACTTACGCAATATAACGATGGGGATAACTGGCGATCGAGTATTTGAATTCGTCTTAAGAGAGCTCGAATGCTTGCAAATGGCAGAATACGATGATAAGAACAAGTGAAGGAGGAAAAGGAACAACTGAAGCTATTTATGCCCTAGGACAGTGAAAGGTGAATCGACACATCCGGCTTACGACTTATACTAAGTCGTTCACGACCTACGACTCATCTTAAGTCGATCGAGATCTAGCACACTCATCAAGAAGCGAGCTAAGGAAATCGAAGTACACGACTTACGACTTAAGACGTATACTTCGAGGGGCAAATGTTGACTTCCTTTTAGCAACGACTTACGAGTTAAAAAGCCTAAAACCTGTGTACTCAACGACTCACGACTTAGTTGCTGAAAAGGAATCTACGGCTTGAACGACTTACGACCTACCGGGTTAAGGAGCTTGCGACCTAACTACTTAAGATGTATGCAGACCCAGAAGCCAACCGACCTAACAAGTGGTCGACTTAAGATTGCAAGTTAATTCTGCTCCGACCTAACAATACCGAGCTAAAGTCTCTGCGACTTAACTACTCAACGAGTTAAAGTCTCTACGACTTAAGAAGGTTTCGACTTAACATGCTACGACTCATCAAGTTAACTCTTCTACGACTTAAGAGACTCAGCGACTTAACTTGCCTAGCGACCTAACTATCTGGAGGGCCTTAAGTCGTCTACGACTCATGGTTTGCTATAAGTCGTCTACGACTCATGGTTTGCTATAAGTTGTCTACGACTCATGGTTTGCTATAAGTCGTCTACGACTCATGGTTTGCTATAAGTTGTCTACGACTCATGATTTGCTATAAGTGGCGTACGACTTAAGAGCTTCATGACTCAACGAGACAAGCTTCCTACGACTCATGAGAACTGACGACTCATGAGGTCTTACGACTCATTACTCTTACGACTCATGAGGACCTGCGACTCATGAGAACTGACGACTCATGAGGTTTACGACTTAAGGGCTATCAAGCTGGAATCCAAGGCCCTTGCCTGTGCTACTTTAATCTGATGAGTCGACTACGACTTAGCACTTCTCTTCCAACTGAGCCACAAGATGGACCAAATATGGCGCCCACGAGACATCTTAAGTCGAATACGAGTCACGACTTACCATGAGTCGGTCACGACTCATGACTTGGCCAAACCGAGAGCTCAGAAATCTGCTCCTATAAATAGGCCACCACTTCCAACATGAAAAGGACTTTTGGCAATTCATTTCTCCAAGCGCCGTTACGCTGTCGAAGCCTCCTCTCATTCAGCAATCAAAGATCTTCAAGCATTCGAGACACTACAACAATCTTCGAGAAGAGCTCCTTACATCCAACATGGATTCGTCGAGTTTTATCATCAAAGATCGAGCTAGTAATCAAGAATGTTTTCATGATCAAGTTGTATTGTATTTAGAAGGATATTGTATCAAATTGTAACCGAATCAGCAATAAAAGACTATAAAGTGGAAGTAGGCTCAATTACGGGCCGAACCACTATAAATCTGTTGTTCATTTACGGCTTTTCTGCTATTTTCAGCTTATATTTTGTTCCCGTACCAACGGGTGGTGCTTTCACAATTCTATTACACACACCGGGTGTTAGTGTTCACTTTTTACCGTTAACAGCTATCATCTCAAATTTGCTGGAAAATCATCTCAGCCTCCAAATTGAGATAAAAATCCCTGGCCAAAGTATAAACAAATTATATCAATTGTACAAGTTCTATCACCAGCAAATTCATTTTCTTTATACCTCCTCCTCACTTCAATTTCGTTCATTTTCACTGAGAAAAATCTAAAGTAAACATCAACTTAAACTTAAACAAAGCTTCAGTTTAAAACAACAATCCAACAAATATATCAATACAAATTCCAGAGATCAAATTGAAGATTTCAACTTGCCAGTTTCTACAACCTGTTTCAAGCATCAAGCTTCAGAATTATTTCCAGTATTCAACCTCCTCCGTTCAAAAGAAAATCAATGTGAGTAACTTTTGTTTTAAAACTTAAAAGTATGAATCTACTGAATACTTATTTGTGAGTAAGCATGTATATGACTTCTCTGGGTATATTTAAAGATGGATGTATGGTTGCAGGCTATGTTATATATGTCCTCTGTCTAAATCTCTAAATATAAGATTTGATTCAAAAATCATTTTCCCTTGATCTACTTGCTATTTGAACTTTGTGTTAAAAAAAAATTGTTTGTTATAGCCTATATTTAAGATTAAAATTTATTCGAGTCGAAACAATTTGTTAATAGCTCAGGAAATCAAGAAAACTGACATATCTTTCCATATGTCAAAAATTCGAACTTTACAATTCACAAATTCAAATATGTAAATGAAATCTTTATACTTTAACATGATTTTTAAGGTAAAAATCATAATTTTTAGATCAAAGAACGGAGAGCAGTTCGAGTTGGTTTAAATCTCGTTCTATCGTCGATCTCTGATGACCTACTGGTTCGTGGGGCTAGGGGTTTTGTCTGGAGGTGGTGGAGTCCATGGCGTTGCTAGGAAAAATACTCGGAGTGGTCACCGATGATCGTGGAAGCGGCGGTGGCAAGTTTCAGTTCCTAAACCTAGTTTTGCTATGGCTTTGTTTTTGGTTTCGTTCGTCGGCTAGGATTGATCGAGTGCTTTGTGGTTTTGGGAAATGATAGAGGAAGAGTTGACGAGGGGATGGCCGGAATTTCAGGTGTTCTAGTGGTCGAGGTTGCGAGGACGAGGCGTTGACAGGAACAGGTGGTGGCGATTCCAGTTTGTGTTCCAGGTTCGAGTTCGAGCTCGATTTCAAATCTGAGATGGAGGCTGGGTTCTGGTGGTCGGGGAGAGGAGCGTGGAAGGTTGTCGACTTGCTCGACGTCGAGGCGACGCCTGGAACCGGCCAACGTCGATGTGCACGTGCACAAGCATGGGAGTGGTTAGCCTGGGATTTGTTGCCTGGGAAGAATTGGTTTTCTAGCGTGTTTTACTCGAGTGCTACCCGAGGTGCTCCTGCGTTTGACTCGAAGCAAGATGGTCATGGGCTCGGGTCAGAATTTTTGGTTCCAGTTTTTCAACCTGGAACCTGTTTTCCTGTTTTGAAATTTTATACTAAATTTAAATTTTAAACTAAGGGTTTTTAAAAACTGAGTTTAAATCAAAATGTAAATATAATTCAAGTTGATTTGAAATTTAGTTTGAAGATAAATAAAAAGTTTTAAATTCCATTTGTTTTAATAATTTAAAAGTAATTAAAGGTAGTGGGGAAATTGGAATTTAAAATAGAATTGAATTTGAAAATAAAATTTAAACAAGTTAAATTTTAAACCTGGAACTAATTTTAAATCAGATTTTAAAATTTTGAGATTTAATTAAGTTGTATCACTTAAGTGTGGCAATAAATTAAATATCTTAAAGTTAAGGAAAAAGAATTGATTTTTAAACTCTTAAAAATTTCTTTGGTAATCAATGATTATTCTACTATGTAAATTTAAAATGTTAAGGAAATTTGTTATAAACTTTATTAAAAGTAAATGAGGATTTATTTTAAATTTTAAATCTAAATTGGAGATAAAAAGGAAATTTGAAACAATGTTTCAATATATGGTAATAATCATTAAATCATAAATATAAATGAGTTTACTTTAATTAATGAAGATTTATGATTTAAAATTCATTAATGAATGAATTCTTAATGGTTAATTAATTTATAATCAAAAAATGATTAATATAAGAAATTTTCTTTAAAAGGTGATTAAAGAAATTTAATAGTTAATAAAATCATTAACTAAGATTATTTGAACAATTAATTAATGTGATAAATTTTAACAATAAATTTAGATTGATTAAATTAATAATAATCAATTGTGGAACTATTAAGTATAATTACTTAACGACAGTAATTATGGAATTAATCATTCAATATAATCAATTGAGTTAATTGAATTGATTCAAGTTAAAATTTCTGAAGTATAATTCAGAATAAACTTGATAATTTTAGAAATATAATTACTCAGAGAAGTAATTAATAGATAATTAGTGAATGTAATTAATTGAATGATGATTTGAAATCTGAGTATAATTATTTGTGAATAATTAAAGGATTAATTAATAATGGTGATTAATTAAGATTAATTTAATAATTAAAGATTAATTGATTCATTAATTAAATTGATTAGTTAATAATTAAGGGTTAACTAATAAATTTGAAGGAAGATTTATTTCAAATAATTTGAAATTAACTTTTGATAATTAACCCGGATTAATAGTTGAAACATCTGATTTAAATTAATCAGTTGATTAATAAATTCACTTGTGAATGTTTGGATTTGACTGAATGATTGAATTGCTTGATATTTCTGATCTGTGATGCTTTGTGATATATTCTGATTTGTGTGTGATATGTACTGTAATTCATTTATTTGGGATGAATGTAAATTATTATCTGTAATTTATATATCTGTGATCTGTAAATGAACGATAAGCGTTATAGTATACCGCTTATCAACTATATTTCCGTATTCTGATCTATGATGATTGAATGATGTTGCACTACTGTGTGAAACCCCTGGACTACACTATACACACACAAATATGGATTTCACATGGAAATCAGTTAAGTCACAGATTTTTGATAATTTTAAAGATTGAATTCTTGAATTCACATAGTTTTGGGAATTTGAATTGAGAGCTTTGAAAATGAGTTTCAAATGTAAAAGTTATTTTAAATAACTTAATAAAACTTGATATTTAATAATTTGATTTAAATTTGAATTCAATACTTGAATTGAATTCAATGATTTGGGAAAAATAATTGTTTCCAACTGATAAAAGCTCTTATATAAGAAATAGATTTCCAATTTGAATTAAAGGAATTTCAAGTTTGAATTGAAGATGGTTTTTCAAATTGCGAATAAATCTTTGGAAACGTGTTTTGAAAACTATCAGTTAAATCTTTGTTTTCAAGATTTAATGAGTTAATCCAATTGAAATGGAAATTAATTTGGAAAATCTGTGAATGAATCTTTTGTTTAAAAGATTAAAGTGTGGAAATTGTTTAAACCGTTGAAGGTTGTTAAAAAGAATCTTTTTGTTTTAAAAGATTAAAATGGTAATGTGTTTAAACCATTTGAAAGAAAGTTTTGGATAATCAGTTGTGACTTAATTGAAATCCATTATCCATATGTTTTTAAATATCGCGCTCATTATTCGGATTAGCCGGGAGAGGACCTTTGTGTCACATAACCCATTTCGAATAATGATACGTCGTATATGGATTGCATTTGAAGACCGGTGGTGAAGACCGGGTATTTGCGAGAACGATAGGATAACCTATCGATTGTCTCTGCACTGAGTCACGTCGGTATAGAGATTTCCTAAGTGATGGGAAATCCGATCGGGATTGTGAATACCCGGATTGCAAGGGCTTCTCCGGAAGTGCCTTCGGTTCTGTTCAAACCCGGAACAGACTTGTATGGTTACATGTCTGACATTACACTTTGAGATATAAAGCAGATTTCTTTCAAATACATTTCTGTTGGTGGCGGAGAATTTATCCTCTTAGCTTAACACCCTTCTCTGAGACGTACGAGCTCAGAGGTTATGTAGTTGAAGGCTATCAGTGATATACTCCCAATTTGGTAGGTGGCATGCTGAGTGTTGCTGTGTGTTGATCATTTATTGATCATTTGTGATCAAAGCATGGCTTTTTGAAAAAGGGTAGCTTTGTGGACGAGACCTTAACGAACCTCACAGACCGGAAATGGTCGAAACAGGAATGATGCGGAAAGGTTATGAGGGTCGAGCCCTTTAGGGTATGTCATTTCCTTCTAGAAAAGGGTGGTATCAGGTATGGAGCCCTGGTATTTAACCTATGTGGATACTCCAATCTCATTTACTGTGTGATTGTGTGTTTGATCGAGGAGCCTCCGATAAAGGTCCCAAAGGACCGGGGAATGGCATATTCGTGAGTTACCTAGTTACAGGGGTAACCCGGCCTTGTGTTGGCAGAGAGCTAGTTAGTTATCGGGACGTCCAGCCAGAGGTGATCCCATGTGGCGGTAGGAAGTTTCTTAGCCTGACCATTTGTTGGAAATCCATCTTCCAATACGAACCGTGTACGGTATTAGTTGTAGAACCTGCCATTTACTTATGGTGGTCACCACTGTTTAGATGGTAGCTATAGTAGGCATAGTTCAGAATGTCTATGCTGGCTAAGATTAATATTATACTTTCAAAATGTTTTCCTACACTATGCACTAATAATAATAATCCAATGATTTTGCGTAGTAAGCATGTTTGACTATCATAAGAAGAAATCTCCTCCAATTCTACGTTTGCATTATGTGTGTGGCGGGAGGTCTTATGGTAGTTTCATTTTCCAAAAGCATTTCGGATGTCTTTTAAAAGTCTTTTGTGTTTGTTTAAAGATAAACTGTTTTTGTTACTCACACCAGTCCCATGACTGACTCGGAGTTTATTGTTCCTTTCCTAAACTCTGGGTGCTCATAATTTTCCACAAGGGTAGTCTAGAGTTGGGTTTTTCAGATATTCAGGTTAGTGGATTATCTGGAGCTAGTTCAGTTTTGGAGATCATGGCTGACGTTGCTTATCTTGGTGCAACGTGATGGTGGTTCGAGCTTGATGTTGGAGTCTTCAGAGTCATTCTCTTATGTAGATCATTTGGTGTGATCTCTTCCATTATTGTTATTTCCGCTGTATCATTATTTATCTTTGATATTGTTGTATGTCATACTGGATATTGTATTCATTGGAAGTGACATCCCGGATTTTTGGCAGTATTGTTTTAATAAATATTTATTTAAATTAATTAAAATACAGCTTTCCATTCTAAAACAAATATATATATATATAGGATGTAACTTTGATAATAATATTTGATAATGTAGTAAATCTTATGTATATATAAACTTAAGTATAACACAATTATTGTTTGAAAATAAATATAAATATATAGACTTAGGAAAACTATGTTTTAAATTTAACTAATAAGATGTTTGTTTCCAAACTCTAATATACATTTTAGTGACATGGAAGTTATGATTTATTTAATATTGAGCTTTTCAAAAGTTATTTAATAAATAACTATATGGTTTTAATACTTAAGATAACTGTTTAATAGTTTAAAACTTATTCTAGCTTAAGTTTAAATTTTAAATTTACTAACAAAAAGATTTGTTCTATTTTCTTTTAAGGTATAGCTTGATAAATATGATTAAAAATACATATATGTTTTAAATACAATTTTGTCCAATAATACATTAATAAGAACAATAAAATATGTAATTTATAATAAAGAATTAATTTCTTTTATAAATCATCCCAAATTGACAAATGTGTTATTTTTAAATAATATTAATAAATAAAAATGTACATGTAGAAATACAAGACTATAAGTATTAAGTTAGAAATAAATATTTGTGATAAAAATAGAATTCAGTATATATGGTTACATGACAACATAAAGTAAACACCTTTGATAAATTCTAGCATCATGATAACTATAGGAATTCATTTAGTTACAAAGCAACAAAACAGTAATATACAAACTGGGTGAGTATGTAGGCTAAACAAGACAAAATATATACAAGATTTGTACAAACAAATAAAGAATAAATATGTAAACTTGGAGGAGAAGGCAATAACAATTACTGTAAAGGATCAAAGAAATATCTATGAACACATATACAAGCATAAAGGACTCTTGCATTTAATGATAGCACAACCTAGATCATTTCAGCCACCATTCAAGAGAAAAATCTCTGACCAAGCCTTATAAAAAACAATAACAGTACAAGATAATCTTGTACCTGAATACTACTTCAGCTGTACACATTGCTTTGATATATCATCCTTTTTTTTTCCATTTCGTGCATTAAAAAGAAACCTGAGCATAAGAAAAAATCATCACAGCCTGGATTCGAAACTAAGCTAAGTAAAACAAAAGAGATCAAGCTAGCAACAAATTCAAACTCAACAATTAAGTAGCAGATCAAAATTTCAAAAGTACAATTTCCAGTTTAAATATCAAAATCAAGTTGTAAGCTTCAGTTTTAAAGGATTCTCAGATCTTAAGTAATCAAGTTTTCAATTTTCAAAGAGAGCAGTAGCTTCCAGTTCTTAGGCTTCTGATTCAAAGCTCTGTTCTTCATCTTATAACAGGTGAGTGAATCTATCCTCTTGAAATTCAAATTCTATTTTATAACTCTGTTTCTTCAATGATGTGTGTAACTTCACCCTTTCAAAACTTAAGTGTCAGGATTAGTTGCTTATGTATATCTAGGAAATGCGTATGTGTGAATATAGAACTAATTGCTGATATATATATGTGTTAATGTCTGAATGTATGTATGCCTGTAACACTTGATATCTCTGTTTCTGTTTTCCCTTTGAACCAGATTTGCAAACCAAGTCTTTATCATTTGATCTAATAACTATTAGAACTTGGAATATAAATAAAGATTTTTGTGTGACCATGAACTAAAAAAAAGAGTTTAAGTTGAAACAGCTATTTAATGTCTTTGGAAATCAAGATAACTAAGCAAAACTCTAAAATAGTTAAAAATACAATTTCTAAATTTACGAATTCAGGTATGTAAGTTGAATTCATATACTTAAACGTGATTTTTAAAGCTGAAATCATAATTTTTAGATCAAGGGTGAAAGAGCAGTTTGGGTTGGTTTGATTTTCTTTGATTTGGCAATCTCTGGTGATCCACTGTGTTGTAGAGGTTGGGATCTTGGGTGTTGGTGGCGGAATGATTGTAGATGATGGAAAAATTGCCAGAAGTCGATCAGCATCACGGTGGCGATGGAGACTGTTCGATTTAGTTTAGAACCCTAGTTTTTTATGTGGGTTGAGTTTGTTTTGGCTCGACTTCCTCCATGGATTGAGTGCAACGAGGCTTGGGGTGTTGGAAGTTGGTTGGTTGACGAGGACATGGCCGAAGTTGTAGAGCTTCCAGTGATTGGAGCTTCGAGGGCGAGACGCTGACAGGTTGGGTGGTGGGTTCCGTTACTTGTTCCAGGTTTTGGCAGTGGGGGTCGAATTTGTTTTCGAGAGTGTTGTGACGATCTGATGATCGTTGTAAGGCGTGATAGTGATCGATGACTTGTTTAAGTCATCATGGTTGATCGGAGACTGGTGAATGATCGGTGCATGTGCACCAGATTGCCGTGTACGAGTTGTGGTATCTGGAGTTCGCTGTTAATTGTCGAGGCATCGGGAAAGTTGGGTTTCGACTCGAAGTAATCTCGTGTTTGATCGAGAAGGGAAAGATGAGGGGTTAGCTCGTGTCGTGGCTCGGGAATAACTGTTGTAGGCTCGAGTTCCTTATGTTAGCCATGTTTTAAGAAGACGAAGTGTATAAGTTCAATTTTCAAAGCAAATGTTAAAGTGATTTCGAAAGCATAAGGGTAGAGATAAATTATCAAACATGTTTCGATATTTAAATTTTAAGTAAAAGGGTTTTAAGATTTATTATTTTAAATTGAAATATTTTCCAAATGCAATTTAAATGAAGTAATTAAGGTTTTATTCTTAGTGTAATTGATTAAAGAATGGGTTAATTAAGGTAATAAATGTAAGGGTTAGTTAATTTATGAAAGTGATTAATTAAAAGGGTAATTAACCAATATAAGTAATTTGCGAATGATTAGTTAATGTAATAAATTAAAGATCAATAAAATTAATTACAGTTAATTAATGTGAGTAATTAAAGGTTAATTAATGTGAGTGGTTAAAGAATAATTAATTTGTGAAATTAAAAAGCTAATTACTTAATGTAATTAAAGGGATAAGTAAGGATGATTAATTAATAGGTTGTAATTAATTTGTGTTAAGTAAGCAGGATTAAAGGTGATTGAAGAAATTAATTAAATTTATTCGAATTAATAAGAAATGGTGTGACCAATTAATCTTGCTTATGAAGGATTGAATGCATGGGATTTTCTGTTTTGTGATATTATATGATATGTTATATTTGGGTTAAACTGTGGTAATATGGTTTGTCTATGACAAAATGGTAGGGTAAATATGTACTTCTGAATATAAAATGGAATTATTTAACTTAAACAGCTTTGTTTAAGGTTACATTAAATTCAAAGAGTCCGGAGTCGGGTATTAGTAAATACCTGAAACCCCTTCGGTTGAAATCTTCTATAATTTTTTTTATAGATTGAAATGTGAAATCAATTGACTGGAATGGAATGATTGGACCATTTAACCTAGGTTTCGAACTTAGGAATTGATGTGTAAAATAAGTGATGTCTATATCAAATTGTGAATTTGTTAATTGATACGAGTTACCCGGGTTTCTTTATAAATATGGACTTGGTATTTCAATTTATATGGATTTACTCACGCTGGTTTCCAGCCTGACCCGGGTGTTACTTTGATGTAATGCTCGGGTCAGACCGAGTATTACAGATTTTCAGGTAAGGACGTTCTGGAGCTTAGGAGAGGAGTTGGATGGTAGGACGTATGGAGTGTTTCCGCTGTGACTATTATTTCTGTTTATCTGAGATATATTTGATTTGTATATACTCAGTGTTGTGTATGAGAGTAACTCTGATGTATTATAAATGCAAATTGACAGATATAGTATTCTTTTGTAAACTGCTATTATTTGATATTATATTTTGATCCGCTGCGAATGTGAGATTCTGTGTTTTATTTTCTATTTCTTCTTCTATCTCTTTCTTCTTTTCCTAACTATCTGGAATCTTCGGGATCGAAAATTCCGGGTCGTTACAGTTGGTATCAGAGCTGAAAGGTTAAGCGAGAACCTTGGCTCTGGTGGGTGTACTCATAAGGATAGGGTAAATAGTACCCTGGAATGAGTTGAGTGTATATATATATGAGAGCGTACTTGTTATTTTCATATATAAAGATTTTAAATGATTTTATATAAGAATATATTTTGATATATAAAGCATTATTTCTTACTAATAAATGATAAGGTAATTGGTTGTTAAATTATTGAATTAAATATAAGAAGCAATAGAAATACAACCAAATTGATAGGGGGTAAAGGTAAGTTTGAAATGGATTTAAACTGAAATTAAATCTTGAATTTGGGAAAATGTTTTAGAATAAGATAATAATGAATTGGTTTCTAGATATGATAATCTTAGTTATTATCATAAATGGTTGTTGTATTTAATAGTGAAATGTGTGTTAATGAGTAAGCAAAATAAAATGTGTTAAGAATATAAACTTAGACGAGTATAACTTGTAAATTAGAACGGATTTAAATTGTGAAGTTTAACCCTAAATTTAGAAACATTTGAATAGTTTCAAAGTGTTAAAAGAAAAGAATAAATAATATTTTTCAGAATATACTTGAATGTGATCTTATTTTAAAATAAGAAGTTGTTTGAAAACTTAAAAAGAGACCTGTCTTAAATTAAACCCAAAGGTGGTTTAAATTTTAAAAGTATAGCCTGGTGGGCTAAGAAATAAATATGTATATATGGATACCAAAGATGGGTTGAAATAAACTCTAAATGTTGAGTTTTAAATTTGGAATGTAATGTGAAATCCCAAGGTGATAAGTTTTTGAACTTATAAGATTATTAATGTGAAGTTTAAAATTTGAAGTGGAAATTCAAATTTGAGTAAGTTTGACGGGATTAAATTGAATTTGACTTAAAGGAAGTTAAATAAGTTTGGAATAAACAACCTGAATTGGAAATTTCAAGACGAAATTGAGATTTAACTTAGGAAAGTTAAAGGGTTGATTTGGTAGGGAATTATATGTGATCTCAGATAGGATTGAGATCTGGAATGGGTAGTGGATGATGAATGTTTTAAATAAATTGGATGTTTATTTATCTTAATATCATCCTGTTATTATCAGTAATTATGAGACGATGAATTTGATTGTTTAAATGAATTAAGAAGTAAATTGAGGTAATATCTATTTCATTATTGGAATTAAATGGAATTAAACTTTAATTTGAAATTACTTAAGTAATTTTGATTTTAAAGATAAAATTAGACTTGAGAAAATGAGATCACTCTGAACATTAAATTGGAATGTTTAAAATGAACATGAAAACTGAAATGATTAAGGGTTGGTTCCAAGATTGAATTTGGGTAATAAATTGAATTTCAGAGATTAAATTGTTTTAAAAGGGGTTTGAATTATTATTTGAACCTAGAAATAAGTTTATGTAGAAGTAAAGGTAAATTAAAATGGAATTTTGAAATTTGAACTTAGAATTAAAGGGATAGGCTGTTAAATTAAAAGTAAAGGTTAATTTGATGTATGGGATTAAATCAATATTTGGAATAATAACTCGAATTGGTATAATTCGAGATGGGTTAAAGTGAAATGAAATAGAAAGTTAATTGGAAATTGGAAATTGTTTGGGAATGGAGATTGGGAAGTTGTACAGTTTGGCTCTGGACTATTTTAAATAAATTATTTTGATATACCCTATTTTTAATCTATTTTCCTAACCATTTACTATGCAACTTTTCTTTTTAAATTCCAAGACTATCTTATATTTATTTAGCAACTACTTTCGAAACTATTTAACAATTCTACAACTGATTACTGTTTTTCAACTGTTTTATAAATAATTACTATTTTTCAACTATCTTACAACTACTTAACTATTTTACCATCTATTTTTCAACTAATAATTATTTTTCAACTACTTATCTATTTTTTTTTAATTTTCAAGCTATTTTCTAAATATAAACTGGTCGGAGTTCAAACTGTTTATCAGTAAATACCCAATTGAGATAAGAATTTAGTGATAATCCAAATGGGGATTAAGGCAACTGTGAATAAGTGGATAAAATCAAAGTGAGAATGAATAGAAAGGAAATTGATTGGACTAATAATCAATGAAGATAAATACGTAGGATGTACGTATATTATTCTATTCGCATAGTGATTCGATCCAGATTCTAGCACAGAATTTCGAGATAGTATTATCGATCCGAGTTAGGATTTTTCGCTCGATTTTCGACGGCGAACCTGGATATGGATTTTTGATTGGTTCTGGATATTCTCTATCATAGTTATGGCTATGCAAGGGGAATGGCGGTTTCTGATCAAGAAACCAGATCTGAGTCCGCACTAGAAAGTCAGGTGAACGATACTAGTTCGGAAGTGAAATTGTGTGATCGAGTGAGCGATCAGATGAGTATAGCGCACGGATGGTATGTGTACATCGTACGAATTTGAGTGTTATTGATATCGGGAATTTTGAATAAGAAATGTGAAATGGTTCTTTTGAAATGAAAGAATATTTTAGGAAATTGAAAATGAATAAAGGTGAAAATTTGATTTTGAAGTTGTAGATAAAAAGTCATAAGATGATTTTTGAAATGGAAAATATATTTTGTAAATACATGATGAACTTAAAATAAATAAATTTGATATTTCGATGGTAGAAATTAACTTTATGGAAATAAAGTGGAAATTGAATATCTATCTGATTAAAATTTTACTTTATAATAAAAGTGAGTAATTTGGCAAGGGACATTATAAGTAAATTCAAAATTTAATATTGGTTTGGAAGGAAAAGAAAATTTAAATTTGATATCTGTGTTAAATACGATAAAAACTACCTTTGTTAAATTGATAGCATGAAGAAAGGATTTTTTTTGAAACTATTTAAAATATAAAAGGTGAATTTATACAAGTATAAAATTTGATTCAAAAGGTTTCAAGATTTATTATATATATATGGATTTTTGTGAAAATGATTTTGGAAGTGATTTTGAGGAAAGGTTTTGAGAACCTATGGATTTGAGAAAGGCTTTTGATTTTTGGGTAAAATCAATATTGAGATTTGGAAAAGCCTACCTTGGAAATTATCGATTTTGGGAATCGATTTTGTGTAAAGGAGCTTTATATGGAATTCATACTAGGTGTATGATTTGGAAAATACTATATGTGTATAGTATAAAGAGTTTTGAGATTGGCTCTGGGGAAAAAGGCGCTCCCTTGAAATGAACTTCTCAGGAGTGCCACAAGGTGGCACTGCCTTGAGCCTCTAAGGGGGAGGTTCTAAAGTTGATCCTGTGAGGAGTCCGGACAAAACTAGTTCCTGAGGATTATTTGTAGCGAAAGTCGAGGGGCTGGTGCCCACAGAGGCATTTGGGTTATGCTGTGACGATAGTGTAACTCGATGTCACTGCGATCTACTACAGACCATAGCGAAAGTCGTGTGTGCCGCTGAGAGCCAACAGTCTACGTTTGATTTTATATCGGTAGACTGCGACACTATGGTAACATAGCGAAAGTCGTGTGAGCCACTAAGAGCCAACAGTCTACGTTTGATTTTATATCGGTAGACTGCGACACTATGGTAACATAGCGAAAGTCGTGTGAGCCGCTGAGAGCCAACAGTCTATGTTTGATTTTACATCGGTAGACTGCGACCTATGTGGGAGTGGAGAAGTTTCATTTTGACAACGTAATCGTGTGTGCTGCTGAGAGCCAACAGTTACATGGACTTTTGCTGCGATGGCAACGTAACCCTGGAATGTAACTGCGATCTGTTGTGGGTTCCATGGTGTAATCAGTTACATGGACTTTTGCTGCGACGGCAACGTAACCAAGGATGTAACTGTGACCATGGATGGGTGTGATGATTTCCAGAGCATTCTCACTAAAGCTATTTCCTATATTTTCAATAAAATTATTTATTTTCAAAATATTTTTCGCTCGATGTTGGAAACGGGTCTGCCAAGCACTTATAGATTTTCAGTCCTACGCCTGATCAACGTATGACCGAATCTCTATGAGAACGATGATGGACTTGTTGAAACATCGAGTTATAATTTATTTTATAAAAAACTATTTTGGGATAATGTTATATAGATATTAAACGGAAATGATCAAAGAAAATTTATCTGATTTTAAGCATTTTTAATGAATTATGGCTTCGTTCCTTTTCGAGGACGAAAAGTTTTAAGGGGGGAGGGATGTGACATCCCAGATTTTTGGCAGTATTGTTTTAATAAATATTTATTTAAATTAATTAAAATACAGCTTTCCATTCTAAAACAAATATATATATATATAGGATGTAACTTTGATAATAATATTTGATAATGAAGTAAATCTTATGTATATATAAACTTAAGTATAACACAATTATTGTTTGAAAATAAATATAAATATATAGACTTAGGAAAACTATGTTTTAAATTTAACTAATAAGATGTTTGTTTCCAAACTCTAATATACATTTTAGTGACATGGAAGTTATGATTTATTTAATATTGAGCTTTTCAAAAGTTATTTAATAAATAACTATATGGTTTTAATACTTAAGATAACTGTTTAATAGTTTAAAACTTATTCTAGCTTAAGTTTAAATTTTAAATTTACTAACAAAAAGATTTGTTCTATTTTCTTTTAAGGTATAGCTTGATAAATATGATTAAAAATACATATATGTTTTAAATACAATTTTGTGCAATAATACATTAATAAGAACAATAAAATATGTAATTTATAATAAAGAGATAATTTCTTTTATAAATCATCCCAAATTGATAAATGTGTTATTTTTAAATAATATTAATAAATAAAAATGTACATGTAGAAATACAAGACTATAAGTATTAAGTTAGAAATAAATATTTGTGATAAAAATAGAATTCAGTATATATGGTTACATGACAACATAAAGTAAACACCTTTGATAAATTCTAGCATCATGATAACTATAGGAATTCATTTAGTTACAAAGCAACAAAACAGTAATATACAAACTGGGTGAGTATGTAGGCTAAACAAGACAAAATATATACAAGATTTGTACAAACAAATAAAGAATAAATATGTAAACTTGGAGGAGAAGGCAATAACAATTACTGTAAAGGATCAAAGAAATATCTATGAACACATATACAAGCATAAAGGACTCTTGCATTTAATGATAGCCCAACCTAGATCATTTCAGCCACCATTCAAGAGAAAAATCTCTGACCAAGCCTTATAAAAAATAATAACAGTACAAGATAATCTTGTACCTGAATACTACTTTAGCTGTACACATTGCTTTGATATATCATCCTTTTTTTTCCATTTCGTGCATTAAAAAGAAACCTGAGCATAAGAAAAAATCATCACAGCCTGGATTCGAAACTAAGCTAAGTAAAACAAAAGAGATCAAGCTAGCAACAAATTCAAACTCAACAATTAAGTAGCAGATCAAAATTTCAAAAGTACAATTTCCAGTTTAAATATCAAAATCAAGTTGTAAGCTTCAGTTTTAAAGGATTCTCAGATCTTAAGTAATCAAGTTTTCAATTTTCAAAGAGAGCAGTAGCTTCCAGTTCTTAGGCTTCTGATTCAAAGCTCTGTTCTTCATCTTATAACAGGTGAGCGAATCTATCCTCTTGAAATTCAAATTCTATTTTATAACTCTGTTTCTTCAATGATGTGTGTAACTTCACCCTTTCAAAACTTAAGTGTCAGGATTAGTTGCTTATGTATATCTAGGAAATGCGTATATGTGAATATAGAACTAATTGCTGATATATATATGTGTTAATATCTGAATGTATGTATGCCTGTATCACTTGATATCTCTGTTTCTGTTTTCCCTTTGAACCAGATTTGCAAACCAAGTCTTTATCATTTGATCTAATAACTATTAGAACTTGGAATATAAATAAAGATTTTTGTGTGACCCTATTTAATGTCTTTGGAAATCAAGATAACTAAGCAAAACTCTAAAATAGTTAAAAATACAATTTCTAAATTTACGAATTCAGGTATGTAAGTTGAATTCATATACTTAAACGTGATTTTTAAAGCTGAAATCATAATTTTTAGATCAAGGGTGAAAGCGCAGTTTGGGTTGGTTTGATTTTCTTTGATTTGGCAATCTTTGGTGATCCACTGTGTTGTAGAGGTTGGGATCTTGGGTGTTGGTAGCGGAATGATTGTAGATGATGGAAAAATTGCCAGAAGTCGATCAGCATCACGGTGGCGATGGAGACTGTTCGATTTAGTTTAGAACCCTAGTTTTTTATGTGGGTTGAGTTTGTTTTGGCTCGACTTCCTCCATGGATCGAGTGCAACGAGGCTTGGGGTGTTGGAAGTTGGTTGGTTGATGAGGACATGGCCGAAGTTGTAGAGCTTCCGGTGATTGGAGCTTCGAGGGCGAGACGCTGACAGGTTGGGTGGTGGGTTCCGTTACTTGTTCCAGGTTTTGGCAGTGGGGGTCGAATTTGTTTTCGAGAGTGTTGTGACGATCTGATGATCGTTGTAAGGCGTGATAGTGATCGATGACTTTTTTAAGTCATCATGGTTGATCGGAGACTGGTGAATGATCGGTGCATGTGCACCAGATTGCCGTGTACGAGTTGTGGTATCTGGAGTTCGCTGTTAATTGTCGAGGCATCGGGAAATTTGGGTTTCGACTCGAAGTAATCTCGTGTTTGATCGAGAAGGGAAAGATGAGGGGTTAGCTCGTGTCGTGGCTCGGGAATAACTGTTGTAGGCTCGAGTTCCTTATGTTAGCCATGTTTTAAGAAGACGAAGTGTATAAGTTCAATTTTCAAAGCAAATGTTAAAGTGATTTCGAAAGCATAAGGGTAGAGATAAATTATCAAACATGTTTCGATATTTAAATTTTAAGTAAAAGGGTTTTAAGATTTATTATTTTAAATTGAAATATTTTCCAAATGCAATTTAAATGAAGTAATTAAGGTTTTATTCTTAGTGTAATTGATTAAAGAATGGGTTAATTAAGGTAATAAATGTAAGGGTTAGTTAATTTATGAAAGTGATTAATTAAAAGGGTAATTAACCAATATAAGTAATTTGCGAATGATTAGTTAATGTAATAAATTAAAGATCAATAAAATTAATTACAGTTAATTAATGTGAGTAATTAAAGGTTAATTAATGTGAGTGGTTAAAGAATAATTAATTTGTGAAATTAAAAAGCTAATTACTTAATGTAATTAAAGGGATAAGTAAGGATGATTAATTAATAGGTTGTAATTAATTTGTGTTAAGTAAGTAGGATTAAAGGTGATTGAAGAAATTAATTAAATTTATTAGAATTAATAAGAAATGGTGTGACCAATTAATCTTGCTTATGAAGGATTGAATGCATGGGATTTTCTGTTTTGTGATATTATATGATATGTTATATTTGGGTTAAACTGTGGTAATATGGTTTGTCTATGACAAAATGGTAGGGTAAATATGTACTTCTGAATATAAAATGGAATTATTTAACTTAAACAGCTTTGTTTAAGGTTACATTAAATTCAAAGAGTCCGGAGTCGGGTATTAGTAAATACCCGAAACCCCTTCGGTTGAAATCTTCTATAATTTTTTTTATAGAATGAAATGTGAAATCAATTGACTGGAATGGAATGATTGGACCATTTAACCTAGGTTTCGAACTTAGGAATTGATGTGTAAAATAAGTGATGTCTATATCAAATTGTGAATTTGTAAATTGATACGAGTTACCCGGGTTTCTTTATAAATGTGGACTTGGTATTTCAATTTATACGGATTTACTCACGCTGGTTTCCAGCCTGACCCGGGTGTTACTTTGATGTAATGCTCGGGTCAGACCGAGTATTACAGATTTTCAGGTAAGGACGTTCTGGAGCTTAGGAGAGGAGCTGGATGGTAGGACGTATGGAGTGTTTCCGCTGTGACTATTATTTCTGTTTATCTGAGATATATTTGATTTGTATATACTCAGTGTTGTGTATGAGAGTAACTCTGATGTATTATAAATGCAAATTGACAGATATAGTATTCTTTTGTAAACTGATATTATTTGATATTATATTTTGATCCGCTGCGAATGTGAGATTCTGTGTTTTATTTTCTATTTCTTCTTCTATCTCTTTCTTCTTTTCCTAACTATCTGGAATCTTCGAGATCGAAAATTCCGGGTCGTTACATTGGAGTTGTATATGATTTCATCTATTTCTTTATTTCCGCTGTGTTGTTATACTTAATGGTGTTATAAGCTCCGGCGAGCCAGATTTGGCATTTGAATCTACGACATTTCGAGTACAAGTGAAGTACGGGTGTCGATTTTCGAAGGCCGAGTCAGGATCATTATAATTGGTATTAGAGCTGAGTGTAAAACTTTAGCTCAGGAGTATAACACATTAAGTAGCTCATTAGAGATAGGGTGAAGTATACCCTAGAATGAGTATTCCTCGAATATTCGTTCGAATGCCTTAGTAAATTCTCTTACTATCCACTGATAGTAAATATGAGTGTAAGAAGAGGATGACAGGGGAATACGACTATAAATGGTCAATACCCTGTAACAACAAGGAAACAAATTTTCTCTATCAATCTCTTTTGTTCGTCGTTTTTCCTCAATTCTTCGATAATTTCTGGTAGATCCAGGAAGGAGATTCGATATATTAAAATGGGACGTAAACTCCGGATGGACCAAAATTGTTTGTTGGATGAATTGTTTGCTATGGTTGATAGGTATACTTTAGTTTCTAAACTAAAATTTTTGAAATTGTATCCATAGATCTATCTATTCTTTGGGATTCCGAATATACTCTACGGATGGTTAGTTATCCCTTCGGACTAACCGATGCCACTGCATATTTCATAGATCTGAATAACCCGAGTATCTTCTGAAGTGTTAAAAACAGATTCGTTCTTGTATCTATTATTGATATTCTGATTTGGTAAGCCAAATGCAGAATAGATATTCAGTTTGATTTGATGAAATGTTTTTCATCTATCTTTGTGTCTCCCTATGCAATTTCGAGGATGAAATTCTTTTAAGGGGGAAAGTCTGTAACGACCCCGAATTTTATATATATATTTAAATTAATAATTAATTAATTTTTGAATAAAATTTGTGAAATAAAACGATAAATGGATTGCGAGTTTCCCCGAATTCAAATAAATTTGTGTTAAATCATTTAAAAATTTAAATATTGTATATATATGTATGTATGTGAATATATATGTATACGGGCATATATGAGTAAATTTGAATATATATGTATAGATTTGAATTTGGATTTAAATCTTAATAAATGGTTGAAAATAAATTATAAAATATAAGGTAAATAAACAAATCTCAATATCATATTAATAAATCAATACCAAATAGTACAAAATAGAATTTCATTTACATTGCAAAGTAATAAAACAAATAAAAATCATAAAAGATAAAATAAAAAGATAGGGGTTCAATTACATTATAAAGCAATTAGACTTAGCAAAAGAAACAACATATTGAACTATATATATTCATGTGCAAGCAAAATGTAAGTATGAAGACAAAACAAGTAAACATATATTAGACATAAAGTACTTAGCATTAAATGCCATCACAATTATCTCAAATATTTTGTAACAGCCGAAACAAAGAAATAATCCAAACAAATAAAAATATATGCAAGATTGTACATACAAAATAAAAGAAATAGTATTGTAAACATGATAAGGTACCAAAGCATTAAATGCTATCATCTCAAATTTGCTGGAAAATCATCTCAGCCTCCAAATTGAGATAAAAATCCCTGGCCAAAGTATAAACAAATTATATCAATTGTACAAGTTCTATCACCAGCAAATTCATTTTCTTTATACCTCCTCCTCACTTCAATTTTTTTCATTTTCACTGAGAAAAATCTAAAGTAAACATCAACTTAAACTTAAACAAAGCTTCAGTCTAAAACAACAATCCAACAAATATATCAATACAAATTCCAGAGATCAAATTGAAGATTTCAACTTGCCAGTTTCTACAACCTGTTTCAAGCATCAAGCTTCAGAATTATTTCCAGTATTCAACCTCCTCCGTTCAAAAGAAAATCAATGTGAGTAACTTTTGTTTTAAAACTTAAAAGTATGAATCTACTGAATACTTATCTGTGAGTAAGCATGTATATGACTTCTCTGGGTATATTTAAAGATGGATGTATGGTTGCAGGCTATGTTATATATGTCCTCTGTCTAAATCTCTAAATATAAGATTTGATTCAAAAATCATTTTCCCTTGATCTACTTGCTATTTGAACTTTGTGTTAAAACAAAAATTGTTTGTTATAGCCTATATTTAAGATTAAAATTTATTCGAGTCGAAACAATTTGTTAATAGCTCAGGAAATCAAGAAAACTGACATATCTTTCCATATGTCAAAAATTCGAACTTTACAATTCACAAATTCAAATATGTAAATGAAATCTTTATACTTTAACATGATTTTTAAGGTAAAAATCATAATTTTTAGATCAAAGAACGGAGAGCAGTTCGAGTTGGTTTAAATCTCGTTCTATTGTCGATCTCTGATGACCTACTGGTTCGTGGGGCTAGGGGTTTTGTCTGGAGGTGGTGGAGTCCATGGCGTTGCTAGGAAAAATACTCGGAGTGGTCACCGATGATCGTGGAAGCGGCGGTGGCAAGTTTCAGTTCCTAAACCTAGTTTTGCTGTGGCTTTGTTTTTGGTTTCGTTCGTCGGCTAGGATTGATCGAGTGCTTTGTGGTTTTGGGAAATGATAGAGGAAGAGTTGACGAGGGGATGGCCGGAATTTCAGGTGTTCTAGTGGTCGAGGTTGCGAGGACGAGGCGTTGGCAGGAACAGGTGGTGGCGATTCCAGTTTGTGTTCCAGGTTCGAGTTCGAGCTCGATTTCAAATCTGAGATGGAGGCTGGGTTCTGGTGGTCGGGGAGAGGAGCGTGGAAGGTTGTCGACTTGCTCGACGTCGAGGCGACGCCTGGAACCGGCCAACGTCGATGTGCACGTGCACAAGCATGGGAGTGGTTAGCCTGGGATTTGTTGCCTGGGAAGAATTGGTTTTCTAGCGTGTTTTACTCGAGTGCTACCCGAGGTGCTCCTGCGTTTGACTCGAAGCAAGATGGTCATGGGCTCGGGTCAGAATTTTTGGTTCCAGTTTTTCAACCTGGAACCTGTTTTCCTGTTTTGAAATTTTATACTAAATTTAAATTTTAAACTAAGGGTTTTTAAAAACTGAGTTTAAATCAAAATGTAAATATAATTCAAGTTGATTTGAAATTTAGTTTGAAGATAAATAAAAAGTTTTAAATTCCATTTGTTTTAATAATTTAAAAGTAATTAAAGGTAGTGGGGAAATTGGAATTTAAAATAGAATTGAATTTGAAAATAAAATTTAAACAAGTTAAATTTTAAACCTGGAACTAATTTTAAATCAGATTTTAAAATTTTGAGATTTAATTAAGTTGTATCACTTAAGTGTGGCAATAAATTAAATATCTTAAAGTTAAGGAAAAAGAATTGATTTTTAAACTCTTAAAAATTTCTTTGGTAATCAATGATTATTCTACTATGTAAATTTAAAATGTTAAGGAAATTTGTTTTAAACTTTATTAAAAGTAAATGAGGATTTATTTTAAATTTTAAATCTAAATTATAGATAAAAAGGAAATTTGAAACAATGTTTCAATATATGGTAATAATCATTAAATCATAAATATAAATGAGTTTACTTTAATTAATGAAGATTTATGATTTAAAATTCATTAATGAATGAATTCTTAATGGTTAATTAATTTATAATCAAAAAATGATTAATATAAGAAATTTTCTTTAAAAGGTGATTAAAGAAATTTAATAGTTAATAAAATCATTAACTAAGATTATTTGAACAATTAATTAATGTGATAAATTTTAACAATAAATTTAGATTGATTAAATTAATAATAATCAATTGTGGAACTATTAAGTATAATTACTTAACGACAGTAATTATGGAATTAATCATTCAATATAATCAATTGAGTTAATTGAATTGATTCAAGTTAAAATTTCTGAAGTATAATTCAGAATAAACTTGATAATTTTAGAAATATAATTACTTAGAGAAGTAATTAATAGATAATTACTGAATGTAATTAATTGAATGATGATTTGAAATCTGAGTATAATTATTTGTGAATAATTAAAGGATTAATTAATAATGGCGATTAATTAAGATTAATTTAATAATTAAAGATTAATTGATTCATTAATTAAAATTGATTAGTTAATAATTAAGGGTTAACTAATAAATTTGAAGGAAGATTTATTTCAAATAATTTGAAATTAACTTTTGATAATTAACCTGGATTAATAGTTGAAACATCTGATTTAAATTAATCAGTTGATTAATAAATTCACTTGTGAATGTTTGGATTCGACTGAATGATTGAATTGCTTGATATTTCTGATCTGTGATGCTTTGTGATATATTCTGATTTGTGTGTGATATGTACTGTAATTCATTTATTTGGGATGAATGTAAATTATTATCTGTAATTTATATATCTGTGATCTGTTATCTGTAAATGAACGATAAGCGTTATAGTATACCGCTTATCAACTATATTTCCGTATTCTGATCTATGATGATTGAATGATGTTGCACTACTGTGTGAAACCCCTGGACTACACTATACACACACAAATATGGATTTCACATGGAAATCAGTTAAGTCACAGATTTTTGATAATTTTAAAGATTGAATTCTTGAATTCACATAGTTTTGGGAATTTGAATTGAGAGCTTTGAAAATGAGTTTCAAATGTAAAAGTTATTTTAAATAACTTAATAAAACTTGATATTTAATAATTTGATTTAAATTTGAATTCAATACTTGAATTGAATTCAATGATTTGGGAAAACTAATTGTTTCCAACTGATAAAAGCTCTTATATAAGAAATAGATTTCCAATTTGAATTAAAGGAATTTCAAGTTTGAATTGAAGATGGTTTTTCAAATTGCGAATAAATCTTTGGAAACGTGTTTTGAAAACTATCAGTTAAATCTTTGTTTTCAAGATTTAATGAGTTAATCCAATTGAAATGGAAATTAATTTGGAAAATCTATGAATGAATCTTTTGTTTAAAAGATTAAAGTGTGGAAATTGTTTAAACCGTTGAAGGTTGTTAAAAAGAATCTTTTTGTTTTAAAAGATTAAAATGGTAATGTGTTTAAACCATTTGAAAGAAAGTTTTGGATAATCAGTTGTGACTTAATTGAAATCCATTATCCATATGTTTTTAAATATCGCGCTCATTATTCGGATTAGCCGGGAGAGGACCTTTGTGTCACATAACCCATTTCGAATAATGATACGTCGTATATGGATTGCATTTGAAGACCGGTGGTGAAGACCGGGTATTTGCGAGAACGATAGGATAACCTATCGATTGTCTCTGCACTGAGTCACGCAGGTATAGAGATTTCCTAAGTGATGGGAAATCCGATCGGGATTGTGAATACCCGGATTGCAAGGGCTTCTCCGGAAGTGCCTTCGGTTCTGTTCAAACCCGGAACAGACTTGTATGGTTACATGTCTGACATTACACTTTGAGATATAAAGTAGATTTCTTTCAAATACATTTCTGTTGGTGGCGGAAAATTTATCCTCTTAGCTTAACACCCTTCTCTGAGACGTACGAGCTCAGAGGTTATGTAGTTGAAGGCTATCAGTGATATACTCCCAATTTGGTAGGTGGCATGCTGAGTGTTGCTGTGTGTTGATCATTTATTGATCATTTGTGATCAAAGCATGGCTTTTTGAAAAAGGGTAGCTTTGTGGACGAGACCTTATCGAACCTCACAGACCGGAAATGGTCGAAACAGGAATGATGCGGCAAGGTTATGAGGGTCGAGCCCTTTAGGGTATGTCATTTCCTTCTGGAAAAGGGTGGTATCAGGTATGGAGCCCTGGTATTTAACCTATGTGGATACTCCAATCTCATTTACTGTGTGATTGTGTGTTTGATCGAGGAGCCTCCGATAAAGGTCCCAAAGGACCGGGGAATGGCATATTCGTGAGTTACCTAGTTACAGGGGTAACCCGACCTTGTGTTGGCAGAGAGCTAGTTAGTTATCGGGACGTCCAGCCAGAGGCGATCCCATGTGGCGGTAGGAAGTTTCTTAGCCTGACCATTTGTTGGAAATCCATCTTCCAATACGAACCGTGTACGGTATTAGTTGTAGAACCTGCCATTTACTTATGGTGGTCACCACTGTTTAGATGGTAGATATAGTAGGCATAGTTCAGAATGTCTATGCTGGCTAAGATTAATATTATACTTTCAAAATGTTTTCCTACACTATGCACTAATAATAATAATCCAATGATTTTGCGTAGTAAGCATGTTTGACTATCATAAGAAGAAACCTCCTCCAATTTTACGTTTGTATTATGTGTGTGGCGGGAGGTCTTATGGTAGTTTCATTTTCCAAAAGCATTTTGGATGTCTTTTAAAAGTCTTTTGTGTTTGTTTAAAGATAAACTGTTTTTGTTACTCACACCAGTCCCATGACTGACTCGGAGTTTATTGTTCCTTTCCTAAACTCTGGGTGCTCATAATTTTCCACAAGGGTAGTCTAGAGTTGGGTTTTTCAGATATTCAGGTTAGTGGATTATCTGGAGCTAGTTCAGTTTTGGAGATCATGGCTGACGTTGCTTATCTTGGTGCAACGTGATGGTGGTTCGAGCTTGATGTTGGAGTCTTCGGAGTCATTCTCTTATATAGATCATTTGGTGTGATCTCTTCCATTATTGTTATTTCCGCTGTATCATTATTTATCTCTGATATTGTTGTATGTCATACTGGATATTGTATTCATTGGATGTGACATCCCGGATTTTTGGCAGTATTGTTTTAATAAATATTTATTTAAATTAATTAAAATACAGCTTTCCATTCTAAAACAAATATATATATATAGGATGTAACTTTGATAATAATATTTGATAATGAAGTAAATCTTATGTATATATAAACTTAAGTATAACACAATTATTGTTTGAAAATAAATATAAATATATAGACTTAGGAAAACTATGTTTTAAATTTAACTAATAAGATGTTTGTTTCCAAACTCTAATATACATTTTAGTGACATGGAAGTTATGATTTATTTAATATTGAGCTTTTCAAAAGTTATTTAATAAATAACTATATGGTTTTAATATTTAAGATAACTGTTTAATAGTTTAAAACTTATTCTAGCTTAAGTTTAAATTTTAAATTTACTAACAAAAAGATTTGTTCTATTTTCTTTTAAGGTATAGCTTGATAAATATGATTAAAAATACATATATGTTTCAAATACAATTTTGTCCAATAATACATTAATAAGAACAATAAAATATGTAATTTATAATAAAGAGATAATTTCTTTTATAAATCATCCCTAATTGATAAATGTGTTATTTTTAAATAATATTAATAAATAAAAATGTACATGTAGAAATACAAGACTATAAGTATTAAGTTAGAAATAAATATTTGTGATAAAAATAGAATTCAGTATATATGGTTACATGACAACATAAAGTAAACACCTTTGATAAATTCTAGCATCATGATAACTATAGGAATTCATTTAGTTACAAAGCAACAAAACAGTAATATACAAACTGGGTGAGTATGTAGGCTAAACAAGACAAAATATATACAAGATTTGTACAAACAAATAAAGAATAAATATGTAAACTTGGAGGAGAAGGCAATAACAATTACTGTAAAGGATCAAAGAAATATCTATGAACACATATACAAGCATAAAGGACTCTTGCATTTAATGATAGCACAACCTAGATCATTTCAGCCACCATTCAAGAGAAAAATCTCTGACCAAGCCTTATAAAAAATAATAACAGTACAAGATAATCTTGTACCTGAATACTACTTCAGCTGTACACATTGCTTTGATATATCATCCTTTTTTTTCCATTTCGTGCATTAAAAAGAAACCTAAGCATAAGAAAAAATCATCACAGCCTGGATTCGAAACTAAGCTAAGTAAAACAAAAGAGATCAAGCTAGCAACAAATTCAAACTCAACAATTAAGTAGCAGATCAAAATTTCAAAAGTACAATTTCCAGTTTAAATATCAAAATCAAGTTGTAAGCTTCAGTTTTAAAGGATTCTCAGATCTTAAGTAATCAAGTTTTCAATTTTCAAAGAGAGCAGTAGCTTCCAGTTCTTAGGCTTCTGATTCAAAGCTCTGTTCTTCATCTTATAACAGGTGAGCGAATCTATCCTCTTGAAATTCAAATTCTATTTTATAACTCTATTTCTTCAATGATGTGTGTAACTTCACCCTTTCAAAACTTAAGTGTCAGGATTAGTTGCTTATGTATATCTAGGAAATGCGTATGTGTGAATATAGAACTAATTGCTGATATATATATGTGTTAATGTCTGAATGTATGTATGCCTGTATCACTTGATATCTCTGTTTCTGTTTTCCCTTTGAACCAGATTTGCAAACCAAGTCTTTATCATTTGATCTAATAACTATTAGAACTTGGAATATAAATAAAGATTTTTGTGTGACCATGAACTAAAAAAAAGAGTTTAAGTTGAAACAGCTATTTAATGTCTTTGGAAATCAAGATAACTAAGCAAAACTCTAAAATAGTTAAAAATACAATTTCTAAATTTACGAATTCAGGTATGTAAGTTGAATTCATATACTTAAACGTGATTTTTAAAGCTGAAATCATAATTTTTAGATCAAGGGTGAAAGAGCAGTTTGGGTTGGTTTGATTTTCTTTGATTTGGCAATCTCTGGTGATCCACTGTGTTGTAGAGGTTGGGATCTTGGGTGTTGGTGGCGGAATGATTGTAGATGATGGAAAAATTGCCAGAAGTCGATCAGCATCACGGTGGCGATGGAGACTGTTCGATTTAGTTTAGAACCCTAGTTTTTTATGTGGGTTGAGTTTGTTTTGGCTCGACTTCCTCCATGGATCGAGTGCAACGAGGCTTGGGGTGTTGGAAGTTGGTTGGTTGACGAGGACATGGCCGAAGTTGTAGAGCTTCCGGTGATTGGAGCTTCGAGGGCGAGACGCTGACAGGTTGGGTGGTGGGTTCCGTTACTTGTTCCAGGTTTTGGCAGTGGGGGTCGAATTTGTTTTCGAGAGTGTTGTGACGATCTGATGATCGTTGTAAGGCGTGATAGTGATCGATGACTTGTTTAAGTCATCATGGTTGATCGGAGACTGGTGAATGATCGGTGCATGTGCACCAGATTACCGTGTACGAGTTGTGGTATCTGGAGTTCGCTGTTAATTGTCGAGGCATCGTGAAAGTTGGGTTTCGACTCGAAGTAATCTCGTGTTTAATCGAGAAGGGAAAGATGAGGGGTTAGCTCGTGTCGTGGCTCATGAATAACTGTTGTAGGCTCGAGTTCCTTATGTTAGCCATGTTTTAAGAAGACGAAGTGTATAAGTTCAATTTTCAAAGCAAATGTTAAAGTGATTTCGAAAGCATAAGGGTAGAGATAAATTATCAAACATGTTTCGATATTTAAATTTTAAGTAAAAGGGTTTTAAGATTTATTATTTTAAATTGAAATATTTTCCAAATGCAATTTAAATGAAGTAATTAAGGTTTTATTCTTAGTGTAATTGATTAAAGAATGGGTTAATTAAGGTAATAAATGTAAGGGTTAGTTAATTTATGAAAGTGATTAATTAAAAGGGTAATTAACCAATATAAGTAATTTGCGAATGATTAGTTAATGTAATAAATTAAAGATCAATAAAATTAATTACAGTTAATTAATGTGAGTAATTAAAGGTTAATTAATGTGAGTGGTTAAAGAATAATTAATTTGTGAAATTAAAAAGGTAATTACTTAATGTAATTAAAGGGATAAGTAAGGATGATTAATTAATAGGTTGTAATTAATTTGTGTTAAGTAAGTAGGATTAAAGGTGATTGAAGAAATTAATTAAATTTATTCGAATTAATAAGAAATGGTGTGACCAATTAATCTTGCTTATGAAGGATTGAATGCATGGGATTTTCTGTTTTGTGATATTATATGATATGTTATATTTGGGTTAAACTGTGGTAATATGGTTTGTCTATGACAAAATGGTAGGGTAAATATGTACTTCTGAATATAAAATGGAATTATTTAACTTAAACAGCTTTGTTTAAGGTTACATTAAATTCAAAGAGTCCGGAGTCGGGTATTAGTAAATACCCGAAACCCCTTCGGTTGAAATCTTCTATAATTTTTTTTATAGATTGAAATGTGAAATCAATTGACTGGAATGGAATGATTGGACCATTTAACCTAGGTTTCGAACTTAGGAATTGATGTGTAAAATAAGTGATGTCTATATCAAATTGTGAATTTGTAAATTGATACGAGTTACCCGGGTTTCTTTATAAATGTGGACTTGGTATTTCAATTTATATGGATTTACTCACGCTGGTTTCCAGCCTGACCCGGGTGTTACTTTAATGTAATGCTCGGGTCAGACCGAGTATTACAGATTTTCAGGTAAGGACGTTCTGGAGCTTAGGAGAGGAGTTGGATGGTAGGACGTATGGAGTGTTTCCGCTGTGACTATTATTTCTGTTTATCTGAGATATATTTGATTTGTATATACTCAGTGTTGTGTATGAGAGTAACTCTGATGTATTATAAATGCAAATTGACAGATATAGTATTCTTTTGTAAACTGCTATTATTTGATATTATATTTTGATCCGCTGCGAATTTGAGATTCTGTGTTTTATTTTCTATTTCTTCTTCTATCTCTTTCTTCTTTTCCTAACTATCTGGAATCTTCGGGATCGAAAATTCCGGGTCGTTACAGTTGGTATCAAAGCTGAAAGGTTAAGCGAGAACCTTGGCTCTGGTGGGTGTACTCATAAGGATAGGGTAAATAGTACCCTGGAATGAGTTGAGTGTATATATATATGAGAGCGTACTTGTTATTTTCATATATAAAGATTTTAAATGATTTTATATAAGAATATATTTTGATATATAAAGCATTATTTCTTACTAATAAATGATAAGGTAATTGGTTGTTAAATTATTGAATTAAATATAAGAAGTAATAGAAATACAACCAAATTGATAGGGGGTAAAGGTAAGTTTGAAATGGATTTAAACTGAAATTAAATCTTGAATTTGGGAAAATGTTTTAGAATAAGATAATAATGAATTGGTTTCTAGATATGATAATCTTAGTTATTATCATAAATGGTTGTTGTATTTAATAGTGAAATGTGTGTTAATGAGTAAGCAAAATAAAATGTGTTAAGAATATAAACTTAGACGAGTATAACTTGTAAATTAGAACGGATTTAAATTGTGAAGTTTAACCCTAAATTTAGAAACATTTGAATTGTTTCAAAGTGTTAAAAGAAAAGAATAAATAATATTTTTCAGAATATACTTGAATGTGATCTTATTTTAAAATAAGAAGTTGTTTGAAAACTTAAAAAGAGACCTGTCTTAAATTAAACCCAAAGGTGGTTTAAATTTTAAAAGTATAGCCTGGTGGGCTAAGAAATAAATTTGGAATGTAATGTGAAATCCCAAGGTGATAAGTTTTTGAACTTATAAGATTATTAATGTGAAATTTAAATTTTGAAGTGGAAATTCAAATTTGAGTAAGTTTGACGGGATTAAATTGAATTTGACTTAAAGGAAGTTAAATAAGTTTGGAATAAACAACCTGAATTGGAAATTTCAAGACGAAATTGAGATTTAACTTAGGAAAGTTAAAGGGTTGATTTGGTAGGGAATTATATGTGATCTCAGATAGGATTGAGATCTGGAATGGGTAGTGGATGATGAATGTTTTAAATAAATTGGATGTTTATTTATCTTAATATCATCCTGTTATTATCAGTAATTATGAGACGATGAATTTGATTGTTTAAATGAATTAAGAAGTAAATTGAGGTAATATCTATTTCATTATTGGAATTAAATGGAATTAAACTTTAATTTGAAATTACTTAAGTAATTTTGATTTTAAAGATAAAATTAGACTTGAGAAAATGAGATCACTCTGAACATTAAGATTGGAATGTTTAAAATGAACATGAAAACTGAAATGATTAAGGGTTGGTTCCAAGATTGAATTTGGGTAATAAATTGAATTTCAGAGATTAAATTGTTTTAAAAGGGGTTTGAATTATTATTTGAACCTAGAAATAAGTTTATGTAGAAGTAAAGGTAAATTAAAATGGAATTTTGAAATTTGAACTTAGAATTAAAGGGATAGGCTGTTAAATTAAAAGTAAAGGTTAATTTGATGTATGGGATTAAATCAATATTTGGAATAATAACTCGAATTGGTATAATTCGAGATGGGTTAAAGTGAAATGAAATAGAAAGTTAATTGGAAATTGGAAATTGTTTGGGAATGGAGATTGGGAAGTTGTACGGTTTGGCTCTGGACTATTTTAAATAAATTATTTTGATATACCCTATTTTTAATCTATTTTCCTAACCATTTACTATGCAACTTTTCTTTTTAAATTCCAAGACTATCTTATATTTATTTAGCAACTACTTTCGAAACTATTTAACAATTCTACAACTGATTACTGTTTTTCAACTGTTTTATAAATAATTACTATTTTTCAACTATCTTACAACTACTTAACTATTTTACCATCTATTTTTCAACTAATAATTATTTTTCAACTACTTATCTATTTTTTTAAATTTTCAAGCTATAAACTGGTCGGAGTTCAAACTGTTTATCAGTAAATACCCAATTGAGATAAGAATTTAGTGATAATCCAAATGGGGATTAAGGCAACTGTGAATAAGTGGATAAAATCAAAGTGAGAATGAATAGAAAGGAAATTGATTGGACTAATAATCAATGAAGATAAATACGTAGGATGTACGTATATTATTCTATTCGCATAGTGATTCGATCCAGATTCTAGCACAGAATTTCGAGATAGTATTATCGATCCGAGTTAGGATTTTTCGCTCGATTTTCGACGGCGAACCTGGATATGGATTTTTGATTGGTTCTGGATATTCTCTATCATAGTTATGGCTATGCAAGGGGAATGGCGGTTTCTGATCAAGAAACCAGATCTGAGTCCGCACTAGAAAGTCAGGTGAACGATACTAGTTCGGAAGTGAAATTGTGTGATCGAGTGAGCGATCAGATGAGTATAGCGCACGGATGGTATGTGTACATCGTACGAATTTGAGTGTTATTGATATCGGGAATTTTGAATAAGAAATGTGAAATGGTTCTTTTGAAATGAAAGAATATTTTAGGAAATTGAAAATGAATAAAGGTGAAAATTTGATTTTGAAGTTGTAGATAAAAAGTCATAAGATGATTTTTGAAATGGAAAATATATTTTGTAAATACATGATGAACTTAAAATAAATAAATTTGATATTTCGATGGTAGAAATTAACTTTATGGAAATAAAGTGGAAATTGAATATCTATCTGATTAAAATTTTACTTTATAATAAAAGTGAGTAATTTGGCAAGGGACATTATAAGTAAATTCAAAATTTAATATTGGTTTGGAAGGAAAAGAAAATTTAAATTTGATATCTGTGTTAAATACGATAAAAACTACCTTTGTTAAATTGATAGCATGAAGAAAGGATTTTTTTTGAAACTATTTAAAATATAAAAGGTGAATTTATACAAGTATAAAATTTGATTCAAAAGGTTTCAAGATTTATTATATATATATGGATTTTTGTGAAAATGATTTTGGAAGTGATTTTGAGGAAAGGTTTTGAGAACCTATGGATTTGAGAAAGGCTTTTGATTTTTGGGTAAAATCAATATTGAGATTTGGAAAAGCCTACCTTGTAAATTATCGATTTTGGGAATCGATTTTGGGAATCGATTTTGTGTAAAGGAGCTTTATATGGAATTCATACTAGGTGTATGATTTGGAAAATACTATATGTGTATAGTATAAAGAGTTTTGAGATTGGCTCTGAGGAAAAAGGCGCTCCCTTGAAATGAACTTCTCAGGAGTGCCACAAGGTGGCACTGCCTTGAGCCTCTAAGGGGAGGTTCTAAAGTTGATCCTGTGAGGAGTCCGGACAAAACTAGTTCCTGAGGATTATTTGTAGCGAAAGTCGAGGGGCTGGTGCCCACAGAGGCATTTGGGTTATGCTGTGACGACAGTGTAACTCGATGTCACTGCGATCTACTGCAGACCATAGCAAAAGTCGTGTGTGCCGCTGAGAGCCAACAGTCTACGTTTGATTTTATATCGGTAGACTGCGACACTATGGTAACATAGCGAAAGTCGTGTGAGCCGCTGAGAGCCAACAGTCTACGTTTGATTTTATATCGGTAGACTGCGACACTATGGTAACATAGCGAAAGTCGTGTGAGCCGCTGAGAGCCAACAGTCTATGTTTGATTTTACATCGGTAGACTACGACCTATGTGGGAGTGGAGAAGTTTCATTTTGACAGCGTAATCGTGTGTGCTGCTGAGAGCCAACTATTACATGGACTTTTGCTGCGATGGCAACGTAACCCTGGAATGTAACTGCGATCTGTTGTGGGTTCCATGGTGTAATCGGTTACATGGACTTTTGCTGCGACGGCAACGTAACCCAGGATGTAACTGTGACCATGGATGGGTGTGATGATTTCCAGAGCATTCTCACTAAAGCTATTTCCTCTATTTTCAAAAACTATTTCCTATATTTTCAATAAAATTATTTATTTTCAAAATATTTTTCACTCGATGTTGGAAACGGGTCTGCCAAGCACTTATAGATTTTCAGTCCTACGCCTGATCAACGTATGACCGAATCTCTATGAGAACGATGATGGACTTGTTGAAACATCGAGTTATAATTTTTTTTATAAAAAACTATTTTGGGATAATGTTATATAGATATTAAACGGAAATGATCAAAGAAAATTTATCTGATTTTAAGCATTTTTAATGAATTATGGCTTCGTTCCTTTTCGAGGACGAAAAGTTTTAAGGGGGGAGGGATGTGACATCCCAGATTTTTGGCAGTATTGTTTTAATAAATATTTATTTAAATTAATTAAAATACAGCTTTCCATTCTAAAACAAATATATATATATATAGGATGTAACTTTGATAATAATATTTGATAATGAAGTAAATCTTATGTATATATAAACTTAAGTATAACACAATTATTGTTTGAAAATAAATATAAATATATAGACTTAGGAAAACTATGTTTTAAATTTAACTAATAAGATGTTTGTTTCCAAACTCTAATATACATTTTAGTGACATGGAAGTTATGATTTATTTAATATTGAGCTTTTCAAAAGTTATTTAATAAATAACTATATGGTTTTAATACTTAAGGTAACTGTTTAATAGTTTAAAACTTATTCTAGCTTAAGTTTAAATTTTAAATTTACTAACAAAAAGATTTGTTCTATTTTCTTTTAAGGTATAGCTTGATAAATATGATTAAAAATACATATATGTTTTAAATACAATTTTGTCTAATAATACATTAATAAGAACAATAAAATATGTAATTTATAATAAAGAGATAATTTCTTTTATAAATCATCCCACATTGAAAAATGTGTTATTTTTAAATAATATTAATAAATAAAAATGTACATGTAGAAATACAAGACTATAAGTATTAAGTTAGAAATAAATATTTGTGATAAAAATAGAATTCAGTATATATGGTTACATGACAACATAAAGTAAACACCTTTGATAAATTCTAGCATCATGATAACTATAGGAATTCATTTAGTTACAAAGCAACAAAACAGTAATATACAAACTGGGTGAGTATGTAGGCTAAACAAGACAAAATATATACAAGATTTGTACAAACAAATAAAGAATAAATATGTAAACTTGGAGGAGAAGGCAATAACAATTACTGTAAAGGATCAAAGAAATATCTATGAACACATATACAAGCATAAAGGACTCTTGCATTTAATGATAGCACAACCTAGATCATTTCAGCCACCATTCAAGAGAAAAATCTCTGACCAAGCCTTATAAAAAATAATAACAGTACAAGATAATCTTGTACCTGAATACTACTTCAGCTGTACACATTGCTTTGATATATCATCCTTTTTTTTCCATTTCGTGCATTAAAAAGAAACCTGAGCATAAGAAAAAATCATCACAGCCTGGATTCGAAACTAAGCTAAGTAAAACAAAAGAGATCAAGCTAGCAACAAATTCAAACTCAACAATTAAGTAGCAGATCAAAATTTCAAAAGTACAATTTCCAGTTTAAATATCAAAATCAAGTTGTAAGCTTCAGTTTTAAAGGATTCTCAGATCTTAAGTAATCAAGTTTTCAATTTTCAAAGAGAGCAGTAGCTTCCAGTTCTTAGGCTTCTGATTCAAAGCTCTGTTCTTCATCTTATAACAGGTGAGTGAATCTATCCTCTTGAAATTCAAATTCTATTTTATAACTCTGTTTCTTCAATGATGTGTGTAACTTCACCCTTTCAAAACTTAAGTGTCAGGATTAGTTGCTTATGTATATCTAGGAAATGCGTATGTGTGAATATAGAACTAATTGCTGATATATATATGTGTTAATGTCTGAATGTATGTATGCCTGTATCACTTGATATCTCTGTTTCTGTTTTCCCTTTGAACCAGATTTGCAAACCAAGTCTTTATCATTTGATCTAATAACTATTAGAACTTGGAATATAAATAAAGATTTTTGTGTGACCATGAACTAAAAAAAGAGTTTAAGTTGAAACAGCTATTTAATGTCTTTGGAAATCAAGATAACTAAGCAAAACTCTAAAATAGTTAAAAATACAATTTCTAAATTTACGAATTCAGGTATGTAAGTTGAATTCATATACTTAAACGTGATTTTTAAAGCTGAAATCATAATTTTTAGATCAAGGGTGAAAGAGCAGTTTGGGTTGGTTTGATTTTCTTTGATTTGGCAATCTCTGGTGATCCACTGTGCTGTAGAGGTTGGGATCTTGGGTGTTGGTGGCGGAATGATTGTAGATGATGGAAAAATTGCCAGAAGTCGATCAGCATCACGGTGGCGATGGAGACTGTTCGATTTACTTTAGAACCCTAGTTTTTTATGTGGGTTGAGTTTGTTTTGGCTCGACTTCCTCCATGGATCGAGTGCAACGAGGCTTGGGGTGTTGGAAGTTGGTTGGTTGACGAGGACATGGCCGAAGTTGTAGAGCTTCCGGTGATTGGAGCTTCGAGGGCGAGACGCTGACAGGTTGGGTGGTGGGTTCCGTTACTTGTTCCAGGTTTTGGCAGTGGGGGTCGAATTTGTTTTCGAGAGTGTTGTGACGATCTGATGATCGTTGTAAGGCGTGATAGTGATCGATGACTTGTTTAAGTCATCATGGTTGATCGGAGACTGGTGAATGATCGGTTCATGTGCACCAGATTGCCGTGTACGAGTTGTGGTATCTGGAGTTCGCTGTTAATTGTCGAGGCATCGGGAAAGTTGGGGTTTGACTCGAAGTAATCTCGTGTTTGATCGAGAAGGGAAAGATGAGGGGTTAGCTCGTGTCGTGGCTCGGGAATAACTGTTGTAGGCTCGAGTTCCTTATGTTAGCAATGTTTTAAGAAGACGAAGTGTATAAGTTCAATTTTCAAAGCAAATGTTAAAGTGATTTCGAAAGCATAAGGGTAGAGATAAATTATCAAACATGTTTCGATATTTAAATTTTAAGTAAAAGGGTTTTAAGATTTATTATTTTAAATTGAAATATTTTCCAAATGCAATTTAAATGAAGTAATTAAGGTTTTATTCTTAGTGTAATTGATTAAAGAATGGGTTAATTAAGGTAATAAATGTAAGGGTTAGTTAATTTATGAAAGTGATTAATTAAAAGGGTAATTAACCAATATAAGTAATTTGCGAATGATTAGTTAATGTAATAAATTAAAGATCAATAAAATTAATTACAGTTAATTAATGTGAGTAATTAAAGGTTAATTAATGTGAGTGGTTAAAGAATAATTAATTTGTGAAATTAAAAAGCTAATTACTTAATGTAATTAAAGGGATAAGTAAGGATGATTAATTAATAGGTTGTAATTAATTTGTGTTAAGTAAGCAGGATTAAAGGTGATTGAAGAAATTAATTAAATTTATTCGAATTAATAAGAAATGGTGTGACCAATTAATCTTGCTTATGAAGGATTGAATGCATGGGATTTTCTGTTTTGTGATATTATATGATATGTTATATGTAACGACCCGCCATTTTGGACCATTCGCGTCCATTATAAGTGTATAGGTAGACACTCATGCCGGAGTTGAATTGCTCAAAATACCGCGTTGTTAATTTAAATTTGGCAAAACTGAACATATACAGTAAATAAATAATCACAGAACACAGACACAGAGTAATAATTTGCAGCGGAAATAAAAGAGATAGTAGTTCATGAAGCTACTATATGAATATAAAATACATCAGAGTTTACAACAGAAGAGTAATACGATACATCAGATACAAATCAGAATACATCACTGAAATCATCGAATATCTGAAAGGTGGATAGATAGCTGGATCTCCAAGCGAAGCTCCAACTCCAAAGGTGAGTCTCGAATACTGGTACACTCAGTCTGACCCGAGCGTAAAGCAAAAACACAAGACACTCGAGTCAGGATTAACATTCTTATATTAATAAATCCAACTCAAGTGAAATAGCAATTGAAATACAAGTAACTCAAAGGATGTTTGGAATAACCATCCTTTAAGGATCCGTTAAACTATCTACTATGTAGTAGTGTACGATAAGTAGATAATGTCTATCAGTAATATAAAGATATCAAAATAGCGTTAAGTCATGGCCCATTCCACCCTTAACACATTTTTATTCCCACAAGCATATACAAGACCGTAGTTTCCCCAAAACCGGAAGTCACCAGAGGGAAATCCATATACTCAAGGTACAAAACAAATTCGTAGTGGTCGCGCATAAATGGAATACATGTATGACAAGGCACATGAGGCAATACCCAAGGTAGTGATACTACCGTTCGCCTGATCCGGACTGGTGAGAACGCAACGGCGCAGCGCCCGCAACACCGTGAAACAACACTCCCAAAATCAAGGGTGCACCAATCGACAACAAGTATAAGTAGTTCGAAGAAGTGTGTCCACTTGAGGTAGCAAATCCTCCATTGGCCCGGCACAGCTCCTGTTTTAGTCATTTCCAATTTGACACAAGTGTCAAGGCTATCCATCATCGTTCACTTTCTTCAGTCAACACGTACATCATTCCAACCACTTCATTCTGGATCATCACTCCGCGTATAGTTATTAAAGTGGTTTTCAGTTTAGATAGAGAGTATATCCATAACCGAATTCCGGTCTCTTTAATAGCTTCCGTAATTATTACACCGATTGGTCGTTTATATATTTCAAAAACCAAATCAATTTCAGTTTCAATTTCAATTCGTAAATCAACAATTCGTTTGTCTTTCTAAACCAATTTCCATAATTTACGTTTCAACTTCCAAATTATCATTTCAAAATCTTATAATTCAATTTCAATCTTTATATTGAAAACAATTCAAATATTGATTCAAATTCGCACAAAGTTTCATTTCAAAATCATTAGAATCAATTTAGTTTTAACATTCAAATCAATTTACATTCATTTATCGATTTCATTCAATATTCGTTAAGTAAATTTTATCATTCAAAACAATTCTAT
Source organism: Allium fistulosum (assembly GCA_030737815.1). Lineage (NCBI taxonomy): Eukaryota > Viridiplantae > Streptophyta > Magnoliopsida > Asparagales > Amaryllidaceae > Allium > Allium fistulosum. The sequence continues at coordinate 244,525,543 of CM060905.1, read as the reverse complement.
TAAATTTCCAATTCATTAAATCAATTCTTAAGTTCATCTTCATTAAAACAAAACTTACAATTTTGAATTAAATTAAATTCGTCAAATCAAACTCTTTCGATTACAAGTCTTACATTAATTCCAAAAATATCAAATTTCCATTTCTTGTTAAAGAAATTCAATTTCACTTATTTACTTTCTTAAATAATTTTTCAAAACTTAATTAATAAAGAAAACTCAATTTCAATTATTTACGAAGTAAATTCACTTATTCAAAAGTTCAATTTTCTTAATTAAAAATACAATTCAATTTAATCATTAAATAATTCAATCTTATTTAATTTATTAAATAATTCAAAACTTAATTATTAAATAACTTCAAAGTTTAATAATTTCAAACTTAATTATAATTTCAAACTTAATTATTAAATCATTTCAAAGTTTAATAATTTCAAACTTAATTCAATAATTTCTCAAATTAAACAACATTCTTTCATCAATTACATTGTTGATATCTTGCTTCAGATTTTTATATATTAACATTTTCTTTTCATAAAAATTCCAATTTCAACTTCATTTCAAAACAATATTATTTATTCAAATAAAACCTTCGTTTAAATTTTTAAATCAAATTATTGACCAATCGGGTTTTATTTAATTTTCTATCCTAGGTCAAAGTTCAATTTGGGTATTTATCATTTCAACCCGATTCCAATTCAATTCAAAATCAAAGCATAACAAAGGGAACTTGTAGTGTGATAACTGGGATGGTGTCAAAGTAAATAAACAAACAATAACAACAATCAATATCAATCCAATAATCAATTCAAATAATCCCGAAATAACCGTATTAATTCGCATTGTTATTTGTACGAATTAATATAATTATTTCTAGAATCTACACTATCATTTCATGTAGATTAAAGATTCTACATTACGGTTCTTCACTTGTCATCTATTTACAATTTCATACATCATCAATTTAACAACATACATTCAGTGGTTCAAAGTGTAATTAAACAAATCCTACGTGTCAATAAATTTAACAGTTAAAGGGGTCATATTATACAAATGTCAGTTAATCAAATTTAACCTTTAACTATCCTATATCAATTTCAATTGCATACTATTCATCAATTTAACATTAACACTTTAACGTTCAATATAAACATCAACAATCAATCAATTATCAGCCAAACTGTATTATCATCACATAAATAATTAACAGATAATGGTGTCAGATGTCACAGGTGAACTGATACAGGTAATAACATATAAAACAGTGTAATTAACTAACAGCAGCATATTTCAATTGTCGTTTCAATTGAAATCAAATTTAATAAATAAAAGAACGTTAATCGTGAGTGAGTGCTCACCTTTCGAGGCTAGAGATGCACGAGAAGATGACATGGATACGCACACTAATACGGACATAAAGATTGAGTTACGAATCCAAGCAAAACAAATCGGCACGAATTCAACGATCAAAAGCTGATAACAGAAATCGATGAAATCAAATCAAAACATTCAACATAGCAACAAATAAAACATGTCTTGCGTCAAAGTTTAACAATATAATTCTATGTGCTACCGAGATCGAAATGGTCTGAAATTTGGTATGAATAAAGATCAAAACTTGTATTTTAAACTGCAAAAGATTCACTTGTTTTGGACAAGAGACGAGAAAAGTTACGATGTCACGAACATAGACTCAGGCCATGTTTGTAGCAGTGTAAAATAATTTCTAAGTACAAAAGAACAGCTGCTTGGGTCTAACTTACAGATCCTCGACCACTAATCAATCGATGTCGGATTTGGCTGAAATTTGACAGGCATAAACTAGGTAACTTTGACTTCTTTTTAAAAATAAAATCAACCCATTCCGACGTAAGACAGAAGAGATACGATGCGTCAAACATGAACTCAGGTCGTGTTTGCAGCAGTGCAAAATAATTTCTAAGTACAAAAGAACAGCTGCCTGGGTCTAACTTACAGATCCTCGACCTCTAATCAATCGATGTCGGATTTGGTTGAAATTTGACAGGCATAAACTAGGTAACTTTGACTTCTTTTTAAAAATAAAATCAACCCATTCCGACGTAAGACAGAAGAGATACGATGCGTCAAACATGAACTCAGGTCGTGTTTGCAGCAGTGTAAAATAATTTCTAAGTACAAAAGAACAGCTGTCTGGGTCTAACTTCCAGATCCTCGACCACTAATCAAACGATGTCGGATTTGGCTAAAATTTGACAGGCATAAACTAGGTAACTTCGACTTCTTTTTAAAAATAAAATAAACCCATTCCGATAAAACATGAGTGAGATATGATATCGTGAACATGAAGTCTAATTGCTGTTCAGAAAAAAAATAAAAATAAATAAACATGCAAACAAGTGTAAAATCAGTTTGGTTGCAACTTTATATAAAATAATTACAACAACTTATGTAGCTACCATATTACAGATCTTATACTTATACGTTTTAAACTATCATCTTTATAAATCGTATAATACATAAATAGCTATCTATAAATTTTATAAATCTAGATCATTTAGAATCAATACAAATATCACCACTTATTATAAAATTTCAAACCAATTGATACAACTTTTATGTAAAATAAACGTACACATTTATTAAAGATTAAAAAAAAAATTATATACTATACAACATTCAAATATAAGTTTATATAAAACAATATATATAGCTATGCCATGTGGCTAATGAGAATGTGGCTACTCAACAAGCATAGTCAGCATGCATACATATCCAAACATATATAAACGAAATAAATTTTTCTTTGTATATAACCAACATGCAAGTCACTTGTGTACCACCTATATTTTACTGACATGAATATCTAGCTTCTTCACATTTGCTGAAACATGACACATTATAATTTAACATATTGTACTACTCTTTCTTTCCAAATAACAGTACCCACTCTAAAAATGCATTTTTTTATAAACTGTAAAAGATATAAAACAAATAAGTATATACGTACCATATTATTTTGTACGCACGGACAATAGAAAGAGAAAAGAAGAGGCGGAAGTGGGTCAGCGCGGAGGGGATCAGAGATGCACGCTGCTGCTGTTGAGGTGGAGCAGATGGAGGTGGCCCATAGATGCATGCGGTGGTGAGATAGGCGTTTGATAATGGGGTAGCTCGAGTTGCCGAGGTGGAAGAGTGGCTCGGCCGAGTTGAAGGGATGCGCATGCTCTAGTGTTGGAAATTTTTCTCTTTTTTTTATTTGGAAGAGTTCGAAAATTTTGTGCGTAGAAGGTTGTTGTTGGTTTTTTTTTTTTTTTTTTTTTGGGTGAGGCATAGAAACGAAAATGACAGAAAGCAAGAAGAAAAGAGAAACATGGCTTGGCTGAGGAGGAAGATAATAGGTCACGGAAACTATTTATCAAAAGCTAACAACCGGTTGGAAATTTTGGAATAATAAAGGTCACGGAAACATCGAAATTTGCATACGTGAATCGATGGAAATAAATGCCAATGGCTATCTGGTTTCAATTGATAGATAGATGAAAGGTCACACGGAGACAAAACGCTCAAAACGGTAGCGATACGGTTACCGTTTCATAAATTCCACCGCTAATCGGACAACAAAATACCGAATTGAATATACCGTAGAGATCAGCGCGACGAGACGATCAAAATGGTATAAAAATATCAGTAGTATGATTGAATTATAAAAATTCGAATTTTTCTACTAGCGGAAAATGCAAGAAAAACGCTGGAAATTAAGATCGACGGAGCCAAAGATGTCCGAATTTGGAAAAATGACAAACTGACATCTTGCTCAGAAGATGATTTAGAATTTTTCTATGTAAAAATATTTTGGTTTTGAAAACGTTTTATTTGCAACGCTGTTTAACTGATTAAATTGAAGTAAATTTACGCGTGAAATAAACTTTCGTATTTTCGGACGAAAATTTACCAGTTGCTATGTTTAACTAGACGTATTCCAAATATCAAATTTTTATTTCAAAATTTTATCGTTTAAAATTTCGCAAAATTTCAACTAATTACGTTATTAAAACCGTTGAAATTTACGGGTCGTTACACTCTCCCCCACTCAAAACTTTTCGTCCCCGAAAAGGAACGAGGTAGGAGAATAGAAACAACCAGAAAGAAAAACAGATTTGAAATACAGAATAATAATTTATTTAAACCATATAAATTCAAATTTAAATTAATTGATATTCAATATTTGATTTAATCCATTTTATTTCACTAAAAAAAATCAATCTCAACTATTTCTAAATTCATTATCTTATTATCCCATTTTCTTAAACTTACAATTTCTAGAACCATAAATTTGAATAGTCTTTTATTATAATCATATTTTCTTCGACAATTTTAAATTCTTCTTTATTCCAATTACCGTTAAATTTATTCTACTTAATATATCTACTCACATATATTTGATCCATATAAATTAATTTAAACATAAAAGTTTCGATTTAAATCAATTTATATTTACTAATCGCTTTTAAATTCAAGGTATTTTCATAAGTTGATCAAATTTCAATCTATTAATTCTTTCAAAACAAATTTATTAATTCTCTCAAAACAAATTTATTTCATTATTAACCGAGTTTTACTTATTATCCTATCTAACTCTATTAACATCTTTATAATCAAAATTTAGTGTATAACATTTATTATATACACTCAAATTTTATTTATAAATTCAATTTATCTTATATATTATCCAATTACATATTCAACTTTTGAATGATTTAGGTAAGTTGTATTAGAATGCAGTTGAACAATATACAAATAAAATTTTCCCAATTCAATTATTCAAGTTTAAATATTTATTCCAAATTTTTGTTTTATTTATAATTAAAACATCTTTTAACATGATTTTTAAGAATTAAATTTCCGATTAACTTTTAAAAAAATTTGATATAATATATTTATATCAAATCAAATTAAATTTTAAAATAAGATACCTATATATATAAATCAAATTATACTGAAGAAATTCAAATCAAAATATTTTTCAAAACAAAACCGTAGCAAAGCTACAGAATGGTTTCTCCACTTCAAAACTCGAAAATGAATGTCGATGATGCGGCCGCCATCACCGAAATTATTTTCCAGCGACAAAGAGAAGAGCACTAATTTCAACATTTTAAAATTTCTTTGAAAGTCATTTATATTCGAAAATACTTCCAATAATATATACTTTAAAATTTTAAAACCAAAGTTCGAAATCACCGGAAACTAAATTCTCAAATTTCTGAATTAAATTCATTTCAAATTTCAATCAATTTATAACCAAGTTTATAAATTCATTTATTTATATTATGCAATAGTCAATGGTTTACAAATTAATAAATGAAAATCAAATATTATTATTTCAAACAACAAATTCATTAATAATTTAAGTCCAGAAACTTATATTTATATATAATATAATCATACAAAATTTTTATTTTATTTATCAAATTTGGAAACGATATTGTGTCAGTTTGCTCTGCTCAAGTGTTTTGAAAATCCTATCGATAGCGTTGATCAGACGAATCGATCGAAAACCCAAATCAACATCAACAACTCAAACAACACAATATGTATTAGAACATTTTTAAATATTAATTTTCAAATATACATCCTTACTTGACGATACAATAATGGTTTTCAAAGCAAGGATAGAGATTCAAATTTTTGATAGACTCAAATCAAAGAGAATTTCGATTCGAAGATAGGTTTGAAACAAAGACGAGATAATTAAATAACAAAATAAAGCGATGGATAAATTTATATAAGTCGCGGGCAACCTTAACCGGGTCGACCGTGGCTTCGAAATAAGATCGGTGTAGAATTCCGAGGTAAATCGACATTCGATCTCAAGAAATAGAATTCAGGTATAGCAGGAGATAGATAGCATCGTAAACCGAGGATACAGAAATCTCCGGTGAATCGATGCCTATTATAAAGGAGTTTTGCTCCTTTACGAATCATTCGAAGATTGGCGAGACCGCCGATCTATTATAAAGATCATTCGATATGGAGTTATGGGATACTCCAGAATTGAAAGAAGACGAATAGTGAGGGACACGAATGAAATTTGGAACCGTAGGGAACGTTCCAAAATTCAAAGGAATCGAGTCAAAAGGAAGAGATTGAAACTCGGATGAGAGTGATTCTGTAAATACATTTACCCTATATGTTAAGTTTTGCCTAGAGCTACCAAAGCTCTGATACCAACTGTAACGACCCGCCATTTTGGACCATTCGCGTCCATTATAAGTGTATAGGTAGACACTCATGCCGGAGTTGAATTGCTCAAAATACCGCGTTGTTAATTTAAATTTGGCAAAACTGAACATATACAGTAAATAAATAATCACAGAACACAGACACAGAGTAATAATTTGCAGCGGAAATAAAAGAGATAGTAGTTCATGAAGCTACTATATGAATATAAAATACATCAGAGTTTACAACAGAAGAGTAATACGATACATCAGATACAAATCAGAATACATCACTGAAATCATCGAATATCTGAAAGCTGGATAGATAGCTGGATCTCCAAGCGAAGCTCCAACTCCAAAGGTGAGTCTCGAATACTGGTACACTCAGTCTGACCCGAGCGTAAAGCAAAAACACAAGACACTCGAGTCAGGATTAACATTCTTATATTAATAAATCCAACTCAAGTGAAATAGCAATTGAAATACAAGTAACTCAAAGGATGTTTGGAATAACCATCCTTTAAGGATCCGTTAAACTATCTACTATGTAGTAGTGTACGATAAGTAGATAATGTCTATCAGTAATATAAAGATATCAAAATAGCGTTAAGTCATGGCCCATTCCACCCTTAACACATTTTTATTCCCACAAGCATATACAAGACCGTAGTTTCCCCAAAACCGGAAGTCACCAGAGGGAAATCCATATACTCAAGGTACAAAACAAATTCGTAGTGGTCGCGCATAAATGGAATACAAGTATGACAAGGCACATGAGGCAATACCCAAGGTAGTGATACTACCGTTCGCCTGATCCGGACTGGTGAGAACGCAACGCCGCAGCGCCCGCAACACCGTGAAACAACACTCCCAAAATCAAGGGTGCACCAATCGACAACAAGTATAAGTAGTTCGAAGAAGTGTGTCCACTTGAGGTAGCAAATCCTCCATTGGCCCGGCACAGCTCCTGTTTTAGTCATTTCCAATTTGACACAAGTGTCAAGGCTATCCATCATCGTTCACTTTCTTCAGTCAACACGTACATCATTCCAACCACTTCATTCTGGATCATCACTCCGCGTATAGTTATTAAAGTGGTTTTCGGTTTAGATAGAGAGTATATCCATAACCGAATTCCGGTCTCTTTAATAACTTCCGTAATTATTACACCGATTGGTCGTTTATATATTTCAAAAACCAAATCAATTTCAGTTTCAATTTCAATTCGTAAATCAACAATTCGTTTGTCTTTCTAAACCAATTTCCATAATTTACGTTTCAACTTCCAAATTATCATTTCAAAATCTTATAATTCAATTTCAATCTTTATATTGAAAACAATTCAAATATTGATTCAAATTCGCACAAAGTTTCATTTCAAAATCATTAGAATCAATTTAGTTTTAACATTCAAATCAATTTACATTCATTTATCGATTTCATTCAATATTCGTTAAGTAAATTTTATCATTCAAAATAATTCTATTAAATTTCCAATTCATTAAATCAATTCTTAAGTTCATCTTCATTAAAACAAAACTTACAATTTTGAATTAAATTAAATTCGTCAAATCAAACTCTTTCGATTACAAGTCTTACATTAATTCCAAAAATATCAAATTTCCATTTCTTGTTAAAGAAATTCAATTTCACTTATTTACTTTCTTAAATAATTTTTCAAAACTTAATTAATAAAGAAAACTCAATTTCAATTATTTACGAAGTAAATTCACTTATTCAAAAGTTCAATTTTCTTAATTAAAAATACAATTCAATTTAATCATTAAATAATTCAATCTTATTTAATTTATTAAATAATTCAAAACTTAATTATTAAATAACTTCAAAGTTTAATAATTTCAAACTTAATTATAATTTCAAACTTAATTATTAAATCATTTCAAAGTTTAATAATTTCAAACTTAATTCAATAATTTCTCAAATTAAACAACATTCTTTCATCAATTACATTGTTGATATCTTGCTTCAGATTTTTATATATTAACATTTTCTTTTCATAAAAATTCCAATTTCAACTTCATTTCAAAACAATATTATTTATTCAAATAAAACCTTCGTTTAAATTTTTAAATCAAATTATTGACCAATCGGGTTTTATTTAATTTTCTATCCTAGGTCAAAGTTCAATTTGGGTATTTATCATTTCAACCCGATTCCAATTCAATTCAAAATCAAAGCATAACAAAGGGAACTTGCAGTGTGATAACTGGGATGGTGTCAAAGTAAATAAACAAACAATAACAACAATCAATATCAATCCAATAATCAATTCAAATAATCCCGAAATAACCGTATTAATTCGCATTGTTATTTGTACGAATTAATATAATTATTTCTAGAATCTACACTATCATTTCATGTAGATTAAAGATTCTACATTACGGTTCTTCACTTGTCATCTATTTACAATTTCATACATCATCAATTTAACAACATACATTCAGTGGTTCAAAGTGTAATTAAACAAATCCTACGTGTCAATAAATTTAACAGTTAAAGGGGTCATATTATACAAATGTCAGTTAATCAAATTTAACCTTTAACTATCCTATATCAATTTCAATTGCATACTATTCATCAATTTAACATTAACACTTTAACGTTCAATATAAACATCAACAATCAATCAATTATCAGCCAAACTGTATTATCATCACATAAATAATTAATAGATAATGGTGTCAGATGTCACAGGTGAACTGATACAGGTAATAACATATAAAACAGTGTAATTAACTAACAGCAGCATATTTCAATTGTCGTTTCAATTGAAATCAAATTTAATAAATAAAAGAACGTTAATCGTGAGTGAGTGCTCACCTTTCGAGGCTAGAGATGCACGAGAAGATGACATGGATACGCACACTGATACGGATATAGAGATTGAGTTACGAATCCAAGCAAAACAAATCGGCACGAATTCAACGATCAAAAGCTGATAACAGAAATCGATGAAATCAAATCAAAACATTCAACATAGCAACAAATAAAACATGTCTTGCGTCAAAGTTTAACAATATAATTCTATGTGCTACCGAGATCGAAATGGTCTGAAATTTGGTATGAATAAAGATCAAAACTTGTATTTTAAACTGCAAAAGATTCACTTGTTTTGGACAAGAGACGAGAAAAGTTACGATGTCACGAACATAGACTCAGGCCATGTTTGTAGCAGTGTAAAATAATTTCTAAGTACAAAAGAACAGCTGCCTGGGTCTAACTTACAGATCCTCGACCACTAATCAATCGATGTCGGATTTGGCTGAAATTTGACAGGCATAAACTAGGTAACTTTGACTTCTTTTTAAAAATAAAATCAACCCATTCCGACGTAAGACAGAAGAGATACGATGCGTCAAACATGAACTCAGGTCGTGTTTGCAGCAGTGTAAAATAATTTCTAAGTACAAAAGAACAGCTGCCTGGGTCTAACTTACAGATCCTCGACCTCTAATCAATCGATGTCGGATTTGGCTGAAATTTGACAGGCATAAACTAGGTAACTTTGACTTCTTTTTAAAAATAAAATCAACTCATTCCGACGTAAGACAGAAGAGATACGATGCGTCAAACATGAACTCAGGTCGTGTTTGCAGCAGTGTAAAATAATTTCTAAGTACAAAAGAACAGCTGTCTGGGTCTAACTTCCAGATCCTCGACCACTAATCAAACGATGTCGGATTTGGCTAAAATTTGACAGGCATAAACTAGGTAACTTCGACTTCTTTTTAAAAATAAAATAAACCCATTCCGATAAAACATGAGTGAGATATGATATCGTGAACATGAAGTCTAATTGCTGTTCAGAAAAAAAATAAAAATAAATAAACATGCAAACAAGTGTAAAATCAGTTTGGTTGCAACTTTATATAAAATAATTACAACAACTTATGTAGCTACCATATTACAGATCTTATACTTATACGTTTTAAACTATCATCTTTATAAATCGTATAATACATAAATAGCTATCTATAAATTTTATAAATCTAGATCATTTAGAATCAATACAAATATCACCACTTATTATAAAATTTCAAACCAATTGATACAACTTTTATGTAAAATAAACGTACACATTTATTAAAGATTAAAAAAAAATTATATACTATACAACATTCAAATATAAGTTTATATAAAACAATATATATAGCTATGCCATGTGGCTAATGAGAATGTGGCTACTCAACAAGCATAGTCAGCATGCATACATATCCAAACATATATAAACGAAATAAATTTTTCTTTGTATATAACCAACATGCAAGTCACTTGTCTACCACCTATATTTTACTGACATGAATATCTAGCTTCTTCACATTTGCTGAAACATGACACATTATAATTTAACATATTGTACTACTCTTTCTTTCCAAATAACAGTACCCACTCTAAAAATGCATTTTTTTATAAACTGTAAAAGATATAAAACAAATAAGTATATACGTACCATATTATTTTGTACGCACGGACAATAGAAAGAGAAAAGAAGAGGCGGAAGTGGGTCAGCGCGGAGGGGATCAGAGATGCACGCTGCTGCTGTTGAGGTGGAGCAGATGGAGGTGGCCCATAGATGCATGCGGTGGTGAGATAGGCGTTTGATAATGGGGTAGCTCGAGTTGCAGAGGTGGAAGAGTGGCTCGGCCGAGTTGAAGGGATGCGCATGCTCTAGTGTTGGAAATTTTTCTTTTTTTTTTATTTGGAAGAGTTCGAAAATTTTGTGCGTAGAAGGTTGTTGTTGGTTTTTTTTTTTTTTTTTTTTTTGGGTGAGGCATAGAAACGAAAATGACAGAAAGCAAGAAGAAAAGAGAAACATGGCTTGGCTGAGGAGGAAGATAATAGGTCACGGAAACTATTTATCAAAAGCTAACAACCGGTTGGAAATTTTGGAATAATAAAGGTCACGGAAACATCGAAATTTGCATACGTGAATCGATGGAAATAAATGCCAATGGCTATCTGGTTTCAATTGATAGATAGATGAAAGGTCACACGGAGACAAAACGCTCAAAACGGTAGCGATACGGTTACCGTTTCACAAATTCCACCGCTAATCGGACAACAAAATACCGAATTGAATATACCGTAGAGATCAGCGCGACGAGACGATCAAAATGGTATAAAAATATCAGTAGTATGATTGAATTATAAAAATTCGAATTTTTCTACTAGCGGAAAATGCAAGAAAAACGCTGGAAATTAAGATCGACGGAGCCAAAGATGTCCGAATTTGGAAAAATGACAAACTGACATCTTGCTCAGAAGATGTTTTAGAATTTTTCTATGTAAAAATATTTTGGTTTTGAAAACGTTTTATTTGCAACGCTGTTTAACTGATTAAATTGAAGTAAATTTACGCGTGAAATAAACTTTCGTATTTTCGGACGAAAATTTACCAGTTGCTATGTTTAACTAGACGTATTCCAAATATCAAATTTTTATTTCAAAATTTTATCGTTTAAAATTTCGCAAAATTTCAACTAATTACGTTATTAAAACCGTTGAAATTTACGGGTCGTTACACTCTCCACCACTCAAAACTTTTCGTCCCCGAAAAGGAACGAGGTAGGAGAATAGAAACAACCAGAAAGAAAAACAGATTTGAAATACAGAATAATAATTTATTTAAACCATATAAATTCAAATTTAAATTAATTGATATTCAATATTTGATTTAATCCATTTTATTTCACTAAAAAAAATCAATCTCAACTATTTCTAAATTCATTATCTTATTATCCCATTTTCTTAAACTTACAATTTCTAGAACCATAAATTTGAATAGTCTTTTATTATAATCATATTTTCTTCGACAATTTTAAATTCTTCTTTATTCCAATTACCGTTAAATTTATTCTACTTAATATATCTACTCACATATATTTGACCCATATAAATTAATTTAAACATAAAAGTTTCGATTTAAATCAATTTATATTTACTAATCGCTTTTAAATTCAAGGTATTTTCATAAGTTGATCAAATTTCAATCTATTAATTCTTTCAAAACAAATTTATTAATTCTCTCAAAACAAATTTATTTCATTATTAACCGAGTTTTACTTATTATCCTATCTAACTCTATTAACATCTTTATAATCAAAATTTAGTGTATAACATTTATTATATACACTCAAATTTTATTTATAAATTCAATTTATCATATATATTATCCAATTACATATTCAACTTTTGAATGATTTAGGTAAGTTGTATTAGAATGTAGTTGAACAATATACAAATAAAATTTTCCCAATTCAATTATTCAAGTTTAAATATTTATTCCAAATTTTTGTTTTATTTATAATTAAAACATCTTGCTTATGAAGGATTGAATGCATGGGATTTTCTGTTTTGTGATATTATATGATATGTTATATTTGGGTTAAACTGTGGTAATATGGTTTGTCTATGACAAAATGGTAGGGTAAATATGTACTTTTGAATATAAAATGGAATTATTTAACTTAAACAGCTTTGTTTAAGGTTACATTAAATTCAAAGAGTCCGGAGTCGGGTATTAGTAAATACCCAAAACCCCTTCGGTTGAAATCTTCTATAATTTTTTTTATAGATTGAAATGTGAAATCAATTGACTGGAATGGAATGATTGGACCATTTAACCTAGGTTTCGAACTTAGGAATTGATGTGTAAAATAAGTGATGTCTATATCAAATTGTGAATTTGTAAATTGATACGAGTTACCCGGGTTTCTTTATAAATGTGGACTTGGTATTTCAATTTATATGGATTTACTCACGCTTGTTTCCAGCCTGACCCGGGTGTTACTTTGATGTAATGCTCGGGTCAGACCGAGTATTACAGATTTTCAGGTAAGGACGTTCTGGAGCTTAGGAGAGGAGCTGGATGGTAGGACGTATGGAGTGTTTCCGTTGTGACTATTATTTCTGTTTATCTGAGATATATTTGATTTGTATATACTCAGTGTTGTGTATGAGAGTAACTCTGATGTATTATAAATGCAAATTGACAGATATAGTATTCTTTTGTAAACTGCTATTATTTGATATTATATTTTGATCCGCTGCGAATGTGAGATTCTGTGTTTTATTTTCTATTTCTTCTTCTATCTCTTTCTTCTTTTCCTAACTATCTGGAATCTTCAGGATCGAAAATTCCGGGTCGTTACATTGGAGTTGTATATGATTTCATCTATTTCTTTATTTCCGCTGTGTTGTTATACTTAATGGTGTTATAAGCTCCGGCGAGCCAGATTTGGCATTTGAATCTATGATATTTCGAGTACAAGTGAAGTACGGGTGTCGATTTTCGAAGGCCGAGTCAGGATCATTATAATTGGTATCAGAGCTGAGGGTAAAACTTTAGCTCAGGAGTATAACACATTAAGTAGCTCATTAGAGATAGGGTGAAGTATACCCTAGAATGAGTATTCCTCGAATATTCGTTCGAATGCCTCAGTAAATTCCCTTACTATCCACTGATAGTAAATATGAGTGTAAGAAGAGGATGACAGGGGAATACGACTATAAATGGTCAATACCCTGTAAAAACAAGGAAACAAATTTTCTCTATCAATCTCTTTTGTTCGTCGTTTTTCCTCAATTCTTCGATAATTTCTGGTAGATCCAGGAAGGAGATTCGATATATTAAAATGGGACGTAAACTCCGGATGGACCAAAATTGTTTGTTGGATGAATTGTTTGCTATGGTTGATAGGTATACTTTAGTTTCTAAACTAAATTTTTTGAAATTGTATCCATAGATCTATCTATTCTTTGGGATTCCGAATATACTCTACGGATGGTTAGTTATCCCTTCGAACTAACCGATGCCACTGCATATTTCGTAGATCTGGATAACCCGAGTATCTTCTGAAGTGTTAAAAACAGATTCGTTCTTGTATCTATTATTGATATTCTGATTTGGTAAGCCAAATGCAGAATAGATATTCAGTTTGATTTGATGAAATGTTTTTCATCTATCTTTGTGTCTCCCTATGCAATTTCGAGGATGAAATTCTTTTAAGGGGGGAAGTCTGTAACGACCCCGAATTTTTTATATATTTAAATTAATAATTAATTAATTTTTGAATAAAATTTGTGAAATAAAATGATAAATGGATTGCGAGTTTCCCCGAATTCAAATAAATTTGTGTTAAATCATTTAAAAATTTAAATATTGTATATATATGTATGTATGTGAATATATATGTATACGTGCATATATGAGTAAATTTGAATATATATGTATAGATTTTAATTTGGATTTAAATCTTAATAAATGGTTGAAAATAAATTATAAAATATAAGGTAAATAAATAGATCTCAATATCATATTAATAAATCAATACCAAATAGTACAAAATAGAATTTCATTTACATTGCAAAGTAATAAAACAAATAAAAATCATAAAAGATAAAATAAAAAGATAGGGGTTCAATTACATTATAAAGCAATTGGACTTAGCAAAAGAAACAACATATTGAACTATATATATTCATGTGCAAGAAAAATGTAAGTATGAAGACAAAACAAGTAAACATATATTAGACATAAAGTACTTAGCATTAAATGCCATCACAATTATCTCAAATATTTTGTAACAGCCGAAACAAAGAAATAATCCAAACAAATAAAAATATATGCAAGATTGTACATACAAAATAAAAGAAATAGTATTGTAAACATGATAAGGTACCAAAGCATTAAATGCTATCATCTCAAATTTGCTGGAAAATCATCTCAGCCTCCAAATTGAGATAAAAATCCCTGGCCAAAGTATAAACAAATTATATCAATTGTACAAGTTCTATCACCAGCAAATTCATATTCTTTATACCTCCTCCTCACTTCAATTTTTTTCATTTTCACTGAGAAAAATCTAAAGTAAACATCAACTTAAACTTAAACAAAGCTTCAGTTTAAAACAACAATCCAACAAATATATCAATACAAATTCCAGAGATCAAATTGAAGATTTCAACTTGCCAGTTTCTACAACCTGTTTCAAGCATCAAGCTTCAGAATTATTTCCAGTATTCAACCTCCTCCGTTCAAAAGAAAATCAATGTGAGTAACTTTTGTTTTAAAACTTAAAAGTATGAATCTACTGAATACTTATCTGTGAGTAAGCATGTATATGACTTCTCTGGGTATATTTAAAGATGGATGTATGGTTGTAGGCTATGTTATATATGTCCTCTGTCTAAATCTCTAAATATAAGATTTGATTCAAAAATCATTTTCCCTTGATCTACTTGCTATTTGAACTTTGTGTTAAAACAAAAATTGTTTGTTATAGCCTATATTTAAGATTAAAATTTATTCGAGTCGAAACAATTTGTTAATAGCTCAGGAAATCAAGAAAACTGACATATCTTTCCATATGTCAAAAATTCGAACTTTACAATTCACAAATTCAAATATGTAAATGAAATCTTTATACTTTAACATGATTTTTAAGGTAAAAATCATAATTTTTAGATCAAAGAACGGAGAGCAGTTCGAGTTGGTTTAAATCTCGTTCTATCATCGATCTCTGATGACCTACTGGTTCGTGGGGCTAGGGGTTTGTCTGGAGGTGGTGGAGTCCATGGCGTTGCTAGGAGAAATACTCAGAGTGGTCACCGATGATCGTGGAAGCGGTGGTGGCAAGTTTCAGTTCCTAAACCTAGTTTTGCTGTGGCTTTGTTTTTGGTTTCGTTCGTCGGCTAGGATTGATCGAGTGCTTTGTGGTTTTGGGAAATGATAGAGGAAGAGTTGACGAGGGGATGGCCGGAATTTCAGGTGTTCTAGTGGTCGAGGTTGCGAGGACGAGGCGTTGACAGGAACAGGTGGTGGCGATTCCAGTTTGTGTTCCAGGTTCGAGTTCGAGCTCGATTTCAAATCTGAGATGGAGGTTGGGTTCTGGTGGTCGGGGAGAGGAGCGTGGAAGGTTGTCGACTTGCTCGACGTCGAGGCGACGCCTGGAACCGGCCAACGTCGATGTGCACGTGCACAAGCATGGGAGTGGTTAGCCTGGGATTTGTTGCCTGGGAAGAATTGGTTTTCTAGCGTGTTTTACTCGAGTGTTACCCGAGGTGCTCCTGCGTTTGACTCGAAGCAAGATGGTCATGGGCTCGGGTCAGAATTTTTGGTTCCAGTTTTTCAACCTGGAACCTGTTTTCCTGTTTTGAAATTTTAAACTAAATTTAAATTTTAAACTAAGGGTTTTTAAAAACCGAGTTTAAATCAAAATGTAAATATAATTCAAGTTGATTTGAAATTTAGTTTGAAGATAAATAAAAAGTTTTAAATTCCATTTGTTTTAATAATTTAAAAGTAATTAAAGGTAGTGGGGAAATTGGAATTTAAAATAGAATTGAATTTGAAAATAAAATTTAAACAAGTTAAATTTTAAACCTGGAACTAATTTTAAATCAGATTTTAAAATTTTGAGATTTAATTAAGTTGTATCACTTAAGTGTGGCAATAAATTAAATATCTTAAAGTTAAGGAAAAAGAATTGATTTTTAAACTCTTAAAAATTTCTTTGGTAATCAATGATTATTCTACTATGTAAATTTAAAATGTTAAGGAAATTTGTTTTAAACTTTATTAAAAGTAAATGAGGATTTATTTTAAATTTTAAATCTAATTTGGAGATAAAAAGGAAATTTGAAACAATGTTTCAATATATGGTAATAATCATTAAATCATAAATATAAATGAGTTTACTTTAATTAATGAAGATTTATGATTTAAAATTCATTAATGAATGAATTATTAATGGTTAATTAATTTATAATCAAAAAATGATTAATATAAGAAATTTTCTTTAAAAGGTGATTAAAGAAATTTAATAGTTAATAAAATCATTAACTAAGATTATTTGAACAATTAATTAATGTGATAAATTTTAACAATAAATTTAGATTGATTAAATTAATAATAATCAATTGTGGAACTATTAAGTATAATTACTTAACGACAGTAATTATGGAATTAATCATTCAATATAATCAATTGAGTTAATTGAATTGATTCAAGTTAAAATTTCTTAAGTATAATTCAGAATAAACTTGATAATTTTGGAAATATAATTACTCAGAGAAGTAATTAATAGATAATTACTAAATGTAATTAATTGAATGATGATTTGAAATCTGAGTATAATTATTTGTGAATAATTAAAGGATTAATTAATAATGGCGATTAATTAAGATTAATTTAATAATTAAAGATTAATTGATTTATTAATTAAAATTGATTAGTTAATAATTAAGGGTTAACTAATAAATTTGAAGGAAGATTTATTTCAAATAATTTGAAATTAACTTTTGATAATTAACCCGGATTAATAGTTGAAACATCTGATTTAAATTAATCAGTTGATTAATAAATTCACTTGTGAATGTTTGGATTCGACTGAATGATTGAATTGCTTGATATTTCTGATGTGTGATGCTTTGTGATATATTCTGATTTGTGTGTGATCTGTACTGTAATTCATTTATTTGGGATGAATGTAAATTATTATCTGTAATTTATATATCTGTGGTCTGTAAATGAACGATAAGCGTTATAGTATACCGCTTATCAACTATATTTCCGTATTCTGATCTGTGATAATTGAATGATGTTGCACTACTGTGTGAAACCCCTGGACTACACTATACACACACAAATATGGATTTCACATGGAAATCAGTTAAGTCACAGATTTTTGATAATTTTAAAGATTGAATTCTTGAATTCACATAGTTTTGGGAATTTGAATTGAGAGCTTTGAAAATGAGTTTCAAATGTAAAAGTTATTTTAAATAACTTAATAAAACTTGATATTTAATAATTTGATTTAAATTTGAATTCAATACTTGAATTGAATTCAATGATTTGGGAAAACTAATTGTTTCCAACTGATAAAAGCTCTTATATAAGAAATAGATTTCCAATTTGAATTAAAGGAATTTCAAGTTTGAATTGAAGATGGTTTTTCAAATTACGAATAAATCTTTGGAAACGTGTTTTGAAAACTATCAGTTAAATCTTTGTTTTTAAGATTTAATGAGTTAATCCAACTGAAATGGAAATTAATTTGGAAAATCTGTGAATGAATCTTTTGTTTAAAAGATTAAAGTGTGGAAATTGTTTAAACCATTGAAGGTTGTTAATAGAATCTTTTTGTTTTAAAATATTAAAATGGTAATGTGTTTAAACCATTTGAAAGAAAGTTTTGGATAATCAGTTGTGACTTAATTGAAATCCATTATCCATATGTTTTTAAATATCGCGCTCATTATTTGGATTAGCCGGGAGAGGACCTTTGTGTCACATAACCCATTTCGAATAATGATACGTCGTATATGGATTGCATTTGAAGACCGGTGGTGAAGACTGGGTATTTGCGAGAACGATAGGATAACCTATCGATTGTCTCTGCACTGAGTCGCGCCGGTATAGAGATTTCCTAAGTGATGGGAAATCCGATCGGGATTGTGAATACCCGAATTGCAAGGGCTTCTTTGGAAGTGCCTTCGGTTCTGTTCGAACCCGAAACAGACTTGTATGGTTACATGTCTGACATTACACTTTGAGATATAAAGCAGATTTCTTTCTAATACATTTCTGTTGGTGGCAGAGAATTTATCCTCTTAGCTTAACACCCTTCTCTGAGACGTACGAGCTCAGAGGTTATGTAGTTGAAGGCTATCAGTGATATACTCCCAATTTGGTTGTGTGGCATGCTGAGTGTTGCTGTGTGTTGATCATTTATTGATCATTTGTGATCAAAGCATGGCTTTGTGAAAAAGCATGGCTTTGTGAAAAAGCGTAGCTTTGTGGACGAGACCTCATCGAACCTCACAGACCGGAAATGGTCGAAACAGGAATGATGCGGCAAGGTTATGAGGGTCGCGCCCTTTAGGGTATGTCATTTCCTTCTGGAAAAGGGTGGTATCAGGTATGGAGCCCTGGTATTTAACCTATATGGATACTCCAATCTCATTTACTGTGTGATTGTGTGTTTGATCGAGGCGCCTCCGATAAAGGTCCCAAAGGACCGGGGAATGGCATATTCATGAGTTACCTAGTTACAGGGGTAACCCGGCCTTGTGTTGGCAGAGAGCTAGTTAGTTCTCGGGACGTCCAGCCAGAGGCGATCCCATGTGGCGGTAGGAAGTTCCTTAGCCTGACCATTTGTTGGAAATCCATCTTCCAATACGAACCGTGTACGGTATTAGTTGTAGAACCTGCCATTTACTTATGGTGGTCACCACTGTTTAGATGGTAGCTATAGTAGGCATAGTTCAAAATGTCTATGCTGGCTAAAATTAATATTATACTTTCGAAATGTTTTCCTACACTATGCACTAATAATAATAATCCAGTGATTTTGCGTAGTAAGCATGTTTGACTATCATAAGAAGAAATCTCCTCCAATTCTGCGTTTGCATTGTGTGTGTGGCGGGAGGTCTTATGGTAGTTTCATTTTCCAAAAGGATTTCAGATGTCTTTTAAAAGTCTTTTGTGTTTGTTTAAAGATAAACTGTTTTTGTTACTCACACCAGTCCTATGACTGACTCGGAGTTTATTATTCCTTTCCTAAACTCTGGGTGCTCATAATTTTCCACACGGGCAGTCTAGAGTTGGGTTTTTTCAGATATTCAGGTTAGTGAATTATCTGGAGCTAGTTCAGTTTTGGAGATCATGGCTGACGTTGCTTATCTTGGTGCAACGAATTCAAGCTTGATGTTGGAGTCTTCAGAGTCATTCTCTTCTGTAGATCATTTGGTGTGATCTCTTCCATTATTGTTATTTCCGCTGTATCATTATTTATCTCTGATATTGTTGTATGTCATACTGGATATTGTATTCATTGGAGTTATATATGATATCATCTATTTCTTTATTTCCGCTGTGTTGTTATACTTAATGGTGTTATAAGCTCCGGCGAGCCAGATTTGGCGTTTGAATCTACGACAGTTCGAGTACAAGTGAAGTACGGGTGTCGATTTTCGAAGGCCGAGTCAGGATCATTATAAAATTCTTTTAAGGGGGGAAGATTGTAACGACCCAAAATTTTTGTCATTTGGAATTCGTATATTTAATTGATTTCAAATATTAACAAGTAAGATTTGCAAGTCGAATAAATTTAAATTCGAATATAGTGATTTAATTGGATAATTAAATCGATAATTTAATATTTGAAATTGTGTAAATAATTGGAATCTGAATTAAATGTGAATAAAAATGATTTATAAAGTTATATTAAATCATATTGGAGTTAGAATGATGTTATATTACTTTTAAAATTTAATTAAAAGTTAATTTTTGAAAATTGAATATTTTAATATTTAATTGACGATTGAAAATAGTCATTTTTCAAATAGTCTTGTATTTTGACGAAACCAGTTTCATCGGATCTGTAATGTGAAATTATTGTAAGATTTCAATTTTCGTAGCAATCGGAGTTGTCGTTTGTCTGGGGCGAGCCAAAACGCATCGAAATCGTTTTAAATCGATTTGATTTAAATTTGATCGTTTATTTCCGTAACTCTCACATACGATCGAATTAGCTCCCGAAACACATTCCATTATGTTCGGAAAGCGGGTAAAACATTATAAACGTCAGCCGGCACGCGAGATTTGGAGTTCGGAAAATTTTGGATGAATAGTGTTTCGTAGAATTTTCTATATAAGGCCACAACATTTTCTATTTTGCAAACAAAAGCAAAACCCTAACCCTAACCCTTGCCGCCAGTTTTCAGTTTAATGGCCGAGAAACAATGACCTTCTCCTCCAATTTTCTTCCGATCCACGCCTTATTTCAAGAAACTTCCAACTGGGAATTTGTTGAGGGCATCACGTACTACGTTTTCAACGGTGGTGATCGGAAATGGTGGAGCGATCAACGGCAATTCCAATTTGAAGGCATCATGTTCAAGCATAGTTTTCAAATCAAAAGTACAACCGAGTTTCACGGCGTTCATGCCAGAGGGAGAGCTCACTTCGGCGCACATCACGGTGGCTTTTGATCGTCGTAATGATCGACGTGGGTGGGTGCGTAAATTCAATGAAGCGGCGGCTGTGGGTTGCGTTTGGTACCTGGATGAAATGATGAAGAAGAAATAGGCAACGGCCGTGATTCTCTAAGCAAAAAAACTAGCGGCCACGATTTAAAAGGAGTAAAAAAATAAAATAAAAGTGTAAAATTAATTATATTAAAATCGTACAAACTTTAAAATACTATAACGTTTTGATATGAGGTCAGAATCAAGCGAAATTGGCAACGCTGGAATCGCAGCGACGAGCAGCTCGCTGTGGTGCAGACGTGGAATTATTTCTAGCAAGTGAAAATTTTGCGTTAAATCGAACGTGTTCGATTTAATGTAAAAAAATTGAACGCTCGACATTTTAAAAAAAGCAAGGTGAGAACTCCTCACTCAATCGAATATTTGTTTCGATTTAAATTTTAAGTAGTTAGATTTAAAATTGTTGATTGTGGGATTGAATGATGTTTGTTATCTGTTGTGTTGAATAGACCCTATACGCCATATATTAAGCGGAGGTTATTTATTAAAAACTTATAACGCGAATATTCCACCGTGAAGTGGAATTGGTATTATATATGTATTTGGAGTTGATTTCCCGCATTATATAGCGGATGAGACCCTATTGCACCACATAATAGCGGATAGTATTTTATAAATCCCATATACCGCGATATTTCACTTTGATGTGGAATTGGTATTATGCTAACATCTGTGGATGCAGGGAAACAGGTTGGAGGGATCCAACTGGATTCCTCAAACATTTGAATTTATTTCATATGTTGTGTGTTGATTATTTATAATCTCCGTGTGATTATATTTGTGGATTGGAATTGTTGACGGCTATAATTTAGCCAAATTTATTTTTGGTATCGTTGGATACCAGAAATAAATAAAATTGGATTTTTGAAAATTCAAGTTGAAGTTTTATCGAAAATTTATTTTTGAGAATTGGATTAATTTAAAAGAAGTTTGAAAAGGATAAAGTTTTATTTTCATCTTATTGAATAAAATTTCAAAATATGGGAAAGGGGCCTAAAAAATGGATTTCAGGTAATATTGTTTATAAGTTGAGAATTTATTTAAAATTTGGATTTTTAAATAGTTTGAAAAATAAAGGAATTTATCTTCTTAAAAAGGAATTTATTTTAAAAAGGAAATAAATTTAGAAAACCATTTGGTAATTGATTTTTGGTGATTGAAAATAAATCTTTTGGAATTTGGAAATTTATTTGGTGTTTTGAAATCAATTTGAAATTAATTGATTAATAATTTACCATAACTAGTCAAATTTATTTATAGAAATTTATCTGATTTAAATTAATCAGATAATTAAATTAATCCTACTTATGGATGTTTGGATTATATTGGATGTTGAATTGTTTGACATCTTTGATATGTGATGCTTTGTGATATATTCTGATTTGTGTGTGATCTGTAATTTGTTTATCTGTGATATATATATATATATATATATATATCTTTGATCTGTGAATGAAAAATAAGCGTTATAGTTATACCACTTATCAATTATATTGTTATATTTGATCTGTGATGGTTGGATGTTGTTGCACTATTGTGTTGAACCCTTGGACTACACAGAACACACACAAAAGTGGATTTCACGTGGAAATCGGTTAAGTCACAGATTTTTATCAATTTTGAAAAGATTGAAATTTTTGAATCCAAAATAGTTTTGGAATTGAAATTGAAAGTTTTTGAAAATGAGTTTCAAAATAAAAGTTATTTTAAATAACTTAATAAAATTGGAATTTAAATCATTTGATTTGAATTTTGAATTCAATATTTGGAAATTGAATTCAATGAATTGGGAATTTTGGTTTAAAAGATTTTATAAGTGTAAAAGGTGTTTATATGGGTTTTTAACCATTTAAAAATATGGTTTTGGAAATTTAGATTTAAATTCAAGTTTTATACTTGAATGGCTTTAAACTATGTAATTGTAACCGTTTTTCCCAAAACGAAAACTATCCGTTTTCAAATAATAATAGCTTTCATAAAGTGAAAAGATTTCCAATTTGTATTGAAACATTTCAAGTTGAAATGAAATTGTAAATAGTTTGAGAAAAACTATGAATTAACCTTTGTGAAGATGATTGAGTTTTATTTTGAAATCAAGAAGATTTTAAATGGTGTATCTTTTATATTATAAAAGACTTGAATTGTGAATAGTTTTGAAAGCTATAAATTAAATCTTAATTTAAAGATTTAATGGGTTAATCCAATTGAAATGGAAATTGATTTGGAAATCTGTGAATGAATCTTTGTGAAACTGGGTAAACTTTGTGAAGTAAATCTTTTTGTTTAAAGATTCAAAATGGTAATTTGTTTACACCATTTAAAGGAAAGGATTTGGGTAATAAGTTGTGACTTAATTGAAATCCCTATATCCATATGTTTTAAATATGTGCTCACTATTCGGGTTAGCCGGGAAAAGACCTTTGTGTCATATAACCCATTCCGAATTAGTGATACGACGATATGGATCGTATTGAAGACCGCTGGTGAAGACCGGGTATTTGTGAAAACGATAGGATGACCTATCGATTGTCTCTGCATCATTAGCTACGGTATAGAGATATCCTTTGTGATGGGAAGTTCGATCGGGATTGTGAATACCCGGATTGCAAGGGCTTCTTCGGAAGTGCCTTCGGTTCTATTCGATCCCGGAACAGACTTGTATGGTTACATGTCTGACATTACATTTTGAGATATAAAGCTGATTCTTTCAAATACATTTCTGTTGGTGGTGGAGAATTTATTCTCTTAGCTTAACACCCTTCTCTGAGATGTACGAGCTCAGAGGTTATGTAGTTGAAATTTATCAGTGATATATTCCCAATTTGGTAATGTGGCATGCTGAGTGTTGCTGTGTGATGATTATTTATTGATCATTTGTGATCAAAGCGTGGCTTTGTGAAAAATCGTAGCTTTGTGGACGAGACCTCTTCGGACCTCACAACCCGGAAATGGTCGAAACAGGAATGATGCGGCAAGGTTATGAGGGTCGCTCCCTTTAGGGTATGTTATTTCCTTCTGGAAAAGGGTGGTATCAGGTATGGAGCCCTGGTATTTAACCTATGTGGATACTCCAATCTCATTTACTATGTGATTGTTGTTTGATCGAGGCACCTCGGATAAAGGTCCCAAAGGACCGGGGGTGGCATATTCGTGTAGTAGTTACCTAGTGTCAGAGGTAACCCGGCCTTGTGTTGGCAGAGAGCTAGTTAGTTCTCGGGACATCCCGCCAGAGGCGATCCCATGTGGCATAGGAAGTTCCTTAGCCTGACCATTTGTTGGCAATCCATTTCCAATACGAACCTTGTACGGTATTAGTTGTAGAACCTGCCATTTACTTATGGTGGTCACCACTGTTTAGATGGTAGCTATAGTAGGCATAGTTCGAAATGTCTATGCTGGCTAAGATTTATATTATACTTTTGAAATGTTTTTCTGCACTATGCACTAATAATAATAATCCAATGATTTTGCGTAGTAAGCATGTTTGACTATCATAAGAAGAAATCTCTTCCAATTCTGCATTTGCATTGTGTGTGTGTGGCGGGAGGTCTTATGGTAGTTTCATTTTCCAAAAGAATTGCGGATATATTCCACTTCCTTTGTTGTTGTTGTTTTAAAGATAAACTGTTTTAGTTCTCACACCAGTCACCATGACTGACCTGGAGTTTATTGTTTCCTTCCTAAACTCTGGGTGCCCACCAATTTCCACACGGGCAGTCTAGAGTCAGGTTATCAGGTCATTCTGGATTCAGGAGATGTTGTGGAGCTCAGTGGCGAGCTGGATGGCGAGGCGTATCACTTGTATATGATATTATTATTCCGCTGTGTATTCTGTATGAGGACAAGTTATATAACTGTCCAATTGTGTTGTATATTGTTGATGTAAACTTTGATGATGTAATGTATAAAATGATATAGTTCTTTGCTTTAAAGATTATTCATTTATCTATTATATGTTGTTCCGCTGCGATATGTGAGATTCTGATATTGTTTTGTGTTTTTCTATTGTTTCTTCTTTCTTTTTCTTCTGTCTTCTCCTACCTCTTCTTTTTCTCCATAACAATTCGGTTTTCCGGCATTCGATTGTTCGACAGTTGATACAGTGGACGTATTAATGTCGTTTTCGAGTCGAAAATCCAGAAACGTTACAGACATGTTCATGGAGAGCATGATGAGTTGAAAATGAGGGTGGGAAGTTTGGAGGGTACAGTGGGAAATTTGTCTGGGCAAATGAAGGTTCTGATCAACATGGTGGGAAACATCGAACAGGGAATTCGGGCACCGGTCAATTCTTCTGATGGAGGATGCCCCCACACAATTCAATGCTCTTAAATTCGTTGCTTCGCAGTTCCAGAATTCGACCGATGTAGCGAACAATCAAAAATGTGAAATCCTCAACTCTGATTTAGATATAATAGCAAAAGGTATTTATTACAAGATTTCTATTTTTAGTTGCTTTCGAGCAGATATTTTGTTGGATAGATCTAAACATATTTATTGCAACAGGTACTATATGCCGAGATTCTACATTGTCCAAAATCCATGGGAAATCTATACCACCCACACATGAAAAAGTGGTGTTGGACAACATACTACTACCAGATGAGAGAACCAGCAAAATTAATCATCAATTTGCAGAGACCTTTGCTGAAGTTGGAGTGGGTGGGTATGTGTGCCATCCGAAGGGTCTTATTCAGTTACTTTAGACGTTGGAGCAGGTATATTTTCTGTTTATGTTAATATTTTACTATGTATTGTTTTTTGAAACCTCATGAAATTTTAAGCATTAACATTTAGAGCCCTGAAATTTTTGGTTATATAAACAATCAAACCTTTACAAATTGGAGCACCAAAAAATTTAGACCGTTAACCCATTTGATTTTTAAGCATTTTGAATGCCATAAATTTTGAACTTTAAATTTAAAATTTGATGTTTCAAATTGTAGAATTATTATGTTTAATATTATTGAATTTTGAAACTTTGATTTTTATTTTTGAAACTTTAAACTTTAAAAATTCAGTATTTCAAAATGTATAATTATTGGCTTTACTATTGTCAAAATTAAAATTCAAAGCTATGAAATTTAAAATCCTATTAGAATTGTCATTGCTTACCACCTTGCAACATTTCAACAAGTTGATAGTGCATCAGATATATATTTTTTCTTGCATTTTTTGCATCTGTCATTTGATTTAGGAAGAATAATGATTGAAAACACTCTAGTATTGAATTTTTTAATATGTATCGACAAATCAAAGGATATATTGCATCTTCTTCCTTGCTCATTTTATTATCATAAATTAAGTTAAAATTTCTAAAATCAGGACAATAAATCAATTCATCTCTGACCAGTTCTTTATTAATTGAATAATGGTGGCATGGTCGTTAGTTGCACCATAAATGATTTCACTTGAAAAGCGTCTTCAAGTTATACCTCCATTAAGATAGGGATTTCTCTTAGATTTTTTAAACTACCATTTTTAATAAAATCCTTTTGTACTATTTAATGATTTCATATTTGATGTATGATTTTTAATTACTTTGAAGTATGGTTTTTGAAATGGAGGACCAGTACTTCAAGCAAGTGATTATTGATTTTGTTTGTTTGGGTTGTTACCGTCTTTTTTAAGTAAGTATATGAATGTGGATACTTACCTCCAAATATTATGATATTTTTATTACCATTTTAAATACTAATTTGCAATGAACTACGACACATAGAGTAACATTTCTTTGTAGCAGAAGCAGTACATATCTAATTATAAACTTCAATAACTTCTACTGATTTGCTTTGATAATTTTCAATGAAGTTAGAAGGAAAAATGGTGTATGTGATTCTTTTCTCATGTAGTTTTATAGGATGATTTAGATTAACTTACCATTTACAATTGGCGTGTAATATTGATACACGTTCTTTGCGAAAAAATCGACTTGGTAATAAGATGGAACTATATAATAAATGCAATTTTTTTACTTCTATGTACTTCAAAATTGGTTAATTTATTATATGGTAGGAATGATTGTAGAATTTGATTACTTTCACAGTTAAGTGGGTGATTTGGGAAAGAGGAGGATATGAAATCGAAAACAAAGAAGAATCACTTCAACCGTATCAC
The DNA here is from genome assembly GCA_030737815.1 of Allium fistulosum. NCBI lineage: Eukaryota > Viridiplantae > Streptophyta > Magnoliopsida > Asparagales > Amaryllidaceae > Allium > Allium fistulosum. The sequence continues at coordinate 244,498,151 of CM060905.1, read as the reverse complement.
TCATTCTTGCATCTTTCAATGAGTAAAAAATATATATATGATTTATTAATGGTATATAAAAAAATGATTTTACCCACTGCTCAATATTGATTTACCTTATCCTATTTTTCAATACAGTATTTATCGACAATGGTTTATATTTTCCCTCGTATAAGAGGTGGATTTAGTACGTTATGTCTCAATTGTAATACATAAATATTCTAACTAACCGCCTTTAGATGCCAACATGTACCTTAAACGACAAAGACAATGGCTTAAGACTTAGTTGCATCTTACCATCAAAATTAGGTTTTTCCCCAGATTATCTTTTAGCGTATTGGTCATCTACATGTACATAGTCTAATGTATCTTACGAAAACTGACTATTTTCATATAACTAGTCTCCCTATTTCATATATAGTTTGTATCTGCGTCGAATGCTCTGCTGCCAGTTTTAGTTCTAACGTGACTACTCTTTATCTTTTCATAAATTGGGTTGATAAATTCTACAATGTTGAAAATTTGTTGCTTATTGGAATGAGGTTTGGTATTTGGGTGATTAGAGCGGGTTCTTTTTTGGGTATTTATACATTTTTGGAATATTTTGTTAATTATGAAAATGTTTTGTATTTATGCTATGTTTTTTAACTAACAGTTTGAAGATAAAAAATTATAATGAATTATATAAAAGGGTATACAATTTTAATCAGGCACCTTTTTTCCTGACATATGACAGTTTTATATATGACTACATCCGCTATTACAGTATTTCATTATTGTACACAATGGGTAACAGGTTAAATGAACTTACAGTAGCAAAATATTTGGTCTTGATCTATGATATTAACAAGATATAATTTCCTGCATGCAATATGAGGTCATGGTATAATCATGCAATATGAGGTCATGGTATCCACTGGCAATTAAGTGCTAGTATTATAGTTGTTTGTTCAACCTCAGGTCGATGTATTATTGTAACTTCTTCTTGGCTCTTGCACCAGTCTACATAAAAACTGAACTGGTTAGTACCCTTGTAACACCTTTTTCTCATTATTAACCTTATTTATTATGTACTGTTCAACTATCAGTGAGGAATTTCTTCATAAGAGGATCGGTGGTGAGATATGTGCAGCTATCTCCTGATGGCGTTGACATTGACATCCTCCACGATGCCACGAGAAGGGAAGCGCGTGGTGGTTGATAATTGCATACCATTCCTTTTCTTTCTTCAATGCTAAATCTGTATCAGGTTAAAAATTGATGACGACTTGACATTGTAAAACTTATTGAACTTGTTATGTTGTTTTCTTCTACTTTATGTCTGTTGCTTGAAACTAATTTAGTAATGGTTTTATGAAGCTTGCTGACAGTCAAATATTTGCAAGAAATATCAGATGTGAATGTTGTGATTCACCCTTTTTAGAAGTTGTTATCTGAATCAACTGTATGTGTTAAGCTATTTGTATTAAGCTCAAGCTCAGACCGTATGCAGAAATATGGTTTTAGATACAGCTTTAGATACGGCTTTAAGCCGTATCTAATTCAACTATTAGATACGGCTTTTAGCCGTACCTAAATGGACAATTAGATACGGCTTTGAACCATATCTAATTTGACTATTAGATACGGCTTTTAGCCATACCTAAATGGACAATTAGATACGGCTTTGAGCCGTATCAAAACTATAAGCTCGCCAAATTTTGATACGGCTAAAAGCCGTATCAAATTGTCATTTATGGTGTAGTGCAATATCCTAGATTCAATAGGGAACAACGCAAATCAATCAACCAAATATGACCTAATTTCGATTTAGAGCAACTCAACTAGAGGTGAAGCACCCAAAAGTCGCTTGGAGAGGGAAGTGCCATAGACCAATATCAAGAAAAGACAAGGTGAATTCCTAAGGGGATATTTCAACAGGGTTGAAACAAAAGCCGAAAAGCTAAATGGATTTGACGGACTTGATGACACGTTAAAATACTATGCACTAGATGTTGGATTTTTGAAGAAACTCGATATAGTGGAAGATTAGCTGAAAATGAGAAGCTAAACCTCAAGGACTTTTATAGTAGGGATGATGGATTCATAATACTGGAAGAAACAGTCAAAGAAGTAAGTCTTATACACAATAGAAAACAAAGCGAAAGTGGAGAAGGCACGAAATTAAAAAGATGCGAAATTAAGGGCATGCCCTATGGGCAATTTTACAATTTGATTATATAATTTAACTCTTGAAGTGAATCTTATTCGAAATAAATTAAGCTTTTGGTTTTATTTTCTATATGTATATTGTTATATTGGAATATAAATAATGTTTTGAATACACTAAATATATATAAGTAGAAAATCCTAAGGAAAATTATTTAATGGATTCAAGTTATGAATATGTTTATGACCATGAATATTGAATTGTATAAAATAAATACTTATTGTTATCCTGCTTTTGAGCCAAGCCATAGCTAAATGAGTTAGAACCATTGAATGGTCATAAGATAAGCAAGAAATCCGAAAGTTCTAGCATGGAAACTAGGATTTGAGTAAAGTCCAAAGAATCAGTGCTGAAACTTGCTCGCCACTAAGAAGGAACTTATCCATACTTAGCCATTCTTTAGACAAGTAAGGTGGGAAAAGCAAAGGTCAAGTTGAAGCCGTAACTCGGTACCAAGTTGTGCTCCTTAACTAGGAACCAAGTCACGGATGATGACTCGGCTCACATACTCCAGAAGTTGGAAAACAAAGACAAAGCAAAGCATAAAGTCAAAGTGGATCACAAGTTAGTACTGACTTGTATAGGGTTAACGCAGTATCAAGTTGACTTTCCAAGTGCTAACTTGGCCACGATTTCTTTCTGGAACCTCCTACAAAATATGGAGAAATTAGGGAGAATCTCCATCTATAAATAGAAGGTAAGGTGCAAAAAATGGAATCCTTTTCTTTCTTTCTGAATTAATTGATTTTACCTTGATACTCTGTTGGATCCTTAACCAAGTTTTAAGCAATCGAGTTATATAATCACAGTTGTAAAGAAATTTAGAAATCATCAACAAAGTTGAAGTAGACGTAGGCTAGAGTATTTTCTGAACCACTATAAATTCTCCTGTGTTATTTACTTCATTTTACTTTATTTCTTCATTAATCTCTACTTATAACCTGACTGGGTGTCTGTCCAACTTTTATTGTAAACATTTTGGCGCTTTCAATGGGAAATCTCAAAATTTTCACTCTTTGGATCTATCTTGAAACTTTAGATTATTATAGTCTACAAGTTAGATCTAAAAGTTGTTACTCGAAGTTCCGTGATTACTTAGATTTCCATAAAATCTATCATTGGATCCAAGAAAGCTATGGTACCAAAAATGCTAAGGATAAATCAGCTGCTTCAAGACCCATTAACAACATTGAAAATGAAAGCTCTCGACATAAGGAGGACTTAAATCAACCCATTGCTGCTGAAACTCCGAGTGCACCGAAAATGACGACTAGAGTTGATTTGGATATAATGATGATGGAAATGAATAAAAAGATTATGGAGAGCCAGAATGTTATGTTGAAGTAGATGAAGGAAGGTATTGATTTGATGACTTGGTTTTCCCAAAGATGAAGGAAGAGTCATAAAGAGCTATCATCTTCTGATTTAGAAGAAGTGAGTTCTTTCTCATCAGACAAAAATAGATAGATGGAAAACATAATATGAAAAGAGGGGAAGCTGGGACTTCAAAGATGGGATATGGAAAAACCCAACTTGGAAAATCTCAACTCGGTACTGAGTCTACTCCACAAGTCAATATAACCTTGAGACCCCAAACCATAATCCATGATTTGGATGTTGAGTTGTAGGATGGAGTTGATGCTGAGCAAGTAGCTGGTGGACAATGTGGTGAAGCTCAAATAATTACCACTAATCCATCACGGAGAGAACATAAAAACTGAAGGACTGGATGAATGGTTCTCCTAGAGACAGGGGAGCCCGATATCATAGAACTAACTGAGAGCGTTTGTAGAGTTAAACACTTGGGATAGGCCGTGATGATCGTTGTTTGGTCAATTCAATGGATCCGAAGTATCTTGCTGATATAGTGAGGAAGTCGGGGAATGAGAACCAGCATATAAGTAATGATGATTGGGGTTCCTCGCTTAGTAGAAGCCCATTCACCGAAAATATTTTGCAAGAAGATTATCCCAAGAGGTTTGTGATGCCCACGATGTCGTAATAAAATGGAGCGATTGATCCGAGACAGCACCTTTTGAAGTACGAATGGAAAATGGATGATGCCAAAGCAATTGATGTCGAGAATTGTAGATGTTTCCCTATATTTCTTGAGGAGGTGGCTACAATGTGGTTTACTCGGCTAGTGCCAAAATCCATATATTGATTTGACAGATTGGCTAAAAAGTTCGTTGAGCAATTATGACTTCACACTGCTCATCCAAAGGATGAGATCTCCTTGTCTATTATCTTTCAAGGTCCACGAGAGTCTTTGAAGAATTTCCTTGGTAGATTCAACACCTCTATAATTGAAGTGAGCAATGCCAAGAAAGATACTGTGGTGATGGCATTGATTAGAGGAATCCATCCATATACCGACTTTGGTGAGTGGTTGAAGATGAAGCCACCATTCACCATGGAGGAGTTTTATCGAAAAGAAACCTAATTTCTGTGCTTAGAAGAGTTAGATATGGATGTTGGGAAGGTTGGTGGAAGACCACCTACAGAAGTTGTGCAAAGCAACGTTGTTGTGAAGCAAAACAGTGAGAGCACCGGTAACGTTGCGATTAATGTTGGGAACAAGAATAATAATTAGAAGAGAGGAAACTGAGGCATTGGAGGTAGAAACCAGACTTCAAGAAACATCCAAGGTATCCAAAATAAAAAGATTATACCTCATTGAATGAAATTGTGGAGAACATTTACCTTAATAGGCATTGCACTGAAAATTACAAAAAGCCGGCTCGGAAGAAGTCGACTGAACAAGAGAAGATGTATGGGAAGTACTGTTGCTTCCACAAGATCCTTGGGCAAAACACCAACAAGTGTCAGCATTTGAGGGATATAATCGAAGATTCGATTAGGAAGAAAAACATCAACGGTATATATAGGACCCCCGGAATGGTTAGCAAGTGAACAATAGACCTCAGGGGTAGATGGCTCAACGGGGATAGGTTGGCCTAGTGAGGATGGTCTAGGTAGCCTGAAAGGTGACTTATGATTAACACCATTACTGGTGGACCTCATCTGGCTGAGAAAAGCTAGAATGAGATGGTGAGATGTGGAAGTTCATTAAAGCATGTTGTTCAGGAAATTTGCTTTGCTGTAGAAGATGGAGTTTCGGAAAAACAACTGAAGTTGATGACTAATGATATTGTGATTAGTTATCGTGATGTAGATGGTGCAGAGACATCGATGCTTGACTTTTTAGTGAGTACAGCCATGATTGGACCAGCTTGTATGAAATGAGTTCTCATTGATTGTGGGAACTCAATCAATATTTTGTTAAGAAAACTTATGACCGGATTAGGATGGATGGGCAAGATCTGAAGCCATGTTAATCTTGCATCCAAGGATTTACCAGAGTGGCTATAGAACTTGTCCATTGTGTTCACTTATCGGTGGAACTTGGTGAAGGTGACCGCAAAAGAGTGTGGGTGTAGACCTTCATTGTAATTGGTACATATTCTGCTTATAACGCTTTCTTGGGCCGACCGACCTTTTCCAGTTTTAAAGTGGCTCTAGCCCTATGGTGCTTAATGATGAAGCTCCCGATTGAGAATGGAGTAGGAGCCATTTAAGGAGATTAGAGTATAGGATGTGAATGCTACATCGCAAACCTAAGGAGGCAAAGTGATGTGAAAGAGCAAAAGGTGCAGAGATAACTCTCTGCATCAAATCATTTGATGCACAAACTACCACTGCCTAGGCCCTAGCTCGAAAGGCATAGTAAAATTTACAAATCTACAAATCCGAGGAAAGAGCCAGAGGATGCAAGGGTGGCCCCAACCGAGCTGATGAATAACATTTTGGTTGTTGAGGATGACCTCACTCGGATCCAAAAGGTCAGATCTTAGCTTAATGTGAAGATGAAGGAGGAGTTGGCAGGGTTTCTCCAGGCAAACCTAGATGTGTTTACCTAGACACATTATGACATGTGTAGAATATAACTAGAGATAACATGCATACATTGATTATGAACCCGCGATGCCCTCTTGTGAAGCAAAAGAGGCCCATCCCTGGTCTGGAGTGATACGCTGCGTTGAAAGAAGTGAATAAGATGAAGGCTAACGACTTCATCCATGATGCTTTATATCCTGAATGAGTATCGAATCCAGTGCTGGCCAAGAAGGCTAATGGAAAATAGCGGATATGCATAGACTTTTCAGACTTAAATAAAGTACGCCCAAAGGGCAGCTTCCCACTATCAAAGATTGACCAACTGGTGGAATCAACTGTCAGATATGAACTTTTATCCTTCATGGATGCATACTCGAACTACAATCAAATAGCAGTGCATGTTCTAGATCAAAAGCACACCAGTTTCATTACTGACTTCGGACTCTATTATTACCATGTAATGTAGTTCGATCTGAAGAATGTTGGAGCTACCTACCAGCGATTGGTGAATTCAATGTTCAAGGATCATATTGGGAAAATAATGGAGGTCTACGTAGATGATATGGAAGTGAAGTCAAAGCAATCGGTGAATCACATGCGTAACCTCTTGGAGATGTTTAATGTGTTTCAAAAGTATGGGATGAAGCTCGATCCATTTATATTCTCTTTCGAAGTCACATTAGGCAAATTTTTGGGTTTTATAGTAAACTCAAGAGGCATAGAAGCTGATCTGAAGCAAATCAAAGCATCTAGAGATGTCGAATCCCTGAAGAAAAAAAGGTAGATGCAGAGCTTGAATGGAAAGGTCACCGCACTCAGTCGATTCTTCTAAAAAATGATAGATAAATGTATGTCATTCTTGGATACCCTTAAGAAAGAGAAAGGGAATTTTGTCTAAATGAAGGAATGCTAAAAAGCTTTCAAGACCTTACTTGATCACATGGAAAAATTATCAGTCTTATCGAAGCCTTTTGAAGAAGAGGACTTGTTAGTGTACTTGGCAGTATATGTTCATGCATTGAGTGTAGCCTTGCTGCATGAGGAATCTAGAATTCATAGGCCCTTATTTTACATCAGCAAGCAGTTCACTGGAGCGAAGAAGAATTATCCAAAGTTAAAAAAGCGAGCGAATGGATAGGTGGAGACGGTGAACAAGATCATTAAATCCATCATGAAGAAGCAATTGACGAAGGCCAAGGGCAACTAGTCTATGAATTACTCCTAGCACTGTAGGCTTATCGAATGACTCACAAGTTCGCGACTGGCTATACTCCATTCGCTTTGGCCTATGGATCAAAGGCCATGATTCCATTGAATTGGAAGTTCCTTCTCATCGAATAACTCACTCTGATCCCAGGATTAATGAGGAACTCTTTATTGAGTCCCTTGACATGATCGATGAGAAGCACGAAAAGGCTGATTTGAAGGTAGCTACTCACCAGAAAAGAGTAGCATGATAATTCAAAGCCAAGGTTAGGAATCAGACCTTCAAGATTGACGATCTCATTTTGAGTTGAGTTTTTCCTAGTCCGGGGGCACTAAGCCCAGATTGGGAAGGTCCATTTGTAATCAAACATAAGCTTGGAGACAGAACTTTCATGCCAGTGACTATAGATGGAAGTTTGATATCGAAAGCATGGCACGAGCACTTGAGATAATATTTCACTTAGATGTATCTTTACAAATATCTGACTAGTCTTTGATGTAATAAGGTAGAGTCTGCCATTTTTATGTCTATAAAAAGAGTTGGCTTTGGAGATCGATGGGACTGTATTCTCAATAGCCTGACTTTATCCTATGTAAAAAACAACAAAATTAAATATTCTATGTTTTGAAAATGTAGATATTTAGGTACCCATAGATAGGTACCAAAGGACTCCCTCGATCCATGATCGGGTCACATGATTATAATCACACTAGGGTCGATCATGAAGATTCACCTTATATCTTTAACCATTGCCTAGAGATTGGCAAGGTCTAAAACCATTGCCCAAAGATAGGCAAGGTCTAATGATGATGCCCCGAGATAGGCATCTATAGCATTGAGTCCTGGAGATAAGCATGAGGTTAAATCTCATTTTTCAATTATGGCTAATACTCATGATCAATGCTCAGAGATAAGCAAGGTCAAGCATAGATGTCTAGAGATAGATGTCCAAAGCCTCACTTCCTAGAGATAGAAAGTGATGTGATGCTATAACCTTATTTTAGACCAAACAGAACCTGACTGAAAGCAAGAAAGATAGGCCATGAAGTTAGCCAACCAATCACAATTCTGCTAGGCAAGAGAAAATTACTTTAGCAGTGATAAATAGAATGAAATAATGATGTAGACTAAGTAATAGGGAAAAGCTATTCATACATACAGGGTTACAGTGAACGGTCGCATTACGCTGATTCAGATACAATCGCAATAGACATGGTTAAACTAAGTACATAGGCAAACCAAGATGAAAGCCTAAAAGAAAAGGCTATCTTATTTACAGCTAAAGAACTTCAAAAGCAAACATGGGGGCCATACCTAAACAACAATGGCTTATATACATGTGCAAAACCAAAAAGCTAAAACAAGTAACAATAACAAATAACAACATCTAAGCGTTCCTATTCTTCTTCTTCCTTCCCTTCTTTCCCTTAGGGGAGAAGAAGTTGGTATTTTTCCATATTTAGTCTCTTCTTTCCATCCAAACGGATAACTTTGGGATCATTTTTAATCATCTCCCAGGGGTTTGGGAGCCTCAACTTGAAAGCTCGCCGCTATAGGAGCATAAAATGGAATGATAAGTGGTGGAATGGGCAAAGCAATTGAGAGTAGAGGAGGAGGAATATCATAAATTTTCTCCTTCTTTATACTTTAACCTTTGTGAATTGAGCGGTCTACCTCTCTAACATCAATGGCCTAGAGTTATGCTCTATGGCCCCAATAATGGTCACACATCATCACCTTGAGTCATGTGAGGCTCGCCCATAGCTTCTTCATATAGCACACAATTGTTTTTGGCACCAGGACCAGGAATAAGACCAAATGAATAGGTTGGTACATGAGTTGAGGTAAAGACAATTGTGGATTTGATCGTTGCAGCTTAGAGGCCGGAAGTTATATGCGTGCCATGTAAAGGAACATAGAAGGTAGACCTAAAACTTAAAAGAGATAAAAATAAAAGTTAGAAGCCTATGTAGGATATATTTGGAGTTTTTCAAACATAGGAGAAGTTAATGATATACCACCAAGAAAGCAGAAGTTTTTTTATAAAGGAGTTCCCACAGAACTCCCCTCCAAATTTAAAGATAAAATAGGAAGCTTTGGAACAGATTCTGGCTATGTATAACTTGACTCCTTGGGATTTTATTATATAGCAGAAGATGTCAAAGAGGTTGTTGTCCCTGAAGTCACCATGGTAATTGTAATTGTAGTGATGCCAGTAGAGGGAATAATAGACTCAAAAGTAAGATGCCCTGATGTGGAAAAAGCAACGGCACTGGAAGTAGCAACCATTATGATGGGAGTCTCTGCTGGTAATCCCTTAGAAGCGGGAGTTGAACTTTCACTCAAATCTTTAGATCTAGATTCGGGGAGGATCCCAACAAGCATATTAGCAGAAGCAATAGCCTTAGCATCCAATATAATTTTGCCTACGACAAGTGCATCTAAATAAGAGTTGTCTAAGAGATCGTCCTTCAATTTATCTTCATCGACCTCAATCCCATCTGAATTCTCTCTCTCTTGCTTGAGTATCCCTTCCTAGGCCATAGCTAAGGCCCTAGGTTATTCCTCATCAGGACACCTAAGATTTCCAAACTTAATTATGTTCGCATAGAAGCAAACCAAAATAAGCTTATTTGGACTTGATTCTGTCCTTGGTATTATCTGCACGGGTTTCTGCATCCTTTTATGCTTATCGGGCATCGAGCAGTTGCTCTATGTACTCTTAAGCTTGAACAAGTGCGTCATCTTTCCTTTTCTCAGCCTCCAATGCGACCTCTAATTTTTGAAATTTTGAAATCTACTTATCGACGATTTTTCGAAAAGTCTCATTTTCCAAAGCAAGATTGTGGCTCCTGTGATGAGAGGACTCATGCTAAGTCTGTCGCAGCTGAGACTTCTCTTCAAAATATTTTCTTTCTTCTTTTAACTTCTTCTCTATGGCTTTATGAAATTCGCTAAGCTCATATATTTCATTATCCAGATTAGCGATGATATGCTTGTTATCTTGCTCTAATATCTCCTTCCCTTAGAGAGCTACCATCTTTTCCCTGTTAACATCAAATAGAGCTTCCGCGAGTCTCCTAAATATGTAGTACTAGTTATAAAAATCATTCGTGCAAATTGTGACCTTTGTGGCTACATCATGAGGAACATCCTTCAAACGATAAGCTAATTTAATTCCATTAAAGCATAATTTAGGGAAGGCTTTTTGTAGCTAAGCGATTTGGTGACTAGAGGAAGATTTTATCACTATTGTAGGAACATAAGCAGGAGCCTATTATTTGTTGGGTCTTTATTTAGAGAGATTACAAGTTACAGAACCAAACGGTCGAGTAGGCTATTTAGATTTTTCTAGGTAGACGTTATTGGCTACGTGGCTTGTGACGCTGAAGTGGGTGCAGTTGGAGCTTTGGACAAACAAACAAGATCAGGTTTAGATGAGTATGGATCCAAACTTACTAGAAAAGGAGAGCGAGATCTATGTCGTAAAGGAGATGTCCTGCACGACCCTTTATCACGATCATCAAGACGTTTGTACTCTCCTTCTTGTTTTTCCCATTCTTTCCTGTGATGCCTTGTAGACTCGGATTCATATGATGACTCCCTATGCTGGCATAAGAAATCATGCTTATGGTAACCAGTAGAGCGACCATGAGTTTGTTGAAAGGGCGGGGGAGGGGGATGGGGTCCTATTATACTTGAAAAGAAAATACGGTTGAGTTAAGACTTGGAAATCCAAGAACAATATATGCAGTGTAAACGTGTGATGACTTTAAGTGTTGTGTAGTGTCAGTGTGTCCTAATGCCCCCCATGAACCATGCACATAAAGTTTACTAATACGAGTTATCTCCTCTGTAATAGTCGATGGCACGTTTAGGGTCAGGCGGATGGGAGAACCTATATCACCAAGACTGTTATTATCAAGACTATAAGAAGGAATTTTATTTGCTATGCTCCTAAATGAATCATATATGTCACCAGTTATAGGAGTCTGTGTTTCCACCTTGATTGGATCCTCATGTGACTATGGAAATTGACAAGGTGAAATGATTTTAGCTTCAGACAATGGGGAATAAGTGGCAATTGATCATCACCACCAGTCCCTCCAACGGACTCTTGATCGAGGTTTGCATTTTCGCATTCACCCTCATCATCATCATCATTATCATCGTCATCGTCATTATCATCTCCTACTTTATCATTATCGTCATCACCACCATTCTCCTCATCCTCTTCTTGATTAACTAGAGGATCATAAACGATAATGGGAACTTCTTGATTTTCAGTATCTTAAACAGGAGGAACTTCTTGCTACTCGTCAGCCCAAAGTTCAACTTCAACCTCTTGAGTGGTACTAGCACCTCTATGGGCAGTAGGAAGGTTATTATCATCGTCAAGGATTTGGAATTGTCATATCCTTTCATCCGTCATATGAAATTTCATTTCCTACTCTTCAGGGAGTATGGCTTGAAGATTTTGAAGAATAAGTACTAGAGTTGCACTGTTGGGCCTCCTTGGAATGTCTATAAATTCATGGAATAACGGAGTTAGCAGTTCCTTGGAATTAATTCCATTAAGGAAAAGGGAGATAGTAGAACTTACGTCCTAATAACCGCTTCTATGCAAAACCAGGTGGATAATGCATGAATTTTTATTATTCTTTGAAATAATCGGGCTTATTCCAAAGACTAATGACTATGCGACATCCCTTTGGTGGTTCCAAATAAATCAAAGAGGAGCTCTTTTTGCTTCTTAAAGCTATATAAATATCGAATTTCCTCCTATTTGGACACTCTTCCTAAATGGTGAAGGCATACCACATACATGCTATTTAGAGAAGCATAGTTGTTTAGATGAAGCTGAATAGGGGCAAGCTTAATAAACTGGAGGACTATTTGGACAAAGTGATTGAAAGGAGGAATACCCCCAGATAAGAAATATAATGGTTGTAGGCTATATACCCTTTGAGCGGATTATGGGCCCACCGATAGGGCTTTAGGACTATAACATCTTTGAAAGGAATGCAATGCCTCTCGCAATTCTTCTCATCCCTGCTTCATCTAACTTGGATGCTGGAGAGACTGGAGGGTTATCTAGAGTTATAGTGCCTCCAAGATCGGGGCAACCCCCACGAAAGCTTCATCTTCCGTTACAAAAGCAACCACCTCTAAAGACTTTTGGTTTAACGATAAGGCAGTTGAGGCTGAAAGGAAGATGAAGTAGATAGTGTAACAAATCCTGATGTAGAAATAGAAGCAGTTGCAGTCGGGACAAACTCTAATGTGACCTACACCCCCCGTAAAGAGATACAATGGGTGACTATTATCCATAACTATTGGAAAACTCCACAGATGAGCAAGATTAAGAAGAATTTAACTCTAATCTTCGTGCTGAAATAAGACCCTGTGTGGCCAATATATAAAACATGATGGATGTAATTCTGTATCGACCGATTAGATCCTATACATTGTAGGGGCAACGATATTCTATGCAATGTGTGTCTTGTGTCAAAAACACGGTGAATGCGATCACTCTGTGTAGATAGCTCGCTCGTGCTGGCAAATGAGCACCGTCACACTACATAATCATGTGTTGGATTTTACCCATTATCATAAGATCTACAATAACAGAACTGTCATCCAAAGCGACGTACAACTCTTCTATGCAGAGACATTGGAGTGAAGTGTTTAACATAAAACGATGATGAAAAAGTCCATTTAATGCTAGAGCATGTTTGATGCAGCCGCTATTTGTAACTATCCCACCAGAACTCAAATATCAGCTCACGCTCGACCAAAAGGTTGCTCAAGTATTTCATTTCCCCTCATTTTGCACTTAGAAAATTGAGGCTAAACATCGAGAATTCTTAGCCATGCAAAAAAAATCAAAAGTAAGGTCCAAGAAACCTCGAGTCGACCTAAAGCACTATCAAGGGAGGAAAAACCTAGGCCAAACTCATGGATTTTTAGGAAAAACTCTAGGTCGGCTTCTATTTTTCAAGAATACATTAGGTCTAAGTGGAGTGAAAACCATGGTAAGATAAGTAAAGGAAGATGAGATTTCAGCTACGACCAAGTGTGGTCGACAATCATCACTAAACACCAATAACCCCCCAAATGGCGCGGTGCCTACCTAGGCAAGAAATTAATATTAGAGATAATAGTGAAGTCAAGGAAACTGGGTTAGATCTCGAGTTGTATCGGGTTGGAATCATTCAAGTAAGAGATGAATTGGCCAAGTAGGCACTGGTGGTGGCGATGAATGATCTCAGACAAAGTTTTGAGTGGCGGCGGCAGTGTTTAGTCTTTAAACTAGAAGCGGTGATAGCCAAGGAGTTAAAATTGTAAGTTTCAAATAGCAATAGAAGGTAAAAGTGAAGGAGAAGAATTGTAAAGTTACTTAAGTAATTCTAGTCGTGTGAAAACCATAGTCAAAAGTGGTACTGAGTTAGGCTCATGACTCGGTATTGACTTGAAAAAAAGAAGAAGAAAAAGCGAATAACTGAAAAGAAAGCATGCTTTTGGGGATGAAACCCTACCTGGCCCAATAAAAGAAAGAACTTCTAGACTTTCCAGAAATTAAATAGCGAACTCAAACAACACACTTCAGCTCTTATATCATCCAAAGGGTATGACTCCGTAGCTATTCAAAGTGATCTGAAATGCAGAGAAGATGCAATACTTTGTGAAAACAATTCAAAAGATGAAGACATCTATTCAGATCAAAGTTTTAAGTCGATAGCTTGTCTTGATCCAAAGCATACCTTGTTAACACACGATATATTTTGAGGGTAAGTGTTGTCCTGCTTTTAAACCAAGCCATAGCTGAACGAGTTAGAACTATTGAATAGTAATAAGATAAGCCCTGAATCTGAAAGTTCTACCCTGGAAAAGAAGGATTTAAGTCCAAAGAATTGATGCTAAACCTTGTTGACCATTAAGAAGGAACTTAGCCATTCTTCAGACAAGTCGGATGGGAAAAGCAAAGTAGGAGAATTCTAAGATAAAGTCACAACTCGATACCGAGTTATGCTCTTTGACTCAGTACCAAGTTGTGGATAATGACTTGGCTCATATACTATAGAAATTGGAGAACAAAGACAAAGAAAAGCACAATGTCAAAGTGGATCACAAGTTGGTACCGACTTGTGGGGGTGAACTCGGTACTATGTTGACTTTCTAAGTGTTGACTTAGCCATGATTTCTTTTTGGAATCTCCTGTCAGACGTGATGAATGTGGGGAGAAGGTTTTGGAGCTTATTTCAATGATCTCCATCTATAAATAGAGGGAGAGGTGTGTAAAAACGAGATACTTTTCTTTATTTTTGAATTAATTAATTTTACCATGACACTCTGTTGGATCCTTACTCGAGTTGTAAGCAACCGATTTGTAAAATCATGATTATAAAGAAAGTCAGAAATCATAACCAAAGTTGAAGTAGATGTAGGCCATAGTATTTGCCGAGTGACTATAAATTCTCTTGTGTTATTTACCTCATTTTACTTTCTTTCTTCATTAATATCTATTTATGATCTAATTGGGTGTTTGTCCAACTTTTGGTGCAAGCACTTCTCCTTACATTTTTTCTATTAGGATGTATCAAGAATGGGATATCGATATATCCATTGAGACTAGTGTACGTATGCCCTTTGTATGATGGATGGTAAATTACTCATGATCGTTGTGGCACCAAGTTGTTATGTACATGTGATTATTTGGAACAATTATACAGTGACTAACAGAGAGTCTTCTATAGGTTAAAAAGTAGAATAGAAGATCTCATGTGATGTGTGCAATAGTCTTTTAACCTGAGAATACTATGAATCTTGAATGTCTAAACTATACTTTGATGATAGTCAATCACATGATAAGCCTCATGACAAGTCTGATCGAGCTAACGTCCTAATTGGGTATAAGTTAAACCACTTGAAGTGTAACATTTTGCAAGAGTTGATTCATTTTCTTCAAATAAATGGTTAGTATCACTTTAGTTGGTAGTCAATCTAAAGTCAGAGCTTTTTACTAAAGCAAATCAGTTAATCAATAAATATTATCGGATTGAACCATGAACTTTAATATTGGATTTCACCACTAAATACAGATATTATTAGAGTTTTGACGATTGAGCGAGCTCTAGATATCAAAGTGATATAATGATGTCGAAGATAAAATGTGCTTAATATAATTTTCTTAAGGGTGTCGGTTTAAAAGATAAAAATTGGATTTCACCTAAGTAATATGTAAGCAACTAAAATCGTGCCCATTATTGTGCTTCAACAAAGTCCGTACATGCTTTAATATCAATTTTTTTAAAATATATCCGACGGACAAGTTCACACCTGAGAGTACACAACAATAACTCTCATCTTTTGACCGAAAATGATTTATTGAAATAATCTATAAAATTTATAAATTATTATCATAGAGAAATTAATATAATGGTTGCTGTTTGGTAGAAAAATAGGCCTAACTTAAATGCTTAATCACAAGATCCAATGATACTCGAGCAAGGTGTTCTTTTCTTAGTCAAGTATGCTTATGTTTGTAATCAATTAGTCCATTACACAAATGACAAATTGTCCATGTCCCAAGTTGCTAAGTCTTAATATGAATTCAAACTAAAAGCCATTAATCCCCCATTCAAGCTTTTTATTAATTTCTTTGAGTACAAATGAAAAATGAGGAAGAAGAAAAATTTGGAATTTGCCCTTTTTTAGTTGGGTTGCAAACCTATTTATGTGAAAATTACACCCTTAGACCTTTGACACATGGCGACTCTTGAATTTGGACACTCGAGATATTACTAACATTGCATGCTATCGAAATGACATGTGGCATGGTTTGGTCTTTGCTTTTCTTAAGTTGATGTGGCATAGTTGGACTAATCAGAAGTTTCCATGTGGCCAACCAGAATTTCTCTTATGAGTATTTTTAGACGTGCGATAGCATCATCCATTGGCTACTGATAACTCTTTTCTTGTTCTTTGATGGCTTCTATTCCTGGACCTACGATCCTTTGCTTTAATCTTTGACTTACAATAATCCTTTATTTAGATCTGCAATAGCTTTATCTTTGATTCACAATAGCCTCTTCTTCTTAATTCACGATTGCTACCAACTTAGGTTGTTGGTAGCTTTATCTTTGATTCACGGTAGATTCTTCGCTTAGCTTACAATAGCTTCCTTCTTAGATCAATAATAGCTTAATCTTTGAGTCACGCCTATTTGTTCTATGATTGCTTTGCCGTGAATTACAATAGCTCTAAACTTACAATAGATTCATTCCCCTGCGATGGTTTTGTCTTGTCTTACGATAGCTTAGACCTATGATGGCTCTATCTTGACATTCATAGCTTCAGACTCATGATAGATTTACTCTTGTCCCATGATTGCTTTATTCCTGTCTTATGATAGCTTTGCTCTTGTCCTCACGATAGCTTTATTCTTGTCTCATGATAGCTTTGTTCTTTGCCTTACGATAGCTTATTCTTGTCTTACAATAGCTTTTAACAAATTTTGTGGTGTAGCACTTGCCCTCCACCCCCAAGAAATTTGTTTATGCTTTAGCTTAAGTAAACTTCCGTTTTGACTTTGCTCCTTCTTCTCTTGAATGATTATTCCTTCCTATCTTGCTTTTCATCATCATGTAATCCCTTAAAAATTATTATTATTATATATTTGCAAACTGAATCATTGTCTTACCAATGTCTCTGGTTTCAAATAGTCTAGCTTGATAATCCTTGAATGCACCCTCGTAGCTGCTAACTACTTAAGTTTGACTTTAGAATCCATCTCATATTTTTCCCAAAGCGTAAGCATTTTGCAAGTTTTATTTATTGGGTGAAGGTTGTTTCAGCTAATCTCCAGCAGAATAGCTTTCATTCTTGGATGATTGCTTTAGCTAGCCTAGAGGCTGGACCAAAGGCTTAATTGTCCATCATTCTTTGGAAGGCTGCTTTAGCCGGGCTTGTAGGTGGGACCAAAGACTTACACGTCTATAACTATTTAGATGGCTGCTTGGCCAGGCTTAGAGGCAAGAACAAAGGCTTTATTAACTATCACGCTTGAAATGGTTTTTTTGGCTAGGCCTAGAGATGGAACCCAATGCTTATTTAACCACCACTCTTTGGGCAGTTGTTTTAGCCAGGCCTGGAGGCGGGACCGAAGGTTTATTTGACCAGCACTCTTTGGGTGGTTTCTTTGACCAGGCCCAGAGGTATGACCAAAGACTTTATAGACCATAACTCGTTAGTTGGTTGCTTTAGCCATGCCCGAAGGCGGGATCAAAGGCTTTTTTGACCATTACTCCTTAGATGGTTGCTTTGGTTGGGCCTAGAGGCAAGACCAAAGGCATATCTAGCTCTTTTATCTTTGTAGATTACTTTTTCTAGGCTAGGAAGCGATACCAAAGGCTTACTTTATCAACTATTCATTGGGTGCCTTAGAACTCGATCAACAGATATGATTACCCCGGGCATACAGCGTGTTTTACTCAAAGAATCTCACTGATCTCGTTAAGCTGGGAATTTATTGGGCATAATGCATCTCAAACCAGAGGTCGCCTCTCTTTTTATACTCAAAAAGAGTACGAGTATTTTTATGTGAACTTTCACTTGATAAAGTTGAAGCAGCATCATTTTGTAAACTGATTTGAAAATTTTGGAAAATCTCCTCTTAACCCAACATCTGATGGGTGGACCGAGAAATTTGTTATTTTTTAAGATAAATTTCCTTTCAAAAAAAATTTCTTTAGAAAACATCATCTTTGGAAAAAATATTGCTTTTTAAAACTTTTCTGAGTATTAGTTGTAGAATTGATCTTTCACAATCCAATTTCCTTTTGTTCATCCAAAGTTGTGAAGTATGGTCTTAAATGCAAATCATTTCATATCCTTACTATTATATGTTTATTGGGTCTTCTTGATTAATAGGTTCCTAGAGGTATCACTTTATGGTTGACCAATTTCCATAATTTTGGTTATAGTGGAACATTTGTCAGGTTCTTTGTATTTTCCATCATTCTCCTAAGTACCAAATCACCGTTTTGAAATGCTCTTCCCCATACTCTTGAATTGTAATACTTAGATATCCTTCGTTGATATTATATGGTCTGTAATGTAGCTTCATCACTTAATTCATTGATTAAATCTCAGGATTCCTTTTTTAGTTCTTGGTTCTACTCATATGCATATGCGATTCTTTGATGTGATGCGACCTTAAATTCAACTGGCAACATTGCCTCAAATTCATATATTAGTGAATAAGGAGTATGCCCAGCGGTTGTCTTTGCTAAAGTCTTATATGACCATAAAACAAAGGGAAGTTCTTCCACTAATTCCCTTCTTTCCTTGTCCAATCGCTACTTCAATATATTCTTGATGGTTTTGTTCATGGCTTCTACTGCTTTATTGGCCTTTGGGTAGGCTACTGATGAGAAACTCTTTATTATCCCTTTTTTCTTACAGAAACGAGTGAACTCTTCACTCTCAAATAAAGTTTCTATATCGAAAATAATTTTATTTGAAAGTCTAAAATGAGTTACAATGTTCATAATTAAAAATTTCAGGACTTCTCCTATGGTTATATTGGACAACGCTCGATCTCTACTCATTTAGTAAAATAGTAACTTGCCGCTATTGCAAATTTTGCACCTTCTTGTGAGACGAGTAAGGGTAAAACCGTAAAAGTCCTATTAAATTGATTCCATATACGTTGAAAGGCCAACTGGTTATAGGAGTCAATTCACTAGGGGTTAATCGTGGGATTTTTAAGAACTTTAAAACTTATCGCATCTTTTGACAATTGCTACAGCATCTTCAGTCGTTCGAGGCCAGTAGTACCCCTACCTTATTATTTCTTTGCTAGATTTATGCCATTGGAATAATCTTCGCAAAATCCTTTATGAGGTTTCGTTAATAACTTCATACTGTAACACCCTGTAGTTTTGTGATAATTAGTTAAAAAGAAAGAAAGAAAGAAATAATAATACCCATTTTTTTACAATCGTTAGAATTTGGCTACGAAACTTACATTGTTGGGTTCACAGCAATTTTCTGTTCAATTTTCATACATAAAGTTTTCCGATCGGAGTTCAAATGAAAAAATTATTAACGTTTGAAGTTTTTGAATCGAAAACAATTCAAAACCAATTAAGGTAGTAAATTTTAATAATTTAACATTAAAATGTTCATTGAGTATTAAATTTTAACGTTAAATATCCATGTAAATAAACAACGTTAAATAAAACTAAATCTACTTAAGAAAGCAGAGAAGGAAAGAAATAAATTGAACGCATAAGGAAATAAATGAGAATTAATTAACGTTGAAACAAACATTAATAAATATGAATGTTAACATTTAAGAAAAGAAAATAGGAAAATAAATATTGTTAATTTACATTTAATTGAATTTAAACCAATGCTTGACTATTAAGCAACGTAAACATTAGTTTAAACAGAAAGAAATTGTGTCGAACGAACAAATGAGGAATGAAATCAAATGGGCATAATTAATCAACGAAATTAATACTAACCGATTGACCCTTTAAATCGACCGATTGACCATTTGGGGTGTAGTGGTTGACCGGTGCGTATTATCTGCTGCAAATTATGACATAGCCAAATGGCTCGGATTTAAAGTAATTTAATCCATGGTTGATATTGATTCGAACCCCTATAGATAGGGGTTTAACCCCCCACTTTTCTTTTCATATCTTCTACAGCAACGGTGAAGCTCTGCTATTTTCTCTTCTCCAAATTCTTAATTCTAAATAAAGTTATAGTTATATACGTATATACAAGTGGAGAATAGAATAGGATAATTGAAAAGAAGAATAGTGTCGAATCAAATTGTCAAAGTCAAGGTAAAATATAAATCCGGATCAAAAATCTAAAGTAAATCCAAATCTCTTCTCTGAACTAGATTTCTGATAAGGTATATGTATACTTGAAGTATATGTATTCAAATAGGGAGAAAAAAGGAGTCAGACTGAATAATAGAAATTAAATCTGGAAATTTGGAAAGCTAAAAAGGCGAGTGAGAAATTATATATTTTTATATAATATTGGATTTATATCGCTGCAAATTTATTCTTGCATGCATATAATATAAATTGAAGTTGTAGGCTATATTTGTATACGTGTAATGAATTTATAAACCCTGCCTACATATTATGTGATTGATAATTTGAATTATATATTGCATGTATGTGATCTAAAAAATATTGGGTGGAAGTAGCCCTTAAATTTAGGATTCAGTAGTAGTAGTCCTTGAAACTTATAAATTATGTAATAGTTTTAGATTTGAAGATTTAAACGATTTTTGCAAGTAAAAATGGTAAATTAAGTTATCACAATAAATTGTGGGGATTTAAGTAGTATTTTAATTCATTGGAATATAGGATGTTGCAATGTGAATTTCTATAGATTATCAAGTTTCGATTTATAAATAAAAGTGTATCGTTTGAAATAACAAGAACTACACCTAAAAACAAGATATGTATAAAATAGTGATATTTACCGTATTATGTACTATTTATTTCAATAACTATGAAAAGTATAATTCCTTGTAATTCTAAACGTAACACGAATTCTCCCTTTAGATAAGATATAGAAATTTACAGTGTTAACCTTTCCTATTGGAAGAGACGTAATTCCAATGCATTAAAGTGTAGAAATACCTAAGGATTAATTAAAGAATGGTAAATATGGAAAATAATGGTCTAAGAGATAAATTAATATATGTAATATAAGCAAGACAACAAGTAATAACGATGAAAAGGTAGGCAAGTGATAATTTATAATAAAATGAGTATAGAAAGTTCATTAAACACGGGAGGGTAGTAAATGTTAAAAAAGAATAGAAAGAAAAGTTCAATAAAAAGAAATGGAGTAAATGGGAAGAGATATTTAGACCTTTTAAAATAAAGCAGTAAATGACCTTAAAATTGGGTGAGAAGCAAATGCATGAAATAGTAAGAAATGTTATTAATAGTTGAACATTGGAGGCGTAATAATCAAACAATTATTAATACACACACACACGTATATATACGTAGCCTCAATTATGCATTTATGGGTGTGAATGATTAAAATTAGTAAATAACTTAGATGGATAAGAATGACATAGTCATTTGAATTGGTTGGAAAGCAAGGTCGTTAGTGTTGCATAATGGTAGTGTGCCCACCACAAGGGGCTAGCAGCGGTAATGTATACATTATATTAATGTGGAACATATCCAACTGTAGGACCCGTGGAATTATATACGCTTGCATATAAGTGAAGGAATACCCCATTAGGGTCTGCTTCAACCTTTTAGTATGGGTATTGCCTTGATTGCATTAGGAAATCTAAATGGGACAGTGAGCAAGGTCGGTGCTATATTAGTGTGTTGGTACCATATTAGGAAGTAGGAGCTGTATATAGATCGAGAACGTCACTGGTACTGAATGGTCAGCGGAAAAGACGAGGGTTACACCTAATGGGCTACAGGTCCTACTAGTGTAGGTTACGTTAGTTTTGTTGGAACTGGGCTGTAACAACCCGAGATTTCATACCTATTAATTATCGTCTCTAGACGATTAAATCTGGTTGTTAATTGCTGATGGAAGCTTTTAATCGGTTGAATTTGCTTTGAATACATCTCTGGTCCTCATGGAGTTAAGTGTTTGGGTTTTAAGCAAAATCTTGGCCATGGTTCCTTTTTATAATTGGGCCGTTATAATTATCAAATGGCAAACCCGTCCTCCCTCTCTTCGTTTCTAAAAGGCAAACCCGACCCCATTCACTTCATTCGTTTTAAACCCTAAGCAAATAAACGAAAAAATGGCATCATCGATTTGCTTTTCTCGTTCATTCGTGTACAAGTTAGGGCATCGTAGGAATCGAAGATGGTGGCTGCTAGGGTTTAACTCCGCTCGCCTTCCTCGAATTGCTACGGCTTCGTCTCCTCACTTGGCTCTCGGCTGCTTCGATTGTGGCAAAGGTGAGTGATGTATTTCACTCACATCTAATTCAAATTCGTGTGGTTTCTGATTTGTTCAAACTTGTGATTTTCGTGGTTGATTAATTGATGCTCACGGTTTTGGTTTCTCTGATTAAACTGTATTTTGATTTCGTGAGTTTCTCCTGTGACATCATTGATATCGGCACTCGAGATTGTCGAGCTTCGCTCTGACTTGTTCCAATTCATATATACTTTGCTTGAGTTCATTAACTGTTGCATTTGTGGTTCATGTGCATATTTTTGACCTGTAGCTTTTGTGTAGTCTGGTATCACCTGACAGCTTTGAATTCCTTGAATGTTTTAGAGTTGTGCATTTCACTTGAGTTTGCAGTGCTTCTGTGTTTGTTCATTTGTTTACTGTTGTTTGGATTGGCATTGAACTTTTAGTCTTTATTGAGTACTTGAGTTTGCATTGACCATTTTATCCAGATGCACTTGCAGTGTACCATCCTGGAGTGTTTTTGCATTCCATATGTGTGTGCTTCCCTGTGCATTCTGACTTGTATACCCTGATTTCATTGATGTCATTTGAAGTTGGTTGTTGCATCACTGTTTCACTTCTGCCTAGTCTCTGACCATCTTTGTTGATACCTGAACTGGTTTGATTTTTTTTACTACTTCACTTGTCATTGATTCATCTATGTTCATTCCTGAGTTTGTTTACTTCACTGATCTTGTAGTTGCAGTCGCCACTGTATGTCTGTACTTTGTGCACTTTTCTGATTTGTTGTGCATATGCTCACTTGATCATGGTTGCAGTTGTAACTCGACTTGAACTTATTCATGTAGATATCCACTGTTACTATTGTGCACTAGTGTTCTTGAGTCAGTTGAAATAGTGCTTCATCACTTGCTTGCACAGTCACTTGTTCATATTGAATCATTGAACTTGAATTTGTTGTCTGCACCCACTTATGGTCTTTGATACTTGTACTACCTGGTCTGGTCATTTGTAGCATGTTGTTCATTTGAGTTTCAGGTGCATTGCCTTGATGCATTCTGGAGTTGGTTACTTTGGTTACTGGTTCATATACAATCTGTATACTTTGAGTCTGCATTAATGTATTTGAATCTTGAGACTGTTTCACTGATATATTGTTGCATCCCTTGACCTTGAGCTACTGTAGTGCTTGTTGACATTTGAACTTGTTGCACACCATTTATGTGTATTTTTACTTGCAACCTTTAGAGGCAGTTCGCATTTGTACTGTAGCTGTTGCATTCTTGTGTTTGTTGGTTTGCATTGCATTTATACATTTGGATTTGTTTTCGAATTCTCTTGTGTTGAACCCAGTATTTTGGGTTTGACCTTGTGAACATGCCTGCTTTGACATTTGAGGCCGTGGCATTAAGATTTGAATCTTCATTTGATTTTGGTTCGTTGATCTTTTGTGTATTTCGGGTTGTAGTGGCGAGGCAGTATACGAGGCAATATACGCGTGCGTATACTGCAGCCCTACCAGAATTGATGCTTTAAATTGATTATTTTGTGTTGTCTAATTATCTTCTAGATAATTAGATTATGAGTTTCTAAATATTTATTTAATAATTAGATTTTGTTATTAATTGTCGTTTAGACAATTCTGTTGTTTTCTGAATTATCTGCATTGGTAATCTTTTATCTATCTTGGTTGGTGATTTGGATTAGCTGATTTATTGTTTAACACTGTTTAGTGTTATATCTGTCGTTATCCGATTCTCTTACCGAGGAGTCGGATATACGAGATTTCTGTGACTGTCGTCTTTTTGATATTGATTATTATTGCTTCCGTGCATTAATGACTGAGTTTGAATTAGACTGACCCGTGTATTATTTTCTTTTGAATTTAATACTCGGGTCAGACCCGAGTTATTTCAGGTTGTAGATTTCCTGCTTTCAGTTGCTGTTGAGCTACGAAGACTTTTCATATCTTTTGAGGTGGTCTGCGTCTTTTTGTAGTAGTCTAAGTACTGATTAGGTTGATATGTATTCATGTACATTAGTTGATAATGTATTTGTATATATAACTTCCAGAGTCGACAGTTGTAGTTGTATCATATGTATTGTGTCAAATGTATTGTAACTGACATCAGTTATTATATATATGAGACTTTTTGTTTTATCTGTGTTCCGCAATTATTTTATCTGTGTTATTATTATATTTATTGTCATAAACTATTATAGCCACTGTGTAGTAGCTTTGAGTTTGTATCGGTATGTCGGATTTCCTCCTGAAATAAAATTGCATGTTATACTATCGGACATATCGGTGCTTGCACAAAGCAATTACACGGATGGTCACTCCTCAACAGTCTTATTCTCCATGCTAGTTGACAACACTACACCGTAGTGTTCTTGGCTAGCATGGGCATAGAGGTGGGGCGTCACATGGGCCAGCCCGCATTAGAAGTTATCGATGAATTTCAATTTTTTACCATATTGGATCTTTATTAGGCGTATGATGTCTAATTTATTTAGAATATTTCTAAATATAATTTAAATAAAATCATATATTTCATTTAAATTTATAAACTATTGAGATAAATTTATTTAATTTATTTTCAATTTATATATAAGTATACATATGTACATTATACATATGTGTATGTATGTGCATGTGTAATATGTTATTCCATTAAAGGTATAACATGCCCGTATATAGATGCTGAGATTTACATCGAAACTGACATGTTAGCTTATCCTATATGTTTTGTATGTTGTCCAAATATGTGTGTATATTTATACGTATTAGATACAAAAAACCCAAGTGTGAATATATATATATATATGTATATGTATATGTATGTATGTATGTATAATATGAGAAAATTTTATAAATATATTTATAATTAAAATATTACAGTGTGGAATATTAAATATGTTTAATATAAGTTTAATTTAATTTTTTAATTTAAATAATTATGTGTAAATTTGTATATATGTATGTATTAAAGTAACACAACTTCATACGTATAACGATATGTATATATAAATATAAATATAAATATAAATATAATTAATGTAAATATGAGTTAGAATAGTTTATATATATATTACAAAACTTAAAAATTATATATATATATATATATTTTAATTTTTTTTCATTCTAGATCGAATACCAACAACTCTATATTTAATTATAATTTTATTATACTAATATATATATATATATATATATATATTATGAATTAATTAGTGAATGAATAATAAATAAATGATGGAAAATATTTAAATAAAAAATTTTAAAATTTTAGACAATCAGGATTGATAGTTTATAGAATACGAAAATATTTAAATTTTTCTAAGACAAAATATTATTTTTTATTAAATAATTAGTTTCATCTGAATTACAAAATAATTTTTTAAAATTATAAAAAATGGTTTAAAAATTGGATTTTTTTACCCAGAGTTTCTATAATGATAAATTTATTTTAGAAAATTTAAAATTTAATTTTCAAATCATAATTTATTTTATGTCAGTTTATTTATAATTATTAAATAATAATAAAAGTATTAGATAATTACCAAAATTTTATTTTCGATCATTAAAAATCATAAGTAATGTAAATAGACAATTGAAAAATATCAGTTTAGTTATTTTTGTGATATAGTCATATAGTTTAATAAAAATCGTATAAACAAATTAATTAACATATATATATATATATATAAATTAGTTAATAAAATATATTCATTTCGGCTTTGTGTATCAGATCCTTAATGAAAAAATTGTTTTTTATAAACATATACACATAACCAATCAATATGTGGCAATAATAATACCTATAGGAATCCCACCTAACTAACAATACAATAATCACAATATATATATATATATATATCTTATATATAAAGCAAATACTTGGTCAAACTGGTCAACGTGAAGCCTTTTGGCATTTTCTAAAATAACCCTACTGCACCACGTAAGAAACTTGCTAAGGATACTTTAATCATTTCTTCTTCACACGTGAAAAACAGTTCCCTCTTCGGCACGATCCGTCCATTCTCATTTCTCTCCTCCACTTTACTCAACTTTCCCCTCTTCTCATTCCCTTCAACAATGGTGATTGTATTTCCCATACTAACTTACCAATATACTTTCACTCATTTTAATTTACCTCTGATTAAAATCGTAATGTCATGTTTTATTAATTTTATAGACAATTCACAACATCACGATTAAATTTCAAATCGATCTCCAACAATGAATTGATTTGACAAACCGAACACTACGAATTCGAAATGAGACAGAGAGCTTCTTCGAAAAAGTGAAGAATTGGAGGAGAAAGGTCGGTGTATTTTATTTAGGCTTGGTTTACATTTTATTTTTATTTTTATGAACTGTGAATCTTTTTCTCTATTGAATTGCAATTATGTTGTGCCTGGGAAAACCGATATCTGGATCTCTAAATTGGCGATCAAAGGTGAAGCGTTGATATTTCTAAGTTTTGTTTCCATTTTCTCCAAAGTTGGATCTTGATTTTCCTTTATATGATAATTTGTTTTCATCTACATTTTGTTGTTTCGGCTTTAAGAGTTATATAAATATCAATTCTACGTTCAAATTCGTACTTGCCAACCAGTAAAAAATGTGAATGTTTGTCTAAATAGAAATGCTAGAGTTCAGATATACTTTGTTGACAAAGAGTGGAAAGAAAGTTTTAGAAAACAGAGGACATGAAAATAGCTGATGTATTAACAATGGAAGCTTGCTCTGACTTTCCACTTTTGTTTAAACAACCTCTTCTTAATTATATAGTAGGAATACTACTATATGAAACCACCTTCGGTCTGCATTCAACAAAAATCTTCTAAATTGGCACAGCACATGCATTTATATTTCTATACATTTGTTATTTATATTATCTAATTCATTTTAATTCCTTGCTTTTACTTTACAGGTGTTTAAATATAATAACAAATCTATATTCACTATGGTTGGGAAAATTATGTGGTCAGCACCAGTAATTAATGCATAGGAGTAATTCAATTTATCATTTGTCTCAAACTTTACAATGGTGCAATGATCTGATTGAGAAATGTCATCGACATATTTTATATATGTTTCAAGTCTCCAAATGTTGTGGCTATAGCCCTATACAACAATTTATATTAACATAGAACTAATATTGGCATCATTTTCCTTATGATGACAAACTTGATTCGTTTGATATATATCAGTTCTTAATAACAGTAAAATTTTTACTTTTTACATATCTTAATATAACATTTAACATGCTTTATGCTTTTGTTCCATTGGGTCATTATAAAGATAACAGTTTGCAATTGTATTGAATCATTATAATGTTTTGCATAAGTATCTTGCATTCTGCTGTAACTATAGTATGATAATCAATCAACTTAATAATATGAGTATTTTCATCCATTAATGGTGATTGTTTAACCATTGAGAAATACGGGCAACTGGAAAATTATTTCAAATGCTAAGGTTTTATGCAATATAACCTTCAAATTAGTGCGTCTTAAACATATATTTCTTCTTATTAATTTTAGGGAAGTAAATTCAACATACCGTTTAAACATACCAAAATGAAAGTTATGAAGGTCCAAATATGCTAACATGTTATTTCATAGCGTAAAACAGTTTGAAGTTTTATATTGTTTATGGTGTGGTTCTTTGTTTGTACATATAGTGGAAGTTGTGCTTTGTATGGCATGGAATTTAACTCAAAGTACAAAAGCTCTTCAACTGCTAAAGGGCCATGCAATAAAGTACTATGCCTGAATGTTTTTAGAAGCTTTTGTCTGCTCACCTTTTCTATGTTTAAGAATAGAGGTGTGAAAAATTCCATTTTAAAAATTATTATCCTTCTCATATATTAGTAGTAGTGGTTATGATGTTGGGTCTACATAGAGTAGTGGCTTTTGCTTCGGTTCTTAACTTCACGTGATTACTTTGTTGTTTTGTGGATATTATGCAAACAAAACCTTCAGGTCTAGAGACGAATGTGATGAGAAATATAAAGTATAAAACGAAAGTAGGTGGGGCTAAAATATTTTTCGTTTTAGTTTTCTTCTTATATTTGAATAAATACTAATAAAATTTATTGGGAAGTTGTTCTATATGCACTTTAATTTTTTTCAATTTCGATACGCATTTCATAGAACCAAGCATTCTTACTGCATGTACTCGACCTCATGGTTCTCTAGACACATAAATGTATTCAAAACACCGCAACTGATGGGCACATGGTTAGAGATTGGAATGTTTAGAACCCTGGGTCTTGCACTGTGATACCATGATAGGATACAAGGGGTCGACCTATCATTGGAACAAGTATGTTGAATGCATGATAAGGATGGCTTGGGTGGAAAAGGCAGTGAGGATTTTGGGCATAACAGCAACATGGGAAACCATAGCGCAGTTGATGGACAAATATTAGCTAGAAAAGTCAAGTTTTTGCTGCATAAGAAGAATTTGTGGTCATTTCCAGTTATCAGAAGGGTTATAGGCCAGTGCTGGCTGTGATGGAAACTGTTTATGTTTAGCCATATGACAAAGGTACTAGAGTTGGGATTTGTGTCCCTTTGTTTAGGGTATGCCATATTTTTCATTTTGTGGTTTTTGGAATCTTAGGTTGATGTTGCTATGAGAATGCATACGTTAATTAATTTACAGATTTTCTCTACTAAAGAATAAAGATATTTTATAATAACATTTTTCTATAGGTGAAAGTTGCAGTTCCCTAAAGTGTTTTACCTTTGATTAATCTGTTAACTTTATAACGTTTTCATAACAAACGAATGTGTTAATTTTTAACTAAAGTATTTTTCATTATTATCATACTACAGATTTCAAAATTATGTTACTTATAGATGTTTCAAAATCTGAATTCAATGTGGTTTCGAGATGGAACATAATGCATTTGTAATTATTAAATGACTTCTATATCACTGATTTTCCAACTCTATACAACATATATGGATCAAACTGAATTTTATAGATGAAACCAACACCATTGACCCTCAACCTGTGAAGTTGTGAAGTCATAAGCTACGTACTTCTCTTTACCAAGTTTTAGATTATTACCTAAAACTTTGGCAGGGAAAATGACACCAACCAAATATGATTAACTATACTAAGAGTTCAAGACTAACAAATGTCAAACTTGACATTTTAATAGCTTAAAAACACATAAACTATCATTGTGTGTGTTCTCTTTTAAGAAATAAAGACATATTAAATGTATTGAAAGCACATAAACCATAAACTATCACTAGAATCATTTTCTTCGATGTTCCTTGGAGATCTACCATTTTCTTCGATGTTTCTTGAAGATCTATAACAATCTATTGAAAGTTGATGTGCTTCGAGTCGTTCTCATTATCTTATGTTAATGGAATGAATCTCAGATAAAGTTATAAGTGCTTAGGTATTTTTCTTCTTCTGTCTCATTACAAAGTTCATTTTTAACTCTACATATATATCAAAACTGTTTTTGTTCCTATCAATAAGAGATGTGCTTCTTCATGTTTCATTCTTTCAAATCTCTTGAACTTCTAGACATTTTAACCTATCAAGTGCTAATCTATATAAGCTCCGAGTATGCTGTGCGTTAATATTGGTTCATAAGTACATTTGGAAGTGGTTGACATATTAGTATTTGAAGAACACGCTGTTTTTTCTAAGTATTTTCTGTTTTATGCTTTATATGATTTCATTTCAGTAGACATTATTTTAATAATCTTACACTAATGACCTTTATTATCCACTACAATAATGTGTTTCCTGTAAGCTGAGTACATTAGTGTTTCCATGTTTTATAGTTTTGTTTCCAATACAAAGTTTATTGATATTTAACTATTTTTGGATTTGATTGTTTAAGCTATATGTAATTCAAATTTTAAAGTTTGAACATATACCAGAAAACCATGTCCAATAAGGGAGTTAATTAGATTGAGTTGCATTTATAGGAAAATTTTATGTTTTTATTCCTTTGGTTTCTATGCACACATACTAAAAAAAAGAATTAGTCATTATTTTCAGGTTTATGTTACGATCAACAAATATGGTCATGTTTGTTGCTACTGTTGTGCTTGCTTTTGGCAAATTTGCTGAATGTGTCATCTAGATAGCGGAATTTTTTTAGAAACTAATATATCTTATAGTGATAGAATAAAATAATTGGCATCATTTGATAGTGGTTGCAGGCTTCAAATAATACATGTGCTCCAGTAATGGTTATAGGCTCCAAAACAATGCTTGCAGGCTTCAAATAATAGGTGGTAGACATGGAGTAGCTTCAGCGCACACTGCATGTTCTGGAGTTCAATTAACAGGCGCGTGTGCATACTGATGGGAGAAGCATGGTCTAGGGTGCATGTGCATGAACCTGTTGAAGATGAGATGGCCAAGGCGAGCTGGAGAATGAAGCTAGCATGCTGTGCGAAGTTGAAGTTCAATGGACAATATGTATTAAGTCCGGACTGAAGATTGGAGCAAACGGCTGGCGAGACATGTGCTGTGTGTGATGTACGTGCCCCACTAGACTGCACGGATAGGTGCCGAATTGAATGGGCCGCCGAACAGCTGCATGGGATAGGTTCTCTTATATATACATTTTGATTTGTTTGTTTCTTCTTTCTCCACTTTTTTTCCAATTTGGTTTGTGATTGTATGAACTATGTATTGATTTTCTTCTGCTGTAAAAATCTATCTTTATCTCTGTCCATGCAACTTTCCTTCCATCTGCACCTAATCTGTCATCAGCCTATGATTTAATGCATTATTTTCATTACAAAATAGTGTGTTTGGCAGTACAATATATCACTTTATAGTAAGAGTGGTAATTAGACCCGACCCGATGGACCCGGACCAGACTCGGCGGGTCTTGGTTCTAAGTGGGTTGAGTTATGTCGAGTTCAAACTATACATTTTAAAAACCTAGATCCGACCCGCTCTGTAACGGACCGCGGGTTTTCGACCCTTGAAAATCGACATTTAATACGTCCACTGTAAAAAATGCCGAGCAATCGAGTGCCGGAAATATCAGTTCATTAGGGGTAAAGAAGAAAAAGGTAGAAGAAAAATTAGAAACAACACAGAATCTCACAGTCGCAGTAGAATAAAGTATAATATATAATAACAGATTTTAAATACAAAAAATGTACTGTTAATATACATACCACATTCAGAGTACAACAATTCAATACATCAAATCTGGACAGTTTAATAACTTGTCCTGATATACATAACTCACACAACGGAAATAACCAAGTACGTGATATACGTCTGAACTCCTCCAGCTCGTCACCTGAGCTCCATAGCATTTAACCTGAATCTGTAATACTCGGTCTGACCCTAGCATTATAATAAAATAACACCCGAGTCAGTCTGGAAAACAGCGTGAGAAAAACACACTCAATTTGAATTATTAACTTTTCAAAAATCCTTTGGAAACAAAGATATCTCGTAAGACCATGCCACACATAAACACGACGGGGTTTTACCTTACGATAACCAAAACATTTTTTTATAAAAATCATCTGATATTATAGTAGTGTCTATAGAAAGTAAATAGAAAATAGCTAAAATGCTTGCATCTCACATTTCAGCATAGTTGGGCACAATCAAAACCGTTTGGTGCTTATTGGAGAATGGATTCCATTGAATGACTAGGCCACTGGGGTACCGCCCACCACAGTACACCTCTAGAACAATGTACTGAGGACCACGTCGGGATCCCCTGCTACACAAGATCGACCTACCCTTAACTTGGATAGACCGAATATGTTATCACCCCGAGTGTTCCCACCCTTACCATCGAGCACTTCTTCTTTCATGTATACCCATGTCTAAGATAAATAGGGTTCCGAGGACATCTAGAAAAGTGATAACATACCATAGTTGGGTGCGACTCACTTAGCCTTGCTGCATCTCCCATGTTTTAGTCATTCCCGGTTGATGAGGTTCGAGGCTAAGAGTTACCTTTCAAGAACAATTTTACTTAGAATGCTCATTGCCTTCCAATGACGATGTTCTGATAGCATTCATCCATACAAGTTGTCCTGGGTCTGGACAAACGAATCACCGTCTTCATCATCTTCACGGTATTCATTCGTTACGTTCAAACCGGATTGAAGTGGTTTTTGGATAATTAAATCCGATCCCGGTCTCTTCGAAACGATTAACGAAATTGGCCAAAATTAATAGTCGGTTATTTAACTATCAATACACATCCATAAGCAATCATCGGGCCTTATTATAAATTTTCCAAAATTATTTCCAAAATACCTTTATAAGATATATATTTCCAGTTCTTCAACCTTTGAAAACAGTTTTCAAAACCTTATATCTTCAAAAGAATATTTCCACCCCTTTCCAAACACTTAGAATATTTTTCCCCACTTTATTTTATATTCACACTTAGGGAGTATTCCATTTATTTTCTACTTCCTATTTTTCAAAATCATTTTCAATTCTATTTGTAAATTCCTTGACTAGTTTTATAACGAGTTCCATAAATTCCGGAATTCTTTAATTAATCCCCTTTAATATTTCCAAAGCCAATTATACTCGCTTATAATTTCAATTTCCCTTGTATTCTTTATGAATTCTATTTCATTTTTCGAAGTTCACTTTTACTTAACTACTTCGGAAATTTCCTTACTTTTCTCCCCGATTCCATTTTAAGGATTTTCTCATAATCTCATATACTGAATAACCCCATTTCCAGACTTCCGAGAAGGTTTTATAAATAAATATAAAATATTACAAAACTCTAAATATATATAAAATAAGTATTTTAAGGAATAATAATAATAATTTATTTTTAAGACATGTTCAAATGATTTTCTAAAATATTGAAATACTCTTTATACATCACTTTTCAAACAGGTTAAAAATAAGTTAAGTTAGTTAATTAAATTAAGAACTAAAATTAATTAAATATAATTTAATTAATAAGATACATATAAATATTATATAAGTTAATTAATTATAATAATTATAAATAAATTATACTTATATATTCATATGTATAAATTAAATTTGAGTGGAACTGAAATAAATCGAAATAGATTTTGGGAATAAATACATACATATGGTATGTACACCATGATTGCAGATGTTTTTGACACTTGAATCACAAGTGTATTTCATAAAAAATACATTATATTAAACTAATTACACTCAAGTATATTAAAGATTATGAATCTATAATATAGTTACCCTCTATCATTTATATATTGATAGATTAATACACACAATAGTTATTAAGCAAACTCAAGCTAGAGTTCTTATGTGTAATACTATTAAAAGACCGCCTAGAGAAGGTAAGACACATGCATGTATTTGTTGAGCAAACTTAAGGTATGTGCATTATATTTAGGCCATTGAGAAACGGTACATAAGAGTGAATAATCTCTCTTGATTTGTTAAGAATATACTAGGTCAAGATCATGGTTAGGGAAAAAGCTATAGTTAGGAGTTGTATATGATATAATCAAAAGAGGTATTTATCACCTGTAGTCCTACGATTTGCTAAGCAAACTCCAGGTCAGTGTAACAACCTACAGATTTAACACATCAATTAATAATTTTAAAACAACAGTTTAAAATAAAAAAGTTATTGGCAGAAGAAAATTTTGTGTAGATTTTTTTTGAGGTTTTTGATGGTTTTATTGGGTTTAGAAAGATCAAAAACGTATATTTTTGGATATATAGCATGATATCTTTTCGTTCGGGTGCAAAAACGGTTTTTTCGGGCCTTTGTGGCCGCTTTGGCCCAACACACCTTTTTTACATATAAATAAACCGCTATAGAGTATCTTTCTTCATTTTTTGGTCCCCCTTCTTAATTGCAATATAAACAATTCATCCAAAGTAAACGAATAAAACTAACAAGATGACTATCCCAAACATCAAAATGAGTAGTTCCTTCTTCATGCCTAACTCTCCCTATGGAAAGGAATAACTATACATCCTTGTAAATCATTAGGGAAAATCACAAACAATAGTCATAAAAGTGACATCGTCATAATGGGTGGGGGTAAATTCAAAACTCATCTTACCCTATTGTCACACATCCTATGTTATAAAGTCCAATTTTATGGTTCTCAATTAAAATTCCTTGATAAAACTTCTTTTTAATAAGTTTCCTTCTTAACAAAGACCCCCAAAATTTATTACTTAATTAAATATTTTACTTTTTCAACCATTTACTTTTCAAATCAGGTCAGCAAGAACCAAAATTAGATCGGTGAATTAAAAGTGGTCGGGGTTGGTGATGCTTCGGGTCCATAAGGTAGAGACTTCGGGTTTCTACGATATGTGCTTCGAGTTAAGCATGTGTTAGTGCAAGGAAGTGAATTTTGGGACTTATTCAAATTTTTAGGAAAGTAGGTGATTGGTTGCTTTGAGTCAAATAGGAAGATGCTTTAAGTTTCCAAAGCAAGGACTTCGGGACAAGCATGAGATGGCACGGGAAGTGAAATTTTGGACTTGGCCAAAATATCAACGGGAGAAATAGATTAGTATGGATCACATAGTTT
The DNA here is from genome assembly GCA_030737815.1 of Allium fistulosum. Lineage (NCBI taxonomy): Eukaryota > Viridiplantae > Streptophyta > Magnoliopsida > Asparagales > Amaryllidaceae > Allium > Allium fistulosum. The sequence goes on along the minus strand of CM060905.1, from coordinate 244,463,361 downwards.
CGAGTAATAGGTGAAATTACTTCAGGTTCGAGTCCATGAGGCTTTGAGGCAATATAAGGGCAAGGTGAAATGAAGTACGAAGTTTGCTTAGCCAACTTTAGCCACGTATTGACCAGCCAAACATGGTTGCTACCGACCAAAAATGGTCGGTACCTATCATGTTAATGTTTGGAAAACCAAAGTGTGGCTTTGGGGTGTGTGGTGTGCATGCACGTGAGTTCATTCAATCATTCAGCATTCAATTTCGATGATGACAACGTGATCAAGATCGATGATAAAATGATGAGGTGAAGAAGTCATGAGGTGAAGGAGTGATTCTTCGTCATGATGGTGTTAGCCTAAAAATTGGATCAACACCCTAGATGAGTACGTAAAAGCACTAGCCCTAATAGAATAGGGAAAAGATAACAGAAAATATCAATAAAGTAAAAGAAATAATCGAGAGATAAAGAGATTTTTGTAGTGGTTCAGATGTTAACTAAGCCTACGTCCACTTTATAACTTTTCTTATTTATTTGATCTTGTTTGTATGAGATTACAAGGGGTTTGAGAAAGAAAGAATTACAAGTAAAGGGGTTAGACAAGTTCAAGTTCGAGAATTGCCTAAAGAAGCTACCCTGTTGACTATTGTGAAGTGGAAAGAGTTAAAGAATTGATAGAGATTCCGCATAGTGTTAGCAGAATCCGGATCCGATCTAAGTTGCTCTATGGATTGTATTTATAGTGGTAGCAGTCGCATTGGGCCAAATAGAGAGTTGGAGCAAAACATAAAAGTCGGTCTAGAAGAGTGTATGGAATCTCGACTTCATCTGGAGGTACCGACTTCTCATGTTGGTACCGACCTCTATGGTTAACTCCAGAGAGGTCGAGCTCTTTTGCACTTGTCTTGCTACTTGATTTTGAGATTTCCATGTAGTTGTTTGGATATTTAGTCGATATTGGTGATGGTTCCTTCATCGCCTGGTTTATTCTGCCGTTCTGGCTGCTAACTCTTCAACCTAGATGCTTAGATATTCAGAATCCTTTGACATTGTTTGGGCACACATGAAATAGGTAAAGTAGAGCCTATGCAAAGTTCGAGTGAGAAATATGGAAGTATGGGATGTCTCCGCCAACATGATGAAGTCGACACCGACTTTTTCCTTTAACTCCAACCATGTTGAAATTTCTCGGAGTCATTTCTATTCCCAGTCTAAGTGTGTTTGCAAGATTTCAAGTCGTTTCGTCTTCGTCTTGTCGTTATAGCTCTATTGATTTCTACTTGGTTAAAAACCTAGTTAACATTTTTCTCTCAGAGTACGCTTTCGTTGAAAACAAAGTGTGATTTGGAGTAAGACAAGTCTCGAATGACTATCCTGCAAATCACAGTTAGCTGTTTAAGCGCGGTCTTGAAATGCTTCTTTTATTTGGCTTTAGTTGATCGAATTCTGTTTGTTGTTTACTTCAACTTGGTTTAGAACTTTCATTCTCGACGTTGACCGTATCATTTAGACATGGAAATTTGCATAAAGCTTCATGTTGTCGGATAAGTCCATTGTAGGAAGTTTGACATAATTTGGGTGTTATACGGGATGTCGGTACCAACTTATGATGTCGGTTCCGACATCTCCGCTTGAGAAAATTTTCACATCCTTTCTGTATATTGCTATATGGCTTCAAACCCTCTTCACTTCATTCGTTTGTGTGCCAAATCATCAAACCCTACACCTAAGTTTCCAAAGTGCCGATTTGCCTTCATCCTTTGATCGAGTATTCCACCGACCCGCTCCAGCTTAAACACCACCAGTCGCTACCATACCAGTCTACTCGCTATCACCTAGAACCACCGCCGCCACAAGAATCGCTGCCTAGAATTCTTGGTCCATATTCGAAATCAAACCCTAGGCCCTATTTCATTTGACTTGAATCCAAGGTGAGTGGTGGTGGATCTTGACGCGATGTGGATGGTTGTGGAGTGGATTGGACCTCGATTGATGTTTGAAAAGGGTGGAAAACAACCGTAATCACATGAGTTTGATTGATAATGTAATTAAGGACTCGGGTTTGCTCCGATCAAACATGTGAGATTCTGGTTAAAAGCTTGGTTTTCCAATCCTAACCATTTGCCTTATAAAACTAACTTGGTTCAATCATCGAACAAACTCTGATAAAATATTTAATCTTGAACTAAGGCATATCGAATGACTTCACCATTCTATTTCTTTATTATGGCACTTTAAGTTATCCTAAAAAGAAAGACTTTCCACATCGCTTCGAACATCGAATCCATTATCGGTCGTAGATCGATAAAGGGTAATGGTATAGAAGATAATTTCAAAGATCAATGCGAATTGTTTTTCAAATGCGTGCAAACTATCTGCACTGGATGGTTCATTCATAGTGCTTGGGACACTGGACCCATCTCATGTAGATTACACATTGCCTTACCCTGATTAACACTTAGAATTCGATGGGTCGATACAAGTCGACCTCCGTTAAATTCCTAGTGTTGGACTCACGAGTATTTCTATTTCAAGTTAAAATCCTTTTGACCGTGTTGAACGCCAAGTTCTCCTGTCTAGAATGACTCGCCAATCGGCTCATCACAAATCCGGTGAAGGACCGTCAACTCCTTCCGATGGTGCCTCTACCACTGCTCTGGTTTCTCCATCTGTTCCAGTTAAGACCAACCAACCTTCAATTTCCAGGTCCGAGAGTCAGATGGTGCTAGTAGATCCTAGTGTACCGCCTTAGTTTCCACTAGAGCTAATTGTAACTATCCCATTGAAGCAGGCGCCCACCACTATGACTGAAATGATGTTGCCTGCAACACGGAATTCCTGTCAAAGATGTTCGCTTACCGACAAGAAACGAACTTGCACATCATCCTCCATGGTTTCACAACTTGTAGCCGGTACATGTGTCTCAGTGGCATCATTCCACCCTTCAACTCTTTCTTGGGAGATTTCCTTATGGAGATTGGGATCACACCTTTTCAGATTCACCCGAACGGTTTTCCTTATTGAGCTCACTATACATCTTGTTCATGTAACGATTTGAGCGCTCTCCACACTTCAGAGTGCTCTAGTATTTGCTCAAATTCAAGAGAAAAAAAGATTTCCCCTCCTTCATTACGATCGAAGCCTAGACTAGGTGCAAGGTGATTGGGAACCTTCATAACAAGCGTTCGATGTTCAAAACCGAATATCTTCTTCCGCTGTTTGGAAGGATTAAACCACCTCTGGTTAAAAAGAAGTGAGTTTTTTATCAATCCTTTTTATAGTGACGCTTCTTTACTCCAAACTTAACGCATATCTCTCACAGGTTTCCCGACAAGAGACAAGAGATCGGAGCACAAGAAGATGATAGGACATCTAAAGGTCATTAGAGCAAGCGAGTGCTCTGTCAACTTCTTATTGATAGATGAAAACTTGTTAGAATATAGCTTGCTTGCCTCAGGAAGAGTAGTTGGCGCCGAAGTTCCTTCGATGAGTGGCTCTAGCTCGCGTACCCATTCCACTGCATCTGCTTATGGCTTCGACAAGGGTCCTCAAAAGGAGGAGGAAGAAGGTGGATCAAGCAATGGATGTGAGTCTGCAGATGATCATGAGGAGGAGGCTGTTGATATGGAGATTGATGAGCCTTTAAGAGATTACAAAGAAGGAGAGGATGTTGAAACTGGGGCGGATGAGCTTGTGAAAGAGGATGGCCCCGGTCGTGAGGGCGACAATAGGAGAATTCCTACCATCCCGAAGGATGATGGAACAGTTAAAAGAAGAAAAGGATAACCTGCCATGGTTGTGGTGGAAGGAGAGATCTCCGATGATGAGAAAAATAATGACCTTCAGACCACTGAGGAAGGGAAAAGCGGATCCAAGGATGAATCACCGAGAAGAGCCCCGGTCTTCCCGCCCTTCCTTCTTTGGACCTTTTGGCTGATGAAACATTAAGTCTAGATCTTGGTACTTCTCCTCCTCCTGAACGACCAGCTGTTGAGATCCCACTTTCTATGGGAGATCAAGTTGCAGGGACTTCTTTTGAAACTACACCAACTTCTGACTTCATGAAAGATGTTTCCATCTATGTGAACGAGCAAAGAGGCATCTCAATTACTGAAATAGTGGAAGAAATCGGCTCACGGATTGACATATCTTCCGAGGCATTTATAAGTGAAGGCAGTAGCACTCTGACTCTAAAACCATGCCCAACTGTTTTGTAAACTAAAATGGGGTTATTTGCGTTATACACTTCACTCTAGGATCACGATCATTCATCTTCGCATACACTTCGATTTTTGTAACTCTGGTACTTATACATTTTTATTTCTTTTAGGTTCAATGGCACATGAAAGATACAGAGCACTTTACCGTAGCTCAAGCGACTATAGAAGGAGCACTCCCGACCCTCATCCTCGTCACTACAAAACAGACGAAGAGAGGCGAAGGAGAAAACAGAGCGAGTGTGATGAAGCTCCCAGAGCTGAGAGAGAATGCCTTGACGCTGAAGAAGAAAGAGTGAAGAGAAAGAGATATTTGGAGGGTGGATTCCTCCCGTGAGACTACAAACACCCCCGAAGAGATTCCTCTGAGCGTCATGGAGCCACCACTACTTTTATTGTTCCTTCACATTCTGCAGCTCAAACTGCTATTATCGAGGACACTCCTTCATCATGGACTATTACTACTATTGCTGCCTCCGCTCTTTCTTAAAGCACTTTAACACTTAACGTTTTCGTCTGGTTTATCCCACTTCCAAGCTGTTTATCCATACTTATACCTGCAAGGATTAAAGTTTGATCATGACATCAAAGTCGTTACTAGTGAATGTGCATCGAAAAACATGGAGGCAATGCAAAGTGACGTTGACTCGATTTTCAAATGGCAGCGATTGAGCAAAGATCCTTTTGAAATCAACAAGATCAACTTTACACAACTTTATTTGCTCGAGAAAGAGACATACAGCGTGAAGAGGAAATTAAATAACAGGATGCCGACTTGATCAAAGTTACCAGGGAAAGAGATCTCGCACTCAAACAGAAAGCGTGTGTAGAAAATTTGATGGAAGTAATGAAGCGTGCCCATACGAATGCAGAGATAGTGATGAGGAATAACCTTAGGGCCACTCATCTTGAAACTGAGAGTTATAAGAAGCAAGCCGAAGAGAAGGTTGACATTATAAAGGCAAAATACCAATCCCTTTTCAGACAGGCATTCGAACTCGAACGCCTTCGCGAAGAAGTGCGGAAACTCCATGAGGAAAACTAAGGGCTGGCCGGAAAGTTGGACACTCTATCATCCGATAAGCTTTCAAATGACATCAAGCTTGCTGTCAGCCAGAGCGAGTTAACTGATCTTGAAAATGCCTAGAATGCCAAGAACAAGAAGAGGGCCCAAGAGAGGGAAGACCTCAACCAAGCTCTCTAACATTTCTGTGCTAGTGTGGTTATGTAGAGGGATCTAAAGTGGTTAATAAATGATTATCCTGCCACCCTTGCTAACGCATGGGAACAAATGTTTCGTCAAGCTGGCGACCACTCCAAGACCGAGCTACCGGTGCGATACTTGGGTGCCAAAGAGATAGATATGCTTGTCGTAGGGAAGGCAATTCTCGTTGAGGAGGATGCCAAGGCTGCTGCTGACCATGTTGGCCCGAGCTCTTCGGGTCAGTGTGAAGTGTATGTCTCCCAGTCTCGGGTGCCATTGATGATCATCCCTTCTTTGGCCGCACTGCACGAGCCTTACTTCCCTGTTCCAGCAATTGGGAAATTCTCAGCAACCGGAGAAAACAAGATTGACGCCATACCAAGGTTTCCCACTTTAGGTATTTCACTTGTTTCTCCCATGCTCCAAAATGTTGATCTCATTCCTGAATCTATTACTGAGCTGTATTATTCTCTCTGTGAACTCATAGGTCCACTCGAAGTCCCACCTTTTCCTCATGCTCCTTAAAGCACACGAACTGAAGTGTTCTTCACCACCTCTACTGCTGTTTCCACAAGTTCAACTGCTATATTCCAACCTTCCACCTCCGGGGCCGGATCTGGTGCACAACAAATCGAAGCATTGGAAGGGTTAGAGGACATTGCTATATCTAGGAAGAGGATGTTCAGATGGTTAGTGCTACTGATCTGACCGGGGATAAAATGATGGCGGAGTGGATTCAAGAGGAAATGGGAGAGGCAAAGCTTAAAGCAGAGCCAAATGCAACAAAGACTAGGATCCACCCATTCGCCATCAAGACTTGCAAGCCAAAATCTACAGGTGAGTCGGTCGGTGGGTCCGAGGGAATTGACTCGAGTAAGGTGGTGGTGAAGAAGAAGAAGACCGTAACCCGATTAGGTAAGGGTGGCAGCGAGAAGAAGTGATGGGCTCGAGCATTAGTGGAGCCAGGTTTTGGCGGTTCTTTTAGTTTGTGTCTTTTGATTTTTTTAAGTCTTTTTGTACAAGTAAGAAACCTATACTTAACATCTATTCTTTTGTTGTTGCGGTAGTAGAGTCTGTACTTTTGCTTTTTGGTGTCCAAACAGGCCAACATTGTGTGAGAACGGACCCCGCTATTTGATATTCTACATAAAGTGATATAAGCAATGACATATTAGTATTTCTACTGTAATCTCTTCTGCATACTTCTCTATATTTTATGTGCTGTGCCCATTTATATGCCAATATATGTGTGGGTAATTCGATTGCTCATCTCGCAATTTACGTATTACACTGCTATACTGTGTGATATACGATGCGTTTATTTACTGCAATTATATGCATGCAAATGGTGTAAATAGTGTAACTTGTAGCTATTTAGTTTTACTATTTTACTTAGATCTGTTGTAGTTGCTAGAAATTTTTTTCGGCGTAACAGAATCACGGAGTAACTTTTACTCTAACCAAGTGTTAGTATGTTGTGTACCCCTAGTCCATGGGGCTGGTTACTCCAAACACTTGATGCGAGACTGGTGCTCCGGGCTACTCTTTGGTTACCCTCAGTCAAGGATGTATTACAACTCCTATCTTCGGCAACTTGCAGTTTGAATGCTTGATTCCAAGCAATGTGTACTTTGGTCACAGCTGATTTTCTCCAAGTTAGGTATTGAGGTTCTATCCGTATATGAACCTCTGTTTCATGAGACATGTGACAGCTCAATTCCTTTGGATTTTCCTTTAACACTACTGATATCTGGGCGATGTTGAGTTTTGTGTTATGGGGATTGATTTCTACCAACCCTACAACTGATAAATTTCTCGATACTGCCGGAGCAATGTCTATACTTAGGAGGTTTTGACAAATTGATAATATCACCGAGGTAACGGCGATGGTTTAGAGCATGCTTGAATGCAGTTTCGTTGGTTCAAGCGACAAGGGAGTGGATGTTTGCTTGGATGCGGTTCCATTAGTCTAACAATTGAAGGAGTTGGGCATATTTAAACACAGTTCCATTGGTTCATGCAGTTAAGGAATGAAAGCTAACCTAGATGCGGTTCCGTCGGTCTAAGAAGCGAAAGAAATAGGGCGCACCTGAATGCAGTTCCGTTGGTTCGAGTGTCTAAGGAAATGAGGCTTACTTGGACACGGTTCCATTGGTCCAAGAAGCAAGGCATGACTTATAGAGGCACACGAGTATTTGGGCCTTTTCGATGTTGCCGAAGCAACACTAGTTCTCAAAGTGCAGGGATCGATTTTCCTTGTCGATTTGGCAGTTTGAGTTGATTTGCTTCCATCGACTCGATGGGTTGCCTACTTGAATGTAGTTCCATCGATTCAAGAAGCATGTGGGTGGAGCGTAGTTGGATGTGGTTCCACTGGTCTAAGTAGTTAGTGAACGGTTTTTGAGTCAATCTGACCTCGTCGACTCAGTAGGTTGCTTACATGAAAGCGGTTCCATTGGTTCAAGAAGTGAAATAACTTTATTGATAAAATAAAGTGAAAGGAAAATCCAACCTATTTACAATGCCCCCAGTATCCCTCGGTGGCTTATTTGCAAAAATAGAAAATACATAGACAGAAATTCAAACAAAATAGCACTGTAGCAAATCACTGTTCCAAGCACGGGTTATCTAGATTCCATCGATCGTTGTGAGCTTGAAAATTCCATCTCCAAGTTTTTGGCCGATAACTTAGGGTCCTTTGCAGTTTAGGCCAAGTGCCCCGTACCTAGGTAGAATCATTTCAGGACTAGATCTCCCACTTTAAAGGTGCAATTGTGAACTTTGGCATTGAAGTGTCGTGCCACTCTCTTTTAATGAGCACCAGTCCTTAGCTCAGCTTCTTCCCGCTTCCCATCGATTTGATCAAGCGATTCTAGTAGGAGCTGCTCATTTTCACCATAGTTGAAGTGTCGCCTCTGATTAGAGGGTACTTCTAGTTCCACTAGAATTTTTGCTTCTGAACCATATGCCAAGGTGAAAGGTGAGTGCCCGGCCGTCGATTTATGAGTCATTCTATAAGCCTATAGTGCAAGCAGGTCTTCTTCAACCCAAATTCCTTTAGCTTTTGTCAGCTATTTCTCGATGATGAATTTTATGATTTTGTTCACTGCCTTCACTTGCCTATTTTCTTGCGGGTGTGCCACCATGGAGAAACTGTTCTCAATCCAAAACGCTCACAGAAGTTATTAAATTCAACACTCTCGAAATGAGTTCCATTGTCTGTGATGATTTTCTGCGGTACTCTAAACCTGCAAATAATATTTTTAGTAACAAAGTTAATTACTTTCTTAGTAGTGATGGTGTCTAGTGGTTCCGCTTTGGCCCATTTGGTGAAGTAATCAACTATGACGATATCATATTTGGCTCCCCTTTAGGTAGTGGTAATATGCCAATCAGATCGGTTCTCCAGATTGCAAACGTCCATGGAATGACTATTTGCGTTAGCTCTGTGGTTCGGGTTCTCATAACTTTGGCAAATCTCTAGCACTGATTGCAATGTCTAGTATAGTCTGCTGCATCTCGATTGATTGATGGCCAAAAATATCCATAACGGAGGACCTTTTTTGTTAGTGTCTGCCCTCGAATGTGGTCTCCGCAACTGCCTTCATGAACTTCCCAGAGGATCCTCTTGGCATCACTAATAGTTACACATTTAAATATGGGGGGTAGAGAATCCCCTCATGCAGAGCATTTTGTCTTATAGTACGAATCGTGGCACCTTTCAAAGAAGTTTCTTCCACTCATTTCGTTCCCTAGGGGTGTCCCTCTAAGCAGATTGATTTTGATCGATGTCATCTACGATTCCTCTTCCTCTGTAGTTTCTAAAATCCAATCGACGTCCATCTGATCTATGCTGGGAGCCGTCAGCGTCTTAACTGGAACCAACCCCATTGACTGTTCTTCTTCCGAACTGGCTAGTTTAGTAGGTAATATGCTTTCATATTTTGTTCTCTCGGAATATGGCTTATGGTATAGTGTTCAATGTCGTTCAATATTTGACAGATAAAGGGCAAGGTTTGCCCCTTTAGCTTGATATTCACTTTTCACTTGACAAACAACTAGTTGAGAGTCGCTGTAGATGTGAACAACCCTTATTCCTAATTCCTTCACAATTTTTAGTCCTACTATTAATGCTTCATACTCTGCCTCGTTGTTAGTAGCAATGAACTCCAACCTTATAGCGTAGGAAACAGACCTTCTTTTTGGAGTTTTGAGAACAACTTCCACTCACCATCGATAAATAGTTTCCATTGACACTACTTCTGGAGTGTTTTCTTCTTCACAATCTCATATTGTGAACTCAACGATGAAATCTATGAATGCATCTTCGTTGATTTCCCTTCAGGGGTGTTAAGTGATGTCGTACTGACTCAACTCCATTTAAGAACTCATTCCGAAATCTCTAAACGGTTCATCGCCTGCTTCAAAGGTTGATCCTTCAACACTTTGATTGGGTGAGCCTGGGAGTATTGGCATAACTTCCTTGATGCGATCAATTGGCAATAGGCTAGTTTTTCTAACTTTGGATAGTTCTTCTCGACACAAGCGAATTGCTTACTGATGTAGTAAACGGACCACTGGATTCTAGCTTCCTCGAGTACCATTGCCACACTCAGAGTGTGAGTTGACACTTCTAGGTAGATGAATAGGTCTTCCTCGTCCATCGATTTAGATAAAGCTGGTGGGGTCTCCAAAGGTAGCAATAATTCCTCAGAAGCGGTTTGCAGGCCTGATTCCATTCGAAATTTTTCTTACCCTTCTTCAATGTGTCGAAGAACGGTATACATTTGTCTATTGCTTTGGAAATAAATCAAATCAACGTTGCGACCTTTCCATTCAGACTTTATGATTCTTTTTTCATCGTAGGAGCTGTGACATTCCGTAGGGCCGGAATTTGCTCGGGATTAGCTTTAATGCCCTTAGCATTGACGATGAAACCTAGAAATTACCCTGAAGCCTCACTGAAAGAACATTTCGGTGGGTTAAGCTTCATTCTGTACATTCAAAGAACCTCAAACATTTCCAAGAGGTTGTCCAAGTGATTTCCTGATACATGTAGATTGACTAGCATGTCGTCCACGTAGACTTCCATCGTTTTTCCGATTTGATTTTTAAACATTATATTTACCAACCGTTGGTAGGTTGCGCTAGCATTCTTCAGGTCGAATGACATCACTCGGTAATAATACAATCCGAGGTCGATGATGAAGCTGGTGTTCTCCTGATTAGGTTCGCGCATCATAATTTGGTTGTATCCTTAGTAGGCATCCATGAAAGAGAGTAGTTCTTGGCCCTCAGTTCCATCTACAAGCTGGTCGATTCTGGGTAACGGGAAGTTGTCCGTTGGATAGGCTTCGTTTAGGTCCGAGTAATCAATGCAAGTTCACCACTTCCTATTGGACTTCTTAACTAGAACTGGATTTGACACTCACTCAGGATAGGTTGCATCACGAATGAAGCCATTAGCTAGCAACTTATCTACTTCTTCCTTTAGCGCAGCAGATCGCTTCGAAGCCAAGGTGTGTCTCTAGTGCCTCACTGGAGTGTACTGGGGATCGATATTGGGTGCATGATACACTATCTCTGGTGATATCCCATACATATCAGAATGCGTCCAAGCGAACACATCCATGTTGGTGTGAAAAAATTTGATCAATTCGTTTTGCATTTTAATCCCAATTCGTGACCCTATTTTTAGGACTCGAGTTGGGTCATCCATATCAATAACGACTGACATCGTAGTCTCTGCCAGTACCGCTCGTTACTCTCCTAAACTCTTCTTTCTAGGGTCCAAAAACTTTTCGAAGTGACTATGGACCCGAGCCAGAGGCGATTCTGTAATTGCTATGCTAACGGTTCGCGAATATGGAGAGACTTCCCCACATTCTTTACCTTTTCCTTTCGTTTTGATTCACGTAACTTAGAGACATAACATTCTCTAGCGATGCTTTGATCTCCCTTTATAACACCAACTCCATTCTCCTCGGGAATTTCATGGTAAGGCACCATGGAGCTATAGCAATCCTAAAATCAACAAGGGCCGGTCGACCCAAAAAAGCATTGTAAGCGGACATTTCATCCATGATCACGAAGGTTTAGTTAAGGACTACCCTTCGCTCTCCTTCTCCGAGCTCGACAGGCAAGTCAATCGTCCCAACTGGCTGTCTTGGTTCTCCCGTAAAGCCCTGGATTTTCATTAGGTAAGCAAACACATCCTTCATGTTGATCTTCATCTGATCGAATGTATGTCGAAACAAGAAGTTGACAGAACTTCCACTATCCACCGGGACTCGGTGTATAACTACTGGCCCGATTCTGATGGTTTCCATCATTGGGTCAAGAGTCGGCGCCTCTACTCCGTTAGTTTCTCGGTTTCAAAGCACTATATCATCATTGAGTGTCCTTTGCTACTTGGCTTAGGCACCATCTTCAATTGCAAAACAAGTTTCTTTCGGAGCGTGATTTAGTGAACTCGCATATCGTTCTATCTCCACCCAACTCTTTAGTGTTGGGTGAGGTCCTTCGAAAATAGTGCCGATAACTAGTCTCTATTCCATCTGTTTGGATCCTTCTCTGTTTGGTCCAGGTTAGTTCCCTTGAGTAATTGGAACTTGAGGTCCAGTAGGCTGGTTAGAGTTTTGTGATTTATCACGTACTACTGGAGCCTGTTGTTCCTAATTAATTCCTCAATAAGATCTTATATATGTAAGCACTCATCGTGTTATGCCCATGAGTCTTGTGGGTAGAACTTCCCTGATTGCTTCTATCGTTCAGATTCTTCCTTCCTGAAAGGCTTGTTGTATCGCTCAGTTCCCTGAGTTGTAAGGTAGATGTTCTCCAGGCATTCATTCAATGGCGTATGCTCCTTGGGTCTCAGGTTCCTGATCCGCTTTCCATTCCCAACATGCCTACTAGTGTTTTGATTTTTCCTTTTTTGATTTCCATCTTTCCCTGCATTTCCTATCACGGCTCTAGAATTTTTTTCCACCCTGGTTGACTGCTATATTGCTCTAAAATATCTCCTTTGGTTGCACACTGGCGGTCTTGCCCTCTAATGCATCTGCCTCTTCCAATCGCAAATACTAACTTGCCTTTCGGTTGAACTCCTTTATGGTGATTGGTTGTTTCATCTTAATCCATCTTTCAAAGTCTTTGTCTGGATAGATAGCTCGGATTAAAGCCACGAAAACCATATCTTCTTTAGGATTGATCATTTCAGTAACTGCAGTATTAAATCGGTTCATAAATGATTTTAACGACTTGTTTGGTACCTGGAAACGGCCAGATGTAGACGTTGCATCTTTTGGCTATGCCATGTGAAGCTTGAACTGTTCCAAAAATTTCCCTGCTAACTCATCAAATGTAGAAAGGATCTTGATGGGAGTCTGGTAAACCACATAGAAGAAACACCTTCTAGGATGATAGGGAAACATTTTAGTAGACTGCATCAATTGACCTAGCTCCGTCCATCTGCCAACTGTACTTGTACAAATGATGTTTGGGGTCCATCATTCCGTTGTAAGGTGGCATAGTGGGCATTGTAAACTTTTGGGGGTATTATTCCTTTAAAATATTTTTTGTGAATGGAGTTCGTCTTGGTGCAGAACCCCAATTGTCGTCATTCCTGCCCTTACTTTCATTCATCAAGCGTTTAACCATGTCCGCAATGAACGCCTCACTAGTTTAATAGTCCACAGGTCAACTGTTAGGGGCTACGCTAGCGTTTGACTCCACAAATGGCCTTGGTTTTCCATCTGAAGTCTAGATTCTTTATTCTTCGGGAGAACCACTCCTGCAAAATTCCGTTGACGCACGGTTGGCTTCATAGCGGCAGTTTGAACTTCTTTTGTAGCATTTTCTTGCTTATGTCAGCACTCAATTCCAGTCCTTTAGCATCGAGTTGCATGTCATCTTCAGAATCAGAGAGAAGCATTACAATATTCCCTCGTGGAGCCTTTGCTCCAAGGTTAGGGTTTGTAGCAGGTTGTCCTCCAACGGGAGGGGTACTTCCATTACCTGCAATAACAATTCCAGTAATTCCACCAGCTATCTCCTTTTGCTTTTGCTTTCCATCCCTCCTATTTAAGCCTGAGATGGAGGAATTTTCTTATTCCATAGCCTCTGCAGTTTCCGGCTTAGTCCTCAGGGCAGTTGGTGATTGTAGTGCTAGCAAAGCATCTATTTTGTCCATAAGAGTTTTTGGCTATCAGCCATCTTTTGGTTAAGCTAAACAACCATCTAGTTGAATTCTCCTTTCGTGGCAACTCCATGATGAGTAGAATATGCTTGATTTCTAGTATTAACTCCTATTGGTAAGTTGGTAGTGTTGTTGACTTCAACCTGCTAGTGATTTGGTCCATCACTACCAATTGTTGCAATGGTAGATTTCGCAAGGGTTGTTCTCTTTCTTCCCGCCATTGATCTTCAACGAAAAATCTTCAGATTCTTTTTAAAGTAGGATTTATGGATCTAACTTCTGGACTTATCTGATCCAAAGTAGAGAGCTAGATCTAAGCCTGGGTTTATTGATTCTCAGTGAAAGCACCAAAATATTAACCCAAAAAATGGATCAACACCCTAGATGAGTATGTGAAAGCACTAGCCCTAATAGAATAGGTCAAAGTTAACAGAAAATAGCAATAACGTAAAAGAAATAAGAGAGAGAGACGGAAAGATTTTTGTAGTGGTTTGGCTGTTAACTAAGCCTACGTCCACTTTATAACTTTGCTTATTGATCTTGTTTGTATGAGATTACAAGGGGTTTGAGAGAGAAAGAATCACAAGTGCAGAGGTTAGACAAGTTCATGTCCTAGAATTGCCTAAAGAAGCTGCCGTGGTGACTATTATGAAGTGGAAAGAGTTGAAGAATTAATAGAGATCTCGCATAGTGTTAGCAGAATCCGGATCTAATCTAAGTTGCTCTATGAATTGTATTTATAGTGGTAGCAATCTCATTGGGCCAAACAGAGAGTTGGAGCAAAACATACAAGTCGGCCTAGAAGAGTGTGTGAAATCTCGACTTCATCTAGATTAATTAAAGATGTCGGTACTGACTTCTCATGTTGGTACCGACCTCTGCAGTTAACTCTAAAGAGGTCGAGCTCTTTTGCACTTGTCTTACTAGTTGATTTTGAGATGTTCCATGTAGTTGTTTGGATATTTAGTCAATATCGATGATGGTTCCTTCATCACCTGGTTTATTCTGCCATTCTGACAGCTAACTCTTCAACCTTGTTGCTTAGATGTTCAAAATCTTTTGATATTGTTTGGGCACAAATGAAATAGGTAAAGTAGAGCGTCTACAAAGTTTGAGTGAGAAATATGGAAGTATAGGATTTCTCCACCTACATGACGAAGTCGGCATCGACTTCTCCCTTTAATTTCAATCATGTTGAAATTTCTCCGAGTTATTTCTATTCCCAATCTAAGTGTGTTTGTAAGATTTCAAGTCGTTTCGTCATCGTCTTGACGTTCTAGCTCCTATTGATTTATGTGTGCTTAAAAACCCAGGTAACAAATGGCTTTAGAACTTTGATGTGCTGATTTTATGATCGATGTGGATGTCTAGAAGTGTTTCGATGATCGCGACTCTATCATTGGAGGTGTGATGACGATGATCCACCAGGATAGGTTCGAGGAAGTGAACTCGTGGACAGAACGTTGAAGGGTTCTATCGTGGAAAGTGGAACATTGAAAGGTCCCGTAATGAATTAATGGAAATAAATGGAGTGAGATATGCATGCGAAGGAATCGTTGATACTTAAAGTGTTTTCTATTATACTCGTAAGCATGGGTATTATGAGGATGGTCATTGGGTACTTCATCGGCTACCTCGGACGTTGAAGGGATCCATATACTCTGGATCGAGGAAGGGAGTTAGAGTCTGCTTTAGTCTAGTTTTTAGGTACACTAAAAACTATGATTTTTCCATTAATCCCTATAAAAGGAATGATCATACGAATCATTATATATCCAACACACGTAAGTGGTGCAATGATCAATGCAGTTGCAGCATTTTGAGGATGTAACCATACGTAGGTAACTTGATATTTTGGATGGCATAAGTATGAAATGGTACACCAAATATCTTGCGGATGAGACTTTAAGGAAGACCATCATCAGTTTGAGGGTATGCATATTATGATGGGTGTATAGTTAGCATAAAAATTAACATGCACGTTTTATTGGTTGATAGGTTAGTATGGCGATGATACTATATATTTTGAATATGTATGTTTATTTGTATGAGCTATGTTGATTATTTATTTGTGCTTATTTATTTATTGGCACATGCATGTTTGGATCAACCTATGTTTTGTTATGGACTTTAATTATAGTCAATTGTGGTTGAATTATTGAGATGCATGATATGAATTAATCCATGATTGATATGTCTCACCCTTATTAATGATGCATTATATACTATTATTTAGATTGTGTGATTGAGATAGTGTGTGGGGGTAGAAATTTAAATTTAGTTTATGGATGAATTTGACTGTATCATAGTTAATGATTATATAGTCGTTATATACAAGCAATTAACTTGTAATTGATATGTTTTCCAATATTTTGAGATTAGATCAATAATAATGATTTATTAATTTTGTTAAAGGTTGTATTTAGGGAATTGCGAGTGCATAATTCTTTTAAAAGGGGAAGTTTGTAATGATCCGCGGATATAATACTTTAATTATTAATTTTAAAATAATAGTTTAAATAAAAAATTGAAGGCGATAGATAAATTTGTGTAGAATTTTCTTTTTGGACTTTTTGATGGTTTTATTGGGTTTAGAAATATTGAAAACGTTTATTTCAATATATAGCGTGATATATTTTTATTTAGATGCAAAAATGGGTTTTCTAGGCCTTTGTGACCACTTTGGCCCAACACACCTCTTTTTTACATATAAATAGAGCACTGTAGAGAAACCCTAGCAGCCACTATTCGGTATCCTTCTTTATTTTCTAGTCTCCTCTTCATCCTTAAATCTATCTCTTTTCTCTAATGGAGATTAGATCCCTTAATCTCAAAAAATAACATTAATCAGATAACAGTGTTAAAACCCTATATATCATGTACCCAATCGCTCGATGAGTTGAAGAGACATCAGAAATCCCTTTTTCTTATGGACGCACCATTTAACAAAAAACCGCACAATGGTTCCGAGCTATTCAAATTAGGGTTTTCAATTCAATGGTGAAACAACAACAATAATTAGATCAGAGGTATCGTTGTAGAGAGGGCGAGTAGTAGAGAAGATCCATACGGCTTGATCTGGTCAATGACGTTTAGAATAATTGGAATTTATGGTCAAAGGGGTAGGAATTGGATTCGATGGAGAGGCATTTGCAGTTATCCGGATCTTGGTGTGGTTGTCGAGGGTGGCGCAAAACGGCATGGGTATGGTGATGAGGCACGTTCTAGGTCTGTTGTCCTTAGGCGGCAACGATTTGGAGGTGGAGGCATGCTTGTTTTGGTTCAGGAATGTTGGAACTAGAGGAATGTTATAGTGAAGGTAATGGTAATTACTCTATTTTCATTATATTTTTAAAATTATGTAATTTAAAATTTGATTTATTCTAATAATCATTTCTCTTGCACACAAATTCCGATTCATGCGTAGTTTCTTCCCTTGGACTTGTGGTGGAATTTCAAACAATTTGGCACTATTTTTGCTCAGTTTGGAGGCAGTTAGCAAAAATGTGTTAGTACGAAGTATTTAATTTAATCAATTGAATTTTAAATTATAAAACAGATATCTATTGATGAAAAATCATAACTATTGATATATTGTGTTCTATGGGATGAATGTTTGGTTGTTATAAAATTTTATATGTATATGCTTTGATTAAATGATTTACTATTGATTTTTGTATTTTTGGGTATTTAATTGTAATTAATCGTTGATTTGAATTGGAAAATAATTAATTGAAATGAAAAGAATAATAATGAAAATAAAAATAAATAAATGATAGATAATCTTATTTACAGATTTAAGATGGTTCCTATAAATAATTATGATTTAACAAATTTTATTGAAATTAAAGTATGAAATTAAATAAGGTTATTATTTATGAATTCATAGATAAATTAATAAATAATAACTGAAATTATATTCTAAATTAATATTTGGGAAGTTTATTATTTAGAACGACATTTTAAATAACAACTAGAATTATATATTTTAAATTAATATCAAGGAGATTATTATTTATAAAATAGAATGAGACTTTAAATAATAATAACTTGTTTTGGCTAAAATGGCATTTCTTTGTGTAAAAATAAAATGCTTAGTACATATACGGTATTTATGGTAAAAGATATTATCATGGCCCGATTTATAAAATAAAAAAGGCATTTTTGGGATAATAATAATTACAATAAAGAAAAGTTTTCAAAAAGTGTTTTTCGATAAAATAGTTATTATTTCGAGATAAATAGAAATAAAAAGGTATTTTAGTAATTTAGAATAAAATATTGTTTTTCTCGAATAAATAGCAATAAACTGATTTTGGAAGGTATCAAGGAGGTTGAAATATATTATTATTTTGATGTACAATAATAATATGAAATTTAATTGTAGGACAATAAATATAACGTTTTTCTTATTTCCTCATTCATTTGACTTAAAATAAAGTAAACGCTTGAGAATAATATTAATTGTGGTGGCATAAATAGGGCCAATAAGAAGTAAAAGGAATTGCAAGCTAAATGGAGTACGAGGATTAAAACAAGATTATTCAAAGATCTTGGTGCGTAACACTAAACCCTTTTTTTTACCATTTTCTTTGTGTTTGATTTTGGTTTTGATTTATATGGTGGAGTTCATACGAATTAATGCTGAAATAAGATAAATTATGTACTAATGAATGTTATAGGGAATATAGCTTATCATGCGTTGTTTATTTATATTTCCCTACTCTAATGATTTTGAAATGCTATGAAAATTTAATGTGTTTAAATCAGTATTCTATAAATGGTTTTTTTAATTCGGAGTATTTTTAAAGTTGAAAGAATTGGTTATTTATTTTGAAAGGATAAAATTAGAAAATAAATAAGAGAAAATAACTGGAAAAAAAATCAAATTTGTGTTAAACAAGTGAAAGGAATTATTCATAATTTTTTTGGAATTTTATAAGGATTTTCTAGGCTTAAACCAATCATCACCGAAGGGAAATAGCATTGGTCGAAGGTGATTGAGCAGGTAACCAAGACTTATTAAAGAAACTTGATGAAATCAATGTTAAATGATTAGGGGATAAGATCCCATATTAATAGTGAAAAGATAAATAAAGAACACTGTTAACTGGGTTTTTAACCAAGCAGAATTCAGTAGGAGTTAGAACGTTGGTACGAAGATGGAACGACTAGAAACTTGGCAAAGATACTCAGAAGGACTAGAGAATTGAGCTCAGGAAATTTGGTTGAAAAATTGGTTAATTCCTTAATTCACCCCCAAATTAAGGTCTTAGATCAACCCCCGAATTAATGCCTTAAATCAACCCTAAATTAAGGAGAACATCGAGACGGAATCAAAATGACTTGAAATTTGGCAAGCGCACTTAGAAAAGGCAAAAGAAGGACTTAGGAAAGTTTCACCATGATTGGGCCAAGCACCTAGATTCATCCTTGAATTAAGAGCCTTAATCCGGTACCGAATCTAAATGCCCAGCCTTGGCATATCCATACTCTTGGCAAGTGATCCCCTAGTCCTCCTATGCGTTTTCGTGAAGTTCATTTCCAAAGAGCCTATCATTGAGAATGAAGACGTGACGGTCCAAACTGCAGGATAGTCCAAGTCAGGAAAGAAGGAGGTTCAATACTCATTAATAATCTACCAAATTACATGGAAGACATTTAGATGAAGCATGAAACTCGACACAAAAGGATTTGGCCATCTAGATTCAGTACCGAATCTAATGGCTTAATTCAGCCCCAAATTTAGGCCTTAGTTCATGTTGTCATGACACTTCTTATGCTATCTTGGGCCAGTCCCTAGACTTCTTTGGTAGCGGGATTATGGTCCAATATGACTGCTACCACTATAAATACAAACCATAGAGCAACCAAGAGTTGCTAGTTTCTTCCATCACTACGCGGAAGCCATATTATTTCTTCAACTCTCTCTACTCCATGGTTGTTAAGGCAGTTCATTTAGGCAATTATAGGACTTAGAATCTGTCTTACAATTGTACTTGTGACTAAGTCTCTTTCAATCATTTTGTAATCATACTTTATCAAGATCAAACCAATAAGCAAAGTTATAAAGTGGACGTAGACTTAGTTAATAGCCGAACCACTATAAAAATCCTTGTCTCTCATTTACTTTTATCTTATTTTCTATTATATTTGCTCTATTCTAATAGAGCTATGCTTTCATATCACACTCCGGGGTCTTGATTCATTTTTTGGGTTAACATTTTGGTGCTTTCAATGAGAACCTAAATTCAGACTTAAATCTAGCTGTTCACTTTGGATTGGATAGATCCAGAAGTTAGATCTGGAATGTTAGCTTGAAGAAAGTTAGAGATTTACTATTCTTAAGGCTTCCAAAGAAATTAAGGCTTCCAAAGAAAGATGTGTATCTAGAAGGTATGTAGAAACAACACTTGGTGGTGACGAAACAAACACCCACCCACCAAATTGAAGCTAACAGTGGAAACCCAGCTCCAGGCTACTCTATTTAATAAATCATTTATTTAACCATTGAAGAAAAAAGCTTCATCAATTCTTTGATTACCTACTCCTCATTATAGTGCAAATTTTTAGATTTGACTAAACATAAGCACAATTCAGAAACAACAAAACAATCACAAAACCATCAATTCAAAGTTAATCTATATCATAACCTCAATTTGCCACTGAATTCAGAAACAACATAACCTTAATTCGACACTGAATTCAGTTAATCTATATCATTAAATACAACAAAAATAAATGTTCTTCTCAAACCACAACTATTTTTTCAAAGCCAACTACAAAATTCACTTCAACAATGCAAAGTTTCAAGTCATAAGCAGCAAGCTCTCCACGTACACAAGCCCAAGTCCTGTTCATGCGAACAAAGCTACAATAGTTTCAAATTCACGCAATCAAACTTTTAACAGTTTCAAACTCATTCAAATATCCAAACGTCAGCATAGAAAATCATGAACAAGCAATCAAAAACTTAGAACTCATGGTGATGTGACTATGATTGTCTTAACAAGTGTCAGATTCGTTGTGCCCCATCATAAGATCAATCGCAAGCAACTTAAGTCAAATCATATGTGAATCACTGCATCATAACCGACAAATCATTGGACAACGCTATGAGCAACTTCAACCAGCTTAATATCTCATGGCAACTTCGACAACAATCACCAACAACTCTATATTGACACAACCCAAGACACACAAGTGGCGGTGACAATGACTAAAGCTGTGGCAACCTTCAGATCCAATAATGGCAAGGTATTTAACTCATTGCAAATCGAGTCGCGAGCTCCTCATCGGTGTTAGGATGGCTTCAAAAAATAGACTCTTAGGCCAAAAACATCAGGAACGAGATCACACGAACCAAAGACGACATCACGACACTCCAAGCAGTGCTCCAACTAAGTGATATTGATCGACGACTGCGACAAAATTTAGATCCGGGTGAGGCGGCTACAACTTGAGATCTAGGTCGGCTTTGGTTCTAGTCAAGTATCAGTGGGACACTTCGACAACAGGCGATAAGGCAAGCGGCAACATCTCTAGCACACTTCGAAAGCATGCTACTCTTTTTTGACATCTAGCACTAACTAAATTTGACAATATCCTTTAAGCATGAGCTTCAGACAACAACGCGAGGTCCAATCGACAACTTTAGTTCGAAACGAGCTTTTCTTTGGGAATGATTTTGATGAAACAATCATTTATTTTAGGCTAAAGCTTTAGGGAGAAATTGAATTATTAAGGAGCTTAATTAATTCGGAATTAAGGTGTAAATGAACATGTTATTCAATAAAGAATATCTACTCCTTCAATTATAGAATATCATGCCGACTACTGGAAAATTTAAGGAAAGCAGTCATAAAGAATATCATATCGAATTAAGGAGGTACCGAATTAAGGTAGATGATATATACTGAATTAAGATAGTCTTTAATTAAAATGAACACTCTTAAAAAAAATCGTACGCTACTTAAATTGGAGAGCACACGATATTCATAAGTAAAAGGCGAAAGAATAGTTTGCTCCGTGCTCACCACGCAGCAGCATTCACCGAAAATATTAGTTCTGAAAATAGTCCGCCCTTCCGCTGCTCGGACCGGTGGAACCGCGTACGAGTACGCTCCATCTATTAACTTCTTGAACTAATGACATCGCATTCATGTAAGCAGCCTGCTGAGTCGAAGGGGTCAAGTTGACTTGAAAACCATTCATTCACTACTTGGACCAGTGGAACCGCATTCAAGTAGCTCCATCCATTCGCTTCTTGAACCAATGGAACTGCATTCATGCAAGCAACCTGCTAAGTCAACGAGGTCAGATCGACTCGAAAACTATTCACTCGCTGGTTGGACTTGTGGAACCACGTTCGAGTATGCTCCATCCACCCACTTCTAGAACCAATGGAATTGCTTTCTTGAAAGCAACCCGATGAGTCGACGGAAGCAAATCGACTCAAACTGCCAAATCGATAAGGAAAATCGAGCCATACCTTCTTAGAACTGGCATTGCCTTGGCAGCGTTAAGAGGGCCCAAACTCTCATGTGCATCCATAAGCCACACTTTGTTGCTTGAATTGATGGAACATTATTCGAGTATGCCCCACCCTTTTGGCACTTGAACCGATGGAACTGCGTTCAAGTGCGCTCCATTCCCTCGCTTCTTGGAACAATGGAACAACATCCAAGTAAGCATCCATTCTTTTGTCACTTGAACTAATGGAACTACATTTAAGTGCGCTCCATTTCCTTGCTTCTTGGACCAATGGAACCATATCCAAGTTAGCATCGATTCTTTTGCCACTTGAACTGATGGAACTGCGTTTAAGTGTGGTCCATTCCCTCGCTTCTTGGACCAATAGAACCACATCCATGTAAGCATCCACTCTTTTTCCACTTGAATCGATGGAACTACATTCAAGTGCGCTCCATTTCCTTGCTTCTTAAACCAATGGAACCATGTCCAACTAAGCATCCATTCTTTTGCCACTTGAACCGATGGAACTGCGTTCAAGTGCGCTCCATTTTCTTGCTACTTGGACCGATGGAACTGTGGAATATGCGATTATATGATCGTTATATAGTTTTTTGTTTGATGATAATAAACATATATATTCATACAAATGTATTTGATATTGTGCTATTTCATACTTCACAGAATAAATGACAATATACTGAATAAAATTAAATAACAACATAATTTGGAATTCAAAAAGAAATTTTATTCATATCATTGTCATTACAAAGTTTTTGAATAGTACACACTCACACTCTCACTATAACTGTACAATTTTCTGAATACATCACAACTCGATTTTACATCATTATCCTCACTACATTCACTCACACTCATATTTTGTCTTCAATTGATTTCCAGTCTGATTCAAGCATCCAAGCAATCTGGAAAAAAAAATTCAAACGCAGTAAAATTGAACAAGAAATATTTCTGAAATTTGAAAGAAAAGACGCTTTTGAAAACATTGTTTGCCTCAGTTATTTGGGTTGTTCGTCATCATTTTATTGTGCATATCAGTATATTTTATATCAGGGATAGTCTTGAGTGGCTGCGATACACACGTGTACATTTGTACACGTGTGCACCGCCCCGCCAACTCGTGTGCACACGTCGACTAATAATCACTGCAACAATATTTTTGAGGAAGAACAAAATAGCCCAAGCAGTACACAAAGGCAACAAAGATGAACCAGTTCAACATGATATGCAATCTGAACCAAGCACTGATGGCAATGCAACAAACCCACACACCAGCAATGCAGTAAAGCATGTACAAGGGCAAACAACTCAATACCAATCTCAGCTGGTTACACAAGCCCAAACAAAAATGCAAAGAGACCATTACAAGTATACCAGATACGATCAAAGAGCACAACTCAAACATCAGTGACCAAAGACTGAACCAGACATGAAGATGCAACAGTTCGAGTTTTATCACAGTGACAACATACACAACTAATGCAACTACAAGATGAACCAACAAATATCAAACCAGTGTGAATGCAGGTTACAAGACTCAAGTATATGAATGTACAAATTCAACCAAGGAACAAGAGAAGCATCTGCGTAAAGCCGGGTGTGACAAAGTCAACAAGAAAGAAGATCGAAGCCGTGTTTCAAAATAAAGTCAAAAATCACCACAAGCCAAAGTCTACACAAAATCAAACAGTACCGTGATAACCAAGCAATCAAGGAACCAAAATCAAGTCCAGATTCAAAGCCGTGGAGAACACGTATAAAATATACGAGTATATACGATTATGGGAAAAGGTCAGAAAACATCTCAATCGTTCAAGCATCATCAAGCGGCAGAGCAAAAAATATTGACAAATTCAAATATATTCAGACGAACGAGAAAACAGGGTATCGAACCCATATAAATTCAACCCAAGAAAATCATCATCGGCATATATCATCCATCGAATTCAAGCAATAAAACAGAAAAAAAAGGAACAAATTACATACCGAAGTGAGGTAACGAATTCGATCAAAATCGAGGAACAGTTGAGCTCGGAAGCATCCATCAATCGACAGCGAAGCCGAAGCTACAGTCGACTAATCAATCAAAGCATCGAAGTTTAAAATCAAACTCGACCATACGAGAAGCCGAAGCCAAGCAACATCAATATCTCGGACAAAGCCGTAGCTTCAATTCCAGACTAAACGAAGACGTCAAGCCAGAACGACCAGCAAACGATCGAAGCCCCAATTCAAAGCGACAAAGAATCAAAGAGCCAAAGCCCTAATTTTTCAGATCGAACGAGACGAGATCGAAGTTGCCATTTTTATCTCCAGTAAAAAGGAACGGGCTAATTCAAAGCAAAAAGGAATGGGCTGGTACAAAGTAAAAAGGAACGGGGTAGAGAGTAATAGAAGTGGGCCGGCCTAATTATTTTAAATAGGATTTATTTAATTAGTTTAATTTTAGGTCAGGTTTAATTGATATAATTAGGGCCAATTTTATTTGAGGGCAAAACTGTTTTAAAGAGTCAATTTTTATTTTGCCCTAATCTTCAAACTGTAATTTGTATTTTCAGTTTTCTCAAAGTCCAGTCAGAGTGAATCACCACCTAGAGTTTAGGTGTTGTCAGATTGTCTAGTTAGAATTAGTTCAGTGAGCAGAGGGAGCTGCGAGTTTGCAAAGCTCTACAGGCGGGAGCAGAGTTTGCGAGTAAGCGAAGCTGTATAGGCGGGAGCAGAGTTCGCGAGTAAGCGAAGCTCTATAGGCGGGAGCAGGGGTTGCGAGTCTATTAGAGTGTTTGTGAGCGGGAGCGAGTGTCTGCGAGTCTAGTAGAGTGTTTGTGAGCGGAGCGAGTGTCTGCGTGTCTGTGAGAGTGTTTGTAAGCGGTAGACTGTTTAATTCTAATAGAAATCTGGGAATGCAGCAGTAGGCAGGGGTTGCCGAAGCTGGGTAAATTTTGTGTGTGATTTACTTTACTGCATATTTATTTATCTGCGTTTTGTTTCTGTGTTTGATTCGAGAAAATTTGCGATAACCCTATTCACCCCCCCCTCTAGGGTTAATCTAGATCCTACAGGAACCGCGTCCAAGTAAGCATCCATTCTTTTGCCATTTGAGCCGATGGAATTGCGTTCAAGTGCGCTCCATTCCTTCATTTCTTGGACCGATGGAACTGTGTCCAAAGTAAGTGCATGTTCCTTCGCTGCTTGAACCAATGGATCTACGTTCAAGTATGCTTCAAATCATCGATGTTACCCTGGTAACATCAACAGTTTGTCAAAATCTCCTAAGTACCAACGTTGCTCCACTAACATCGAGAAATTTATTAGCTACAGGATTGACAAAAATTAATATCCACCTCCCAAAACTCAACGTCGCCCAGATATCGGTAATGTAGAAAGAAAATCCAAGGGATTGAGCTATCTGCAGGTCTCTTGAGACAAAAACGAACACATGGATAGAACCTCAACACCGAGCTTAGAAGGAGTCAATAACAGTCAAAATGGGATACTCAGAATCAAACATCGAAACCATAGATTCCCACGGATAGGGGCATATTGTGCAACCCAGACTAGGGGCAAATGAACGAGTGGCCCAGAACAACCGATCTCTAATTTCCTATTTTCGCATATAAGTCTTCTAGGGACACTAGGGGGACAACCGAGCGAATTTCCTAGAATACTTAATTCTTTACCAAGAGCTTAAATCCAGTTAAATTTGGTGTTTGAAGTAAGCTGCCCTATGGAGTAGGGGGCACATACACTAACACTTGCTCAGGATGAGCTCTACTGAGCTCGAACAAAAAACAACCGCGAAGTTGGCTAAATCCAGATACACCATAGTTCTGTTACGCCGAGCGGAGTATTTTGGCAATGACAACAAAGCTAACCAATGTAGAACATCTTCTAATAATTATGGAATTGGAAGGGAAATTGGTCTAGCTGCCTAGACACCAATGTTGCACCGACAACATTAAGAAATCCAATCCATCATATCGATAAGAGAATCGAACTCCATGGAATTTGGCATTGCCTAGAAATAGGCGAAAACAGGAAGAACTTATCATCGCCCAAAGATAGGTGACAACGTAAGGCATTTCCAAAATCAAATCTCCGATTCACCAGTTTCCACAAACAAAATCAGGTGCTCGACTGAGTTTTCAAACCCAAACTTGCAAGAATCAAGCTTAGCCCGAATACCGCCAACATTTGGAGGAAATAACTTGTCTTTTAAGAATCTAACACCGCCCTAAGACTAGCGACGTTGTAACATCCCCTACTTTGAGGCCCGAAGCTAAGCGCTACAAATGTCGAAGTCATCTATAGTATTAACTTCCAGTGAAAAAATACGGTAGGAACATAGCTTTGAAACCCTTTAAAAGTATTTCTTTCAAGTAAGAATTAGTAGGAACATAGCTTTGAAACCCTTTAAAAGTATTTCTTTCAAAATTATTGCGTTCAACATTTAATATAACTATAGGGTCAAGGAAAACATAAGCAAAGGCATCTCTTTTGAAAGAATCGATCTCAAGTAAAAGAATTGGGGAAGAGAGCACTTCGAAACTACCCTTTCGAAACCATTGCCTCCGAAACTATTAGTTAAAGCAACTAAGACACCCCTTTCGAAAGCATTGGGAAGGCGATTTCAATATTAAGAAGACGAAAGCCTTCCTTTCGAATACATTGTTTTTCAAGTTATAAAGAAAAGCGGTCTCTAACTAATGCGAAAGGTATAAATGCGATAGCTAGGGTATCGAAGGGGTTTAAAAGCGGTAACCCTTTCGAAAGCTTCTTTTAAAAACAAAAGCAAGTCAATGGGTTCGAATGCTAATAAAATTGACTTCAACCCTTTTGAAAGCATACTTTCGACACCGTCCTTTCCTTCATCCTTTCTCCAATACTCTACGTACCAATTGCTTGATACCATGTGCATTGGTTTCGAATGGGTGCGAAAGGGTTATTGGGTATGGTGACGGAAGCAAGTAATGGAAGTGGCAAAGTTGTAATTCAAACCAAAACTGATTTTATGCTTTTTAAGGTCATTTCTTTCAGCTAACTTGCATAATTTTCTAAAATATGATTGGTTGCCAATTCTTTACCAAAACTCTTTTCAAAAAGGCTATCGAATTTAGCATTTAACAATTGAAACATTTTAAGCAAATAAACCTTCTCTTTAATAAAATATTTAAAACATTTAAGTCCCCTGACTTAAATAATTTAATATCCATAGTAAAACACTTAGGGAAAATCCCCAAATTCACAATAATTCATTTTAAATATGTTCTAACATATGTAAATTTCAGACCCGAAAACATTATTTAATTTTCCTTAAATAATTTAAACCCAAAGTTAACTATTTTTTCTCATAGAAAATTCATAATAAATCCACACTCACTTAGAAAATTATGAAACTTGAAACCCACTTCTAAAATAATGTTTTTGACCATATATCAAAAACATACCTCATTTGGATGTCATTTGATAGTTTTTCTAATCCAAACATACCATAAAACCTATATTAAACCATATAAATCATCAATAAGCATATATCCATTTTAACAAACATAACATGACATATTATTTGCAAACATAGTTCGAATCTACTTGAAACTGAAATCATTATCAAATATGAGATGTAAACTAATTACTCACCTTGGTTTGATTAAGAATGTGGAGATTTGGATCAAAGTTGATTTCCTAAGATTTTGACCTTGAATCTCCTAGCTTTAATCTTTACTTTCCCTTCTCTTTAATAGCCGGCCACATACCTTAGGTTTTAGTTTAGTTTGTAGATGCAAATGAATGAATGAAGTGGAGAAGAGAGGGTTTTAGGATATAAAATAAGGGTTTTCCTATTTTTCCCTTCTAATTTTCCTCCTCCTTATCTTAAATTTTAATTACTTATTTTAGTTCATTCACAAGGCACGACTCAATTTTAATTATTAAATCTCAACCTCTTAACCCTTTAAATTATTTAATTTAATTTATCTAATTAAATGTCTAAATAATGCAAACAAAAATTAGAGTCATTACAGACTCCCCTCTTTAAATAATTTCGTCCTCGAAATTACGATAAGGTACCCACAACAATCAAACATAAAGGTAAAACATACCATCAAACAAGTCAGGATAAGTGTCTCTAATCCTGATCTTGGTTTCTCAAGTACAGTGTCTCTCGTTGTCACTCCACTAGACTTTGACTAATCTGACTGTCTTGTTCCTTAGTCTCTTCTCATCTCTCGCAACTATATGAACTGGTTTTCTAACTATAGTCATATCTAGTTCCACTACTAGATCCTCTAACACAGTCGGTGTAAGAGCAGTCTCTAAATCTTGAGTACACTTCCTTAGATGAGAAATATGGAAAATATTGTGGACTCTTGCCAAACTATTCGGTAACTCTACTCTATATGCGAGTTTCCCAATCCTTTCTATAAGAGGAAATGGTCCAACGAATCTTGGTGCCAATTTTCTTGATTTTCCAAATCTGATCACTCCTTTCATCGGTGATACTTTGACGAAAACATGATCTCTAGCTGAGAACTCTAAGTCTTTTCGTCTCTTATCAGCATAACTCTTCTGCTTAGATTGAGCTTCCTTTATTCTAGCCCGAATTAACTCAATCTTCTCTGTAGCTTCTTTAACCAAATCCGGACCAAGAATTAATCTATCCTCGGTCTCTAACCAACAAACGGGAGATTTGCATGGTCTTACATACAAAGCTTCAAACGGTGCCATCCCTAAACTAGTCTGATAACTATTGTTATACGAAAACTCGACTAAGTGTAGATGGTCATCCCATGATCCTCCGTAATCTAGCACACAAGCTCTTAACAAATCCTCCAAGACTTTGTTAACTCTCTCGGTTTGCCCGTCTGTCTACGGATGGTAAGCTGTACTCATATTGAGCTTGGTACCTAAGGTATCCTGTAGACTCTTCCAGAACTCGCTAGTGAATAAGGAATCTCTATCACTTACTATACTACTAGGAATTCCATGTAGTTTAACTATATTCTTCATGAATAGCTTAGCTAAATCTGGTGTTTTCCAGGTCGACTTAACGGGTATAAAGTGTGCACTCTTAGTTAACCCATCCACTATAAGCCAGATACTCTCATTTTCTCTATTCGAACTTGGCAATATGTCTATGAAATCCATTGTGATAGAATCCTATTTCTAGATTGGAATATCCAAAGGCTAAAGTAATCCACTCGGTCTTTGATGTTCAGCTTTTACCTGTCGACAGTTCAAACACTTCCTCACCCATAAGCCTACATCTCTCTTCATACCTTCCTAGTAGAAACTCCTTTTCATATCCTGATACATCTTAGTTCTCCCAGGATGAATTGTAAATTTTGATCGATGACATTTTTTAAGGACCTCCTTTCTTAGGTTTTATATATTCAGGACATACAATCATCCCTTCTTTCTCAACCACCCTCTATGGTCAAGACTAAAATCCTTCAGATCATCAATCTCGATTCAGGCCTCTAGCCTTCTAATCTTCTCAGCTAACACTGGGTCATTTTTCTGCTTAGATGCAATCCTTTCTATCATCGGCGGTCGAACTTCTAAACATGATAACATGGCGATTTCTCGACTATAACTAGCCTCTGATCTCCATTGTACTCCGCATATAGTCAATGCTTCTAAATCTTTCCACTCAGCTATCATTGCCAACTGCATTCTAATGTTTTTTGCTATGTGCATCTGCAACCTTATTTCCCTTCCCTGGTGTGTACTCAATACCAAAATCATACACAACTATGAACTCTAACCATCTCTGCTGTCTCATATTCAACTCCTTCTGAGAGAATAAATATCTTAGTGACTTATGATCCGTATACAACTCGAATCTTTCTCCCAAAAGGTAATGTCTCCACACCTTTAATGCAAAATTTACCGCAGCTAATTCCAAATCATGAGTTGGATATTTAACTTCATGCAGTCTGAGCTATCGAGAAGCATAGGCAATCACTTTACCTCTCTGCATTAACACAACTCCTAATCATGTTCCACATGCGTCCGTGTATACCACTAAGTCCTGATTCCCCCATGGAACAACTAACACAGGTGCATTACTCAATAAATGTTTCAGTTTCTAGAATGCCTCCTCACACTTATCAGTCCAAACAAACTTCATGTCCTTTTGAGTTAGCTTAGTCATCGATGCGACTATATGCGAGAAATCCTTAATGAATCTCCCGTGGTAGCCAGCTAACCCAAGAAAACTTTTTATATCAATCACTGTCTTGGGTCTCTTCCAATTATTCACTGCCTCGATCTTAGCTGGATCTACTGACAACTCTTTCTTTGAGACTACATGACCAAGAAACTTCACTTCCTTCTTCCAAAAGTGACACTTCGAAAACTTTGCCTTCAACTGATGCTATCTCAATGTCTCAAGCCCTATCCTAAGATGAACTTTATGATCTCTTTCATCCTTG
Source organism: Allium fistulosum (assembly GCA_030737815.1). Taxonomy (NCBI): domain Eukaryota; kingdom Viridiplantae; phylum Streptophyta; class Magnoliopsida; order Asparagales; family Amaryllidaceae; genus Allium; species Allium fistulosum. The sequence continues at coordinate 244,432,840 of CM060905.1, read as the reverse complement.
GAATATGTCAATATGTCATCTATGAATATTAATACAATTCGGTCCAGATGCTCCCGGAAGATTCTGTTCATTAAGTCTAGGAAGAATGTTGGCGCATTAGTTAGTCCGAACGACATCACTAACCATTCGTACGATCGATATCTAGTCCTAAACGCTCTCAAAGGAATAATGTCCTCTGCTACTCTAAGTTGATGGAATCATGTTGCCAAGTCCAATTAAGAAAATACTTTAGCTCCACTCAATTGGTCGAACATATCGTCAATCCTAGGTAGTGGATATCGGTTCTTTATTGTTTTCACATTTAGCTTCCGATAATCGATACATAACCTCAACGATCCATCCAGTTTCTTAATAAATACTACGACTGCTCCCCAAGGCGAAATGCTTAGTCCGATAAAATTCATACCTTCTAGATCCACTAATTGTACCTTTAGCTCCTTCATCTCGGTAAGTGTCATTCTACTTGGCAGTCTACTCATAGGTTCAGCTCCTGGTACTAAATTTATCCGTAACTCAATTGCTCATTTCGATGGTAGTCCTATCATGGGCTCAAAGACATTTGCGAATTCTCTAACAACGAAAACTCGATTCAACTCATCTTCTTCGTCCATAACACCCAACAAAGCATTAACCTCAAACCTAGAGTTTTCTACGGAGTATATAATCTGATCATTACAACTAGGGCGTCTAAGTGATATTTTCTTATCATGACAAAATATCCTAGCATCGTACTTGCTTAACTAATCCATACCCAAAGTAATCTCAAAACCTATGAAATCAAACACATGCAAACTGCTAGTAAATATATGGCCTAACAACTCTAACTCTAAGTGGTTACATATCATCCCAAGAGTCGCATATCCTCCTATCGAATTTGCAACCCTTAAGGATGTAACTAGGTATAAGGGTTCTAGGTTAAGCTTATCTACCAAACTATGAGATATAAAAGAATGCGATTCACCGGTATTAAATAGAGCTCTAACTGATGTGCCACGAATCAAAAGTGTGCCTCCCAACATAGCTTTTCCTTTCTCCTCTACCGTTGGTCTTGAGGTAGCTAGTTCCAATGCAAACACTTTGCCTTTTCCATCCTTAGCTGGTTCCTTGCACTAGTTCTTATAATGTCTAATCTGATCACAGTTGAAGTATTTCACTCCTTTCTTATCAGCAGCCTTCTTTGCTTTGTCTGCCCGACACTCGTGAGCAAAATGTCCTTTCATGTCGCACTTGTAGCAAACTACATTGGCCTTCACTTTCTTGGCTGCTCCTCCTTTCTTATGGTAAAACTTTCTCTTCTGGTTCTGCCCACCTTGAGTTTCCACTGCTTTGTTACCATTAAAGAAAACGAGCATCTCCTCATTCCTTAAAGCCATCTCAATAACTACATCGCACATATCTCTAATATATGGTAAAGTTTCTTTAGCAAGCTCAGGTGTCAATCCGCGGATGAACTTCTCATTCCTTTTGATAACCATATCAACCGTAGCATACCTGTATCTCGATAATTTCTCAAATCTGGTAGCATACTCAAGCACTGTCATTCTCCTTGCACCAACTCAGAAAACTTCCTGAGAAGAGTTGGCTTGGCGATCTCTGACATGAATCTCTCCTCAAACCTCCTTCTGAATTCCACCCAAGTCATAGCCTCTTCAGCTACTCCAACGGTAACACTGTTCCACCAGTACAGTGCTGCTCCTTGCAACTGTTTGGATGCCAATATCCTTTTCTTCTCATCGTTAAGTTCTAAATTAGCAAAAATCCTCTCACAAGGAAGCAACCAATTCTCTACTTCAATTGCATCCTCAGTGCCGATAAATAGCTTCCCTTCAAGCCTAACATAGTCTCTGCTTAGTACTGCATAGTTATTGACCATGAAGCTCCTTGATTTCCTTCTCCAACATTTCCTCCAACTAATACCATAGCAGCTCCAACTTGCATCATGTTGATGAAGAGATGATACATAGCTACCATATCAACTTGCAGTGCTCTAACACCCAAATTAGCATCTTGTGCCCGACCTGGATTCCTTCTAGTGTTTGGTCTGGTATTTCCATAGATTATGGTGCTTCCTCCGCCAAGGTTAACCCTTCCATTCCTAGCATCCATATCTTACTTCCTTAAAATCTGCATTCGAGTCTTTGTAAGATACAAAAGAATAGCTTAAGAGAGATGGGAGAATAGAGATAAAGCGTATACTTATATATAGAAAATACAAGTACGTTACTATAGCGTTATCCCATACCCAATCTTTTCTATAATTCTTTAGGATTATGTTTTCCAAAAATCATTTTAAGTTTAAAATTTCTTTTAAGTTTTCATAAACCTATGCTCTGATACCAAGTTGTAACATCCCCTACTTTGAGGCCCGAAATTAAGCGCTACGGATGCTGCAGTCATTTATAATATTAACTTCCGGTGATAAGATACGGTAATGTTAATGGTATCCATAATATCAGAAGCACATGAATATGAAATAAAATCAACATATATTTGAAAACAGATTTTCTGATTACATTTCAAATCAATATTTCATATTCAATTACATAATCCCAAAACGATTCTCGGGTTTTGATCAAATATAATTATTACAAAATACGCCAAGAGCGACATATGAAGATGCCCTATTGGATGACCAGAGTACTAGATAGATAGACATACCAGTCATAAATACATCACAGCAGAAATAATACTAAATAACTCCTACATAGCAAGCTTTGCCTCTTGCACGTATTCGGAAGGTTATTCGTCCAACCTACTAAACCTGAAAAGTCCTTAACTCTCAATCTACTCAAATTTAATTTTGAGCACCCGAGAGTTTAAGGTGAAAACATAAACTTCGAGTCTGACATAAAGCCCGGTGTGAATAATACTATTACATCTCGGTTTACTGATAATAAGTGAGACCACACCGCTTAGCGGAACGGGTTTCCACTCACTAATATCCTTTTAAAATCATATCTTTTGCAAATCAAAATCCTGCAATCAAGGTGATTATAACAACAATAGCAATAATATATATGCATATAAATCAGGTAATCAATGGACTGTCTATCCGAAAATTATAGTTTTATCTGGCTAACTATTAATCGATGGCTGACTCGGGTCTACCAGACATAATAAATATTCTAACTTCTATTAGATACAATACTAGACGATCTGTCCTTAACTTACTTCTCCAAGGGTCAACTGATCCTAGTGGTTTTGCGAGCTCACCAATAACCTACCTCTACTCTATGTATTCCTTTTTGTGTGTAACATTATTTTAGTCTTACCTATGACAAAGCCATACACATTGGGATTTTGGACTTATATTAACTAGGGGTTACTAGCTAAAGTATAGGGCGCAACCCCACACCAGTCCATCTGGTTTTCTAATATCTAAGTCATATACTTAGGGTTAATTACCCTATTCAAATTTCATTTCCTTGAAAACCATCTTTATAAATGATTTACCCTTGAAATCATATCTTTATAAAACAAGGAAATCATACACTTTGCTTTATTCAAAATACTTATGTCAGCTTTACAAAACAATGTTGATGAAGACCTAAAGTTAATAGGGTTATCTATCCTGTTGAAATAAGTTAAAGCCCTTTTTAACTTAGAAAATGTTAGGCTATAAAGCCAAAACAGTACCTTCGAAACCATTGTTTAAAACCTTAAACAATCCCTTTCGAAATCATAGAAAGCACCCCTTTCGAAATTATCACTTAAAACCTTAGACATCCTCTTTCGAAAGCATTGGAAACATTCCTTTAGAAACTCTTAAAACAAACCTTTCGAAAGCATTGGATTCAAGTAAGAATTTGTGGGAACATAGCTTCGAAACCATTTAAAAGTATTTCTTTCAAAATCATTGGGCTCAACATTTAATGTAACTATAGAGTCAAGGAAAATAGAAGCGAAAGCATCGCTTTCGAAAGCATTGATCACATGTAAAAGTATTGGGGAAGAGAGCACCTCGAAACTACTCTTTCAAAACTATTGCCTCCGAAACTATTAGTTAAAGCGGCTAAGACACCCCTTTCAAAAGCATTAGGAAGGCGACTTCAATATTAAGAAGATGAAAGCCTTCCTTTCGAATACATTGTTTTTTAGTTTATAAAGAAAAGTGGCCTCTAACTAATGCGAAAGGTATAAATGCGACAGCTAGGGTATCGATGGGGTTCAAAAGCGGCAACCCGTTCGAAAACTTCTTTTAAAAACAAAGGCAAGTTAATGGATTCGAAAGCTAATAAAAGTGGCTTCAACCCTTTCGAAAGCATACTTTCGACACCGTCCTTTCCTTCCGCCTTTCTCCAATACTCTACGTACCAATTACTTGATACCATGTGCATTAGTTTCGAATAGCTGCGAAAGGTTTACTGGGTATGGTGGTGAAAGTAAGTAATGGAAGTGGTGAAGTTGTAATTCGAAACAAAACTGAATTTTATGCTTTTTAAAGTAATTTCTTTTCACCTAACTTGCATAATTTGCCAAAATATGATTGGTTGTTAATTCTTTACCAAAATTCTTTTAAAAAAAGGCTGCAGAATTCAGCATTTAACAATTGAAACATTTTAAGCAAATAAGCCCTCCTCCTTAATAAAACATTTAAACCATTTAAGTCCTCTAACTTAAATAATATAATATCCATAATAAAACATTTAGGAAAAATCCCCAAAAATCACAATAATTCGTTTTAAATGTGCTTTCTAACATATATAAATTTCAGACCGAAAAACCTTATTTAATTGCCTTAAATAATTTAACCCAAAATTAACTATTTTCTCTCATAGAAAATTCATAATAAATCCACATTCACTTAGAAAATTATGAAACTTGAAACCCACTTCTAAAATAATGATTTTGACCATATATCAAACACAACTCATTTGGATGTCATTTGATAGGTTTTCTAATCCAAACATATCTTAAAATCTATATTAAATCATATAAATCATCAACAAGCATATATATCCATTTTAACAAACATAGCATGGTATATTATTTGCAAACATAGTTTGGATCTACTTGAAACCGAAATCATTATCAAAAGTGAGATGTAAACTAATTATTAAACTTGGTTTAAACAAGAATGTTGAGATTTGGATCAAGGTTGATTTTCTAAGCTTTTGATCTTGAATATCCTAGCTTTAATCTTTAGTTTCCCTTCTCTTTAATAGTCGGCCACACCCCTTAGGTTTTAGTTTAGTTTGTATATTCAAATGAATGAATGAAGTGGAGAAAGAGAGGGTTTTAGGATATAAAATAAGCCTCATCCTATTTTTCCCTTCTAATTCCTCCTCCCCATCTTAAATTTTAATTACTTACTTAGTTCATTCACAAGGACGGCTCAAGTTTAATTATCAAATATCAACCTCTTAACCCTCTACATTATTTAATTTAATTTATCTAGTTAAACATCTAAATAATGTTAACTAAAATTAGGATCATTACGGATGTCGAGAAGGATAACCCACGACCGTCGTAGATTCATCACGGCCTGGATTTTAGTCGTGCTTGGAATAATCAGCCATGCAGAGATTAATCAAGTACCTCCACTCATGCATGTGGGATACCAGCTGTTGTCCGAAGACAGACATTGGCAAGGAGTGAACTCTCGAAATCGAGCAGCTAAAACATCGATTCCCGAAGATTGGAACCATCGAATAATATGGATATCCACAACAACATCAACGGCCCAACAAAATATATATGGAAACAATCAAGGTTAATTATCATACATTTAAGACAAGCACTACCGAACTCTACTAATAAATGATCAGGATAGGAAAAGAGCGGTCGTATTGGGAGCAATGTAACGACCCGCCCCATAGTATCTAATTTTCTATAAGTGCCTGGAGTTTAGCACTTGGGAATAGTGGGTTCCGCAAGTGGAAGTCAGATTGCAACAAAGATCAGTTAGAAGAAATTCGACCCTACACAAACAAGAATAATCGTAGAATTGGTTAAACAACAGCCCTGTACCGCCAAAGGGAGCAATTGATGGTTATAAACAACGCTAAGTAACAGAAATGGCGAAAAAAATTCTATATTTTCTAAGTACTGGTGTTCCCCGGCAGCTGGGAAACATTTTTTTTCTAAGTACCAGTGTTGCCCTGGCAATGCTGGGAAAACTTCAAACTGTAGGGTCGACGAGAAACACTCACAACAGTAAACGATCGATGCACTAGCTTCGAAGGATAGAAGTTGGTGCTCAATTGAGTCTCTACCCTTGTCTTCAGAGAACTACTATTGCCCGAAGATATGCAACAATGTAAACTCATAACCATTCAATGATCAAACGAATGGTTCGGCTCTTCATTATAGGAATCAACCACTGCCTGGAGATAAGGTGGCACTGAAAGTAAATCCCGAGGATCGAGCCGCTCATGTGCTAGTTTCCAAAGATAGAAGCTGGTACACATTGAACTTCCAATATTCAACTTGGAAAGAATTTTTATGCAGCCCAGAGAGAGACATCTTCGAGAGGAGGTTGCTTGGAACCAAGCGGCTAAGTTGCCAGTTCTCGAAGGTAGGAACTGACATATAAATAGGACTTTCGTGATAACATTAGCAGTCAAGCAAGGCACGCATGACTAAGGAAAACCGAGGAAAATCGTGAAAAATAAAAATTAAATCATCGAACTTCCTTAACACCAGAGTTGGATTGAGAGCCAGACCGAGGGCAATTGAATCATTTGCCTCAACCTTTCCCTCTCTCACAAACGCCCGAATACAGGCATTCAAAGATATAGTCTATCTCCCATGAATGGGACATGCACATAAATACTTGTTTGAAGGAAACCTCACCAAGTCCAAACACGAATAACCACGGAGTTGGTTAGATATTAGTTCTATTTCGAAAACAGAGCATTTTGGCAATGCCATAGATGGAAATAAAGGTCTTAGCATTTAGGAATTTGTCATTGCCTGAAGATTCACAACATCAAAGATAAATCCACAGAGTTAATTCATTCGTGCAGAATTTTTTGGAGATAGAAACTGATGCATGATCAGAATATCAATGCTAGGCTTGGAAGAATTTACTATGACAAAAGATGGTAGTGATGCATCTTTCGAATACATACATCTAGAATGACATTGGCTGATGATGTCAACTCAGAATAATTCGATCGTAGTCAAGGAACTAATAGCACTGAAAACTAAGAGCTTGGAATCAAATAGAAAAGTCACTAGTTCCCAGAGATAGGAACTAATATGCGAAACAGGCTTGGGCAGTCAAACGTATTGCACGGAAACCTAGTCCCCGAAAAATGTATGAACTTAGTGTTCAGAGTGATTAGCCCTTTGGACTGGGGTATATACACCTACACTTGTCGAAATGAACTCGACCAAGCCTAAACGGGAACGGCCACGGAATAGGCTAGGCCAAGCTACATCATAATTTTGAACGGAGCTAAGTAATAGAATATGTCAAAATGACTGCAGGAGTATTATTTACATGCACAAAGTTGCGAGACAGTGGAGGCCGCTCCCACGTAAACACAATTAAAAACGGAAGACCGACTGGCCAATAAGCTTTAGGGAATCCCTACTTGCCCCTCCCTCTTCGTCCAAGACTCATAAGGCCATGAACTCATGTATAGGAGGGGACGAATTTAGCCACAGCTCTACAAGAGCAACTGTGCCATGCAATTCAGCCGTAATCAATCGTCCTAACATGACAGGAATAAAAGTCGAAGCCTAAGCTATGAAGGATCCAGCTTTTGGAGGAGTGGAAGTTCCTTCACCAGACTAAAGATAGGATGATCGGAAAGTCATTCTAAACAATAAAGCTTGGTGTTTAACACTGATAGGTATGTTTTATTTTGAATAATATCCCCATATGACCAATGCCTGGAATCCAAAGGAGGTCGACGTATGTTGACCAATCGAGTTTTGAGCATTGACCAAGCCAAGTACAGTGTGTTATCTATGCAAAGTTAGTCTAGTGTCCCATGCACCACGAATGGATCATCCTCTGTAGATAGCTCACTTATGCAAGAAATACGAGTCACGTCATACTTTAAGATTATCTTTCTTAGGACTTACCCAGTATCGATGAGAAAACGATAGCGAAGCCACTGTCCATAGCGACGCGGGAAGCTTTTCCTTTCAGGATCAATAGAAGTACAAAAACGGGGAAAGCGATATGATGAAGTCATGCACTATGTCCGACTTTGGAATAATTCATCACATTAGAATTTAAATGGTGATAGGGACTTAGCCAAGTTCTCAAAAAGAGACAGTTAAAGATGAAGTGAAAGATGTCAATCTGAAATGGCGTACATTCATCCGTGGCAAAACTTAGCTTCATCACCGGCTGAGTACAATACAAAATTAGACTATCTCCCTTCAAAATTGCCACCATCCCTGAATCATCACAAGGATTTTCAATACCAAAATAAAGTACTATGTAATCTCCAAGGTGTAGATAACATTGCCAGTGTAGATAATTTGAATTATAATTAAAACCAGAAAAAATAGTTAGTGGACAAGCAACCAAGTAAAACCAATGTCATGAGATGACATATAAGCGATTGACTGAAATTCACAGGATAGTAATTCGAAACTTGTCTTGTTCCAGAGCATACTTTGTTTCCAATTAAAGCGTACTCTGAGGGTCAAATTTTAACTGGGTTTTTAACCAAGCAAAAGTCAATAAGAGTTAGAACGTCAGTACGAAGATGGAATGACTAGAAACTTGGCAAAGATACTCAGAAAGTCTAGAGAATTGAGCTCATGAAATTTGGTTGAAAAATTAGCCAAGTCCTTAATTCACCCTCGAATTAAGGCCTTTGATCAACCCCTCGAATTAAGGCCTTAGATCAACCCCCTGAATTAAGGCCTTAGATCAACCCCAAATTAAGGAGAACATCTAGATGAAATCATAATGATTTGAAATTTAGTAAGGGCACTTAGAAAAGGCAAAAGAAGGACTTAGGAATGTTTCACCATGATTGGGCCAAGCACCTAAATTCATTCCCAAATTCAGGACCTTAATTCGGTACTGAATCTAAATGCCTAGCCTTGGCATATCCATACTCTTGGAAAGTGATCCCCTAGTCCTCCTATGAATATGCGTGAAGTTTCATAGATTAATAGAGAGCCTATCATCAAGAATGAAGACATGACGGTTCAAACTGCAGCATAGTCCAAGTCAGGAAAGAAGGAGGTTCGAAACTCATTAACAATCTACTAAATTACATGAAGGACATCTAGACGAAGCATGAAACTCGACACAAAATGATTTGGCCATCCTAAAGCTAAGGATTAGATTTGGTACCGAATCTAATGGTTTAATTTGGCCCTAAATCTAGGCCTTAGCTCATGTTATCACGACACATCTTATGTTATCTTAGGCCAGTCCCTGGACTTCTCTAGTAGCGGGCTTTTGATCCAATATGACTGCTACCACTATAAATACAAACCATAGAGTAACTAAGAGAGAGGCTGCTGGTTTGTGCCATTACTATGCGGAAACCCTGTCATTTCTTCAACTCCCTCTTTACTCCATGGTCACCAAGGTAGTTCCTTTAGGCAATTCTAGGACTTAGAATCTGTCTAACACTTGTACTTGTGACTAAATCTTTTTCAATCACTTTGTAATCATACTCTATCAAGATCAAACCAATAAGCAAAGTTATAAAGTGGGCGTTGGCTTAGTTAACAGTCGAACCACTATAAAAATCCTCGTCTCTCGTTTACTTTTCTCTTATTTTCTATTATATGTGCTCTATTCTAATAGGGCTGGTGCTTTCACATCACACTTTAGGGTGTTGATCCATTTTTTGGGTTAACAAACACCGTCGTTCATAGAAAGCCGAATGTGAACATATAAAATGGCCACATATGGAAAGTATGGTAATAGATGTGCCAGACTTTGTTCAATACAGAGATGAAGTGGCTACCAAACTTTAAGAAAATATACTAAGTACCAAGGGTTGAAGGTAGTGAATTGCCAAAGGAGCTATTGACTTTTAAGGAGGGTCAATACCGCATATGATAGTACTATGCTAAAAGGCAAAACATTGACAAACGTCTAAAGCCAAAAGACGTAGGTGAGAATCGCATCGAAAGCCAAAGTCATTAGTTATTTGGACTAGAAGTGTAGCTAGATATACTATGCTAAGTCTGAAAGAAGGCAGGGATGTACAACACTGCAGTATGAGTAAAGCATGATGCATCCGATACGAATGAGGGCAGGGTTATAATGCACTGAAATGGAATAAAATTGTCACATCGTATATGACAATTACGTAAAGCTCAGAGAGTCATGATAACAAAGTAAAAGAAGAATTTATATAAGAGTACGGGTTTGGAAGGGCTATTAATGCCGAGTGGTGACGCTCACTCAAATGCACACCTTGGGAAGGTGGGGACAAACATTCAACTTCTGACGGGACGTGGAACGTCGGCCAGGTTATGCGCTCTTGTAGTTGCATATGGTTGATTCTCTGTAGTGTAAATAAAGTAAAGATGAAACTACACTTGGCTGATTCTTTGTAGTGTAAATTAAATAAAGATGAAACTGCATGTGGCTTATTCTTTACAGCAAAAATTAAGTAAAGACGTAACTACATTTGGCTGAGCTTATACAGTATAAACTAAAGAGAAAATCAAACTACTCAGTGTTGTACTTTGAGATTCAAATTGAGGAGAAGCCAAACTATGCTAAGGGTGCATTACGGGATAATAAGTTTTGAATGTCGAACTTCACTTTTCAAAAGTGAATAATTTGGAGGGTGCACTTTGCAATCAAACCATATGGGAAATAATTTTGGTAGTTGGGTTTTCATTGCGGCTTTAGAGGGAGGGCTCGGTCAGGGGTTGGCCGAGGTCAGAATCATAAAGGGGTTTCAAAGATAGCTTAAATTTGATTTCTCTATTTCTAAAGTTGCAATTGTGTTTAATGTTTATACCAGTGAGGGGAAAACACGTTCTGTATATGGCGGCATGGCCCACTATGTTATGTTTGCTTTATGTCTAATATGTATTATTATTATTATGTTCCCCATAAACTCAAAGGTACTTATTTATGTAGGTTGAGTATACGGGTCTAGGTAGGTTATCTTAAGAGTTGAAGAACGAAGACTAAAGATGAAGCAGAAGGCTTTGTTAGCTAATAAAGAATGTTTATTTCCGTTGTTTTAAGAGTTCGGGACGACATCATCATATGTCGGCTTAGCATTTTAATATATTATTTTCTATTGTAATTTATCCCATGCATGGCTACGACTTTGGCATTAATTTGGAAAAAATGTAATGAATATTAGAACAACACATATGTAATGAAAATATTTAGTTGCTCTATTTACTTAGACTGTTATATATACTGAAATCAATTTTATTGTTGAAAATAATTCTAGTGATGACTACAACATCATGACATTCATTGTTGGGTTTCAAAGTGTGGAATGCTATAAAAGCTCAACAAATTGAAAGATACTATTCACTCGTGACCACCATTTCGAGATGGCCTAAGTATACTGCACGTACCTTGAAGAAAGCTCAACAAATATATGTATGTATCTTACCCTGTCTAGTCAATATATTAATAGTACTACATATAGCATCTCTTGCTTGAGGAAGCTCAACAATTAAAGAGTATGCAAGTAATCTATTAATTTATAAATGGTAGAGGACAACTTATATACTAAGTATTCATAATCTTTAATATATATACACACAAACATATACATACACTGAGTGATATTTATTTAGAGAATAATGTATTTCTTATGAAATATCCTCACGATTAAGTGTTAGACACATATGAAATTATGGTATACATATAATACGCATGTACCCATTCCTTAATTCTATGTTGGGTTTCTTATAGTTCCACTTATGTTTATAGATATATAGTTATATAAGTTTTAATTTATTTATAAATTTTATAATTTAATTAACTTGTATAATATATATGTAGGTATGTATGTATCCCATTAATTAAATCACATTTAATTAATTTTAATTCTTATTAAGTAAATCATATTTAATTAATTTCAATTTTTATATTGAAATCATATTTAATTAATTTAGTTTAATTTATATAAAATTTCTAAAATTTTATATTATTCATCTTAAAATATTTAAGATAAATAATTAACTATAACATTAATAGTTTGTTTATATATACATATCAATATATGTATATTTGTAACACCCCACCTGTAACATCCCGTATCCGGAGGACAAAAGCTAAGCGCTACAGATGCTGCAGTCATCCATAGTATTAACTTCTGGTGACAAAATACGGTAATGCAAATGGTATCCATAATATCAGAAGCACTTGAATATGAACAAATTCACAGATTTCCAAAAAACAACATTTTATTGATTACATTTCAAAACAGATTCATATTCAAATTACATAATCCCATATCGTTTCTCAAGTAAATATCAAATATAATCATTACAAAATACGCCAAGAGCGACATATAACGATGCTCCTTTGGTTGATTAGAGTCAGTATAGTCATATCTGACTTAATATACACAACGGAATCAAAAGAAGATAAAACTATAACTCCTAATTAACTATCCGTCAGCCACCTGCTCGTATCCGGAAGCTTTATTCACCAAAATTTCTAAAACCTGAAAACCTTGACCCTCAGCCTACTACAATCAGTTTTGAGCACCCGAGAGTTTAAGGGGAAACAAAAACTATGAGTCAGACATAAATTCTGGTATGAATAATACCGTTATATCTCGGTTTACTAATATTAAGTGAGACCACGCCGCTTAGCGGAACGAGTTTCCCCTCACTAATATCCTCTTTAAAACATATATTTTGCAAATCTTTTCCTGCAACTAAATTGGTTAATCAAACTGATTGTAATAATGATAATAATAGCTAAGTACATTAAGCTATAATCAGGTAACTAATGGACTATCTGTCCATAAGTAATAAATGGACCATCTATCCAAAAACTGGGCTGACTTCCTGCAGACTAGACCAACTGTCCGCAAACTGTACTAACTATCCGAATCAAAATGGACCATCTGTCTAAATCATTTTCTTAGGGTTAACTACCCTTCATCTTTTCCCTTAAAAAACTTTTCAAAATGATTTAACCTTTTAAATCATACTTATACAAGGAAAATATACTCTTAGCTTTATTCTAAGCTATTTTGCCATGTTATATATACTTTACTCGAAATAATGTTGATGAATTTTAATAAGTATTAGCTATCCTTTCAAAACAAGTTAAAACCCTTTTTAACTTGAAAATACTTAGGCTATATTGCCTATTTAATACCTTCGAAACCTTTGTTAAAAACCTTTAAACAACCCTTTCGAAACCCTTGAAGGTAACCCTTTCGAAACCATTGAAAGTGACCCTTTCGAAACCATTAAAAGCCTTTCCTTCGAAAGCTTCAAAACATTAGACATCCCTCTTTAAAACCTTTAAATATTGACTTTCAAAAACATAGGAAAAACCTTTCCTTTGAACCCTTTCGAAACCTTAGGGAACCACCCCTTCGAAACCATTCACTAAAACCCTTTCGAAAGCATTAAAATACTAAACCTTTCGAAAGCCTTTGGGTTCAATTTTAAACATGTGGAAACCTTTTGAAACCATTCAAAAATTTACCCCTTCGAAACCTTTGAAACTTTCTCGATCGAAACCCTTTGGATTATGCCTTAAGTAGAGCAAAAGGATCAGAAACCCATTAAAGTCAAAAGCATCTTTTTCGAAACCATTTAAAACTGTCTCTTTCGAAACCATTTGGGTTTTACTTCAATCATAGAGAAAGGGTCTTTAAAACATTTAAGTCGAAAGCACCTGTTTCGAAGTGATGGTGTCGAAACCATTTCCTAAGTAAAGAAGTGATGGTGTCGAAACCATCCCGTCGAAAGCATTGGAGAAGTGGCCAAATTTTAGAAAACAAATTACCCCTTCAAAACCATCTGGGTCGAAAGGTAAAAAGGCGGCAACAAAAGGTTTCGAACTAGTCGAAAGCAATTGTTTAAAAACAAAGGCGCAACCCAATCGAAACCATTTCTTCAAATCCATTTGAACTAGTCGAAAGCTAACTAAGTCGAAAGCTACTGAGTCGAAAGCCATTTAGTCGAAAGCAAGTAGGCACATTTTTAATTTAAAAGCAAAGTGGTGCTTCGACCCCTTCAAAACCCATGGTTTCGGCCTCATGCCTTTCGCCTTCTATCCAATTTGCTACGTACCAATATAATGATACCATGCACATTGGTTCCCATAAGAAACTCCTTTTCATATCCCGATACATCATAGTTCCTCCTAGATGAATAGAGAACTTTGGATGATGACATTCCTCCAAGACTTCTTTCCTTATGTTTCCTACACTCGGAACACATAATCTTTCTTTCTTTCTCAACCACCCATTCTGGTCAAGACTGAAATCTCTCAAGTCATTGCTCTCGGTTCCATCTCTTAACTTCCTGATCCGTTCATCTAATACCGGATCTTCCTCCTCTTTAGAAGCAATCCTTTCGATCATCACTGGTCGAACTTCCAAACAAGACAACACTACGGTTTCTTTGCTAGGCCTAGCCTCAGATCTCCACTACACTCTGCAATCTACTAATGCCTCCAAATCTTTCCACTCAGCAATCATCTACAATACTGCATTCTGATGTTTCCTGCTAAGTGCATCTGCAACTTTGTTGCCTTTCCCCGGTGTGTACTCGATCCCAAAATCATAAGCAGCGATAAATTCTAACCACCTTCGCCGTCTCATGTTCAACTCCTTCTGAGAGAACAAATACTTTGGCGACTTATGATTTGTATATAACTCAAACCTCTCTCCCAAAAGGTAATGTCTCCATACATTCAACGCAAAAATCATTACAACCAATTCAAAATCATGTATCATATATCTGACCTCATGCGGTCTAAGCTGTCTAGAAGCATAGGCAATCACTTTACCTTTCTGCATCAGCATGGCTCCTAATGCTGTTTCACATGCATTGGTATAAACCACCAAATCCTGATTCCCTTCCGGGACAACCAACACAGGTGCATGGGTCAATAAGTGTTTCAAACTCTGGAATGCTTCCTCACACTTATCGGTCCACACAAACTTTACATCCTTCCTTGTTAGCTTGGTCATCGGTGCCGCTATCCACGAAAAATCCTTACTAAATATTCGATATTAACCAGCTAATTCAAGGAAAATCTTTATCTCCATCACCGTCTCAGGTCTCTTCCAACTATTCACCACTTCAATCTTAGTTGGATCCACTGACAACCCTTTCTATGAGACTACATGACCCAGAAACTTCACTTCCTTCTTCCAGAAATGACACTTCGAAAACTTCAGCTGATGCTGCCTCTGCGTTTCAAGCACCACTCTAAGATGGACTTCATACTCTCTTTCATCCGTAGAGTATATAAGATATCATCTATAAAAACCAATACGAACCTATACAAGTGATTTTGGAAAACTCGATTCATCAAATCCACAAAGAATGCTGGCGCATCAGTCAGTCCGAACGGCATAACTAACCATTCGTACGACCCATACATGGTCGTAAACGCCATCAAAGGTATACTATCCTCTGCTACTCTAAGCTGATGGAAACCTGTCACCAAATCTAATTGGTAAAATACCTTGGCTCCACTCAACTGGTCGAACAAATCGTCAATCCTTGGCAGTGGATATCGATTCTTTATCGTCTTCTCATTCAACTTGATAATCGATACATAGCCTTAACGACCCATCCGGCTTCTTCGCAAACACTGCGGTTGCCCCGCAAGGCGAACCACTCGACTTGATAAAGCCCTTGCCTTCCAAATCCACCAACTGCACCTTCAACTCCCTCATCTCTATAGGAGTCATCCTGCTTGGCGGCCTACTCACTAGTTATACTCCCGAAACCAAATCTATCTGGAATTCAATGGCTCGTTTCGGTGGCAATCCTACTATAGGCTCAAAAACATCCGCGAATTCTCTAACCATGAAAACTTGACTCGGTTCATCTTCCAACTCCATAACACCCAACAAAGCATTCACCTCATCGTTAGAACCTTCAACTGTATAAACTATCCGATCACTACAATCAGGGCGCCTAAGCGATATTTTCCTACCTTGGCAAAATATCCTAGCACCATACTCGCTTAACCAATCCATCCCAAGAATAATTCTGAACCCCACAAAATCAAACACATGCAAACTGCAAACAAAAGCATGACCTAACAAGTCAAACTCTAACTGGTCACATCTCAACCCTAGAGTTGCATACCCTCCTATTAGATTCGCAACCCATAAGGAAGTAACTAAATATGTGGGTTCTAAGTTAAGCTTACCAATCAAACATCAAGATATAAAAGAATGCGATGCACTAGTATCAAATAGAACGCTAACAGACATACCAAGAATCTGAAGCGTACCTTCCAAAACTGCCTTCCCCTTCTCCTGGCTATTGGCTTTGAAGTACCAGGCTCCATTGCATACACCTTGCCCTTTCCATCCTTAGTAGGCTCCTTGCACTAGTTCTTATAGTGGCCAATCTGGTCACAGTTGAGGCACCTGACATTCTTCTTCCCAGCCACCTCCTTTGCCTTTCAAGCATGACACTCATTAGCAAAATACCCCTTCTTATCGCACTTGAAGCAAGCAATCTCAGACTTCCCTTTCTTAGTCGCTCCACCCTTCCGAGCACTTTTCTTAGGAAAGAACTTACTCTTCTGATTCTGCCCAACCTGGACATCCTTAGCCCTACTCTTCTCTAGAGAATCAAGAATCTCCTCATGCCTTAAGACAATCTTGTAACAACCCAAGATTTTTGCAAATATTTTTAAATTAGATTTTATTTCAAAATTTTATTTTTAAAACATTTCTAAAGTGTAGTTGTAATTTTCCAATATTAGTTGTATTTTATTTACAATTTTTAATTCTAGTTTCAATTAAATAAACTATTTTCTTTATTTATTTTCTATTTTTCCTAAGACTATTTATTTATTTTCATTTTCACTTTATTTTTGTTTGTCTTTTATTTTTATTTACTGATTTTTATTTTGTTTACTTTGAATTTATAAAGTGGAAATTCTAAGAGACAAAAAGGCTTTAACTTGTGACTTTTCATTGCCTAGTCCTTTCACATGCTTTGGCCGTTCTTTTCTCATGTTGTAGCCGTGAGTTTTATTTGTTATTCATGTGAGAAAATTCTCATTACTTTCATTTCTCACGGCAACTCATTTCTGAAATATTTTTAGGTAATGGCTTCTTCCATTTTTCTACTTTTCTTCTTCTTTTTCCATTGATTTTGCCTTGATTTCTTCATATAGTTGCTCGGCCATACCCTCCACCATCTCCACCGACCACCACCATCACCATCCCCTCATCATCCACGGCTTCAACAACCCTCCTACCCCTCTGACCAAACCAGGCCGTGACCTCCATATGAGCAAAACACCACAAAAGTTGCAAAACTCCAAAATATACATAGCCGAGCCAACTAGTTCACCATCCCCTTCATTGCTAGCTTCGGCCACCACCATAGAACCACCACCACCTGATGACATCACCTCTGGCCATCACCTCCTACCCTTGACCTGACCTGTAATGCCATGGCCGAGCCCACTCATGACCATAGGCCGAGCCTAGATGCAACCAAACCCCTCTCTTTTGCCTTGTCCCTTTGTATTCCCTACCTTGTAACTCCAAACCCTCCACATTCTTGTGTAGCCGTGCCTTTGTGTTGCCAAACTCGAGCCTTACCATCCATGAAAAACATGTTGTGGCCGAGCAAATTTCATGTATGGCCGAGCCATGTTGAGTCATGGTCAAGCAAAAATTGATTGAAAGGCTTGGTGATGTCTTTAGTTTATTTTGATTCCATTTTTGTTTCAATATAATCTTTGTGTTAAAAATATATTTATATATTGCTTTGTTTTATTTGTTATATACAAGATCAAAATCTTGACTCTCTCTCCACTTGAATCAAAAGTCATGCTATCATGCTTTTTGGAATTTATCTGTGTGTTTTGATTTGCGAACTCCATCTTAAAGAGGTGAGTTATTCACGCTTGACATTCATACTTATAGAATTTGTGAAGTGACAACAAGTGAATGTGTAGAAACTGTTATATCATGTTATACCTGCCTGTGATATGTATTATATGATGTTAAACCCTGTTATAAACTTGTCACATCATCTGATATTGTTATATTCTGTTATATTGTTTATTTTATTCTGTTTCCCACACTACAAGTTCCCTGTAGAATAGAATCACTATGGGTTGAAATGATACATACCCGAAATGACTTTAGAATAGGGAAAAATCGTTATGGAATGAAATGATAGGCCTGAGCAATTTTTATTTATTTTATTTAACTTGGGATTGCGGGTTTGAAATGATAGAACCCGGATTTTTCTTTGTAAATTACGGATTGAAATGATATATTATCCGTATCACTTGACTTAGGCTAGAAAATATTATACAGACCCGTGGTTATTTTATATATATTTCTGGAAATTTTTTATGTATTTTTAAATGTAAAAAAATATGATAACTTGATTTAAATTGAATTTAAAATGATTTAATAAAGTGATAATGATTTTTCTATGTATTAAAAACGTTAAATAAATGAATGGAAAAATTATAATTTGGAACATAACTTAATTTGGAAATTTGTGATTTGATTTTTAAATGGAAGTTTAAGTTAATTAAAAAAAATGGAAATTAAGTTTTATTTGTGAAATGGAAATTTAAATTTAAGTGTTAAGGTAAATTTGTTAAAAATGCAAAGAATGGGAAAATGGTACACTTGAATTTAATAAGTGAAATTATTGGAAAATTTGATTTTGTTGTAAAAATTTTCTTTATAAAATCATAAGTTAAAGGGTATTTAAATGAACATTTTTGAAGTGGAAAAATATGATTTTTATAAGTTTAAATGGTTAAATTTGAAGTTTATTTTTTTCTGAAATTTTATTATAAATTTGGAAATTGAATTAGTAGCACTTCAGAAATGCTATCATTTCTGAAATAACTTAAAATCTAAGTAAATGATACTGCAGCACTTTGTAAGTGCTGTGGTTGATGCAAATGAACTAAAGGCTAAATTAACTAAGGGCTACTGCAGCACTTGGTAAGTGCTGTGGTTGCTGAATTAAAACTAAAAACCTGAAACTAATAAAAGAGCTACAATAGCACTTGATAAGTGCTGTAGTTTGCTGAAATGAGATTTTTCAAATGAAACTGAACTACTACAAAAGTTTTGTAAAAGCTGTCTTTTCTGAATTGAACTAGTTTTCAAATGTAACTGAACTACTACGACAGTTTGTATATGCTGTCGTTGCTGAAATGAATTGTTTTCAAATATAACTTACCGCAGCAATTTCTAAGTGCTGCGAAAGCTGAAACTTCAATGTTTTAAAGTATTTAAGAGAATAAATGAGCTCAGAAAAGGCTAAATTTTTGGGAATTGAATATTTGATTTGTAAGTATAATGACTTTACTTTTAAATGGTGTAAATGAAGTATTTTGATTTGAAATATAAACTATATTTTGAAATTTATAACCACGAGTTATAATAACGATTGGTTGTTAAAGAGACCGGGATCAGATATGGACATAATCTCTGTCGATACCGAAAACCACTTTTACAACTGTGTACGCGGTGGAGATTCCAGAATGAAGTAGGATGGTGGCGACGATTCCTATTGAGGTATGAACGTGGACCCGACTCGCGTGAGTTGGCTTAAGGTGGCTAAAATAGGAGCGATATCGGGCCAAGTGAGGTCATTCCTCCGATCGAGCACCTTCCTTCGATATTATACTCTTACCTTGTGATTGATTTGATGGCCATCTTCAATTTTGATTTGGGGGTGTGTTCGAGGTGGGCGGTAGTGGCTGCTACGCGTTTCCACCAGCCCGTGTGCGTAATTGGTATATCTACCCTGGCATTGCCTTGTGTGTCGTGTCACCTACCATAGCGAGCTTTACTACGAGTTTGATTTGTGTCGTACCTATGGAGTATCTTCTCGTAGCCTCCCGATCTGGAGGTACGCAGGTACCGTGTAGACTACTGGCACTATTTATGTGTTAAGGTGGAAAATGTAAAGCCTTAACGCTATTTTTAAGTATGTTTATTTTACTATTAGACATTATTATAATAGCGAAATATTACTACATAGTAAATAGTTTAACGGATCCTTAGAGGATGGGCGGTCCCAAGCATCCTCTAAGTTACTTGTGCTTTTATTACAGTTCACTTGAGTTGGCTTACATTGTATAAGTATGTATGTCCTGACTCGAGTGTTTGTGTTTTATTCACGCTCGGGTCAGCCTGAGTATCAGCTTTGGATCTCACCTTTTGGAGCTAGGACTGCTGGAGATCATCATCTATCTAGTTGCTATCTATTTCCATTCAGTATTTCTATGTCAGCTTTGTATTAGAGACATATGTATTTGGGATTTCTACTATGCTTTTTTTTCAGACTTCTGTTGTATCTGTTTTCAGACTTTGTATTTTGAATCTGTTTTGAGACTTTGTATTGTAGTGGCTTCATGAACCACTATTTATTTTATTTTCCGCTGCGAGTTATTCTAATATCCTGTGTCTGTGATTCTGTGATTGGTTTTATTTGCTCCAAATTTTATTACAATCTGTTATTTTGCATTATTCAAGTCTGACATGTGTGGATTATTGAGATTTGAATGGTCCAAAATAGTGGGTCATTACAAATCTCCACTATAAAATCAGAAGGATCTCTAATATGAGATAATGTAGCCCTTGCTAGCTCAGGCTTCAACCCCCTGATAAACTTCCTATTCCTCTTCATTACTATATCCATTGAAGCATACCCATATCTGGCCAACTCCTCAAACCTCCTAGCATACTCTAGAACAGACATCTCTCCCTGCTCTAACTCAGCAAACTTTCTAATCAGAGCTGACTGTGCCATCACAGACATGAATCTCTCTTGGAACCTCCCCTTGAAATATGCCCATGTCAAAGTTTCCTCATCTACACGAACCATCACACTGTTCCACCAAAACAAAGCTGCTTCTTGGAGCTGTCTCGAAGCAAGCCTCATCTTCTGCTCATCATTGATCCCCAAATCTGCAAAGATTCTCTCACAGTGCATCAACCAATTCCCACCTCTATAGCATCCTATGTTCCCAGAAATGGCCTCCAAGCTTAGCGTACTCCGCTCAGCTTAGCATAATGGTTAACTACCGAAACTTCCAAAACTCCTGCCCCTGCAGCATCTCCTCCTACCACTCTAGCTGCAATTCCAGCTTGCATCATATTCACAAAAAACTGATACATAGCTCTCATGTCCACTTGTGGGACTCCAGCACCTAAATTCTCTTCTTGTGCCTGACCTTGGGTCCTCCTCACATTACGTCTGGAATTCCCATCGGTGCCCTCTCCTCCTGGGTTAACTCTTCCTCTTCTACCATCCATATCTATATTCAAACCTCATGAGATACAGAAGAATAGCCTACAAAGATAGGAGACTAGAGATAAAGATTATAATTATATATAGCAAATACAAGTACGTTACTATAGCGTTATCCCATACCCCGATCTTACTCTAATTCTTTAGGATTATATTTTAAAACCATTTTTAGTTTAAAGTTGTTCATAAACCTATTCTTTGATGACAAGTTGTAACATCCCGTATCAGAAGGCCAAAAGCTAAGCGCTACATATGCTGAAGTCATCCATATTATTAACTTCTGGTGATAAAATATGGTAATGCTAATGGTATCCATAATATTAGAAGCACTTGAATATGAAAAAATTCACAGATTTCCAAATAATAGCATTTTACCGATTACATTTCAAAACGGATTCATATTCAAATTACATAATCCCATATAGTTTCCTAGGTAAAGATCAAATATAATCATTACAAAATATGCAAGAGCGACAAACGATGGTGCCCCCTTGGTTGATCAGAGTCAATATGGTCATATCTGACTTAATATACACAACGGAATCAAAATAAGATAAAACTATAACTCCTAAGTAACTATCCGCCAGCCATCTGAAAGCTTTATTCGCCAAAATTTCTAAAACCTTATAACCTTAACCCTCAGCCTACTCAAATCAATTTTGAGCACCCAAGAGTTTAAGGAGAAACAAAAACTACGAGTCAGATCTAAAGCTTGGTATGAATAATACTGTTACATCTCAGTTTACTGATATTAAGTGAGACCATGCCGCTTAGCGGAACGGGTTTCCCCTCACTAATATCCTCTTTAAAACATATATTTTGCAAATCTTTTCCTGTAACAAACTGGTTAATCAAACTGATTATAATAATGATAATAATAGCTAAGTCCGCTAAGCTATAATCAGGTAACTAATGGACTATCTATCCATAAGTAATAAATGGACTTTCTGTTCGAAAACACGGCTGATTGCCTACAAACTGGACTAACTGTCCGCAAGCTGGACTAACTGTCCGAATTAAAATGGACTATCTGTCCGAATCATTTTCTTAGGGTTAACCACCCTTCATCTTTTTCCTTGAAAACCTTTTTAAAATGATTTAACCTTTTAAATCATACTTATACAAGAAAAATATGTTCTTAAATTTATTCTAAGCTATTTTTCCATGTTATATATACTTTACTCGAAATAATGTTAATGAATTTTAATAAGAATTAGCTATCCTTTCAAAAGAAGTTAAAACCCTTTTTAACTTGAAAATACTTAGGCTATATTACCTATTTAATACCTTCAAAACCTTTGTTTAAAACCTTTAAACAATCCTTTTGAAATCCTTGAAGGTAACCCTTTCGAAACCATTGAAAGTGACCCTTTCGAAACCATTAAAAGTCTTTCCTTCGAAAGCTTCAAAACATTAGACATTCCTCTTTAAAACCTTTAAATATTGCCTTTCGAAAACATAGGAAAAACTTTTCCTTTCAATCCTTTCAAAACTCTAGGGAAACACCCCTTCGAAACTATTCACTAAAACCCTTTCGAAAGCATTAAAATACTAAACCTTTCGAAAGCCTTTGGGTTCAATTTAAACATATGGAAACCTTTCGAAACCATTCAAAAATTTACCCCTTAGAAACCTTTGAAAACTTTCTAGGTCATAACCCTTTGGATTATGCCTTTAAGTAGAGCAAAAGGATCAGAAATCCATTAAAGTCAAAAGCATCTATTTTGAAACCATTTAAAACTATCTCTTTCGAAACCATTTGGGTTTTACTTCAATCATAGAGAAAGGGTCTTTAAAACTTTTAAGTCGAAAGCATCTGTTTCGAAACCATTTCCTAAGTAAAGAAGTATTGGTGTCGAAACCGTCCCTTCGAAAGCATTGGAGAAGTGGCCAAATTTTAGAAAAAATAGTACCCCTTCGAAACCATCTGGGTCGAAAGGTAAAAAGGCGGCAGCAAAAGGTTTCGACTTAGTCGAAAGCAGTTGTTTAAAAACAAAGGCGCAACCCTATTAAAACCATTTCTTTAAATCCATTTGACCAAGTCGAAAGCTACTGAGTCGAAAGCCATTTAGTCGAAAGCAAGTAAGCGCATTTTTAATTTAAAAGCAAAGTGGTGCTTCGACCCCTTCGAAACCCATAGTTTCGGCCTCATGCCTTTCGCCTTTTATCCAATTCGCTACGTACCAATATATTGATACCATGCGCATTGGTTTCGATGGAGTTGAAGGCGGAGGGACTTGGTCGAAAGTAAACCAAGGCGGAAGCAGGTTCCCAATCTAACAAAATAGTAATAAGCATGTAGCAAATAGTTCTTTTCACCTAACCTGCTTTACGTGTCAAATTTTGATTGGTTGCCTCTTTTCTTTATCACTAAAAAGTGCTGCAATTTTCAGAACTAACTATTTGAATTATTTGCAAAAAGCCCCTTCTCCTTTTATTAATATAAAAAACTTTTAAGCCCCATACCTTAAATAATTTATATACCTATTAAAACACTTAGGAAAATTCTACAAAAAATTCCAGAAAATCACTTTTAATATGTTTTCCAACATATAAAAATTTCAGACCCAAACCTTTTATTATTTAACCGTAAATAATTTATAATCTAAATTAACATTTTCTTTACTAGAAAATTCATATAAATTCCACAAAAATTCAGAAAATGTAACGATCCATATTTTTGATAATTAAAAATATTAAATTTAATAAGATTTTGGAATTTAATATTGGGAAAAATTAAAATTAATGATCTATAAACGTGAAGAAATTAATAAAATACAATTTTTATAATGATGACTGAATGAAATTGACAACCGTTTAATGTAATTTCAATCAATTAAAATGGTAAAGTTTAACTTGGAATGTAATTGCAGAGCTTAATTTGGAAATAATTGTAAGTCAATGATGAATGAATTAAATGTTGTATCAATAGTGCAATTATATGTAATTTAATTGAAAGTTGTTTTAATATAGAATATGAAATCAGATATTGGTAAGTAATTTATAATCCTTGTCTGTAACCAATAAATTTATAAATGTGATACTTAAAGTAACAATTTTTTATTTATTATTTCATTTTTTTATATGTTTGGAATTAATTTGGAAATCAATGAAATTTAATGTAATTAAATATTGTAGTTAATTTGCATTAAAACGTTAACCGTAGAGTATGAGAATAATAAGATGGAAACTATTGTTAATAAAATTCATAAGGTATTTGTTGATTTAATAATAAGAATGTAAATTAAAATAAAAGAATTTATT
The DNA here is from genome assembly GCA_030737815.1 of Allium fistulosum. NCBI lineage: Eukaryota > Viridiplantae > Streptophyta > Magnoliopsida > Asparagales > Amaryllidaceae > Allium > Allium fistulosum. The sequence continues at coordinate 244,408,192 of CM060905.1, read as the reverse complement.
GAAATTTAAATTATAATAAACTGAGGTTTTATTACAATTGTAATTGAATGCTGAAATTAATGTAATATTCAAATCTTGAAATTAACATAGAAAGTTTAATTTAAAAAAAAGATTATTAATTTCTGTGTAATCAGGAATGATGAAAATTATTAACTTTTGATTTTGAATTTAAATATGATTGAATTGATTTTTAAATAATAATTTATTTAATTAACGTGTAAAATTAGTTTTTCTAGGCACTGTCCTGGATTTCGACAAAACTAGTTTCATCAGATCCGTAATAATGAATTATTATAAGATTTCAAGTTTCGTAGCGATCGGACTTATCGTTTGATCGTGCGAGCTCGAAACGCGTAGAAATCAATTAAAGGAATTTAAATGAATATAATTTGATTTTAAAAGCTAACTTCTATATACAATAGAGTTAGGGTTTGAAACTAGTTCCATTGAGTTTAAAAATATCGAAAACATATATTTAGATATATTGGATGACCTATTTTCATTTCGGGAATGAAATAAGTTTTTCGGGTCGTTGTTATCGTTTCGACCCAATTCGATATGTTCCATCCGTTTTTATCCATCTCTGTCTATATATACGCTATTATAAACCCTAGCAGCTTCTTATTTTCATTTTCTGTATGTACAATTTCTATCTATCTGTTTCTTCTTAATGACAGACATTTCAAAACCCTAATTCCCAATTCGAAATCAAACTCCAAAAATTCAAACTCCTCAAACCCTATCATATAATATATCATCGTGAAGCTCTCAACGAACGTAATATGCGTCTGCTGTTCGTTTTTGCAATCGAGTTTTGGTTTGGCCAGAATTTGATGAAACATTCTCGGCCGTTGGAATTAGCGTTTCGTGATCGACGGTGGATCGTCGACCATTCAATGATCGGGGAGTTGCATCTGGTAAAGGTTGCAATGTAGAGTGCATCCATGTGGTTCGTTCGCGTCAACTGTGCAGAGGATCGCCATAACTTGGCCGTTAAGGAGGCGGCGACGGAGCTTGCTCGGGGACGTCGCGAACTGTTTATGCTCAGGTCAGCTGAGCATTTCAGTGTTTGAAGACTATTTCTGGAGGACCAAGACAGAGTTTGGTATATTATATTATTAGTAATTTTCTACTGCATCATTATTGGTATGTTTGTTGATTGTACTATGATTATGTTATAAAACTTTTGCGTAATCAAATGTATATTGTAAAACAACTTCATGAACTGTTTATTTGATTATTATATTTTGTCATTCCATTGCGAGATATGTGTGGTTTATTGTCGATTTAAACCGTCCAAAAAGGTGGGTCGTCACAATTGGTATCATAGCTTTGGTTTAGAGATACCTTAGCCTCTTTGGGATTAACTCATTGGAGATAGGGTTAATAATATCCTAAAATGAGTCTGAGTGTATATACATACGAGAGAGCGTATTTGTTAGTGTTATAAAAATGTTTTTTATTGTGTTAATTTGTTCTGTTGAGTATTTATGAATTCTGGTCGGTACATAGGATGCTATGACATCGATAGACGGACATAATATTGTTTTTGAAATAGTAAATGAAATAATTTTACCTAGTATTATATTTTTTATATATAAAAATATATATGTGTATATAATTTTTCATAAATTGATTTTGTTATTTTTGTCGTGTTGGATGTTAGTAAATGATAATATTTAATTATTGTCATTTATTGTTGGGTTAGTCAAGGTTTTTAAAACTATTGACAATTATATGTTATAAGAAATGTAAATTTACAACTAAAATAAATTTAAATTAGGAATTTAAGAACTTAAATGCTGGTGTTTTGAATTTGGTTTTCGAAGATTTTGGAAAAATAATATTAGTATTATTTGGATGTATTTTCAGATAGAAAGATTTTCAATAAGATTGAAAGGAATGTTTTGAAAAGAATTTTAAAAGGAAATAAGTTATGTACTCCCCTCGTTTGTCGCTGGAAAATAATTTCGGTGATGACTGTGCAGCATCATCGACATTCATTTTCTAGTTTCAAAGTGTGGGAGGTCACTTAGTAGCTTTCCTACGCATTTGGTTTGACAAACAGATTTTGATTTAAAATTTCTGAATAAATGTGATTTGATATATATAAAATGATATCAGTATATGTTATTTCAAAATCATTTGAAATGGACCCGGTATTTAATTCTTAGGTTCCTCTTAATTAATAATTTTCAGTTGTAGAAATAAAGTGAAATTTTAATAAGTTGGAAATATTCAAATTGAAATCTGAATTAAAAAAGTAATTGTTTATTGAAAATATAAGAAATTGAAGTTTTGTAACTTGCAAATTAAAAGATAATAAAAATTAAGAAGATGTAAATTATTGAACATTTTTGTTAACTGAAATGAATAAGATAAATTTGTATAACACTCAATTACATTCTAAAAATATATATAAACTTACCAGAAATGTTTAAAAGGTTGAAATGTTAAATATGAATATGTAGTAGAATATTATACAATTTTAAAAGCTTAAATAACAAAAATGCTTCAAAATGAACATATAGCTAAATAAAAAATTATGATGTGCAGGAAATATTATAAACTTAAGTAATGTTTTGAAATGCTAATAATTAAATTGAATAGTAAAAAGTGAATACTATTTAAGTAAATGATAATAAACTTAAGAAAATGTTGAAATGATGCATAAATGGATTTAATATTAAAATAAATACTATTGTGAAATAAATGTGAATTAAAAAGAAAAAAGAACTTAAGTATGAATTGATTCACAAATGAATATTAATTGTAAATGGAAATCAAGTTATATATAATAATAAATGTGAATTAAACTGCGATGAAATGTCAATGGATTCATTGATGATTTCAAATATTGAATGGGAAAAAAATTATATAAGTAAATGAATGTTAATTAATAAAAGATAACCTTGTGTGAATAAATGAGAATTTAAAATAAGCGAAAGATGAATAATTTGAAAAGAAACCAATAGAATAAAATTTGTAAGTTGCATGTAGATCATCTTATTCGCATAACAATTTGATCCAGATTTGAATACATGATTTATGGTAATTCACACCAGTCCGAATTAGGATTTTTCGCTCGATTCTTGACGGCGAAGATTGATACAAATTTTTGATATGATTTTGAAGTTTTCTATCATAGTTTGTAGCTAGGCAAGGAAAATAGAGATTTCTAATCAAGGAATTGGATCAAAGTCCACACTAGATTGATCGGGTTGACAATACTAGTCGAAAGTGGAATGTGTGTATTCAAGCAAGCGATTAGAACTGATATTGTGTATAAAAGATTTATGTACATCGTATAAACTTAAATAATATTTAAATTCTATGTTGTTTGGCTTATGGGATGTTTGGAAAATGATACTTCAATTTGTTTGAGGTTGTACGAATAATCTATTGAGTAATTACCAAAATCTGTTGAGCGTAAGGTACACTTGGTAGTTTATTTATCAGACTTGTACGATGAAAAGTTTCTGAAACTGAACAAACCATTAGTTTTGGTTGCTATGGATGTATGATGGATTCTTTGGTTGCATATAATGGTTGTACTGCTTTTGTTTGCATATGATTATTTCTTATGGTGTGTTGTTTGTATTATTAATTGAAACAAATAAATATTACTATTTTTACATAATATTAACCCTTTTTGATTATGTAAGTGAAATACATATTTATGGAAGCAATAGCTGTTGCTTTTGGTTTCATAAATAAAGTTTGTTTGCCCGACAAATATGTACATTTTCGGATTACGGTTTTTGGAACGATATTTTATTATTTTTCCCATGGTTTGGGATGCTTTTTAATTGAAATATGATATATATTGTAATTATTGATATAATTATTTTTCCGGGCCTATCCACGCAAAGGATACTCTATCGAAATTTTCCGTGAATTTATGACTTAGAATTTTTTTTATAAAAGTTGAGCTATTTTCAGGTTTTTGTTAAACTTAATTATGTAAATTAAAGTGTTTATAAATTGAATATTTGAATAAAATTATATCAAACCTCTTGATTCTTTCTTGTTCCTTTTCGGGAACAAAAAGTTTTGAGTAGGGGAGATTGTAACGCCCCATATTTTTGATAATTAAAAATATTAAATTTAATAAGATTTTGGAATTTAATATTGGAAAAAATTAAAATTTATGATCTATAAATGTGAAGAAATTATTAAAATACAATTTTTATAATGATGATTGAATGAAATTGACAACCGTTTAATGTAATTCCAATCAATTGAAATGGTAAAGTTTAATTTGGAATGTAATTGTAGGGCTTAACTTGGAAATAATTGTAAGTCAACAAGGAATGAATTAAATGTTATATTAATAGTGCAATTATATGTAATTTAATTGAAAGTGGTTTTAATATAGAATATGAAATCAAATATTGGTAAGTGATTTATAATCCTTGTCTGTAACCAATAAATTTATAAATGTGATTAAATTACTTAAAGTAACAATTGTTTATTTATCATCTCATTTTTTTTATATGTTTGGAATTAATTTGGAAATCAACGAAATTTAATGTAATTAAATATTGTAGTTAATTTGAGTTAAAACGTTAACTGTAGAGTATGAGAATAATAAGATGGAAACTATTGTTTATAAAATTCATAAGGTATTTGTTGATTTAATAATAAGAATGTAAATCAAAATAAAAGAAATTATTGAAATTTAAATTAAAATAAACTAGGGTTTTATTACAGTTGTAATTGAACGTTGAAATTAATGTAATATTTAAATCTTGAAATTAACATGGAAAATTTAATTTAAAAAAAAGATTATTAATTTTTGTGTAATCAGGAATGATGAAAATTGTTACTTTTGATTTTGAATTTAAATGTGATTGAATTGATTTTTAAATAATAATTTATTTAATTAACGTGTAAAATTAGTCTTTTTGGGCACTGTCTCGGATTTCGACGAAACCAGTTTCATTGGATCCATAATAGTGAATTATTATAAGATTCAAAGTCTCGTAGCGATAACACTTATCGTTTGATCATGCGAGCTCGAAAAGCGTAGAAATCAATTAAAGGAATTTAAATGAATATAATTTGATTTTAAAAGCTAACTTCTATATACAATAGAATTTGGGTTTGAAACTAGTTCCATTGATTTTAAAAATATCAAAAACATATATTTCGATATATTGGATGACCTATTTTCGTTTCGGGAACGAAACGGGCTTTTCGGGTCGTTGTTATCGTTTCGAGCTAATTCGATCTATTTCATCTGTTCTTATTCATCTTTGTCTATATATAGGCTATTATAAACCCTAGCAGCTTCTTATTTTCATTTTCTGTACGTACAAATTCTATCTATCTGTTTCTTCTCAATGACAGACATTTCAAAACCCTAATTCCCAATTCCAAAATCAAACTCCAAAAATTCAAACTCCTCAAACCCTATCATATAATATATCATCGCGAAGCTCTCGATGAACGTAATCTGCATCTGATATTCATTTTTACAATCGAGTTTTGGTTTGGCCAGAATTTTAATGAAACATTCTTGGCCGTTGGAATTGGAGTTTCGTGATCGACGGTGGATCGTCGACCATTCGATGATAGGGGAGTTGCATCTGGTAAAGGTTGCGATGTAGAGTGCATCCATATGGTTCGTTCACGTCAACTATGCAGAGGATCACCAGAACTTGACCGTTAAGGAGGCGGCAGCGAAGCTCGCCCGGGGATGTCACGCGGCCACGCACGGTGGGAGGTGAGGCGCCTGGTTCGGGCGAGCACGATGGTGAGCTTGGATCTGGTGATGAAGGGTCGGACGTAGTGGCATTTGTCTCTAGATGGTAGCGACTGCTTACGTGTGTTCGATCGTTAGCGGGCTGTAGGGTTTGAGAGAGAGAGAGATGGTAATTTACCAGTTTATCTCTATGTTGTTTTAATTTTAATTTTAATTTTAAATGTTCTAACATCGATAGCTTTTGCATATGAACTTGAATTTGGACGTGGTTTCTTCCATTGGGTTAGTATACAAATTTCGGACGACATGAAACTGGTTTGGTTGAATTTGGAGACTGTTCAAATTTTGGGCTTTTATTGGATTTTTAATCGGCTTGGAATCAAAGGTGAGTGATTTAACCCACTCACGCAATACTAAACCTTCTTATGTTAGTTGAATTGAATTTATGATGTGATAAGAATTTTATTGATTGATGTTGGTAATTTAAATTGTCATTTAAATTTAATTTGAATTTATATTGAATTAAATTGACATTTAAATTAACATTGAATTTAGTTGCTATTTAAGTACCTGATATTGATAACTAGTTAATTGTTGTGAATTATTGGCTGATTTGGATGTTGACTGTTGATGGCTCTTTGTTGAAATTTTGTATGTTTGGATGTTTATTTATGAATAAATATCCCTATTATCACCCTTTATATTATTTGAAAGCATATAAACTGTTATTTGAATTATTTCGAATAAATTAAGAAACAGGTTGAAATGATATATATCTATGACACTTTGATTTGTATTGAAATGATATATATCCATCCCAGTAATTAAAATTGAAATAACTGATCACTTGGCCATAGGGTAGAAAATTATATACGGACACCGGATTGGTTAAATTAAATGGTTTTTAAAACTTAAATTTTCGGACTTTGATTAAATGATATTGTTTTAAAGGAAATAAATGGTGGATTTATATGAATTAAATTATTTCCCAATTCAAGCTTTGAAAAGTTGAAATTGAAATTGGGTAAAAGAAATTGTTTAAAAGAATTGAATTGGAAATGTAAAGTTATAGTCGATATATGACTTTAATTCAGAAAATTGAATTATTTTAAGATGTGGACCTTAAAATTGAACACTGAGGTTTAAATTGATTTAAGTGTTTAAATCAGTAAATTGAAATTGGACTTGAAATTGATATAAATTGAAATGGTTTAAAATAAGAATTGGATTGAAATTTAAACAATTGAATTGAATTGTTGAATTGATTTGAAGTTAAAAATGAATGTTTCGAAAATTGAAGTTAATTCGAATTAAAATTGAAATTAAGTTGATTTGAAACTAAATCGAAATTGAGTCAATTGAATTAAAAGATTGGAAACTGAGTTGTTGATTTGAAATTGGGACATGGGTCCAGATTGTTGAAATGGAAAGAAACGGTTTGATTTGATACTATGTTCAAAATAAATTATTTAATATAAACTGTTTAAAATCTATTCTTTTTAATATTCAAATTATTTAGATTTTCCAAATTGTTTTACTACATAAAACATTTTCAATACTCAAACAATTTTATATTTAAACTGTTTTAAATCTCTAAACTATTTTAAACTATTTATAACTATTCAAACTATTTTCTAGACTTTCAAACGGTGTAAAGTTGGAATGTTTATATTTAAATCGTTGATTAAATGCGAATGTGGTTAATTGAAGTTATAACCTAAGATGTAATTTGAAATGATATTTTCAAGTGGAAATGACATATTTTGAGTAAATATGATGATTTTGAAATAGAGGATATTTTGAATTTAATATGATATTTTAATATCAAATATGAACCGGTTTTGAAATGTAAAAGAACCAACCGATGTGAAAAATGAAGTTTGGTGGTTAAAGAGACCGGGCCTCTTATTGGCATACTCTCTGTCAATGTTGGAACCACTTCAACAACTGTGTACACGGTGGATGATATCCAGAATGTAGAGGTTGAATTGGAGGCGTTTGCTGGATTTGAAGAAAGAGATCGATGATGGATGACCCCGACACTTGAGTCAATTTGAAATGACTAAAACAGGAGCCGTACCTCACCATTGAGGCTAGCTACCTCTAGCAAACACACCTCTTTGTATTACTATATTGATATTGGCTTGATTGGCGCACCTTGATTTGATTTTTGGGAGTGTTGGACGCGGTGGGCCGTTAGGGGTTACCACCAGTCAAGAAACGCAAAACGGTAGTATCCTACCTTGGGCATTGCCTCATGTGCCTTGTCATACTCTTTATCCTTATTCACGACCACTACGATTTTGTTTTAGTGTTGTCTTATCACGACGCCTCCCTGGCTACCGACATTACTGGTGATGCTACTAAGGCAAACTGTAGGACAATGCTTAAAAATGTGTTAAGGGGGTTCAATGTAAAGCCTTAACGCTATTTTAATATTTTACTTTACTGATAAACATTATATATGTAGTGTATCTTACTACATATAGATAGTTTAACGGATCCTTAAGAGATGGAAAACCCCGTAACATCTCTTAAGTTATTGCATGCACGTTATACACTAGATGGGAGATGTAAAATCCCGTAAACATCCCTGAAGCTATTGCACCGATATTTACTTATTATTGATTTAACTTACATGAGAACTTTTAGTTCTAACTCGAGTGTTTTGTCTTTTCATTATGCTCCGGTCAACCTGAGCATTTCAGTGTTTGAAGACTTTATTTCTGGAGGACAAAGACGGAGTTTGGTATGTTATATTATTAGTAATTTTCTGCTACATCATTATTGGTATGTTTGTTGATTGTACTCTGATTATGTTGTAAAATTTTTGTGTAATCAAATGTATATTGTAAAACAGCTTCATGAACAGTGTATTTGATTATTATATTTATTTATTCCGCTGCCAGATTTTGTGTTTTGTTTTTCTTTCTTTTCTCTTATTTTCCTATTTACCCCATTGACAATCCTCCCTTTTGAATGGTTTGAGTTAGACATGTGTGGTTTATTGTCGATTTGAACCGTCCAAAAAGGTAGGTCGTCACAAAAAATTCTGAAAATTGAAACCCATCTCCAAAATAATATTTCTGGTCTATATAAAAATTCGCAAGGCATTTGGATGTCATTTAATAGGGTTTTCATATCAAAACATGTCATAAAATCTATATGAACAACCATAAATCATCAAGAAGTATATATAATCATTCCATCATTCAAAAACATGGCAAATCAATGCAAAATATTTCGGATTTCATCTTAAAACCGAAAACAAAAGAAATATGAGATGTAAACATTATTCACCTTAGCTTTAGAGATTAAAGAGATTAAGATGTGAATGGATTTGATTTGCTTAAGCTTCTTTCTAGCTTTTCTTAATCTTCTTCCTCTTTCTCTTGTTAATGGTGGCCGGCCTCAAGTTAAATTTTTTTATAAAATAAAATGAATGTGTAAGGGATACACAGCCAAGGGTTTAGGGTATAAGAATGGCCTTTTTCCTATTTTACCCCTTCTCTATTTCAATTTAACTCTTATTTTAATTCATAGGTTAAATGGCATGGCTACCCTTTAATTAAATGAAATCTCAATCCCTTAATCAACACATTATTTTATTTAATTTAACTAATTAAATATTCTAAATAATGTTACCAAAAATATGGGGTGTTACACCACCTCTATATGCATATTACCAAAGGGTATTACCATGTAACAGCCTTCGATAATACGGAGAACGATACGATATTGAGATTTCACACATGAATATCCCCTTGGGCTAACACCTTCAAGTATTAAAAATCTCATATAACACATACATACGTACCCGATGTCGACACAGAGCAATAATCATATGCGCTTCTAACATAGAACAATATATAGTTTAAAACAGATCATTGAGAACACGGAGTCATTAATGCAACCATAATTATAATAGAATATAAATATACAAGGTTAAGTGGGACTACAATAGTCAAATGCCCACTATCAAAAATATAAATACAATGTACATCTGATACATACATTCAAATACACATCCGCAAATACGCTATAGAAGTGCATAATGATACACTAATCAACTAATATACTAGCCTCTACTATGCCCAACGTCCACAATCCGGCCACTTCGTCTGTGACCTAAAATGTCTCGAATTGACCTGTATTGTATAAATAACACAAGGTTAAGACTATGTCTAGAATGCTGATGTCAATATATGATGATAACTGGCATGTTTATGTAAAGGTGGCATATGCACATAACTAATGTAACAACATACTCTAGCCATGCACATATCATCACCGATATCAAAGCAAAGTCAAGCTACACATAAAATGGAATAACATAAAATGGGTAAACTTCTACTCATCCAACTACCATCAATGCATAAGACATCATCTTCATCATATGGTATGTATACAACAATGCCTAAGATTTTCTATTAGATAATCATCCAGTAGACATTTCGGGTTCCATCATAATCAAAATATTGACAAGCACATGAACCAATCATCCAAACTATACATATATAAAACACAAATATGACATACCATTGGTAGCCTATGTCATCACTCAAAAACAACATAAAAGATAAGTACGGTGTCCAACTTCTTAATCTCAGCATCCCTAACTATCCTTGATAGCTATATAACAGGTGTGTATGGCGTCATACTACTTCACGGACACATAGTCTCATGAATAATCCAAGTAATCCATAATTACACAAATGATCATCTAGACTTTCATCCTTATAGTTAGTCAACTTGGCTCTTAGCCTTGAGAATAATCATATGGTCTCTCAGACCTCTATAATCCACTAGCTCCCAGAATGTAGATAGCCATATGGACTCTCAGTCCTATGTGCTCTCAGCTTTATAAATAACTATTTGGCTTCGGTTTCATCAAATGATCAGATCGGCTCTCAGCTGCATACTCAATGATCTTGTTGGTGAATAAATATATGTCCATATCATCTCATCAATAACCAAATGGGAGACTGATAACTCTCAGGCTTCTCTAGGAGCCTTCCTCACATGCTCTCAGCGCTACTCCTAAAGTCTTTAGTTACCTTGACGGTCATTGAGACATAATATTAATTGAGTGCTAGACTATGCTATGCAATGATCATGTCCCTTCAAGTGCCCTAAATGGTAACAAACTAGTGGCCTAGATGACATGGGGGCAGTGGCTTTTAGCCATACTAATCCAATATACATCGAAAGGTATGTCACAGATTCGAGGAGTGAGACCATATCTGGCTGCTAGGGTATATACTAACCTAATCTAGTTTACTCCATGCCAAAAAATAGGAGTATAAGTAAAGGGACTTATGGCTCTCAACCTGCTTACTCTCAGTTCGCAATGCCGTAAATATAAATACCCCGTATTACTCAACCCTATAAGAGTGATGTCTATTTACAAAAGTATTCGAAAAATATCAGCTCAAGCGTTCCATACTACCTGGTGTTATTCACTCATTTACTCAATACCTGTAATGTAAACTCTCATCACATAATAATATTCTATGTAACAAGTCCAAAGAATAATCTAAGAAATATAACTGAAAGTCTCAAACCAATGGTATTATAACTCTGTTTATCCAATATCCTCATCACATAGAAAATACAATCAACATAGCACACAGTTCATGTAGAAAAGAAGTTTACTTTATAGACAAATATTTTAGATGTTGCAAAAGCCTTTATAAACTTTAAATAGTTAAAGTACTATTTTTCCCTCTTTTGTAAAACCACAAATAAGATTTTAATTCTTACAAATAACTTCCAAAAACGCCTTTCGAAATATAAAAATCTTAAAAATGCTTATAAAACTAATTATTTTCCGCAAAATTATTTCATAATTTTCTATGATTAAATACAATTTATGATCTGCAAATCAATTTCTACTTATTCCAAATCCATAAAATGCTTTTTTCCAAAACTCTTGCTTTTACTCAAAATCCATGAAATACACTTTGTAAGTCATCAATATTAATTATAAACCATTTCATATTTTTCGCGAATTTCATAGGACTTGTAAATAATTATTTGAAGCAAAAATTAATATATTCTTTAATAAATGAATATCTTTAAAAAATATAATTACTACCAAATCTAAATAACCTATTTCTTTAAAATTATTTCATAATCATAAATCAAAAGGTTTATATTTACTAACGATATATTATCTTGTATATACATATACATACACATACACATACATACATACATACATAAATACACACACAAACCAAAAAAATAGGCACAGACCTAGAAGTCACGTCCAACCACCACACCAATACACCAGTTTTCACGACAAGTGCGCCGATCTTAACCTAGAATGATGGCATTTCTACGTCATGCGACCATTTTTCTAGTGCTTTGACCACCTCACTCCTTTTCACTTCAACCCTATATTGACTCCCTACCTTTTATCTGGCATTTCGACCCAGCTATATCCGAACTGATTGGGCAAGTTAGACTCGACTATCATCAAGGCCAGTAAGTCCAGAGCGATGATTGTGGGATCCAGAAGTCAAGTACAGATGGTAATATGAAGCTGTGGTCGAACGGAATCAAGAGACATGCTATAAAGAATGTTTTAAATATGGAATATAATTCAATATAGAAAAGGGATTGGCTGTGATCCCTCTCAATCATAAGAATCGGCCTATTTCAGCCAAACAAGTGCAACTCAATGGAAAACAATCAATATCTTGAAATCCATAAGTCCAATACATATGAAACTTTAGGAATAAGATGTGGGGACCCCAAGGAGCCTACCTAAGGGATCGCACCTCAAAATGACTAAGAAAGAGGGATCGGCCCTCTTCCCTTAATAGGGGTTGGCCAGAATAAGGATGCATAACATGTTGCAACAATGATCGAGGAATAACTCAAGTTCTACTAACCCAATTGGCATGAAAGTTGGAGGTTGAGCAAATCACACCATGGAGAAGCTCCCATAGAGATCGCACCCCAAATTTCTTCCAAAATAGGGATCGACATCGATCCCTATTTCTTGGGATTTGGGCCATGCGATCCCTCTTGTGGGTCCATATAGTTTTGGAGATCCTTCTTTTGAATTTTCAGGGAGATATTTCGCCATCTCCTCTATAAATACAGGCTTGATTGTTCATTTTCTAGACTTTTACGCTGCTTGTTGCTTTGTACTCTATTTAACTATGGATTTTCGTCCAATCCCTATTATCCTCAGTTGACAAAGTGATTAATAAAGCTAACTATTCAAAGTGGACGCAGGCAAACAACGTCGAACCACTATAAATTGCTATGCACTTGTTATTGCTTTGATATTCTGTTATTTAATTGCTTATTTCCACTATTTTCATTTTATATTATTCATTTACTTCTGACAAAATCTCCATTGGGTGTTTGTGCCAATTTTTGTTGTAAACATTTTGGTGCTTTCACTAAGAAGGAAGATTCTAAGCTCTATTTAGATCCCTTTGCTACTACTGGATTGCATAAATCCTTGAAAGAGATCCAGAATTATCTTCAAGTAGTTTATCTGCTCTATTCAGATTTGCAAAAGTCTAAGGAAAACTATCATAATGGTTAGGAATACCATATCTACCTCTCAAAATACAGAAGGAAAGGAGAACGCTAGCATCCAACAAAGAGGCCCGAGCAATCTACAACAGATGTGAATGCTGCCAATCCAGTTGATGTCCAAAATCCGGCCAATTCCATCACAAGAGCTGATTTCAAGAATCCGATGAGAGAGGTAGTGGATAGCGGCCGATAGTTGAACCAGTAGAATCAAGCCAATATCGATCTAATGGATCAACTTAGGGAGCAATAGCATGGAAAAACTATGAGAGAGCCAACCCCTTATTCTATATTGGAGAGTTCTAGTTCACCAGATGACTATCATAGACGCAGGCGTCGTAGAACTGACGTATATCATGCATAAAATTCTGGACATCAACAAATAACCTTACCCAGGTTTCCGGGATCGATCGGGCCCGATCCCTCTATAGGGATTGGTGTCAATCTCTCCTCCAAAGGAGGAAATGTCCCTTCTCCAGGTAGAGCACGAGCTGGAGTCGCCGTGGTTGATTTGGATGTTGGGGTCCAGGTGGATGCAGACTAGTTACCTCCCCAGAATGATGATGAAGTGAACGCATCAAGAGGATGTTGAGCCAAGAAGGCATGGAACGGGCTGTAGCTTTCAACCCAACCATTCATGTGAGGTGGAGCACGACTACTGCTTGGCTCCAACTATCCAAACGCCGGACTTTTCAGCTATGGGTAGATAGCCAGTAAGCGAGAGCCAAGGATTGACTTGACCAATTATGATTGGGGGATCTTGAGAAGCCATACCCCGTTCACCAATAATATCCTACATGCGGAGTATCCAAGGAGGTTCAGCATGTCATCGATGTCTGCCTATGAGGGAAAAACCGACCTCAGGTAACACATCATGAGATATGAATGGCTGATGAATTCCGCACGAGCTGATGGTGCAACAAAATGAAGATGTTTTTCTATTACTCTCTCCGGCATAGCAATCATGTGGTTTAAGAGATTACCCCCGCGGTCAATATCTAGATTTGACGATTTGACAACAAAATTTATGGAGCAGTTCTGTATGTATGCAACCTGCCTCAAAGATTTAATGTCCCTATCAAGTGTGATCCAGGCTCTAGGAGAATCGCTGAAAGATTATTTGGAGAGATTTAATAAGGCCATCACAGAAGTCAGTAATCTGAATGACCATTCAATATTGATGGTGGCAACAAGAGGGATTGACATAGAATCTGACTTTGGCGATTGGCTAGCTGGCAAACCACCCGCAACATTAGAGTGTTTCTACGTAGAAGCAGCTCAATATTGGAGGAAAGAGGAAGCTAGATGCTCTAAGAAGAAGAATGTTGTAGGACCGAGTGGAGAGGGAGTGCCGAGTAACATTGTAGTGAAATAGTCTGGGGAGAGTTCTGAAAAAGTTCAAGTAATTGTCCAAAATAAACCGAATCAGCAAAAGAAAGGCGGTGATTGGAACAATGAACGAAAGAGGGATTCTGGAAGAGGAAAGCCTAGGATTCCAATGTATGATACCTACACACTACTGAATACATCTTTGGAGAACGTCTACTTGTCTACATGCAATACCATGCAGTATAGGAAGCCACTCCCGAAAGAATCGATGAAGAAGTAGAAACCAACTGGAAAATATTGCCGGTTCCACGAACTATGGTCATAACACGAATTAATGTAAGGCATCTCCAGGATGTTATTGAGAAACTGATTCAGGAAAGAAAATTACAGCAGTTTGTTAAAGTCGTGCGGGATGGCGTGTAGGCGACATCCGACCCCAACCAAGGATAAGCGCTGCATAGGGCGGAGAAGCCTTCGCGGACTGGTAGAAGATTAGTGATCAATACAATAGTCGGAGGACCGCATCCAGCTGATAAGAGCTGGCACGAGATGGAGCTATATGCTAGCGCAATCAGGCATATGAATTTTGAGTGTTGTTCGAGTACATAAAATGGAGCTCTAACAAAACAGCAACATACAATGGCAGACGACATCGTATTTAGAAACAGAGATGCAGAGAAGATGGAGGCACCAACTATCGAACCAATGGTTATGTCGGCCATGATCGGCCCCGCCTTAGTGAGGAGGATCTTGGTTGACTGTGGTAGTTTCGTGAATATAATTTTCAAAAAGGCTTATGATCAGATGAGGATGGAAGCCAAGGACTTGAAACCGTCTAAAGCCCGCATTCATGGCTTTAACGGTACCGTGACTGAAGCCATCGGTTATGTCGAATTGCCCATAGAGTTAAGAGAAGGTGATCACAGGAGAGTGCGGATGTTGCCATTTGTTGTTCTGGATGTTGACTCTCCATACAATACTTTTTTGGGCCGACCAGCCCTAGTTGAATTCTGGGTAGCTCTTGCCCCATGGTGTTTGACTTTGAAGTTCCTAACCGATAACGATGTTGGAGTTTTACATGGTGATCAGGCAACTGGACGTGCCTGTTATGTGGCTAAATTAAGAGATGCTCAATGGAAGGAAAAAGGTAAGGGTGTGGACAAGTCTCTCCGCATCCAAACCACCGAAGATTGATAATCAGCACCTGGGCCTTAGCTCGGGCACCATAGTCAGCTCTGTAAAGACATAGATCTGAGGGATGACAAGGAGGAGCCCAAAGAGATCAAGGCTGCACCAGCCGAGCTGACGATTGACATCACGGTCAGCCACGAAGACCCATCACGAGTCTTAAAGATTGGATCATAGTTCAGCCCCCCAATGATGAAAGAACTTGCTAGTTTTCTCCAAGCGAATCTTGACGTGTTCGCTTGGACTCACTTCGACATGTGTGGGATTTCACATGCCATTGCGAGCCACATATTAAATATCGACCCGAGGCATGTCCCGATGAAAAAGAAAAGGCATGGCATGGATATGGAGAGATCTGCTGCCCTTAAAGAGGAGGTGGATAGGCTTAAATGCAATGGGTTTATTTTCGACACCCTCTACCCTAAATGGGTATCCAATCCTGTACTTGTGAGAAAGGCGAATGGAAAGTGGTGGACATGTGTTGACTACTCGGATTTAAACAAAGCATGCCCAAAAGACAATTTTCCCCTTCCAAGGATTGACCAGCTGGTGGACTCAACCGCAGGACATGAATTGCTATCCTTCACAGATGCATACTCTGGATATAATCAAATCCCAATGCACATTCCTGACCAGGAGCACACCGGCTTTATTACCAACTTTGGATTGTATTGCTATGTGGTAATGCCATTTGGATTGAAGAATGCTGGAGCAACTTATCAGTGCATAGTCAATCGAATGTTCAAAGATCAGATTGGAAAGACGATGGAGGTATATGTTGATGATATGCTTGTGAAGTTACAACGATCAAGCGACCACATTAGAGACTTAGCAGAAATGTACGATATCCTCCGATATTACAAAATGAAGATCAATCCTTTGAAATGTTCTTCTGGCGTTGCAACAGGAAAGTACTTGGGTTTCATCATCAATGCTTGCGGAATCGAAGCTAATCCCAAAAAGATTCGAGCAATTCGCAACATCCAGGCCCCAAAGACCATCAAATAAGTACAGAGTTTAAATCGGAAGGTTGTCGCCCTTAGTCGATTTATTTCTAGAGAAATTGATAAATGCATTCCTTTCTTCGACTTGATTAGAAGAGGGAAAAGGAACTTTGAGTAGACATAGGATTGTGAATACGCATTCCAAGATTTTGCGAACCACTTAGAGATAGAGAGACCTTCCATCTTGTCAAAGCCGGTGGATCATAAAGACTTGTATATCTACTTGGCCATGTCGGTACGGGCTATAAATGCCACACTGCTTCGTGAGGAGAGTCGAGTCTAGAGACCGGTCTATTATGTTAGCAAGCGATTAACAAGAGCTGAAAGGAACTACGCAAAGATAGAAAAATTGGCGTACGGCTTATTGATTGCTTCGCAAAAACTCTGCCCCTATTTTCAAGCTCATCCCATCAACGTTTACATCGATCAGCTGTTACGACATGTCCTACAGCGACTTGAGACGCCTGGAAGGTTACTCGAGTAGAACATCGAACTATGCCAATTCAATATCACTTATCTCCCTCGAAGAGCCATCCAGGGACAGGCACTGGTGGACTTTATTGCAAAATTCATTTGCATTGGATGATCACCCAGAGAACGATGGAGCCCCCACCATTCGGTGGAAAATGTATATGGATAGAGCATCCAACGATCGTTGATTTTGAGCCGGAATCGTGCTAGTAACTCCAGAGGATCGATCGATTTACTATGCTTTGAAGCTTAACTTCCATGTAGTGAACAATGAAGCTGAGTATGAAGCTTTGATTCCTGGACTCAAACTGGGTAGTGAAGTGGGGATAAATCTCTTGAAATCTTTTGTGATTCCTAGTTGGTAATATACCAAGCCAGGGGAGATTACCAAGCTTAAGGACAACGACTCCCTCTGTACCATACCCAAGTCCAAAAGCCGTTGACTGACTTTGAGTACTATGACATCACGAACATTCCCCAAGATCAAAACAAAGAGGCGGACTCATTGGCAAAGTTTGCAAGCACCAGGGATGCGCAACAAATGGGCTTGGCTCTAGTCAAAGTATTAGATTCTCCAAGCATAAACCAGATGTAAATCGACTAGGTACTAGAGACGGGGCCTGAGAAAAAGTCATGGATGAATCCAATTAAAGACTATTTTTTATAAGGAGTCCTTCCCGAATGGAGGAATGAAGGCGATTCCTCTGTAAAGCTTCAAGGTATATTATTCAGGAAGGAGTCATGTATAGAAAGGGTTTTTCCATTCCCTTGCTCGGGTGTATTGGTCACGATGAAATAAAAGTAGTCCTAAAGAAAGTTCATGAAGGGGAATGTGGCAATCACATTGGAGAGCAAACTCTAGCAAAGAAAATACTCCGTTATGGGTATAATTGGCCGACTGTCAACCGAGATGCTACTAATTACACTAACCAATGCGTCAAGTGTCAGATGTACGCAAAATTTCCGAGAGCTCCGCCGACGGAAATCATACAAATGGTCAGTCTATGGCTGTTTTCCATATGGGGCATAGATATTATCGGTTCCTTACCGATCTCTAAAGGTGGTGTGAAGTACGCCATTGTCGTAGTTGATTACTTCACCAAATGGGCAGAAGCGGAAACTTTAGCCACGATCACAACAAAGAAAGCAATCAAATTTATTGTTCGGAACATTGTCTGTCATATTGGCCTTCCACGAACCGTTGTAACTAACAATGGAACCTAACTCGACAGCGCTGAATTCAAAGACTTCTGCCGTTGGCATCATATTGAAAAGACATTTGCGATGGTTGCACACATTCAAGAAAATGGACAAGTTAAAGCTATGAAAAAAATCATAAAGTCCATTCTGAAGAAGCTTTTGGAAAAGGCTAGAGGCAAGTGGGTGGATGAACTCCCAACAGCATTATGGGCTTACAGAACTACCCATAAATCTGCGACTGGCCATACTCCATTCGCCCTTGCCTATGGCTTCGAAGTCGTCATTTCTATTGAACCCGAAGTCCCTTCTCATCGAGTAATCTACTACAATCCCAAAACAAATAGAGATCACCTTTTAGAATCTCCAGACTTTGTAGATGAGAAGCGCGAAGAAGCCTATTTGAGGACAGCTGCACACCAACACCGAGTCGCCTGATACTACAAAAATTAAGTCCGACCTAGAACCTTTGAAATCGATGATTTCGTCCTGAAACGGGTTTTTCCTACCCCATCACATATGAATCATACTTAGGAAGGACCATATGTCATTGAACAAAGGCTTGGAGAGGGAACATTCAGGCTAGCGACTGTTGATGGTGTGACGCTTCCAAGGGCATGAAATAGCACGCATGTACAACGCTGTTTCACTTAGTTTATTTTTTTCATTCAGTTATATTTAATTTTAGAATTTTCTTTAACATTTGAGTTTCTAGACATGTATTTAGAAAAATTATGTCATTTCTTTTATTTGGCAAATAAAGTTTGAAATTTCCTTCATATATGCGATTGCTGTAGCATTACATATTAGTTACAATACCCGACTAACTAATATTGGCATGTCCGAGCAGGTTTCTAGAGTTTGGAGCTAGCCAATTACATAAGTTCACGATTCAACTGAACAAAATAAATGCAGTCTGACCGTTCATTCGATGATTCTCATTCACAACCCGATGGACGAAGTACCTAATGAGAAATGGATGTGACTTGACCATCCGATAACCAAATTAATCCTACCGAGCGATGGGATAGACATGAATCAAAAGCGATCGTGATACAACCGATCGCTTGCTAAGTTTAACCCCGAACTTAGGGGTTAATCAGTCAATTAAGGAAAGTATGGTTCGACTATTTTTCGAAATAACTCTAAGTTCTTAGAGTGTGGACTGGAATATAAACACGAATTTGTTGTGATCCGATCGCCTGCCAACTAACTCTTATCCCTAGAGTGCGGATATAAGTATAAATAAATAGATGAGTGAGTTCGACCACTCACTACACCATAAACTCCGACTTGAAACTGACAAGAGGAGTATAAACTCGCTAAGGATGGAGTTTGACCATCCATTATCTAACTCTACTGACCCGAGACTGGGGGCAGGAGTATAATCACTCAAATCATTGAATCCAACGGCGTAACACTAGGGCCCAAGCCCAGTGTTTGATACAACTTCAGGCCATGACCATATGGAGGCCTTGAGTGAAAATTAACAGACTATTATCCGAATTAACGAGCAACGAATTACAAGTACATTGAATGGAAAAATAATAGCTCGACTACTTAAAAAAATTCACATAAGAGTTTGATAGAAAATAAAGAACTTTTACTTGCAGATTAAACTTGAAAATCGTGGTACAAATTTATCCAAAAGCAGGGGTCATACCCGCACAATCACGGCCAACAGAAGAAAAAAAACTATACAAGCTATATACAAACTAAGCCGAAGTAACGGCTATTTCCTTTGCCCCTTCTCTCTTTTAGATTTCTTGGGAGTGGCACCACCCGAGCCTCCACCTGTCCTTCTCGTCGATCATTTACCACCCTTGGCAGGAGAGCTTTCAGAAGTTGGAGGGAGTTCTTCGAGAACTGACCCGCTGGGTGGAATGACTTGCAGTGGGACGAGATTTGGATCATCGACATCCACATCGGCGGGTTCAACTTTAGATTTTTTTTAATGACTCCTATCTCTGGATGCGCTCCTTCAAGATGAGCTCATCAGTGTGTTCGGAGGCACCAGTGATCTTAACGTCATCTGGTTCATCTGGTAGTGGTTGGTCATCGGCTTTTTCATCATCAAGTTCTCCAATAGCTTAAGAATCTTGCCCTAGTATGTCGGTAGCTACTGGAATTTCAGTAAATGTTGATTGTTGCTCCATAGCGGCACCGCTTCCTGGAGTTTGGCTGGGATCTTGAAGACTTGCAAATTCGCGAAAACAAGAAAATAAGCCCATATCTATTGGGCATGAGGAACGAAACCTTTCGAATAATGGATAGTAAAGCAAGATACCTATGTCCGGATGACTTTCAGTTGTTGTTGAAGTGCTTCCTTCTAGAATAGGAGCCAGCATCTTTGATTGATAACATGGTTTTTTCGGATCGTAACTCAGATCCTGTCTCTGGCCAAGTGAAACTAATGCTCCAGCTGTTTGAAGTGAAGGTGGACATTTTGGACCGGGCTCCAAACCTTCAGCGATGTTTTTCCCTTTGCCAGAGGGTGCCAGAATATTAAAGTATCAGAGCCTTGCAGTGGCAAGGTCTAAAGGTTCATCACCATGAAGGATCTCCCATACCAGTTTCTCCTCATCCAAAGCAGCTTCGCTAAGGGCTTTCTTCTTCATTTCAATAATATATTCCTAAGCCTTGGTGAGCGATTCGAGATAGCCCTCTCCAAGAAAACTCAAATCACGATGGATTAGGACTTTAGCATTAGATTCAACAATCAAAAGATCGAACTTATCCTTAATCTCATTCCGGCCAGCCTATTTAGCATCCTCTAACTGGGCCTTAAATTGTTCTCTTACTTCATTACGGCCAGCTTCCTTTGCTTCTTCCTTAAGGACATCAATTTGAGCGAGTTGCTCATCAAGTTTAATTTTCAGTTCCCGGGCTTCGACGACCTCTTCACAATATCTTTAAGACTCATCCTAAGCTTTGAGTTTTTCTTCCTTCTCTTTTTTAAGAAGTTCTTCAAGTTCCTCAATGCGGCGGACCATAGTGTTTTTCTCGTTTTGCAGTGTGTCCTTCTCCAAAGAAAGCACACCGCTACGGTTGTGGGCATCATCTAGTTCCTTTTTATGAGCCATTTCCAGATGACTAACTGCCTCAGATGTTTCTTTGGCACTCTTCTCTACCGCAGCTAGCTTCACTGTCAACTCTGTGATTTCAGCATCTTGGTGTTTAATTATGTCTTTATCATGGATCGCCTCTAACTTAAGGTGATCGATTTCATGTTTTCTCTCGATAGACACCTCAATGATTTTCTCGGCTAAATGCTAAAATGCTTCGTGCTACACAAAAACATCATTGACACATGCAAGTGAACTCGTTTAGCTCTCTCTTGAATTTTATGGATGGAAGGAAGAAACTTCAGCCCATCAAAGCAGATATTTGGGAAATTGATCTTAAGCTTGGCCAATCTTTCTGCCGGAGGCCTTAGGAGCTGTAGTAGCCAAAGCTAGATAAAAAGTAGCAATTGGGCGTTTACTCGACCTACGATCGCGTGGCTATTGAGAACCCAATGAACCAGAATAATGGTTTGGCGGCATAGCAGTTTAGAGAGCTGGGAAGAGGTTTGATCACTGCTATGTATAGGAAGATTGGGCTGAACTTCCTGATGAGACGATTGAGATTGGGACTTGTGTTTAGAAGATGAATACTCCCTTGAACGATGACTTCTTTCCCATCTATCATCCCTTTCACGACGCCTTCTTGAGTTTGGACCACGACTGGATCCTTACTGTATCGAGGAGCCCCTTAAGCGATCAAAGGCACGGGAATGAGACATAGCACTTGCAAATCAAAAAGAGTGTATAAGTAACTATCAAATAAAAGATAGGCGAAAAATATGCAGTGAAGTGCGTGTGATATTGAGTGTCCTAGTATGCCCCCAACGGACCAGTTACTACGGCCTTGCTCATGGGAGTGATTTCCCCTTTGCTAGTGGGAGGAATGTCGTCATCAGTCCTGGTAGGAGAATTAAGCCCTCCAACGCTAATGTTGGGAAAGTCATAGATCATGATATCTTCAGGGATCGAGAGACCCGAGAACCCTTCCATCAAACTTTCTAAATGTTGAGAGGAAGACTCTTCTTCAATAGAGGTGATGATGAACTTAGGCTCTTTGGTGGATTTTCTCCTACGGAGTTTATAAGCGAGCTTCTTTCCTTTTATTATTGGCACATGAGATTGCACACCTTGTGATGGTTCGACCACAAGCGCATTGCCCAGACCTGCATCAGCATCGCCAGGCTCGTTGGCTTCATCACCTCTAATTTCACCCTCTTTGGCATCATCCTGAGCCCTCTCGACTGGGGTCATAATAGAGCTATTAGTGCCTCCTTCTTGTTTCGCTTCATTTCTTGGTGGTACAACGCTTCCTAGAAGACCATTGTTGTGACCTTCTTTTAACAGCCCAAAAGGAGACAACCACTCATCACTTACAAGGGATCTAATGTCCATGTCCTCAACTTGGGTGGCACGGATTGCAGAAACCACTATTGAAAAAATATTGCCTTCTGGATGTGGATGGATACCTGTAAATTTTCAAAGTATTAGTTAGTTCAGAATACGATTTGGGCTAAATAATTTGAGAATAAAATCAAGGCAACACTTATGTCCTTCGAACCATCACCTCGCAAAGCCAGGCGGACAACGAACGTAGAACCATTCGTGTTTAAAGATACTGACCAAGCACTAGTCAAAACTTGACAATTGGGCGAAGGCTCGTGGAAAGTATAAGAAAGGCTCCCCGTCCATCGTTTGAGATTATAGATAAACCTGATGTCTTCGGGAGATGGGGGACAAAACAGAACATCCATAAATAGCAAGAAAGTGCCATGAAGAAAAGCATAGTTGTTCGAATGCAGCTGAGCAAGAGCTATTCTTAGATAATTTAGCATCTCTCGGATAAAAGAATTAAAAGGTGGCACACATCCGGCCCAGCACATAAATTTATCGCATGCCATATATTCTTTTGGGGGCAAATAAGCCCTGTCATTCACTAAAGGGACTAGAACATCTCCAAACGGAATCTCATATTTAGAGCATAGTCTACAGAGAGCGGCCTCACCAATTCTAAAGGCATGAGAATCCATTAGATTATCCAGAAATACATCACCCTCTATAATGTTAGGGGTAAGGTTTATATCATCCACCGGAAGGACGGGAACATCTGAGAAAAGGCCGACTAACGGGCTGAAAACCTCCGGTTGCTCAGTTTGATGTTCAGGGGAAAGTCTACTGGATACAGTCGTAGAACTTGACTCAGCATTGAGATAGCTGTGCTGTAAAGGTTGTTAAGAAGGCATTGTGGCTAAATGTTCTGAACGTTTGGAGCCTATATCAACTAAACTCAATAGATAATAGAGATTAGAAAATTTTACTTGTCCCCCGTACTAAGTGTAAACCAGTATGGTGCAGTGTTGTGCGATGTAGAGATAAAGTTCAAAATTAAAAGCAAAAGTAAGTGACAAGACTTTGGATTTCGACCAGAGTGACCGTTATCGCTGACCATCTCAACTAGAATTTAGGTTGATCGGTTGTGTAAGCTTTGGGATCGATAATTGGCATATTGAAGTGTGAAGTCCATTATTAAAGTCCATATGTTAAGTTTTAATTCAAGTTCAAGTCCCTGCAGTTTAGTTGTTCAATTTCAAATTCAATGTTGGATAAGTAAGTCCCATTGTTCGTTATCGTCATATATTCAAGTTTGTTAAGATAGGATTGGTTCTGATTGTTCATGCAAGTGAATATGGATTGGTTTTCGTGTTCAATTCAAAGGTTGAGAGTCGGCTAAGTCCTCATAGCCGATCCGTTAATCCCAATGCAACTGATCCCTATTTATAGCCGATCACTCTCGCAAAGCATATAACCGATCCCCCCTCAAACATACCACCACCGATCCCTTTACTTAGCCGCTTTCATACTTCTCCTAAAGCAAACGGCTGATCCCTCCATGCTTCACAAATGATCGATCCCTCTTTACTTTACGAACAGCCGATCCCTCTCTCAATCAGTATATGACCGATCCATATACTTAACCTTTCTCGTCCTTCACTTCAACCTTCTACACCAGTCCCTCTAAACTCAAAATAATACCGATCCCTCACGTCCTTCACACTTCATGCCTCTCTTTCCTTCTCCTCTACCACCTTGCCTAACCTTGCATCGCCACCGTTGATCTCATCTTCTCCAAACTTAACCCATGCTCGAAACAGAAAACTCAACCAAACCCATCATCTCGTCATAAATTAAAGAGTAAATGCAAGAGAACCCACCTAAATGTTTAAAGTATGATTTTGTCGAAGGGAGATGTTGGATTTCGATTTAAATCAAAGACAGAGTGGTGGTCTGAAGTAAGAGAGAATGGCAGGTTTAAGGATGAAGGCATCTTTGGGTTGTAAGGGAAGGGATCGGAGTTCAAGTTGGAAGGGGAGGGTAGTTCGAATGAAATGGGAAGGAAGGTTCGGATGTGGAAATGAAATAAAGTGAAGGGTGGAGACGGAAGCGTTATATACGAGGCTAGAGGGATCGACACTTTTGAGCTTCTCCTTCAAATCGTTAAGTCCCCAACATATGAAGGGATCGGCTACGATCCCTCAATTGGGGATCTAATCCGATCCTTATTAAAAAATAGAAGAGAAGAGAGAAGTTAGCAGAGAAAGAGAGCAGCTAAAGGAGAATTCTGATCCATATTATAACCAAAAAAAGAGGGAAGAGGGGATCAGCTAGAGGAATGTCGATCCCTATAAACATAAAAGAGAGAGAGAGAGAAGGAATTGGTTATGAACCCTACGTGCATGCAAACATGTACCTAAAAACTATATGAAGTAAATAAATATAAATTGCAATGGAATTGCTTCTAATTCAATGAAAATTGGCGACGACTCGTGAGCGTGCAAATGCGTCCAGGAGCTAATGACAAGAACGTGTACCTGAACGAGCACGTGTATATTCTAAAAGTTCAATTTTCGAAATCAACAGAAATTGAATTCAAACCCGAAGCTTTCAAGGTCAAGATTGGAATAGCCAAAGCTTACTAGTCTCGTATAACTGGACATAGATATCAACTGACGGAATATAACCCTGAATTTATACCATTGGAAATCGACTAAGCGTCATGATGATCAAAGAGAGATACAATACTTTGGGACAATAATCCGATGGAAAATTAGCGACTATTCATAAAACTGGATGGATTTCTTGTCGATGACTCTAACTTGCTTTGATTCAAAGCATGTTATGTTCAACACAAGACGTACTTTGGGGCGCAAGTGTCATACAGCATTTTGACTTGGCTATATCTAAACTGAGTGGGCAAGTTAGACTCGACCGTCATCAAGGCCAGTAAGTCCAGTGCGATGATTGTGGGATCCAGAAGTCAAGTATAGATGGTAATATGAAACTTTGAGAACAAGATGTGAGGACCTTAAGGAGCCTACTCTAGGGATCGCACCTCAAAAGGACTAAGCAAGAAGGACAACCCTCTTCCCGCAATAGGGGTCAGCCAGAATCAGGATGCATAACATGTTGCAACAATGATCGAGCAATAACTCAAGTTCTACTAACCCAATTAGCATGAAACTTGGAGACTTGGAAAATCAAAACATGGAGAAGCTCCCATAGAGATCAAACCCAAAAATTCCTCCAAAATAGGGATTGGCATCGATCCCAATTTCTTGGGATTTGGGCCATGCAATCCCACTTGTGGGTCCATATGGTTTTGGAGATCCTTTTGCCATATTTTCAAGGAGATATTTTTCCATCTTCCTCTATAGATACAGGCTTGATTGTTCATTTTTGGGACTTTTACATTGCTTGTTGCTTTGTACTCTATTGTAACTAAGGATTTTCAATTGATCCCAATTGTACTCAGTTGACAAAGTGATTAATAAAACCATCTATTCAAAGTGGACGTAGGGAAACAACGCCGACCACTATAAATCACTGTATTTTTGTTATTGCTTTGATTTTCTATTATTTAATTGCTTGTTTTCCTCTATTTCCATTTTTTTATTTTTTCATTTATTCTCTACAAAATCTCTATTGGGTGTTTGTGCCAATTTTTGGTGCAAACACTACCTTACACTACATTTTAGCAATTCAAACATCATAATATCACTCCAAATTCAATCAAGGACAATGCAATGCAATGGGTTCAAGAGAAGAAGCAATCATACAATTCAATACTTCAATAAAAAAATGAAATTGATCTATTTAGACATTGGTTGTGGGTAGAAATTACTCACCATAGCTTAGAGAAGCACCAAACATCCCATTTCCCTTCATAGCATCACGAAAATCCAATTTTCCCTCTTTTCTAAAAATGTAGCAAGACACATCCTGCTCAAAATTCAACTTTGAACATTGCTAGAGACGTTGTATCACGTAGAGAAGCTTGGTTTCAAGTTTCATAATTTATAAAAATTTATTTGATTGTATATTGTATTTAGAAGAAGGAGATTAAGGTTTTCATAATTGAGATTAAGGAGATGGAAGATAGAAATGTATACAGGAAATGAATTTTGTGAATGAAGTGGAGGATTATAGACTTAGAAATGTCTAGATATTTGGGGCATGAGTTTGGGTCTAAGTTAATTATTATTTTTTTCTTCTCTTATGTTCATTTTATACTAATCTCCCCTCGCCCCAAATTAGCTTCAACTTCCACTTAGAAATTATTTCTATCTTGAATTCATATTATTTACCCATTATAAAAAGATTATAATAATACAATTTCCCATATTTTGACTCGTTTTAGTTTGTTATTCCTAACTACATTTTAATCACACTTATAAATAAATCCCAAACTCCTTACATAGGTGAAATAAAAAATTTCCTTTTTTTATTAAAAATAAATTTCCAAACTCTTTTTATTTATTATTATTTAACTTTATAAATTTATTAACCCACTTTTACATTTTAAAATCATTATAAGTTTATAATTATCAATTCAACTTCAAAATAATCAAAATTATCATTTATTAATAATTCATAACTTTGAAAATATTTAATACTAAAATAATCCATTTATAACCATTTTAACAAATAATTTCTTCTAATATAAATAAATATCACTAAATACTTTTCACCAAATTTCTTTAACAAATATTTTTATCATCAAAATTCTCATCTTCACAAAATACTTCATCATTATCTAAATAAATTCAATATTTTTATCATTAAAATTCATTTAATCTTTCATAACTTAATTATTAATGTCAATTAATTGCTTCTCAACATCGGGTTGTTACAGGCTTCCCTCTTTAAGAAATTACATCGTTGCAATTTCCAGCAGGGAAAAATTCATAACAAGCTAATACTTCTCACTTTACTGCACCCATTTTAATTAAAACAAACATGCAATCATCTAAATCAGTCAATAACATCCAACCACAAAACGATCAAGCATAACAGCAATTATTAGACCCTTCGGTGGCTTCTCATAACAATAGATTATCATCTCTTGCCCATTGTCTATGGCTATGGGCATGAGTCGAACAACTCAATTAGGACAATACAAAAACTTCACAACCAAAAATACACCTCATATGTTGGAAGTTCAAAAAACTTTGGAGTAATCTCTATAGTACAACTGTATCCTAAAAATTTACAAAAACACTCATATATTGACAAAAAAACACTTTATATTTATAAATACAAAATTTTAAGGTATTTGAATATTCACCCCTTGTCCAAATTTATCAAAACATATATATACTATAGAGGATCTCCAAACATTTCTAAAATTTAACGCTTCAAAATTGAAAAGTTTTTGTCCTTTACCAAAACGGGCCCTCCAATAAATATCCTTATTAAATATTATAAACTTCACAATTTCAAAATATTTTATTACAAAATTTATTTTTTAAAGAATTACTTTTTCCACCCAAAAGAAAATCATAAAATTCCAATCACTATTTAACTTTTAGTTTTTCCTCATATTAAATTTTCACTTTGAAGTCAAAAATCAAACAAATTCCAACCAAATTTTATTTCATTTTAATTCAATTTCGACCTTATTTCAAATATAATTATAAAACATCTTCCAATAATCCTTTAATTCAAAAGCACATCTTTCCAAATATTCTTTTACGTTCAAAAGCTTAATTTTCCATAATCGAAATCTTTTACAACCTTTTAGAAAGTCTGAACCAAATTTATTATGAATAAGACAATTGCTTCCTACTTGGAATTTTTTAAATTAAACTCAAATTATTTGCTTTCACGTATTTTCCAAATTTTTTATTGCAACACCCATATAAATTAATAAGAAATTAATTTGTTAATTAATAATAAGACTAAAAATGGAAATTTTGTATATGTTGGAATTTAGCCATGAAATTACACCAGTGCGTTCGTGATGATTTTCTGATCAGTTTTCATATATAAAGTATTGTAATCGGAGCTCAAACGGAAAAGTTATCAACGTTTAAAATTTTCGAATTTAAAATTATTCAAACGAATTCAAAATATGAATTTAAATAACTTTAAGTAAAAAGAATTAAATAGGGAAATGAATATTTTTAACATCAAGAGGTAATTAAAATTTAAGAAAACGTTAATGTTAATTTGAAAAAGGAATTAAATAAATAAGAGATGGCAAGAAATAAATTCACGTTCCCAAATAGGGACCAATTGGCCACCACACCATGGCCAGTTAACCGCTTAATGATGAGCAGTTGATGGGTGTTATTACGACGACTAGTGTTTAGTTAGGCATGAATGATCTGGATTTAATTACTTTATACTAACTTAAATCGGACGGTACTGGTGCCTTTTAACCACTGTAAATAAGTGACCAGCCTCCTCACTTTTATTCATAAATTATTTGAAAACGCTAGCGAAACTCTGCTGATCTTCTTCCTCGATTAAGTTTAAATGCAAGGAAACAAGATAGTAGGTTTATATATATATATATATATTCTTTCTCTTATTTTCATTCTTTGCAAAATCCCTAAATTCTGAATTTAATTTTTATACACTCCAATTATTGAATATTTCAAAGAGAAGAGGTCTGAAGGAGCAATTAGGAAAAGGCAAAATCAAATCCAAAAGGAAGTTGGAAACCATTTGTAAGTTGAAATCGTAGTTTTTCACAGTTTAGTATTTGTATAGTAGAAGTTTGGATTTGTTTTATGCATAGGGCAATTTTGTTCACGAAAACCCAAAAACCTAAACCCTAAAAATTTCCCCAAACGAAATGTTAATTCTTATATTTATTGGAATCTCAATTATTTTGTACATTAAAATAGTAGAATTTGTTATGTTATTGCAATTTGAATATTTTTTATTCTATTCCACTTTCAACTTTTCTATTTTTTATGATAAAGGGTTCTAAAAAGAAAATAAGTTAGGAAATTGTTTAAAAAATGAATTCTCCTATTCGTAGTTTGTACTACCTATTTCCTTAATTTAAATATGAATCCCTTTTTCATTGTATATGTTATCCCGCCTTTTGGTAAGGCCGTGACACCAAGGACTTGACTAGAGACCGGTGACAGATCGTCTCGGAAATCGGTTACGCGCAAGGATCGCTATGGATATCGACGAAATTTGTTCGAGTCCGGATCGGGCTACAATTGATAAGGCACGTCAAGCAAAGCCGTGGGAACCAACGATCCAAGTTTCAAGTCAATCCGAGTTCGTATGCTCAAGATATCGTCGACAAAAGATGGAGTAGACCATCCTTAGTTCGAATCCATAGGCGAAGCCTATGTTCGAATCCATCAGACAAGCATTGCCTCGAATCCATGAGGAAAAGGCTGGTTCGAATCGATCAAAGGAGAATTGCTTCGACTCCATCAAGCGAACCCGATAGTTCGAATCCATTGAGCATCCCTTCCTTCGAATCCGCAAAGGCTAGTCGCTTCGACTCCATCCGATAAACTGCCTTCGAGTCCACCCTGTTGAAATAAGTTCGAATCGATCAATAGTGGCATACCCTGATCGATTCGAACTAACATTGGTCCAATCGATTCGAAGGAAGCACGTCTTCGAATCGATAACTTCGAATCCACAATGTCCACGCAACTAATACCTCGGGTACGACTCAGTAAAACTCGGAGGTAAAAGAGGGTTGACCCGAAGTATGCGCACCACGCCGTTGTCTTCACGTGAAGGAGAATCGATTCGAACGAATCGATTCGAGCGACTCCAGAAAGCGAAAATCTTCAACTTGAATCGATCATAACTCGAGTTCTACAAGTCCAAATGCCATGAAATTTTCACAGAAGCTTAAGTACATGATGAAGAATGTTCACACCAAATTTCAGCTCGATTGGATGATTTCTTGATCGATTCAAACCAAGGGTCGAATCGATCCCAAAGTGGGCCCGGATCTCCAGATTTCGGCCATGTGGGCCCCCTCACGTGCCAGAAGCGGTCTCCCCGAATTTTAGGTGAAATATCAGCCTCCTACACCTATAAATAAAGCCCCTGGTCATTCAGAAAAGAGGTCCGATAATTCTAAGTACTGAAGAGCGCCCAGATTCTGCCAGACTTACTCCAGAACACCGCTGCTGCTTTAGATTGAGACTTAGCATATAAATTCAGTTGTATTACATTATAAACTACTGTAATCTTCAAGTATCGAGCAATAAAATCATCAAACTTCATAGTGGACGTAGGCAAAACGCCGAACCACTCTAAATCGCTTGTCTTTGCAACTTATTTTCTGTTACTTGGAGTTTTTGTTAGATAATCCACAGTTTTAATTTTCATTCTTCACTTTTATCTCTTCAAAAACATCCGAAGAGTGTTGTGCCCATTTTTGGTACAAACACTTTGGTGCTTTCACTGAGAAAAAACCAGCTTTTTTCTCCTGCTCCTTGGATCTACCATCGATACCGGATTGCACAAATCCAAGAGGAAGATCCAGATCTCTAATTCATCATCCTTCCATTCTATTCAGATTTGCATAAAGTCTAGGAAAAGGATTCATCGTTCAAAATGGTTAGCACAAGAACCACTTCTACAGCTGCTGGACAAGAAGGTAGGGATGGACAGAATCCTGCTCAACAGCAGCCATCCAACCAAGACAACGTTGCTCATTCAGATCCGTCTGGACCAGTCACCAGACAGGAGTTCCATGTGTTGCTTCAAGAACTAACTCAAAGTCGGCAACAATTGGCCGAACAGTTGCGTGCTAATATTGAATTAACAAATCAACTGAACCGCCAAGGCCGCAGAAGGTCCAGACGGGATGATACCTCCCGATCATCTACTGAAAGTTCCGCCTCATCGGACCATTATCATAGATCTACCCATCCTCGATTAGACGGGAGTCATGCACAGACGACCGGATATCAACCCGCCTTGACTGTTGGACAGTTGAGGGCAGGACCGTCGACCAGCTTTCAGGCCGGGCCCTCAACACAAGGAGGCCCTACTACACAGCATACCACGGACAATCATGCCGCAGCTGCCACAATAGAAGCAAGGGTTGATACCCGAAATCTTTCAGAGCCAAATAATCAGCAACGTGGGCGTACTCCTGAACCGTACGTCCCAGAAGACGCTGAGCCAAGGAGGCGAAATTTGGACCATCGACAGAGCCCGGTCCGAACTCGCGCTGTGGAACCCGACCACACCTTAGCTCAACAGGCCCAAAATATAACAATGCCCGACATTTCGACTATGATACGACAAATGATCCGTGAAAGCCAAGGTCTTACCAACGACGACTGGGGGATTTCTCGAAGTCATACTCCTTTCACGGACGAGATACTGTACGCTAAACCTCCTCGGCGATTCAGAATGCCAACTCTCCCTATGTACGAAGGAAATTCTGATCCCAATCAACACATCTCGAAATATGAATGGTCGATGAGCGCCGCAAGGGCCGATGACGTAGTAAAATGTCGAAGTTTCCCCATCTCTCTAGGTGGAATTGCAACAATGTGGTTTACAAGATTACCTCCAAGATCTATCTCTTCATTTGACCAATTGGCTAAGAAATTTGTTGAACAATTTCGCATGCATGTCGCTAGACCCAAAGATGTCAACACCTTATCCAGTGTTACCCAAGCTCGTGGAGAAACGCT
Source organism: Allium fistulosum (assembly GCA_030737815.1). Classification (NCBI taxonomy): domain Eukaryota; kingdom Viridiplantae; phylum Streptophyta; class Magnoliopsida; order Asparagales; family Amaryllidaceae; genus Allium; species Allium fistulosum. The sequence continues at coordinate 244,375,698 of CM060905.1, read as the reverse complement.
AAGGCGTTACTTGGAGAGATTCCATGCGGCATGTGTGGAGATTAGTAATCCCAACGATAACTCAATTTTAATGGCATTGACAAAGGGAATCGATCCTGATTCTGAGTTTGGAAACTGGTTAGCTGGAAAACCACCCGCATCGTTGGACCGTTTCTACTCCAAAGCCGCTCAATTCTTACGGCAAGAGGACGCGAAACAGTCTAGGAAGCAGGACGATGCGAAGCCCGGAAGTGAAGGAATACAAAGTAATGTAGCAGTTAAACAGTCCGGTGAAAATTCCGAAAAAGTTCAATTAAATATCCAGAATAAACAAACTCAGCCAAGGGGCAACAGTGGTCAAGATAAGAAAAGAGACTCAAATCGAGGCCCACGGCGTGAGGCTCCAATGTTCGATAATTACACACCGTTGAATACATCGTTGGAAAATGTGTACCTACAGACTTGCAATACTATGCAATACAAGAAGCCGGCTCCGAAGCAATCGTCGAAGAGGCAGATTCAAACGGGGAAGTTCTGTAGATTCCACGAAAGTTATGGCCACAACACCAATGAATGTCGACACTTGCAGGACCTCATTGAGAAGTTGATCGGGGAGAGGAAGTTAGACCAGTTTGTGCGGGCACCGCAGTCTGAGGGGGGGGCCCCTCAAATCAAAATCATGTACAGAATCCAGAAAGACAGGAAGAACCAGGTCATGTCGGAGGAAGACTGGTAATTAATGTTGTAAGTGATAAGCCTCGTCCAGCGAAGCGAAGCTGGAAAGAGATGAAATCATATAACAACTTAGCTAGACGAACAGACTTTGAGTATGATGATAACTTGGACAATAAACCTTCGACCAAACGAAAGAGAGCGATAAATAACGACATCACTTTCCGAGACAACGATATTGATTATGTCGGAAGCCCGACTACTAACCCACTCGTGATATCGGCACAAGTAGGTCCAGCTTGGATGAAGAGGATACTGATTGACTGCGGGAGCTCTGTGAATATCCTTTTTATACATGCTTATAATCAAATGAGGATGAAAGCCAGGGATTTGGAACCTTGCCAAACTCACCTCCATGGATTCAACGGTAGCGCTACCATACCTATTGGGATGGTGAAGTTACCAGTTAGGTTGGGATCCAAGGAACATAGGAGAGTTCAGACATTACAGTTCGCTGTGTTGAACATAGTCTCGCCATATAACGCTTTCTTAGGACGACCTGCCCTTGCTGAATTCAGAGCCGTAATTGCCCCGTGGTGCTTAACTTTAAAGTTCCCTACTGTCAACGGAGTCGGAGTCGTCCAGGGCGACCAGGTTGACTTAAGGACAATCATTCGCCGAAATCGAGTCGCCCGATTACGCAATGCCGAGGACCGACTTAAAACTTTTGAACGCAATGAGATTGTCATTAAAAAAGAATATCCGGCACTCCCACACGCAAGACCAACATGGAGAGGGTCACACGAAATTAAGCAAGAACTCAGGGATGGTACATTTAAGTTAGCAGCCGTTGATGGTCTAACTTTACCAAGGGCCTGAAATAGCGAAAGTCTTCGTCGCTACACCAAATAACAGGCTATGTTTATTTATTTAGTTTAAATTCTATTTTAAATTTTGTTTCTGCATTTCGAAATTAGAATTTGTAATAAGGCAACTGACTTTGCCATGTTTTCTTATTTTAGCAATAAAATGCCATCTCTTCGAGCCAGAGCTGTGATTCATTAAATACAATGTACAACATCACGATGCACGAAGAGCTAAATTCCATCACACAATGGGATTTATTCAAGTAGGGAGTGGCTATGAAGCAATCAACCACTCACCAAATGAAACCCGAGCTCGGGGGCAAGCCATCACATCAGGCCAGAAATTGGTTGATACACGACAACCCTTCACTTAAGTCCGTATTCCCAGAGTGCGAGGCGGAGTATAAACATTTTACTTAACTCCGTACTCCCAAAGTGCGAGGCGGAGTATAAACATTTTCCTAAATCCCAGAGTACTCCGAGAGCTCGAGCTGGGTACAAACTTTTTACTTAACTCCGTACTCCCAGAGTGCGAGGCGGAGTATAAACATTTTCCTAAATCCCAGAGTACTCCGAGAGCGCGAGCTGGGTACAAACTTTTTACTTAACTCCGTACTCCCAGAGTGCGAGGCGGAGTATAAACATTTTCCTAAATCCCAGAGTACTCCGAGAGCGCGAGCTGGGTACAAACATTTTACTTAACTCCGTACTCCCAGAGTGCGAGGCGGAGTATAAACATTTTCCTAAATCCTAGAGTACTCCGAGAGCGCGAGCTGGGTACAAACTTTTTACCTAACTCCGTACTCCCAGAGTGCGAGGCGGAGTATAAACATTTTCCTAAATCCCAGAGTACTCTGAGAGCGCGAGCTGGGTACAAACTTTTTACCTAACTCCGTACTCCCAGAGTGCGAGGCGGAGTATAAACATTTTCCTAAATCCCAGAGTACTCCGGGAGCGCGAGCTGGGTACAAACTTTTTACCTAACTCCGTACTCCCAGAGTGCGAGGCGGAGTATAAACATACGTCAACTCCACACTTATCCCCAATACTGGGGGCAGAACCATAACACATAACAAGTTGAAGACAAAAGGGAATACATTCTCATTTCCATTATTAACAAAAAGAATCTTATTACAAAGTGGTTCAAAAAATTGCTACTAGTGGAAGCCGAATCCACATCTATACACGGCTACAGAAAAGTCAACAAAATGTTACCCCATGCAACGGGAAATTAAAGAAAGAGTTCAATCTTTCTTCTTCCTTATTTTCTTCTTCGGGGTAGCTCCGCCAGATCCGCTGCCTGATTTTCCTCTCGACCGCTTACTCTTTTTAGGCTTGTCCTCCGGCAGCGACATAATATCAACGTCTTCCTCAGAGCTTGAGGCGATGGAAATTCTTCTCGGAGGACGAGTTGAAGGCATGGGAGCAGTAACAGGGAGTGGGGCAGGAGCAGCTTCAATAACTACAGTACCGCCCGGTGAGATCACCATTAATGGGGCAGGCCCTGACGGATTCATACCAGCAGTCCCTGCTGCCATCTCGGCGTCAATCTCAGCAGGAACTTCATCCTCGCGGGATGCTTGGGCCACATCGGATGTACCCGTAGCTGGCATAGACGAACTAACGGCCAGAGCAGCCCCACTCATTGCATCGGACGGATTAACTGAGGGATTGATGGGTTCATTAAGAAGCTCCTCAATCATTTGAGCGCTAAAAGAAAACATGTTTGCATCTCCCTCTTCGCCAACCAAGGTAGAAGTCGTAATGGCTTCAGTAGAAACAGCCCCTTGTGTTTGATATGGAACTGATAGTGCAAGAGGCGCAGAAACAACGACTTCAATCACTGAAATGCGACAAAGCGAAGATTGTTAGCCAAGTGTGTTGCTTAAGGTTCTTCACAACTAAAATGCGGGAAGCGTTCAAATACCTTCCTTAGTCTGGACCGGGACATGGGCAGAATCATCGGCGGAAGATAATAGCGGTTGGTCAGGATTATATGCAGGAACAGACTGGGGATCTACCGCACCAGTGGTTTCGGGCAATGTTGGAATTATAGCTTCAACACTTGCCTCGTGATGCGCGACCCCCGAGCCTTCGCCTGTCTCTAAAGATTGAACACCAAGCTTTTCTTTCGCCATAGAAATCACCGCCTCATGAAGGACCTTCCTCTCATCCTCGGTGAGCAAACGCATCTCCAGCTCAAAGTCATCAAGTATTTCATCTGGATGCGCTGCTCTCTTCTCATCCACCAGTCGGGTCCAGGCATTGTACAGGATCATGGAGTCATGTCCCAGCCACGCTAAATTTCTGTGCTCCAGCACATTGGCGTTATACGTGGCCAAGAGATCATCGAACTCGGCGTCCATCCTGGACCGCTCCTCCAAAATCTTTTCTTGAATTTCTGCTTCCGCAGACTTAGTCTTAGCCGCCACCGCCGCAAGTTCGGCTATAAGAGATACAGCTTGGTCGTAGGCCTCTTGGGCAGTGGTGTTCGCATCGTCCTTCTCCTTCACCATTTCAGCAAATTTGGCCTTGAGCTCGTTCAGCTCTTTAACGGCTAAGTCTCGCTCGGTTGCAATGGTGGTGTTGCGGTGACCCATCTCTTCTACCGTGGCGCAGTGTTCCTGTTGCATCCTAGCCAGTTTGGCCACAGCATCCTCATGTTTCTGAAGTGCTTCAAGTTCTGACTTCCGGAGCGTCTACATTTCGGATTGAAGAACCTGAATAATACGTTTCTGTTTAACAATGTCAGCATCACGTTCCTCAATGATCCTCGCCCGGTCAAAAGCTACCCTCGATGCTTTCGCTGCCGCTTTGTACCACTCCTTATACTGAGCATAGAAGTCACGGATATAATTATGAGCAATGTTCTCAGCATCCGGAGGAATTATTTTAAGGTTAGGAGGGAAGACATAGCCATCCATGCAAATTTCAGGGAAGTCATTTTTCATTTAGGCGAGTTTAGCGGCTCCCTCACTTGTCAACTCAGTCGGAGCTTGTTCTATTATAGCGGCTGTTGTCGGTTCTATTCTTGGCCGCTGAGTATCAGGCCGAGAAGATTGAGAAGGCGGCTGCTGCTGATGAGAAGGCCCTGGAAGGTCTACTGGGGCCCTAGGAGGCGGAGGAGAGCGAGATCGAGATCGGTGCTGATATCTCTGATCCCTGTCAGAATAACCATGGCCAGAACGGCCACGCGAGTAATCTCTATCTCTATCATAGCGGTCTTGACTTGAATAGCCTTGCCCGCGATCCCTATCTGACTCTCTCCTGCGGGAATCATAGAATGGAGAAGATTGGCGCACATTTCGAAGCCTATCCAGAGTAGAGCCACATCCTGACATCTCACCTGCGATAAGAAAGAATTACGGATTAAGATCCCATAAAGTAGTGTTTACTACACAAAAGTCGTGAAGTGCTGTGGAAGTGTGTGTAAATGTGTAAACCCCCAAACCGACCGGAAATGTTGACCGCACTAAAAGAAAAGGGCTCGCTCATGTTTAGGACATCTTGAAATTCCTCCAACCCAGGATTATGAGAAATTGATATATAATCTGGGATGGGAATATCGTCAAGCCCTTTGAAAATGTCTCTCGAATGAGAAGGGGCGGCCTCAGAAATCATAACTCCGGAAATGGGAGGAGACACATCCACAGATTTCCACCCCTTAGACTTAAGTTTTTTGGAAACGGCGGCCTTGCATTTCCGTCTTTCTCCCGACTCCTCCAAGTTTCCCGAGAGGTCAGCCATCGGCTCCGAATCCGTGTGGGTTCTTTCTTCGTCACTCGCCTCGATTATTCTGATTCCGAGTGACTTCTTCACCTTTCTCTTCTTGGTTTTCTTCTTATCTTCCTTCTTGGAGGCGGGCTTTGCCAATCCCTCGACGACTATACTTTGATTGATGTCGATCAAACCAAGAATTCTTAAGTTATAATCGTTCAGCACCGAGTCAATATGTCTCAACTCGCTTGGAACTTCTTGAAGACTTCGGACGATACCCTTGAAACGCCCGCCATCGGGTCTGGAGATAATGGCTGTAAAGGGAATGAAATGTCAATTTTAATACCAAAGAGCTATTGGTCAAGAAAACAGGTTAAGGCGCTTACGTCTAGACAACCATCGCCTAGCAAAACCCGGAGGGCACCGAACATAGAACCACTCGTTCTTGAAATAACTCAGTCGGGTCCAAGCTCCAACTACAACTTGGCAATTCATAACTGCCTCCAGAAATGTAAAAGACGGGCTATCACCCCTACTCTTGAAGTTAAATATGTGTCTGATCTCGGTGGGCCTTGGCGGGCGAAAGAGACAGTCCATAAATATGACAAAGGCACTGTTCAGCAACGCGTGCCCGTTGGGATGAAGTTGCGAAGGAGCAATTCCTAGGTATGATAGCATCCCTCTGATATATTGATTGAAAGGAGGAAGAGTTCCGGCCGCACAAGCATGGCGGTAGAAAGCAGTATATCCATCGGGCGGATTGTGCGGTCTATCGTCAGCACTAGGTAATAACACATCGTCCAGAGATATGTTATGCTTCAAGCATATTCGACCCAACAAAGATTCAGAAATGTTAGATTGGACAGAGTTAATGGGGTCCTCGATAAATATCGCCTCCGATAACTCGTCCGGAGCCGGGTCGATTACGTCGGCGGGAATATCAGGAATCTCAAGCACTGGAGGAGTCAAGCTCTGTACCTCTTGTTGTTGGGAGCTCGAAGATTCCATAATTAACTAACTCATCATAAAGAAAAATTAAGTACATAAAGAGCCCGTGCATTCCCCAATGTGAAGTGTATGAACGTGACGTGCAGTGCAAGTGTTGTGCGTTACTTAGCAGATTCAGCAAAACTAAAGACAAGATGCAAGCTTCAGAAATTATGAAGTGGGTTAAAGTGACTGTCATCGCTGACCGTCTTAAAACATATTGCCCAGAGTTCATGATTGCTTAGTTCAAGTTGATTTTTCAAAGTTACGGTTCCATCGACGAGCTACGGAAGGCAGTCAAATATGCACAACAACTTAGTCCAAATATGCAAAGATGAAGCTCGTCGGAGTCATGGCAGTAATTATATGAAGTCCTCGTATCCATGGGAGCTCGTTAGTATCGATCAAGGTTCGAATCCATGAAGCTTCGAATCGATCTGAGAAGTGTGCGCTCGAATCGATACCATTCGAATCGATATAAGATCGGATCGATACTGCTTGAATCGATATCGTTCGAATCGATCTTAAGCGAATCGATACTCTTCAGATCGATATAGTTCGAGTTGGAACGGTGGAAAGCTTTTCTCTTCGAATCCACTACAAGTTCACTTTTTGAATCGATCTCTGGAAAAACAACATATCAACTAGCGTACCCTCGTATCGATTATATTGGTATAATCTTCGAATCGATCATAGGCGAATATCCCACAACTTCTCGTATCAATCACTTTGGGTCGATACGATCAATTCACTGCCTATAGTCGATTCGATCGACATACCTCCACAAATCGATGCAAGCACCACGAGAAAACTGGTCATCAGAGATCGATTCGAAAAACACTATTCAAGATCGATACGAAGGAGTTGTCTCTCTTTTCATCCCTGGATTCGACTCCCTCCAGATCGATACGAACGTGAGATAAGGAAAATTCATCAGAGCCCAAGACATAAGGTGCTTAGTCGAATCGCCTACCTAAATATGAGATGGAACTGGAAAGGGTTGGATTGACTCGAAGAAGAACGAATGGCTTTGTTTGCAAGGGTTTTTTATCGATTCGAAGAAGGAGCAGAGCAACAGTAAAAAGTAAAAAGTGAGAAATGAATAGGACCCTGGTATATATAGGAGAAATATGACGATTCGCCTCCCGGTACAACTGACCGGCTTCAACAGGTAAGGGCATCGACTCGATTCGTTACGGCGACTTCGAATCGATTAGAACCCACTACTTCGAATCCATCTCCTGCGAATATTCTTGCACGATCGAATCCATCTCAGCAACATCGATACAAGACAACATCGACTCGAAGCACAAACCCCACGAACCATCGTTTCGAAAAGACATCGGTTCGAGCATTCACGACTTCGACTCCACCAACTCAGAGAACTTCGAATCCACACAGTATTGATTCGAAGAACCATCGATTCAAAGCAGTCAACAGAAGATGAACCTGGGTCATTGTGCACCATCGATTCAAAGTACCTACTTCGAAACCATCAACTCGAAGCGGATCAAGAAACATAGCTTCGAATCCATCAAATACCACCGATCAAATGGACGAATCGTTTCAATATGAAAAATTGCTTGTCCACTCTTTGTACCGATTCAGGAGAGGATCAATACAAGAGGATGATCATAGGCAATCATAAAAGCGATGTTTTAACTCGAGTCTCAAACCGGTTCAGGAGAGGACCGATGCAGATTTCGATAGCAAACCGAACTGACAACGACTTGCGATCACGCAACATTAACCAAAGTCAAGATAATACACGTATGCACGTATTTCTGACTAATGTTTGGTCTTTATCATTTACAGGGATCAAATGTTCATCTCGTCATGACTCAAAAACCTAACAGCCAGTCACAATTATACGACGGTCGATTACTGCGATACAGAATGCAACTTTTGGTAAAGCATGTCATAGCCGTCCAGTGAGAGATTACAACTTTTCAAAGCACGTCATGTTTACACAAGACGTACTTTGGGGGGAAAATGTTATCCCGCCTTTTGGCAAGGCCGTGACACCAAGGACTTGACTAGAGACCGGTGACAGATCGTCTCGGAAATCGGTTACGCGCAAGGATCGCTATGGATATCGACAAAATTTGTTCGAGTCCGGATCGGGCTACAATTGATAAGGCACATCAAGCAAAGCCGTGGGAACCAACGATCCAAGTTTCAAGTCAATCTGAGTTCGTATGCTCAAGATATCGTCGACAAAAGATGGAGTAGACCATCCTTAGTTCGAATCCATAGGCGAAGCCTATGTTCGAATCCATCAGACAAGCATTGCCTCGAATCCATGAGGAAAAGGCTGGTTCGAATCGATCAAAGGAGAATTGCTTCGACTCCATCAAGCGAACCCGATAGTTCGAATCCGTTGAGCATCCCTTCCTTCGAATCCGCAAAGGCTAGTCGCTTCGACTCCATCCGATAAACTGCCTTCGAGTCCACCCTGTTGAAATAAGTTCGAATCGATCAATAGTGGCATACCCTGATCGATTCGAACTAACGTTGGTCCAATCGATTCGAAGGAAGCACGTCTTCGAATCGATAACTTCGAATCCACAATGTCCACGCAACTAATACCTCGGGTACGACTCAGTAAAACTCGGAGGTAAAAGAGGGTTGACCCGAAGTATGCGCACCACGCCGTTGTCTTCACGTGAAGGAGAATCGATTCGAACGAATCGATTCGAACGAATCGATTCGAACGAATCGATTCGAGCGACTCCAGAAAGCGAAAATCTTCAACTTGAATCGATCATAACTCGAGTTCTACAAGTCCAAATGCCATGAAATTTTCACAGAAGCTTAAGTACATGATGAAGAATGTTCACACCAAATTTCAGCTCGATTGGATGATTTCTTGATCGATTCAAACCAAGGGTCGAATCGATCCCAAAGTGGGCCCGGATCTCCAGATTTCGGCCATGTGGGCCCCCTCACGTGCCAGAAGCGGTCTCCCTGAATTTTAAGCGAAATATCAGCCTCCTACACCTATAAATAGAGCCCCTGGTCATTCAGAAAAGAGGTCGGATAATTCTAAGTACTGAAGAGCGCCCAGATTCTGCCAGACTTACTCCAGAACACCGCCGCTGCTTTAGATTGAGACTTAGCATATAAATTCAGTTGTATTACATTATAAACTACTGTAATCTTCAAGTATCGAGCAATAAAATCATCAAACTTCATAGTGGACGTAGGCAAAATGCCGAACCACTCTAAATCGCTTGTCTTTGCAACTTATTTTCTGTTACTTGGAGTTTTTGTTAGATAATCCACAGTTTTAATTTTCATTCTTCATTTTTATCTCTTCAAAAACTTCCAAAGAGTGTTGTGCCCATTTTTGGTACAAACAGTATACGTAAAAGTTGAATAGAATATAAAAGGTTCAAATTGTATGTTTTATAGGTGTCAGCCATCTTGTTACCCTTTCCCAGGGTATATTCTATCCAAAAATCATAATATGCTAAAAAAATCCAACCACCTTTATTGCTTTGTGTTCAACTCCTTCTGAGAGAACAAGTATCTCAAGGACTTATGGTCAGTAAATAGCTCAAATCTTTCTCTCAGAAGATAATGCCTTCAAACCTTTAATGCAATGATGACATATGTTAACTCTAAGTGATGAGTTGGGTATCAAATTTCATGGGGTCGAGACTGCTTAGATGCATCAGATCTTACTATGCCCCTTTACATTAACACTCCACCTAGCCCCAAACTTGAATCATTTGTATATGTGGTCATATAATCATTCCAATCGAGTATCAATAGAAAAAGATGATTCGTCAACCGAAGCTTCAACTCTCGAATGATGCCATACTCTCCACTTTCCAAACATACTACTCGTTCTTCCTAGTCAGTTTCTTCATTGACGCTACTTTGCGAGAACAGTCCTTAATGAACCTCCAATGGTAGCCAGCCAAACCTAAGAAACTACGCACCTCAATTATAGTCTCAAGTCTCATCCACCCGTTTACTACATAAACCTTTAAAGAGTCTATAGTCAAAACCCTTTTCGAAACCACATGGCCTATGAACTCCACGTCATATAACATCCCACCTTCTGAGGCGCAAAACTAACCGCCACTGATGTTGCAGTCATCCGTAATTGTTATTTCCTGGCGACCGAATGCGGCATAGTTAATATTGATACACTAGAACACATGATATGAAAAAATTTAAACTTCCAATAAACAAAATTTACCATTTCACGCAAATTACAATTTAAGATTTAATTACATAAACCCAGACCTTAACCACGTTCAGATCACATATACATGTACAAAATACGATAAGAGCGACATATGAAGATGTCCCTTAATTATAAAAGTTGGTGTGGGCTATCCATCACACACTCCATAGTTTTCCTAGGATGATTATGAACCCTTGGGTGCCAAATCCCGAGGCTAACTACCTCTGGCAAAACATTCTTTACTTTAGAAATTTGATGTGGGCTATCCACCGCACATTCAGTGGTTTTCCTAGGTTAACATGGACCCAACACTTGGCCAATTAAAATATCATGATCCGCATGATTATGTATAATAATTCATGATCCTTATGATTATTTATTTTCCCCAGGTATACCACCTGTTTAACCTATTCCCATTGCTAGCCCTAATTAGGTTAAATTAAATAAAATACATTGATAGCTCCAATGTATATTTTTGAAAGCCTGGGGTATCCCCGTATAAAACAATTTATAAACTTTTCGAAAACAATGAAACTCAAAACCTTTCGAAATCCTTAAAACTCAAAACCTTTCGAAATCATTGAAGGTAACCCCTTCAAAACTTTTCGAAATCAAACCTTTTGAAACCAAAACTTTTCAAAGTCAAAACCTTTCGAAGTCAAAACCTTTCGAAGTCAAAATCCTTCGAAACCATTCAAAAACATTGAAGTGTTGGTGTTGGAACCAACCCTTCGAAATCAATGGAGAGAGGCGGCAAGTTTTATAAAACAAAAGATAACCTTTGACTCCATTTGGATCGAAAGGTTTGGAAGCGGCAACTATGCTTCCAACCCTGTCGAAAGCTAACCTTTCGACTTTGTCGAAAGGTTTCATTTCAAAAAAGAAAGAAAACTAATCGAAACCTTTTTCTTTTAAACCATTTGACAATGTCGAAGCTCTTTGTCGAAAGCTAGCAGGCGTATTTTATTTAAAACCAAAATAAAGTTTCATCTCCTTCGAAAGCTCTAACCTTTCATCCCTAAACTTTTCGACCCCTTTCAATTCACTACATACCAGTCGCCTGATACCATGTGCATTGATTTTTGACCTAGTCGAAAGGTTTGATACCATTCAACCTTGTCGGAAGGTTTAGAATGGAGGCGGGTGTCTTGCCGAAAGAGTTAAAATAGTGAAAATTGTACTTTAAAACAGTTCTTTTGTACCACACCTGCCTTGTTTGTCAAAATCTGATTGGTTGCCAGAATTTTATATTCAAAATTGCTACCGACTTTCCTTGTTTGGAAATTTAAATAAATTTGAAAAAGCCCCTTTCTCCTTTATAATTATACAAAACATTTAAGTCTCATACCTTAAATAATTTATATAACTATTAAAACATCATGAAAAATTCTGGAAAAATTCCATAAAATCAATTAATATGTTCTCTTCAACATATTAAAATTTCAAAGCATATGAAGATCAAAACCACTCGAAATTTAACCAAAACCGAATAAAAACGTGTTAATTAATCCATTAACATTTAAAACACCTATGTCTTATCCGAACAAAGGTTTAAATGGTTATATCCTAACCAAGACTCAAACATGAATCAGGTATAACCCATAGCCGATCCAAACATAGAAAAATGAGATGATAAACATGATTATTTGCCTTGATTAGTTGATTGGAGAATGAGATAATTTCCTAGCTTTAATTCCTTAGCATTTTCTTTAATTTATGCTGTTCCTGGAGCTTTTAATTGCCGGCCGAAAGTAGTTGAGGAGTTAATGAATAAGAAAGTGAAAATTTATTAAGGTGGAGGAAGAGATTTATACTAAGAAATGTAGCCCCATTTCCAAGTTTACCTCTTAGGAAAATTCCTCCTTCTAAATTTAGTTTAGTCTTATTTTAGTTCATTCATTAAGACATGGCCATTTGATTTATTAATCTCATCTCCCTAATTATGCACATTTTTATATTTAATTTATCCAATTAAATATCCCGAATAATGTTAATTAAAATTCAGGGGCATTACAGACTCCCCCATTAAAGAATTTCATCCCCGAAATTTCAGTAAGGACAAAACAACAAGCATATAGCCCATGCAAGCAAAGCTAGTATAACCTACCAGCCAAATTCTATATAAACCCTATACAGAACATACCATCTAAAACAGCCCACGAGAAGTAGCCCTAATCTTGTCTTCTGTATTCCAAGTACAGTCCTTCACGTTGTCACTCCATTGAACTTTCACCAACCTGACTGTCTTATTCCTTAACCTCTTCTCATCTTTTTCCACAACACGAACTGGTTGCCTCACAAAAGTCATATCCGGTTCCACCACTAAGTCCTCCAGTACCGTCGGAGCGATAGTAGTTTCTTGATCATGAACATACTTCCTAGGATGAGAAACATGAAACACATTGTGGACCCCGGCCAAACTGTTTGGTAAATCTACTCGGTACGCGAGTTTCCCAATCCTCTCTAATATAGGAAATGGTCCAACATATTTCCGTGCTAGCTTTCCGGTCTTCCTGAACCGAACCACACCTTTCATCGACGATGCCTTGATGAAAACTCTATCTCCAACTGAGAACTCTAGGTCCTTATGCTTTTTGTCTGCGTAACTCTTCGGCCTAGACTGAGCTTCTTTCATTCATTCCCGTATCAACTTGATCTTTACCGTCACCTCTCTCACCAAATCTGGACCAAGGACCAATCTGTCTCCGGTCTCCAACCAACATACTGGTGATTTGCATGGCCTTTCACACAAAGCTTCAAAAGGCGTCATTCCTATAGTAGTATGATAACTATTATTATAGGAAAATTCCACTAAGTGTAAGTGATCTTCCCAAGAACCACTAAAATCCAGCACACAAGCTCTCAACAGATCTTCCAGTACCTTGTTGACTCCCTCTGTCTGCCCATCCGACTGAGGATGATATGCGGTACTCATCTTGAGCTTAGTGCCTAACACACTCTACAGGCTCTTCCAGAACTTGCAAGTAAACAAAGCATCTCTATCACTGACGATACTACTAGGAAATCCATGCAGTCTAACGATGTTCTTCATGAACAACTAAGCTAAAACAGGTGCCATTCTGGTTGACCTTACCGGAATGAAATGGGCACTCTTGGTCCATTTGTCCACTATGACCCATATACTTTTATTACCCCGGTTTGACCTTGGCAACCCATCAATAAAATCCATGAATATTGAGTCCCACTTCCAAACTGGAACATCCAAAGGCTGAAGCAAACCACTAGGCTTCTGATGTTCGACTTTTACTTGCTGACAATTCAAACACTGTTTTACCCATAAGCCAACATCCCTCTTCATTCCTTCCCAGAAGAACCTTCTCTTCATATCCTGATACATCTTGGTTCCCCCAGGATGAATCGTAAACTTCGATCGATGACATTCCTTAAGAACTTCCTTCCTAAGGTTTCCAACATCCGGAACACATAATCGTTCCTTCTTTCTCAACCAACCCCTACGGTCAAGAATAAAATCCTTTAAATCATCAATCTCGGTTCCAGCTTCTAACCTTCTAATCCCCTCGGCTACACTGGATCCTCTTTCTTCTTAGAAGCAATCCGTTCGATCAGAACTGGTCAAACTTCCAAATAAGACATCATGGCGGTACTCCGACTAGATCGAGCAGTCGGCCTCAACTGCACACTGCAAGCAGCCAGTGCTTCCAAGTCTTTCCATTCCGCCAACATAGCTAACACCACATTCTGATGTTTCCTACTAAGCGCATCTGCCACCTTATTTCCTTTTCCCAGTGAATACTCGATGCTAAAATCATAAGCTGCAAAAAACTCCAGCCATCTCTGCTGTTTCAAGTTCAGCTCCTTCTAAGAGAATAAATACCGTAGATACTTATGTCCGTGAATAGCTCAAACCTTTCTCCCAAAAGATAATGTCTCCACACTTTCAATGCGAAGATTACCGCTGCCAACTCCAAATCATGAGTAGGGTATCTCACTTCAGGCAGTCTAAGCTGTCTAGAAGCATAGGCAATAAACTTTCCACTCTGCATTAGCACAACACCTAACCCAGTACCACATGCGTCGATGTAAACTACCAACCCCTAATTCCCATTTGGAACTACTAACATAGGCGCATTGGTTAACAAATGTTTCAATCTAAGGAACTCCTCCTCACATTTATCAGACCAAACAAACTTCATGTCCTTCTTGCTTAGCATAGTCAAGGATGCCGCTATTCGCGAGAAATCCTTAATGAACCTTCGGTAGTATCATGCAAGTCCAATAAAACTTCTAATCTCATTTACCGTCTCTGGTCTCTTCTAATTGTTAATAGCTTCGATCTTATCCGGATCAACTGCTAAACCTTCCTTGGAAACTACATGACCAAAGAACTTCACCTCCCTCTTCCAGAAATGACACTTTGAGAACCTCGCTTTCAACTGATGTTGCCTTAGCGTCTCCAACACTATTCTAAGATGATCTGCACGATCCTTCTCATTCTTAGAATATACCAAAATGTCATCAATAAAAACCAACACGAACCTATCCAAGTACACTCGGAAAACCCGGTTCATCAAATCCACAAAAAAAGCTGGCGCATTAGTAAGCCCGAATGGAAAAACCAACCATTCGTAAGACCCATATCTAGTCCTAAACGCCATTAAAGGAATATTGTCCTCTACCACTCTTAGCTGATGGAAACCTATCGCCAAATCCAGTTGGGAAAATACTCTGGCTCCACTTAACTGATCGAATAAGTCATTGATTCTCGGCAAAGGATACTTATTCTTGATCGTCCTCTCATTCAGCCTACGATAGTCGATACACATCTTTAACGACCTATTTGGCTTCTTCACGAATACCGCGGCCGTTCCCTAAGGCCAACTGCTTGGCTGGATGAAATTCTTTCCTTCCAATTCCACTAGCTACACCTTCAATTCCTTCATCTCGATTGGTGGCATCCTGCTAGGTGGTCTACTTACGGGTTCAACACCCGATACGAGATCTATCTGAAACTCGATTGCTATTTTCGGCGGCAAGCCCGAAACTAGTTCAAACACATCTGCAAACTCTCTTGCAACATAAACCTGCTTCAACTCTACTTCCGTTCCCATGGCACCTAATAACACATAAGCATTTCCATCTGAACTCCTTGCTGAGTAAATAACTCTGTTACGGTTATTAGGGTGCTTCAATGATATTTCCCCCTCCTGGAAAAATATCCTAGCATCATATCTATCTAACCAATCCATACCCAATATGATCCCGAAACCCACGAAATAAAAAACATATAAACTGCATGTAAACATATGACCTAACAAATCAAGTTCTAACTGGTCATATCTCATTCCTAGAGTTGCATACCCTCCTATAGGATTCGCAACCCTTAAAGGAGTAATAAGGTATAAAGGTTCCAGACATAAGCAATCTACCAAATACTGAGATATAAATGAGTGTGATGCACCGGTATCAAATAGTATCCTAACTAGAGTACTATGAATCATAAGCATACCTTCCATCACAACTTTTACTTTCTCAGCAGTTGTTGGTATAGAGGATGATGGTTCCAATGTAAAGACCTTTCCCTTTCTAGCCTTAGCAGCCTCGAGACAGTTGTCCTTGTAATGCCCCATCTGGCCATAGTTGTAGCACTTCACATTCGGCCCCATTGCAACTGCTCTTCCATCACCCGAGCGACACTCATTAGCATAGTGCCCCTTCTTGTCACACTTGTAACAAACAATATCAGCCTTGCTCTTCTTAGCTGCTACCCTCGACTAGGCACCTTTCTTCTTGAAGAACTTCCGCTTCTTACCCTGAAAATTCTAAACCCCAGCTGGTTTCCCCTTTCCAAAAGTAGAAATCATCTCTTCATTCTGAATAGCCATCTCGACAACAATATGACACGGATCCCAGAGGTTTGGCATGGTTGCTCTGGCGATCTCAGGATTCAACCCCCTGATAAACTTATCATTCCTCTGAATGACCGTATACACAGTAGCATATCTGTAACTAGACAGCTCATCAAATTTTGTAGCATACTCAATCACGGATTTATCCCCCTGGACTAAATCTACAAACTTCCTTAGCAACGCTGACTTGGCAACCTTAGATAGAAATCTTTCTTCGAACCTCCTTCGAAATTCAGCCCAAGTCAGGTCTTTCTCTGGCTCTCCTATGGTAACTCCGTTCCACCAAAACAATGCTGCTCCTTGCTATTGCCTTGAAGCAAGTCTTCTCTTCCGCATATCCGTCAAGTTGAGATCTGCAAATATCCTTTCACAGTGTAATAGTCAGTTCTCCACTCCTACTGCATCGTCGGTTCCCAGAAAAGGCTTCCCTCCAAGACTAGCGTAATCCCTGCTCAGCCTTGCAAAGTTATTGCCAACTGGGGCCACTGGATTAGCTCTTCCAGCATTCCCTACATCCACTCCCGCAGCTGCTCCAGCTTGCATCATATTCACGAAGAACAGATACATTATGCCCATATCAGCCAGCGGAATCTCAGCACCAACATTAGCATTTGCATCTGGGTTTGCATTTGCCTGTTGACCCTGGTTGCTCCTAGTATTGGGTCGAACATTTCCATTAGTTGTGGTGCGTCTTCCACCTTAATTCACTCTTCTGTTTCCTGCCTCCATATCTTACTTCCCTACTACCTGAAAACCAATCTTTGTAAGATACAGAAGAACGG
Organism: Allium fistulosum; assembly: GCA_030737815.1. Lineage (NCBI taxonomy): Eukaryota > Viridiplantae > Streptophyta > Magnoliopsida > Asparagales > Amaryllidaceae > Allium > Allium fistulosum. The sequence goes on along the minus strand of CM060905.1, from coordinate 244,358,609 downwards.
TCTAAGAGAGTGGAGAATACATACTTAGGTATTTATAGAAAAGTACACATACGTTACTATAACGCTTACCCAAGCCCAACTATATTTTAGATTCATTAGATTATGCTTTAAAAATATTTTAAGGTTTTAAATTCCTTTTAAGTACATAAACCATGCTCTGATACCAACTTTGTAACATCTCGCCTTCTAAGGCCCAAAACTAACCACTACCGATGCTGCAGTCATTGGTAGTTGTAATTTCATAGCGACCGAATGTGGCATTGTTAATAATGATACACTGGAACACATGAATATGAAAAAATTTAAAATTCCAATAAACAAAATTTCCCATTTCATGCAAATCACAATTTAAGATTTAATTCCACAATCCCAGACGTTAACCACGTTCAGATAACATATACATGTACAAAATATGATAAGAGCGACATATGAAGATGTCCCCTTATGATGATCAAAGAGCTAATAAATATGAACTTTATAGTTCTTATTACATCACAATGGAAAACACAAAATAGCTCCTATATAGCTAACACTGCCTCCTGCACGTCTCCGGAAGCTTATTCGTCCAAAAACCTGAAAGTCTCCCACTCTTAGACTAATCAAATTAATTTTGAGTACCCGAGAGTTTGTGGAGAAACACAAACTTCGAGTCAGACAATAAGTCTGGTATGAATAATCCCCTATCATCTCTTATCATAAATAGATAGCTAGTGAAACCATGACGCTTAGCAGAACGGGTTTCCCCCTCACTAGTATCCAAAACAAAACATGCAAATAATTTACTATGCCCCTGCACCCAAAATGATTTGTCTTAACATAATATGAAATATAGCCATAAATCATATACATTGGATATCCCATCCACCCATTTATTAGATATCCCATCTAAAAGTAATATATTAGATTTCCCATCTAAAATCAATTTATTAGAGTTCCCCTCTAAAATCTTTAAAATGACTATCCGTCATAATTTAATAGGACTATCCTTCCCAAATCCATTTAAAATAAATATGGATTATCCATCGTACATTGTTTTATAAAAGTTGGTATGGGCTATCCACCGCACACTCCATAGTTTTCCTAGGATGACTGTGAACCCTTGGGTGCCAAATCCCGAGGCTAACCACCTTTGGCAAAACATTCTTTACTTTAGAAATTTGATGTGGGCTATGCACCGCACATTCCATGGTTTTCCTAGGTTTTTCAAGAACTCAACACTTGGCCAATTAAAATATCATGATCCCCATGATTATGTATAAAAATTCATGTTCCCCATGATTATTTATTTTCCCCAGATATACCACCTGTTTAACCTAATCCCATTGGTAGCCCCAATTAGGTTAAATTAAATAAAAACATATTGATAGCCCCAATGTATATTTTCGAAAGCATATTTATGTTTGTAACCCTAAACTATGTATCGAAAACATTAAACCCACCCCAGTGTCTCTAAGGTTTATTTACATCCAATTTATATAAGGGTCCCCCTTACATATTCAAACAAAGATAAGTATTTTATGCTATTACCCTTCGAAGTAACTGCTTCAAATTAGAAAATTTTACTTAAGGAAAAATGGCTAAAACAGCCCTTTAAACCCCTTTGAATGAAGCCTCATTCGAAAGCAAATAAACATCCAAAGTTAGCCCCTTCGGAAGCCTTCCTTTTGAAAGCATCACAAAATCATACCTTTCGACCTTGTCGGAAGGTTTCTTTTCGACTTAGTCGAAAGGTTCCACCTTTCGACTTTGTCGAAAGCCTGGGGTACCCCCCCTATAAAACCATTTATAAACTTTTCAAAAGCAATGAAACTCAAAACCTTTCGAAATCATTGAAACTCAAAACTTTTCAAAATCATTGAAGGTTAACCCCTTCGAAACCTTTCGAAATCAAACCTTTCGAAACCAAAACCTTTCGAAATCAAAACCTTTCGTAGTAAAAACCTTTCGAAGTCAAAATCCTTCGAAACCACTCAAAAACAGTGAAGTGTTGGTGTTGGAACTAACCCTTCGAAATCAATGGAGAGAGGCGGCAAGTTTTATAAAACAAAAGATAACCTTTGACTCCATCTGGGTCGAAAGGTTTGGAAGCGGCAACTATGCTTCCGACCCTGTCGAAAGCTAACCTTTCGAATTTGTTGAAAGGTTTCATTTAAAACAAGAAAGCAAACCAATCGAAACCTTTTTCTTTTAAACCATTTGACAATGTCGAAAGCTCTTTGTAGAAAGCTAGCAGGTGTATTTTATTTAAAACCAAAATAAAGTTTCATCTCCTTCGAAAGCTCTAACCTTTCGTCCCTAAACTTTTCGAACCCTTTCAATTCACTACATACCAGTCGCCTGATACCATGTGCATTGATTTTTTACCTAGTCGAAAGGTTTGATACCTTTCGACCTTGTCGGAAGGTTTAGAATGGAGGCGGGTGTCTTGCCAAAAGAGTTAAAATAGTGAAAATTGTACTTTAAAACGGTTCTTTTGTACACCACCTACCTTGTTTGTCTAAATCTGATTGGTTACCAGAATTTTATATTCAAATTTGCTGACGACTTTCCTTATTTGGAAATTTAAATAAATTTGAAAAAGCCCCTTTCTCCTTTATAATTATACAAAACATTTAAGTCCCATACTTTAAATAGTTTTATATAACTATTAAAACATCATGAAAAATTCTGGAAAAAATCCAGAGAATCAATAAATACGTTCTCTTCAACATATTAAAATTTCAAATCCTATAAAGATCAAAACCAAATAAAAACATGTTAATTAATCCATTAACATTTAATACACCTATGAGTTATCCAAACAAAGATTTAAATGGTTATATCCTAACCAAGACATAAACATGAATCAGGTATAACCCATAACCGTTCCAAACATAGAAAAATGAGATGATAAACATGATTATTCACCTTGATTAGTTGATTGGAGAATGAGATAATTTCCTAGCTTTAATTCCTTAGCATTTTCTTTAATTTATGCTCTTCCTGGAGCTTTTAACGGCCGGCCGAAAGTAGGTGAGGAGTTAATGAATGAGAAAGTGAAAATTTATTAAGGTGGAGGAAGAGATTTATACTAAGAAATGTAGCCTCATTTTCAAGCTTACCCCTTAGGAAAATCCTCCTTCTAAATTTAGTTAAGTCTTATTTTAGTTCATTCACTAAGACACAGCCATTTAATTTATTAATCTCATCTCCCTAGTTATGCACATTATTCTATTTAATTTATCCAATTAACTATCCCAAACAATGTTAATTAAAATTCAGGGGCATTACACGTCCCTTCTCCAAAAATGACACCTAGAAAAATTTTCTTTTAACTTATACTACCTTAACATCTCCAGCATAAGCCTTAGGTGCATGGCATGCTCCTCCTCATCTATTGAGTATACTAAGTTTTCATCTATAAAAACTAACACATATCTATCTAGCTTGTTTTGGAAAATTCTATTCATCAAGTCTACAAAGAATGTAGATGCATTGGCTAGTCCAAAAAGTATTAGTAAAAATTATATGAACCATACCCATCCTAAACATAGGCAATGGAACATTTTTCTCTACGACCCTCGGTTGATGGAACCTCAAAGCCAAATCTAGTTGCGAGAACACCTTAGCTGCAATCAATTGATCAAACAAGCCATTTGTTCTCACTGAAGGATATGTATTCTTCACAGTTCTTTCATTCAGCCTTTGGTAGTCAATGCACAGCCTTAAAGACCCATCAGACTTCTTCACAAATACCGCTGTGGCTCCCGAAGGTGAGCTACTCGGCTTAATAAAGCTCTTCCCTTCTAATTCCACCAGTTATTTCTCTAACTCCTACATCTCCTTCGGAGGCATTTTGCCATGGGGACGACTAAATGGTTCATCTCCCGATAGTAATCTATACAAAACACAACTTCTCTTAGGGGTGACAACCCAGAGACTAGTTCAAATACATCAAGAAATTTCCTTACTACTTTTATTGCAGTGAGACCTTCCCCTTTCGAAACTAAATCAAATAAAATACCTCTGCACATAGTTTTAAGTGCTTTCAAAACTACAAATACTCTTTCATTTTGACCCGGATGACCCAAGGTTATTATCCTTTCGGTGTAGTATGTTCTCAAACAGTAGCAGTTTAACCAATACATCCCTAAAATAACCATGAAGTCTATGAAGTCAAACATGTAGGGGATCACACAAAAACTTACACCCACTTAACTCAATCTCTAAGTTAGTACATCTCAATTTGAGAGTGGCATATCCCCTACAGATTTACTACATCATGGAGGTGACTAAATAGTAAAACCTAACCCTAGTCTATCAACCAAGTTTTTAGCTATAAATGAGTGTGCAGCACCGTATCAAATAGTACTCTAATTGAAATACCAGAAATCAAAGTCATACCTTCCAAAACAATATTCTTGCCTTTCTCCAAAGTGAACGGACCTCTCTTCGAACCTTCCAAAGCATAATGCTACGCTTTAAGCTCTAGACAATCCTTTTTCAAATGTCCCATCTTATCATACTTGAAGTACTTTACCCTTCTAAGATTCTTTGATGTTGGATACTTTGTTGCATAGTGTCCCTTCTACCCATAGTTAAAATAAGCAACCTCGGAAATAACTTTTCCACCCCTTCCCTTTGTAATGCCCTTCTTTCATTTGGTATATAGGGTAAACTTCTTCTACACTGCCTTAGGTCTCGTCTCTACTCTCCTTTGTTCTTGATACATCACATCTTACCTTCAGGTCATATCCATCATGAATTCAAAAGGAGATGCCAAGTGTGTCATTACCTTATAATCAAGACCTCACTTTGAACTGCTAATGAAATTATCATTTTTCTTTAGTGGGGTGTTAATGATCTCCATACCATACTTCGCCAAAGAGTTGAACTTCTAGATGTATCCTTCCATTATAAGGTCACCCGGCTTCAAGTCTATAAATTCTCACAGCAGCACACTACGTTGAGACTTGGATATGAATTAAGTCATGAACCTCTCCTTGAACTGCACCGATGTAATTTCCTCCTTAGGAGCCTTGGCATTAACGTTTCTCACGTTTAAATCATTTTCATGTAGTTGCCTCGATGCTAGCCTTCTCCTTTGTGCATCATTCAACCCTAAGTCTCTAAATAAGTGCTCACAAACTCTAAGCCAATTCGGCAATTCAACTGCGGACTCCTTTTCCATAAACATCTTCCCTCCCAAGTTTCGGCAGTCTTGGTTCATCTTTGAGAAACCTTCTCTTACTACAGTAGGCCTTGGCTCCACAGCTTCTAGCATATTCTCCCGTATTATTTGTGCTATAAAATGCCTAAACAAGGCATTCACACCATACCCACTGCCATAGCTGGCAGTGTAGCTTCAGCCTTCATTTCTCCCATTAGTCTGTGTACTCTCAACCTCCATCCTTGCATTTTCTCCTCCTATCATAACTCATCCACTCCTTATCTCCATCTTTCTTTATTTATTAAGAAAGTCTCTATTTGAAACAAATAGTAAGAGAGGGTGAAACAACAATATTAAGGTAGATATATCTTCCTACATATCTATATAGCAAACAAATACATTATATGTATTAGAGCATACCATTCCCCAGGAGTTTGCTTTACTCTAAATACTATTCTTTTTTTCAGCACTATTTTACTTAGGTGTCCCTTAAACCAAGCTCTGATACCAAACTGTAACATCCCCCACTTGAGACCCAAAAATAAATGTTGATGATGTTGCAATCATTACCAGGATTATTATCAAACAACAAAAGTGAGTTCATATATATATATATATATATTACAGTCTGAGTAAATAGAAAAATTAAAATGTTTACATTACATATAAATTGTCTTAATATTCATTACATAATTTTTTATATCAAATTAATCCCAAAGTCATACCCTTGTAAGGGCCAAATTACAATAAAAAATAACATAGTAGAGTATCAAACAAACATATGATGATGTTGTCCCAAACTGTTTAAACAATGAAATTAAACATTATTTATTAGCTAACAGTGTCTCTAGCTTGTCTTCGTCCTTCAGATCCTATGACAACCTAATTATACTCATAAACTCAACCTACTCAAATGTGTAGCCATGAGTTTATGGAGAAGACATAAAGTCCGGTGTGAACAATACCTTAGCCAAAGCATGACATATAATGAGACCACTCTGTCATATTGAACGGGTCTTCCCTTCTATTTCATAAATATAAAATGTGAATGCAACATTTGTAATTCATAAGTCAAATTAGGCTATCCCCGAAACCCTTATATGATTCCTTTCTTTAAAACTGTGCATGAGCACCTAACTACCGAAGGTACTTCCCCTACCGGTCTGGTTATCAAGCTTAACCTTCATATTTCTTATTTTCAAAATGCATAGCCTATCCTTGTGCAGTTCATCATTAGAAAGTCATTACCCTGAAACGTACCCCAGCGCAGTTCGGTTTCACCTTAATTTAAACAGCAAAGTACAACTTTAAGCATTTCATCTTTCTTTAACTATACTGCAAAGAATTAGTCATATGCAGTTTTTTATTATCCATTAGTTTAAACTAAGCCACATGCACTTTCATCTTTCATTAGTTTACATTACAAAGAAACGACACATGCGATTTTGTCTTTCTTTAATTTATATTGTAAAGAATCTGCCACATGCAGTTTCACCTTTCTTTAATTTATACTATAAAGAATCATCCACATGTAGTTTTAAGAGCGTACAACCCACCTGGATGTCCCATGTCCCTTCGAAAGTTGAATGTCTCTCCTCTCCATCCCAAGCTGTGTATTTGAGTGAGCGTCCCCACTCAGCACCAATAGCCATTCCAAACCTACATTCTAGTGTAGGTTCTTCATTTATTTAGTCATCTTAAGCTCCTCAAGCTTTTCCTAACTTTCATGTGTTAGGTTTCGATTTCGAATTCATTTCGGCGCAGTATAACCCTTCCCTCACTCGTAATGCGATGTAGTTTGCCTCACTCATATTGTTATGCAGTACATCTCGCTTTCTTTTGGCCCGTGCAGTATATCTAGAAACACTTTTAGCTCAAACGACGTGATGACTTTAGCTTAGTTCCCTACCGTACGGTTCGGCCTTTGGCACAGTTCTTGCCCACACCTTTCAATTTTAGACTTTTGCCAACATTTTGTCTTTTAGCATGGTATTTCTCCACAAAGTATTGACTCTCCCTAAAAGTTAATAAGCTTATATGATGATTCACTACCTTTGAGCCTAGGCACTTAGTTTATTTTCATTATGTTTGGTCTCCACCTCAGCCTCGTATCAGACAAAGTCTAACACGTCTGCTACCAATCTTTACACATGTCGCCATCTAATACGTTCAAACTCCACTTTTGGTTAGTGATAGTGTCCTTTATTTATCTTTTCAACATTTATATAAGATGGTATCCCTGAATCATTTAACACTAATTTTACCAAGTTTATATAATAGCTTATGGTCCCTTGTTTAATCACTTTGGCTAGCATGGTTCTTTTATCGTTGATGACTGATTTTAACATAGAATATCCTTATATAATTCTAGAAAAATTATGAATAATTATTTTAACTCGATTTACACATAGTTCCATTTTCCAGTAATTTTCCCTTATTTATTTACTAATCATCTCCCTTTAAAAATTCATTTCCAATCGTTTTGATATGGAAAACTCTTCAAATGAAGTCCCATTTCTAAAACCATGCTTAAAATATCATATTAAATTTTCATATCATTTCGAAATCATTAGAGTAGGGAAATATATCTAACATCCCATGTATAGTTAATTTCCCTAAAACATTAATTAGTACATAATTTATCTCATTTAAACATTTACCCACATAAACTTCATCATATAAGTCAAAAACCAAAATCAAACACAATGAAAACGGTATAAGGGTTTAGTATTACTCACTTGATCTTTGAAGAATCTTATTTTTATTCTTCTTACTTCCTTCTAGCTTGCATTTCCTTCTTCTTATTTGTTTTTAGGCTTCCACCATTAATTTGCTCTTTAGATTTTATTTTATTTTCAAGCAGAATAAAATGAAGAAATGAGGTAAGGTTTTGTTTATTGTTCTACAATAATTTTGGCCCTGGCACTTATAACCTTTCCTCCTCATAGGTTCATTACCAACTCTTATTTGATTTATGTAACTATCCCATTTTATTTATAATTTCAATAGTTAATTCTTTAATTAATTAATTATAAATTTTGGGTTGTTACAAATTCTCTTCAGCACAATATCACACTAGGACATATAGAATTTGGTTTTTGTCAAAATTCCAATATCATTCACATTCAACTTAGTTAATCATAAATAAAGTCCTTAATTCAATAATAACATTTATTATTAACCATATCACCCTGGCCCGGGATTTTGACTTTGATTTGACTACCGTGGGTGATGACTAACCTCATACAGCCAAGAAGATGAATTATCTATTAAATAGTGTTTCACTTATAATGCTTCAACTCACATCCAACTATAGTCGTTCGATGGACGTCATGCCACAATTTAACTATAATCAAAGTTGAGTTTCCACATTGAAGTTCAACGATATTCTCAATTTGAGAGAACCATATAATATTGTTACTACAAGGTTTCCCATTTGACCTAGTTGTTATTAACCAACATGAAACTCTCTGGATGAGTCATTCCATAGTTATCCAATAACTATCAGTACATAACCCTTGGTGCCCCCCAATGGCTATAAGTAATACACTGCCCAACATTTGGAGAGCGTTACATACTCTAGTCTCAACTGATTTATTAATATCCTTTCTTGAAATATCTTGACCAGGAATATTTAAAATAAAATGTTATTATATATTTTGATTAATTACTCATGTTTGCAACTATTTGAAACTACAATTGCATAAAATTTAATTTAAGGACTTTTTAATTTATTTACTTTAAATTGGTTAGCTAATCAATTATATCATTATATAACAAAGTATGTAATCGAAATCGATACCTTTATTATGAACAAGACCGATCATAGAGTTAGAGATATGTAACAAATTACATAATTGCCCCTAATGTATACCTCTAATTCTACCAATTGATTCATTCAAAATAAGAAATTAAAATACATTGCAAGGTCACGTGTTTAATACAATTGAATACAATAATAATCTCATGTGTTGAAAACAACACTAGGCCAAAGACTAAAGACTAACCTAGAAGTTCGATCATTGAAATGTTAGTTTTCGATCAGTTTACCTAAGTGCAAACTATTCGATATCCTTAAAATTTTAAGGCTGTTCGAATGCACATTTGTAAGGATTTCAGTGCAGTCTTGTAGTAAGGGTTTCCTTTTGAATGGTTTGATAATTCAGAAAGGAAAGCTAAGGTTGATAGTGGATGTAAAATAGGCACGGTTGGCATAAAGAAAGTGAAAGGTCACTTTTGCTTCATGGAGAGATATTGGAAACGGGGGTTGTATAAAATATAAGTAGATCCTTAGTATGGAATGATAAATGTGATTTATATTCCAAAATTAACTTTATTATAGAAAATTGTTTTCAATAAGAGTTATTTCTTTAAGTTTAAGATATTTGATCTTAAACTTTCGACTGCAAACTAGTTAAAGTGGATGAAATAAATGGCCCAAAATAAGTGGTTGAATGGAGCTTCATATTTCATGCATCCTTATAGTAATGGCGGAAATAGTGGGAACATAACATATGACACTTATTAATGGATACATCAAGTTATGAAAAATATCTTTCATATATCCCAAATATTGTATGTGAAATAGTAATAGTTTTATTTTAATATGAATATTATGAGTATTCATTATAAAATAAATCTATTACAATACCAGTATTTGTTTCCATAACATCCTGATGCACTAGCTATATAAAATACAAAAGTATCTAAAAATTTCTATAATTATTTTGGAACTATGGACTAAGCATATTTTTGGAAAATGGTCCTTTAATCATATGATTACAAATCATATAGCACTCAAGAATTGTATCTCAAAAGATTATGGGCAAAGCACCAATTCATTGGGAGTGACAAAACAGTTAATGAACTCTTCAGATTGATACATAAAGATGCATTTTATTTAAGGTCTAATGATACTAAAATGGATCCACTTACCTCGTTAAGTTCACCAATGAATGACCACAAACATGAATATGTGTATTTGATACATGAGTAGTATATCTATGATAAGCCCGTAGAATATAAAATGGAAGTAGAAAAATAACACAAAAGGATATAACAATTCAATTTGATTTAGGGAGTACATAGGAAAACGATTCCAAAAGTACCTAAAAACAATAAGATTCGGTCTCAAAGCCGCTCTTCCTTATGATACATAACAATGTGTTGATAAGGAGTAATCAGACTTTGTTAGACAAAGAACAATTGATGATGAGTGAGGTTGAGCTAACATCTTTCTATAAAGGTATTTTTTAGGAGTAAGTACATATGTTATATTTAATTTCATCTAAATCATAGTTTATGAGATCATATAAGATATGAGTTGATAAGAAACCCATATATGTTCTGGGTCAAAGAGTCAACAAGCTGTGCGAGTCAAGAGGTTGCACATGAAAATTGTGTGTGATATATCATCTATAGATCAACCCAAAGGAATTTTTGACCGACCAATAATGGTTGAATAATTTATGTTATGATCATAATGTAACAACCCATAATTTTGTAAATATTTTTAATTAAATGTTATTTGAAAACTTTGATTTTTAAATCAATTAAAAGTGAATTTTTAGAATTTTCCCAATGTAAGTTTGGGATTTGTTTGTAATTCAATTTCCAAATATAATAAAATAAACATTTTCTGAATTTTTTTTATTTTGGTCAGCTTTGGTCAAATTTTGAATTTCAGTTTAAAATTTTAAATTTGAATTTTTAATCTTTTTCTTTGGAGCAAAATATAATGCTGATATCCGTTCTGCTTTTTGTTTCGTTAAATTCTGATTTATACCTTTAAAATTGGATAAATTACAGCGTTTTACACACAATAAATTTCTATATTCTTATTTTATATATTTTCCTATATACATCTCTTTGTTTATTCCTCTATTTATTTTTTTAGACTTTTATTGTATTTATTGGAATTTATTTGTTTATATCTTTTTATAAATGCCTGGAGAAAATCAAGGGGACACACGTTAGATTGTTTAAATTCTTGCCTTTATATTTACCTAGCCTCTATATTATTTTCCTAGCATTCACTCCTTTCTTAGCCATTTAAAACTTTTCTTGCCATCCACTCCACTTCATAATTCACGCACAAAAAAATTTATTTCCCATCTCTCATTTTCATTTGCATTTAAGAATAAAATATATGTAAGTTTCTTTCTCTTTAATTCTTGCCTTTTCCGTTTCCTAGCATTTACTCCTCCTTAGCCGTTTCTTTTTATTTCCTTCTAGCCGTGAGAAACCTTCATTAATCACGTGCAAACATTTCTCATTTCTTAACAAATAAAAAGAATTAAATACATCAAGTTATTTGTTGCCTTTTTATTTTCTAAACCATTCAAACTCTTGCCTTTAATTGCCTAGCCTCTTTATTTCTTACCATAGCCGCCTCTTACTTTTGCAAATCATGTACCAAAACATCTCATCCCATCTCAATTCTCATTTGCTTCCTGAAGAGAAAAAAATACAGTAAGTTTTCATGGCCTCCACCTTCTTCCTCTTTTTCTATTTTTATTTTCCTTTGTTTCTTCATCAAGTATGCTCGGCCTCCACCTTTGTGCCGACCACCATCTCCTCTCCACCTCCACATATGACCGGCCATCACCTTCTCCACCATCTCCTCCTAGCCGAGCCATGTATTGATGATGGTCTAGCCTATTGTGACCATGGCCGAACCCACTTGTTGATGAAAGCAAAGTTAGGTCATTTTGGTTTCACACCTTTACATGGTTTTAATATATATTATTTTATATTGAATCTATACTTATATTTGTTTGTGTATTTGTCTATGTACAAGATTGGATCTTGACTCTTCATTCACTCAAAAATATAATCGTGCCTTGTCGTGCTTTTCGGAGTTTGTTGTGTATCTCCAGTTTGTCAATTCTAGCTTTAATAGTTGAGTTATTCACTCTAGACATTTGTACTTATATAATTGTGAAACAATGACATGTGAATTGTAGAAATTGTTATGTTATGTTAATATGTTCATATATGCCTGTGATATGATTATATGAGGTTAAATTCTGCTTATATATTTGTTACATCACCTGATACGATATACTGTTATTTTATTTGTTGTTTCTCACACTGCAAGTTCCCTATCACTGTGGGTTGAAATGATACATACCCGAATGGACATTAGAATAAGAAAAAATCATTATGAGCTGAAATGATAGGCTCGAGTGATTTTTATTGTATTTGATTTACTTGGGATTGCGGGTTTGAAATGATAGAAACCGGATTTTTCTTTTTAAATTACGGATTGAAATGACACATATCTGTATCACTTGACCTAGGTTAGAAAATATTATACAGGCCCATGGTCATATTTTTAAATAATATTTTCCTAAAAAAATTATTAAGTATTTTGAATTTTTAAATATATGAGATTTGAGCTAAAAGATTTGATTTAATGATTTAAATATAAGAAGATGTTGGTTTTCTATAAGTTAAGATTTTATAAGTCTATAAGTGGCTTTAATTGAAATTATAAAGATGTGTTGGTTTTAAATAGAATTTAAAGACATTTATTGATGTTAAATAACTTAATAATATTATTGGACTTAATATGGAATTTTAAATCTAACCTAGTAATTGTTATGAATTTAACTTTATGAAACAGACATGTTTTGTGAAATAAAATAATGTATTTTGAACTGATAAAATGGAATACAGTTTTAATTGGACATTTTTTAATAAAATTTATTTAACTATAAAATCATAGTTGATTGATGTCTAAATGAATAGATCTAAAAGAAAAAAATTGATTGTTATATTAACTAGGATAAAATATTCTTTTGTGAAATGTTATGTTTCGTAAAATAAATAGTTATGATTTTTAATTGGGAAAATGTAACTTTAATTATGACCTAACTTGATAATTGGAAATTTGGTTTTTCAAATGGAAATTTTAAGTTAAGTAAATAAATAGAAATTTAGTTTTATTTATGAAATGGGTATTTTAAAATAAAGTGTTAGGTTAGTGGTTAAAAATAAAAGTTAAGTAAAATAGTATATTTTGACTTAATAAATGAATTATGGTTTAAATTGGATATTTATTTATAAAATTTTATTTTATTAAATCATAAGTTAAATGATATCCAAATGAATGTTTTGAAGCATGAAATATGATTTTTATAATTTAAACATGGCTAAAATTGAAGTTTTAATGTTTCTGAAAAGTTATAATAAAATCTGGAATTTTATTGGTAGCATTTATAAAATGATGTGGTTTAAGATGGCATTTGTTAAGTGCTATCATTTCTGAAATTTAACTAAGTTCTGAAATAACCAAATACTATTACAGCATTTTATAAGTGCTGCTGTTATGAAATTTAACTATGTTTTGAAACAACTAAATACCTATTACAGCACTTTATAAGTGCTGCTGTTTCTGAAACTAAGCTGGTTGAAAATAACTAAATACCTATTACAGCACTTTATAAGTGCTGCTGTTTCTAAAACTAAGCTGTTTGAAAATAACTAAATATCTATTACATCACGTTATAAGTGCTGCTGTTTCTGAAACTAAGCTGTTTGAAAATAACTAAATATTTATTACAGTACTTTATAAGTGCTGCTGTTTCTGAATTTGACAATGTTTTGAAATATTACTATTATATCTACTGTAACACTTTTTAAGTGCTGTTGTTAGCTGAAAATACAATGTTTTGGAAATTTTATAATTGAATGAATGAACTTAGAAATGCTACAACTTTGAAATGAATATTATTTGACGTTAATTTAAATGGTTTAAATGAATATTATTTTAAAGGTTTTATGATTTTCTAAGTATTATGATTTTCAAAGAATAACATTTCTAAATTGTTATGATTTCAAAATATTACGGTTTCAAAGTGTTGGGTTTCAGAGTTGTTATAACTTTGAAAAGTACTATGGTTTGAAAATGAGATTTTTTGAAATTGTATTTAATTAAGAATTGTCTTTAAATATATTAACTTGGAACTTATTGAAATTGAAGATTTAAGAATGTGACTTTATAAAGTGGTGGTTTAAGATGATTTAAAGGAATATTTCAAGTTTAATAAATCAAAGGAAATATTCAGTGATTTGGAAATGGGGGTTTTATTTAAATGATATATTGATCTGGTTTTGGAATTTAAATGATATATTATGGCTTTGGTTTTTGAAATGGAAATGATATATTATTTTGGCTATGAAATGAAATAATATAGTATTTAGTTTTGAAATGGATATGATATTTGGATTTTAAAGTATAAATGATTTTGGAATAAATATCCATGGGTTACAATAACAGTTGGTTGTTAAAGAGACCGGGATCGGATATGGGCATACTCTCTGTCGATATCGAAAACCACTTTAACAACTGTGTACGCGGTGGAGATTCCAGAATGAAGTAGGATGGTCGCGATGATCCTATTGAGGTATATACGTGGACCCGACTCCCGTAAGTTGGCATAAGGTGGCTAAAATAGGAGCGATCTCGGGCCAATGAGGTAGCACCTCTGATCAGACACATTTCTTCGATACTATTCTATTACTTTGTGATTGAATTGGTGGCCACCCTTCGATTTTTTGATTTGGGAGTGTGTTCCGAGGTGGGCGGTAGTGGCTGCTACGCGTTTCCACCAGCCCGTGTGCGTAATTGGTATATCTACCCTGGCATTGCCTCGTTGTGCCGTGTCACCTACCCTAGCGCGCCTTGTACGAGTTTAGTTTTGTGCCGTAGCCTATGGAGTATCCTCTGGTGGCTTCCCGATCAGGAGGAACCATGATACTGGATAGACTACTGGGACTATTTAGGTGTTAAGGTGGAAAATGAAAAGCCTTAACGCTATTTAAAAGTAAGTTTATTTTACTATTATACATTATTATAATAGCGAATATTACTACATAGTAGATAGTTTATCGGATCCTTAAAGAATGGGCGATCCCAAGCATTCTTTAAGTTACTTGTACTTTACTATTACAGTTCACTTGAGTTGGTTTACATTGTATAAGTATGTATGTCCTGACTCGAGTATTTTGTGTTTTGCTTTACGCTCGGGTCAGACTGAGTGATACAGCATTCGAGATTCATCTTTGGAGTTGGAGCTTCGCTTGGATCCATCCATTGATTCTGCTTTCAGTCATTCAGTTGATTCCAGTGATTTATACAGATCTTCTTGTATTTGACTATTGTATTGAGACATCTTTGTATTCGTGATTTCTGTTGTATCTTGTTGAACTCTGTTATTATGTATAGTAGCTTCATGAACTACTATTTCTTTGCTTCCGCTGCATTGTTATGTTACTTTGTGTCTGTGATCTGTGATTTATTTACTGTATATTCTGACTTTTGCCAAATTTTATTTACAATCTATTGTTTTGAATTATTCAAGTCCGACATGTGTGGATTTATTGTCGATTTGAATGGTCCAAAATATCGGGTCGTTACATTTGGTATCAGAGCTTTGGCTCTAGGCAAACTTAGCATATGTGGTAAATTTATTTACAGAATCACTTTCGTTCGAACTTGAATCTCTTCCTTTTGACTTGATTCCTTTTGAATTTTGGAACGTTCCCTGCGGTTCCAAAATCCATTCTGGTCTCTCCCTATTTTTCTTCTTTTGATTCTGGAGTATCCCATGACTCCACTTCGAATGATTTTTATAATAAATTGGCGGTCTCGCCAATCTTCGAATGATATGTAAAGGGGCGAAACTCCTTTACAATTAGCATTGATTCACCGAAGATTTCTGTATCCTCGGTTTACGATGCTATCTATCTCTTGTTATCCCGAATTCTATCTCTTGAGATCGGATGTAGGTTTGTCCCAGAACTCCACATCGATCTTATTCTTGAAGTCATTGTCGACCCGGTTAAGGTTGCCAGTGATTTATATAAGCTTATTCATTCCCTTATTCTGTCATCTTTTCTTTTGTTTCCAACTTATCTTCAAATCATTCTTGAAGTGTATTTGTAAACTAACATTTAAAATGTTTTAATATATATGGTGTTGTTTGAGTTGTTGATGTTGATTTGGGTTTCCAATCGATTCGTGTGATCAACGCTATCGATAGGATCTCCAAAACACTTGAACATAGCAAACTGACACCATATTGTTTTCAAATTTGGTAAATGGGATAAATTTTTTGTAATTATATTTTACATATGTAAAAATTTTGAAATTTCATAGTAAATTGAATTGGATGTTAAGAAATAATATTTGACTTTATATATATAGCTTGAAAACCATTGGCTTTTGTCTCATATATAAATAATTGAACTATAAAAATATGGTTATAAATTAATTGGGAAATTTAAATGAATTTAAACCAAGAATTTAAGAATTTAATTTCCGATGATTTCGAACTTTGGTTTTAAGGTTTTAAAAGGATATATTATTTAAAATATTTTCGAATAGAAACCGTTTCTAAAGAATTTCAAAGTTTTAAATCAGTGCTCTTCTCTTTGTCGCTGGAAAATAATTCCGGTGATGACTGCAGCATCATTGACATTCATTTTCGAGTTTCGAAGTGAAGAGACCATTATGTAGCTTTGCTACAGTTTTGCTTTGAAGAATTAAATTGATTTGAATTTCTAAAATTTGACTTGATTTATAATATATATATTGATATATGATTTAAAGTTGATTTGATATATATTATGTATATATATTTATTTATCTAGAATAGTTTGAAGTTAACCGGAAATTTAATTCTTAAATTTTATCTTAAAGGATGATTTCAATTATAAAATGAGGCCAAAATTTTTGAATAAATATTTAAGCTTGAATAATTGAATTGGGAAATTTTATTTGTATAATATTCTATTACATTCCAATATAACTTACCTAAATTAATAAGAAGTTGAATATGTAATTGGATAATATACAATATAAAAAGGATTTTATAAATAGAATTTGAGTGGTTATAATAAATGTTATACACTTAAATTTTAGTATAAAAGATTAATAGAGGTAAATAGAATAAAAGGTTAATTGAATAATTTACAATAAATAGTGTTAAAGGGATTTATAAATAAATTGGAGCAGTTATCAAAAGTGTAAATAAACTTAATAATATGATTAGATATATTAAGTGGAATAAATTTAATAATAATTTTGGAATAAAGAAGAATGAAATTTATTGAATAAATGATGAATATAATAAATGACTTTCAAATCCATGACTTTGGAAAATTGTTAATTTAAGATAATTGTATGATGAGATAATGAGATTAAAAAAATAGTTAAGATTTATTTAACTTAAGTGAAATCAAATGGATGAAATTAATTATTAATTTAAGTTGAAATTTTCATGGTTTTAAATTTATTATCTTATTCTGTTTTCCAATCTATTTTCTTTCTGGTTGTTTCCATTCTCCTAACTTCTAAGTGGGAAATTGAATTTCGAATTGGTCAGCCCATGGAGTTACTGTTTTCTCTCAGCTTGATCTTGCCACTGATTTTCACCAGCTCAGTGTTGCTGAGGAAAGTATTCCCGAGACTGCTTTCCGTACTGAGAATGGTTTTTCTATGAATGGTTAGTTATGCCTTTTGGTTTGACTAATGCCCCTGCTTCCTTTGTTGATTAATGAATCGAGTTTTTCATGATGTGCTTACCAAGTTTGTTTTAGTCTTTGTTGATGATATCCTTGTCTTCTCCAAGTCAAGGAAAGAACAGGAGTCACATTCGAAATCTGTTCTAGAGACTCTTAGGAATCATCAGTTGAAGGCTAAATTTTGAAATGCCATTTCTGGAAGTATGAAGTCCGATCTCTCAGACATATTGTTCTAGTAATGGAATTTATGTTGATCCAGTTAAGATCGATGCGATCAATGTAAGTCTTTCTTCTCATCTTTCTTTGTGATTTCATATCATAACTCTATCTTTTCAGTTGTCCTTATTTCTCCCTATCTTATTACAAGATTGGGAAGGTTATTTGCTTATGCCAGTCTGTTTGAAACTTTTCAAGAATCTTTGGTACTCATGTGAATCTGAGCACTGCTTGCTATCCACAGACCGTTAGTCAAATGAAAAAAAAGAGTGAATTAGATTCTAGAGGATCTTCTTCGTGCTTGTGTTTTGATTTTTGAGATCTTGGGAAGATAATCTCTATCTTGTTGAATTTACTTATAACAACAATTACCAGGTGTAATTTCAATCTTCTTTTCCTGTTGTCTTAATCCTATCTCATTCTATCTTGTTTCCCTGTTTCCGTTCCTCGTTCCTTTTCGGGGACGAAAAGTTTTGAGTGGGGGAGAGTGTAACAACCCATAATTTTGTAAATATTTTTATGTTTTGTGTAAGTATGTATGTCCTGACTCGAGTGTTTTGTGTTTTGCTTTACACTCAGGTCAGACTGAGTGATACAGCATTCGAGATTCACCTTTGGAGTTGGAGCTTCGCTTGGATCCATCCATTGATTCCGCTTTCAGTCATTCAGTTGATTCCAGTGATGTATACAGATCTTCTTGTATTTGACTATTGTATTGAGACATCTTTGTATTCGTGATTTCTGTTGTATCTTGTTGAACTCTGTTATTATGTATAGTAGCTTCATGAACTACTATTTCTTTGCTTCCGCTGCATTGTTATGTTACTCTGTGTCTGTGATCTATGATTTATTTACTGTATATTCTGACTTTTGCCAAATTTTATTTACAATCTATTGTTTTGAATTATTCAAGTCCAACATGTGTGGATTTATTATCGATTTGAATTGTCCAAAATATCGGGTCGTTACACATAAGTTTCATGAAAACTCAAAATTGAACACTTTTATATAAGTATTAAATATAATCCAAAGACTCTAACATAGAAACTGACTATACAAGATGAAATGAAATAAACTAAGCTTAAAATGGACATAACTTTCTCGCACAATAGAGAGAAACTATGAATTTCTTATCAATGTTGAGAAAAAGAATTGTTAGTATTAATAATTTCCTCAATTGTCAATAATCCATAAAGAGTGTAGACTCTACCATATGGCAGGATGCTTAAATCCAAAAGAGATACCAAGTCATTATCAAAATATTATTTTGATAGCAATACCCAAAAGGATATGATCCATCATTCGCAAGTGTGGCTTCAAAAGGAAGACAAATGTTGTTTGCAACCGTGGTTTGATTCAAGGAATATGTGTGTGAGTGAGTAAGGTATGCATGTGTATATATAGAATTGTAAAAGAGACCAAGGTTAAAATAGTCATTATCTCCTTGCCCTCTTGTTCCCTTTCCCCCTCCTCTTTATTCCTTACCATCACCAAAGTCTTCTTTCTTTCCTTCGCCAAAATATTACATCCATATTCCTAGCCAGTTTTATATTTGTCTTAAAAAAAATGAACACATTAGTGTTACACACTAATCATGAATGCGTGTTCTTTAACCGTTAACTACTTTTACCATACTTAGACTTGATTATTGATTATATATTTTCTGATTACAATATCCACTATAATCTTGTTTACTTATATATGTAAAAATATTCTAAAATTGATTTTGTCAACATTAATCTCTATTATTTACGTATAAGTGTCGAAACCTCGATTTTTTGCATCTCTGCCCCTCAAAGGAATTATGCCCTATGATTTTCATCATATATAAGAATGGATGCATACTTCTTAAGAGATCAATGAGAGTCAAAATACATATTTATAGAATAATCATGAAACCATATACAAAATAAAATGCATACTAAGTGACATAACTTCGTAGGGTGAGTGAACTCAAAAAGTTACTACATACATGTATCCGCCAAATTATAATAAGTCAAGATACGACACCTTGGCATTATCTTCGGTCTTCCATGTACAGTCATTGACACTGCCACTCCTTTGCACCTTTACTAACCCCACGACCTTCACTCCAAATGCTTCGTATCTCGATCAACTATAGGAATATGCCACCTGTTGACGTCAAAAATGGGCATCAACACCCAATAGAATCTAGTAGAGATTAAATGAAGAATGAAATTAAAACATAACAAAAATCATAAATGAAAACACAGATTTTTATAGTGGTTCGGCAATCTTGGCCAACGTCCACTTTAATTTTTTATTGATCTTCCACTTGATTATGATTAAAAGAATGTTTGGATCAGCTGGGAACCATCGGTACAAAAGTGAAGAATAAAAATGGCAGAGCGTCAGCAGAGAAAGCAGGATCCCTTTTCTAACACCATGTCTATTGTATTTATAGGTGAAGACGTGCACGGATCGGACTGAAATTTTGGTAGAAGGTTCAGGAGACCAAGACGAGGCTACCCAAAAATTCATAGGCCCATCGGGGCACACAATAGGGATCTATACTGATCTCTGTTAGTGCATCCAAATGGGATGAAATCCCTGTGAGGGATGTCCCATGATGTTAGCTACTTGCTCCTCAAATTTCATGCAATTCTGACATATGGTTTGTGAGATATCGCATTATCTGTGAAGTAATGTTGGTTGAATTCTGATTTCTGCCGATCCCTCCAAAGGGAGTTATGCCGATCCCTCCAACTTCCTCCAATTGGAATGAGATCCCTAGAGGGTGTTCCACATGTTGTAGTAAGCTTGTAATTCAATTTTCATATTGATAGCATGTGTAGAGTTTGAGTTACTGACCGATCATCACTGCAAAATTAAGTTGTGGAATCGATACGATATGATCCATAGTGTTGAATATGGATCGTACCTGATCCATCTTCGGGGAGTAGTGAGCATTCATGCTTCTACTTCATATTATCATCTATGCTTGATTTTTGGACTCCACAAACATCGCTCTGGGCTATTGGCCTTGATGACAGTCGAGTCTAACTTGTCCAGTCAGTTCGGATATAGCCTGGCCAAAATGCCGGATAACACTACCTAAGTATCGTCAAGTCAGTCTCAATCTCTAAGTCCTCCAACCATGTCAGTTCCATTATTAAAGTTGGATCATGCAAGTATTTTTGTAATGTGAAACAAGAAATACTTTATGCACACTTAATACTTTGGTCAATAATGCAACAGTATATGTAGGTTTATTGATCCTCTCAATTACCATGAAAGGTCCTAAATATCGAGGAGCTACTTCACCATCTTACCAAATTGAAAAACATTTCTCATTAAAGAAGCCGTCACAAATATAAATTCCCAACCATGAACTACAATTCCCTATGCCTTCGATCAGCCTAACTCTTTGTCTGTGTTGCGCAACCTTCATCCAATTACAGATATGGTTTATCATCTTGGTCACATCCCAAACCATAGTCGGTCCAAGTTTAATTACCACCAATCTCCAGCCAATATTATTGTGATTTGTACAGCCGACCATATTATGCCTTAAATGGTGACATGCAAATGCTAGACCACTAGTGGTGTTATATGAGAACTCTACAAAATGTAGATAATCCTCCTAAGAATCCCAAAAATCAAGGACACATGCACGTAATAGATACTCCAATATTTGGTTCATCCTCTTTGTTTGACTATTAGTTTGTAGTTGACAAACTATACTAAAACTCAATGCCGCCGCTAAGGTACTCTGTAACTCACTTCAGAACTGACTAGTGGACAATGGATCTATATCGCTAACAATACTGCAAGGAAAACGAAGGATTCTAACAACTTTCTTTGCATACAAACTAGCCAAACTTAACTTTATCCTTGTCGACATTACTAGAATGAAGTGCGAGCTTCTAGTCAAGAGATCAACTATAAAGCATGTATCATCATTCCCTTATCTCCACTAAGGTAATCCATCAATAAAATATATATATGTCATCTCCCACTTACACTATAGAATTCCAAGTAGTTGAAGCAATCCGCACGACTTCATATGTTCAACCTTTAGCAGCTGACAATTTAGATGCCTACTTAAATGAATAACAACATCCCTCTTCATGCCTTCCCACCAAAAAACACGCTTCATATCTTGATATATTATTGTACCTCCTGGATGTATAGTAAAATTTAAATGGTGACTCTTGTCGAGAACTTCCTTTCTAACCCCGTTAATATCTAGGAACATAACAGTCTGTCCTTTGTAAAAACCATGATGAGCAATCTCAAAACCTACTATTCTTTTAGAATTAAATTCCTCGACTGAATCATCCATAACCTTAGCTAGCCAAGTATCTTCTCACTGACTAGCCTAAATTTAGTGTAATAGAGATGGTCTAACTACCAAATTTCCAAGGTGTCTTTGCTCGAAGTACTCCTCGATCGCTAATCGAAGTCTGCTAATATCTATAATTTTTTCCACTCATAACCATTAAACTAGCCATGGCTGCATAGCTCATGCGAAGTGCATTAGCCATAATATAATACCTTTTTAGAGGTGTATAGAGAATCTCCATATCATATGAAACAAAAATCTCTAACATTATTGTTGCCACAAATTCAAGCCCTTTTATGTGAAGAAGTACTTAAAAAGATTTTTGGTTTGTGAATAACATGAACCTCCCACCGAGAATGTGATGTCTCCACATCTTCAACGTAAATATAATAGCTAACAACTATAAATCATGAGTTACATACCACCACTCTTTTTTCTTAAGCTATTGACTCGCATAAGCAATAACTTTCCCATGCTATGTTAAAACTGCACCTAAACCCCTATTGTATGCATCAATGTATACGTTCCAATCCTCACTCCCATTTGGAATAGGAAAAATAAGAGTGCTAGTCAACCTATTTTAAGCAGAATGAACGCATCCTCACACTTCAAAGTCCAAACAAAATCTACATCCTTCTTGCTCAACTTCGTTAAATGAGAAGCAGTTTTGGGGAAATCCTAAATAGATCTATGGTAGTAACTGAATAAACCAAAAAAGCTTCAATTAGGTCTGACAATGGATACTTTCGGATGCGGATAGTGCCATATCGGTATCTGTATCCGAAATCATTTTCGAATATCACATATCAGCATCCGTGGATACGGACAGATATCAGATAATTACCTTATCTGCTAACAACAGATAAATCAAGAAACATAAATGGAAAATTTTAGTTTAACATATACTTTTTTTATTACCATTTATTATTAAAGTGTTGAAAATAAACAAATATTATGATAATAAATAGTTTTGAGCAGTTAATATGCATTTAATGCATATAAAATGAACTTCTAACTTAATAAAATAATAAATAAATATTTTCATTGTACTAAAGTACACATAAATTAAACTATAACCTTGAAAAAAACCAAACAGCTAATTTTCGATGCATATGTCTTCATATCTGCATCTGCATCAGTTTTTATGTATATCAGATTTTTATCCCCTAAGTTTCATGTTGATAGCATGTGTAGATTTTGAGTTATTGACCGATTATCATTGCAAAATTGAGTTGTGGAATCGATACGATATGATTCATAGTGTTGAATATGGATCGTACCTGATCCATCTTCGGGGAGTAGTGAGCTTTCATGCTTCTGCTTCATATTATCATCTATGCTTGATTTTTGGACCCTACAATCATCGCTCTAGGCTACTAGCCTTGATGACAGTCGAGTCTAACTTGTCCAGTCAGTTCGGATATAGCTGGGTCAAAATGTTAGATAACATTTGCCCTCCAAAGTACGTCTTGTTGCATACATGGCGTGCTTTGAATCAAAGCAAGTTAGACTCGCCGAAAAGAAATCCATCCAGTTTCCTGAATAGTCGCCTTCCTTCCATTGAATTATCTTACCAATTATTGTATCTCTCTTTAATTTTCATGATGCTTGGTCGATTTCCACTAGTATAAATTCGGGATTGTATTCCACCAGTTGTTATATGTGCCCGGTTCTATGGAGCCAGTAAGCTATGGCTATCCGATCCAGTTTTTTCTTTAATAATTCCAGGTGCAAATTCAATTTTTATCAGTTTCACAAAATCGAATTTTTTGAATATACACGCGCACGTTCAGGTACACATTCTTGTCATTGGCTCCCAGATGCATTTGTACGCTCACGAGTCGTCACCAATTCCTTCTAGTTTAATTGAAATTGGATTACAATTCCTTGTTTATATATATTATTTTATAATGAAATAGGGGTTGTAATAAGTCATTCGATGAGACGGGACTTCAAGTTCTATAGGGATGATGGCCTCGAAGCCGAGCAAGGGCAAATGGAGTATAGCCAATCGTGGACTTTGGGTGGTTCTGTATGCCCATAGTGCTGATGAGAGTTCATCAATCCACTTGCCTCTAGCCTTTTCCTAAATGCTTCTTCGAAATGGACTTTATGATTTTGTTAACAGCTTCAACTTGTCCATTAGCTTGAGGGTGTGCAACTACAGCAAATCTCTTTTAATATGATGCCATCGGTAGAAGTTTTTAGATTTAATGCTGTCAAGTTGGGTTCCATTATCAGTTACAATGGTTCATGGAAGGCCAAAATGACAAATGATGTTCCAGACAATGAAGTTGATCACTTTTTTTTCATTGTGATTGCAGCTGAAGGTTCAGCTTCAACCTATTTGGTGAAGTAATCCACTGCTATGATGGCGTATTTCGCACCACCTTTAGAAATCGGTAAGGAGCTGATGATGTCAATACACCAAGTGGCAAACGGCTTTGGAGTGACCATTTGAGTAATTTCTGTCGGCGGGGGCCCTCGGAATTTTTGCAAACATCTGGCACTCGTCGCATTGTCTAGCATGATCAGCTGCATCTCTATTGACAGTTGGCCAGTAATACCCGTAGCGAAGTATTTTCTCTGTCAAGGTTTGCGCCCTGGTATGATCGCCGCATTCTTCTTCATGGACTTCTCTCAAGACTCGTTTGATATCATCATGGGTGATACACCAAAGCAGGGGAATGGAGAAAGCCCTATCTATACATGACTCCTTGGATGATGCAACATGAGGCTTTGAGGTGGATCTATCATTTTTCATTCCTCCATTCAGGAAGAATTCCCCATTGTAGATAGTCTTTGATGGGAGTCATCCATGACTCCTTTTCTGGCTCTGTCTCCAAGATCTAGTCGATCTCCATCTGTTAATGCTTGGAATGTTAAGTTCTTCAACCGGGACAAGTCTATTTGCTGCGCATCCCCAAAACTGGCCAGCTTGGCCAGTGACTCGGCTTTTTCATTTTGTTCCATGAGGATGTGTGTAATGGTGTAATACTAGAAGTTAGCCGGTAGCGCTTGGACTCAGCTGAGATAAGGAGCGAGACGCTGCCCTCTAGCAAGATAATCTTCCCTGACTTTGCATACTACTAACCAGGAATCACTAATTATATGTAAAGTTTCCACTCCCAGTTCTCTAGCAAGTTTGAGCCTAGCGATCAAGTCTTCATACTTAGCTTCGTTATTTGTTGCGGGAAAGTCTACTTTTAGAGTGTAGCTGATCGAACATTCCTCAGGTATCATTAACACAACTCCAGTGCCAGAACACCAATCATTGGATGCTTCATTCGTGTACATTTTCCATCGGTTGGTCGGTTCTCCACTGCTCTTCGGATCGTCATCTGATGTAGCGAATTCAGAGATGAAGTCTGTTAATGTCTGTCCCTAGATAGCTCTCCAAGGGAGATAAGTAATATTGAATTGGCTTAGCTCGATATTCCATTTGAACAACCTTCCAAATGTCTAAGGTTGTTGTAGGACCTATTGTAACGGTTGGTCGGGTAGACGTTTATGGGGTGAGCTTGGAAGTAATGGCGAAGCTTTCATGATGTAATCAACAGGCAGTATGTGAGATTTTCCAGCTTTGAGTAGTTTCTCTCAGCACCTATCAATCACTTGCTAACATAATATACTGGCCTCTGGATCTGATTCTCTTCACGTAACAGTGCGGCACTTATGGCATGTACCGACACTACTAAATAAATGTATAAGTCTTCACGATCCAGTGTCATAGATAGGATGGGAGGTCCCTCTTAGTGATGTACCAGAGCTTGAAACGCATCTAGGAAATCCTGCATCTATTCAAATTTCCTCTTCCCTCGCCTGATCAAGTCGAAGAAAGGAATACACTTGTCGGTTACCTTGGAGATGAAGCACCTTAGGGCGACAACCTTCTCATTTAAGCTCTGTACTTGGTTAATCATCTTTGGTACCTAGATGTTTCGAATTGCTTGAATTTTCTTGGGACTAGCTTCGATTTCGTGAGATTTGACGATGAAACCCCGAAATTTCCCTAACGCAATGCCGAAAGAGCATTTCAAGGGATTTAGTTTCATTTCATATTTTTGTGAACATCTCCGCTAAGTCATCGATGTGGTTGTTTGATCGTCGTGACTTCACAAACATAGCATCCACATATTCTTTCGTCGATCGCCTGATCTGGTCTTTGAACATTCCAGTCTCTGGTAAGTAGCATCAACATTATTTCGTTCAAATGGCATCACAACATAACGATGTAGCCCTAGATCGGTAATGAAGTTGGTGTGCTCCTGGTTGAGGCGTGCATCAGGATCAGGTTGTATCTCGAGTATACATCCATAAATGAAACCAGTTCATATCCAGCAATTGAGTCTACCAGCTGGTCAATCCTCGAAAGTGGAAAACTGTCTTTTGGGCATGCTTTGTTTAGGTAAGATTAGTCGACCCATGTCTGCTACTTTCCATTAGCTTTTTTCACAAGAACTGGACTGGATACCCATTTCGGGTAAAGGGTGTCGTAGGTAAACCTATTGTTTTTGATTTTATCGACTTCCACTTTAAGTGCAGCAGATCTCTCCCAATCCATGATGTGTTGCTTTTATTTCACGGGGATATGCCTCGGGCCGATATTCAATACATGGCTCATGATAGTTGGCGAGATCCCACACATGTCAGAGTGGGTCCAAACAAATACATCAAGATTTGCTCAGAGAAAACCAGCTAATTCCTTCATCATCGTTGCACTGAGATGTGCTCCGATCTTTTGGACCCATGATGGGTCGTCATGGCTGACATATGTCGATTGTTAGCTCAGCGGGTGCAGCCTTGGATTCTTTGGGCTCCTCTTATTCATCTTTGTGGTCTATATCTATATAGAACCGATTGTGCTATTGTTGCTTGATATTGGCCTTATGTTGTAAGTTGAAAAATGCTTAAATGGGTTTGCCCAAGCAACGGGATCGGTTCTGATCCCTTGTTTTAGTGGAACTTAGCAGTTTTTGATTTGACATGAATATATTAGACCATTTGAACTCGAAATCAAACAATAGGACATGCCATATATGACTTGCATACTTGAACTAGCATATGCCTTTGAACAGATGTTTGCCACTTCAGACTTTAATAGATTAGCATATTTGTACTTGTACGGATTGCAACATGTGCCTTGAGTGAACTTGAATATGAATGTCAGATTTCTATATGCCCATAGCCGATCCTTGAGTTCAAACATAATTGTTTTGCGTAACAATCAACGTGAAATCCCGTTGGGATGTTTAATGATGACGGTCACTCCGGTCAATTCCCAAAGTCTTGTCATCAACTGTTGAGTTTGATAGTGACTGGTTATAGATGCTTTTAGCGATTATCTGCAATGGTTAAAGATCAAGCTTAAAGGAGTGTTGGATCAAACATCAAGTAGAGTTTAGTCTTTTGTATTCGAGTAATGCGCTATCCATTTAATGTACTCACGATCTGTTACTCATTGTTCGGTTTGGAGTGACTGTCAGTTGCCAATGAGCTTGGGCATTGATTTGACAATTCTATCTCTAGGCATCCTTTCAGTCATAGCCTTTTGTCATCGTAAAAACTAGGTATAATTCACAGTAACGAGCTATCGCGGTCAGTCTTTGGATGATCACACTTCTACCCGCAGTCTCAAGTCGATAAATGTACTACATGGACGGTCGAGTCTCATCCTAGTCGTGTTTATACTCCCACCTAAGCTCCAAGGACTTAAGTTGATCGATGAATGGTCAGTTCACATTCATCTTGTTTCTCGCTTGTGCCCTCAAGTCTGGGGCATATGTCGATAAGTAGGAAGGCAAGTCATGTCCAATCAGTGATTGATGCTCTCCCCGCCAGACCAAAGGCAAGGATCAGTGTGCAAACGATCAAGCCACATCCATTTCGTATTGCTCTTCTAGTTGGATCTTGGTAAGAGTCGGCGAATGAACGGTCGCATCGCATACATTCGAAGCTGGATGGTCAGTCGCGTCCATTTTGATTCTTATTCTCTCGCCAGATCTAAGGGTAGAGTTGGCTCAGGTGCATTCGGGTCATGCTCATCTGATTTCATACTCCTCTTGACTGATCGAAGGAGGGTGCTGGAGAATTAATGATCAAGTCGCACTTATTCATAGTTTATTCTTCTATCCATGCTCTGGTGACCGGAGTTATTCGATGGACGTTTGGGTCACATCCATTTGTGGTTAGTGCAGATCGATATTGACCCTCGATCTGATGGTACGATATAGTCGGTCGCCCATAACTTCAGATGTCATTCCGATTGGTTTTGTATTGAGGCCTCCTTGAAGTCGTTACCTTAAGTTGTAAAGACCACCCAGCCAGAGCTATAGTAAGATGTCATAATCAGCTTATCGTAGTTCGTACTCTCGTTCCCATTCTTGGGTTGGTAGAATTAGTTCGTGAACAATCGAATTCCATCCATAGTGAGTTTATACTCCTCCTTTCGAGTTTAGGTCGAAGTTTATGGAATATCGAGTGGTTGAACCGCACTCATCTATTTGTTTATACTCATATCCGCACTCTAGGGATAAGATTTTGTTGGCGAGTGATCGAACCGCACCCAATTTATGTTTATACCCAAATCCGCACAAGGGGACCAGAGTAATTTGCTGGACGGTCGTAACACATCCATGTCTTGGTTTGGATTTTGGGCTTGCCGATGTCCGGGCAAGGCTTCGATATTTCACCGTACCTCAAGCACAAACTAAGTCGTGGATGGACGTATCACATCCTCTATGGATTAGATGGTCGAACCACGTCCAATTTAGGCTTGAGCTCTCAAACTGCCCCTACATCCAGGGTAGGAGGTGATGCATGGACGGTCGCACCATGTCTACTTCCATTTGGATCCTATTTCTGCTGAGCCTTGGGAGTAAGATGAGTGTTCTGAAGAACTTTGAGCTCGAGCAGGGTAGAAGATGGTCAGATCGCATCCACTTTGAGTGGTGTGTTTGCCCCCAAGTCAGGGGCAAGAGTTGAGGAGCAGACGGTTGAACCACGTCCATTTTTTGTGTTTATACTCTAATCCATGCTCTAGGGACTAGAGTTTTATGATGGGTGGTTAGTCACACCCATTTGATGTTTATACTCTGGTCCGCGCTCTGGGAACTAGAGTTGATCGATGGATGGTCGAATCGCGTCCATCTTTTTGTGTTTATACTCTGGTCCATGCTCTGGGGACCAGAGTTTTATGATGGGTGATCAGTCCTACCCATTTGATGTTTATACTCCAGTCCGCGCTTTGGGAACCAGAGTTGATCGATGGATGGTCGAACCACATCCATCTTTTTGTGTTTATCCTCCGGTCCACACTCTGGGGAACAGAGTTCTATGATGGGTGGTCAGTCACACCCGTTTGATGTTTATACTTCAGTCCGCGCCTTGGAAACCAGAGTTGATCGATGGACGGTCGAACCACGTCCATCTTTTTGTGTTTATCCTCCGGTCCACACTCTGGGGACCAGAGTTCTATGATGGGTGGTCAGTCACACCCGTTTTCCACTTCGAGTCCTTGCCCTAAGTTAGGGCATCTAGTAGCTGATGAGCAGTCGAATCATTCTCGTCTTGTGATGCTTCGTAGGTCCAATCATGGTCCATGGAGGTTGGTTGGTGCCTAACTCTAGGTACTTGGTTACCTGCATCGTATGTAAGTAGTTTAATTCAAGTTAGTCGTAGTTCACAACATAATTGAAATTGAAATATAATAATTCAAAAAAATCGAAATAAGTCTCATTGATAAGTGAAGTAGCATCGTGTGCTTACTATTCCACTTTGCCCCTAGTTCCTTTCAACGGGATGTCGACCGTCAGCGGTCCAATTGATAATCAAAGTTCTTTATTGATAGGCATTAGATGTTCCCTGCCTGCCATTCTGCAGGGCTTGCGCATATTATTGAAGCTTTCATTTCTGTATCATCTTTCGGATCACATCTCGGAGGTGTCTGCAATCGCCAATGGTATGATTGTGTGTATCTTGAAATATACAACATTTCTCGAATTTCTTCTGGGTTTCGGTGGACTCTCTCGAGCCTGGTTTCCAGTACTGCTTCGAGTCGTGATCCTCCAAGTAGATGTTTTTGATTGAATCGTTCAAAGGAGTATGTGAGTTGGATTTTGGGATTCTGGGTCGTCTCCTAGAATCTGAGTCCTCATCTAAGGCCTTAATGCTGCCCTCGGTTTGACTTCCTTTAGCCAACGGACTTGCATTGTTCTTTTATCTAGTATGTCTTGCCTCCTCCTTGTTTAGGCACTGGTTCGCTTTGTAATAGAAGTTGTCCAAGGTCGTAGGAGGCTCTCCAGCTAACCAGTCGTTGAAGTGTGTCTCGAGGTCGATTCCCCTTATCAACGCCATCAGTATGATATTCTCGCTGGGATTGCTCATTTTAGTGACAGCGGTGTTAAATCTCTGCCAAAAGTTTTTGAGCGGCTCGCCCAACGCTTGGGATAAGTTGGGGAAACTCCTTAGCCAGCTGATTAAACGAGGAGATGGACCTGGGCGATGATCGCGTAAATCAAATGATAGATCGCTACTCCCCTAAGGAATATGGGAAAGAATAGGCATTTAATTGCGTTCGTCGCTCTGGTGGAATTCATGTGCCCTTCATTTTTCATGAGATGCATTTGGGGGTTTGTGCTTCCAGAATATGCCGGCATGGTTGGCATATTGAATCTCTTGGGATGTTCTGCATATTGAATGGCTTCAGTGAATGGGCTTCGACTGGGGGAAATGCTCCAGTCGTCGTTATTCCGGTCCGTTTTCAAGTTACGGCTGTTCGTAATGCTTATGAATATTGTATGCATGATTTTCTAACATGTGACGAATTGGTGATAATTTACTTGGAGTCCGACCCGAGAAAATTTTCTATTTGTTTGGAGTCAGCCACTGGTTCACTTAGAGTTGTTGAATTTGAAGTGCTTGGTTGGTGACGAATGGTGCTTGGAGTTCTACTGGTGTTTGCTTGGAGAAAATCTTGGTTTTATCCGAGTTTGACCTTGGGCCAGAACATCCTGGGTTTGCTTCGAGTCGAATGGGTTACTATTTCAGGTTCGACTTTGACGATGGATAGCTATACTTTGAGATGACATAATAAGCAACGTAGGGTGGTCATCACACAAGCCATCGTATCACAGCTGGCAAGACAGGCATTTGGAGGCTGGTCAATTGAGAGTAATCGTAATCTACCCTAGAAGCCTAATCCAGTAACCGTTCTCAGTTTGTGTCATATCATCGTGGTTCTCTAGCCTTTGGGTGTACCGTTTAAGTAGCAGGTCCTTGTTCATTCTTTGGTTGTAATTCAGTAGTTGGCGCTTGATCCCCTATGCCCCGGTCAGTCATAGGATGTAAGGAAAGCGGATAGAACGCACCATCTTTAAGTAGAGCTATTTTTTCAAAAATGGATCGTACCCGATTCATAATTAAAAAATGGATCGTACCCGATTCATAATTAAAAAATGGATCGTACCCGATCAATAATTTTTTGGTATAGGGATCGGAAATTTGCTATAAGAGAAGGATCAATCATTTGAGGGATCGGTAATATGAAGGAATCGGTCATATGGAGGGTTTGGTCAAATGAGGGATCGGTAATATAGAAGGATCGGTATTTCTATTTCAGAGGGATCGGTAAACGTCTTTGGAGGGATCGGTATTGCTGCTTTAGAGGGATCGGTATTGACGTCTTTAGAGGGATCGGTATTGCTATTTCAAAGGGATCAGTCATTTAGGCTAAGGGATCGGTTGCCATTGAGATTGGAGGGATCAGACATCTAGGCTTCGAGAGAGGGATCAGCTATTTTGGCCAACTTGAGTGCAAACTTTAGCATATAATCCCAAAAACTCGCATATGTGAGTGAATCTGATCCCTTCCAAATGGACATGAACACATGAACAACTCCAAATTAGAACACTAGCAAAATCAAATCCTCTAAAAACATAGGAAGTAGACTTAGTTCCTCTAACCATGACTATTAGCTTCCTTTAGATTTCCTTCAAATCTGAGTAGAATAGGAAGTTTGTCGGTAGAACGTTGGATCTATCTCGCGAATAAGGGAATCCATAAGTAGACGAAGAGATCCAATCAAGCTGAGAATTTGTCTCTTGGTTAAAGCACCAAATTGTTGACGCCAAAAATGGGCATCAACACCCAATAGAATCCAGTAGAGATTAAATGAAGAATGAAGTAAAACATAACAAAATTCATAAATGAACACACAGATTTTTATGGTGGTTCGGCAATCTTGGCCCACGTCCGCTTTATATTTTTATTGATCTTCCACTTGATTATGATTATAAGAATGTTTGGATCAGCTGGGAACAATTAGTGCAAAAGTGAAGAATAAAAATGTCAGAGCCTCGGCAGAGAAAGCAGGATCCCTTTTCTGACGCCATGCCTGCTGTATTTATATGGGAAGATGTGTACGGATCAGACTGAAATTTTGGCAGAAGGTTCAGGAGACCAAAAAATTTGCAGGCCCAACGGGGCCCACAATTGGGATGGGTATTGATCCCTATTAGTGCATAAAATGGGCTACAATCCCTATGAGGGATTCCCTATGATGTTAGCTACTTTCTCCCCAAATTTTGTGCAATTCCGACGTACGGTTTGTGAGATATCGCATTTTCCGTGAAGTAGTGTTGCTTGAATTCTGATTTCTACCGATCCCTCCAAAGGGAGCTTTGTCGATCCCTCCAACTTCCTCCAATTGAAATGAGATCCCTAGTGGGTGTTCCACATATTATATTAAGCTTATGCTCTAATTTTCATGTTGATAGCATGTGTAGATTTTGAGATACTGACCGATCATCGCAGCAAAATTGAGTTGTGGAATCGATATGATATGATTCATAGTGTTGAATATGGATCGTACCTGATCCATCTTCAGGGAGTAGTGAGCATTCATTCTTCTACTTCATATTATCATCTATGCTTGATTTTTTGACTCCACTAACATCGCTCTGGGCTATTGGCCTTGATGACAGTCGAGTCTAACTTGTCCAGTCAGTTCAGATATAGCCTGGCCAAAATGTCGGATAACACCACCTAAGTATCGTCAAGTCAGTCTCAATCTCTAAGTCCTCCTACCATGTCAGTTCTATTATTAAAGTTGGATTATGCAAGTATATTTGCAATGTGAAACAAGAAATACTTTATGCACACTCAATACTTTGGTCAATAATGCAACTGCATATGTAGGTTTATTGATCCTCTCAATTACCATGAATGGCCCTACATATCGAGGAGCTACTTACCCATCTTACCAAATAGAACAACATTTCTCATTAAAGAAACCTTCACAAATATAAATTCCCAACCATGAACTACAATTTCCTATGCCTTCGATTAGCCTAACTCTTTGTCTGTGTTGTGCAACCTTCATCCAATTACGGATATGGTTTATCATCTTGGTCACATCCCGAACCATAGTAGGTCCAAGTTTAATTGCCACCAATCTCCAGCCAATATTATTGTGATTTGTTCAACCGACCATATTATGCCTTAAATGGTGCCATGCAAATGATAAACCACTAGGTGGTGTTGTATTCGAACTCTATAAAATGTGGATGATCATCCTAAGAATCCCGAAAATCAAGGACAGATGCACGTAATAGATACTCAAATATTTGGTTCATCCTCTTTGTTTGACTATTAGTTTGTAGTTGACAAACTATACTTAAACTCAGCTCCGCCGCTAAGGTATTTTGTAACTCTCTCAGAACTAACTTGTGGACAATGGATCTATAAATCTAACAATACTGCAAGGAAAACCAAGGATTCTAACAACTTTCTTTGCATACAAACTAGCCAAACTTAACTGTATCCTTATCGACTTTACTATAATGAAGTGTGAGCTCCTAGTCAAGAGATCAACTATAAAGCATATACCTTCATTCCCTTATCTCGACTAAGGTAGTCCATCAATAAAATCTATAGATGTCATCTTCCACTTACACTGTAGAATTCCAAGTAGTTGAAGCAATCTGCATGACTTCAGATGTTCAACCTTTATTTGTTGACAATTTAGACGCCTACTTACATGAATAACAACATCCCTCTTCATGCCTTCCCACCAAAAACACGCTTCATATCTTGATATATTATTGTACCTCTTAGATGTATAGTAAACTTTGAATGGTGACTCTTGTCGAGAACTTCCTTTCTAACCCCGTTAATATCTAGGAACATAACCGTCCGTCCTTTGTAAAAACCATGATGAGCAATCTCAAAACCGACTTTAGAATTAAATTCCTCGACTGAATCATCCATAACCTTAGCTAGCCAAGTATCTTCACACCGACTAGCCAAAATTTGGTCTAATATAGATGGTCAAACCACCAAACTTCCAAGGTGTATTTGCCCGAAGTACTCCTAGATCGCTTATCGAAGTCTACTAATATCTATAATTCTTTCCACTCATAACCATTAAAGTAGCCATGGCTGCACAGCTCGTACTAAGTGCATTAGCTATAATATAATACCCATTTAGGGGTGTATAGAGAATATCCAAATCGTATGAAATGAAAATTTTAACATCATTGTTGCCACATATTCAAGCCCTTTTATGTGAAAAAGTACTTAAAAAGACGTGTGGTTTGTGAATAAGATGAACCTCCCACCGAGAATGTGACGTCTCCACATCTTCAACATAAATACAATAGCTAACAACTACAAATCATTAATTACATACCACCGCTCTTTTTTCTTAAGCTATTGACTTACATAAGCAATAACTTTCCCATGCTATATTAAAACTGCACCTAAACCCATATCGTATGCATCAATGTATACGTTCCAACCCTCACTCCCATTTGGAATAGGCAAAATAAGAGCGCTAGTCATCCTTTTTTAAGCAGAATGAACGCATCCTCAAACTTCAAAGTCCAAACAAAACCTACATCCTTCTTGCTCAACTTCGTTAAATGAGAAGCAGTTTTGGGAAAATCCTAAATAAGTCTATGGTAGTAACTGACTAAACCAAAGAAACTTCAACTAAGTCTGACAATGGATACTTTCGGATGCGGATAGTGCCATATCTATATCTGCATCCGAAATCATTTTTGAATATCGCATATCCGCATCCATGGATACGGACGAATATCAGATAATTACCTTATCCGCTAACAATTGATAAATCAAGAAACATAAATGGAATTTTAGTTTAACATATACATTTTTCAATCCCATTTATTATTATAGTGTTAAAAATAAACAAATATTATGATAATAGATAGTTTTGAGCAGTTAATATGCATTTAGTGCATATAATATGAACTTCTCACTTAATAAAACAATAAATAAACATTTTCATTGTACTAAAGTATACATAAATTAAACTATAATCTTGAAAAAAACCAAACAAATAATTTTCGATGCATATGTCTTCATATCTGCAGCCGCATCAGTTTTTCTGGATATCAAATTTTTATCCCCTTTTTAGATACGGATGTGGATGAATTTTGAATTTTTTGGTTATCCATTGACAGGCCTAGCTTTAAGTCTTAGTTGCACTTTCTGTTCTCTTCCAATCTTGGACTACTGTAATCTTTGTTGGGTCAACAGCAATACCGTTCCCCATCGGATCCATCTTCTAATCGGCAGTAGAATGGGTTTTGCATTGCAATTTAAATCTATGCGAAACTCCATTTCACATTGAAGGGGTAAACTAGTCACCTCCACAAACACATCAGTATGCATATGTGCAGTTAGAACAAATGCTAACTCATCATGAGATAAATTAAGAGAATACAGAAAGCTACACACCAATGAGCTTAGTTGATAACAAAACACCTCTAAGTGCCCACTATTCCCATCTCATAGAAATAGTCTTAGTTCTCTTGGAAGGCATTCCTCTAAATCTAGCAAAATATCTATACAACATGATCAAGTTCAATTGCACTCGAACATGTTCGGCTCTACTTCTCTGTTTCCTCCCATTGCATTAGCTACCATCATGGCATGCTTAGCACAACCATTAGTAGTAGTGCTACTGATGTGCACGCAAATGTGCATATTTTTACTTTCATATTTAATATACTTTTATTTTAAATAAATGTCATAGTTGGGTACTTTTACATGTTTAAAACCAAATTTCAAAAATGCTTTCAAGTCATCATTCATGCATCAATTTGGGGCTAAAATAGTAATTTTATGCATGTATTAATTTTGAGAATATTCATTTGCACATTTTAGATTTATTTGTAGGAATTTTGATTGAAATATGAAGGAGCTTTCATGGAAATATGCATGCACAAGGATGGAAAACAAAGGAATGAAAAATAAATCAATTCATGCAACATGGAGGACCCCACCTACCCACTTACCTTGATCTACAATTAAGAGCTAATGCACATGTTAGCGGAGATTAAAGTTACATGCATACTTAATGGAGTATTAATTAGAAGCTAATGATAACTTGGTAGCCACACTTCCTAAGGGGTATTTTGGGTAGCTCCCTAAAAAATGGATCAGGGTTTTAAGCTTGTATAAATACCCCTCTTATGTTCATGTAATGAAGTTTTTAGTTTTTACATTATCATGCAAGTTGTAGCCTCAAATTAAAAGAGAAATAAAAATGGCTTCCTAAGCCTCTTCTTCTTTGTCTACTTGCTTTTATTTCATGCTTTCATGTTCTTTTATGCTTATTTTCATTTATATGCTCTCTTATCTTTCATGTTAGTAGTTTAGATTTATTTTATGCAAGTAGATTAATTCTCTTTTAATTTAAGTTGCTCTTACTTTGCTTGTTTTTAAATGTTGAAATTTACATGTGTTGAAATGATAACACAAATGAGTAGCTAAATCCTTTCAATTTAGGGGTAATGAATCTCTCTAAAATTATGTAAATTCAACATATTGTGTGATTTATGATCTCTTTTATGCTTAATGAAAATGTGGATGATTGATGTAAGTTTATTATTGAATTTGATAGCCTATGTTGTATTCACAAATAAGCTATTCTTACTCAAATATAAACACAATTTACATCATCATTTTACTAATTGATTTTTGATTGTGAAATTAAAGTAGAATCAAAATTTTATGATCTATGTTACTAAATAAAATAGTAAATAGATCATAGTTAAAATAGCTTTTGCTTTGACTTCATTTTCATTACAATTGATAAGTGGTTTTATGTGTTGTATTATAGTTTGATGGTTTAAATTATGTTAGTTAATAACATAAATAGACTATACTTATGATAGATTCATCACTAATTCCACTTAAGATCAAAATAGAGAGATCATAGATTGTTTGTGTGTTGATTTATGTAAAAATATGAGAGTGGATTTGCCTCCAAATTGTTTTCTAATCTCATATTTAATCACTTTTATTTTTAGTTAGTCTTTGCATTTCTTTTTAGTTTAAAGAATCTCAAACAAGTTTGGTTTAACTTGATTGAGTAGAGTTTAAAATCACTTCAATTCCCTACGGATCGACCCGTACTCACTAAGTAATAAAATTGTACACCGTGTGCTTGCGGTTATTTTTAGTACAATTTTTTCGATAATTTTCTAACCGATAGAAAAATTGTCGATTCAACAAGTTTTTAGCGCCGTTGCCAGGGATTTGATTTGATTTTAATTTTATTCTTCGAATTATTTTTCGTTTGATTTTTTTGTGTGTGTTCATTTTGTGCGTTAATTTGCATTTAATTTTTTTTCTGCGCTGTGTGATTTGTGCTTCCATTTGATTTGTGTGCTTGTTGTATTTGCATTTGCATTACTATTTAAAAAAACAACATACACATTTTCCTTTCGAAACAAATATTATTCACTTCAATTGTATTTACATTTTCAAAACAACATATACACTTACATTTCTATTTACATTTCACTGTTTCACTATTTACATTTCACTGTTTCACTGTTTAAGTTTACAAATACATTCTACCGTGCATTTCATTCTACTTTCCCCCTATCTACATCCGTAGCCCCACTGCCCACACACATACTACATCTCACTTCCTTCAACAATACCAGTGCAGGCACTGCCAACTTCCAATGCTCCACATCAACACCACCTCAACATTAAGCCACCACCACAACTCACCGGTCATTATTCAATACTACCACCACATCAATATCACCACTTCCCCACTGCACATAACATACTCCCTACTGCCACCACTTGCCCCAATACTACCACCGCCAGAAAATACAACATCAACCACTGAACCATCTACATCAGTCATCAGCCATCAGTCATCAACCATCAGACCATCAACAAAATTGCACACTTCCTGCCACTGTTATACCTTCATCCATCTCCAATCAACGACCTACCATCATTTCTTCTACCAAAACTGCCTCCCCTGGCCATCAAACACTCCCCAACAAACTGTAACTACACTTAACTTGCTGCCTTTACTCCTTCAAACAACCAACCTGCATACAATTCTCTGTCCATCAGACTTCACACAACTTCCTCTGCCCATCAACAAATTACTGCCTACAACATTAAATTACCATTCATTCATCAACTAATTACCCTACTTGCTTGCAATTTAGTGCACAAACCAGTGCCTTGCCCACCTCATCGTTAAACTTCTCACTGGCTTGCCCACTTGATACCTTCATCCCATTACAACATCCTACCTTCATTCAACCAGTGCACATACACACTGTTGCCACTGCTACACATTACAACATCCTACCTTCATCCCATTACAATCCATCCACATACATCCTCAACTTGGTTCACCCAAACTGCTTCATACAAACTGCTCTTTATACAAACTTCTCTTACCACCTGAAGCTTCATACAACAATCTCCATAACCACCCTCCATAGCCAACCATTCACCCAAACTGATCTTCAACATTCACTTCCATACAACATCACACATCTTCCTTCATCACTACTTTCCCCCTACAACATTGCAACTGCACTTCAACATTGCTGCTCAATAACAACTGCTGCACTACAACAACTACACCAACCAATACAACAACAGTGCACTGTCACTACTTCTAATTCCACCCACAAACCAACATGCCCACCTGAAACAGCAACTTCCATCCCTTGCCAAACTTCACCCATCAAACTGCAACTGCTACACACCTCCATCTCAGTCACTCTTACCAACCTACACCCTGCCTGCAGCATCAATCTCTTCTTCCCACATCACATCTGCCTTATCACCACTGCCCACTACAAGTGGAACCATCACCACCACCATTGGCCTTACCGCCTTACTTCCTCTACCATACAACTTGCTTCTTCATACTATCTACCATATCCTATAACAACCTGCTTGCTGCCATACCAATACACATACAACTCCCTTACCACATACTCAACACCATATATACAACTCATTAACTACCTTCACTTTCAACCTCAACTGCCATCCCCTTGCTTCAAACAACTCCTCACCATCACTCGACCATCCCCAAACCTCAAAAATTACAACCAGCCTCGACCAAATCACCCGACCAC
The DNA here is from genome assembly GCA_030737815.1 of Allium fistulosum. Taxonomy (NCBI): domain Eukaryota; kingdom Viridiplantae; phylum Streptophyta; class Magnoliopsida; order Asparagales; family Amaryllidaceae; genus Allium; species Allium fistulosum. Next base: position 244,318,968 of record CM060905.1, on the reverse strand, counting down.
TTTGGCAAATCCCCTCGAATCCGCGAACCTAGTATCTCTGCACGAACCTGAGACTACAATCCCATCACCTGCACTGCAAATCCAATCAACCACTCTTTTACCAGATCGTCAATTCAATAGATTTTTTTTCTCTTTCTGTGATTGCCGTTTCAATTTCTAATTCGCCTTTTTTTATAGAGGAATAAGGATAAGATTGAGCGAGTTTTACAGAGAAAACGTGTTTGGGCCGGGCTTGAAGGCTTCAGTAAAAGTTTTTCTTTTAATTTGTTTCGTTTTGTTTAATTTGTTTTGCTTTAATTTATTTTTAGTTCTATCTTTATTTAAAAAAAGAGGATTTTCTTTGTTTCCAATTTTCTTTTGTTGTTTTCAATTTTCTTTTGTTGTTCAAATTTTCAGGTTGCAAAAGCAGACAAGAAGTGCTTGCTAAAAACCACCTTGCTTTGCTTGCTTATATATAAAAAATCACCGCTAAAAAAATTGCTAATAATTCTACATGCTCTGGTATCGTGCCCTTATCTATTATTTTTATTTGCAACGCATTGTTGGTTGCTTGCATTTTAAAAGATATTTTAAAAAACAAAAACAAAAACAAAACCAAATCTCATTCGTAGTTGCATTGTTAATTCACGTTTATTTTCAGTTTTGCATTCATCTCATCTTATTTTTCTTTTCTAAGGGAAATACCCAAATCCACATAAAGTGGGGGATTTCATCACCCCTTCTTTGACCTACAAATTGCATTTTATCCTAGAAATTAACTAATAATAATGATTAGACTTCAGACTTAAGGGAGTCGTGAGCTCAATTAGGGCTTAATTGTATTTTGACAGTTGTCTTCTTTGAACAATTTTATTTCTTGGTGTCTAGGCTACGACAGAGCAATAATCAGTTATAAATATTACGGTGATTCGTAAATATTATACTAGTTGTTTCTCTAAAGGTACTTAAATCTTCGGCTGCATTGCTACGGTAATTCGTGGTGCACCGATAACTCCAGTCCATTACCTGGTTGAGAAATATTTTGTTGAACTAAGACGAAGTATGATCATACAATTTTAGGTTAGGAGCTACTGAGGACAGAAAATTTGCAATTAAGTCCTTGCATTCATTTAGTTGCATTAGTTCATGCATACTTAAAAAAATCAAAATCCAAAACTAAATTTTTTTTGTACATTTTACTTAATTTAGTTCTTTTTTAATTCAAAATCCAAAAAAAAATCCTTTTAAATCTTTTCCTTTGAAAATTTACAATCAAAATAAAAAAAACCAAAAAAACATGTATTTTACTTTAAAATCCAAAAAAAAATTAAGTTAGTTTTTTCAAAAAAAAATCAAAACAAAAGAAATAATCTTTTCAAAAAGCAAAAACATATAAAAAAAGAAAAAAAAGGAAAATCCGAAAAAAAACAAAACAAAAATCAAATTTCCCTTTTTAAAAATAAATTTCTTTTGGTAAATACTTTTCCTAAAAAAGAATAGTAGAAAAAAACAATTTCTTACTTCATTTTCCAAACCTTGCTTCTTTCTCTTAAATTCGATTCTAACTTCTTTCTCTTCTTGACTTTTACTTGTGCATGAGTACTTGGACTCGTGACACAATAACTAATCATTGGATTCGTGACACAACAACTAATCGTTTAACTCGAACAAACGATCCTCCTGAAATGGCGAACTAGAACGGCCCTCGAACTCTTATGGATATAATCTTTTCTGATAGAGTATCTATTCCTTCTTGTATCACGTTACCCGCCCCTATGGGTAATCATTTCGAAATTCATTCAAACCATATTGTCACGCTTCCAAAATTTGGCAATTTTGAACACGATGATCCTTACATTTTCTTAATGAAATTCGAACAAGTTTGCGCAACCATTAAACTCCAACAACTTTCTGATGATGGAACCAAACTCCGATTAATTCCATTTGCTCTTACCGATTATGCTGAAAAATGGTTGTATAGCTTACCCTCAAACTCTATTAAAACTTGGGAAGAATTCGTTGAAGTTTTCTTAAAAAAGTTCTACCCCTTGGAAAAAACAACTAAAATACGAAACGAAATCGTCAATTTTCATCAATTCAGGGGTGAACCATTTGGAAAATATTTTAAAAGATTTAAAGAGCTTTTGATAAAATGTTCACACCATAACTTCGAAAAATGGACCCTTTGCCAAATCTTATATGATGGACTTGAAAATAGCTCACGAACCATGCTTGAATCGATGTGCCAAGGCAACTTTCTCGTCCAATATCACGATGATGCCTCGCAATTTCTTGAAAACCTAGCCGAAAAATCATCCCAATGGGAACGTTCTAACGAAAAATCCATTTACTCACGATCGAGCACACACTCGATAGGATCATCTTTGGCTTTGGAAGCTAAAATTGATGCAATGATTAACAAATTTGACAACGTTTTCTCATCCAACCAAATGAACCAAGCTTCCTAAACCATATGTTATAAATGCAAGGATCTGAGTCATATAGCCGATCAGTTCCCCCACTCAATCGAACAACTCAATGCTTTCAATAAAGTTAAAAATGACCCGTTTTCTCCAACTTACAATCCTGTTTGGAGAAATCATCCAAACTTTGCTTGGAACCAAAATAATCCCAACACGAATTTGGTTCATCCCCATTTTCAATCATTTCCGTACAATGCTTCATTCCTCCCTTTCAACCCAATCATTTTCAACAAAATTTTGCGGGTTCATCCCAAAATTAACTACAACAATCTTTTGCTCCTCAAGACGATAAACGATTGTCATTTCTTGAAAAAAGTATCGAAACTTTGGCTAAAGCAACTACTCAAAGCCTCCAATCAAATAGTAATTTGCAAAATTTATTAACCTCGTACATGTAGAATATGAGTCAATCGATTGCGAAATTTGAAATGCAAATGAGTCAATTAGCTAAGACTGTAAGTGAACATAAACGAGGCACATTCCCAAGTCAGCCAGTTCCAAATCCCAGAAATTAGAACATGAATTCGAATCAAGCCCATGTTGTTCAAGATAGCAACGTAACTCAAATGAATGCTATCACGACTTTACGTTCCGATAAAAAAATCGATAATCGAGTCGTTAATCCAAACGATTTATCGGATACCCCTCTCGACACTCCTAAAACAACAAACGAATCTGAACAAAACGTTGAGCCAAACATCGAATCAAACTCCAATCCAAATTCTTCTACTCAAGTAGACCCATCTACTGGGTATCGTGTTCCATTTCCACATCGTCTTTGACCCAAGAAACACTTTGGCCAAATGAAAAAGATGTTTGAAATTTTTAAACAAGTGAAAGTTAACATCTCGCTTCTTGATATCATTCAGCAAGTCCCAACTTACACTAAATTTCTCAAGGACTTGTGTACACAAAAACGACAATCTCACGTACCCAAGAAAGTTTTCTTAGCCATTGGACTTAGCGAAATCTTGTCCCAATCAATTTCTGTCAAATACAAAGATCCTGGATGTCTGATGATCTCGTGCACGATAGGAGATAAAACGATTAACAAATTCTTACTCGATTTGGGTGCGAGTGTCTATTTGATTCCTTATTCAGTTTACCAACAACTTGGCTTAGGTGAACTTAAACCGATAAAAGTAACTCTTTAATTTGCCAATCGTTTGATTAAGAAATTCACGGGAGAAATCAAGGACATACTCATCAAAATCGGTCATTTCATATCCCCATCGATTTCATCGTTTTGGAGACTCAACCCATGAATAATCCAATGAGTCAAATTCTATTGATTTTAGGTCGACCTTTCTTAGCTACTTCGAATGCTCTCATCAATTGTCGAAACGGTTCGATGAAAATCTCTTTTGGAAACATGACTTTGGATCCTAACATTTTCATTCAAGCAAACGAACTACATGACCAAATGCTGGAATTTAGCTTCATTCAAGAAAATTTTGATAACGAAACAGTTGACCTTAACAACGAATGCGAGACTATATACGAACAGTTGTTTCAAGATAAGGCTAACAAAATTGAAAATGCGCTTCTGTATGAACCCCTTACCATTGAATCTGAACTTCAATTGAATTCTTTGATTGAGCAACCCCCGAGGTTGGACCTTAATCCCCTTCCCGATCACCTTGAGTATGCATACTTAGGTGACAACGAAACGTTTCCCATCATAATTTCTTCGACTCTCTCTCTTGATCAAGAAACTTTCTTACTTTCAATTCTGTCAAAAAACAAAGAAGCAATTGGATGGTCGACTACCGATATAAAGGGAATTAGTCCCGCTCATGTTCAACATCGCATCCATTTAGTTGACGATGCCAAGCCCATTCGTGATGCGCAACGAAGGCTTAACCCAAAAATGAAGAATGCAGTTCGTGATGAAATTCGTAAACTTCTCGATAATGGAATCATATACCCAATCTTTGATAGTTCATGGGTTAGCCCAATTCATGTTGTGCCTAAAAAGTCTAGACTTACCGTTATCAAGAACGACTCGAACGAACTCATTCCAACTCGTACTCAAATGGGTTGGTGTGTTTGCATTGATTATCGAAAATTAAATGTTGCAACACGTAAGGATCATTTCCCTCTTCCTTTTATCGACCAAATGCTTGAACGTTTATCCGGTCACGAATTCTAATGTTTCCTTGATGATTATTCTGGTTATAACCAAATTTCAATCGCTCTCGAAGATCAAGAGAAAACAACTTTCACGTGTCCCTTTGGTACTTTTGCTTATCGACGTATGCCATTTGACCTTTGCAACAATCCTACTACATTTCAAAGATGCGAGGCCAGCATCTTTTCCGATATGATCGAACGTTTTCTTGAATTGTTTATGGATGATTTTTCCATCTTTGGAAACTCTTTTTCTGACTGCTTACACCATCCTGAATTGGTTCTTAAACGATGCAAGGACAAACACTTAACGTCAAATTGGGAAAAATGCCATTTTATGGTCAAACATCGCATTGTTCTTGGGCATGTCATTTCAAATAAAGGCATTGAGGTAGATAAAGCGAATGTTGACGTAATTGCGAATCTATCCATTCCCAAATCTGTCAAAGAAATTCGTTCACTCCTTGGACACATTAGCTTCTATCGACGTTTTGTGAAGGATTTCGGTAAAATCACTCGACCTCTTACGACTCTTCTTGGAAAAGGCGTTCCTTTAGACTTTAATTCTGATTAGTTTTCTACTTTCGAACGTCTCAATTTAAACGAACTCCTTTTTGCTCCCATCATTTGTTCACCCAATTGGGATCTTCCATTTGAAATAATGTGTGAAGCTTTGAACTTTGCAGTTGGTGCTATCTTAGAACAACGCATCAACGGGATCTTTCACGTTATACACTACACTAGTATGACTTTGAACGATGCTCAATTCAATAACACAACTACTGAAAAAGAGTTTCTAGCAGTAGTTTTTGCTCTCGAAAAATTTCGACAATATTTGATAGGCCCACACATTACTGTTTACACTGACCATTCCGCTCTTCAATATCTTTTCACTAAAAAGGATGCTAAATCTTGCTTAATTCATTGGATCCTTTTACTACAAGAATTTGACCTTACGATCAAAGATAAAAAAGGATCTGACAATGTCATCGCTGATCATCTGTCGCATCTTCCAAACGCACCATCTTTTTTACCGATAAACAAGAAATTTCCCGACGAACAACTCCTTTATGTTACTGTCGATCCATGGTATGCAGACATAGTGAACTACCTAGTCACTAAGGAAACTCCTTCATTTTGGTTGAAACAAGATAAATATAAATTTCTTTCCCAAGTCAAGCACTTCTATTAGGATGATCCATACTTGTTTAAATACTGTTCCGACCAAATCATTCGACGTTGCATTTCGGATTGTGAAATCAAAAGTGTTCTTTCATTTTGTCACGATCAAGTGTGAGGTGGACATTTTGGTCCTCGAAGAACTGTTGAAAAAGTACTTCAATGTGGTTTTCAATGACCCACTCTTTTCAAAGTCTCGTTCGATTTTTGTAAAACTTGCGATCGCTGCCGAATGATAGGAAGAATCTCTTGATGAAATATGATGCCTTTGAACCCTATCTTACGATCGAGATTTTTAACGTTTGGGGTACCGACTTTATAGGACCGTTTCTCAATTCTTTAAGAAATTTGTACATTTTCCTTACTGTCGATTACGTATCCAAATGGGTCGAAGTCGTTCCGTGTAAAACAAATGACTACAAAGTTGTTGTGAAGTTCATAAAAGAAAACATTTTTTCGAGGTTCGACACACCTTGCACAATAATAAGCAATAACATAACTCATTTCTGTAACCGATCATTTGAAACTTTAAAGAAGAAGTACTCGATAACCCATAAGTTATCCACTCCGTATCATCCTCAAACTTGTGGCCAGGTTGAAGTTTCAAATCAACAAATAAAACAAATTTTGGAGAAAACTGTTAACAAAAATCGAAAAGATTGGTCTCAGAAATCGACTAACGCACTTTGGGCTTACCGTACCGCTTTTAAAACTAACCTTGGGATGTCTCCATTTCATTTAGTATACGGGAAAGTGTTCCATTCACCATTTGAACTCAAACATAAAGCATTGTGGGCAATTAAGAACTTAAACTTCGATCTTGAAAAAGCTGGCAAAAAAAAAATTGCAACTCAATGAGTTAGAGGAAATTAGGAATGATGCATATGAAAACGAGAAAATTTACAAAGAAAGAAGAATTTTTTTTCATAACAAGTCAATCCTAAGAAAAACGTTTTCGCCAAACCAAAAAGTTCTTTTGTATGACTCTTGACTTCACTTATTCCTTAGGAAATTAAAATCAAGATTGATCGGACCATCTATGGTTCGAACTGTTTTTTCACATGGTGCAATTGAAATACAAAACCCCAGGGATGGAACAATTTTCAAAGTTAATGGTCATCGCTTGAAACCATACTTGGAATTTCTAAGTAACCAAGAGGAGGAGCTCATGATTCTTCATGAACCATACTATGTCTAGTAAGAAATGTTAACTCTCTTTTGTAAATATGTACATATTTTTCCCCATTACATTTAGTATATCATGCATTGACTATGGGGACACAGTCAAAATCAAGTGTGGGGGGAGTCTCATCTTCATTTTTCATGGTTTATTTTTTGCATTTCTCTTTCCAAAACTCAAAACTAAAAAAAACTAAAAATCCCAAAAAAAAAAAAATCTTTTTAGCATTTTGAATTATTTTTGAAGAAACACTATAGGATAGTATAGGTTTTGGTTATTAAATTGAAATATTTGAAAATTTATTTGTCTCAACAAAAATAAAAATAAAGTTTGATTACAAGTAACGAAGGTTTAACTAGTATATAGGAAGGTTCATGGGTGTCAATTATGAAGTATATCCAAATTGAAAATCTTTGTTTAAAAGTGTGGTTGAATTAAAGTAAATGCGATAACATTTTTGATCTTCTAAGTTAAATGGTGCTAAGATAATATTGAAAAAACTCTCTCTTCTAAAAAAATGTATAAAAACATTAAAAAAAATTAGTTTTTGTAAAAATAAGAAACACCTAGAGTAATGTGTTTACCCCTAAGAGTGTACACTCGCTATGTTTTGTACCCTTCTCACGTAAGCCCGAAAGGCAGTGCAGGATTGGTATATCTGGCCTTAGTTTATTTGAATAAGGTGTATGTAAATATTTTTAATAAAATTTACCACCTAGAGTCATACGTTCACATGCAAGTGTGCACACTCACCATGCTCTGTACTCCTCTCACGTAAGCTTGAAAGGTAGTGCAGGATCGGTATATCTGGCGTTAGTTTATCTGAGTTAGGTGTGTAAAAATAATAATGTTAATACTTTTCAAATAACAGAGAGTAAGCAATTGAAATCCAAGCATTATTTTCACTTATGTGATTTGACTTGTTATTCAAAAGAAAAAAAATACAACTTTGAGAAACTTCGAACATCAACTAAGGATCCATTTCATAGTTGCACTATGTTATCAACTGAAACAACTAGCCAAACTAGAGTCTATTTGTGATGATAACTTAATTTTCGTTGGAAATTTTGATAAGTAAAAGAACTTAAATTTCTTGATAATGACCAGATCTTATATTTAACTTATTCGTGTCAATTTAAAAGTAAATTCTTCATTTGTAAATATTCTCAAAAACTTGAATTCATATCTTTGTAAATAAATCTTGCATTTAGGAATGTTTCGTGTTGCATTTGGATTTTGTGGGTAGTATCAGCTGAAAACTCTCATGAATCCTACTAGGGATATCTAGAGGTTTAAAGGCTTGTTACATACGCTTAATGCAATCGTGTTTCTTACAAAAACGGATTTATCCTAGTTTTTCTTTATTGGAGGACGAATAAAAAGATAAGTGTGGGGGTATATGATATGCATGTAAATATGCATATTTTTACTTCCATATTTAATCTACTTTTATTTTAAATAAATGTCATAATTGAGTATTTTTACATGTTTAAAACCAAATTTCAAAAATGCTTTCAAGTCATCATTCATGCATCAATTTGGGGGTAAAATAGTAATTTTGTGCATGTATTAATTTTGAGAATATTCATTTGCATATTTTAGTTTTATTTGTAGGAATTTGGATGGAAATATGAAGGAGCTTTCATGGAAATATGCATGCACAAGGATGGAAAACAAAGGAATGAAGAAATAAATCAATTCATGCAACATGGAGGACCCCATCTACCCACTTACTTTGATCTACAATTAGGAGCTAATGCACATGTTAGTGGAGATTAAAGTTACATGTATACTTAATGGAGAATTAATTAGAAGCTAATGATAACCTGGTGGCCACACTTCCTAAGGGGTATTTTGGGTAGCTCCCTAAAATATGGATTAGGGTTTTAAGCTTGTATAAATACCCCTCTTTTATTCATGTAATGAAGTTTTTAGTTTTTACAATATCATGCAAGTTGTAGCCTCAAATTAAAAAAGAAATAAAAATAGCTTCCTAAGCCTCTTTTTCTTTCTCTACTTGCTTTTATTTCATTAGTTCATGTTTTTTATGCTTATTTTCATTTATATGCTCTCTTTTCTTCCATGTTTGTAGTTTAGATTTATTTTATGCAAGTAGATTAATTCTCTTTTTATTTTAATTTGCTCTTAGTTTGCTTTCTTTTAAATGTTGAAATTTACATGTGTTGAAATGATAACACAAATGAGTAGCTAAACCCCTTCAATTTAGAGGTAATGAAGCTCTCTAAAATTATGTAAATTCAACATATTGTGTGATTTATGATCTCTTTTATGCTTCTTAAAAATGTGGATGATTGACGTAAGTTTATTAGTGAATTTGGTAGCCTATGTTGTATTCACAAATAAGCTATTCTTACTCAAATATAAGCACAATTTACATCATCATTTTACTAATTGATTTTTGATTGTGAAATTAAAGTAGAATCAAAATTGGATGATCTATGTTCCTAAATAAAATAGTAAATAGATCATAATTAAAATAGCTTTTGCTTAGACTTCATTTTCATTACAATTGATAAGTGGTTTTATGTGTTGTATTATAGTTTAGTGATTTAAGTTATGTTAGTTAATAACATAAATAGATCATACTTATAATAGATACATCACTAATTCCACTTAAGATCAAAATAGAGAGATCATAGATTGTTTGTGTGTTGATTTATGTAAAAATATAAGAGTGGATTTGCCTCTAAATTGTTTTCTAATCTCATATTTTTAATCACTTTTATATCTAGTTTGTCTTTGCATTTCTTTTTATTTTAAACAATCTCAAACAAGTTTGGTTTAATTTGATTGAGTAGAGTTTTAAATCACTTCAATTCCCTATGGATCGATCCGTACTTGCCACGTACTAAAATTGTACGCCGTGCGCTTGCGGTTATTGTTATTATAATTTTTTCAGCGATTTTCTATTCGATAGAAAAATCATCGATTCAACAGCTACCTATTGCATTCACTGTTGTCCTTTTTGAGTACTCATCTTCATGTTTTGAACATGGAAACTCCCTTAGAATACTTCTAGTATAGAATTATGAAAAAGGGAATATTGTAGAGGAAAAATATATAAAAATAGTAGTGCACATTGTCTCTCTCACACACACATGTATGTATGTGGGTATATAGATAATACACACTCCACTCATTCTAGAGCATCATTTACCACATATCCAATGAACTCACCGTAATTAGGCTCAAGTAGTTGCTAAACCTAAGCTTTGATATCACATGTAACAATCCTCCACTTTGATATCCAAGACTGATACCCGATACTTCCATTAATATTCATGTTCCATATACTTCAGCATCCGATTACAAAATCGTTGGGTAAAGTGTAAAATAGTAGAAATCTTAACAATAAAACTATGCTTACATCGTATTGAAGAAATATAATTTAACATAGTCAAAATCAGATGGTATATATGACTGCTCCTAAAATAGAGTTAAGTTGCAACATCGGTAACATAAGTACTACCCTCAACTATGGATAGTTATAAAAACATGTCCTCACAATGTTGATGCATATAGGAGCGGAAATAATAAATAATAAATGCATCCAAAGCCTACTACTCATCATCGGCCATCTATATAATGTTAATTCTGATCTTGTACTCTTAGCCTACTTAAATGAGTACTCGAGTTTAAGGAAAATGGTGCACTTCGAGTCAGACATAAGTCCGATATGATAAAATCAAGTAATATGCCCATGCATATCACATCTCATTATGTGACCATGCCGCAAAAGCATATAATGGGCTTTCTTCTCATAGTACCAAGCCACTTAATATTAAGTGAATAAGTTCAACCATAGGTGTTTAAATTTCGTAATATTACATATATAATAGTATAGTAACATGCACATGCATATCATAATTTAATTTAGATAATAGTTGTCGATAGGTGTCTACGTTCATTATATATGTGTGTGTGTATTCCAATATGACAAGGGTGGACCATTCCCTAATCGTGGGTCAAAATATATTATAGGTTATTGAATATCCAAACATACTTATGCGAAATGGATCTTAAGGCACTAATATAAAAAAGTAGGGATAAATAATGTATGTCAACCATTTAAGAAATAACTTGCAAATCTATCGGTTATTTACTTGAATATGTATTAAAATAAGAAGCATATGTAGATAATCAAATATTAAATGCAAAGTAAAGTAATAGTCAAGAGTAAAAAACACCAGAATATTTATACCATTTTGGATATTCAACATTACGTCCATTCCTATACTCCTTGTACAAAATTTAGCTGTCACATCCTTTCTTTCCACGGATGGCAAGTACACCTTTACATTTTTATAATTTCATGGGTAGTTTGGTTCACCTTTCATCTTTACTTTCCACATGTGGCAAGAACTCCTTTCTCTTTGAAACGTTAAAGTATAAGCAAGTAATTGTATCTTCAACATAGAATCTTGTTTTTTTAGTACAATGATCATATAGAACCCAAATGAAATATATCTTTGAAATCAATAAGGTCTAAATGAGACCAAAGAAAGAATGATTGAGTATTCAAGTACAACTCTCTTATTTTGTGTGATTTGCATATCCTTGAAGAATATGAGTGAAAGTATATAGATTTTCAAAGAGATTGGAAGTACATAAAAGTGTTTTTCTCACAAAATTATAGAAGTGTAAGAGCAAGAGAGAATTGGGAAATTATTGATGAAAATTCATTTTTTAGACCTCCTCAAATAGAAGATGAAACAATGTGTCTATCGGTAAAGAGATGGAGCCAAAATCCTTTCGTTTGCATTTTAAAAACAGAATAACTGCCACTATGGCGACGTAGACCAATGGGTATGTTGACTTCACCTACTATATTTTGTTCTCTTTTTCTAAAATTCAATTTAGAATTCGACGCTTTTAAACTCAGAATGTATGTCTATATGAAGATGTTTGGAGATAAAATAGAGATAAATGAAAGAAGAATTTCGAAAGATATTTTTATGGGATCTTTAACAGAAATTCTAAGACCCAATGGACTTACTAAACACTTTCTGTTTCTTTATCTTTGAAGTGCTAGGTTTTCATAAATCTTGAGTCAAACATATCTTTGATTTGCTCAATATCATTCTCCATATATAAATCATTTCCTTGCTTTTGTTCATTGACTATCTTTTTTATCTATGTATAATACTGCATAACTTGGAGAAAAGTTTGTGTTAATATGTGTATGGTTGTTGTCATCAAAATCAATACTATCTCCCCATTTTGGATGACGACAACCGTACAAATATTTGAGAGATAAAATATAATATTTCTATTTTTGAACCTCCATTAACATTATGCACTCTCCCTAACAATTTTTCTTGTATATTTATTTTTCTCCTCCCGTGTCACCAACAAAAATGGGCAGAAAAGAGCTATTAGGCTCAATTAGACATAAATGTATAAAACCTGTATATAGATTTATATATGAATATGTATAAATAATGAACATGAGGGGAATTAAAATCACAAAAAACTATGAGATAAAGCATACATATTTTATGTATCATACTTAAACCGTTAAAAGATTATAGTAAAGCCATCAATACAACAACAACATAACAAAATACAAAAGATACCACTGAAATATAAAACACAACAAACACTAAATGATGACAAAAAACTTTAATCACAACCATAAACAAATAAGTAAATTAACAAAGAATGTTAATGAATATAGAATTTTATGCTTCTTTATTGGAGTTTTAAGTCTTCCAAGAGTAGGATAAAAAATATGATCCATAGAGCAAACTTCCCATTCATCCATTTTCTTCTTGTTATCGATGTCCATTTCATCATCTGGCATTTCTTCTGTTCTAAAGGATTAAGGAATATTTTCTATTATCTCTGTAAGAGAATAAGAGATGAAATGCCGAAATGATGCAAATTTCCATTCTTACTCGTGTACCATCAGATTTTGGTTGGTCTCAAGATGTTTTTGGTTTTTGGTGACTGCACGTAATGCTATTTTGAATGTTTGAAGTGTTTCCTCTAAATTATTGATTTTTCTTTGTAAATATTTTTCATGTCTATTGATGAAGAAAGATGTTAGAGGTAAAGAGGAGTAAATAATGGAGAAGAAAGATAAGATTTCTATAAGAAAAGTGTGTTTTTAAAGAGATAAAACCAAAATTATAATCGTTCCCAATATTTAAAATAACAAATATGAATCCTGAAAAGATTTAGCAAAAACTGTCAGTATGTCAACATATACTATATGTGTATGTTGACATACGTTGCATTAATAAATATATTTTCTTACACAAATGCACACGTTTCGTTAATACTTAAATGCAACATATATGAAATAGAAATACGATAAAAAGAAAATACTAGTGCAAATACATGAAATAAAGAAAATATAGCAATATAGATGTGATTAATTGCATTTTAAAAGGTTGATGAAGTGCATGATGATGGTTTTGGTCTAAGATTTTCTAAAAAATTTCAAAATTTTTGTTCATTTATTGGAAAGATTTAAGAACATTTTTCTCATCAATCGCTTAAGCTTCTTTGGATTCCTTAGGAGCTTTTCTTAATTCCAAATGATATTGGTGTTTGAAGTTCCATGGCTCCTATCAAATCTCTCCAAAGAAGTATCTTCCTCCTCCTCATATTCCTCTTCTTTAACCTCCATTTCTAGTGCATTGTCATCTGTCATCGTTCTTTATTTTTTCTTAACAAGGGATTCATAAGGCTCAAACTCATAGGGTATGTGCATAAGAGAAATGTTTTCCTTGTCGGGTATTTTGGATTTAGTGTGATTTCACCTCATTTATCCCCTCCAAAATAATTGAACATTCTACTCAAATATAGTCCATGAAATAGTGTATGTTCATGACTAGAATTTTTTTTAGATACAAAATCCAAAAACATCACTTGAGCCCGATTTATATTACATTTTAGCAAAAGTGGCAAACATTGCTTAAAAACTTTTTAAGTGGGATTGTTGTTGTTTCCACTTCTAAGTTTAACAATTTATGAAAAATGAGACTCATAAGTCTATCCTTAGATCTCAAAATTTTGCCTCTAAAGTCAAACTCTTTTCATTTTCCAACAAATCATGAATCTCACGATTATTGTAATATATTTCAAAATGTTGGAGCTCTTGACTGTCTTTTTTGCAACCAAGTATTTCACCAAGAAGTTGAGCATTTAATACAATTTTTACTCCTTTTAAGCCAAAATTCTCTCTCGTTTCCACTACCAAACTTTCCCACCAAACTTACATAAAACATTTTTACCAAATTTGGATATAAAACAAAATTGTTTTGAGAAAGATCGGTTAATCCAATAATTCCATTTTCCAAAGCAAGGTTTTGTAAATCATAAGAATTAAAATCATTGAAATTCACAAAACGTCCCGAGAAAGTTTTAGCAAATTTTGCATATTCCATATAGGATTTAATAGGATCTTCGTCATTGTAAAGAAAGTTTTTGAGTTTGAGAGAGATTTTTGGATTTAGCTTGTTATGAAGTTGACATAACTGTGAATAAAGAGAAGGGAAGAAGTAGTACGAAATTTGAAAATGAATGTTGAGATGAAGGATGGATGAATGAATGTGAAAATATGCAATGAATGGCTTTGTAACAACCTAAAAGGTGTTTATTTGAATTTTGAATTTAATGTGATATGGAGGGAGGTTCAAAAGTTCAAATTCGAAAAAGATTCCTTTTTGTATCAACATATGTCGACATAGACAAAGTGAGTATGTCGACGTATTCTTCTCTAGAAGCACCATAAATTCTTCAACCAAAGCTTTTAAATAAAACTATCTCAACTTTTTAGACTTGAGTGACTGTTCATAAAAAGGGATGATATCCAAAAGAAACTTTTAGCAATCTACATGCATGTAAATATTATTCTTTCATTTTCTTTTAAAATTAATTACGATTTGAAATAATGCATGAATTCTTCTTAAAACATACTTTATAATTATTGTCACGTAAATGGCTATATTTTAAATTTTCAACAAGTAAAATTGCAACACCCTGTAAAATTAGCGTTAATTAATAAACAATTAATAAGGCTTCAAAAATGGAATTTGAGAAAACGGTGGAATTTGGTCACAAAACATGAACCATTATGTTCCTAGCGATTTTTTGAGCAACTTTTATATTTTAAGTGTCACGATCGGAGCTCAAAGGAAAATTTTATTAGCGTTTGCTAATCAATAAAATAAATAAGCGGGACCCACCGATCGACTCCCAATATGGGTCGGTCGATCATTAGTGGTCGACCACTCATAGGGGTGCGGTCGATCGGTAGGCGAATGGTGGCTAATGTTTGAAACTTGGCCAACGGTACGAATTTAATATTTTTAATCGAATGGATATGATTGATTCGAGTGCCTATAAATAAAGGCCTAACCCCTCACTTCTTCTCTCGTATTTCCACTCCAAATAGCGAAGCTCTACCATTTTTGTTCTCCACTACTTCTTCTAAATTATAAAATTTTATATATGTGTGTGTGTGTTTATACACACAAAAATTGAAGAGAAGCAAAAAATAAAATAGAAGAGAAGCAGCGAATCAATATTGTGCAAAATGGTAAATTTCAATCTATATTCCCCTTAATCTCCAATCACTTCTCAGATATGTAATTCTAATAATATATATATACACCTTGTTATATATATTCTTTTGGATTAAAATGGAAAAAGAGGAGTCATTAAAGGATTTAGTTCAGATCTTGAGATTTGGAAAGCTTCAAAAAGGTGAATGAGAAATTATGTAATTTGTTTATAACAATGTAATTTATTTCCTTGGATTTCTTTTTAATTTTTATGCCTAAATAAATATTTAAGAATTGTAAGCTTAAATCTTACGTAATAAACACTCCCTACATATTATGCAATTTAGGAAGATTGAATAGGAATATTATTTACATCTAGATTTGAAAATCAGTCCCCAAGTTATGAAAAAAAAATACGGATAAAGATCTAGAATTTGTTCCAAATCTACAATTGGGTTGTAAAGATGTTAGTATAATCTAAATTTGCACTAATTCTATTGAATCTAAATTTTTGTATTTTAATTTGTTGGAAATATTATTCGTTTTACCTCCATAAATTTGTCTAATTTCTTAATTACATTGAAAAAGTGCAACGGTTGATTTGATCAGGAATATACATAAAAGGAGGAAAGAGATGTGTAAAGTATGGATTTTCTTTCTGTAGTTTACAGTATCTATTTCAATAAAATTGAAATAAATGATTCCTTGTAATTTCAAATGAACTAACCTCCTAATTTGGTTAATTTATGAAAAGTTATAACGAAAAACCTTTTTGAAAGGGTAATTCTAATGGATTAAAATATAAAAAGGAATATTCTAGTTAAGAATTAATAACTAGAAATATAATAATGAATATGTAAATACGTATAACCGTAGTAAACATTAAAAATAAAAATATACAGCATAATACATGTTAATATCCACATTAGGTACAATTAAAAAGTTAGAATAAAATATGCAATAAATGATAGAGTTAGGAAATAAAGATGGAAAGATTGTAATTCCAAAATTAGTAAGGTAATAAATGTTCAATAAATAGGGAGTTACAAGAATATAAATAGGTTATAAACAGACTAATGGAACTGATTAATGATATTAGTACACATTTATGAAGATTGATTAGAGAGACTTATATGCATTTATGAGGATTGATTAGAAAGATTAATATGGAATTATAAGGATTGATTAATGAGAGTAATATGACATTTATAAGGATTTGAAATTAGTAAATAGATTAAAGAAATTAGATGAGGATTGATGAGAGATAATCTAATTTAGACATTAATGGCTAATCAATACGAGTAACAGACATTTACTGGACATTAAAAGGAAATCAAGGCATAAACATGAAATAGGAATAATAACATAGCGAATATGTACATATTAATACTATTAATTACACGTAGAAAGCAATATAGTTTCTATAGTAGGGAATTATATAGCTTAAATTATATGTTTAGTTATACAGCGCAAATTAGTGGGCTTAGTCAATACTTAGGCTTTGGGTGGTAGATTTGATTTAATAGGTTGGGATGCGAAGTCAGTAGAGTTACATCATTGAAGTATGTCCTTCGCTCAGAGGCTACTAGCAATTGTGTACACTTACTACTGATGTGAGACATCACCAAACATAGGACCTGTGGGAAAGGAATATACGTTGCGGATAAGAAGGGAAAAAATATTCTGGGAGTTCACCTTGGGTGTGAAGTATTAAATGGCCTAGTACCTTTTGGGAAATGGGGTATGCTTCATATCCAATAAGAGGTAGTAAGTAACCAAATGGAATATTTCTTTGACTTGCTTAGGTTAGTCTAAATAGAGATGTCAACTGTGGAGGGTCAGCGGGCTATTTCAGTAGTTGATACCAATATTTAGTAGTAGGCTGGCATATGGGCTTGACGCCCAGTAATCCCAAACGAACAGTAGAAAAGACTTGGATTTTACCCTGTTGGATTTCATTTTCTATTAGTGTAGAATCCATATAGGATACGCAAATGCCTCATGTAGATGGTTAGTGAAAAATTAGTTAGTGGAGGTGGGCTAGTTAACCCTTAGATAGTCTTTGAGTTACGGTAGTAGTATGGCAATTTAATTATATATTATATTGAAAGCCATATATAGGAGTCATCCGCCTCTGTAGCAAGAACCGATAGACTAGCATTGACGATGTGAAAGGCCCGCTTCATATTTTTAAAAAGTATTAAGTGGCCAGGGTTTTGGGTAGATAAGTGTAAATATCTAAATATATATATATATATATGTTTAGATATATTTGGTGTGTGCGCGCACACACACAATATATGTATATATAATGATACCTTGGAGAAGGTAAGGTTAGGCATATCGTACGCACACATATGATTTAACGGGTAGCCATAAATAATAGACATATCATTTAAATGGAATTCAATCGGCATAAATTAATGGTATGTGTAAAGTATGTAATTTTCCAATCACCAGAACGTTGTTCTGACCGTCCTCCACAAAACAACCTACATGTTAGGTTTAGAAGGACAAGATATTTGTTTAAGATGGGAATAACAGATGATGAAGTCTTCTCTTTCATGCTTAACACAAACAAGGTGACTAATTATTCAATTCTGCTCGTACCTTTTAGAAGTCCCTCTCTTGTGCTATTAAAATCCCCACAGAAGATGGAAGCGGAAATAGCATGAGTATCAAGAAAATAATAGGATGTAAGTTGTTAAACCAAATAATGGATCAACATCCTGGATTGAGTGTGAAAGCACCAGTGCAGATAATCAGCAGCACAAATCTCAGATAAACAACAAATAAAAAACAGAAGTAAGAAAAGAGACACAGAATTTTTATATTGGTTTGGACGACTTTGGCCTATGTCCACTTTAATAAATCTTTATTATGATTATACTAGTTGAATCTCTCTGGATATCAACTAGTTAGTCCTTAGATCTAAGTTACAATGAGTTAGAATAAGTCACAAGTACAAGGGTTGACTGAAGAATCACAGTAACCCCCTTGATGATTGTTGTGATAGAGAAGAAAGTTGAAGAAGTGACGGAATTCCACTAGAGTAATGGCGACTTTCTCCCCAAAAAATATCCATCTCTAGTTGACGGTAGGATTGTATTTATAGGGGTAGGAAAGCAGTTGGGCCAAAGCCAACTTGTCAGAAGCCTCTACTCGGTGCTAGGAAGAAGTCCAGAAAAACCCAAGGCAACCGGAGCTAACATAATGGATCGCTAGCGATCCATGCTCTTAGACTATTTTTGGGTCTACCCTTTTGGGTTGCCTTCCTTTCATCCATTTGAATGCCTTGTCCAAATAACTAGTCATTTGGTGTTTGTTTGATCATCCATCTTCATGGGTCATTTGGTCCAGAAGAATCATTCATAACTCGCTCAAAGCTTAACGAAATCAGACGAAATTTTGCAGGTACACTCTAGATGGTGATTGGGACTGACCCAAAATTTTTTAGATGGTGGGCCCCAATCTACATGGATCATTAGCGATCCATCTAGTTAGGTCGCTAGCGATCCATCAAAAAATCTCCAAATGTGCCCATTTTTTCTGTGAGCCTTCATTTATGTCTTCTAAGTGTTCTCCTAAAATCTTAAGTCAATCCGACTCAGTATGAGTTCTCTAGGTCCATTTTAACTTAGCTGCTTTTGGTCAAACATCTTGAATCAGACGAGTCTTCAGTTTTCAAGCTAGTTGTTTGGCGTGCTATGAAACTTGGCTAGCGTGCCTAGAAATGATAATGAATCAAGATGAAAGAGGTTTGGGCGACTCATGATGCTTCCCTATGGATCGCTGGTGATCCGTGGGTGATGGATCATTAGCGATCCATTTACTTAGTATTTTATTGGTTGATTTTCCTTGAGTCCTATTGATTTTTTCGCTTGGTAGTTTTGGTCGAGTCTCGAGTTATTCTGGCATAGTCTGAATGTTCTAACTCCTATTGAATTCTGGGGTTAAAAACCGGTTAACACTTGCCCCCTCAAAGTACGCCTTTTGAATGAAACGTGTGCTTTGCTTAAGAACAAATTCCTGTCTCCAGTCTTCGATAATTGTGCTTTCCAGCTGCTTTAGTCTTGGTGCATCGTCCAGTTCCTTCAGATTCTCTTGTTAATCACAAGTTGTTTGAAACCTATTACATCTTATGACTCTAGCTAAATGTAATCTTTACATAACAATCATTCCGATTTCATTCAGAGTTATTACATCATATATCTCTAATTATATCACATATATCCATTTACACCACATATCTCTAATTGTCCCATATTCATTCGGGATTTACATCACTATCAATTTTTGCTTCTCATTAAGAGTTGTCACAACATATATAAAAATCACATTATATATCAAAATCACATCATATATCATAATCACATCATATATTGAAATCATCCTGTATTCATCCAGGATTTATCATTTTTATTCTATTTATAAGGCATTCAAATCCTTTTATTAAATCAAATTTATTTTAAGGCTCGATCTCTCCTGATCGCTTAAGTTTAATGTGTGATCTCTCCGGATCATTTAATGTTTAGTTTATTCCGGATTTCTCTGAATCGTTTAATGTTTTAAGTTAAGGGAACAATCTCTCCGGATCATTTGTTTTCTAAATTAATGGGGATTAAGTAAGCCCATCCACTCACTTTCCAATGAAGGGACTTACTTCTTGCACTCCGATCCCATCTCTCTGGTTGGGACTCTAAAGTGGTCAATATCGTACAAGTCCATCCACTCGCTCTTTGGCAAGGGGACTTGCACCCAGCACTCTGGTCCCATGGCGGGACTCTAAGGCGATCAATATCAGTCATCACAATCAATGCGGATTTTTCAAAATTCAAATATTCAAATAAAAAAACAAGCAGAAATCAAACAAGCAGGAATCAAAACAAGCAGAAATCCTAAATGTTCACCTCGAAGATCTGCCTAGAGGCCAATCTGGGTCTCATACACATGTAAACGGTCCGAGTTTATTATTGTCCAAAATAGTCAACTTAGGCATTTGACTCAGAGCGTGTCTAGGGACCGTTCAGGACCCCGTACACGTGTAAGCAGCCTGAGGTTATTATTGTCTAAATAACAAAAGAAAAGTGCAAAAAAAGAAACATGAAAGCAAAGCATGGAAGCCGGATTTGACTCCCATCTACCCCGATCATGGAATAACTTGTCTTGGCTCAAATCGCTGGGCGTTTCTTGATGCATTTGCCACAGATGGTGGTTATTCTTGCAATTCTATCACAGTTCTGTTCCTCATGTAATGTGGAAGCTGGTTGTTCCAAACCAGTTCTTCTATCAGATCATGAAGGTGTCAGCACTCATTCGTTTCATGCCCATTTAGCTCATGGAAGATGGAAACTTTCTATATCTTTTCACTCGATCAGTGGGCTCACTCCTAGGTGGCCTCCGGTAGAGGTTCTGCCCTCTAGTATCCAAGTATATCTATTCTGGGGTTTCAGTTAGGTCAGTGTATAAAGAGAATCTCTGCCCCTTCCTTTGTCGTTCGGCTCTCCGAAGTCATCATCGGTTTTCCTTTTCCCTTTGTCTTTTCCAATTCTAGCTCCAGATGGTCCTCTATCCTCCACGACATTTATTTCAGCATCCACATCGTCATCCTCGGCTTCGATGTCTTCCTAACACAAATATCTCTCATCTTCATAGTAGAATCCACAAGATCCATCGGTGGATCCCTTTTCAATACAGCTTTGAAATCAGTCTTGCTCGCGACTCTAGATACCGCTACCGTTAGGATAAACGATGGATCTGTCTGGTCGACCGCAGCTGCTGCCACATTGAATCTTGTTAAATAACTTCTTTAGGAGTCTTCAGGCCTTTATTTTAGACATTTGAGAGCATAAGTACATTCCTCGGTTGTGAGGCACGAACTCTGAACTGTATAAAGAACTTGCTCACCAAGTCGGTCCATGTGCTTATGGACCCATTTTACAACTGTCTGAACAATATTGCAGCCAAATCCATTAAGTATAATGGGAAGCACCACCCCATTACCTTCTCAGAAGCACCTAACACATCCATATGTTGGATGTGTCCCATCATGAATTATCGGATCCGTCTTCCCATCGTACATTTCCAACATCGAAAGCTTGAAATCAAGAGGATTTCTCGCATTCTGGATATTAGTAGTAAACGGATTCCTGTTCCCATCTTCTAGACCCTGATCATCTAATGAACCTTCGTACTAATTCAGCAATTCAGTTCTCACCGTCCAATACAGATCTCCGTCCTAAAGAAATACTTTGCCCCTATTTCGATGGGGTTATCCCAGGATGCATTCTTTCAAACGAATGCATGTGTTCTAATTCATAACTCTAGCTTGATTCAGACCTGCATTCCTTTGAGGAAGTTCTGGTACATATTCTTCTGTCGGTTGCATCCTAGTATTTGGACTAGCTCCCGTACCACCAGTTCTTGGTGTTTCAACAGTCACTCCGGCATTAGGATCGATTCCCATGTTGATTCTAGCGTTGCCCCCAAGTATCGGTTGCTCTGGGCACGGGGGAAAGACTCCATCTTCTTCCAATCCAACTTCGGCAGCTCTTGCATTATTCCCTGGATTTTGATTCCTATTCCCTACAGATCTAGCCATCCTTTGCTACTCTATCTTCTGGAAGAAGCCATCCATCATCTCCTGTTGTCTAGCTAAGATTCCACCCTGCATCTCTTTCATCATCATTTCCATCTCCTCTCTAATCACATAGTTGGGTTAATGAGAATTTAAGGATACCTCCAGGCTGCCCCCAGGCTCCGGTTGACTTGTTACAGCTCTAAATCCAGTATTAGGCCTACTCATCTTCTCTAAATCTTAGATTCAAACTTTAATTCTTCAAATCTCGTTCAAGGTTCTCAATGAAAGCACCAAAATGTTAACCCAAAAAATTGATCAACACCGTGGATCGAGTGTGAAAGCACCAGTGTAGATAATCAGTAGCACAAATCTCAGATAAACAACATATAAAAAGCAGAAGTAAGAAAAGCGACATAGAATTTTTATAGTGGTTCGTATGACTCTGGCCTACCTCCACTTTAATCAATCTTTATTATGATTATACTAGTTGAATCTCTCTAGATATCAACTAGTAGTCCTTAGATCTATGTTACAATGAGTTAGAGTAAGTCATAAGTACAAGGGTTGACTGGAGAATCACAATAACCCCATTGATGATTGTTGTGAGGGAGAAGAAAGTTGAAGAAGTGAAGGAATTCTAGCAGAATGGCGGCTTTCTCCCTAAAAAAGATCCATCTCTAGTTTAGGTAAGTTCGTATTTATAGGTATAGGAAAGCAGTTGGGTCAAAGCCGACTTCTCAGAAGCCTCTAGTCAGTGCTAGGAAGAAGTCCAAAAAAATTGAAGGTGACCCGAGCTAACATGATGGATCGCTAGCGATCCATGCCCTTAGAATATTTTTGAGTCTACCCTTTTAGGTTGAATTCCTTTCATCTATTTTAATGCCTTGTCCTAATTTCTAGTCGTGTGGTGTTTGTTTGATCGTCTGTCTTCATGGTTCATCTGGTCTAGAAGAATCATTTATAACTCGCTCAAAGCTTAACTAAAGTAGACGAAACTTTGCATGTACATGGATCGTTAGTGATCCGTCTGGTTAAGTCACTAGCGATCCATCAATCCACCTCCAAAATGATCCCATTTTTTCAGGGAGCCTTCTTTTATATCTTCTAAGTTTTCTCCCAAAATTTTAGGTCAATCTGACTCCGTATGAGTTCTCTAGATTCATTTTAAGTTAGTTCCTTTTAGTCAAACAGTTTAAATTAGACGAGTCTTCACTTCTCGAGCTAATTGTTTGGCATGCTATGAAACTTGGCAAGCATGCCTAGAAATGGTAATGAATCATGAAACAAGAGGTTTGGGCGACTCATGATGCTTCCCTATGGATCGTTGGCGATCCATGGGTGATGGATCGCTGGCGATCCATCTACTTAGTATTTTATTGGCTGATTTTCCTTGAGTCCTATTGATTTGTTCGCTTGGTTTTTTTGGTTGAGTCTTGTGTTATTCCGGCATAGTCTGAATGTTCTAACTCCTATTGAATTCTGATGGGTTAAAAACCCAGTTAACACTGGCCCCCCAAAGTAAGACTTTTGAATAAAAGGTATGCTTTGCTTAAGAACAAGTTCATGTCTCCAGTCTTTGATACTTGAGCTTTCCAGCTGCTTTAGCCTTGGTGAATCGTCTAGTTCCTTTGAGGTCGGTTTGCTAGGATGCACTCTTCCGACCACATAATGTAATATATACATCATAATCATTCTGCCTAAATGTAATATATACATCATAATCATTCTGCCTATGATGTAGCCTTGGTGGGGGGTTTGCTAGGATGCACTCTTCCGACCGCATGCCTGTGTTCTGATTCATAACTCTAGCTTCATTCAGACCTGCGTTCCTTTGAGGAAGTTCTGGTACATATTCTTCTATCGGTTGCATCCTAGTATTAGGATTAGCTACCGTACCACTAGTTCCTACTGTTTCAACAGTCACTCCAACATTTGTATTGATTCCCATAATGATTCCAGCGACGCCCCTAAGTATCAGTTGCTCTGGGTATGGGGCAAGACTCCATCTTGTTCCAATCCAACTCCGGCAGCTCTTTCGTTGTTCTTTGAGTTTGATTTCTATACCCTATAGATCATGCTATCCCTTGCCGCTCCATCCTCTGGAAGAAGCCATCCATCATCTCTTATTGTCCAGCTAAGATTCCAACCTGCATCTCTTTCATCATCTGTTTTATCTCCTCCCTAATCACATAGTTGGGTTTATGATAATTTGAGGACACCTCCTGATTGCCTCCAGGCTCTGGTTAACTTGCTACAGCTCTAAGTCTAGTATTAGGCCTACTCATCTTCTCTAAATCTTAGATTCAAACTTCAATTCTTCAAATCTCGTTCAAGGTTCTCAGCGAAAGCACCAAAATGTTAACCCAAAAAATTGATCAACACCCTGTATCGAGTGTGAAAGCACCAGTGCAGATAATCGGCAGCACAAATATCAGATAAACAACAAATAAAATGCAGAAGTAAGAAATGGGACACATAATTTTTATAGTGGTTCGGATGACTCTGGCCTACCTCCACTTTAATCAATCTTTATTATGATTATACTAGTTGAATCTCTCTGGATATCAACTAGTTGGTCCGTAGAACTAAGTTACAATGAGTTAGAATAAGTCACGAGTACAAGGATTGACTGGAGAATCATAGTAACCCTATTGATGACGGCTGTGAGTGAGAAGAAAGTTGAAGAAGGTGAAGGAATTCCAGTAGAGTAATGGAATTTTTCTCCCCGGAAAAGATTCATCTGCAGTTGCAGGTAGGATTGTATTTATAGGGGTAGGAAAGCAGTTGGGCCAAAACCAACTTGTCAGAAGCCTTTACTCAGTGCTAGGAAGAAGTCCAAAAAAGCTCAAGGTGACCCGATGTAAAAACCCTAGATTTTGTATAATATTTAAATTGGACTTTCTTTTATTTTTATTTTTTTTTAATTTTTTTTATTTCAAACATTTCATTTTTAAATATAAAAGATTATTATTAAGTGATTTATAGTTCAAATTAGTATAATTTGAATATTTTACTGTAAAGTGAATTTCTAGTCAAACCATTCAAACTTTGACTTTTAAACTTCAAATTTAAATTATATAAAATCTTAAATTTTATCTTTTATTATGAAAATATATGTAATAACTTGAACACTTCTTTTTGTTTCGTTGAAAACGGAGTTAAACAGTGAAAGTTATGTATATTTCAATATTGACTGCAATTTGTTTATTCTACAATTTTGTTATTTTTAAATTGTATAAATTATATTTTTATTGTCATATTTCATTTTAATCTAGGTCAATATGTTATTTATTAATATATTGACTTTCAAATATTTTTAAAATGATAATAGGATTTTTCCAAAATTTACTGTAATTATTCCCTATTTTTAAAGGCTGTTTTCTATTCTTCTGCTAATTTCTTCATTTAAATTTTATTTAAATTAAAATTTATATTTTTATTTGTGAATGCATTTTTAATTTTATGTTGTTATCTTTGTTATAAATATTTTTACAAGTCCATATAAATTTTTCAAAGTTCATTATGTTTATTTTCCATTTTTGTAGACTAGGTTTGCAATTTTGTGCTATTTTCTTATTTTAACCTTATATAATTAATAAATATTTATATATATTTTGTATTTTGTTATATTTTCGAATTTGTAACTGAAATTATTATTATTTTCAGTAAAGTAAACTTATAGGAATAAATTTAGGAAATTTGGAAAGTTTTTAAAAGCTTTTGAAACGTAAGTCGTTTCTTTTACCGTTTCCTCATTTACTCTTTGGCCGTTTTATTTTATTTTATTTATTTCTTTATTTAGCCGTGATTTCCTCCTTCATTTTTCACGTGGATCTCAGATCCATTTCTCATCTAAAAAAAAAATATGGCCATGGCTTGAAAGAGTTGAGGTAAAAATTATCATCTTCTTCCTTTGTTTTTCTACTTTTCTATTTTGAAATTTTGTACCTGTTCTCTCCTTCATAGCTTGGCTCCTCCTCAACCAGATCTGACCTGACCTCTACCACCCCTTTTCTCTGACCATCACCTACCCTATTTCACCTACTCCTCAGGCCGAACCAACCCAAGTCCAAGATCTACACAAAATCCAAAAAAATACAACCTATGCCTTGAAAACATGCTAGTTTGAGCCTTGTTGCTTCACCACCTCTTTTTCCACCACCACCACCACCTCTAGCCGCCACCACCACCTTGACACACCCATAACCATCACCTTCATCCTCTGTCCAGATCTGAAACATGTCATAGCCGAGCCCAATGACCTTGTAGACTGAGCCAAAGTTGAACCAAAACCACTATTTTGCATAAGCCTCTTCATATTCATGCGTAGTAACTCCTCCACCACTTCAATACCTTGTAGCCATGCCTTATAGGACCCAAACCTGAACCAAAGTATGTCCAAACCTGAGCCAAAACATTCCCTAGGCCGTGCAATTAAATGTAGGAAGCAAGGCAAAAGACTGTGTATTCGTATCTCTTTTTACTTCAAAGTTGTTTCAATTTAATGTTGTATTGAATTGTGATTTTATTTTGTTTTGTTTTGGGTTGTAACACAAGTTCTAAGCTTGGATCTCTTCCCACTTGAGCCTATTTTGTGTCATCGTGCCTTTTGGAATCCGTTGTGTCATTTGAGTTGATATCTCCAGCACAAAAAGGTGAGTAAATCTCACCAGACTAATATGTACTTATATAACTAGTAAACTGACACCATTTGAATCTGTAAAATTATATCATCCTGTTATAACTGTTATATTATGATCATATGATGCTCACCCCTGTTATTACCCATGTTATACCATATGTTACTGTTATATCATGTTATTCTGTTTATTTATATCAGTTTATCACACTGCAAGTTCCCTGTTAGTATAGAAATCACTATGGGTTGAAATGATACATACCCGAACGGACTTTAGAATAGGGAAAGATCATTATGGGCTGAAATGATAAGCCTGAGCGACTTTTTATTTATTTCATTTAACTTGGGATTGCGGGTTTGAAATGATAGAACCCGGGTTTTTCTTTGTAAACTGCGGATTGAAATGATACATATCTGTATCACTTGACCTAGGCTAGAAAATTATATACAGACCCGTGGTTTATATATTTTTCTGAAATTTTTAAAATAGTTTAAAAATGTAGATATTATGATATTTTGATTTAAATTTTATTAAAATGATTTCTATTAAATATTTGTGATTTCCTACAAATTAAATAAGTGAATTAAGTAAATGGTGAAGCAGAATTTGAAATATAAGTTAATTTTGGAATTTATGATTTTGTTTATAAATGGAATTTATGTAAGGTAAGGAAATATGACAAATTTGATTTAAAGATGAATTTAATGATTTTTATTAAGTAATAATAATGTTTTAAAGGTGTTAATGATTTTGTATAAATTAAAATATGGAATAAATGAATGTTTAAGTTGAATTTTTTGAAATATAACTTAAATTGGGAAATTGTGAATTTTGTTAAAAGTGAAATTTTAATTAAGTAAAATAAATAGAAATAAGTTATATTTTGGAAATTTAAACTTAGTTGTTAAGTTAAGAACTTAATTAAAGAAATGAAAATTTAATTGTTATTTAATTTGATTTTTGTACGGAAATTTGACTTTATAAAATCATAGAAATAAAGGTATTTAAATGATTGTTTTAAATGTGAAAATATATGATTTTATAAGTCAAAATGATTTATATTAAAATTTAATTATGTGTGAAATTGTAAATAAAACTCTGAATTTGATTTGACAGCATTTTGAAATGTAATGTAAAGATATTACAGCATTGGAAAATACTATAGTTGTTTTAAATGAACCTAATAGCAAATTTGAACTAAGGGTTATTATAGCACTTTGTTAGTGCTATAGTTGTTAAATTTAACTAAATTTTTTAATTGAAACTAAATTAAGATATTACAGCATTTTAAATGCCGTCTTTTGTTAATTAACTGTTTTTAAACATAACATTTCGTAGCATTTTCTAAGTGCTGCGAAAGTTGAATTTTCTTTGTTTAATAAATTCAAATGAATAAATGATCTTTGAAAAAGATTAAATTTTGGAAATTAAATATTTAATTATTAAATATAATGAATTGACTTTAAATGAATTAAATGGAATAGTTGATTTGGGAAATACAACTATTTTGAAATGTGATTAAATGGTATTTAAATTAAATAAATGATGTTTTGAAATGATATTTTGAGATGAATTTGAAATGATATTAAATCTTGGAATAAATAATTGAAGTTTATATTAGTATGAAAAATATTTGGTTTACTTGTAATTTGAATCTATTAAAAAGATATTGGACTTATGAAATATAGGATAATAAAGCTTTGGAATTTATTTTATAATTTGAATAGTTATTTTGTGGATTAAATCTATATTTGAAATTTATAAGATTTGAAATGGTCTATGGAAATTTAATATACATAAATGATTGAATTGAATCAAAACTTTGAAAATTTTAATACTTGATTTGAAAGTATAATAATTACACTTTTAAATGGTTTAAATGAATTATTTTGACTGAAATATAAACTATTTAAAAGGTGACTTGAAATGATAATAAATGAATTATATCTTTAAATTTAAAAGGTATTTAAAGTTGAATATTTAGATTTGAACTCAAATGATATTTTGGTATATTAAAATGATTTGAAATGAAGTTTTGAAAGGATATGATATTTTGATATATTAAAATGATTTGAAATGAAGTTTTGGAAAGATTGATATTTTGATATATTAAAATGATTTGAAATGAAGTTTTGGAAAGATTGATATTTTGATATATTAAAATGATTTGAAATGAAGTTTTGGAAAGATATGATATTTTGATATATTGAAATGATTTGAAATGAAGTTTTGAAATGATATGATATTTTAAATATATTGAAATGGTTTGGAATTATTTAATCTTTATTTTGATAAAGATTTGGATTTGAAATGATATTCTATTTTGAAGTATAAACTGTTTTAAATTATAACCACGGGTTATAATAACGATTGGTTGTTAAAGAGACCGGGATCGGATATGGACATACTCTCTGTCGATACCGAAAACTACTTTGACAACTGTGTACGCGGTGGAGTTTCCAGAATGAAGTAGGATGGTGGCGACGATCCTAAGGTATATACGTGGACCCAACTCCCGTGAGTTGGCATAAGGTGGCTAAAACAGGAGCGATCGACGGGCCAATGAGGCAGCACCTCTGATCGGACACACTTCTTCGATACCATTATATTACTTGTGATTGATTTGGTGCGCACCCTTGATTTGGGAGTGTTGTTCGAGGTGGGCGGTAGTGGCTGCTATGCATCACCACCAGTCCGGATGCGTAATTGGTATATCTACCCTGGCATTGCCTTGTGTGCCGTGTCACCTACCATATCGAGCCCACTACGATTTTGGTTTAAAGATCTGACCGCGTTAAGGTTCACCATCCCCTTAACGCTATTTTCTATATGATTATACTTTACTAATTAGACACTACTGTATATAGCGTATATTACTACATAGTAAATAGTTTAACGGATCCTTAAAGAATGGGCGATCCCAAGCATTCTTTAAGTTACTTGTACCTTATTACAGTTCACTTGAGTTGGTTTACATTATATAAGTATATATTGTCCTGACTCGAGTGTTTGTATTTTTATTTACGCTTGGGTCAGCCTGAGTATTCACAGATTTGGATTCCACTTTCTGGAGATTGGAATCGCTGGAGATTATCTGCTTATCTAGTTTTATCTATCTCAGTTCTGTTGTTCTATTCAGCTTGTACTTGGTTATCATATTGAGACTTCTGTTGTACTTTATTTCTTCTGTTGTATCTTATTTAACTCTAATATATTTATATAGTAGCTTCATGAACTACTATTTCTTTTACTTCTGATGCATTATTTTACTCTGTGTCTGTGATCCGTGATTATATTTATTTACTGTATATCCTGAGATTTGCCAAATTTTATTTACAACGCGGTATTTTGAGCAATTCAATTTCGGCATGAGTGTCTACCTATACACTTATAATGGATGCGAATGGTTGAAAATATCGGGTCGTTACACCCGAGATAACATGATAGATCGCTAGCGATCCATGGGTGATGGATTGCTAGCAATCCATGCCCTTAGAATATTTTTGAGTCTACCCTTTTGGGTTGCCTTCCTTTCATCTATTTGAATACTTATCCAAATATCTAGTCGTATTGTGTTTGTGATCATCTGTCTGCATGGGTCATCTAGTCTAGAAGAATCATCCATAACTTTCTCAAAACTTAACTAAATCAGACGAAACTTTGATTGTACACTCTAGAGGGTGTTTGGGACTTACCCTAAAAATTCAGGTGGTGGGGCCTAATCTACATGGATCGTTAGCGATCCATCTAGTTAGGTTGCTAGCGATCCATCAAAGAACCTCCAAATAATCCTATTTTTTCTATGAGCCTTCTTTTATGTCTTCTAAGTGTTCTTCCAAAATTTTAGGTCAATTTGACTCTGTATGAGCTCTCTAGGTTCATTTTAATTAGCTGCTTTTGGTCAAACAGCTTGAATCAGATAAGTCTTCACTTCTCTAGCTAATTATTTAGCATGCTATGAAACTTGGAAAGCATGCCTAGAAATGGTAATGAACCATGATGCAAGAGGTTTGGGCGACTCATGATGCTTTCCTATGGATCGTTGGCGATCCATTAGTGATGGATCGCTAGCGATCCAACTACTGAGTATTTTATTGGTTGATTTTCCTTGAGTCATATTGACTTGTTCGCTTGGTTGTTTTGGTTGAGTATCGAGTTATTTTGGCATAGTTTGAATGTTCTAACTCCTATTGAACTTTGATGGGTTAAAAACCCGGTTAACACTTGCACCCCTAAGTACTCCTTTTGAATGAAAGGTGTGCTTTGCTTAAGAACAAGTTCCTGTCTCCAGTCTTCGATAATTGAGCTTTCCAGTTGCTTTGGCCTTGGTGAATCGTCCAATTTCTTCGGATTCTCTTTCCAATCACAAGTCGTTCTAATCCTGTTACATCCTAAGACTCTAGACTCTGCCTAAATGTATCCATACATCATAATCATTCTGATTTCATTTGGAGTTATTACATCACATATCTCCAATTACATCACATATCTCCATTTACATCACATATCTCTAATTTTCCCATGTTGGGATTTACATCACAATCAATTTTTGCTTCTCATTGAGTGTGGTCACATCATATATCAAAATCACATTATATATCAAAATCACATCATATATCAGAACCACATCATATATTGAAATCATCCTTTGTTCATCCAGGATTTATCAGTTTTATTCTATTTATAAGGCATTCAAATCCTTTTATTAAATCAAATTTGTTTTAAGGATCGATCTCTCCTGATTTTTTAAGTTTAATGTGCGATCTTTCTGGATCGTTTAATGTTTAGTTTAACGCATGATCTCTCCGGTTCGTTTAACATTTTAAATTAAGGGGACGATCTCTCTGGATCGTTTGTTTGTTAAGTTAAGGGGGATTAAGTAAGCCCATCTACTCACTTTCTGGTGAGGGGACTTACTTCTTGCATTTTGATCACTTTTCTCCAGTCAGGACTCAAAGGTGATCAATATCATATAAGTCCATCCACTCGTTCTCAGGAAAGGGGACTTGCACCCTACACTCTGGTCCCATGGCGGGACTCTAAGGCGATCAATATCAGTCATCACAATCAATGTGGATTTTTCAAAATTCAAATGTTCAAATCAAAACAAACAAGTATAAATCAAACATGCAAGAACATAAAAAAAGCAGAAATCATAAATGTTCGCCTTGGAGATCCGACTCACAGCGTACTAGAGACCAATCTGGGTCCGTATACGTGTAAGCGGTCCAAGGTTATTATTATTCTAAATAGTCATCTTAGGCATCCCAATCAAAGTGTCCCTAGGGACCGTTCAGGATCACATACACGTGTAAGCGACATGAGGTTATTATTGTCTAAATACCGAAAGAAAAGTGTGGAAAAAGAAACGAAAAAGCATAGCATGGGAGCCGGATTCGACTCCCATCTAGCCCGATCATAGGATAATTTATCTTGGCTCAAATCCCTAGGCGTCTCTTCATACATTTGCCTCGGATGGTGGTTGTTCCTGATTCAACCGCAGTTCTGTTCCACATGTACTATGGCACCTGGTGGTTCCAAACCAGTTCTTCTATCAGATCACGAAGGTGTCGGCACTCATTCGTCTCATGCCCATTCAGCTATGCAAAGCTTTCTAGATCTTTTATCTCGATCAGTGGACTCCCTCCTAGTGGCCTTCGGTAGAGGTTCTGCCCTCTAGTATCCAAGTATATCCTTTGGGGTTTCAGCCAGGTTAGTGTATGAAGAGAATCTCGGCCCCTTCCTTTGTCGTTTCGGCTCCTCGAAGTCATTATCGGATTTCCTTTTCCCTTTGTTTTTTCCAATTCTAGCTTCGGAAGGTCCTTTGTCCTCCATGACATTTATTTCAGAATCCACATCACCATCCTCGGCTTTGGCGTCTTCCTAACGCAAATATCTCTCATCTTCGTAGTAGAATTCCACAAGACCATCGGTGGATCCCTTTTCAATGCAGCTTTGAAATCAATCTTAGTCGCAACTCTAGATACTGCTGCCGTTAGGATAAATGATGGATCCGGCTTGTCGACCACAGCTGCCGCCGCATTTAAGCTTTTTAAATAACATCTTAAGGACTCTCTAGGCCTTTGTTTTATGTTTGAGAGCGTAAGTACATTCCTCGGTTGTGAGACACGAACTTTGAACTGTCTCAAGAACTTGCTCACCAAGTCGGTCTATGTGCTTATGGATCCATTTTCCAACTGTCTGAACCACATCAGTCAAATCTGTTAAGTATAATGGGAAGCACCACCCCATTACTTCCTCAGAAGCACCCAACACCTCCATATGTTGGATCTATCTCATCATATGAATCGTCGGGTCTGCCTTCCCATTACACATTTCCAGCATCGGAAGTTTGAAATCTAGAGGACTTCTCTCATTCTGGATAGTAGCAGTAAATGGATTCCTATTCACGTCTTCCAGACCTGATCTGGGGGTCCTCCTTTAATGAACCTTCATACCCATTTAGCAATTCGGTTCTCACCATCCAATGAAGGCGTTCATCCTAAAGCAATACTTTGCCCCCTATTCCGGTGGGGATATCCCGGGATGCACGCACTCTTCCAGCCTCATGCCCGTGTTATGATTCATAAATCTAGCTTCATTCAGACCTGCATTCTTTCGAGGAAGTTCTGGTACATATTCGTTTTCCGGTTGCATCCTGGTATTTGGATTAGCTCCCGTACCACCAGTTCTTGGTGTTTTAACAGTCACTCCAGCATTGGGATTGATTCCTATGTTGATTCCAGCGTTGGCTCCAAGCATCAGTTGCTCTGGGCGTGGGGGCAAGACTCCATCTTGTTCCAATCCAACTCCGGAAGCTCTTGCATTATTTCTTGGAGTTTGATTCCTATTCCCTGCAGATCTAGCCATCACTTGCTACTCCATCCTCTAGAAGAAGCTATCCATCATCTCCTATTGTCTAGCTAAGATTCTAACCTGCATCTCTTTCATCATCTTTTCCATCTCCTCTCTAATCACATAGTTGGGTTGATGAGAATTTGAGGATACCTCTTGGCTACCCCCAGGCTCCGATTGGCTTGCTACAACTCTAAATCCAGTATTAGGCCTACTCATCTTCTCTAAATCTTAGATTCAAACTTCAATTCTTCAAATCTCATTCAAGGTTCTCAGTGAAAGCACCAAAATGTTAACCCAAAAAATTGATCAACACCCTGGATCGAGTGTGAAAGCACTAGTGCAGATAATCGGCAGTACAATTCTTAAATAAACAACAAATAAAAAGAAGAAGTAAGAAAAGAGACACAGAATTTTTATAGTGGTTCGGATGACACTAGCCTACGTCCACTTTAATCAATTTTATTATGATTATACTAGTTGAATCTCTCTAGATATGAACTAGTTAGTTCTTAGATCTAAGTTACAATGACTTAGAATAAGACACAAGTACTAGGGTTGACTGGAGAATCACAGTAAACCCCATGATGATTGTTGTGAAGGAGAAGAAAGTTGAAGAAGTGAAGGAATTCCAGTAGAGTAATGGAAGCTTTCTCCTTGGAAAAGATCCATCTATAGTTGCAGATAGGATTGTATTTATAGAGGTAGGAAAGCAGTTAGGCCAAAGCCGACTTGTCAAAAGCCTCTATTCAGTGCTAGGAAGAAGTCCAGAAAAACTCAAGGTAACCCGAGCTAACATGATGGATTGTTGGTGATCCATGGGTGATGGATCGCTAGCAATCCATGCCCTTAGGCTATTTTTGAGTCTACCCATTTGTGTTGCCTTCCTTGTATCCATTTGAATGCCTTGTCCAAATATTTAGTTGTTTGGTGTTCGTTTGATCATCCGACTTCATGGGTCATCTAGTCTAGAATAATCATATCCATAAATCATACAAAACCAAAAGTAATCATATGAAACTTTGCAGGTGCAATCTAGAGCGTGTCTAGGACCTACCCTAAAACTTTTAGATTGTGGGGCATAATCTACATGGATCATTAGCGATCCATTTAGTTAGGTCGCTAGAGATCCATCCAAATACCTCCAAATGATCCCATTTTTTCTTTGTGCCTTCATTTATCTCTTATAATTGTTCTCCCAAAATTTCAAGTTAATCCGACTTCGTATGAGTTCTCTAAGTCCATTTTAAGTTAGCTGCTTTTGGTCAAACAGCTTGAATCGGATGGGTCTTCACTTCTCGAGCTAGATTGTTTGGCATGCTATGAAACTTGGCAAATGTACCTAGAAATGGTAATGATTCATGATGCAAGAGGTTTGGGCGACTTATGATGCTTCCTTATGGATCGTTGGCGATCCATGGGTGATGGATCGCTAGCGATCCATGGGTGATGGATCGCTAGCGATCCATCTACTTAGTAACATATTGGCTGATTTTCCATGAGTCTTATTGACTTGTTCGCTTGGTTGTTTTGGTTGAGTCTCGAGATATTCTGGCATAATCTGAATGTTCTAACTCCTATTGAATTCTGATGGGTTAAAAACCCAGTTAACATAATTTATCATTGTCTACTCCATTTTTCATAATTTAAAGTTAAAGAAGATGTTTTAAAAAAATTGTTATATGTGACAATTTGGCTTAAACGTGATAAATGTTTTGAGTTAAAAATCCTACTATTGAAGAAGTAAGTCTTTGATGTAGAAAGTTTTTGGGAAGGGAAATTTTTCATAACACCTTTTTGGAAATCGAGCAACTTTTAAACCTCTAAAAAAAGAGTTTCTAAGTCATATTTTTAAAATAAAAGTTTTTGATTAGGTATTTCATAATTGTAAGGTGTAAAGAAAAGTGAAACCCAAACCAATTTTTGACGTCGAGTAAATAGGGATGACTGCATTGGTAAGACGAGGTAAAAGTTTATGCTATGGACGGAATTGCTACCAACGCTCGTATAGTAGCGATAAGAAATTCTCATTAAATATAAGGGATATTGGTATGAATCTAGGAATATTTTATTGAAGATGTGTGGTAATGCACAATTTATCCCATAATTGGGTACAATGATTGAAGTAATGGATGGACAACATTTATTGAAGGTCAAGAAGGCAAGTTAAGGAAGGTGGGTATTAGTTAAATGGCATACTAGGAATGTCCATCTTAATTTAGTAAGAGTGTTAAGGCCACAACATCATGAACCCTAGTTGATCATGAGTGGCTACTTCAAGTAAAATTCTCTTTTAGGATTTTGGGGTTGTAATTGCTAGTTGTCTCCCTTAGGTTCATTGAAAAGCATGCGATATGGTATGAGATAGGTTCATGTTTGATCATCGTATTGATTTAATGGATGGGATGAGACCGCTATGTAAATATATCTAGATTAAGAGACAGTGTAAACAAAGAAATCTCATAAAGACACTTAACTAGGGATAAATAGGCAATACTAGAATTTTATAAAATAAATTAGGAAATTAAGTTAGCAGCAAGAAATTTAAAATATTTAGATCCTAAAATTTTAGAAGTTGGAGAAAAATAAATTTTACCAAATGGAAGATAAGAAAAGGTTGTTATGGAATTAAGGGCCACTACTCCTATACCTTAAAAGCTAAAAGTTACAAATATGCTTGTAAGTAGTTTGTGGTTTCAAGAGTAAAAGAAAAGAAAGGGTTCCTCAAATCTTGGATTAACTACATAGTATTAAGGTCAATCATATGCATTAACTCATTAATTGAATCCCGATTTTGTTAAAATGTGGCTTCATTTACTTTTAAGGATAAAGTGGCAAATGTTTTGAAAAAAGTATAAATAAATATTTTGTGTTCAAAAGCTTTGAGAATTTTTGTTCCATTGCTTTTGAAAAACTGATTTCAAAGAATTTGAAAATTATGAAATGATGGTGGTATATTTAGAAGTGATGTGAAATATTTTCAACAAGGGGATTTGGAAATTTAATGATTGTTTGATAAATAGTTGTTGAAATGTTTTGTATGTAATGTTAAAAGTGGTGGAATGTTTTAGAAACAAAATAGTGGATAATTTTTGTATAAAGGAATTTCAAGTGATTTAGAAAAGTTGGTATAAGTTTGGAGAAACTAAGTCCAAATTCTTTTTGGGAGATTTTGTTCAAGTTCTTTTGAAAAAAAATATAATAAAAAACAAAAAACAAAAATATATTGTTTAAATGCTTTTGCGAATTTGATTTTTTAAACTGTTTTGCAAGTTGGGAATTCTTTTGGAAATTATTTTTGAAAGTTTTCTTTGCAATGAGAAATTTTTGATTTTCAAATTCCACAAACTGAAAGGAGCATCGATGTGTTAGTAAGTATGGGTTTTACTGTCCAACAAGGGTGAAAGTAAACAAAACATAGATAGTAACAAGAGAAAATGCTATTTTAGCTTTGGAATTTCTATTTTCATACCTTTTTTATAGTGAAACGAAACTTGCGCTTAAGATAATTACACTTTAACATCCAAAAATTAACCTCCTTATGCAAATCGTACTCGGAAAATTTGAAAAAATATAGGGGTGGAAGAGAAGGTTCCAAGTTACAACGTAATAGGTATACAAAAAAGGATGGAATTGTAAAATTTTCCATCTAAGTTCCTTTTTCGGTGTAGGAGTAAACATTTAGAAGTCTAAATTTTTACTATTTTGAATGTTAAAAATTATGTCCTAAGTTTTAGATGGTAGAGTTTTAATGCAAAATTAGTTGAACCGCACTCTTACTCGCGGGAGTATGGAAACTTTTGTATAAAAAATGATTTTTGAAAACCTGCATACATACAGAACTACAAGTATACTTAGGATGTTTGCTCATATCTTCAAAATGTTTTTAAAATAATGCCTTCATAAAGGAGGTTCCAATTTAGAGTCATTTTGCATATATGTTTTAGATATTATGATACACCATGCACTTTAAACATTTGGCTGCAAAAATTGGTTGTACACTAATTGGTTTGTTAGTTTAGATTGGTTGCACACCGAGTTACATGGTTCAACCCTTGAGAAATTTCGGGGACAAAATTCTTTTAAGTGGGGAGAATGTAACACCCTGTAAAATTAGCATTAATTAATAAATAATTAGTAAGACTCCAAATATGATATTTAAGCAAATGATGAAATTTGGTCACGAAAATTGTACCATTGTGTTCGTGGCAATTTTCTGAGCAACTTTCATATTTGGAGTGTCACAATCGAAGCTCAAATGAAAAAGTTATTAGCATTTAAAGTTTCAAGAGCGAAAATAATTAGAATAACAAAAATGGTAATAAATAAAATAAATATCCAGGACCCAGTAGTTGACCCACACTATGGGTCGGTCGACCGCTTGTAGGGGTGTGGTCGATCGGTAGGCGAATGGCGGCTAAGGTTTGAACCTTAGGCAATGGTCCGGATTTACTATTTCTAATCGAATGGATATGATTGATTCGAGTGCCTATAATAAAGGCCTAATCCCTTACTTCTCTTCTCATATTTTCCACTCCAAACAACGAAGCTCTACCATTTTCTCTTCTCTACTATTCTTCTAAATTATAAAATATAATATATATATATATTTATATATAGACACACACACGCACAAAAATTGGAGAAGAGTGGAAAATAAAGAAGAAGAAGAGAAATAGCGAATCTATATTAGGCAAAAAGGTGAATTTCAATCTATATTTCCCTTAATCTCATATCTCTCCTTAGATCTGTGATTCTAATAATATATACACCTTTTATACATATTTTTTTGGAGTAGAATGGAAAAAGAGGAGTCATTAAAGTATTTAGATTCAGATCCTGAGATTTGGAAAGCTTAAAAAAGGTGAGTGGGAAATTATGTAATTTGTGTATAACATTGGAATATATTTCATTGGATTATATTTAATTTATGCCTAAATAAATATCTAAGAGTTGTAGGCTCAAATCTTTCGCAATAAAAATTACCTACATATTTTGCAATTTAGGAAGATTAAATAAGAATATTATTTACACCTAGAACTGGAAATCAGTCCCCAAGTTCTGAAAAAAATTGATATGGATAATGATGTAGAATTTGTTCCAGGTCTACAATTGGGTTGTAAAAATATTAGTGTAACCTAGATTTTCCCTAATTCTATAAGAATGTAAATTTTTGTATTTTAATTTATTGGAAATATTGTCCGTTTAACCTCCATAAATTTGTCTAATTTCTTATTACATGAAAAAATTGCAACGTTTGATTTGACCAGAAATATACATAAGAAAAGAAAAGAGATGTGTAAAGTATGGATTTTGTTTCCTTAGTATACACTGTTTATTTCAATAAAAATGAAATAAATGATTCCCCGTGATTACAAACGAAACAAACCTCTTAATTTTTGTTAATTTATGGATTGTTATAACCGTAAACCTTTTTGAAAGGGTATTTTTAATGGATTAAAATATAAAAAGTAATATTCTTGTTAGGGATTGATAACTAGAAATATATTAATAAATATATAAATACGTATAACCGCGCTAAATATTAAAACTAGCAAGATAATTAATACAGCGTAGTACACGTTAATATCGGCATTAGGTATAATTAGAACGTTAGAATAAATCATGCAATAAATGATAGAATTAGGAAATAAAGATGAAAAGACGGTAACTCCAAAATTAATAAGGTAATAATTGTGCAATAAATAGGGAGTTACAAGAATTTAAATAGGTTATAAATGGACTAACAGGACTGATTAATGAGAATAATATGAATTTATGAAAATTGATTAGAGTGACTAATATGAATTTATGAGGATTGATTAATAAGATTAATATAACATTTATGAGCATTGATTAATGAGAATAATATGGCATTTATGAGGATTAAATTAGTAAATAGATTAAAGGAATTATAAAAGGATTGATGAGAGATAGTCTAATTTAGACATTAATGACTAATCGATATGGATAACAGACATTTATTAGACATTAAAAGGAAACCAAAGACTAAGCATGGAATAATAGCGTAGTTAATAAGTACGTATTACTACAGTTAATTACATGTAGAAAGCAATATAATTTCTATAGTAGGGAATTATAGAGCTTAAATTATACATTCAGATATAACGTAAATTAGTAAACTTAGCCATTATTTAGGCTTCAGGTGGTAGATTTGATTTAGTAGATTGGGATGCGAGGTCAGTAGAGTTACACAACGGAAGTTTGCCTTTGCTTAAAGGCTGCCGGCAGTTCTGTACACTTACTGCTGATGTGGGACATCACCAAACATAGGACCCATGGGAAAGGGATACACATTGCGGATAAGAAGGAGAAAAATATTCCGGGATTTCACATCGGGGTTGAAGTATTAAATGACTCAGTCCCTTTTGGAAAATGGGGTCTGCTTCATATCCAATATGAGATAATAAGTAACCAAATGGAATATTTCCTTGACTTACTTAGGTTAGCCTAAATATTGATGTCATCTGTGGAGGGCCAGTGGGCTATGTCAGTAGTTGGTACCAATATTTAGTAGTAGGTCTGGCATATAGGCTTTGACGCCAGCGATCCAAAATGGGCGGTAGAAAAGACTTGAGTTACGCCCTGACGAATTTCACTTTCTATTAGTGTAGAATCTGTATGGGATACGCAAATGCCTCATGTAGATGGTTATTGAAAAACTAGTTAGTGGAGGTAGGAAAGTTAACTTTTAGATGAGTCTTTGAGTTGTGGTAGTAGTACGGCATTTAAATTATATATTATATTATAAGCCGTATATAGGAGTAATCGGTCTTTGTATCTAGAACCGATAGACTAGCATTGACGATGCAAAGGGCCCACTTTATATTTAAAAATGTATTAGGTGTCCAGGGTTTTGGGTAGATAAGTGTGTGTATATATATGTGTGTGTGTTTGGATATATTTTTTGTGTGTGTAGCAGCGCTCTACAGTACCCCATTTTGCAGCACCCCTCCTGGTCCCCTGATTTCCACCACACATCCCCATTTAAATAATAGTGCTTTCTCGCACCTTCCACTAACTCTATTATTTAAATGCGGATGTGTGGTGGGAATCAATGGGCCAGGAGGGGTGCTACAAAATGATGGTGCTACTGAATGATGCTCATATACATACATACATACATACATAGATAGACATACATACATACATACATACATACATAGACATACATACATACATACATACATACACACACACACACACATATATATATATATTTACATACATAAATATATATACATACGTACATACATACATACATAGATAGATATCTATATATATATGTAATGATGCCTTGGAGAAGGTAAGGTGAGGCATATCGTACGTGCACATATGATTTAATGGGTTAGCCATGAATAATAGACATAATATTTAAATGAAAATCAACCGGCATAAATTAATGGTATGGGTAAAGTATGTGATTTTCCAATCAAAAACTTTTTTCTAACCCCTTCTTCACAACAATCCACAGGTTAGGTTTAGAAGGACAGGCTATTAGTTTAAGATGGGAATAATAAATGATGATGTCTTCTCTTTCACGCTCAACACGGACAAGGCGACAAATTATCCAAGGAGCGATATTCCAAGGTAGTAGCCTTAGTCAATGCATATGTTCTATTATACTTTTCAATTCTTCTGTGATTTTATGTTTATCGCACTCTGATATACTTATGTTTATTACAGGTTATGATAACCAATGATCCGTTCCCTAATGGACTTGGGTTTTGATCTAATCGAAATTCGGGCCCATTAAGGTGCAAGTTGTTACAGAAATATTAGAAATAAGAGGAGTTTTAGAGTTACTGACATTGCCGATGCTAATAATATATCTTTTTAATTATATTTGAAGTTCGCAATTCCACCATTTTTATATACAATATCGCTCAGTGTTTATGGATTTCTCGCCAGATATTTTGAACATCGGCTACTCAGCATTCATCTTTCTTTCTTTAAGTTTATTGCATGATCAAGTACCTAAAAAGGAAGATATATGCACATTGGTACCCTATTTTACTTTAGGATTCGTGAGGTTAAGTTTTGGGAAGCTAAACCCATAAAGAATTTGTATACCCTTTGAAAATATATTCTTTGGATAAATGAACTTTATTAACAAAATTATAATATATTCTTCCTTTCTATCATTGTCAAAATTTCTCGGAATCCACATATTAAAAAATTTATTTGGAGATATTAGTTTTGAATTTCTTGGTTTAGGTTTGTACTTGGTGGCTATAACAAATTTAGTACTTTGAGTGCTATTTTTCTTCAATTTAGGCTTTGGGGTATGTCCAAGTCCATATTTACTATTTGAGAGCTTAAACTTTTTAAATTTTCTTTCCCTTGTCAAATTCGTCGACATCAGTTTTTATTTTATAATTATATTTTTTAAATTTAAGAGTAATATTGTCTAAAGATGTAATTTTATCATTAAGACAAGTTATATCTGATTTCATTAAAAGATTCTTTGTTTTTCAAACAATATTTTTTCACTTTCAAGTTTTTCAAAACTTTACAGTTTCAAATTATTTTCATCATTATGTCCAATCTTATCTTCTAGACATTATTTTTCTTCAATTTAAACATTTTTAATCTATCTATTTCTGTTAAACTATTTTTATACTACTTTCTATGTATTTTATATCCTTGATACATATCATTAAAAACATCCATAATTTCCTCGTTAGAATTTCATACCTAATCATCATTTGCCATGAAACATGTGTTGGAATTTCTGTCTTTGGCCCACTCTCACTTTATGATGCATATCAATCATCCCACTTCTCCTTGTTGAATGTGTTAATATTTTTAGAGTACTTTAATTTCTTCATATCACGACAATCTCTTTTTATATGATCGGTTTTGTCACATTTGAAACAATTAACTTCATTTCAATTTTCGGAGTTATTTGTATGGCTTTCGGTTTTTCAAAACTTGTTCGTTTTCTTATATTTCCCGAGTTTCATGAAATTTCTAGTTATGAAAGCGATTTTCTCATCATCATTTGAATCATGATTTTCAGTTGTAGCATTGAATGATACCGACTTACGCTCATTTTCATGATTTTCTTTTCTTATTTATAACTGTACTTCATAGGATATTGGACTTCAAACTAATTCTTCTATTTTTATGGTACTAATGTCATTTTCTTCTTCTATGGATAAGGCCTTTTGATCTCATTCACTAGAGAGTGAATTTAAGATATTTCCAACCTAGTCACCATCAGAAAAAGTCATTTCTAGTGATACCAGTACATGTAAAATATCTTAAAATCTAGCATAGATATTTGAAATAAATTCAGTTTGTTTATGTTTTAAAAGTTGAAACTGATTTTAGATATTTTGGCTTATTGAACTTTACTTATACATTCTTATGTAACTTGTAAAGTCCTCCAACTTTCATGTTCACTTTTACAGGCTAATATTATATTATACTCATTTATATCTATGGCATAGAATAGAAAATTCGTTCCTTTGAATTGTTAACCGCTTGTGTCTTCTGTTCATTGGTCCATTGTGCATAATCCATTTAGAGCTCAGTGCAATCAATTTGTGTAACATTCTAACCATCTATTTCGTTTGACTGTAAATATACTTACATTCTACAAAACTAATAAGCATGATTGCTACCATTAAAGATTGATGGTCTAGCAGACCCGAGCCTTTACAAAATTGTTAAGTGTGTTGCTAGTATTATTGGTCATTTATCCTTTTTAAAAAAATCAAATTATGAATATTTTGAAAACCTTGTGCTCCGATACCAAATTTAGGTTATTAAATATGCGAACGCACTAATATGGAGTGGCTCTTAAGTCCACTGATACACTAGAGATGAGGTAAATAGTGTACATCAGCTCTCTAAATATCAACTTGCAAATCTACAAGTTGTCTACTTGAATGGATATAGGATAAAAAGTACAAGACGATAATCAAATAGTGAATGCAAAGTAAAGTAAAAGTAAAGAGTACAAAACATCATAATTTTTATACTAGTTCAGAATTCCAATCCTACATCTAGTCATGTACTTCCCGTACAAAATTTAACTATTACTTACTTGCTTTCCACGGGCAGTAAGAATACTTTCATAAGTGGTAACACCTTTCTCTTGACTTTCCATGGGTGGAAAGAACACCTTTCTTTTTACAACAGTAAAATATAGGTAAGTAGTTGTATCTTCAATACAGAATATTATAGTTATTGCATAATGTCTTATAAACATCCAAAAGCAATATATCTTTGAAATCAATGAGGAATAAAATGGACAGAGTGAATGATTGAGAATTCAATTACAGACTCTCTGATCTTGTGTTGCCTATAAATTCTTGAGGAATATAAAAAGTAAATTTGCAAAGAGAGTGAATGTATATAAAGGAATTCTTCTCAAAGAAGTATAGAAGTGAAAGAGTAAGAGAGAACCAAGAACTTATCGATGAAAATTCATTTTCTAAACCTCCGCAAATGGAAGTCGAAAGGATTTTTCTATTGGTGAAGAGACGATGCAAAAATCTTTTCATTTGAATTTTTAAAAGCAAAATAATAGTCACTATGTCGACGTAGACCCAAGTAGTTGACCCAAATGGTATGTCG
This sequence comes from Allium fistulosum, assembly GCA_030737815.1. Lineage (NCBI taxonomy): Eukaryota > Viridiplantae > Streptophyta > Magnoliopsida > Asparagales > Amaryllidaceae > Allium > Allium fistulosum. The sequence continues at coordinate 244,274,800 of CM060905.1, read as the reverse complement.
ACAAGTGCAGTTAAAGCGCTTAGCGGTTCCATAGCGGTGGAGGTGCAAAAAGATACGGTAGGGATATAGTAGAAAATGATGCAAAAAGCTTTATTAGATATAAAACCAAATATTTATTCTTATTCTCACATCATTTATGCAAGAAAAAGAAATACTGTTTAATCTTTATAAAAAAAATAAAAAATAGCTTATGCAGTCCAAATTTGGTGACTGTAATAGATTCTAACTTATTGAGCACTTATGAATTAAAATTATGTCTTTACCCTAATTTTGTCTATTTGGTTTAAAAGAAAACTAATAGAATCAACCGTTTTATATTAGTGTTGCTTAAACGGGTGCTAAATAGCCTTAATTTAGCGGATGTAGCAAAATATAGCGGGACTTAAAGAGGATGTACTTTTTAATAGCGCTATACTGAAAAAACATAGCAGTCGAAGAGCGCTATGTGCTATAGCGGGTTGTAGAGTTTAAGCAGGGCTTTAACTGCATAGATGTCGACACCCTAATATACTTTATTTTATTTTCCTAAAATTCAAATTGGGACTTCCATGCTTTCAAACTTAGAATGTATGTTTATATGAAGATGTTTGAGACATAATAAAATTTATTGAAAGAAGGATTTCAAAAGATATTGCTGTGAAGTCTTTGACAGAAATTCTAAGACTCGATAGACTTACTGAACACTTTTTATTTCTTTGTTGCATTCTATTGTCTAATTTTGAATATTTAATTTATCTTAAATATATAAAATATTGGTTTTTATAGTTTAGAAACTTATATTCAAATATAGGGACTATTTGAATACTTGAATTGTGAATTAAATATTAATTAAATGGATTTAATAGCTTTATTTAGATCCTTTTAATTAGTAAATAAAAATGATAAATTTAATTACAATAATAAATAATTCGAATAAATAACAGGAAAATCAATTGTTATTTAAATGACTTGATTTTTAGTGATGTATTTATAGTTTAATTTACTGGACTTTTCCATAAATTTTATTTTGGAAAATATTTAAATCATCATTTGACATATTTTACGAAAACTATGATATTTTTTGAAAATTTCACAAAATGAAATAACCAGTGTATTTTATTGTTGATTTGTGGTCGTGCCGCATTTTGATGCACGATTGTATTTTTATTTCCGTCGTTCGGGGTTCGTACGCGAATGGAATATTGGGTAGCAGAGTAACACGAGTATTTCTTTTCAAAACCTTTTTAAATCAAATTCATAAAATTGTCAGTGATATAATGGCTTGTGTGAAACATTGGGTTAACTTGGAAATTTTTCTTTACTTGATATTAATACAAAGTTGACTGATTTGTTATAAAACTAAAAAGCAAAGTAAACACTTAAAGAAAAAAATCCCATTCCTTTTACTCTTAAAATTTCAAACCAGTAAAATATATAATGGCCGTTAACTTCAAAATTAAAAATCAAATAGTATACTACACTAAAACTCATGATATTGGATTCACCAAACTCGTATCGGAGTGTGCTTCAAATCTTTATATGGATCACGGGTTTCGACGTCGACTGTTGGCGATCGACGAGGAATAGCCGACCTAGGGTTCGACATTGTCATCAATCGAAGATGAGGCATGAGGAATGGAGGCTGCCATCATTCTTCCCTTATCGACGTTCACCTCTCCACCATTCTTTATCTTCTCCAGTCATCTATAGTAGGAAGTGACAATTCATGTCATGTAGGTAAGCTTCGGTTAGAAATTGATTTCAGGAGTTGTAAGCAATGATTGGCAAAATGGAGGGTGGATTCGGGTTTCTCTGGTGAAGTGGAGTCGGACGGTGGTTATGGGAGGTCATGCAGTGGCTTTGGTCGAAACACGTCCATGGCGTGGTCGAGTTTTTGAACTCTCCTTGGGTGGATCCGGCAGCACCAAATTGGGTCGGGGAGGTGCAGCACACGGAGAGTGACTCATTGGCAAAAACCGTTCGTCGAACCAAGGTCGGGATCTCCGTGTCATGGTTGGATCATGCACGGCTATTTAAGTCTATGCATTTTTTTTCTTGTACAGGTTGTTTAGGTATTAGGGGAGATGAGTTTTGGTTAATTAAGGTGACTAATTAATTGTTAATCAAGTAATTAATTTATATTTTAAAATCGAAAACTTATAAATTCAATATCTTTCTCATAGAAGGTCGGATTCGGATGTGGTCCCTTTCGTAGGAATGTTAGCTATGCGATGAAATTGGTTTGGTCGAGTTAAGAGCAAGTGGAATTTTGAGCTAAAATCGAAGACTGGACCGGAACGCGAAAGCATTTGCTGGAATTCCTATGAGTTTACTCACCTTTAAATAAACTATATGATATCTGTGTTGCTATGAATTATTGTTGAATGCTTGGATGATAGTTTATATTGTGTTGGTTGTTTCTTAGGATTTAAGTTCCCGGTCGACAAGCGGATGACATAAATAACCATTGTGTTGTAGGGGACAAAAACAAAAAGGGAAGTTGAAGTGTACGTAGCGAATAGGTCACAACGGGACACTTCGATATACACATACATATATGTGATTTACAGGGGAATTTTCTAGGGAGACCCTAAGGGGTTTCTCACCAATATTAATTTACTTATATTCTTATGTCAGTTATATTGTTGTTTGGTTGAAAATATTTATAACATACTGATTGATTGTGTAAATGTCATTACAACGATTATTGTTGTACTGTAACTTATGAAATATCATCTCCTTAAACCCTTGTTGTGTGTTGAACTTGAGTTTTTATTTGCACAAAATAGATGTTTGATTGTGTTTTGCACTTTGAAGGTTGTTTAAACTATATTTTCAAATATTTTGGGAATTTTGAAAATAAATGATAAGTGTTGATTAAAATTTATAAAATGAGTTATAAATATGGTTAATTATCTTTCGGGGTAATTAATATTGTTTTAAATCTATGAAAAGATTTTAAATTTGATTAGTTATCTTTCAGATAGTTAAAGTTGTTTTAAATTTATAAAAATGTTATAAAGTGGATTATTTATCTTTAGGGATAATTAATGTTGTTTTAAATTAATAAAATAGATTATTAATTCAATTAATCATTTTAATAATGATGTCTAAAATTAATTAATTATTTTAAATAATGGTGTTTAAAATTTATCAATCATTTTAAATAATGATGTTTAAAATTGACTAATCATTTTAATAAATGATGTTTAAAGGTAAATAATTGGTCGAAGTAAATGTTTTTAAAATTAATTAACTTATTTAATAAAAGTGTTTTTAAGATTAGTCGACTGATTTGATAAAAGTGATTAAAGTTAATTAACTGATTTAATAAAGTTGTTTAAAGTTAATTAACGGATTTATTAAATGATTTATAAGTTGATTAATTGTCTCTTGGGATAATTAATATGGTTTTACATTAATAACAGAATTATATCAATCATCTTTTAGGATGATTAGCATTGTTTTAAATTTATAAAAGCATTTTAATTGATTTATTATTTTCTAGGATAATAAATGTCGTTCGAAATTTATAAATGATAATTTTTAAATGAGAGAAATCTTTTAAACGGAATTGTTTTCAAAAAAATAGAGCTAAGTGTAAATTGTTTTGGGCTTGTAGTAAACAAGGTTTTGATGACATTTTTTTTACCCTTCTTTTTAATTCACTAAGAAATATAATTTACTCTTTAAAAAGAATATTTTTAAAGGTGTTTTTAAAGTGTTTTACAAATATTTGTGATGTGAAAACCAAACACAAGTTTAGTTTTTTAAAAGTTAAAAAGTTTGATTCGGTTATGGAAAGGATAAAAAATTCAATTTTTCGTAATCCGATATTGCTTATATGAAAAGGATTTAGTCATGCTCTTAGCACCGAACATCAAGGTACGGAAACTTGTCCTTATCTCGAAAGTTAAAAATGTGGTCAAGACAATGAATAAAGGTAACACTACCTTCACTTGCCCGACTTCATTTTCAAACAATAAATAGTATAAGTTTGAAATCGACGAGTAATGATAAGAATATGAGATTTAATTTCCATATATGATCATTTTGAATATTCCTGACAGTTGACTTATTGATTATTGATTCAACATTTTTCTTTGTGTATCGTCAATTCAAGACGATTTGTTGCTCATTTGAGCGTTGATATCCTTTGTCGGAAATGACTAAAATCAAAGCATGAGTGGATGCCAAGCTATGTGGGGTTGCTCCTATTAGGGTATTTTCACATCTACTCTAGATTGGTTTTGGTGGTATGCGCGCGGAGATATGAAATACTCAGATTCTTGGTAAAGGTTGGCGGGGTCTGGCTTGGAGGTTTTCGAGAGCCATCGTTGTTCTCAAGTATATTTCTAGAGGTACACTTTCGGTGAGAAGGGTGCATCCTCCTAGTCACTGTTGGAAAATTCATTTCCTTGTCGTTGATTCAAATCTTTGAATTGTTTTCTTAATTGCATCGAGAAGTGACCGAAGCTCTTCTCGATGTTTAATTATTTGTGTCCATTATTTAAGTTTGGATTTTTATATTATTTATGCCCGTTCTTTCAAGTTTAGGTTTTGTTTTAATGTGTTTCCATTCATTCATGTGTAGAAGTTGTTCTTGTGAGGTGAAACCCGTTCCGTGATTAGCGGCGTGGTCTCACAGAATTATTATATGTTTATTATGTTACTTGAGTTTTCTCACGCTAGTATTTTCGGACTTATCTGAGTGTTATTTTATTATAATGCTCGGGTTAGACCGAGTATTTTTCCAGGTTGTCGTTGATGAGACATGAAGCTCATGGAGTAGAGCTGGATGTTCACCTACCGTAGTACTATTTATTTTCCATTGTATTATCATTACATGTACCATCGGTAATTGTAAGGTCAGGATGTTTTAACTATCCAGGCTGGTGAAGTTTGTTTTTATCTTTGACATATTATGTATTTTAGAGTGACAACTTTTACTGTCTTTCTATATTATATGTGATCGTTTTGCTATGAGATTCTATTTCTCTTGTTCTATTTCCTTTTCTTTTACCCTAACAATCTGCCTTCCCGATAATTGGATATTCGGCATTGAAATACTGTTGATGGATTTGGTGCTGACTTTCGATGGTCGAAAAGGTGGGTCGTTACATTTGCCTTTGAAACGCTTGTGTTACATTGACCTTAAATCAAACATATTTTTCATCTGCTCGATATCATTCTCCATAAGTAAATCATTTCTTTAATTTTATCCATTGAGTACGTTGTGTTTAATATCTTCATAATAAATCTAAAAATATTACACAATTTAGATAAAGTTAGTAGTAATATTAATATGGTTGTTTTTATCAAAATTAATACCTAGGGTATTAACATATGTCTTTAGACTAGATACACTTAAAAGATGTATGAACTTATATATCTAGACTAGATATGCTAAATATATCACTAGACTAGATATATCCAATTGATAATTATACACATAATCGATTCTATATATTTTCATGTCTTCTTTAGTCATTTTCGTTTTTTCTTCCAATGCATTCATTTATGCCAAAACCTACTCTTGAACACATGAACGCATCATGAGGACTCAACTTCTCAAATATGATTCCTCCTACGCACTTTCTTGTGGGTCTTAAGGGCATCATCGTTCTACTTAACTTATTATTAGTTTCGAAGTAGTATTGGTTGGGTTATACTTCAATATACTTGCCCATTTTATGGCCATCTCCAAACTGTCATTGATACCTTTTTGGTTAACTCAATTCCAGTTCTTCGTGAGGAACGAAACAACATATATGATTCCAAACCCCTAATGGGTAAAATGTTTATAACATATGGTAGAGCCTCACCAAGAGGTTTCCAAACTATATGGGTTCACATCTCTTTTATATCCTTTCTAAGTTAAATGTTAAATTCAACAATCGAAAGCAAACGTAGATAAATCAAAGTCACACTTTAAAAAGTATCATCTTATACACAACATGGTTTTATAAGACAATGGAGGATTGTGTCAAATACAAGGAATGCAATAAAATAAAGAAAATGTTACCATTAAACGTTATTACTTAGCATAAAAATACTCAACTTATACAGATTTACTATATTTTCCATTTAATCATAAGATGTTCATTCCCTTTTTAAAACATGATAAACCAGCTCCAAATGTTTTATGGGAATTTATATAATGTCTTTAAGATCAAAAGTTATCCCCCTTAAAATTAGTTAAAGATGAAAAAAGAGATAAAAGTACTAGAACTCCTCTTTAACTCTATGTTATTTCACTTTTCAAACCATCTACATATAAAAATCATTTTCTTATGTAACGTTCTCCATGTTAACCTAAGAGTATGTGCATAACATATCAAGTAAAGTTAACTTCATGTAATCATTTTATTTTTTAAAGAGGAAAATGTTACAAAATGCTATAAAAACATCTTTAACTTCACGTAACTTAACTGCTTAAAACCATGGCATATACAACATATCTTATCATGTACTATTGTTTATATAACCTTAGAGTATACATACAAAAAATCATGTTGAATTTACTTCATTTAAATTACCATTAAATTGTGAACTTCTGTTTTGAACACATGAATTTCTAACTCATTCATTTTGTTAAAAATATAGTTTCTAACTTCATTTACTTAACTAAATGTCCATAGCCATGTACACTATATTACCACTAATGTTAACATATAGTTAAAGTCACTTTAATAAGTTCGACAACAAAGCTATAAGTGAACAACTTACTTTGTAAATGTCATCTTGTTTTAAAAAAGATAAGACATCATGTGAACATACAAGTCCATTTCAATTCAACTATATTGCAATATAATGTGTACATCACATAGTATACACATATAATAAATAGTATATGGTGTGATTAAATGAATAAACTCATTTGAATCAAAAGCTAGCTACTTAAGATCACTCCTTCCTTCTCCTTGCACCAAAGTCAAGCCAGACCACCTTTTTTCTAAACACTCTCTTGTGCTTCGTAATTAAGTATAAGTATCGTATGTGAGTTTGAGTTGATTTGATGATATTTATGCTTGATTATATTTTTGGTTTTAAGAAGTTTTTGAAGAGATAAGAAAAGTTAGGTAGTTTGATTTAAGGAATATGCATGTGAATGTGAGAGGTATGCATGTGCATATGTAGAATTGTAAAAGAAACCAAGGTTAAAAGATTCATTATCCTCATGCCCCTTGTTCCCTTGGCCCCTCCTCTTCATCCTTTACCATCGCAAAAATCTTCTCCCTTGTCTTCACCAAAATATTACATCCACATTCTTAATCACTTTTATATTTATCTTAAATAAACGAACACATTAGTGTTACACATTATTCACATATGTAGATTCATTAACGTTTAACTACTTTTTACCATATTTAAATTTGATTATCGATGACATATTTTTCGGTCACATTAATCATATTTACTTATGTATGTAAAAATATTTCGAAATTGATTTTGTTAACATTAATCATATGTATAAGTGTCAAAACCCAGATTGTTGCAAATGGATCGATATCGATCGATCTACTTGGAGCAATTGCACCAAGTAAATCAGTTATTTCAATATTTTCCTCTCCATCTCTTTCCTAATTTTCTCCAAGCCTCTTTATAGAACTCCCTTCATTAGATCTAGTTGGAGAATTCACTCTACCCCTACGATCTTTAGTGCTTGATCTATCTCCTTAAGGGGCTTGCCTCACCCAATCAAACAACCTTACCAACTCTTCCATCGACGTTCGTTGCGTTGCTTTCATCCTTCGGTTGACTACATTCATCATCTCCTCCAATTCTTCTGTAGTTACCATATACCATGGAGGTTGCCTAGTTTCTTCACTTCCACTACAATTTCCAATGCTTCCTCTATCAGATGCTCCTCTTGCTATCCCGGGTTCTTCTTAGGTCCCATTTCATATGATCTCCTTGTAGATTTATTCAAATCCTAGTGACAATGGAGATCTATCATGATCTTTAAGTTTTCAATGAGAGCACCAAAAATATTAGCCAAAAGTTGGTTTAATATCCGCCAATCAATTGATTTCATGAATATGATGATTGAAAATAGTCGTATTAAATCAATTACTATAGATTAAGGGAAATAAATATAAAAATATGAAGACGAAAAGAAATAATCAAGACACAAGAGATTTATAGTGGTTTGACTATGCATATGTCCATTTTAATAATTCTATATTACTTATTACACATTAGATCCAGAAAAATATCAACCACAATCTCGAAATTCAGTTAGAAATTACAAAGGTAGCACTTTCTCTAAGATGTGTAAGAGCAATTTGGCAAGATCCAAAAGAATCCCTCTTTTATTGCACCTAGACCCATATTCATATTGTAAATAGCTATTATTGGGCCTTTGAGTCGTCAGATTGCATTGTTAGCCCATTAGAAATCACCATAGATTAAGATCCAAGAAAATAATGGAAGCACAGAGCAAAAGCAAAAAATGCTAAGCTGATGGATTGGTATTGATCCATAGCAAGATATCTTGTTGCATCATGTATGATGCTTCTTAGCTTGATGCTCCAACACACTCTATGAGAATGGTAGGAAAAATGGAGGAAAATGATTAATCCATCCATGGATTGATACCAAACCATAGAGTTTTCCCCAATTTTACTCCAATTATTCTTCGCACTCGATTATTTTTTAGTTTAACATCTATTACTTATCATTTTGAGGTCATCGAGTTGGCGCTTGTGAAAAATCTAAGAAAACACAATAAATTTGCAAAAATAACTTTATTGATTTAAAAAGTATGTTTATATCCATTCATTTTGCAAATATATACAAAAACAAGTGGATGTTTTATAAATTTCTAGAATTCTTGCTTATTTTATTTTAGAGTACGTTCATATTCAATCAATTTGCAAATATTTGTAAAACAATGATATTTATAACCATTCATTTTGCAATAAGTTGCAAAATTATCATAGTTTGCAAATATTTGTAAAAGCGTGCTTACTTATCCAAGAAAAATTCTGGCATCCATTCATTTCGCTAATATTGTAAAAATGTGCGAAATTTCTCTCAAAATATTTTTGAGTGCAATTTTGTTCATATATTAATATCTCTTTTGTCCTATACTTCCTTTACATTTCTCTAGGATTTTCAACCATTTGATGATTTTTTTGAACTTTTTGGGATTTAGTTATTAATTGTGTGGAAAATAAAAAAATAAAGAGAAATAATTTATCATGTGAGAACAATGTGGAAATGAATTTATTTAAGGCAATTTGGTTGTGTTAATTTAAAATAAAAGACAGTTTTATGAAGTTTGATACGAAGGGGTGTTTTATTGAATTTGAAAGATAATAAGGATGTTTGGCAAACTTTCAATTACACAATGTGTTTGTGCATTGCACATGATAATGTCATAGTTTTGTTTTGGAGACGTGTTAGATATTTTTTATGTATAACATGAACTCTAAGTTCTCGGATTACATGACTATTATGTTTATAATGAAAGTTAATCAATTAAGCATACCTCCAGACATCTTGGTGCAAAGAGCAATCTGATTCTATAACTGGAACTGTTGTAGTTGTTTTCGAAACTGCTTCAATGGAGAAGGAAATTGGTTTTTCTCTCTTTGCCTATAAGCTTAATGTTTTACTTCATTATCTTTCAGTAACCTTTTTTGATGGACAAAGGTCAGTACTTATAGGTAGAGAGAGGACTGACTTTCCAGATTCTTACTTAATCTTGATCGTCCATCAAAATCAAACCAACGGAAATTAATAATCTAAATTGTAATCGTTTTATTGATTAGCATATTAATAGGAAAACTGATTCCCTAATGACCATATAATGGAAATAGAAATGTTTTAATTTTTCTTACATATTCATATTAATGACCATATAATGAGAAATGAAAATATTCCTATTAGTGGCCACATAATGGAAAAGGAAAATATTCCTATTAACGGCCACATAATGGGAAAGGAAAATATTTTATTAATGGCCAAATAATGGGAAAGGAAACATTTAATTTTCCTTACAGTCTCCCACTTGGTCAATATGATGGTCCATTAGTGTTTTCGTATTAGGACCATTAGGCGCGCATGATATGCTAAACACTTCTTTAGCCAGTTATCATAAGTGCCCTGGCTAATCTAGTGGTCAATGGGAGTCATGACGTGTACACATTATTTTGCAACATGCTTACTTCCATGTAGTACGACAGTGGTAACTTTGATAACTAGGCCGTAAATGAGATTAACTTAATAATCACCTAATGTCTTGAAGTAAAGACTGTTACTGTTGTCATTCATCTAACCATAAATGTGTTCACATTAGAAAACAGAAATAAAAGATGTTAAAAAAATATTAAGAGCTCAATAATTATCATGCATAAGTACAAAATTAAATGGCATAAAATAATAATAATTAGGAACTATCTGCAAGATCCATGCTTTTAGTATGTCTTTGAAAAGTATTTAGAGTTAGTCCTTTCGTGAATATGTCTGCCACTTGTAAGTCTGTATTTATCGATTCAACAACAAGTTTCATTAGTTTAACATCTTGCTTCAGCAATAGGTATTTTAGGTCCATGTGTTTTGAACCCTTGGTTATCCTATTATGCTTGGAGGAAAAGGTTGCAGCTTCATTCTCGTAGTAGACGGTTAGTGGCCTAGAGATAAAACTTAAAGCGTCAAACTATGAGACAAAATTACACAGCCATGTTTCCTGAATTGAAGCCTCATAACATGCCACGTATTCAGTCATCATGGTGGATTCGAAAAGCAACTCAGATTTATGGCTTCTCCATGATATTGCACCTCCACATAATAGATACACATAGCCAAGAGTGCAAACCCTGGTGTCAGGACATCCAGTAAGGTCTGAATCTGAATAACCAGTCACCTGTGGGTGACTTGATATTCTATATATGAGCATGTAATTCCTTGTTCCCTTTAGATACCTCGGTACTTTCTTTGCAGCTTTCCAATGAGCGATTCTTGGGTTACTTTGAAATCTACCCAACATTCTAATAACTTGACTGATGTCAGGCCTGGTACAAATCTATGAATACATCAAACTCCCCACAAGAGATGCATAAGGATATTTGATCATTTCTTCTTGTTCCATAGGAGTCTTTGGGCACTGCTCAAGAACAAATTTGTCTCCATTATGTAGTGGGACATGACTAGAGAAACAATTTGCCAAGCTAAATATCTCAAGGACTTTGTCAATATATACCTTTTGAGAGAATCCTAGAAGTCCTTGAGATCTATCATGGAATATTTCTATTCCTCTCACATAGGAAGCCTCACCCATATCTTTCATTTCAAAGTTCATTGAGAGATAATCTTAGTTTCACATAATAAACCAAGGTCGTTGCTAGCTAATAATATGTCATCAACATACAAAACTAAAATTATGAACTTGCTACCACTGAACTTGAGATATACACAAGTGTCAACTATATTTTCTATGAAATCGAAAGCAGTGATTATTTTATGAAACTTTAGATACCATTGTTTGGAAGCTTGTTTCAATCCATAGATTGATTTCTTAAGTTTACAGACCATGTCTTCCTATCCTTCAATTATGAAGCCTTCAGGTTGACGCATGCAGAATTCTTCTTCTAAGCCTCCATTTAGAAAGGTAGTTTTCACATCCATTTAATGTAACTCGAGATCATATGAGCTACTAATGCTATGATAATTCTAAGAGATCTTTCCTGGAAACATAAGCAAAATTTTCATTATAGTCAATGTCTTCTTTCTGATTGAAACCTTATATCGTTCAATTTTACTATTGCAGTTACGTTTGGTTTTGAAGACCCACTTACAACCAACTGCTTTGTGCCTTGGAGCTAGTTGAATGACTTCCCATACTTGATTATTATTCGTAGATTTAAATTCGTCTTTCATGGCATCAATCCATTTAGTAGAATTAACGTCATTAATGGCTTGTGAATAAGAAATCGGGTCCTTGGTCCCTTCAGATTCTATTAGGTAAAGCAAGTTATCATCGAGAATAGCTGATCTCCTTTGTCTATGAGATCTTCTTAAGGCTGGCTCCTGTTGTGCTTCATTAACATTCTGAGTGGTGACAATGTCATTATGGAGTTGTTGATCATTTATCGGGTTTTCCTTATTGTGAATGGGTTCAACAATGGGATGATTCCCAATATCTTTTGGAATAGAGGGTGAGGGGATGGGTACCCTTATTTCATGAATGACCACTTCTTGCTGTTTTGTACTCCCACATATTTCACCATTCTCGTAGAATCTGGCGTTACGGGTTTCAACAATTTTTATATTATGGTTAGGACAATAAAACCTATATCCTTTGGATTTTTCCGAGTAACCAATAAAGTAACGGACTGTCTTGAAATCCAATTTCTTTTCATGTGGATTGTATAGTCTAGCTTCAGTTGGACAACTCCAAATTTGAAGATGACTTAAACTAGGTTTCCATCCTTCCCAAAGTTCAAAAGGGGTCTTTGGAACGGTCTTACTTGGAACCCTATTTAAGATATAAACAGCCGTACGTAATGCATCCATCCATAAGAATATAGGTCAATTGGAATGACTCATCATGGATCTAAATATTTCCATATATGTACGATTTCGCCTTTAGCTACACCGTTCTGCAATAAAGATCCAGGCGTTGTGTATTGCGCAACAACTCAAAGAATTTGGAGAAGTCTAGCAAAAGGTTCAGGATGTTGTCCTATTTCATCGTGCCTTTCATAGAATTCACCACCCTATCTGACCTAATGATTTTCACTTTTCTTTCTAGTTGCCTTTCGACTTTAGTTATGAATACTTGTACAACATCCACGGACTGAGATTTGTCATGAAATAGATAAAGATAGCAATAATGTGAATAATCATCGATAAAAGCGATGAAACATTTCTCTCCTCCAAAAGTTGGAACATTAAAAGGTCCACAAATGTATGTATACATTATTTCAGGAAGCTGGGTACTTCTTGTGGTTCCTTTCTTTGTGTTTTTTGTTATTTTCCCTTTAATACAATCAACACATGTTATAAGTTTAGTAAAGTCTAAGTCTGGGAGGACATCATCTTTTACTAACCGCTTGATCCTTTCACTGGATATATGATCAGCTTTTTATGCCACAAGAAGTAAGAGTCATTTTTAGATGACTTGCCTTTTGTTTTCTTTTCATGCAAGGTGAGATGGATTTCAACATCTTGATGTTTGAGATTAAGTTTATAAAGTCCATCAATTAAAATTCTAGAACCGATAAAGATGGAATTTTTAAACAAATCGAAATTGTCATTTACTACTTCAAATAAATATCCAAACTTATCAAGTACGCTTACAGAAATCAAATTATGGGAAATAGACGAAACATAAAGAGTTTCACAAAAGTCTAACTAATAATTGCTATCTTAGAAAAGACGAAACGTTCCAATAGCTTCAATTCGAGCTTTATCTTGATTCCCTATGAAAACGAGATTCTCACTTGGGTTTATGATTTGGATCGTAATGAATCCCTACATAGAATTTAAAACATGAACGTTAGCAACGGTATCAATCTACTAAGTAGGAGAAGGTACATTAGTGAGATTTGATTCGAAATGATTTACAAAATCCATGGGGTTACCTTTCTTTTCGAACTATGCTTTACGCTTAGCACAATCTGTTTGATAATGGTCAGATTTCTTGCAGAACTTGCAAGCGTCATCCTTCTTTTCTTCCTGGATGATTGATTAGCCTCATCGGATTTGGGGGTCACTAAAAAAAATAGCCTATTACAACGCCCTTTTTACAACGGGCATTGGCTGCCCGTTGTAATAGAAGGCTATTACAACGGTCCATTCAGGCCCGTTGTAATAGATGCCCTATACAATGCCCTTTTTACAACGGGCGATGATAGCCCGTTGTAATAGAAGGCTATTACAACGGTCCATTCAGGCCCGTTGTAATAGATGCCCTATACAACGCCCTTTTTACAACGGGCGATGATAGCCCGTTGTAATATAATGCTATTACAACGGTCCTCAAGCCCGTTGTAATACATGTCAATTTTACAACGTTCACAAAATGCCCGTTGTAATAGACGACAATTTTACAACAGTCACAAAATATTTAATGTTAAATAATTGCTATTAATATTTAATAATTAATTTAATAATTAGTAATTAACTATTAGTAATAAATATAAATATTTAATAATTACTATTTAATACTTAATTTAATAATTAATAATTAATAATATTACATAATTAATCATAAAATTAATATTTCATGTTTAAAAATTGATAATTAATAATAATATTTAATGATTAGGAAGTAATATTTATTATTTAGTATTGAAATTTTAATAATTGTATCTAATATTTAAAGAAAATTGAAATTTATAAAAAATTAGAAAATATTTATAGAACTTAAAGACAAAATTTTAAAATTTTCTGTAAAAGTTTAAAAATATTCATAATATTTGAAGACAAAGTTTATTGCAAAATGTATTGCAACAAAGTATATAATTTTCTTTTAGTCTCCAAACCAAATTTTTTGGCTCTAAACAAATTTTATTTTCATCCCTCCCAAATAAATTTTAACTGATGTTCGTTTTTTTTTTGGCGATCCTTTCCTTCTCCCAACCCTTAATTCCCAAATCCCTAAAACTCCTGCAGCGGTCCTCCTAATCTCTCCCTCTTCTCTCTCCTCCACCAGATTACTGCAAAACCCTAGTCGCCTCCCTCTTCCTTCCCTCCGTCAAGCTATTCTCGTCAGATGAAGAAATATTTTTAGACCAAGTAACAGGTCGTTTCATTTTTGCCGTAAAATAGAGGTATTTTTCTGATACCATTTTGTTTCAAACTTTTAATTAGTAGACCAACGATTTCTTCTGATGCATTTTTATTGGATGATTCAATGAATTTTGTATTGCAGATTTCGATATGGATTTTCTAAAAGTATGATACAAATTATTCAAATTAATTTGCAATATTGTCTCTTCTGCAAGATACCCCTTCGCATTCAGAAAACAGGCACAAAAGGAGAAGATGAATTCAGCGAATTGGTTAGCAATGCTTCCAGAAATAATGGAGATGATATCTGATCGTCTTCTTGTCAAAGACTTTTTATCATTTCCCGCCGTCTGTAAAACATGGCAATCTCTTCCATCCGGGCGATCCAGAACTACATCCGCCCCGGAGACGCCATCATACTCTTCCACGTCTGACCGACCTCCATCCTCGTGCCGACTGGAGCCCTCTCAAGCCCTCCGATCAGCAAATCTCTAAAGAAACGCAGCAGAGCTCGAAGACGGCTTCGACGTCTTCACCACCACGAAGGCGGAAGCTCTAGCTCAGCCGTTAGTGGACGGGAACATTCTGTTTAAGATTCATATCGTGAAGGAGCACGACATGAAGGAGAGGCTTTACTCGGAGGTGGAGAGGCTTGGACTGAGCGTATGCATATTTTTAGCTTTAACTTTTTATGTTATGCAGAATAATAAGCTTTTTTTCTTTTATTAACCTTTTGCCATGGATTCTATGTCTGGCACATTTTTATTTTTATTTTTGGTTTATCAATCATTACTTTGCAAAAGGGTTCTAGAAGATGTGCTAGGCTGCGGATTGTGAAGATGATTTATATATGATAGAAGTTTTATGATCAAATGAAATATCAGTATGCTTATTATGAAGTATGTTTAGTCATAGTGCAGAATAAGCTATATGTTTAGATGATTTAATAAAGTTCTTAGTTAACATTAGAATGCATATTTATGGGAAGTATTTATTTTATTTCAAGTGCATCATTATCTATCCAAGTGTACTGTAAGATTTAGGAAAATAATTATATTCATCCTTGTTCTCATCCAATCTGTATACTACTCATGTTTACCATGTTCCATTTCTGCATACAAAAATATCACCCTCCTTTACATAACGTATAAAATACACATTTAAACTCCAGTGAATAAAATTCAAAATACGTATACTGGGCATGATCGAAACTAAGTAGGTTTTTTATCTTACATTCCGGTATTTTGATGCAAAACCATTAGGGTAAAGTAGCATTTGATCTGTTAATGTTGTTTTTAATCTTTAAGCGTTTGAAGAAACATTACTGTGCTACACCGTGCAGGAACCTTCGTCAGTTTTGTATTGGAGGGTCAACCGAGTGCAACATTGCAACATGCTTTCACTAGCTCGTGAGCAGGAGAAGACTAAATGTTTATAAGTAATTGAAGGCAACGATAAGGTCAAAATATCACCTTGAATATAGGTATGCATATGCAGCAAATATATAATGTCGGATCATATAAAACTAATTATCTTCTTAATTTGTCCCTGATGATAGACAAGATATTTGAGTTCTTACCTAACTCATCTTAATTAATCGCATCTAAAAAGCTATACTACTCCTGTGCCTATGCAATTATGTACTCATGCATGCACAACATTTACACGTCTATGATTTTTAGCATCCACATCTTTATTTGAGAGACGTTTATTGTGTGCTTTGGAGTATCTAGATAAGAACCCTATATTCTAATCTGCTGGATGATTGGAAAAATAAAAGTTGAGTTTGGTCTTCATATTCTCATTAAAAGATGCTTTAACTTTTTATGTTATGTAGAATAACAAGCTTTTTTTCTTTTATTAACCTTTTTCCATGGATTCTTTTTATATAACTTAAACTTTAGTACTAGTTTGATTTTATTATCCTAACCACTCGATAGTTAATTTAATCCTAGCCATATTTTGATGGAGGGTTCAAGTTCCATGTTTTGATTCTTCAACATTTATTTTGCTTGGTAAATACTCCTGTCATGTTATGTTTCAATATTCTAGCTGTTTTAACTTTCAACTCAGTCTAATTCCAGCAAATGCTTGCTTTTGCACTAACGAGCGGGATGAAATTATAAAAAAAATTCAAGTTTATTTGTATGAAAGAGAATCTCCAAGTGTAAAACCTAAAATAAAGAGCATATAAAAGATATCCAATGGGTTGCCTGTACAATACACTTCCTTGAAATACTGGGCTTTAACCACTTGCATGTTCTAGGTGGATTCTGGTTCATTGACTGAGCCCTCCGAAAATGTTTTAACTATTCCTTTGTAAAGATTTTGGCATGTTAATATAAAGAAATACATTTTCTGAGAAAAGTTCTGCCATATTGTTTGCATTTAGCTATAACCAACATGCTTTCTGAAATACCAGGCTTATAAAAGAGACATTTTCTTGACAATTAGTTTGGTAAATGAGACATAGCTTCAAGATTATAGCCTTGTATGCTTAACGAGTGAGCACTATGATATTTGAACACACCATCGTTTTAGTCTAGGTTGTATATGAAATTCTACGCTTGAACTTACGAGTCCTGTGTCTGAGTTGCAAACAACTCACAGGGAAGACATTTGTGGTCACTTGATAAGTTTGTAAGCTACATACATTGTATCATTTTTGGAGCCTGAACTTCAATTTATGCTTCAGACATACAAAACTTGAGTTTTAATCAAACCGGTGGTTAGTGAGGTTTGTCTACCGTAAGGTAGCCAAAATAAAATAGTCTGAAGCTCAAATTAGAAGCACCATATTAGTCCCATTTTACATAATGTAGGCCGTCAAAATAAAATAGTCTTCTAAAGCTCAAATTAAAAGCATCTTGTCACTCTCATTTTCTCTCCATTTACTTTGGAGGCAAATATGTCCACTCCCTTTTCTCCAGAAAAACACAGTGCGCACATTATCACTGCATCCCTAACAAATCCATCTCTAGAAATACTTTCATAACCGATTATTTTTTCATGTATGATTGATACGAGGAATTGAGTTGTTTCGCTGTGGATGATTGATACGAGGAAAAGAGAAAGAGAGCCTGAAATGAGAAAGCGACAATAAAAAAAGACGAGTTCGTTGACAAAAGCTTTATGCTTATGTGTTAATGCTTTATGTATTTGGCTGTTATGAAACTGGTTGTCATGTGTATGTTAGAACTATGTCAATGTAAACTTATCTAACTTTTTGGAATGCGTTGGAATTTTATGACTCTAGCTTTTAGTCTTTTCGTATGTGATTTTTGTTGTTTTATGATAATATTTATTACTCGTTAAATTATTCATTATTGGTATGGATGTACTGTATGGATGCAGCTGTGATTTTTTTTTAAATTTGCATTTATTTTGCAACAGTCAGAAATCATTGCAATATCGTGTATTACAACGGGCTATGCCAGTTGTATTATAGTCTATTACAACGGGCTATGCCACTTGTATTATAGGCTATTACAACGGTCAGAACTCGTTGCAAGTTTAACGTTTTACAACGTTTATTGCCCGTTGTAAAATACGGTCGACCTATTACAACAAGGCCTAATACAACGGGCGTATGCCCGTTGCGAAACCCATATTACAACGGGCATTGCCCGTTGTAAAAAGGCTGTTCTGTTGTAGTGGGTGCTCTTTTATGGCTTGAGTTATTCTTTTTCCCAGTTAGTTTTCCAACTCCTTGAGTGAAATGAGCAACTTTAATGCCTTGTGATCCTTGCCTAGACTCCTCTTAAACCAGTTTGTTAGTTAATTCATTCAGACTCTACTTTTCTATAATAGTGTTGCAATGAATTTCGAATGGTTCATTCTGAGGAGGTAAGCTAGTCAGGATGAATTGGACGAGAAACGCATCATCCATAACCAATCCTAAGTTCTTAAGTTTGGCAGCAAGGCCAATCATTTCAATGACATGAGCACTTATTGCGTGAGAACCATCAAACTTCATGATTACAGGATTTGCCGTAAGTTTCCTAGCAAAGAATTTGTCCGCAGTCTTGAACCTATCCTCAAGGGCTTGCAAATATTCTTTTGCACTCCTAGTTTTGGATAGGGAGGTTTTGGTGTTGGTATCAATTACTATTCGCATAAACATCATACTTAGTCTATTAGATCGTTCCAAATCATTATGGAGTTTGTTCTCCTCAGGGGTACTTTTGTCAGTAAGTGGAGTTGGCTTTTCTGTAAGGAGAGCCATGTTCAATTCAAGTACTCCCAAGGAAAACTCAACTTGCTCTCTCCATTTCAAGTAGTTGGTTCCATTGAATTTCATGATAGACGTAGCATATGAATTAAGGGTTGAGGGTATGTTTACTGCAAATAGAGATAAGAGGATTAGGGCTTAAAATAACACATGCAATAATTTGGATATAAACAACATAATTTTAGGCTCTCCTGTGGGTAGTCACCTAAAATTATGTATACGATGCCATCTTAGGTCATTACATTGAAATATCATAATTAACAAATCTGTTGAATAATTTTCTTGGCTATTGCTCAAAATGCTATCTGTTTGTGGACGAAAATTGATTCATGTATTTGACCAATATGTATTATTCACGTAAGGTGGTGTTTATTAAATTTGCCTAGTTTAACATGTAATATGGTAAACCCATCAACAATAACCATGAGACTTTGAATAGTGATAAACTATGAATAGTAAAAGTCATAGTAAAATGAACAACAATAATTATCAAAGAAGGATAATGAAGAAATCTCGATCCATCAAGACGTAGTGTATTAAAAAATGAAATTCATTATGCCACCTGAAAAGTAATTTCTATAATTATTTTAAGTATTTGATATGTGTTTCAATTATCGTGTAAACACTTGCTTATTTGTAGTGAAAGCAAATTTTAGGAGAAAATATATGAACATGAATATAAAATAGTGAAAAGGAATAAAAAAACGTGGAAGTTATAATTTACAAAGCACCTCCAACCATTCTTAATATTCAGCATCAAAACTATAATAACCAAGTGTATTGCAACCTCCAAACTAAAACAGCAAAAAGTATAGAACAACGACTTAAATCTTATTAATGTATTGCAAACGATTTATGCAGATTTGGTACATGAAATCTATCCAGAAAGAATTGGTTCCATCTCTCAGTTCAAACAAACAATAACAAATACCGTAACTAAACTAAACTAAACGTATATATGATAACCTAAGAAGAAGCATCCTTCCCTGTAAAAGAATATCCATCAGAGCGTACAAATTTACCGTCACTAATTACATTTTTACTGGTATACCCATCTGTACTGGAATAAGGAAGCTGTGAGTGCGTCTCAGAAGAAACAGCACCAAAAATGACAAGAGCAGAGACAAAAGCAAGGCCGAGTCCGATAAAGTTGACTAATGTGGACTCCGTTGACCTTGTAGATACGACTTTACGACTTTGCAGGAAAGTCAACTTCTCCATAAGTCCAGTTTCAGCAGTCACAACTGCTAGGGCATAGGTGTATAAGCCTATGAATGCATGCCATGGTAGCAGTGTTCTTCTGGTTTCACGCCTTTCTGGATTGTGCCAGAGTCTTAGAAAACCAACTGTCCACTGTGTACATGGATATTTTGAGAGAGAAGACTGTTATGTTAGGTAGAGAGCACAAAAATTATACTAGTTACTAATATGTTGTGAAAATGGATTGGTAGTTTTATTTTATTATCATTTGGTCTACTGTATTAAAAAAAAAAAAGTGTATGCAAGTTTTAAAAATTCATAAAACGAATTAGCTGTATTGGAAAAATGTTTATTTGTAGTTTCTTGTAAAAAAATTCATATTTCTTTAGGTTTGCAATTTTTCAAATTCTTATGGAATTTATGAATTTTTTGCAGATATGAATTCCTTTAATCTTCCAAAACTTTTTTGAACTTTCTAAGAAGTTTAAAAAGAAATCAAAATTTACATATATCTGAACAAATTTGATTTATATTCTTTTTAGCAAAATAAATAAATTTGAACAAAATTTGAGCATTTTTAAATGTAAAATTTTAGAAGTATTTGAACAAAAAAATCAAATATTTGTATCCTATGTTTATATATTTGTGAAAACTAAAAATTACTATGAAAGAAGTAATTCTAGAGATGCAAGAGAGATACCAAGAAGAATTATGGTGAGGATTGAAGAAGAAATCTACGTGATTTCCTTTTCCCAAGTCGTATTTTTTACTGATAATTTGGTATGTTAATTCATTATATTAGTCTATTAACAAATGCAGCATTTTTGTTATAAAAAAAACAATTAGTATTTACTTTCCAGTTAAAAGTTGACATAAGGCCAGTGTATCATATATTGTCATTACTAGCTGAAAACAATAAAGTCACGTGGTCCATAAGACTATCTAAACAAAAATAAACGATCGCTGCACGCTGCCTAATGAGGCTATCCATTCCAAGTAAGAATAATAAGACAAACCTGGAAAGCAAATAATACGAGACAGAGAAGGCCCATCCAGGAATGCAGGCTGTAGAAGTTGGCCAATATTCCTATTCTACCCTTGAACTTGGCCCAAATCCCAAAAAGCCCAAATCCGAGTGCAACGCCTTGCAGTGAAAGGTGCGCAAATTTTCTAGTGTTTCTGGAACATGATGAAACCCATTTGTGCGCCAGTATCGCTGACACAATTGATCGAGGAATTTAGATAAGTACAACCCGACACCAGCATTTACTAAAGAAGTAGAATATAAGCAATTACGCTAATTTCTGTGTCCACCTGACACGGTAATTATATGTCTATTATATATAATATTATAGACTTCATTAACTTCATGCAGTGTTATTAGGTTGTGTATCACTTTAACGTTACAGCTGGTCTTTTTTATTAATAGTGCATAGGTCCATGATGCTCTTCCTTAATACAGTAATGAAAACTACGTTTTAAAATAATATGATGCTGGTATTTGTTAACCTCATTGTCGAAAAGTTTGTTTACAAAGCTTCAATATCAAAACAAACATTCATAAAAATTGAATCCAACGATACATAACTAAAATTTAAAACTCATGGTAAATATGAATATAAAGTGCTGTCATTATTCATTAGTGTTTTAATTACTTCCAAGTATCTACTTGTTTTTTATTGCCTGAATCAAAAGAAAACTTCTCCTCCATAATTATTACTTTTTACTGGCTCGCGTAAATTGCAAATCTTTATTGATAGTTTTGTGAAATTAATTATTATATATAAACTGTGTTTAACAATTTCTATATACACGGTAAAAAAAGCTTTTAGCCCTCATTTTGTCGCTGCAATAATTTGAACTTAAAAGCTAGCACTTGATTTTTCTTCTTCTTGAAAAATTAATCAAATCAAAACTGCTTCCAAAAGTTTGCAATGAAAAGAAATGATAAAATAAAACATTGGAATTGTATATTAATTATTACTGTTATTTTAGTAACGATGAAAAATATAAAAAAGAAAAGAAAAAGCAGAACAGTATGAA